>WQNJ02000007.1:54460625-55667500 GCA_016584745.2 Phylloscopus trochilus trochilus | reverse complement strand
GTCTCTGTTTTACAGTGGGTGTTGGTGTTGTGCCATTGAAGGAATGGCATCAGTTAGGTAATGCTGGATTATAAAGGGTACTTGTTTTGCAAAACCGGTTCTCTTCTTGCTAAATTCTTTACAAAGGTGGAATCCAGTTGGATGTGTTAGTTAAGGAAGGTTATTTGCAAGGAATGGGAATTCTACAAGCTGGATTGGGTTGTAGCTCCTACTTCAGGTGCCCTGTCGCTGTATGATTTTAATAAGAAATTACTGGATGGTGTTAATGGAACAAGTCTGCTACTTCACTCTACATCAGAGCATGTATTATGCTCTGAACTTTAATGGGTGGGGGATTTCTGACTTTGGTGACTCGGTGAGGACAGTGGACTGTACAAAAGTCAAGGAATCCTTTTCTGTATTTTGGGCTACTATGATTCAGAAAGTATGTCGATTTTGCTTACTGTTTATCTTTAGCAGCTTCCATAATTGTAGAAGATGCTCAGCAGAATGTGTCATGGAAACGGGTCAGGTAATCAGTAAGCACACCCTGGATTCGTTATCTTTGAAGCTTGCCGATTACTTGGGTGTTGATGTAGCACTAGAAAAACACCACACAGAGATACTTAGTGGAGATACTTAGTGGGCAAATTGCTGCAAATGCTTGAATCTGTAACTTGGTTTCCGGAGGGCAGATCTGCATTTAAGTGCTGTTTTGTCTCCAAAGTACTAGAAGCTAGTTAGGGGCTGGCTCACAGCTGTGTAACATTTAAAATACCCTGTTTCTGGGTGAAAGCTTCTGCATCCAATCTCTGCATGTCAAAGGTTTGCTTGTTACAGCACCGATTCCTGGTCAGTGCAGAGTAGAGCTGTAGCAGTGACTGTACTTTTGTGTTAGAGTTGAAAGATGTGCAACAGCACAATCTGCTTGGTCTCAGGCACAGATTAAGGAGGTGTTTTACCCTACTAAAGGTTTGAGCTTTGCTTCTAGTCAGGTTGACTTAAGTTGTGAACAATCTCTCGATTGCCCTTCTGAGTTAGGGCCTGATGTGAAAGGTGTCCAACCAGGCAGAGATGCTAAGCAGCCACAGCCATAGATAGGCACATTTCATAGGGAATGTCAGCATGTGGTCTGAGGGCCTGGTTTGTACGTCATGGGCTGTGCAACACCGTTGTCATGGTAGGGTTTGCTGGTGCTGTGAAGGATGAGATATTAAATGGGAATATACTGAGAGAGGTAATAAAACCTAGAGCTGAAGGGCATCATTACTGGCCAGCTGACTTTTTAATTAATTGGTATTTTGTTATTAGCAAGTATAGAGCTATATGAACATATAATAACCTGTTACTAGCTTGTTCTGTGAGCAAGTGAAGACATAGGGAGTGCTGTAACCACCTGGGCCACATTAGGTTGTTTGCTTTTATGGCCCCTTCAAAAAAAAAAGGTGTGTCTGAAGTATGACACGTTCTATATGCATCTGCTGTTTACTTTGCAGTAAAAGATGAAAACTCAGTGCTTGCCAGCTTTGCTCATAGCGGAGTAGAATTAATCCCTGAGCAGGGAGGGAACTGTTACCTGGACTTGCCTCCTACCTGCTACTTACAAACAGCTGCTGTCTCCAGTCCTTTTCTAAATCCTTAATTTTGGTCCCTGTAGCATTTAAATAGGACTGAAAGCAGATTGACTGGACAAGTGTGAGATGGATTTACCTGCTCAGAACAGTTTAATAAGCCTGTGGAGGTCGTGCATGCTGTTTCAGCTTTCTGTGTAGCCTGTGCTTTGCAATGCTTGGCCAGTACTTACCATGAATTCCTCGTTTATGAAGATTGTAGCCTATTTTACAGTACATGCCAGCAGTTACTAATAAATGTATTAAGCCTTTATATTTTTCAGTCTTTGCCTAGTTCTCAAATGTACTTGGCTACAGGAATGTATTCTTTTATCCCTAGTCTCTGTTTCTTGACTGTTGAAGAACTGCTGTTATTGATGACTTTTTGAACATGTTGAGCTGTGTATACTTCTGCGACAGAATCTCCTCTGCTGCCTAGACTTGTTGGAGGAGCTTCCCTAGGTAATGTTCTTCTCAACCTGCAGCTGGATAACATCCTGAATACTCTCTTTTAGTTGGTTTTGGGGCAGGGGTAGGTTACATGATCCCAGCTACTGCTCAGGTGTCCAGTACAGCTACATGCAGCTTAGCAAGGACAGCGAGTTATGTACAAGTGCTTGATTAGCTTCTTGTATTAGAAAAATCTGAAGTCTCAGGAAAGCAGGCATCTGGAACCTTCCCTGTCAGCTGTGGTAGAAGACCTGTGAGCTTTTTTTGGTGCAGTGTCATTATCTCTGTGTAGGCAGTGAAGTGTTGGCCCAGCTCTTTGGTTTCCAGATGTATAGGAAGTTAAAATCAATTTTGGCTCTTGTGAACAATGAGGAGGAACGTTTTCTAGTAACCTTGGAGTTTCAGTCTTGTAAATTGGAATTTGCTATTTCTCAGCCAAGAGTTCCCTTTGGCAAATGATGGTCTCTCATCATGCTGCCTTGCTGCAAAAGGGTAGCTGAGCTGGGATCATCATTGCTCTATGCTACATCTCTGGAAGCCCATGGCTGGTTTTCACTTCAAATGTCTTACCACATAAACACTTGTAAACTTCCTGCTTGAAATTAGAGTTGGAAAGGTTCCTTGCACATCTTCTGTAAGGTAATACGGTCCTTCCAACATTTGTACATAGAGATAGAACTTGTATTTTTTCTTGCTGGAGGAATGGGAGGGCTTCAGTGTTACATACAGGCACCATGTTTGGGTCAGGCTGATGATCTCAGCCACTGGTCTCAGCAGCTTGCCTTCCCTGTGTTCTAATTCCATGATCCTCATCCCATTATCCCAGCACTGGAGCAGCCAGGTGATATGTAATCACACAAATGTGTTTGCTGCAAAAGACCTCTAAACTTTTTTCAGGATTTTGTTCTGTGAATGGTTTTCTCATAGATGAGCATGGAAATTCATGCCTTGCTGAGAAGTACAATCAGTTCTCTCTCAAAGCAGTAGGTTTGTGACTATGTAGCAGAGCATTTCCTCATTTTCTTACAAAGCAGTGTAGGCTTGTGGATAGAGATTTGTAACCAAATAAACTTCAAAAAGTGACCTTGTGTGCAGCACCTATTGGCTGGTAGTTTTCTTACTATTTCATTTTTTGGTCAGAAGGTGATTTGTATGTACATGCTAAGATTCAGGTTGTTTACATTTTCCCTTTATGGGTTCTCCTGGAACAGATCTTATTGTTTACACAGATGCACTTGTTTTTCAACCCAGGAAGAGGTTGTTGTGTTAACGAGCCTTTTGTACCAAGATTGTTTTCAGATGGGAACTTGCAAATTGCTGAACTACACTTAGAAGAGATGACAGGCTAGCTATGAATTGAATAGAGCAGGCCTGATTTTATGAGGCCTTTCTTTTATCATTCTACCTGTCACAACATTTCTTTCTTCAAGGGTTGTACCAGAGTCACACAAAGGCAGAGATGGGGCAGTGCTGAACTCTCGGTAGGCAAAGTAGGTGCTGGGCACAGGGGCAGGGAAAGACACTTCTACCTCTTCCTGGGGCTGGGCAGATGTGCTGACCCCTTCTCGACTGTGCTCCTCAGACCCTCTGTGCCTTGGGGAAAACATCTCTGGGCTAGCACAGGGAGCTTGAATGTAGTTCTGATGCTCCTGAAAAGAGCTATTGTCAGTGGAGAAGCACCTGCACCAAGAAGTGCCAGAGGGTGGGAATGTGGCATCAGCGATCTGAACCCTGCAATTTCTGCCCAGCACAGTACTCATGCAGGTGCACAAGAATTGCTCTAGGGGTAGGTGTAATCTGGTGGGTGCATGAGAAATAGCTGCTCCTGTGAGCTGATTGAGCACTGGGGCATGAATTAATTGAGTGCTCACGTGAGCTGTCTCGAGGCTCATTTGTCTATAGATTGAGTGCTTCTGCATGAAGTGATTGGATGCTAAGGTATAAATAAATTGGGCACTCATGCATAAGCTAATTGGGCACTAATGCATGAAGTTTTAGGGTGTTCACATGTGAAATGATGGGATGCTCTTCATAACTTCATGGGCATAAAACTATTCATGCATAAAATTATTGCATAGACATGCATGAACTGATGAGGCACCAATCATGCATGCCATAGCTCCTGCTGTATCTGCTCAGCCACTTGCACACTGGTTGGGCTTTGCTGCCAGCTGGGAACATGTGGACATCCAGTCACACAGCTCCCTCTGCCTCCAGTCCTGGCTGGCCAGTAAGCACAGAACAGTATTTTCTGCAGGAACTGGCCTAGAACAAATCCAAACCCAAACAAGCCTTTAGGCAGGAGATGACAACTGTGTGACAAGCCATCCAAAAAGCTTTTATCTTCTCCATCCAAGGGAATTGATAGCACTATGCTGCAAAAGATGATGTTGCTCTCACCTGCCCATGGATACAGAGCACATATTTGCAGCCAGCGTTGACAAAAGAGCTTGCAATGAGATCCATGGGGTCCAAAGCCAGCTGCCCTGGCTTTTATATTCCATTAAATGAACTGAGTGCCTGCACAAGGCACTAGAAACCCCAGACCCTGCTTTCTCCTGATTCCCGGGAAGCCCATGGCAGCCTTTTTGGGAGGGCAGTGGGTATGTGGATTTGAGAGCCTTTGGTTTCCCAACAGAAGTACCTGTGCCTTCCCAAAAACACATTAGCCCACCAGTGCTCCCACTCTTCTGGCCAGTGGCCAGAGGTGCTGTGTAGAGTGGGACTTTCAAGAAGCAGGAGCTGAACTAACCTATGACTTCAAATAACTTGAGCAGTAACATGCTGGAAAATGTCCATCAGCAGGTACTGGAAGAAGCAGTAGCAACTCTTTCTGAGCATCCGGTTCTGGAGGTAGAGCTTCAACAAAGTGGAACTGGGATGAGCTAGAAATCAGAATAAGCCTATTTCCATTAGTTGGAGCTGTAGGAAGCCAGAACTGCCACACGAAAGCTGGGGTTTTAACAAGCTGGACCTGAAATCACCTTCAACTGAAAACAAGCCAAAACTATAAGAAGCTGGAGTGTTTAGTAACTGGAACTGAAATCACCTGAACTGAGCAGCAGCAGCATCTCTCATCACAACTCTGCAGGAGCTGGAGCTGCAAGACAGAGCCAGAGCTTTAAGAAGCAGCAACTGAAGTTAGCTGGGGCTTCCTGAGTAGTAACATGCTGGACCCTCTGTCAGCAAGAGCTGTAGGAAGCGTGAGCATCTCCTACCCAGAACATCCACCCACTGGAGTGCCCATTATCTGGAACTGCAAAAAGCTGTGGTGTCCATCAGCCAGGGCTGCGTTCCAGCACTGCTGAACAGAGGAGCATTTGCTATCCATGGCCTCTGTTAGCCAGGGCCAAGGCAGAAATGACAACAGGAACTCCAGTCCTGCTGGCACAGACCCTGCCAGAGCAGGCCATGGGAAGGTGCCAGGTGCCAGTGAGCAGGTGCAGCCCTATATTACCTGCATCAGTCCAAAGGGGCACAGGGATCACCACATCCCACTGCCTCAGCCAGGAAGTAGGGCAGGCTGTGAGAAACTGGAACTGGGGACAAAAGTCAGCAGGTCATGGCTAAAACCTGATGCTCTTATCTCTCTTCAAGTCAGGATGCTTATCTGATGACAAACTTTGTAATGAAACAAGCAGCTCTTTTACTGAAAGAGGGGAAGGTACAACCCCAGCAATGTGACATTTGATACTTGAAGCATGTTTGATTAATGGTTTTTACTGCTTTAAACTGCCTTTTCTAAGCCCTTAGTTGAAATGCTCTCTCTCTGGCCTTTCTAATTATATTTATACTTCCATTTGACACTGGGTGGCAGCAGCTCTCTGAACACACTATTCAGTAATCCATTTCCTTCTCCTTTTTCTCCTTCAATATTTTCACAGCTCAAGAGCAATAAATTGGAAGTGCTTATCACTTTTTTGACACTTCTATATATAGAAAGCTGTTGTCTTTCCCTCCTATTAAAAAGAGGAGAAAAATGTATTTTCATAAAAATTTCTGGCTCAAATGTTCCTTGAGATGGTAAGGGGACTGAAAAGGCCTTCTCTGGCTTCTGACTTTTGCCTTGCCTGCCTGATTGGCACACCCACAGTATTTCCCTTTCAAGCTGGTTTGTTTCCAGATCCTCTGCTCTCACTGTTGCACTTCATGGCTGCAAATTTCAGCCTCCCCCATGCTCCCCCTTGTCCTTAATGTTAGTTAAGGATTAATTAAGTAAATTAATTAAATCAGTTAAATCAATCAGTTACATTGCTGTTACTCCTTTTGCACATTATAGCAACTGTTAAATTCAAGTTTCTCTTTCCAGGGTTCAGTCCTCTTAAGGGATAGGATGAGCATTTGATCCAAAACTACCAGATTATACCTATCCCTAGAGCAGTTCTTGTGGAGCTGTGTTCTCTTCCTTTTCAAAATGCCTTTTCATTCCTTTGCTGTGGTATGACATTGCCATGGAGACATGGGAAAACAAGTCTTGTGTGAGGAAATCATCAAGTCACCAGCCATCATCAGCCTGTGAAAAAAAGGACAGGCCAAATTCCAGCCTCTTTTGGCCCTAGAACATAAGGAATCTTTTGCAGTGAGAGCTTTAAGAATGTTCAGGGAAGAGACAATGATAATATAGGGTATTTTGGAGTTTTTTTGTTTGGATGGTTTGTTTTTTTGTGCTGTACCTCTATACATGAAAAGCAAACAGCCAGCATTGTGGTAGGCTTTATGCAGAAGGAACTTAAAAACCATTAAGCCATTTTTTTTTGGCCAGAGTAGGCTCAAATCTGCAAGCCTTCTCTAAGGGAAACAGCCAAGAGAAAAGTCAAATCTCTGTGCAAAACAGGTGGAGTTAAAACCTGGAAGACAAAAACTCTGCTTTTCTCCTGGCTGAGAAGACAGGCAGTTGCAAACAACAAAATACTTTTCATTTCCGTGTCATGGTAATGAAAAAGAGCCCATCTCTCAGGTGTGGGGCTCTGTGGACTCCAATCTTGGCTTTAAGGACAGCTAGAAGTAGTGATGTGCACAGGCTCACTGTGCAATAACATTCACTTTTTACTTCAGTGATCACTCCTGGGCCTGGTATCATTAGGACACAAGGGGAATGCTGCCTGCTAAGTTGGAAACAGGCTTGGATTTTTGGTAGGCATCAGGCCCTGCAAGCAAAACCAGATGCAGTAGTTTCCAACAGTTGTCTTGTAACAGCTGCTCAAATAAATCCATAGTTTATAAAATTCAGTATGACAATGCCTATTGTTAAGAATCTCACAAGCTCAACCAATAAACCCAACTGAATCTAATCAATTTGTAGAGAGCTCGTTGCAAAATAGATTTCAGAGAGCTTGACGGAGAGCCACAGCACATCACAAGTCACAATGAGGTCACACTTGGGAATCCTGCCAAAGGATGCACCTGACCCCCAAGTTAAATCCTGCTGCTGTTGTGCTGCTATCCCCAAGACAGACAGCTGGGCAATATTTGTGTGGCAAACAACATTATCTGTTGTTTACAAGATAGTAAATTACCCACCTTTTCTGTGCCTGGTGTGCAGCTCAGTTTGCTTTGAACTTGTAGCTCCATGTCTGGCACTATCTCGCACATGATGTAGAGAAGAACCAGGCCCTCATCTCTCACCTTTAATTACAAGAACAGCACCACAACTGTGGGAACCACATCCCTGAATGTGGACATGCAGCCACTTCAGTGGTGAGAAATACAACTTGGGAAACAAATATCTGTACTGGGCACATTCTTGTGTGCATGTTGATTTACCCCTACTGGTTTAGCCCTACACCAAGATGTAAAGAAGTCAATCAGAAATGTTCAGATTCATGCCAGG
The DNA here is from genome assembly GCA_016584745.2 of Phylloscopus trochilus trochilus. Taxonomy (NCBI): domain Eukaryota; kingdom Metazoa; phylum Chordata; class Aves; order Passeriformes; family Phylloscopidae; genus Phylloscopus; species Phylloscopus trochilus. The sequence continues at coordinate 55,659,631 of WQNJ02000007.1, read as the reverse complement.
AAACAAAGCAATTGTGCTACAACATTCAGGCACAAGGAACTTAAGAGAGAAAGACTGCCAGTCTTATGCTGCCTTGCAAAAATGGGAAGGGAGGAAGAATTCAGGACAGTGTGCTATGTCACAGCTGGAAGGCTGGCTTTAATTTTCTCTTCTTTCCCACATTTTCTGCAGTTTTATCACAGTTTTGAGGAAGCTAAATTGTCAAAACTGTCAAAGGTGTCAAAACCAAAAATAACACACAGCTCTCTAGAGGGACTTCAAAACTGTTAGGGGTTTTAAATCTCTCAGGACTCTGTAAAAAAAAATTTAAAAAATCGTCTTGCCACTACACTGCATTCTCTCTCACTCTGCTGCTGTTCCTGCCTCTCTGAAGTGCTCACCTGCATCACCACTCTGATGTGGTAGTTGGGGGAAGGCACTTTCATCTCACCAGCCCAGGCTAACTCTTCCCTCACCTCTGTTCTCTGCCAGGAACAATTCTTCATCTCTCTTACCTCCTAAGGCAGGTTCTCTTGTGGCAAAAGTGCAGGGAAGAAAGCACAGCTACAGCTGAGTTTCTGAGGCAGCCACACTATAAAAGCAAAGCTGAGGGGACAGACAGGCAAAGCACAGATACAAGCACAAAGGACAGAACTCAGACAATTACTAACATATCCACAGCATGCCCAAAACCTGGACATCAAAATCCATCATTCAATGACTTTAAATTAGAAAACACAGCAATAAGCATAATGTGATCATCATCCTAATTTGTCCATTCAATTCTCCCATCTGTGAGAATTTCCTGCACCGTGACACTACTTGAGCCTGACTCACTTATTCATCCCCTTGTTTTACATCAACATAACTCCACTGGTGCCGAGCTGAAGTATGAAGTATGTCTGTCTGTCAAAGACATGTTGTGAGATCAAGTAATATTTAGTCTCTACTGTATCAGCTTCTGCTTGTTCCTGGAAAACTTCCTCTCAGTCAAACTGCATACATGCCAGAAGCAGAATGAATTGAACGTACATGGGAATTCTACTTGAATACAAAATAATCTGTGACCTCATTTATTCCAGCTTCTCATACATTCATTTTCTCAACATCCACTAGGAAAAACAAAATCTGATTGGGGCACATGCTGCAAGAAATGACATCAGTGGCTCTCTATCCACAGTAGCCTTTTCTGCCTCAGTTTCTTCTGAATCGCGTAGACAAGAAATATAAATCCAGTCTATGAATCTGGACTGCTGTATGGAATGTGCTTGTAAAAAATTAATATCCTTCTCATTACATTGTAAGCTTACTTTATTTGCACACAAATAAACAAGTTAAGTTAAACTTTATAAAGGAAATATATCCCACAGCTGCACAGACTTAATGCTGACTGCACTAAACTTATCATACAGGTATTTTTTCACTTAAAAAAACCATATATATATATCCTCCTGTTATTATTTCATATATATATATATATATATATATAAGGAAACTACATATAAATACAATGGAAAAATACATTCAAAAGTTGTTATAAAACTTGGCACAATATTATTTTGACTGTAATAAAAATATTTATGAGAGAAAGACAGATGTACAGACAAACACAAATACCTAATGTCTAATGCTTTGTCTAAATCCTGAAAATAAAATTTAGTCTTTGGTATTACTAAACAAAGTTAATTTGCAACCATTTACAGTTCCAGCTTACAGCCTCTGCCCCACCCTCTCTTAATCCATTTTGCACAGGCTTTGCTGGCTGCAAGTTTCCGTAATAATTTGCAAACAGGCAGAGAAACAAAACCTGCTAAATGTGTAGTGTTTTCTTTCAAGGACTCCATCCAACTTTCATTAAACTCAATGGAAAATATTCTATTGCCTTATTCAGGCTGAAGGCTATACAAAATATTTAAATTGATTTGCTGTCAAAGTGATGGTCACCCATCAGTGAAGAATAATTATAACCATGTAACAAACCACGCAACTCACCCTGTGGCATTCCCTCCCTCATTTTCCCCTTCCCAGTAGGAAAAGTCATGATCAGCAACTAGGGGGATGATGCAGCAGCCATGGGTAACTAAACCCTGAGCACACAGTACAAGTTGCCTGGGAGGTTTTCCACCCAGCGTGTGAAATGTGGTAATGCTGTGGCAGCTTCAGTGTGGAAATTTAGATTGAACTTGGTCTCAGCAGGAGCTGAAATAAATACAAGCAGTGGCTGCAGATGCATCCATCCATAAACCCAGCAGGAAGTTCAGTGACATCCCTATTTCAACAGCGGTTGGGGTTCATAACACAGAGCAGCAGAATTTTCCTGTATAAGCCACAAATGCACAACATCCATCTGTATTTTTTTCCCCTGAAAGGTAAAAGCTTTTTGTCCATCTATTTTATCTTCACACTACACAAAAGCAAAACATTTTAAGAAAGGCACATGGCTCTTTGAAGCAATATGGGAAATGCAAGCCACAGTCTGATTCTCTAGGCAACATCTATTATGGGTATACCTTTTTGTTTGACCAGTCTCACATATCCAACCTGGTGCAAAAGACTGACGGAGAGGCAGTTTAAACAGTGGTACCCTTTTAGCTGTAGCTAAATCAAACCTTTCAGTAAAAGTTTCTTTTCTAGACATTTTTGGATCAATGCAATACAGGATATTTGGGGGGAAAAGCAAAACACAGCAGAGAAAAAGAAAACTGCCTATAGTTCTAGCTACTGACAAATGTCACTACTGTTGGCTTCTGATACCCATCCTCTCCACCCAAACAAAGATGTATGGTAACCTTGTTAATATCAAAAGTTTAGCTAGTGATATTTTTAGTGGCAAAACTGTAGATCTGACCAATGGTATCTGAAAATGTTCATAGAGACACTGTGTATCAAAAAAAAAAAAAAATCAGATTACAGCTGCTGACTGAATGCATGCCCTTGTTATAAAATACACAGATTTTAGTGGATTATCCAAACAAGTTCTGGTTTTGTACTGTCTTCTATTCTTCAAGGAGTGCTGTGTAACTTCATTTTAAGCAAGAAACAAGATAGAACTGATGCCTATGAGTCTCTATAAATGTGCCAGAGAGAAGATCAGAAGTCCTTGTCCCAGCCTGAAAGTTCATCTGGAGGGCTTCCCACTTCAGGAGGATAGCTGTCAAAGTAGCTGTAATCAGTCGGTCCAGACAACTGAACAACATTGACGGACAACATTGAAAACACAAACAAAAGGGTGTTTCAGAAAGTACCTTTTGAAAATGTTCTCTATTGATTATGCATCATTTTTGTTGCTCCCAACATGGAAATGAAAGGCTAATATGATACAGATGACATCTTTCAATGGATGCAATTCTTCATTCTTTAAAAGAAATACTTCCAGTAATTACCTTGTACAACAGAACAGTGGCATTAGCCTTCTTATACAAAAGGACTTCCCAAATGTTATCAAATCCTTGATTTCACCCAAAGCCTTATTAATTCAGTAAGAAAACTGGGCCACATTGTACAATTTGGATGCTATTTAAGATCAAATCTACATTCATAGGGTAGCTACTCAAAGCAGACCTCAGAATTACAGGCAGAATAATATTTCCATTACTTGACTGACACTAAGTTATGTATTGCTTGCTCTCTCTCTTTCGTTTAATTTTCACAAAAAATGTTGAACTGTAATAATTCAAATGCATCTTTGGGAAATTTTGCTATCACCATCAGTTCTCTTTTGTAGCCAAGCTGTGCTAGTAAAGCATTATAACACTGAAAGCCAAAGCCCATACCTCTCTTTTTAAAGGTGATGTTAATTTCCTCACTTTCAGACCATCCCAGTTAAAACCACTCAACCACCTGATCAAAAAGAGATGAAAGACAGACAGGCAGAGACCAAAAGAGAAAGACAGGCTCTCTCCTGACATTATACCAAAAAGAGCTGAAAATCACGTGGACAAGGGCTATAAGAAGCCTTTTTCATGCCAACTCCTGTAACAACACTGTTAAAAGAAGGAATCTCCACCACCATCATGATCTGCCACACAAGGCAGAGGCAGCTTCAGGACCACCAGGCCCTTTGGCACTTCTGTAGGGAGGAGGTGCAGAGACAGGCAGGTTAATACATGCAGAAACACAGCCATGCACAGGCTTGGGTGGCTCCTTGGAATTCCACCCTTTTTACAGCATGAGAAGAGGGAGACAGACAGGAAAATCAAAGAACTGCTTTACCTAAGCACAAAGTGTAGAGCTTAGAAACAACCCACATAAAAAGAGAAAGCAGAAAATGTTTAATTTACAGAGGACTTTCTTTGTTAGAAGAAAGACTTGCAATAGAAAAACTCACTAGAAAGACTTTCTTTGTTACAAGAAAGAGGACAAACCCCTAAAATTATTGCTCTGGGGCCCTTAACTACTCATTCCTAAAAAGCAAATGTTGAAGGGTCAGGAGGTCTGAGAGGCAGATGCTGAACTGGCTTCAATTTCTCTGAGAATTGAATTAAACTCCTACATCAACAACCTACAGCAAAACTAGTGAAAAATGAGATTTCTAAATAATTATGCTGAGGATTTACATTCATATTGTTGCTTGCTATAGTTGCAAATATACTCAAGAGCAACATATATGTCTATGAGTTTACCAGTCTGGGTCGAAACATATTAAAAATATTTCAAATTAAACCCCAAATTTTCTTCTTGGCAGTCTCTTTTGCTTACCTGTGCTTCTTGATGTCATTTATTCCATTCCTCAAATTGCCTAATCTTTCTGTAGGGTTTTGCCTTAAAAAAAAAAAAAGGAATATATAAAGTATTCCTGTTTTAAAAAGATTGTTTATAGGTCCTAACTACTTGCATTTAGCAGTTGCACAGGGATGTGGCTTGCATAAAGCATGTGGCCTCATGAGGAGATATAATGAGGTGCTGCTCACTACTCCTTTTTTTTTCTGAGGATGGAGAAACCTTCTAGAAAGCCAAAACAGCATCACCCAGCTGTGAGAAGCAGCACAGGGAAATCAGCTGGCTGAGTTTTAGTCGCACATCCTTTTTTTTTTTTCTTTTCCTGGCCAGCAGGTCTGAGTTACAAAAGGAGGCATATCAAAATTCACAGCTACAAAGATCCTTCCAGTTGTGGTATACGAGAATGTTGAATACTGTTCCAGGTGCCACGGATGAAATCTCACAGGAGCTGGGAATCCAAAGTCAGTTTCACTGCCATAGGTTGTGCAGGGCACTAAGTTGGGCTGGCCCTTTTGAAATATCATCTTTTCTAAAGGACTTAAGCCAGTCTAAGCACCTTATGTTTTTTGTAGACTCTATATGACTAAGTCATTTTGGAAGCTTTTTTTTTTTTAACAATGTGCTTGATTTGAAAATCAAATTCCTTAGCTCTTTCCTCAGCCCTCACTTAATAAATTTTCCCAAAGATGTGTTTTAGAAAAAACTCCCAGGTACAGAGAAAGCCTCTGCTGCCTCTGCAGACTCAGAGGTGTGACACATACAGGGGCATGCAATGCATACCGAATATAATCAGAATGGAACATGCCATGCATAACAATTCCAAATGAAGTTGTCAGGAATTCAGTGCTTGAGTCTGAGTCCTAAAAGAGCTCAATCTGTCTACACTCAGGCTTTGTCTCAAACTGCCCCTCCTACCTGCAGAGTCTGCGGATCAAATCCTCAGGTCGCCTTGTTATTATTTTAGGAAAATCCAGCTTTTCAATGCCTTTGAGAATCAAATTATATGTCATCATTTGATCAGCCCCAGAGAATGGTGGGCTAGAAAAAGAAAGCAACACTGATAAATGGAACATCTGGCAAGACCAGATGTGGCCAGTACTTATCTAAGCAAATATTTGAGAATATGGGAAAAATATGGAAAAAAAAAGCCCACCTTCCTATTTTTACAATAGGAATTTTTACCTCTCACCCTTTCAGCCTGTTTAAGATAATAGAAAGGCTTGAAGCTGAGAAGCTTCCTGTAGGTACCAGGTAAAATGCCTGTGTCCCTCTAAGCCTAACTCAGAGAAGCTTCCATGTTGTATTGCCATGGAGCATTCCCGAAGAGCTGTCATGGAAGTGTGCAGGGAGCTGAAGAGAGAGCCCTGCTTACAGTTCACTCACTCCACTGTACCCCATCACCCACTAACAGGGCAAGGAGCAGTCTGTTGTCACTTGTTCCTCACAGGAAACAGCAGCAGCTACAGGAGCCCTACACCTGCCAATTCCAGCTTGTGCCTGGATAAGCCAGAACTGAGAATATGTGACCCACTTGGTCTTTAGCATTTCTGAAGTGATGGAAGGTAAGACATGCATAAAGAAGTATCATTTTGGAAGGCTGTCTAAAAATAACCTTGGAAAAGTGTCTAGAAACAGACAAACTAGGTAAGAACTTTGAGTAGGAGGCACTTACCTGCCAGTGAGGAGTTCATACACAAGAATCCCAAGGGACCAAAAATCCACGCTGAAGTCATGGCCTTTACTCAGAATGACTTCAGGGGCAACATACTCGGGGGTTCCACAAAACGTCCAGGTTTTCTGCCCTGATCCAATCTTCTTTGCAAATCCAAAATCAACCTGATCAAAATCAACATATGCTGCATAACGCAGAGGAGTTTTGCACTGGGAAGCCTTAAGGTCTTAATTGCTTCCTCATCTCTTGCAAAGATCCCATAGTTGCTAGTTTACAGCTAGAACAGCCACACAGTGTAGTTGTGAAGGAAAGAGAGGTAATTCCACTGGATTACTGAATTTATAAAACAGATCATTTTTTTATCACAAGTAATTTTCTGAATAGTTTTCCTTTTGGGAAGAACAATTCATGATTTCCTTGAGAACATGAGATTTACTGTCCCTGGAAAGCAGTGGGCTGTTCATTGTCTTCAGAATGGATATTTCAAGCTCCCTGAAGAGTATTCTTGTTACACTTCTCATAGTCACAGTAAAGCATGGCAGGAGTTCTTTGCTCTGTTCCCTCTCTACAAAGAGAGGGAACCTATGATTGTAAATTGAATCAATGAATGTTGAACCTATGATATTTTGAGGCTGGACAGGGAGGTAATTCTGCACTGGGAAATGTGGTTTCTGTTCCTACAATAAAACTGACTGCTGGGAGATTTTTTCTTTTGTTGTTTATACTATGGCAAGAGCTCTCAGAGGCTGCAATTCTCCAGTTTGTCCATGGCTTGCAGTGGCTTTGCAATACCTTTGCTCTTCATTGTGCAATGAGAAGCCTGCCCTCTTTACTGCTGAAGCCCAAGAGTTACTACACTCCAGGATCCTGGTTCTATAATTATGTGCTGTCGATTTATACCCCCACTGCAAAGAAACAGGATACAGGCACAAAAGGATAACATTACAATGGATTACATCTTACCAATTTTATATATCCTTCAGCATCCAAAATTAAATTTTCTGGCTTCAGGTCTCTGTAGATAATTCCTATTTGATGCAGATAGTCAAAAGCCTCTGTCACACACCCAACACAAAACTTGGTGGTGAATTCATCAAAGCTGCCTCTGGAACAAAAATAACCACAATTAAGTTCTGAAAACACCTCAGTTATTAACCAGATAATATGCATCAACCAGAATATTAACCAAACTGAACAAAGCGTCTTTTCATTGAATGGAGAACGTACTCAGTAGCCACATGGGGGTGACTTTAAAGGGCAAGGTTATGCTGTGATTGCTGTTACCTGTCTCTCAGCAAGCTCCACAATTCCCCTCCAAGGCAAGCCTCCAGGAGCATGTACACGTATTTGTTATCCTTGAATGTGCGATACAGCCTGTGGAGATAAACAGCTGCAATTTAGGAAAAGCAAAATAAAAAGTGAGGCTTGCAGTCTTTCCTCCAGAGCTCATTTATGCCAAACTTGTTCCAAATAGTGCTTCCCCAGGGGTCAGCTGGGGGACAAAATCAGGGAAATCTTATGCTCAACTTACTTTACAACGAATGGTGAACATATCTGCTCGAGGATTTTCTTCTCAGAATAGATATGCTCTTGCTGTTTGGTGTCCACTATGTGTTTCTTCTTTATACATTTCAAAGCAAAAGCCATGTTCTCATTTTTAACTTTAACCTGTGAATAAAAATGATGAAAACACATGAGGCAAAGAAAGGCTGTTTTACTGAATCATTCTCAGTAGATACACTGATACCGATCTTTCTCAACACAGCACAGGACTGAAATTGATGGCTGTAACAAGGGACAAATACAAGATTTTCTGCAGAATTGTTATGTATGATTTTAAGCCAAGCATCAGATATTTTAGTTTCCCAGTCCCCCCTCTTAAAGTGAAATGTTCCCTCCATTCATTTTATATATACCAAATAGCAGCTGCTTGGGTAGGGACTACATATTACAAAAAGTTTATATCACAGTGGGTCCCAATTTCAATTTAAAATTTCTAATCACCAGTATAATGCAAAATAAAAAAAAAAAAAGGAGAGGCAGTTTAGGAAGAATGTTTACAAACTATTTTGCATTACCCTGAAATATTATCCAATATGCCATAAAAAGATGGAAATGAACACAGAGCCTCTTGGAAATGAATGAAACAGGTATCTGTGTTCTACAGCTGGATGAAAATTCATTTTTTAGCTTAGTATTCAGATGCTGCAGTAGAATTCCAGTGTAGAATTATTTTTGTGATGCATGAATCAGAATTAAATTGATGATCTAACTACTGTAGAGGATTATTTACTTCACTAAAAGTACGAAGTCTCCTTTAATTTACCATTACCTTCAGCAGCCTGCACAAAATGCATTCAGGTTTTTGCAACTCAGCCAGAGGGAAGTGGAATTTAAGGCTTTGGGCTAATGAATCTCTTGGTATCCCAGAAGCACAGCTGTTCATGTTATTGAGTATGACTCAAAAGAGCCTTTGCAAATTGTTGGAAATTTCCCAATGAACACGCTCAGAGATAGCTCAGGCTGGCTGGAGTTGCTGTGGGCATACAGAAGCAGTTCTAACAGCACAGACTGTGTGGTGCCATTCAGATTGCTCCAGGTCCAGGCAGATTCCTGGAAAAAGGCCTGCCTTTCAGGGGACATAATGCAGGCAGGCACATCTGTAAACTCCACATGCACAAACTGAGAACTATGTGTAGTGACCATGAAGGTACTTTTCACAGCAGGAGATGGAGGCACATAAGAATGGATTTGCTTTTTAAACACCCAAGTCCTGAGATGTTTTTTTTTTAACTATGCATTGCTTTATGGAGAATTATTTCTGCCTGAGGGGCAAAAGCACACAGAATACAAAAATCCTTCACATAATTCACTGGCTAAATCAATCCTTCAAGACAGAGAGCTAATGAATAATTTTAAAACATTCTCTTACAAGCTCAACCCTTCCGAACCCACCAACACCCAGAGTTGTGACAACTTCTAAATTCTGGAATGGGGAAGGAGGGAACTGGGCTACTTTCTCCTTCAGCTCTATCATCTCCAAAGACACCTCTTTGGTCAACTGTCCACAGAAGGATCTTCCTCTGCAGTAAGAAAATTAAAACAGGTTAGTGCTTTTCCTTGCCATTACTTTTAATGATCCTATATAAAGGAAAGGAAAGGAAATGAAGAGGGAGGAAAGGGGAAGTGGGAAAGGAGAAGAAGGAAAGAAAACCTTTCTTACTTTCTAACAGAAACTTAATGGAATCCTGTAGAAGTAAATTAGAAGAAAAATGCTACTGAAATTCACTGAGTAGAATCGACAGTGATTTTAGCAAGAGCTGATCCCTGGTGAGATTCCTATTGATGCAGGCAGGTGCAGAAGTTTGGGTACTCCAGGCAGGAGAAGCAATGCTTGAAGGATTGTGTACCAGTTCCAGTAGAATGATCAGAAATAAGAATGCAGCTATATTTCTAAACAGAGGAAAAACACACTCGGCTAACCTTCCAGCAGTGCTCAGACTGAAATCACAAGCACATAAACTAAAAGTGTTTAGCTGGCCCACAGCTAAAAGCAGACATCAGTACCATCAGTGCTACACTGAAGCATTAAAAATAAACTGTTTCTTTTACATCTGCTGCTCTCTTTTTGAAATGACACAATCTTTTGCACAGTAATATAGTTTTCTTAACTCAATTGGAGTTAAAGTTGGCCCTTCAGGGGTTTTTACCAGTCAAAGAACTTATCATCAAAATGCAAAATCTATTTGAGCACAGCATATTTTTTTTTCTGGGCTCAGTTTTCCAGGAATAGAGTCAATTCTTGTTTGAAAGTCAATACCCTGGGATTTTATGTAATTTTTGTATCAGAAAATGTTTGTTGGGCCACATAAGCATAGCCAGACTGTTTTATTACAGTGACTGCTGTAATTCCTAGGGATCCATCTCCTTCAACTACCACCCATGGTTTTGCTTACATATCTATGACTCTTTTTTTATAATTACTTGCTATAGGTGTAACAAACAAATGATCTGACTTACTTTGCATGTCGCTTTTCGTCAGCCTGGGCCAGATTAGCCACATAACCTTCCAGGTAAGTTTGCAGCTCCTCATAAGTTCCAACTGTTTGATTAAATGTCCTAAAACCACAAATAAAACATCATAAAATGCTGAACATTTAAGTTACGACCCAGTTGAAGTTGGTTGATACTCAAGGATCCCTTCCTCCAGGCTCAAGAAATGATCAAGAAATCTGGCAAAGGGGGCACGAAACTTGTGTGGAGAAATAAAGAATTCTTTTAATTACTCAGGCTTAAGTGGGAAACAAATAGGAGATGAAAGTTGGGTCAGGCTACTTGGAATAATATAGAGAGGTTGTCAGGATAATACAGATGAGACAAGGAAGGCTGAGGCCCATCTGGAATTAATCTGGACAAGGATGTCAAGGACAAGAAGAAAGGTGTCCTCAAATACATCCATAACAAAAGGAAAACAAAGGATAATGTGGACCCATTACTAAATGGAGCAGGGACTCTAGTGACAGAGAAGGCAGAGTTACTGAATGCTCTCTTCGCATTTGTCCGCACTGACAAGAACCTCTGGCCTTAGGAACCTCTGACCCTGGAGATCAGGATAAACATCACCACTACAAAGAGAGAAAGAAAAGAGTAACTCTGAACTACCCTTAAGCTCCTGTGCTCCGGCACCTGCTGTCAGCCTCTCTTCATCAGTACTTCTAAAGCACAACCACTCCTTCAGGATTCATTTAAGGAAACATTGTGGTTTTGCCTACAGTGAAGTCACATTAACCCGCTGGAAGTCATGTTGACCTACTGAAAGAAGATGCAAGTCTTCTATTAAAGTGTGATGTACTTACTCTCTGTCTATAACGAGGCACTCCACGTTGTACTCATCCGCAATAACGTTTGCTGATCTAACGTCGTCACTGAGAATTGAAACACATTAGGAGCATTCAGAAGCATATCAAAATCCTCAAAGTACCTCACACTGCAGTCACTGAGAGTCACAGCTGCTCTAGGTGAAACTCCTCAAAGGCCTCTGCAGCCTGTGCCTGGATTAGTGCTGCTGAACCAAATACGAAATTTACCCTTTTACTAGTCATTATTATGGCCTAGCAGAGTATTTTTTCCAGTTTCAATAGGGTTTGGATCATGACCTCCTTTAGCAACCTTCCAAGAAATCAGGGTGAGATCAGGATTTACTCCTTATTTCTAAAATGATCCTTGGGTATAAAACATTCCCAAACTCAAGTGATTCCCTACTCAATCACACATGTAAATGTGTACCGTGTGACTCCTCCTCTCAGTTTCTTATTGCCATGAGCAACGGAAACAAGAACTCATTCCAGTCATGATGGACCTTACCCATTCTGAAATCACCTGGCACAAGTTCTCACCAGAGTTTTTACCGAAGTATTAACAACAAGCCACCATGCAGAGGGCCAGAATTTGACTTCTATAGGGAAAATCAAAGGTACATGCCAGTGTAAACTTTCAGGCTCTCTCTGCAACCCCTCAAAATATTAATACAAATGTGGTCACTACCTTCATCTACTGACGTGACCATCAAAAGAAAGATTATATTCAAAACAGCCACGAGTTGTATAATGTGATACACAGTGATAGGACAATTGAAATCCTACTCATCATGAATCAGACAGTGTGAACCAACCTAATGAGAGCCTTTTCTCCAAAGTAATCTCCTTTGTGTAGATTTTTAATCACCTGAGGCTGTGAGTGGTCTGTAGTACTCTGGGTTACTATCACCTGCAAAGTACAGGAACAAAAATTTTGTGAGGGGAAGTTTCAAAGTACTGCATGATTTTCTTTCTTTTCTGTGTATTTCAGAAATGTTTGAAACTCAGTAACACTGCAGAAAGAGTTACAGATATATATAGTTACCCCCTCCTCTCAAAAACTACACCCAAACATCCCCAGCGCTCTGATTTTGCCAAAAAGAAGGAATATATTCATTATTGTCAACCACTCAACATTTTTCTCCTCATTCTTTTTAAAACAGAGCAGAATAAGTCACATTTTAATGAAAGACTGAAAAATACTTCGGTTCCCACTGTGGGCCGATGTCATAGGAGCTTTTTCTCTTCTCAGCTAAATAGGCAGCACTCCAGAAGCATTAACTAACATTTCCCCTCATGAAACTCTGCTTCCACAGTAGCACATTCTGCTGATGCCCATGTGAGCCAAAAACAAACTAGAATATTTACAGACACAAAGATGTTTTGGAAACTGGAAGTTTATTGACAAAAAAATCTCCTGATTTAATTCTTTAGAGTCCTTAGTTAGCCTCCAAGGTATCAGCTGAGGATAAAGGCTGCTGCCTTGCTCCTCTGGGACTAACAAATGAAAGGCTTCTAAGACACCTCTTAATGGAGACACCTCCATTAAGCCTGGGACTCCACTACTTAGGCTTCTCACAAGTCTATGTTTTGCCCATCTCATATACCTCATAGATATATATCTATCATACGTATACATCATAGACATATATCTCATAGATCTCTGCAATATCTCATAGATATATGAGATATTGCAGAGATATATGAGATACATCTCATAGATATTGCACCATCTAGAAGACACAGGGTCAAATCTCATTTACAAAAAAATTAACCTTATATCTCTGCCACAGTGTCAAGAGGCTTCGGGACACAATTTAATTACATTTTAATTAGAACAGTATACCATGGGTTCATTGTGAATGGAAGATTAGGCTCCCTGAACCTCTGCAATGCTGCTCCAGGCTTTTATCATGCTATTGTGAACTTAAAAGCACATGCAAAAACACTCTACACCATTTTTACTGAAGACCACACCCCTCAAGATAGCTTTTGAGATACAACTGTTGTACATGTTTACAAATAAAGTTTATTATACCTTACCTTTCCTTTTGCTATTATAAAGAAGGTGTTTCCTTCTTCTCCTTCCCGAATGACATAATCTCCCTTGTCATAATACTCCTGGTGGTGAGCAAGTGAGACAGTGTTATCCAATAAATCTTTGAAAGGTTACTATGCAGAGTTTTTAACACATGTGGATATTTCATGGATGTTTAACTTTCTATACCCTTCATGCCTCCATGTGAAAAAAATAAAGTGCTACCACTGCCCTTGGAAAAAAATCCCAGCTATGGTGATACATCAAGCATTTACCTTCAAAGGCTGCTGGCAAATGCAGCCCTAAGGCACACAGATATTCATGTGCTGGGGACCTAATGCCTTCTTTCCTTACATTTTGCAGCATATGTGGTCCAAGGAATATGAAACTATTACATATCCACATCACAAAGAGGTAAATTTGATTAACAACAGAGTTGTGGAGAACAACTTTGTACTTAATAAAGGATAGATTACAAATCCTCTTAACTACTGTCTTGACTCCTTTGATGACAAAAACATAACTTACTTCTATGTCACTAGATGTTACTATTTTCTGCCGACCTGGAATTCAACTCCCATCACTGCAAAACCACTCCCATATTAAGAAAGCATGGTTGTTTTTTATTTTTGCTGATTTATTCTTCTTTGTTATTTTGCAAGCTTACTGAATACTATTTAGAAAAAACATAGTATCTTACCACTTCCAAACAGTCCATGATCTTGGATAATTTATCTTCAGGTAAGTTTTTCAGCAGGGACACACTTCCAGAAACACACACACACACAAAAACAAAACAAAACAAAAACAAAAACAAAAAAACCACTAAACAAAAAACAAACAAACAAACAAACAACCCCCCTCCAAAAAAAAACCAAAAAACCCACAACCCAAAGTAGTTATTATTAACAATTTTTTATGATCTCTTCTCATGCATGTAATTTTTACAGTCACATCTTATAACTAGTTAAACTATTGGTAAACACAGTGTACAACTAAATCTTAATTTGGAAGTTTCAAGTATTCTCATCCTGGTTTTTAGATTAACAAAACTTGCACAACTTAGAAATGCGGCACACATTGGTCAGTTTTTAATTCGAGTTTGTATTTCAGGAGAGAAAGGACTTTAGTGGGTGTAAGGATTGATTTCAAAAGAATCCAGCAATTACAAACTCAAGACATTATAGCAATTCAATAATATATTTTCAAGTGCACTGCAGAGACTGCAAAATCAAAGGTTAAAGCTTCAGTACTCTTTTGACAGCTATTGAAAGATAATCCAATTACAATTGTGAACTTGCTGGTAAGGATGAAAAAAACCTCCCACTCTGATCACTCAGACTTGTAAAAGTTAGGAAATTATAGAAATTTCTATCTATTCAGGCTCAGCAAAGAAATGTGTATAGAAATCAAGGGTGGAGAGGAATGTGAAAATACACAAGACATTCCACGCGTGGCCAGGCCATCTTGATTTGAAGGCATAATGGAATGGTCTTTCTGTGTTAAAAGGATAAAATATTACATCAGCTGATTATGGTTTGGAACCTCTAGTTTCCCCATCTTCCTAAGGAGAAGCATGGCACCACTCTCAGTGTTCCCTGCAGGAGGGAATTATTCTGCTCTGCAGGTTTCCTAGTAATTTATGTTTGAATTAGTTCATAAGTTGAGAAGACATGTAGATCTCATATTCAAATCTCCAAAGGATAAGGGATAATCATTAATCTACCCCAGCAGCAAACTAACTACTCGTTGGATGATATACTTAACTATTTATTATATTGTTTTAAATTCTGGACCTGTAAGTTTTCCTACCCTATACATTTATACTACTACTTAAAGGCATTCAAGCACCTATGGAAGTTTTCTTGTGTGATGCAGGAGAAAAATAATTATTAAAATGGAAAAACACGTTTATGAATCTTAAAAGAAAAAAAAAAGGACAAATATTCAGGCTTTTGAGGCCATATTTGCATGAAGAGCAGCTTTTTCTCTCTGTTTACAAGACAGGCACAGTACTGTTGTGCATCTTAGTAAACAGCAGAAAGCAGTATTCGAAATAGAAATTAATCTTATTTACCTTCTAAGGAAGTTTCTGTATTGCTCTTGTCTGGTTTGTGCTGTCACTCTCATGATATTTTGAAACACTTCTCTGTCCAGTGCCCATGTTTTAACATTAGTGATTGCTTTGAGAAAACAAAACAAAAAAAAGAACAAAATCAGCAATGTTTCCAAATTATTTGAAGGATGATATTACAGCATCAGCTCATGGTATAAGACAGACTAGCTATTTCACAAGGCCCAAGGCTGAATTTTAAAATATCAAGCACCTATTGTAACCAGACTCTTAAAAGAATTCAATTCCCACTGAAACAATGCTCACTAAAGTAAGGAATAGATTTCCAAATGGTTCCTCTACAGAGCACTTTCCATGCAATTCCATAGGCTGAAAATGACAGGGCTGAACACTTGGGAAAATCTACCCTAATCACGGACAGTCACTGTGCTCAAAAGCTGTAAAATGCAAAGAAGCTGATTTGAAAGAAACAAGAACATGGTTGGCTTTCCAAAATCTATGATGTTAAATACTATGGCTTGGACCTAACTCTAATTCAGATTATATGCAAATGTTTGATAGATCTGCACTAAGATAGAAATAACAGAGGTCAAGAAATACATTTAATTTCATTTAGTTCTGTGATCCTCACACACTTTTCCTCCAAACAATCCATTAGATAAGGGAATAAAATGTTATCAAACCATTAATGATGCCTTTTCAAAAGGTAATCAAAATATTAATACAGTAAGCAGACACAGGGTTCAGCATCAAACATGCAAACCACTAGGCAGCCTCTGAGTGCAATCATTGGCACAACAGAACACTTTTTTTTTTTTTTTTAAAGCAAAAGGTAATACTATTGAATTTAATCTCTCCTTTTAAAAGATGCTACACCATATTCAGCAGTTTTCTTCTGCCCTGAGAGAGAACAAAACTGTGTTTTCCGTGAGATAAAAATTACAGAAAAATTTAGGGCAATTGATTTCCTCCTTTTATCATCAACATAGAATCATTTTTTCAGGGAACAAAAATGCCAGGTTTAAAATGATGCACAGTCATTTCTCATTGTACACATATGTACATGCATATGCTCTGCCATCTATCAAAACAGATCAAAAAATATTTTTGGATGCTGGATGGGAGTGTTGTCTGGGTTTTTGCCGTTCTCCTCTGTCCTCTTTAAGGAGTTTGGAAAAGTCTTATTTTTAGCCTTCTGTGTTTTGGAGTCAGATACACTTTTCTATAAATAACCTTCTTGTTATGGTAAAGTCTAGAAATGTTTACATTCTTTTCATAAGGAGGAGACTATTGATGGACTGTTGGGTTGTCCAGTGTGGCTGGAGAAAAAGATTTTCTTTCTCCAATCCATGGTCACTGCTGGAGTTTGATAAATGTTGATCCTGTAAATAAACCCCTCTCTTTTCTGCCTCGGACATTGCAAGGTGTGGGTGTGAATTCTTTATGTTGTGAGCGACATGGGAGCGCAAAGGTGTTACTTTGGTTTTATTTCTCTCCTAGATAACATCTTTCAGTTTACTTTGCATGAAGAAAACATGGCAAGTAGCCAGCCTATTGGAAATGTATTTCCTGTATCTTACACCTTAACTATATGAAGCAGTCACAGAGTTAAAAAAACACCTGCAATCTCAAATATGAGATTTAAAAAAAAACTCAGAAACATAGGTGTAAATCACATTGCCAATTTCAAATACAGCTACTGCCTGTGAAGATACTCCAGAGCAGCAGCAGCCAGTGAAATGCTGTTCGGATGAAATCCTTCACTTGTGAGTTTTCAAAAACTTCAGGAAAAGGGCGTCAGGAGATCCAGCACAGGAAAGGGTTTTCACATGTGTGTTTACTATTCATGCAGTTATGACATTGTACTCCTCTTCCTCCACAAGGAAGCTATTGGGGAGGGGTGAATTTCTGCAGTGATTGCAAGTATTCAAACACTTTTTCTTGTCCATAATTGGACAATTCATGTCCTACCTCAAAACCAGTTAATGCTTACAAAGGCCTAAAGCAGCTTGACATCTTATTATGCAGAACCACTACTTTATAATGCTAATACTATACAGCAGGCAAAAAAAGAAAAATAGGCAACATATTCAATTAGGACAGCATGTTAGTATGAAAAATAATCACATTACTGATGCTGCTCTGTTTATCAGGCAGCAACAAAAACAGATTACATGTAATAACTTCCATCTGCATAGCCAGCAATGATTAAGTGCCTAGACTGGGTGCAGGAAGAAAGACCATTAGCTTTTACAGCAAACAACTTCTTGCTTTATTCCATTTGCTCCTTTTTAAGTCAAAGTGAACTCTTCATACTTACTGGTGGCACAAAGTCCCTGCAGATGAGAACAGAAACTAGTCTTCAAACAAAAGTATTATTTATGGAATGGTGGCATGGAAAAATGATGAACTTAACCATATTCAGTCACTTACTTTGTCACAGTGTAATTACGGCATGTTGGAAAGGGAATCAGGGGGTATTTAATGCATGTACACCCAGTTGTATGCAGGAAGAGGAATATTTGTATCAGAGCAACACTTAACTCCTCCATCCTGGTCAGTCCCCAAACTGCCAGCTGCAAATGGATCTAGGCAAGACTCAGCAACATAATGATGATACAGAACTAAGAGAAGCACAAAAGCAACTAATTCCTGCATGTTTTATTTCCTCTTGAAGTTTAGTAGACTGTACCCACTCTACTAAAAACACCATGGTTCTAATATGCTTTCAGACTCAAATATGTAATTTCATCCTTGACATTGCATTTGACACAAGAACCTAAGAGCCAAAGACCACAACCTCTACTACAGCATCCAAAATTAAAGCACAATCCTGCCCTAGTTGTTAGTGTGCTACAAATCAGGCTAACCAGCACAATTTGGAGGTGCCTAATCCTTTGTGAAGGGTTATGCCAGAGTTGGAATTACATTCATGGCAGAATGTAATTCAAGTTCCCAAACAGAAAGAACTCAAGGATGAAATGTGTGAGTATAGTGTAGATAACCAAGACATGCAAGCATCTATTAACTGAAAACTACAAAGAAAATCTGGATATAACAGGGATCTCACAAAAAATCACAGATTTCATTTTGAGCAGCATTGCTGTATTTAACCTCAGGTACCTTTCACAGAAGCTGTCCGTGTGCAGTTGTACAAAATGGCCAGTTCACCAAACGCCGTCCACACAGGTATTGAGGAGAGTAGTTTATTCTGCTGAAAGACTTCCAGACTGCCCTCTGCCAAAAATCATCAGGATAACAGGTATTAAACCTGTGCTCAGCTGCACAGAGTGAATGGAAAACCAACCAATATATTTCTGACTTTGCTACTCCCTGGAACACAGGAATGGGAGCAACAATTCAAGAAGTCCTTTGAAACACACATACAAACCAGTAAAGATTTGTTTTTTTAAATGTACTGCTAACCTACAAATGTGCTCTGGAAGGGAGAGACATTCTAAATCCTGATGAGATAAACCCTTGCTACCACAAACCACTCACTTGTGGTTCAGATACTTCAGTGTGGTGTAAAGAAAAAAAGTCTCAAAATAATGATCAAAGGAGAAATTACTCATGGTTTATCTCTTCATACAGATGTATGAGTATATATATGCAGAATGCAAAGGAGAGTGCAGAAAAAATAAAAGCACATTAAATCTTCATTCAAGAAGTTGTTCTTGAGCCTCACTAGCAAAACTTAAAGAGAGTCTGAACTTTTTTAAAGTTTATGGCCCCAAAAAACCTTCCCTTAAGCATGTTATGAAAGTTCTGCCCTCTTCTCTCCAAGGCACACACCATGTCCTCAAGAAAGGTTCTAATGTGCCAGAAAAAGTTCCAGGTGCACATCTCCTTTCTGATATTTCAGCTGTTTTCAAAGTGTTATAATTTTGTCTCACAAGAATATGACCACACCATCACAAATCCTGCCACCTCTTTTTTCCTGTAACATTTCTCTTTTATTAACACAGTTACCATCGATGATTTTTGCAACTAACCCATCCATGTGAAGCCAGAAAATGAGCTTTCCAACATATACCTGTTTGCTCCTATATGCCTCAACAAAACATACTCCTTATAGTGTGAGCTCTAATTCATATGAGTCTCTGGGACTTTTAGTGGTCCACAATTGATGAAATATGCAAATTAATCACTTTTTTTTATGGTGAAATGATGAAAGAACTTATTGCTGACAGGAGCAAATTTCAGGTGTTAAACTGTAGCTGATCAGCAATTTGAGGCACAGTAGCAGTCAGCACAAATGATCACAGACTTGTTGGCCTTATTTTAGGAAAGACTTCTTACCCTAAAGCTTTTTGTTTACTTTGCTGTTTGCCTTTTTTTTTCCACAGAAAAAACCAGGCAGTTCTTTTTTTTTAAAAAAAAGCAACCTCTCAGCTTTGAGAACAATGAATGCAGACGTCATCATTCAATTTCCCATACACAGAAAGCTGGTATCTCATGAATGTTGAAAACTAAGTTTATTTCAGGAGTGGCTTCACCACTGAGCAGTTATCTATATTTTAAATAATACCTGTTCTTCCTCTGGAGAAGAAAGAGTTGATTACACCTTCAACAGAAAGGAATTGCTGGCCTCTGGGTTTTCAGAAATGAAAAAGGTCATATAAACCAGCAAATCAGGACTCACGTTTCCCAGGTGCTCTTTATTGCTTCACTCTGTTTCATAAAAGTCCCAGGTAAAACTTGCATTGCCCTCCACAGGGACAAATTATTTAGGAGCACAAACAACCTCACTGTGATTTCCCACAAAACCTTCTAAACCCTTTTCCTGTTTCTTGCACTTGTGTGTTGTACAAATAAGCAATACTCACCTTTGAGCACAAAAATGTGATTCCCTGGTTCTCCCTGTCTGATGATGTAGCTCCCTTGCTGGAACGTCCTCTCATACATACATTCCACTATGTCTTGTGTCTGGTGAGGCTCCAGTCTCTTCAGGAACTGGTTTTTATTCAGGGCATCTGTGATAAGCTTCTTCTCACTGGTTGCAAACAAAAAAGCCACAAAGTTTAAAATGCCTGGCATGGCTGGGGTTTGTTATTCATCAAGCATTCATTCCTCTCAAGAGGATTTGTCTCATTTCTAACACACTGCTCTGCCTGTCTTGTTTAGACCTTGTGGGATGGTAGCCTGGTTAGAGAGGTAATTGTCTGTGGTGTAATCACCTGGTGGAACAATCTCATTGAACAATCTTGTTCCCACTGCTCCCCGAGACAGTCTCTGTATAATTTCCTGTTGTAGTAAATACATATAAATGGTGACTTGTAAAGAAAAGAAGTGTCTGCTGGTGGCAGAGCCCAGTGGTTGGATTTTAAGAAGGGGAAAACGTGGAAAAATTAACAATGGGTGAATCTGTGGATAATGGCTAACCAGCCCAAACTAAGTAGGTCATACATGCATTCTGGCTATCTCTGGGTTCTGATTGATTGGAGTATGTTCTGGCTCAAGGGCATCCTATAAAGCAGTGCCTCAAGTCTGCACCAGAAATGAATGCAATTAAACAACTTCTGCACTGATGGAGCTTTTATGGCCCTGTTGGTTAGTTTTCTTTTACTGCTGAAGTAAAAGATAAATTCTGCCTTCGAGTCCCCATGCTCCTAATGTTGACAAAGTCAAAACCCTGACAGATTTCTGAGACATTTAAGGCCTCCTCTTGTTTGTATTCATGAAGCAATGGGAGGCTGTCACCAAAACTAGGTTATGTGGGAAAAATCTCCTGAGGACAATCCAGGAATGAACAAACCTAGGGCACGTAAATACACTTACATTGTTAAAAGCTATATAATGACTGAAAATAAGTAAGGGTGATGAGATGAGGCAGCAAAATAAAACCAAGTAGCTATGGTGAGGACTGTGTTTAGAAATAGGGATCATAACTTACCTTCTGCTGAAAGCAACAGGGTTATTGGAATAAGCCCTAACTTAGTTTTCATCTAAAACCAGCCTTGCTAATTTGATTCATCCTGGCCTGCATCATGTATACAATACTGCAATAAAATACAGTAATTGCAAGTAACCTGACACATAAAATGAGCACAAAAGCTTCCAGAACTATAGAAGAGGAGACTGTGCTTCTAAAATTTTCATTAAAATCATTCATGCTGAGATATTCCAAACAAAAGTATGGCACTCAAACCCCTGCAATACGAATAGCATCAAATTGTGCCCTTTGTTTTACAAATATTTCTAAAAGGGACTGGTGACACTCTGAATCAATGCAAATTCAAGAAGCAAGGAACTTCCCCTCCTTCTGAGACAGCTCCTTTCACAACTGTGCAGCAGCACTGTGAAGTTACCTTATGAAGCAGTGGGGCTGCATTAAGTCCTTTCTCTGTAAAGGGGAGGCAGCCACTGATGGCAGCAACTGCAAACTATAGACACTGTCAGGCTAATGGTTCAGTATTTGCTAATTATAGCAGACAGAATTCTGTAGACAGTGAAGGTTACACTTCGTTCTTACGTGTCAGAACTGCCTGAACTTGACCTACTGCAGTATTTACATACCAGGTAAAGAAACCAGATGTTTGTGCCTTTCACTATTTGGCTATCTCAATAGCAAGGTGATGGTGCCTTACACAAGTGCATGTGCATCACAGGCTTATCTAACTTAGAGGCATAGCAATGCACAGCAGTACAGCTTTGTGGTGCTTTTTTTGGCATATGTTTGCTTCCAAAATATTTGGAAGATCAAATGATACTTTGACCACTACAACATCAAAAAATGATGTGCATTACATGTGGATTTCTTAAGCTGCAGTACTTGCTTTGGTTCTGGCTGCTGCACTTTGCTAATCCACTGTCTCTTCTCCTGGCTTTACTCCTTGCTGCTGTTACAATTCTGTCTCTGAAAGCACCCTAGAAAACCATGTGGTGGACTGCAGAACAAGGATTGTGCCAGGGAGAAGACAGGTTACAAACAGAACACTCTTAAAACTATGATTTAAGCTACCAAGGTACTGGTGATAAAATATTAATGCAGTTCCCTTACTCTGGAAAATCACTGCTAGCTGAAGTTCTCAGCTCTTTGTGGTGACTCAGGCAGCCTTTCTGATTCATGAGGCACCCTCTAAGGTGCAGTGCTGGACATGATGGATGAGAAAACACGCCCCATAACTCTCAGGTCTACTATGGTACAGACTATATGCTACGAATAATAAATCCCCCCACAAATCTGAAGGCACTAAAGTCACTGGCTGAAATCCAGGCAGTCTGGCTACCACCATGTTCAACAGACTCTCAGGTTATGTCTGCACTTTAAGGTAAAAGAGGGTCTAAGTTATGCTTAAGGATACTGGTCTGATACCTCTATCTGTAAGGTCAGCTCTGACCACAGAGATTTCTGGGCGTGTCAGAATCTAGAAAGTGTAATTGGATTCAAAGAGGAACAAGTAAAATTCAGGTTCTATGCCATGATTATTAGAAGCTGGAGGGAAGGAGGAAGCTGGCAATAAAGATAAATCCCCAAAACACTGTAAGATTCTCATCTGGAATACAAAGGCTACCCACCACTCTTCATCTGAAGTCTGTGGGACATGGATGATTCTTGGTTAAAGTTACTCACAAACTCAACCAGCATCTATCACATCTGCAAAGCCTATATGAAAAAGATGAATACTTTAATCCTGATTTATCATGAGGAGAGGATATAATTATGATAAAAGTAATAACCTTGTTACACAAACATAGAAGCCCTCTGAAATAAGCTCACCTGGAATCCTTTCGGACTGTTGCTTTTTCAAGGGAAAACATAGTTTGCTTGCTCAAATCACACAGTCGTGTTGTTGGCTCTGCAGATACACCTTCCTTGGCGCCCCTCCTCCTATCAGCAGAAACTTTAAATGGAGAAGGCTGAAGAGAGTGCTCTCCTTGAGTGCTAACAACATCCTGCAGCTTGTTCAACTGTATGCACTTGCTCTGAAGCTCCTTGGTGAGTTCTGCTGTGACCTTAGTCTGCATCACCAGCTGTTCCTGGAGCTCAGCAACATGGTTTTCACTCTCTTGCAACTGCTGATCTTTTCTCTTCAGCTCCCTTTCCAGTTCAAGTACCTTGCTGCAGAGGACATCAGCTTGCCCATTGATCACATTGATGCCCAGGCATGGGTCCATCAGAAACTTGTGGCTGGCAGCACAGCCAATAGCGAGGTTTGCCACGTGCCTGTTGGGCTGCCTCAGGTGCTTGGGTTTCACTAATCTGTTCCCCATTTCGTCCAGAGACCTAGGTGGGAAAACAAATTAGCAGTTTTATTGCATTCCTGAAGGAAAAAAAATAATAAAATAAAGTCATGGAGTGTTGAGCACTGAATTTTGTAATTGGCTGGCAGCTGAATTTGCCATATGCAACTGTAGTAAACACAGCTGATTGTTTTCATCCTCTCCACTCCTGCAAGTCAGCAGAGAAAAGGGCAGAGAGAAGAGGTAGGGAGGGGTGATAGAAGCAAAGCAAAAGATCTCATGGCTGCTACTTCATTTTGGTGAGTTGAAAAGATGTGTAAGCTCCTTTCAGCCTGACAAAGACAAAACAAACAGCAGGAAGGAGAAAAGCTTGTGCTTGACTGGTAAAGCAAGAAAATTGTTAGAAGCAAAAAATTAAAAGTTGGGTCACTTCCCCCATCGAGGAATAATTATTGTGTACACAGAATAATTTAACCAGTGGGTACATACCTGCCTGGCATAGAAGATATGTGATTAGTAAGTATATATGTTCACACACAGGCAGCTGGCATGATTTCTGCAGCTCACTTACTCATCTAAAACTGGCTCGGTATTTGTTAGTGTAACAGCTGCTACTGCTGTCAAGGAACAATTAGCTTCTTTTGTGGAATTACCCCCTTCCATTTGCTTACTTGTGAAAAGCCTCCAGAAAAAAGAAATATCTTGGGCTCCTGTCAGAGCACCTATGCCTCAAACAAGCACTTGTTGCAACCAGCAGCCTTCAGCAGATTTGCAGTAATTCACCTTCTTCCTTGGACACAATCTTTGGCATGTTTCATTGGATCATTTCAGGAGGAGCAAGGAATCACACTGCTGTTGTGGTCAGCCATCAGCAGGCCAAAAGTTGCTGTTTGTCTGCCCCAAGGATGAAGGACACCTTTTTCAGGCTGAGCCCTAAGTGACACCGATTCAGATAAACTTTTTTACCATTTTAACCAAAATTTTTACCATTTTATCAGAACTGGATAAGAACATGACCCTAGCAAAGTACGTTGATCAGATGACAAACTCCCACAATTTGTTTTTACTTGTTAGTATAACCATACTTCTAACAGATGCACAGTTCTGGTTTACAGCCTTCAATGGGTCAGAACTGAAGTAGCTGACAAGGTACCTCACACTCCAAATCTAGTTTTATTTAAAATAGTCTTTCTTCTCAGCTCTGTCTTGCTTATTGTACTTGGAATAATAGTTTTCATTTGTGCCAATTTCACAGATGCATTTTGACAGCTGGTGCTTCAGCCTGTTAACAGGGACACCTCAGTATGTCAGAAATGAAGGGGAATCCGTGCTGCACAGGAGAATTTAAACAAATTGCACATCAGGGTAGTGACCCAAATAACTCTGAAAAGAGACCTGTGTGTCACTGCACATGGCTTAACTGAAGATCTTAGCTCAGCATGCAACCATATTTAAAAACAACCCCAAGCAACAATCAACATAAACTAAAAGTTACAACAGAGAGGAGATTATGGGAAACACATCACCACACTGTAGCAGTCTCTGCTACTAAATGCAGTGGCAGTCACTGCATTTCAAATAAAAGATAACCCATACACTTTAAAATTTTATATGGCAGAGTCACTGTCCCACAGAAAAACCTACTGTTTGGATTGTATCCAGAAACAGAACAGGTTTACTGTGTGATGTTTGAAGTTCATAATCTATCAGCCTCACTGGAGTGACAATGTTAGCAGCTTCTGTCTTCCCATTGTATATGCACAGTTAATTGTCAATGGAACAAGCAGTCGGATCTGACAGATCCCTGTTTCCACATGGTGCCCTTTTACTGGCCACTTGTGTAGGAAACTCACGCATGTGACAGAAATCAATAAAAGACTGACAGGTGATTTCGGTAATTCAACATTTCAGTAGACAATTCTAGACGAAAACTTAAAGCCTTGCTCCTCCGAGGTATGTCCAGCTTTACACACAGCTCAGGAGACAAAAGGCACAACAGGGCATTCATTGCGCTGTGTTTGCTACAGGGCACCTCACACGCTCCGTCGAGCTCACTAGGCAGACGGGGCCAGGGACCGGGCACACCCAAAACCGACCCGGAACAGATGGAGGTGTCCGCGCCTGCCGCGGGATGCTCGAGGGACGCTCCAGGGATGTTCCCGGGATCCAGCGCCAGCCGAACCCGGCTCCGCCACAGGCCCGCGGGGTGCTGGCGCTGCCGGTCCGGCACCCTCGCCCAGTCCCCGCCGCCCCGATATCGCCCCGGGAGGCCGCAGCTCCCCGAGGCTCTCCAGCCCGGCCTCCTCCGGCCCCGCCCGCCCGGTGCCGCGGGCTGCCCTCACCTGCGTGCCCGGCTGGCCCGGGGCCGGGTGGGCTGGCGGCGGCAGGGACGGAGCGCTGCTCCCGCTGGGACCCGCTCCCGCCGCCCGTCACCGGCGTCCGGCGGGGCGGAGAGGGGCGGCGGTGCTCGCCCGACCCTCCCTCGCTCCTTCCCTCCCTCCGTCCCTCCCTCGGCGGTGCGGGGGCTGGGGGCGTCCCCCGCCCAGGGAGGGGCAGAGGAGCAGGGCATGCGGAGCCGCTGCTGCCGGGGCCGGGCTCGGCAGGGAGGAGTCAGGCTCCTCAACGCACCCCACCTGGCAGAGAGGTAAATGCAGGGCCCAGCTCCAGTCGGGCCACGCCGACAAATATGTCCTGTTTGCTTTCCGCTGCCCTGCGGCTGGGTCTTGGCGTGGCTAGCGGGCACACGGCTCAAGAGATCTTGCAGCCCTTGTTCTCTCAAGCTGGCCCTCAAACACCACTGCACAATTCTGCAAGGAGCTTGCCCATGTCCTACGATATATCCTCACTCAGGCTCGCCCCAGAAAGGAGCACTGCCTATTTTCAGCATTGACTCTTGGTAGAGTACTGGTTTCACAAGGGCTGTTCTCTCCTAGCACATACCTTTATATCGATTCAAAACATCTGTCTCCAAGGGTTGTTTACCCAAACATCCTGACAAACCAGGGATGAAAGGATTTTACAACAGGCAAAGAGCTGCATGCATACCTCTCCTATGGATGCTGTCAAGAAGACTTGGTCTAAAGCCAACCTGTAGCCTCTAGGACACTGGCTCTCCAGTTTTCCTCTCTACAGTCACTGTCTTAAATCCCCGGCCCTCCGCCCTCCTCCTATGCCCCGACTGCTAGCTCAGATTCTGGAGGGCTTTGGGCTAGGATTAAACAGGAAAGGGGAAGAGACCCAAAAGAGGCTCCTTACCTAGGATTGTTCCAAGGCTTTATTCTTGAAGGGATTCCAGGGGCAAAGAGGCAAAGAGGCAAAGAGGTAAAGAGAGCGAACAAGGAAGAACAGGGGTTTATGTAGACTCTCTGTCCGAGGATAGATAGCTGGCACTGAGCCAATTGGTCAGAGATAGCAGGGGAAGGTAGGGTCACATCACACAGTTACAGCTTTGGGGCTCCTTTTGGGGTAAACCATCCCAGAGGGATACAACATCTCACCCTTTTTTGTTTAAGAAAGTTAGAGGAAAAGTATTAGGTTACACATAATGTGGAGCTTCTCTCTCCCACCAGTTACAATTGGTGGGGTAATCAGTTTGCCTTAGGTTTGCCAACTCTATGTGGTTGACTTCTGAGGTAGGAGGTATGAGACCATTGATAGCTTTGAAAACTAAACAACGTAGGATCCCGAATGCTAAGGTTACAAGGAAAAGGATAACAAGGAATAACAAAATAGTTTTAACTATAGAAATCCACCACCCTGTGACTCCCCAGCCCTTGAACAGTTCTTTGAACCAGTCCTCAGATTCTTGCTTCACTTGTCCGATCAGGCTGTTCATGCTCCGAAGGGCAGCGTGGACGTTTGGTGCTTTCGACGTCAGGTTCATGCAGCAGAGTCCTTCAAATTCCTGGCATTCATGTCCATGAAGTAACAGGAGAAAGTCGATCGCTGCGCGGTTTTGCAGCGTGGCCTGTCTAGTAATTCCCTCCTCTTCTAGGAGGGCACTGATGGCAGTTGAGGTCAGATTTGCCTGTTTGACTACCCAGCACTCTAGATGGCCCAATTCACCTAGAGCTTTGGCTGCTGCGACCCACGGAAGAAACAGGGACACAGCAACTCTTTTTGACTTTGCCCAATGAAAAATGTCTGAATTACAAATTGAATCCAAATTGTCAGCACTTCTCTTATGAATTTTGTTTGCCGAATTGTTTTTGTGCGTCCATTCACCAATTAGTTTTGTTGGGTGTCAATACGGACAGTTGCCCTACAGTACATGGTCCTCCTAAAAGCTTAGATGGAATTCCTGCCCATGCTCGATCCCCACAAATCAAGAACAATCCCTTAGGGAGGCTTTTGGGACTTGAGTGAGATGGGTTGTCGGCTGCAACGTGGCTTAGGTTATGACACCACCTTTTTGCAGTAAACTCCCCACGATATTGTTTTATATAGTGGTACTCATCAGTGCTAAGGGGTTTTGGATAGACAGAAAAATGTACGCAGTATGATGCAGGGGAGGAACCCAATAGCTCTAACTCTTGGGGTTCCTGAGCCATCTCGGGCAAGTTTGGTAACCACTCCACTAAGGGGTTCGCGGTTACCACAGCTTCTTGCTGATTATTTTTGTATGGTTTTAGGAGAAATTACTTTGGAACTTCATTGGACATATGAGTGTCCAATCCCGCAGGAAACTCTCCAGCCTGCAGTGGAATTCCTACCAGACAGGTGGACATAGGATTCTTTGCTGACGCAGTGGACAAACATATGTTTTCCTGCTGAAGTGTCTGTGCCAGGGTCACCCAGACATTTTGACGTGGCTGAGGGACGATCCATGCAGCTGCCAGACTGTTCAGCATTAACAAGATGACAATTTGGCTGAGGTTCATCACAGGGATAAATGGGAGGAAGGTTTTCTCTAAAAGGGAAAAACAAACATTTTAAAACATGTTAAAAGTTTCTGTCACTGCCGGAAGGAGTCCACACCTAGGAAGATTCTCTTTCCTCCATCCGACGGCGTCTCCTCTTGGAGGCAGTGGTTACTTGCTTTCCATCCCCTTCTGCTGGAGCTGGATTTTTGGGGACAAAAGGTTTTACCCACTTCTGGGGGATCCACCGAGGGCCTGAGGGCATTGCTACGCACGCGTAGCCACGACCCCAGGTTACGAGCTCATAGGGATCCTTGGTTTCCCAAGTTTCTGGATCCCTAATCAGGACCGGTGGACGATGGGACAGTTTGAATTGATTGCCACTGTTAAAATGACGAACCACAGGTGGACTCATGTTTTCAAATGAACAGTTCAGAAAATTGATGGTAAACATGGCTTTGCAGAGCTTCTGCTGTGGAGTCATCCACACAGTTGTGCTGCTCTGTTTAGCTAAAACCTGTTTGAGCATCTGATGTACATGCTCAACCACAGCTTGGCCTGTGGGGGAGTGAGGGATGCCAGTTTTATGTTCCACTCCCCACTGCTGGACAAATTCCAGGAACTTCTTGGACACGTACGCTGGGCCATTGTCCGTTTTAATTTCTTTTGGGATCCCCAAAACCGAGAAAGCTTGCACTAGATGCTGTTTGGCATGTACAGCTTTCTCTCCTGCATGGGCGGAGGCATACACTGCACCTGAATGTGTGTCGATACTTACATGAACATATTTGAGGCGACCAAAGCTAGGAATGTGTGTGATGTCTGTCTGCCATACCTCACAACTGCCAAGGCCTCGGGGATTAACCCCCATACCCATGGATGGCATGGCCTGGAGCTGGCAATTGGGACAGGTGGCCACGATAGCTCGAGCCTGACTCCGCGTTAGCTGGAACTGATGGATCAGACCTGGCACATTTTGATGATACTGTTGGTGACTCAGTTTTGCCTGTTGGAAGATGTCAGGGAGGCGTGCTTTTTCTACCGGTGTAGCAAGGGAGTCTGCTCGACGATTCCCTTCTGCAATTTCACCTGGCAAATCGGTGTGTGACCTTACATGCATCACGAAAAATGGATATTCCCAATTAGAAACCAAATAAATCAGCCTTGAAAGCAACCTAAATAGGTGCTCATTCTCGATCTCTTTGAGCACAGCCTGCTCCGCTCTGGACACTACCCCAGCCACATATGCAGAGTCAGTCACCAAGTTAATTGGCTCTGAGAACTTCTCAAAAGCTCTTACCACTGCAGCCAGTTAAGCTACCTGAGGCGATCCCTCCACAAACTCCACATCAGCTTCCCAATGCTGAGTCTGAGGATTTCTCCAAGTCATCACCGACTTGTGGGAAGCCCCGGAAGCGTCTGTGAACACTGTGAGAGCTTTAAGTGGTCTCCGACTCCGTTTCTCACGAGGAATGAGGTGGAATTCCTCATTGAACAGCTTGTGGGATGGGGCATGGACTGATATTTGTCCCCTGTAGCTGTCCAGAGATAATTGGAGACTGGCATTGCTCTGGAGCAAATGCTCAAACATCTCTTTGGTCAGTTTCTTTGGAGAGTTCTTTCCCTCCTCTGAGAGTTTGATTGGGAGGTGAATACATGCAAAGTCACAACCAGCCAGTTCACATAGTCTTAACCTGGCCTTCTGAATCAATTGAGCTATCAACTCTTGTGGCTCAGTGATGGTCTTGGATCTCTGGTGAGAGAGGAAGACCCACTCTATGATTAAGAGTGAATCTCTCTGCCCTTGGATCCATTGGTAAATCAACCCATGCAAGTGTGGCAGCTTTCCTAGCACAATGAAATGGAAAGGTAGGCTTGGTTCATACCTGTGAGCTTGTCTGTCTGACAAGGCTTTCTGTACCTTTTCGATTGCTGTCTTAGCCTCTGGGGTCAGTTCCCTGAGGGAGACCAGCTCCCTCTCCCCTTTCAATAAATTGAAAAGAGGGTCTAGGTCCTCATTTGTGAGGCCTAGCCAGGGTCTCACCCAATTCAATGATCCACACAGGGAGTGGAGATCTGCTAGGGTTTTGGGATTACACTCGATTTCCAATTTCTGAGGAACAACGGTCCTCGCTGTGATTTGTAAGCCCAGGTACTTCCAAGGTGGCATCCTTTGAACTTTGTCTTCCTGTAATTGAAATCCAGCAGAGGTTAAAACCTTAACCACTAGGTCAAGCGTGTGTTGGAGTATAGAGTCATTGGGGGCACACACAAGCACATCATCCATGTAGTGAAGGATGATGGAATCCTGTCTCTCAGCACGAACAGGTGACAGTAACGATGCTACATACTGTTGGCATATGAAAGGAGCTGATTTTAGACCTTGGGGTAGGGATTTCCAGTGATATCTTTTCATGGGGGCTTGACGATTCAGGGTAGGAACTGAGAGTGCAAGCCTTGGGGCATCTTCTGGGTGTAGAGGAATTTGAAAGAAACAATCTTTGATATCTAACACAACCAATTGCCAGTCTCTCGGGAGCATTGTTGGAGAAGGCATTCCTGGTTGAAGTGGTCCCATGTCCTCTATCATTTTGTTTATCTCCCTGAGGTCATGGAGCAACCTCCACTTGTCCTTTCCCGGTTTCTTTATCACAAAAACTGGGAAATTCCAAGGGCTTGTTGTTTCCTCTAGGTGGCCTTGAGCCACCTGTTCCTCCACAAGCTCCTCAAGCACCTTGAACTTTTCTTTGCTCAATGGCCACTGTGCTACCCATTTTGGGGTGTTATCCAACCATATTAATTTGTGGGCAGGGCGCATCACAGTGGCTATTTCTAAAAATCCTGGGATGTCTTAGGAATGACCAATTGGACTCCCCACTGGGACATGGTGTCCCTCCCCCACAAGGGGGCTTTGTATTTTGCAACAAATGGATGGACACTTGCCACTTTTCTGTCAGGTCCCTCTATTTGTACTATATTTTTTGAGATTTTTGCCAATGTGATTCCTCCTATGCCCTGAAGTTTGCCTGCGACAGGTTGCAATTCCCAGTGTGATGGCCACTTGCTCTCTGGTAGAACCGTCACGCTGGCCCCCGTATCTAGGACCCCCTCCACATGGAGGTGCTCTGACCCATTTGCTATATTGCATGCCATGGAAGGTTTGTCCTCTCCCACCACCTCTGCCCAGTAGACTTCCGGCGATTTTCCATCTGCTATTACCTCTGCCGGATCGAGAATGGCCTGGGCGACAATTTGTCCCTCTGCCAGGTAGAATGGTGGGTGTTTGCAGCGTGCCAACAGCATGAGGCCTGTTATCTTTCCCTTAATGGACATTGGAAATACCTCAATCTCCTCTGGTATGTGTGCAGTATCCCCAATAACAAAACACTCACTCTTTTGTTCCATGTGGTTACCCGTCAGATCCTGTGGGATGTCTGATAGATGCACTGTAAGGACTGTCCAGTCAGCGGATCTGAAATGAAATCCTTTGGTAGTCACGAGCCTAAGTCGGCCTTGCGGCTGCCAAACCTTGTTAATTAAACATTTAATATTTTCATTTTTCTTTCCCCCCACCCCCTCCCCCTTTGTTGTTAAGAGAGAGTTATCAACTGGTGGGGGACCCCTCATATTTGTTTTTGCGCGCGTGACAGTATTGACAATGGGGACGCGCTGAGAAGCTAGTTTTTTTGTTTGTTGGGCTTCTTCTTCTGGTTCTGGTCTGGTTCTGGTTCTTATTGCAGACCCGAGCAAAATGTCCTGGCTGATTGCAGAGGTGGCAGATGATGTGCTGTAGGCGATTCTGTGATATTGGTTGCCGCCTTGGTTCAGGTTGCACAGGTGCTGCTGTCCTGGGATGTGGCAGTCCAGGATCTCTTTCAGGCGCGCTGAACAGCTCTGCTTTCCTGGTACAGGCTTCGATCATCTGAGCTAGGGTTGGTTCTAATGGAAGACTAAGGATGATCCTACGACAAGTTTCATTAGCATTCCTCTGAGCTATCTCTTTAATCAGCTCATTCTGTATAGATGGTTGTTGCACTTGTCTTTCCACTTGAGTTCGTAGACGGTCCACAAACTGCAAAAAATTCTCTGAAGGAAATTGTTTAATACCTGTATAACTGCCCTTAGTTTCAGGTGTTGGTAATTGGTAAAAAGATTTTTCTGCAGCACTACTAATTTTATCCAAAATTTGCTTTGATAATAATCGGGTTTGTTTTTCAGGGCAGTGTAATTTACCTGCACCACAAAGATGGTCTAATGTTATATCATTACCATCATCATCCTGTGCTGTTTCAGGAGTTTGTTGAATCTCCTGTAATACTATGTTTAAAGCTTTTTTCCACATGCATTCCCATAAATCATATTCTGAGGGTGTTAATAAACATCTGAATAAATCTTTAATATCAGTTGGTACCAATTCATTTGAGCTGAAAGTAGCTGTTATCATGCTTTTAAAAATTTCACTAGATCTTCCAAATTCTCTCTGAATTTTGCATAGCTCTTTTTTATCTTGGTAAGAGAAAGGCTTGTATTGTTTCCTTCCATTTCTCTTACCAAGGTATTCTACAGGGGCAACAAAAGGGATATTTTCATCAGATTCAGTTTGGGTTTGTGAAAGAAAAGGTACATTCTCTCCCACCCTGCAAGGTTTAGTAGCATGCAGTTCTCTGCGCGATCCCGGGGACTCCGATGTAGTTTGCCTCGGGTCCGCAGCTGTGAGCGAATTGCCCCCCCACCCGCAGCTGGGGGGAGGCGGGGGCCCCGCACCCCCCCCGCCGCTGCCAGGAGGGGCCTCGCCGCTGCGGCGCGGGGTGGGGCTGGGGCCGCCCGTGCCCGCTCCGCTGCTGCGCGCGCTGGGACCGGGGTCGGGGTGGCCCCCGCCCGCGCCGCTGCTGCGCGGGTGCGCTGCCGCTTCCCCGCCGCGCTCGCGCTGCGCCGCCCCTCCCCCGCCCGCGCCATGCTGCGCCGCTGCTCCCCCGCCCCCACCCAAGCCCGGGCTGGGGCCGGAGAGGGGCGTGCCGCGATCGCGGTCACCAGGGTAACCAGGGGCGGAGGGAAGGCAGGGGAAGGAGTAGGAGTGAGGGGCGGGGTTTGGGGAGAGCAAGGGGTTGTGGGAAGAGGGTAAGAAGACTGCATGGTGGCCGCCACTATTGTGGCATGGAATTAAAGTCTCTGGTGTGTACTCAGGCGGCTGGATTGATTTTTCTAGCTGGCTACTGCGTTCGGCTTCCCGGAAATACTTGCATGCTTTCAAAAATATCGGTATGAATTTTGGAACGGTTTTATCATTGTCCTCTGCTTTTAAAGTTAGTCTATGCCCGATATCATCCCAAAAAGACACTGATGTAATATTAAGCACATTAATATCTGGGAATTCGGCCGCTAACCATGCGATAAAGTTTCTTTGCAGCTTATTAGAAATTTTTAGATCTTTAAAAACTGGTGTAAGGTGTTCTATTAAACTCTTTGGGGGACAAGCTGAAGAAGATGTTAATCCCATGTTTCTGATGTTATTAGGGTGCAGTCTTGTCCAATCTCTATAAACTTCTGAGCGAAATATAACAGACAAGCAGGACTTTTCTCCCCTCCCCCGCTATCCGAGAGTCCCGGGGAAGGGGTGGGGGTGCTCAGGGGAACCGCACCGTGCCGGACTCCCAGGCTCCTAGGGCTATGGGGGGTCCCGCCGCTGCTGGGGGAACCCTCACCCAAGCTTGCAACCCCCAAAAATGTGGAGTTTTCGGGACGCCGGCGCCTGACGAACCCGAAAAAGTTTCAGAAAGCCCGCGGTACACAACCTTTACCACACACTGCGCTGGGTTCTAGTGTCCACCCACAGCCCAAGGTGTTCCTACTGCCGCAGGGAAAGGTACCCTCCCCCCTCAACCAAGGTACAGGGGGGTTCTAGCACTAGCGAGGTGCCCCGCTTTTGCTACAGAAGTCTCCTTATCCAAACCGACCCATATTAGCAAATACAGGCTGCCGGTTTATCCTCAACACCTCCAGCCGCACAAGAAGCGAATGAAAAGTGTTCAGGTAGTTGAATCAGTCCAAAAAGCTTTTGAGATCTCAGAAATGAGACTCCAGCTCTGCATGTGTTTTCGATAGACCACGTTTGGACGCCAACTGTCTTAAATCCCCGGCCCTCCACCCTCCTCCTATGCCCCGACTGCTAGCTCAGATTCTGGAGGGCTTTGGGCTAGGATTAAACAGGAAAGGGGAAGAGACCCAAAAGAGGCTCCTTACCTAGGATTGTTCCAAGGCTTTATTCTTGAAGGGATTCCAGGGGCAAAGAGGCAAAGAGGTAAAGAGAGCGAACAAGGAAGAACAGGGGTTTATGTAGACTCTCTGTCCGAGGATAGATAGCTGGCACTGAGCCAATTGGTCAGAGATAGCAGGGGAAGGTAGGGTCACATCACACAGTTACAGCTTTGGGGCTCCTTTTGGGGTAAACCATCCCCAGAGGGATACAACAAGTCACTATCTCCTTTTGGGGCTGCCTACTTAGAAATCTTCCTTTGGTTCTAACAGATCTCAGTGTTCTGCAATCACTCTCCATGACTGGGGTGAAGCAGCTCACATAAATTCTAACAGGACCTGCCCCTAAATGAAAAAATTATAAATAAATGCTGGTCACATACATTTCACTACCCAACAACCTCAAGCCAGAAATGTTATAGTGCTCAGTGAAGCATGTAATGAGAAAACTTGTCCCAGGAACCCCTTACACTCTGCTAGTGAGCTGCTGTGGGATGCAGCCACTGGCTCAGATTCCCTGAGGCAGTTTGTCAGCACCCTCTTCTCCTGCTGCAAAGTTCGTGAGGAGTGCAGCCAGGAATCCAGAGACTGCACCCTATTTGTGGCACACCAGGACTGTGTGGGGTCCTGCTCTTTGTTGGTAAAGTGAAAAAGGTAAGGAGCGCACCTGGGAGTTCACCAAAGGAGCCTTTGGAGATCAGCATTCCGGACCTGAAAGGACTGAGGCCAGCTGCAGGGCACTCTCTGGAGGGCCTCACATCTGCCTAGGCAAATCCAGCTGTCACACCTCTTCTAAAAATTCCTTAGGTATATTACAGAGTCTTTTTATCCCTTCAGAATTTGTTTCAGAGTAGCAGCATGTTTGGGTAAAATTAGGGATGCTTTGGTTAAGCTAGATTAGAACTTCATTTGATACAAGTTAGCCTGAAAATTTGGAAAGCTTGCAATTTATTTTGGTGTTATTGTGAAAGAAAAAAGCTGTGCAGTCCTATCACACAAGGCCTATGTCCTATAATAACCGCTGCTATTATAACCACTCTGCAAACCACAGGGGCAGCAGTAAACCTATGAAGCACAAGGGTGGCCTGCTAATCCTTTCCATTTCCAATCCTTTCCACTGCTGTCTTAGAGAGAAATAGATGAGACATTTATTGCCATGAGGGACAGGAGCTTGGAAACAGGGGGATTTAGTTTGTACCTTTCTGCTGCTTTCGTGTTTTGTAGCAGAATAAAATTGATGGTGCTAAATGTTGCTTTTTTGGTGGGTGTCCTAGGGTGATGTTACAATGTTGTATCCCCAATGGTCTGTTGGGTTTATGCTGGATATTACACTCTGTACCTTTAATATTGGGTCTGAGAGTAAAAAGTGGGGGAGAAGCACGCACACAGTTTGTTTTCAGAAACCTCTCTCTGCTGGGCTGGCCTTGAAAGAGTGGGAGTCAACAACACACAGACATGAGGGGTATTTTTCCCTCTTCCTTTTGCTTTTCTTTTTAGTTAGTTAGTGTAGCTTAGCTGAGGCTGAGAAGCTTCGGTTTTCTTTTTTTTCCCTCTTTTCTTTTTTTTTCCTTTTTTCGCCTTTCTTTGGAACTGTTCAAACCTCCCCAGACTGAGGACCTGGGGGCTCTGGGGGGGGCTTGCACCTGGGACCCACCAAGATCTACCCTGTGCAGCAACTTCTCCCAGTGCTGGAGGAACTGAGAGCAGAGCAACAGGAGGGACTTCTTTCTTAATTTGTCATCTCTCCAGAGCGGCATGAAGTTCTTGTCATCTGGTATTGCTCTATTTATTGTGCTGAGAAGTGCTTTGCCAGTTTAATAAACAGGTTTCTTTCCACTTCTCTCTGAGGAGGTTTCTCCCAAACCGGTTGGGGAGGGGAGGGAGGGCTCCCTAGGAGGTTTCCTCCCAAATTTGCCCTAAACCACCACAGTGGTGGTGTTTTTTTGTTTTGTTTTGGTTTGGTTTTTTTTTTTTGTGGTGTCTTGTTTTGTTTTGTTTTTGGTTTTGTTTTGGGTTTTTTTTTTTTTTTTTTTGTAGAAATCACACTGGGATTAGAAAATAAAAGTGCTTCTGCTTCTTTCATGTCTTGGGAAATATTTAAATTTTCTGTTGAGTGCAGACATCTGGTGGCCAAGCTGGTGATGACAGCCAAACAAGGGAGGGGTGCAGGGTCTTTCTTTCTTACCCTTTGGCCCAGTGATAGGAAAAACAAATTCTGCTATGCAGCAAGGATTTATTTTCAGTTTTGTTCCCCTTCTAACTTGTTACTCATTTTCTCCCCTCATCAAATCTCAGGGACCTGCTGCACCTGGGTGTTCAGAAGAAAGGGCAATGTGTGCCCAACAGATTGCAAGTCACTCCTGCAATGCAAGTATGCTCAGAGCAGGAGAGAATGCTCCTCCAGCAGTGCAACTGACACCTCCCTAAGCCGTATCTGCTACACAGATGCTCCACAGTGCAGAGAATGGCTTCAGTCAGTCCTGCCAGCTGCACCTCACTCCTCCCTGAGACAGCCAGGAGCAGTTGGAAGCAGGAGTATTTCCCGACAATGTGTGTGGTCCTTCCTGGACCACCTCCATCTACCTGCAGTATCCAGCCTCTCTTCCTCTGGGCTGCATTTTGTGTCTGCTTTGGCTCTGCAGTGCAAGAAGGGAAAGGAGCTGCACATTCCTTTGTTTTAGTACATGCTGAAGAATTGCTTATGGAAGACATAGATTCTCCAGTGTATTACACATCTGGAAGGGAATTCAAGCTCTGCCACTGAGATACTGCACAGTAGGACACATACGGAGAGCATTCTATAAATTGAAATGTACGGTCAGGAGTACTTCAAACTCTTTCTGCTAAAGGTGGGATTAACCATAATTTTACCTTTTCTGGGAAGCACAGCGAAGAGTGAGATCACGTCACCTGAGAGGAGATGAATGAAGTGCTGGAGGTACCTGGTTCTTTCCAATGTCTTAAACTGCATGTGCAACACCCTGCCTTGTAGGTGTGAGATCAGGTGGATCTCTCAGTACACAAAGCTCTTTGGCCCAGAGAGCCCAAGGCAAATATAACTTGACACAAAAGACACGCCTCAAGAATGAGCAGATAGAGACAAACAGAGCCCTACCTCTGGCTCTGGTTTGTCTCCATCTCTGTTCAGTGTTTCAGACAAGCAATGTCCCCAAGTTCAGACAACTGTTTTAAGGTCATTTTGCTTTCAAATGTTTGTCGCTTACATTGAAATCCACATGTAAGACAGCACCTAGAACTAACGTTTTTGCATTTGACCAGTGACAGGGCTGGTAGAAAGGGGAGAGAGGGAGAATAAATTTATTCAAAACTGTTTTAATATGCTCATTGGATTAATTCCCCAAGTACTTGAATATTTGTTTCCAAAAATTAAATATGTGGGTGATGGCAGGCTTGTTGCTTTTTTCTTTACAAAAACCTAGACTTCTTTCTGGAGTTTGCACCTCCCCCTCTGCAGTCAAGAGGAAAAAACAAAAGGCATTACAAGAGAAAATTTATGTTGAATCATATACCACATATGGCCAATCCCAAGAGAAACATTCAATGAGTGCATTCTTGACTCAGTAGGATGTAAAATTACAGGGAGAAAACTCTGATCATACTCTTGATGCTTTTCTTTTTTTCATTCTGCATTTTACTTTGTCCCCATCTCAAAATATCTGAACACTTTTCAGTTGGGCATTAAACAAGATAACATCTGTACTGAATCTCATTTCCTTTACTCCAAAGAAAACAGCTTTTCTGGTTCAAAACAGGATGCAGTGCCCCACCTGAATTGCTGCTTGCTTTTATCTTTATTTCAATTACAAGGTAGCTATTCCAAGACAAAAACTGAGAAAGTGAGGTGTAGGAAATACGCTCCAGTAAAATTCACTATGATGCTTAATTCTCATTGGCTTTACACCACATGGCGGCAGAAGTTGAAGCGTATGGAGATAAAGCAGTTGCTGGCTTCTGGTCACAGTGTGAACATATTTTTTTCTTGGGAACCTTCATTCATTTTACCTCATCCCATCCCACCTGGATCTCTGGATTTGTTTCATTTGTATCACAAGAGGGCACCCTGCGTCACACTAAAGTTTCCCATCCACATCTTGAAAGGCAGAAGCTGAGACCAGGAAAGTTCCTGGACTGAAATGTGCTTACAGGGGAGAGGCACTGAAGAACAGCTGGTCGCACCTGCAATGTCAATGTCCTCTCCTTGGGTGGGAGGGATAAACACTCTCCTACCACTAGGAAGAGGACCTCTGCAATTTTAAAAACTCAATTCAAAAGTAGTAGACTACAGATAAGGGATTTAAACAGAACAAACCTGTAACACTTGACTAAAAACGCTCTCTCAGTCATGCCAGATAACTGAAGTACCTTTTTCACTTCTCTTTACTGAAAACCAGCTAGCTGCTGATATACCAACTGACACTCTTCACAAGACACTGAGTAACTATAACTTCCCATGGCAGTCAATAGAAAGGAAGGAGTTCTCTTCTTTGGGAAGAAAAACAGCATTTAAATAATCCAATCAAGCATGCTACTATTATGTGAAATGAAATTTGTAGACAAATGTATGGACTTAAATAAACTCCCACTTCACTTTTAAAAGTGGTGAATGACTGTTTCTTAATTGTAACAAGCACCTGATAGCTGTACCAATGATAGCTGTACTGTGTCCTGAAAATCTGTATTATGAAAGCAACTATCTGGGATAAATCGGATGTTGCATGAGAAAAGGAAAATACTATCTGTTAAAAAGCTAACACTGTGATGCACTGTTCTCATATACTTACCTTTTTCTTGAAACTTAAAATCTACTATGACATACTCTGTGAATATTGCTCTGGAATATATTTTCATTAATCTTTTGTGAAAAACAGCTCAACCTGCATTGCAGTTTTAAGTTCTCACTAAACCTCTTGAAACAGAAATTCACAGATGAGATCTCCTTAATGCTCAGCCTTCCAAATTCAGGTTGGATCTTAACATGAGATCTGTTCTCTGTGAGATTGCTTGAAAGTATGTAATGCTGTAAGCACTTTTTTTATGGGGGGCAAAGGGCCTCTGAACACTAATTCTGCTGCTTATCAAGTTGAGTCACACAGGGATCAAGGAGCATCACCTGCTGCTTCCTCTAGGCCTGACCCTGGACTGCCAAACAGAAAGAAGAACCAAAAGAATTGTGCGTTCGCTCAAACAGAAATTAGGGAGAAACAGTAATGTTCTTCATTGTTAGCATCAGAATAGATTGTTACCTTAGCAACAGCAGCAGGAAGAAACATGTATGTAGCCAATACTTGTTTTACCTCATGCTTGACATGCTATTTTTCTGATTTTTTTTCTTACTAATTGCTTGAATTTTTTGTAAACTTCTGCTGCCATCCTACTAGGCTACTCTTTTTGGCATTGGATGTTACCTTCTCTTAAGCCTGGTAGCAGATACAGCACACCTCTGACTCCCTTTACAAGATAATCACTACGGTATTCCTGAGTGGAGCTTCTTAGGCAGCAAACCTGAAATTCAACATATGCAAGTCAAACTACTGTAACTTTTACTGTTTGCACTTCCTTCTATCCAATACTGCAGGCTACAATTATGTGATGCACCTCAGGAAAGGCATGCCAACTCATTTCTTACCAGATTCTCTTTTCTATTACTCCATAGATCCTCTTCTAGCTTTTTTTAATGGAAAAGCAGAATTCAACTCCTCTGAACCATCTGGAGGAGAAAAGGACAAGGGAAAGTCCAACTTCTTCTGAAATTTCTCCCAGCCCTAATTATTTCTGACTTCCTACATATAACTTTCTCCCAAGAAAAGCTCATTTAAAAAGCAGTGAGGCATTCCATATGTAAATGCTAGTGAGTTGTCAAACAATAAGGACTCATTAATGCCAGGAAAGTGATTTAATCTTTTGACCACTAGGCTGGACTTGGGAGCCTGCAGAAGATCCTGCTGTAACACCAACAGATATTTTACTTGGTTTATTGTTCCCTGGAATACTGGAATACCCTGATTACCTTCAAATACCTTCAGATGCTGCTTTCCCCTGCAGCTGGAAGTCCACCTAAGAACCATTTCCCCTTCCAATCTCTGTACTTCACAAGACAGGGGAAAAAACACAAGAAAGCAGATATTCTGGCCCCACAGAGTCACTGGCACTCAGTTTTCTTTGGCTATATAAATAACTGATGAAAACCTGCTGCTTTATTCACATTATTTTTTGCATTTTTCTTCCTGAAAAGTAATCCCCATGAAAGGAGGACACTGTATTTACCTGGCTTACAGTGAGATCTCCTTTTGGGTCACACTGTAGCTAAAACTTTCTAATGCAGGAGAAAGAAAAAATCATATTCCACAAGAGCTTTATGCAGCACAGTGTAATGATGATGAAGTGTCAGCGGGTATCAAATGATGCCCTTGCTGGCACCAAGCCCTCACTGAACTTGATCAGTTGAGTATGAAGTGTCAGCTTAGCACATGCCTTCCCTTTATGAAGGAAAAACCTGCTACAAGATTAGACAGAGGAGTTGAGAGAACAAGCAGACATTGGTGCACCACGAAAGGATTATTCTTCCTTTCCAGCAAAAATACTGCAGGAAGCCCACAAAGGAGCATACTACACACAGCTAGTAAGGAAAGCCTCCCAAAACGACAGGGAATATTTCCTAGAGTAAGAGAAGTCTTGGTAAATCAATGACCTTTGCCTACTAGCCTATTTATTTGCCTGCTTTAGTGCTAGATCAAGTACCAGTTTCAGCTCCATCAAGAACATCTGTCTGGGAAAGCTGACAAAATACAACACAAATGCAAAATATCCACATGGATGTAAAGGTTCTTACTTGTTTTTTTAGATACGACAGCTGTAAATAGGCCCTTATACATTTTTGCATTCACCTGACTGTTCTTTTCATGATGATGCCATGAGGATTTTTCCAAATAGGAGAGCAGGGGAATAGCTGGATGGTAAGGACAGGTATTGTTCTTGTGGGCTTAGCCAGTCATCTAGATTTTTTTGAACAAATTGGTTCACATGGCCCTGTAAGAGGCAGAGTTTTTGTCTCTGCACTACAAGAAGAAAGTGCACCACAAAGAAGAAAGTAATATTTGAGTAATTTGTACAGGAGACATTGTTGTTGCCTCTGCCCCCACTAAGCACTGAGCATCTGTCAGCACTGAGCTGGGATTTTCAGTCCTGCCTGAACACTCAGCTTGTGGAGTTAATGAGTTCTTGTAACTCCTCATTTCTGAGAGTCTGTGATTGTTTCCTTTGGGAGCTGCTCAACTGTGGAAGGAGCAGTCCTTTTCTCTCCCATTTGCCATGGACAGGTGTGAATGGCTCTTTCCACATCAGTGGCTCAACAGCCCGATGTAGCTTGGGGTGGTCAAAATTAAAGCCCAGCATGGTTTGGCTGCACCAAATGACAGAGCAGAGGGCACAGAGCATGGCAAGGCTCTAATACCAAACACTGAGCTAAATAAGGGCTGAAGGAGCATCTCTGGCTTGCCAGAGGTTTGGGATTTGCATTCCCCTTTCAAGCACCAGGCATAAGCCTCAACAACAGGAGAAGGAAGTAGAGGGGAGGATGGGAAAGACCTCACCTGATGGAAGCTGGGATGCAAGTCTTTGCACAGCAGAAGCAGTTTTCTCTTTTCCAAGAGCTGGCCTCTTTCTCCTTTACCCCAACACAGGGAGCGGGAAAGGAGGAGAGGAAATCTTCTTTGTCAGGGCTTGAGGCCCTGGTGCATGTTGCCTGTGGAATATGTAACTCAGAGATTTCCAGTACCTTGTACCAGCAAACAGGCTGTAGCTAAGGACAGTATCCCCATTAACAAAGGCTACCTCAACATGTTACTATGGAATTCAAAATTAAAATATTTGCCTGAAAAGGTACAGACACAACATTAAAACCACCTGACTTGAAAACTCAAGAGATGCAGTGCAACAAATAAATATATTTATTCTTACTGTTTTCCTTTTTTTTTTTTTTAACAACAGTAGCAGAATAATTGCAAACAGGTTGTTTTTCTTCTTTTTTTTTTTTTTTTGCCAAGTATGTACTTTGCTTACTGATGTTTGCATCCAGGGTGATCTACAGCTACAGCTTGGTTTCATTTTTTTTTTTAATCAGGTTCCTCCTAGGATAGATTGACTAAGTATTTAGAGCTACTAAAAACTTATTAGATATGTAACACAGTGAACTACTTCACAGTCATAAACATAATCCCTAAAGCAAACACACAGGAAGACTGTTTTGTTCATAGCTGGAGCTGAGAAGATGCCTCTTTTTTTCTTTTTGGCATCTT
The DNA here is from genome assembly GCA_016584745.2 of Phylloscopus trochilus trochilus. NCBI lineage: Eukaryota > Metazoa > Chordata > Aves > Passeriformes > Phylloscopidae > Phylloscopus > Phylloscopus trochilus. The sequence continues at coordinate 55,616,680 of WQNJ02000007.1, read as the reverse complement.
GCTATTTCAGTCAAAGTGGATTGTGTTCTCCACTGTTACCCTTTCAAAAAAAAAAAAAAAAAAAAGGCAGTTCTAAAAATTACTTAATAAAACATACTCTCATATTCCAACACAGTTTTTATGCCAGTTTCTCAAAGACTATTCTAGAAAAGTCAGCTTGTTCAACCTAATATAAGAAGAAGGTCAAGTATGGAAAATCAAGAGTAACAAAACCTCACAGTAAAAATAAGCATGTCTGTAGCATGTAGTGGTTAGTTGTAAAGAAATGAACCAAAGAAAAAGCCTTCCTAGAAATTGTAGAGCTACATAGCTACTATCTTTCTATAGCAGGTGTATTTTCTACTGCAGCCTTGATTTTTATTACTTTATAATTTTTAAATAACTTAAAATAATAATGAGTTTGCCTGCCAGCAGCCAACTCAAAAACACACTGGAAAAAGAAAAAGAAAAAAAGCCCAGCCATCATTACAGTGGTAGGGAGAAATTCTCCTCAGCAGCCAATTTGTGTGTCCAGTCCTTTCCCTTCTTATCAATCCCAAACTTCTGGGATATATTCAGCTTATTAGGAATGAGAGCTCTTAAAAGCAGACTTGGGTTTCACTGAAAGGGATGGAGAACATTTCCCCTCTGTAACCTCCTGTGAGTCCTTGTAGCAGCTCTGCAGAGTCCTTGTAACAGCAAGCTGCAGCAAAAGGAAAGAATATTCCATCCAGGTGTGAAATGATTCACAGGCAGCATCTGAGATCTTCAAAAGATTCTCAATCAATACTTTCAGCCTGATTCCCAGCTGAGTGGGCTGTGATTTTATCTCATCTGTCAGATGGAAGAAGCTGCCTGTTTGTTCTTGAATTAACGTCTTTCATCTTTGCTGCCACGATATCGCAGCTGACTGCACATCTTTCGTCATTCTGAGTGCCACTCAGTGCACAAAAAAATAAACCAAGTCGTGCCCCTTGGCAATCCACGTAACACAGCAACAGCAGACATAGTGTGCTCTAGACTCTGCCCAGAAGTGCTGACCTGAAAGGCAGATGGAAATGCAAATGAGTAAAGAAAATCATTAGAATGATGAAAATCTTCTCAGACAGAGTGACTAGAAGAAGGAAGCTGTGAAACTGAGATTCGTGTTACTAGATGATTTTCATCTCATCATCCTGTGCAATGTGGAGTGTCTGTGCCCTGATGTGACTAACTCTCTTTCTGTCTTCCCCTCAAAATGAGTGAAATCAATCAGATGGAATTGCTACATCCCCCTGCCCTAATGGTTCATGTATCCTGCCTCAGTTAGTAAAATCAAAGAGCTGATGAGGCTGCATTCTAATAGTAGTAGAAGAAAAGCCAAAAATATGATTTTGCTGAATATTTTTCCCCAGCCTGAACTCTAACTTGTTCACTGGTTCCATTAATGCATTTGCCCCAGAATGATCTTTATGCAAACCTCAGCCCTGCCTGAAAGGCTGGTGAAGAATGAGATGCAGTTAGCTGTGAAAATATCTGTGTGGAATCCAGAGTTCTCTGTGCAGTACTTGTGAAGAAGTGAGATTTCTTGGAGTTTAGAAAGTACTTTCTTCCTTCACTGAGTAACACAAGAAATTGAAATACAAAATTACTTATTCCAATTCCCATTTCCTAAGGGAAAGAAGGACTGAGAGGGTTTAAGATCAAGACTGAATGCTCTATTTTTTCCAGGAGTCCCAGATTGGAGGGGGGATTTACAACCATGCTGTGCCCCATCTGTTGAAACATGTAACATGCCACGTGGTTTTAACTGCTCTGTATCCCGTTCTATTTATTTATTGATCTGGGTAACCTCTGACACAAACCTCAGTGTCTTCCATCTGTCCTTTTCAATGTGGTTCTCAGGACCTTCGCTTTCGTAGGAAGCCAAGTAAAGTGCTGCAACCAGAAGCAAACACATTATGTTAGGCCTACTGGTGTTTTAAGATTTGCTCTCCCTGCAAAGCAGGCTGAGTTAAATGAAGCAGGCATTTATTATCCATCCCTCAGTTTAGGGCTTCAGAATCCCATTAGGAAGTACAGCATTGCTTATAATTGCAGCCAGACAATGCTAACAAACTGCATGAGAACAAAGAGTGCCCCGAGCGGGGGAAAAGCCAAACAGCAGAAACTCAAAAGCACGAGGAGAAGAAAGCACTCAAGAGAAAATAAAATGAGCCCAGGGACACGATGCCTTATAAGTAGCCAGTGAAGTCTCTGTTTTTTTTCCTTAAGCTGCACCGTTTAGTGCAAAGTATCCTAAAAGTCCACATAAATATGTTTCATGTGACATTCAGAGGGACCACATCAATTCAGTTCATGCTATTTCAGAACCAATATTGATTCTCACAGACTATATGCACATAAAAGAAAAATCTTATCTTCTCTGTAATTTTTAAGGGAGGACCATTTTTCACTTGCCAGACAGAGATGTCTCAGGACAGTTTCCTTACTATGAGGAAGCCACAAATTAACACAGAAAGAGATTAAGCAGTAGCCAGTGACAGCATCCCTGCACAAGTCCAGAGCTCCTTACCATCATCACTGAAGACTGGGACAGAGAGCAAGTACTGCAGGATCTTCCAATCCCTTTCAAAAGGACACTCCACTTGCTTCCATGTCATAAATTCACTGACTTGTTTTGCCAACTCCCAAAATTTCTGTCAGAATACAAAGCAGAAGAGGTGCTATATAGTGAATAGCATTGTCTATCCTGAACATTTTTTTAAAAAGAGGGAGGGATCTTGGTTTGGAGACCAAGGCTTTGATTGTCCTTGGCTTTTAGGATAGACTTAAACATGATCTGATTCAACAACTTAGCTTCTAACTTTTGTGTTCCTGTTTCAAGCTATGGTAACTTCCCACTCATTCACCTTGTTAAAACTGCTTTTGTGAATACAAAGATAGTAGATCGTGAAGTGCACTTAATTTATTTTTTTTCAAGGGGCTGGTAACACTCCTTATGCCCAAATTTTAACTTTGATGATGCTCATGCTTTTTGTTTTGCAATTAAATACATAGTGACTTTCACATCAGATGCTTAATACTGACATTTCAAAACCCAGATGTTTCCTGTCAGCAAATATGAAATGCTCTATTTTCTTACTGGAAATTTAGGCCAAAAATAAACACTCCCCACACTAAATGTAGTGTGCTGATGCCATTAATTGCTAAACTCTTTCAACTCAAGTTTAACATGCCTCAAGTTCACATGGATTCCTTGAGCAAAAGGACATTCCAGGTGATTGCACAGCCTAGTTTTAGAACCTTTGGGCTAATTCTGGGGCCTATGACTACAAATGAAATGCACTGCACTTTTGTGTGAGGGACCCAGGCTTCTTGAAAATTCAAAGTACCAGGAAATATATCATTGGGTAACTCACCCTGTGTCAGATAACAAGCATGAAATCAGAGGCAGAAGAACTACTGAAGACAAGAGAATCAAAACTCCCTCACTGCTGCTCTATCACGTTTCTTCAGAGACAATCTGGGACTTACATGCATGAAAATGCTGCCTATATATCTTGATAAAGGAGGAACTTGCTTTTTATGAGGAATTAAAAGATAAGCCCTAAAATACTGATTTGAATATTTTATCATTAACTATAACAAACCTGTGAATTGAAATGTTGAGATGAATTTGAGCACTGGGAAGAAGTTCTGACTTTTTTTTCCCCTCACTAAAAATACTGGGAATATTGAAACTTTCTATAAACACTCCATCTTTGATAAAACTGCTTTTTCCTGACTACCTGTCCTGGGTTGCGGAGCCAAATATGTGTATTCTATTTTCATCTGTGGGAGAGAGGCCTGACGCCTTCTAATAATGGGCCATTAGCACCCCCGCCCAGGCTATACCCCTGCCCGCAGAGCAGTGCATCTGCATTTCTATCTCGCTGCTAGCTTCACCAGATTTCCTGGGAGGAAATATGGTGACCCTGGACCCCTTCTCATCCACTGCACCCTCTCCTATTACCACTTGACTCCTCTTACCACCACTGGACCCTTTCCTACCACCACTGGATCCCTTTTACCATCACTGGACCTGTTTTTCTACAGGATCATCTCTACTACAACAGAATCACATCTGCCACTTCAGAAGGACTCACTTTTGGACTGCTTTCAACACCCTGACCCACAGGGTGTCAGGTTGTAGCTCTGACTCTGTCAGGGTTTTCCAAAATTGTTGTTTGTTTGTTTGGTTGGTTGGTTGAGTGGTTTTGTTTCCTATTACATTTGTATTGTTAATATTCCTAGTAAAGAACTGTTATTCCTACCCCAAAAATCTTTGCCTGAGAGCCCTTGATTGCAAAATTATAATTTGGCAGGGTGTGAGGAGTTTACATTCTCCATTCTAGGGGAACCTCAGTTTCCCTGTCAGATACCTGTCTTTCCAAACCAAGACAAAGACCCTACCTCCCAGCTCCCCTGAGAAGTAGCAGATAACAAGCAAATTCCAGTCTATGTTTGCTCTCTCAGAATCCACTGGAAACTGGACAGTGAACTGCTTCAGTTTTCTGTTGAAGGGGCTGGCCCTGCATTAAAACGCCACTCAGTGCTCTCTACTCACCTCAAAATTGACATGACCATTTGGAAGGCGATTGGCACAACCCTCATTGAGGAAGTAAATATCTTTGATCAAGAGGCTGAAGAAAGGGATCACAATCTAGGGAGAGAACAGCGTTATTATCAGTCTGGTCCTGAATCAAGGCACAATGATCTACAGAGAAAAATGAAAGGAAGTGAGCTGATACAAAAGGTAAGCAAAATACTGAAGGACAAAAACTGTGCATTCGCTACATTTTAAAATACAAGTCTCTCCCCAAATTCCTCCATTTCTAGGTCATGTCCTCCTTGTTTTCGTTTTTCCTTCTTCTTCCTTGCAGATTCCATAAGATAAATGGTCAGAGGCACCTACTTCTTACATACAATTCCTGCAGGGTATCTCACAGCTTTCCTTCTTGATAGGACTTGCTTGGTAAATGAGGGCAGATGCACATTGAAGCACAGCAGGGAATATTTGGGTAGCAGCACAAATGGTTTTCCAACTACAATTGCCTGAGCTCAGGCAAGTCATAGAACCTTGGTACTGATTGGCTTAAAATAAAGCATTTCCTGCCAACTGGACAAAGTGTTTTCTTTGGAGAATGCTGGAGAATTTTACTTTCTTAAAATGGTTCTATTTTAACTTTCATCCTGTGGAAGTTTTCACTGCTACACATCCTTGTTACAGCTGGGGATAAAACAAATACCACTTATTATTTCTGTGGAACACTTCACCGCACCATATTTCAATATCTCTAAGTCCTTTCTTTGAAGTCTTAAAACTGACTTTTCTCTGAAAAGAAGTAAGGCTTTTACATTTAAACTTCTGGTACTTTGAATGGTATGTGAACAGATCCTTAGGACTCAGAAAGACATTCCATGTATAACAACAGTACAGATCAGCAGACTGCATGTGGATTTGCTTCATCTGCCTGGTAATTTATTCCATGAACTCCAAGATCACATTTATTAAACACAGCATGAAGCTCTAATATCATAAAGACCTGATGAGCAACTGCTTCCAAGTGGAGAGCAGCTAGGAAGCTATTTGATTCCTCTCCACAAGAACTACCACTGAGATTCTGCATCAGAAGACTATACACAGGAAGGGAAGGCCACAGCTCTGTCTAGATTTGAGGTTTAGAATACCTTTTATGAATAAGTTTCAAAGTCTTTCCACCTTAAGCCATGAATTACTGGAAGTTTAGGACAAGTAGCAGCTGTAAGAACAAATTACTAGCAACATCATGCCAGTCCTTAGCCTTTCTATTTGCGGTATGGGTTTGTGAGATGTAGGTGTCTGTCAAACAGAAATGAGCTGAGGCAATGTACTTATTTTACTTAAATAATCAAAATGATAATTTAATGTTTGGACTTTCAGTCAGCACCAAACTGATCTGGCAGTGTTTTATAAGCCCACCAGGGGTAAAGTTGCTGAGAATCAGAATTCCAGGATAAAGGTTTACCATGCAACTTAACAAGCACATTTCCCTTTCGCCCACTGCCAAGTCATTTGCAAACACACCTTTTCTCTGTCGCTGTGAGCTGTCAGGGACCTCTGGGTGGCTCCACGCAGAGCAGTTCGGTAATTATAAAAATTGCTGGAAGGGTCCATCTGATGCTGCAAGGCACAAAAAGATGCAAATAATGAGGTACACAATACTTTTTCAGCTGAGCAACCCTTAAATAGAAAAAGGTCTTCTGAAGAGTCACACAAATACAGCTTTGTAGAGGACTGTGGTACTGCTCCATGTGTTTGTTTGATTTGAAAATGTCCATTCAGCACAAGAAGGGATCCAATACTTTCTCTTGGATAAATCATAAACTCATCCAGTGCTGCATCTGCATGATCTTTGACAAAGGTCAGCTGGACAATATCCATTAAGAGCACAAATGCACTAAATTAAATGTCATAATGAAGCCAAACTCACATTTTAGAGCACTTAAAAGTAAAACTGTATTAACAGTCTCCTGTCCAAATATTACCCAAACTTACCTCAAGAATATCAAATTTGGCTGTCTTCACTTTTGCCCAGGTTTTCTTTAATCGAGACACAGGACTCATGTTCATGCCAGCTTGATAGAAGAAAAAGAGATTACTGGAGCATTTAAAAGAAAAAAATCTTTCAGGTATTTCTAAAGCAAAGAATCTATTACCAATAAGAAGTATTTTCAATGCAGCGACTCAAGAAATCAGTCATTATTGTCTTTAAATTCCAAAATAACCTTGGAAGCAAAATCTTAATCTCTTAAAGAATGAAAGCTCTAAAAAAATGTTATGACATTATTTAAAGTGGATTTGATAAAACATGTATATACAGCAGAAAAGCTCAAATGAGTGTTCTGAATACCATCTCTTACATAATTAATTGAAAACTACACATAACTATAAAGTTCTCACATTTCGAACAAAAAAAAATATTCCCAATATTTTCCTACCAGATATAAAGAGGTGTGCAATTTTTAAACCACTAGGATGTGATGGAAACTATGGAAGACATCAATTCTCCATATTACAGGGGAAATTACTATTCCAATTTAGCACTGAAATTGGTTTTAAAAAGTGAGGATTTAGGTCTCTGAAGAATTGCAATGAAAACTTTGGTTTATACCAGCTTTACATTACACACATAGCATTACAACAGTGTTGAGTAACTTCACGCTGCTGACCAGGCTAAGCAGCAGACTTCCGTGTGAAGCACCCTACTTCCTTTATCCAGATTTAAACAGGGACAAAATACTATCTCAGTACACATACTCACAAATAATAGCCATTAGGGAATTGAAGTTGCCAATGTTAAAACATTCCCGTGCCACATCAATGAAATACTCTATCACTCTTGCTCTGTGCTTCTTCTTCACAGGCTGCAAGAGATGCATTTGTAGGGTTATGATCAGCCGGAAACAGCACTCAGACACGTCCCCCAAAGAAATAACACCCCTGTTAAAAGCCGTTTCCTTACGTACCACAGCTTCACACTATCCTTTACACATAGAGGAAGACACATTATTGTGTTCAAAAACATTCAGGACAGCAAAGACAAACCAGATCCCAGGCAGGCAGAGAGCAAGGACAACAGGCAAAGAGGCTCTGCCAAGAAGAAGGATATGAAGAACAGCAGAGGAGAGTAGAGCATCAGCCAGAGGAGAGAATGTGCCTCAATTCACAAGAGGCTTTCAGAGAAGAGAAGAGCAGTCCAGACACAGTCATGTACCAAGAAGGGCTAATCCAGAATAAAACCATCACTGTCACATGAACAAGGCTGAGGCACCAGTATAATGCTAAAAACACTGAACTTATTTCCTCTTCAGATGCGCTCTGACTGCATCCAAATGCGAACAATTACAGAACAAAGTGAATGAAAGTCAAAAAGGCACCAAACCTGAAAAGGCTTTACAGTTTTAGATAACTAAACAAAACCTTTCAGCACAAAAAATCCTTGCTTACCATACAGATTTCTGTTGCAACCAAGTAACTGAGCCTGTTAAACCACTCCACATAAGCTTCAAGATTCCGAGTCTTCTTTCGATCTCCGTAGCAGCTCTACAGACAGAAATAAAATAGCAAGTTTTAGCACAATTTTTATCTTTTCCCTTTGAGATCTTTCGGCTTTCTGCCGTGCCATTCCCAAACATTGTCGAGTAACCAGGAATAACTCAAATTACCCAAAGTGACAAAAAGCTTAGAGGGAGAGCAGCAGTGGTAGTATTCAAGCATGTGTAATTCCCTTCTGAGTTGTCGGTTCAGTAAAGCATTCCAGCAGGCATGTGGAATCCACCCCGTGCTTTAAGTCCTACTGGGATGCTTTAAGGACCTAGGACAGATTTATGCAAACAGTCAGGGCTAGATGTCTGCTCCCTTGTTTCAGTCCTTACTCCTGTTCCTCTGATAGATGCAACATTAAGATCTCTGCCAAGTGCAGCAGGAAAGCAGAGGTCAGGCACATTATGTTTGGCTGTTGATGACAAATGGACATACTGCATCCTATCTTTGGGAGATTGGCTCTACCATTTTGATGGGATTATCCCTTTCCTGAGCAGTGCTACGCTGTATCATCTTGGGATCATTCTTATACCACATCTCAGGGTTGCCTAAAAAGGGGTAGACAGCAGTTTCAGTGATCTCCATCTGGAAAAACAATTTCAGAGACCATCTGACTGAACATCAAATTGTAAACTTGTGTCATTCTACTCTGTTTGTCAGTTTTAAGTTTTTATGGGCTGATTTTTATGGACTAAATTTTAATGGACTGATTTTGTCATGGTTTATTTACAGAGGTTAAGTCACCTTGAAAAACATAAAAAATTAAGTCATTTTGAAAACAGCACTCAAAGAGATGACAACTCCATCATGGCTGGTTAAAAACACTGCACATTTGCCCTCCATCTCACATAGACCTAGAGCTTCTGATCTTCTAGATCTTTTTGTTATGTCTGCTTTACCTGTGCCTTGGGTTGTGAAACCAAATAGAATACATATATTCTATTTTCATCTGTTAAAAAAGCAGTTGAGAATATGTTTTTCTTTATCTCTTGTAACTCAAGGGGGAGAGAGGCTGAGGCCTTCAGATGATGAGCCATTAGCACCTCCCCAGGCCATACCTTCCCCCCCAGAGCAGTGCATCTGCATTTCCATCACCCTATTGTGAGATAGATCACATCCCCCTGGCAGTAGGGGGGTGGGGGGTGTGCAGGCAGTTCTTTTGTCTGGATAAACTCAGACACAGAGGCAAGAAAGCTCCTAGCTTCACCCAATTTTCTAGGAGGAAGACTAGACCTCTTTTACCACTGGACCCTTCCCACCACCACTGGACCCCTTTTTCCACCACTGGACCCTTCCCATCACCACTGGACCCCTGTTACCATCACTAGACCCGTTTTCTACAAGATCATCTTTACCTCACCAGAACCACATCTGCCACTGAAGGACTCACTTTGAGACTGCTTCCAACACCCTGACCCACAGGGTGTCAAGTTGTAGTCCTGACTCTGTCAGGGTTCTCCAAAATTGTTGTTTGTTTGTTTGCTTGTTTTGGTTAGGTGGTTTTGTTTTCTGCTACATTTGTATTGTTAATATTCCCAGTAAAGAACTGTTATTCCTATTCCCAAACTCTTTGCCTGAAAGCCCTTGATTGCAAATTTATAATTTGGCAGGGTGTGAGGAATTTACATTCTCCATTCTAGGGGAACCCCAGTTTCCCTAGCAGATACCCATCTTTCCAAACCAAGACAACCTGCAAATTGCCCCATGTGCCCCTTGGCTGCAAAGAGTTCAGCTGATATAAAAGGAAGAACAGATGTCAAAAATTAATAATGCAGAAGGCAAAGTTAAACTCAGCCTCTTCCAGCTGTAAGCTCCATGGGGAAAATGCAGCTTGGGAAAAACATTCACAGGGTAAAGTTCTTCCTTAGCTTAAGTCAGAAAACCCAGGAAATGTGCTCATTTAAGTCAATTTGTTGGCTGAGTTCTGGAACGTCAGGGGTTGTACTCCAGAAAGAAAAAAAAAACCACAAACATTAACAAAATGTTTAATGACAGTACTAAAGCTTGTTTTATAGTGGTGCTCATGTATTGCTGGACCTCACTTCCAGCTCACAGTGCACCTGATGGTAAATGATACATTTCAGAGCTGCTCCACATCTGCTCCCATTACCTTGCCATTATTCAAAGGATCCTTTTGCACAAATGCCTGGATAAATTCTTCTGGTCCAATGTAATTGAGTCTCTCCTAAATAAAGCACAGAAACAGCCAAGTCATATTCCCTGTTAACCTGCACTTCAAAAAGAGGGGAAGGATGAAGTCATCCCTGGGAGTGTAACAACTCACCAGCTCTATGTGTGTCAGCTGCTGAGCTAACACGTATGGATCATTGCAGACTGTGATTATGTCCCTCTGGATGGACTGGGGCTTGGTCTTTAGGAGCGTGAGGTGATCTGTGGATGTGGTGGCATCAATCTTTGCAAGCACTTCCTCATACTGGGTAACTGTGGCCAGCTTACGAATCAGGTTCTGAAGCAGCTGCTGCACATTCTTCCGGTATGTCTGTTTTAACACCAAACAATCAGAAAACCCTTCCAAAGTGGGAGAGGACACCATTAAAGCTTGCATGACATTGCAACGGATGGATGCTGAAACCCATGTTTGTAAGCTCTAGTTATGTGAATTTGTAATATCAGCATTTCATCAGACCAAAAGGAATCCAGCTGAGGGTTTAAGCAGTGATTGTCTCACAGGTTCAATACTGACCCAGTTAGCTTGAAGAAAAGATGTGTTCAATCCACTTTCTGAAAAGTACCAATCATCACTGGAGAAAATACAAGAAATGAAAATACTCCATCTTTTCCTGATTAAGACCACAGAAAAAACCAAATATAAGGCCATTCAGTGATAAACAAAGGGCCTGCTTCTCTCTGCAGCAAATCAAGACCAGTTTCACCAAAGTCAGAGTTCAAACTAGCAGTGAATCTGAGGAAAAGAAGATAAAACCATCTCTTTCTTCTTTCGCCTTTGCAGGCCTTTCCATGTAGTGATTTAAGTTACCAGGAGTGACAATTTTAAGTAGGAGCAGAACTCAATGCAGTAGATAGATCTGTGTAACCAAGGTGGTTACTCTTCCAGATTCCACATATCATCCTAATACCATTGAAGAAAAACCTAAGTGGCTTCAAAAAGGATCATCCAAAAACTACTGTCTGCACACTATAGTATGCTCAATCCAAGGCAGCAACATTTCCTTTATTCTGCTAAATTTGTCCTTTCCTCCAAAGCTTTTTCCAAATATGTTGTTTTGAAGGAGCAATATGTTAGTGTAGTGAGAGGTTTTGGTTGTACTCTTACTGACAGCTCTTAAAAGAACTGGAGTACAACGATTCAGGAAGTGGAATAAGCAGCTATAAGTAGAACTGTAGTGAACAGGAGTAGGAAACTGCTTCTTTTGTATCCTTTAAGGTAATGACTCACAAAAATCCAAGTGATCTGCAGAAAAGCAAGGTCAAGGAAATTGCCATTTACTCTTCCAAGCAGTTCACAATAAAACAAGTCAATTTACTGCAGTGCTTGCTTTCACTTTGTCTTTCTAAAAGAAACCTCAAAGTCAAAAAAACCTCAAAGCTACAATTAGAAAGAATTTATAGTTCTCTGCAGAGTAAGATTTCCCCCTCTACACATTTTCTAGCAGCTTTGTACACCTGCCTTTCCCTTCAATAGTCAATTTCAGTGTTGAAACTGTTTGTAGTGCCAGAAATTTTGTAGCAGACAGCCCTTCCCTCTTCTCAGCTCATTCTTCCATCCACCAACTCAACCTCCTCCAGGCTAAGCAGTTCCTTTTTTTTTTGTGCCAGTGAGTGTTTTTCAAGTGGGTGTGAGCCCTCAATTGTAACCACTTTGCCTGGAACTGAACTTCAGTCTCCTACCTTGCTATGAAGAGAATCTAGAAACAAAGCAACCTGGCAGCCCTGGAGTGAGGGTACACCTCTTGCCTCTTCTCAGTCCAAAGCTCCCTGGAGCTATCATGCAACCTTCAGCTTGCACATCAAATCGGGTCTCTTCTTCATTTGTATTTCATACTACATCTCACTCTCTTGTCCCATCTTCCGTTGTTCCTCCCCACTTTGACAACACCAAAATATATTTCAGCTTCCAAGGTCTGTTTAGGCTTGTTCTTTTCCATGCTTGTGTACAGCCTCTGAAGACCCATCTAGGCCTTTGGCAGCACTCTCACTGCCTCTCAGCCCAGCTTACGTCCATGCCTGTTAATGCGCTGTTTGCTGCCTTATCCATACCATTACTTAGAAGCTTACATAAGGAGCACTGGTCCCTGAGGAACACCGGAAACACAATGCCATTTAGCAACTGCTATTTGTGTTTATAGTTCTTCCAAATGCCACTCCAGTGTCTTTTGCAATGGCAGTATTATGCCAGCTACACAGGATTTGCTTACTGAAACCTTGTTAAATCCCTTCCACTAAGTAAATATAACCCTTGGCTTTTGGCTGGGTTTATTTCAGTACTTAAAAGTCAAGCACCAGTTAAACATAAAAATATTTCATAATACCCACGTGGAGCTTTACTTCCATCTGAAAAGTGAGATTTAGAAAGAGGTCAGGTGATTTGCCTATGTGCTCCACCCACAACAAAGAATATGACAGACTTCCTCCGAGTTGATACTTTAAGCTCAAGACAATTCTTCCAGGTCCAGTCCCCTTTTGGAAATTTCTCCCCAGACCTGCCATAACTTTTCCATGGATCTACAGGTCAAAGGCCCAATTCCAATACACCTTACTCAAGAAATGTCAGGGATTCCTCAGCTATTGTCCTAGATAGCTTCTTCCAAGTAGAATCACTAAAATGATAAATAACATCCACCAAGTTGTGCCTGTTTGCACAAAATGGGATTATGTTATGGGCTTAGAGGTGGAAAGAACTTTACTCATGCTTTGGAGAAGATCTGCTTAAGCTGTGTGGTTTCATCCTAGGCTTAGGTACCAAACAGAACTTTTTGCCTACTAGCACCTTCACAGTAAGTTTTCTTAAGCCCCCAGAGCCACACCATTTTATTAACAGCAATATCAAAGCAGTAACAGGAATGCCTTTTTATCCAATAACTTTGTGTGCAGACAACTTACCTCATCCCCACTGGCTATTCTTTGTGCCAACTCCCTTAAGTTCCTCATCATTCTTTCATCTCGGAAATCATAAGGAAAAGTCTCTGTCCACTCAGTCAACAACTGTAGGATTTTTGGTGCAATTTTCTGGGTCCAGTTCTATTCAGGAACAGTAGTGAGGAATGTTACATTTAACAGCAATGCAGGAAATATCTACCTCAAAGGAAATAGAATTCTGCTGTGTAGGATACTGTGGAGCATAAGGGTATGAGTGCCAGGTAAATTTTAATCTTAATTTCATTCATCTTTGAACTGCAGGCCAGAGCCAATAGCCATGAAAGCCAATGAAAAGACTCTCATTGTCTGAGCTGACCTGGAAATTATGCCTCAGGTAGGTGGAAATGACTCCCCTCATTATCAAGAGTGTTTCAGAGCAAGGCATTGATTAGTGTTTCCATAACTTATGACTAACCATCAACAAAGAAAGTGGTAAATTTCAGTTGTGCCAAGACCCATGCATTCACTACATCTTATAGGGAGAAACAGACAGAGACAGGCTGGTGGGGAGATGTGATGGTCAGAGGCTGCCTTGGGCATAGTGACTGTGAAATGATTTTTGACTCTCCATGAAGTAAGGAGTGGGGGGGTCAACAAAACCTCAGTCTTGGACTTTCACAGGACAGATTTCGACCTGTTCAGGACCCTGGTTCAGATATTCTCTTGGTAAAACAAGCAGTGCAGCAGAAGCAGCAGCCCTCATGGAGGACAGGCTGAGCAGTGTGGAAATTCCCCATGTGTCTCAGTGAATAAAGGGTCAAATTCTAGTTGCCTGTGTCAGGTTTTCAATCTGTTTGATTGCACTGAGGACTCTCTTGAACAGGAGGATTTCAGTTTGGGCAGGGACCTGGGAAGTCCCTGAGAGTGTGGGATCTTACCTTGTCCAGACCAGGCTCACTGAGTCTCTGCTGCTCAATGCACAGGTGGCAGACTTTGGCCATGAGCTCATACGGGTGCACGAAGAGACGGGAGCTGAGAAGGAAGGTGAAGATGTATGTCCTCTGTGAACAAGAGGAAGACAGAGAAAGGCATAAATCACCAGCATTCTTTTATATTTTCTTAGAATGCCTGCCTGAAAAATCTGCACCTCATACTTTACTATCTGCAAAAGAAAACTTGATGTGACTGTGCCAAAAGCAATTACTACAGAGGAAAGCATTTCATTTAACACTTATCATTGCTCCAGAACCAGTATTATAAGTCTGTGCTCGAGCCAAGTTATTCAAGATTAAACCAAAACAAGGCAGGGTAAAGGTGGCTTAGCTCTCCTATTGCACACAGCCTTATTGCAATCTCATTACCTGAAATTACTCAGTCCTCTTGCTCTACAGTAAACCTTTGTCTCTTGGGTGAAAGTGGAGGGAACTACATAACTGAATTTTACAGAATAAAAATCAGTAACTGATTCTGAGGTTACAAGAAGAGGCTCCTAATTTTGCTTTGATTTTCCACGTATGATGATTTGAACTCATTGTGAGATGGATATTCAGAATATCCCCTCCAGTTTCCACTTTGCCAGTAGTTAAGTATCTGTGGCACCCACTCTACAAAGACTCTAAAATGTTCTGGTGCTAGAAACTTGCAATAAACCATCATGTTTGACCAACCAGTGCCTAAATTGCTACATATTTGATGTTACACTAAGCATTAATGGATAAGCACTAGCTTAAGTACAGTTCTATGCTGCTGTTAATTCTGGCCCAAGTTAAAAAAAGATCCTGTCTTGGAAATGTGAACAGATCTATGACAATAACAAAAGCTAAACATAAGCAGAGTTATGTCTTCAGCAGGAGCATGTCAAAAAGCAGAGCTGCAGTTTCATCACCCATCAGTTATCCCCCAACTGCCCTTTCCTGCCACCTTTTGATACCATTCTTTTTTATCTTCTTAGAATTATAGAAAATGTCTCAATGCATGGATGTGCCTAGAAAGGTCAAAAATTATCAGATGACAAATTTTCTGTTGTCACATCCAGCCTCTGCTGATCCTAAATAGCGTGGTACAAGTTCAACATTTTGGTTGCTTATTGCAAGATACAAGTGGACCTCAGATAAGCAATGAGAAATATGCATTAAAAACTTGGTTTTGCAATAAATACTTTCATTCTGTCACAATGGTGGTCATGCCATTCTCTTCAACTTGTCTGGCAGCTTTTTGAGGGTCAATGGTACACACAATCCATCAAGCAATAAGCCAGTCTAGGTGTGTGCTTTATAAATGAGTCACCAGGATTGCTCACCTTACAACAGGAGTAACAAAGCATTGGACTTCCTAGGTTAGGTGAGTTATTGCATACTGCATTCAGGTAAGGCGCAGGTTATCATTGCTGGTCAGCCATTTGAACCCTCTCCTTAGCCATGGATGTGACACACTGCTCTTGTTGCACATGTTCCCCTTTAGGAGACCCATCAGGCCTAGCCATACAGTTAGTGGGGTGTGTAACTTACATCAGGATAGTAATCCACGCTGGGTACTAAGTGCTGGATCAGAGCTTCCAGAGACCCTGACAGGAGATTGTTGTCGTGGTAATAGAGCCCTTCACAGTTGTCCTCTTCTGTTTGATACAGGTTCCTGTTGTAGCTGCTGCTGTCAAACATGGCTGCAAAGGGAGGTGTCTGTGGCATCTTTCCCTGAGGAGACACACAAGAGGGATAAGGGATAATTCAGAGAAGGTACAAGGTAAGGGGTTTTCTATCTTCAGAGATAATCCTGCACTGGAAAGAAAACTCAGTGTCACACCATGGGTTACTTGCACGCAGTAAAAACTGTACTGTCCTCAAACCTGTGCAGACTTCTCAGGAAAGGGCAAACGCAGGCTTTCACCACAGCCTGTCACAATTGCCAGGTGCTTCTTTTGTATCTTGCTGTTTCTTTATTAAATGACAGATAAGATGTCCAGGCTAAGAGTTAGAAGAAGGTACAAAAATCCTGACAGGCTTTGGGAACTCAGACTTTCTATAAAGCTTTTGGGGATGTGGCATAATGTTCACTTTGGTCAAATCCTGAAAGCAGCTAAGAGCAGCACTCTGACAGGGAAGCGTGTTCAGGCTATCCCACGCTGACACACCCCCAGCCAGTGCAGGAGGAGAGAGACTGAAATGAAGCCCTGAAAAGGTTATGTGAGAGGACAGTCTCCTTTATGCAACATGACAGCCATGTAACTGCAATCCCAAACCTCCCATTTCCCAACTCCACCCTGGTAAATTGGTGCTTGGTTTTCCCAACAACACTGTGACAGGTGTGACCCAGGCTAAAGCCTGATGCTTCAGTGCATCTGCCTCCACCTATTCTCTGAGTGACTGTACAGAAATTTGGAAAAACTTGCCTGGGCATAGCTGCTTACCACTGCTGTCCAAGTTCATCAATGATATAAGATGAGATCAGATTCAGAGTTTTGTTAAATCTTCTCCCCAAATTCTGTGAAAATGTGAAAAATCCAGCCCTGTGTTTTCCAGCTATAAGAAAAATAAAGGCATTACTCATCAGCCTACATCTTAGTGCCTGTGGAATCAAAATATCTTTCCAAGGAAAAGATCAGTCAGTGCTGCAGGCTGTTTAGTCACTCAGAGCAGTGGGTGGGCAGCAAGGGGGCCATGACCACCAAGAGCTCTCTTGGTAATGCAGTATCTGAAAAGGCCAAAAGATAAAATCTCTCAGATTGCTTGAGTGTTGAATTATAAACTCCTTCCTTCTCCCTCCTTCCCTGCTTTCTGGGAGTAGCAGTTCTTGTCAGTTTAAGGAACTTAGGTTTTATAGCCTCGATGGGAAGCTAAGTTTGTGCCCAGTTTTAACCACAAACGTGCTGGTTTTAACTACTGCAGCAGTTACTAGGCTGTGGGTGCTGACGGGCATTCAGGGAGAGACAGATAAACTGCAAAAGGGGATGGCACTTTGTTTCCAATCCTCCCCACAGCTTCGAGGCAAGGGAGATCAAACACAGAGGACAATAACCACAGGCTGCTGTGCTTATGTGTCAACCAAGGATGTGTGTGTGCCTGAGAAATGCATTAATGCCTCTGAGCCATCATTGTAAGTGCAGATGCTGTTTCTTTTCTCTCCATTGTATCAAATCCTATTCGAGAAAAGGCTCTTTAAAGCCACAGACCTCAGCAAACAGCAGCCTGTGAAGGGACCCCGTTTTGAGAACAACTAGTGATGTGACAGCCTGGAGATAAATAAAGTGCTGCCATCTGTGTGCTCCCCAGCCCATAATAAAGCGCTTTTCAGAGTAAGCTCGGTGGAGATGAGAAGCTGTTATTAGCCAGATTCCTTAGCTTGGACCTGAAGCAGCACACAGACTTGCTGCTGCTGCTGGCAGTGTGTCCAGACAATGGAGACATTCAAACCAGCACAAGCCTGAGTAGTTCAGTAAATAAACAGTAAGGGAAAGACAAAAACAAAGGCAGAGAAGGACAGTGGAAGGAGCGTCCTGGCCTACATGACCTGTGCTAATTCCACCTTCAGAGGTGTCAAAAGATATCTGCATCAAAATGGGAAAGACTGAAAAGTCTCTGTGCCTGCAAAGTGACATCAGACACTCCGTGCAGCTGTTCCACCAGCGATTCAATTCCATTCAGCCCAATGAACTGGGAGGAGAATAAAGTAAAAGCACATGCCTCAGCGTAAGAGGGTGAAGTGCCGGACTGAACTTAACAGGATTCCTGTAAAAGGGAGTTCAAATTACTGGGCAGGTGAGGTGCAAACCTACCACGGCCGTTCTGTGCACCGATAAAGCAACCTGATGGATAGAGCCTCCTGGTCTTCCAAGTTCTTTTCAAGGCTAACCCAGTTTAAGGAACAAAACTTTAATGAGGAGCTGACAGGAACCTTCTGCAGCATTTCCTAGGTTTTCAAACTGTGCATGTAAAGCCACAGACTTGAACCAACTCCAAAATATTCTTCAGCCCACTGACACTGAAAGATGTCCTGTTTGCACCAAAATTCAATTTTTTTTCGGCTACTTTAGCACAGTTTATTCATTCAAAATGCAAGTGGTAGTGAACAGTGTGTAAACAGTGTGTAAACACTGCCAATGTCTGGCAACCCACCAAACATTTGTAGCACTGTGGCTCCAAGGTAATACTCCACAAGGAAGTGAGAAAGGCTAGTCCGCATCTATAAAACAACTTGACATCAATATTAGCACTTGTAAAAACCAAGGTGAGTAGTTGTTTCAACCCAGATCTCATATTAACCAAAACAGCCTAATTCAGGGCAAGACTGGAATCCGCAGGGGATTTAGCCAGAGTAGCCAGCAATCAGTTTTGATTTCATGCAATCCTCACAGCACAAATCAGACGGGTTGGAGACACAGTCTCCTAGAGCCTCATCAGCAGGAAAGAAAAAATCATCAGGCCATTAACAGATGTACTGATTTATAACCATGAAATAAAATTCTCAGAAGTCTGTCCCAAAGGGTACATACATATTGTCTCACTTGTTTGCCATCTATTTCTGGAGGCTGCTTGACAGAGAGGGCTCAGTCCTGCTTCAGTGAGACACCAAGTCGTGGTGATGTCCTGTATGGTCAGAACTGCGTTTCACTTGGAAGTGAACAGGACACAGGACACGTTCTCCATGTGATGAAAAGGGATGATATCCAAGTGTGACAGAGATAAATATAGCATAGCCAACAAGATGATTCATACAACACATGTGCTTTTCCAGCATGACTCCTTTATTATCTTGACCTTGAACCATCTTGCTGTATTTTATTTGGAGGTGGAGACACAAAGCAGCATGCTTAATTCTAATTAGGAGCTTATTTAGCTAAGGCTTCAGCCAAACCTTGCCTTCAGAATAGCTTGAATGGAACTGAAATTTGGTTACAGAGCAGATAATGGTCCACAAATCTGTGGCATATAGAGCACAGGTATCTTGGGACCTAAAAATATTGTTGACAAAGCACAGCAGGGCAAGATCTGACGAGCAGGAATTGGGAAAAAAGACAAGTGAAAAATGTTCTGGGAGTTAAAAACTGGAACTTTTAAACTAGGCTTTGGAAACATTTGGCTATGGAAACCTATTTATCTCTTCTCTCTTTGTTTCCTTATTTTCCAAGAATGAAAAGAATGGTTATTTGTTGGTGTTTTTTTTTTTTTTTTTTCATTAGAGATCCAACTTGAAGAAAAGAGCAATGAAATAATTTCCTGGCTTTACCAGTGATGCTCTCCTGTGACAGAGAGAAGTCAAAAACGCTGCTCTGTGGAAAGAGGAATACAACATTTTTTCTGCATTTAGTATCATTATGGAGAACATGAGACCTTGGGCACTGAGGTCCATATTCTGGCTGTGAGTACCCTCTGACAAGAAAGAAGCCTCAAGCTTCCCAGTAACAGCACTGTAAATAGGAAGTCAGAGCCAAAGATGATGTGCTCAAACTCCCACCATCTCCAGCAGGAGCCAAGTATCAGTTTGGCAAAACTAAAAGAATCAGATGTAGCTTCCAAGACTGCCAAGTGCTTTTCCAAACTTTATGTTTAAAAAACCATCTGTTTTCTACTACAAACAGCGGAAGGTTGCATTGGTTTGTTTTTATTTATATTAAAGAGCTCAGGCTGAACATTAGATTCATAAAGCAAACCCAACAACATGGACAGCTGGTATCCTTCATAGAAGCACCCACTGAAAAGTTCAGTAGTAGCCATGACAGGTGCCTTTAAAGCCATTGCCAAACATTTTCAGCACCTCTGTTAGGTACAGTTTTCTCCCACACTATTTCCCCTCAGGCAGAGAAATGGTATGAGTCCCAAGGCACGCCTCCCCTTAAAAAATGCAAACTTCAGAAATGCAATTACATCCCCTCAGAGCTGTTCCCTATACAATCAGAAACCCTTAACCACATTTAGCAGGTGATTACCGTCCACCATTGTTATTAAGGATGCCATCATAAAACTGAGGTAT
This sequence comes from Phylloscopus trochilus trochilus, assembly GCA_016584745.2. Classification (NCBI taxonomy): domain Eukaryota; kingdom Metazoa; phylum Chordata; class Aves; order Passeriformes; family Phylloscopidae; genus Phylloscopus; species Phylloscopus trochilus. Next base: position 55,596,573 of record WQNJ02000007.1, on the reverse strand, counting down.
GACAAAACAAAAGACTGACTTCCTGCAAAAGCCAAGTTCAGAGAGGGCCCTCATTGTCCCTACTCTTTCGTTAGCAACATACCTACAGAAGCTCTTCTCCTGTTGCCTTTGACATCTCTGTCCGGACTCAGTTCTAACTGGCCCTTAGCTTTCTTAACCTCATCCCTACAATCTCCTGTAGAATTTTCCCCAAATTCCTCCAGACTTACACCCGCTCCTCGTCTCCCTAGCCTGGTCTTTCATGAAAAGCCAACAGCCTTCCATTCCAACGCTCCAGCCACAGGAGCCACCCCACCACGTCCCTGTGATGCCAGTGATATCACACCCACGCAGGCATGTGCATGTCTCCAATTCTTTTTGTTTGTTCTCCATACTAAGCGTGTTTGTGTAGAGGCATCTGAGCCAGGCCCTTGATAAAGCTGACTCGCTGGCTGGAGCAGCTGGAATCCTTTTGCAGAGCTAGGGGCATCCACCCAGGCAGCCCAAAACAAAAGCACACCAGACACAGGGGCCGGGCCGCCCATCGCATTCCACACAGCTCTTCCCGGTGTGTGGGCTTTGTTCATAAAGCTTTTTTTTTTTTTTTTTTTTTTTTTTTTTTTTTTTTTTTTTTTTTCCCCACTGCAAGGTAAATGGAAATTTTACAGCTCAAACTACTGAGAAGATAAGAAACCGGAAAAGCTCGCAGATGGGTGTTTCATGTGTCTTACTTGCAGAAATTAAGATCACAGAACTATTCCAGCTCAAGCCTTCTTGCTTCCACTCTTTGTGATGAATTTGCCACACAATTCTCAGAGCGTGACCTCAGCACCAACTCTGAGTTACAGCTCCTTCCTAGAATTACTTATTAAGTGTATCTTTTAAGAGGCAGAGTACAGAATATCTTTTCATACTCACATAGAAGATGAAAAGGGCTTTTTCCAGACTGAAATCAAGAGGAAGATTAAGAACCTCTCATAAGTAATCCATCCCAGAGGAAGAGAACCAAAACTATCCATGCTGGACAGTGTGATACAGTAGAAAATACAGCTTGCACAGTTGCTGGTGGAGCAAGGAAAGACCTGAGGTAGACGTAAGAAATCCGACTGAGCCTTAAAGTACATTTTAGTTTTCACTAAAACAGCAGAGGATGAACAATTTTGTAAAGTTTTCCAAAAATCACCCAGGCAACAATAAACTGCAAAGGAAAATGAAAAACACTAGTAAGCAAAGAATAAAACAGGAACTGAATTTCAAGTAAAGACATTTTCCTCCTGAATGTGCATTTTCTTGGGTCTATAAATAGACCCAGCTGATGATTTGGGAAGGTCAGATGCAGCACTGCTATCTGATCACTCATGTATGAGAACTTTGGCACAGTAATTAAGTGAACCTTGAATGACTCAAAATGTAAGTCCTTGGATACTGAACAGCAAAGGTGTGATGGGTATGAATACATTTATGTGCTTACTTGGGAGCTTTAGGAACATTGTGAGGCATTTAAGAATGCCTTGAATTTCTCCAAATCTGCAAGCATAAAAAAAGGAAGGAAACAAACAAGTTCCTCTTTGTTGCTGATGTGCTGTAAATCCAGGCCTCCTGCTTAAGCCCCACAACTCGTCTCCCATTCTATCCTCTCCCATCCTTTTCTTCAGTGGGGAAGGGAGAGTGTCTAATGATGCTGAAGATGGCTGTGACAGCATTGCTGCAGTGCCAGACAAGCACATGCAGGCAGACTACATCGCAGCAAAAATCCCAGCTGCAGGAAAATCACTCAGTCGAGGGCGAGGACAGGACATATGTTCCTCCCAAACAAAACACATGATACAATTTGTCCGTGTGGCTGGACACACAAAAGCAACAGTCTTGAAACGCATAACATTAAAAGGATACCACACCTATAATTTCTTACCATGACCACCATGCTGCTGAGATTTCTGTCTGTAGATTAAAACCAAAAAGGGACACAATTATTTAAAAAGATACAAAGCATGCTCCATCACTGACTTATTAATCTTTTTGTTAAGTTCATGTTTAAGCTGTTTTTAATTTTATGGGTTATCTCTTCATCTGGATGGTGTTCTTTTAGCATTTGAATGCAAAATAAGGCTTTCCTCATAAAAGTGTGGGATTTTTGTACCTTGTACATCTTTTTGCTAATTCCAGTTTCAAGTTTAAAACATGAATAAACAGGATAAGTACATATTATAGGTTACATGATAGATTAGCACAGCAGTAATTAAATGTCAGAAGGCACAAGAGATTCTAGAAAAGTTCAGTCCATTGCATGCACTATAGTGACTCCTCAAAATTTCAGAGATTTACAGAATGAAAGAAATGGAAAAAGAGCCTCAGGCCAGCCAAAGGATTCAATGAAACACCTCCCGCCTAAAAAACAGACAACACATATAGCTACTCTTTTCCACCAAAATTTCTGCGCAGACAACTGGACTGAAAGCAAGGATGCTGCTAAAGCCTTCCAGTTCTTTAAATTCATTACTGAAGCAGGGTGGGGATTTCAGAAGCAAAGCATTCCCCTCATTGGACCCAGCAAAACACACAAAAAAACCCCCAGTTTTGTTGTTCACTCTATTTGTGCTTAAATATTACAGCCTTAAAAGACTAAAATCCCACCTCTCTACTCAGCCAGCTGCAGACTGGTTTGTCAGGGCTGCCATCCATCAGCAAGATGGAGAGCTCCACAGCTTGGAAGAGTTCCCCACTCCAGCTCCCACACGGCTGAGCTGGGATGCTGCTCCTCAATCAGCTGATGGGTTGCTGCAATTCTGAGGTCAGGAGCTTGAAGGCAAGCAGTGAACAGCAGAGATGTTTTATTCCAAAATATCACACAGTAAAATGAGTGATTCAGCAGCTGATTCACAGTGGCTGAAATGTCCAGGAATGGGGCGTGGGGTGGGGTGGACAGATGGGGCCTGTGATGCTATCCATGCTGTGCTACCCCCACTAGTGAATCAGAACTCTGATGAGTCCTTTGGTTCTGTATCTAGAGTTCTGCACTCTGCATCATTTCGGTAGCATACTTTGTGCCTCCTGCATTCTTCAAACTGACAAAACTGAAAGTTGATGTCTTCAACAGAGATGAGAGCTGTTTCCCTTACACTATCACCAGAAGAATATCATTGTGATATTAGACTTTCACTAATCTTGGGGAGTGTGATCCATTTGATGTGACAGGGATGTGAACCCTGGCATGTGATTGGGATGTAATCCTAACCCATCCCAGGTGATCAAAGCCAAAAGATTCATCTTCTCTATCTGCATGGTCAGCTAAGTGTGGTTCTGGACCATTTCAGAAAGATAACCGGCTTCAAGAGCTGTTCATATATGCATCCAGAGAAAGCAGAAGTGACATTAGTTCAATGCTTAGACCTGACAGCTGGTAGTTTGGATCTGCTTCTGACACTGCTACAAGCTCCTCATGTGGCTTTAGTCAAGTCACTTAGTTTCTCGTTACTGCATTCCTCTGCTTGACAGTATAGAGAGGGATAAGTATGGGGTTATTTCCTTTCATTAAGCACTAAGATCTTTTTTCAAAAGGTGTACAGAAGGTATATCATATATTACTGCTAGGAGCACAGTGCTAGCCTTAAGCATGAAGCTCTCCTGATATGCTTCCTTCTTCAATCTCATCAAAGCAAGATACCTTCTGAATCCCAAAACTGTTCCTCTTTGCAGACACCCATGCTTGGCCTTTTGGTGCAACCTACAGCACACTTCAAAAGAAAACACCTTTCCCTTTTGTAATCATAGTCGGCAGCCAAGTTGCAATGTACAACAGCAAGCTGTAGTAATGTTAAATAACAGCACTAAATTTTACTTAACTGTTTCTACCCAAAATCTCATTGTCAAATGTCTCTGCCATTTAGATGATGCAGAAAAATTGCTGGTTTTAAGGCAAACAATTCCTAAGATTTTTTTTCCCAGTCACTGAGTCTTTATGTTTCCATGAACAGTACCAAATTTTTACTGACACTTCAACATACAGCAGGTTGAAAGCAGTATATTTACTTTCTGCAACAGAAATACCTCAGTTAAACCCCACCACCACAACAAAACCCCACACTTTCCAATGTCTAGATTGAAGATAAAAATGGATGGCTCCACTTTTTCAGTTAAGAAAGGAAGTACCACTTTGTAACTGCATCAGTTACACCCATTTATGCCTAGGCTGGGTATCAGCCAGTGACTTCTCAACAGAGCTGGGTCTGAGCCACAGAGGACTTGTAAAACAGCTGTCTGCAGTCAGCTCGCCTGACTCCTTGGGAAATCAAAGAGAAGCACGTTATAGCCAAAACGACTGAAAAGACCTTTTTCCCCAGTCTCGGCAGGGCCATAGCAGAAACCTCCTCTCCCCACAGGCTGCCTCTGCTGGTTTGTGTCAGCCTTTGCGACCCAGCAGCAGTTCCCGTGCCCGACTAAGGGTGGACCCCTGGGCTTTGCAATCGATGGTCAAATGCTCCTTGCCCTGAAACAATTACACCCATTAAATCACCACCCAGTAGGTATGGTACTGAGCAAATGTACACCACGCTGGGCTGTGAAATGATCATTACAGACGTGGCTTAATAGTGTCTGAATCCCTGCAGGATGTTTAAGGGAGCATCAGCTCTAGTCCTGATGGACAAGTACTGTCAGTTCAGCATGCTACATTCATGCAGAAAGCACCCGGCCTTGTATCAATGAGAGCAATTATCTCAGAGAATACCCCACTCCCCAGTCTGACTCAAGTTTTTTTTATCCTGTCTTACTCCTGATGAATCCAAGCATCTCACTGAGCTGGCTGATGCTGACTCACAGCTCCCAGGCTCCCCTCCGCACGTCTGTTACCTGGCATTTCTGGCCCCATTTCCAGATGTGACAAGAAGCAAGCAGAGTACCTGACCCCATGGGAGGGGCAGGTGACCTGGGGAACATTTTATTCTGGGGAGAAGACACATTTTGAAGAATCAAGCCCAAAACAGTCAGAATGCATGGATCTGAGTCATTCAACGCTATTCTGGAGCTGCCTAGGGAGAGTGAGCTGGATTGTTGACATGATCCTGCACATTTTCCATTTAAAAATACAGTCACACCAAATGCCACCCTGTAGTTACTGTTTCTCATGTTTGCATTTTTCTTAAACTATTTCTCAGGGATCGAAGCAGTAAACAAAGTCACTCTATGTAAACTATCTTGTTTTTCACTTTTCCCTCTTCTGAAGAGGGACTTTGCTTGTTAACCCTTAGTGTAGCCAATGGGTCCAGAGATCCCACCTCTTAGGTGGCCACATTGTAAAAAAGTATCAAAATAGGTTCTGAGAATAAACCAGCCCCTTTTTCAAAGCATCAGCCTTCTAAACCACGAGTCCGTGTCTCATTAATCGTGTCCTACAGCGACACCACCCATTCAGGTTCCTCACAGTATCGATTTAGTTTTTTAATACTACTTCTTACAGCAGCTAGAACAGAGGAGAAATTAGCAAAAGCTTTCAGCTGGAGTCTTTGCCCCCTTGTTTGTAAATTATATATTGTCTTGCCGTGGCTGCAAAATGCTCTCTGGAAGCTTTGTTTACAAGCTTATTTTCTATCAAAAGAGTTTATTAGATGATGTGACTCAGTCCCTCATACCCGTGCCAAACAAAGGGTGCTTATCAGTGCTTGCAGAGTACACCTGCGTGTTTACTAACGTGGAAATATGCTTAAGTATGTACAATCACAAATTGTGCCTCCTCCTCTTAAATGCAGGCAATCTATCCCAACCAGCCCTAGTACAAGTCAGCAGACCCTTACAGCGATGTACAGCACAGACTGGCAGTATGATCCACACACAGCTCCTTCCTGTCCTCACCCCAAGAAAACCTCACTTTTTAACTACCCAGTGACCAAAGTAAAGCGGCACGTTGTCAGCTTTTCCAGTTCATATTCCTTCATTGACCATGCTCCAGGGTTGAACTGTGCCTGTCACTTCTGACACAGTGTGACAGCAGCTCACCCCGCAGACCAGGAGCAGGCACGGTGACCCTGCACTCTGCCAAGGGCTGTGCAGGTAACCCACAGAACTGGAGCACAGGCAACAACAATACACAGTGCCGTCTCCCAAAACCTCAGCAGAAAGAAACCACAAAGCGTGTAAACCAATAGGTTTACATTAGTGCACCGTACCAAAAAAAAGGCATTTTACTCAGTGCGTGGCACAGCTGTGAGCTTAACCCCTGCTGAATCAGTAATTTCTTTCCTCTTTTACAAAGATTTAACAAATCCTACAGTGGCCTGTTTCAGTCCTGCTGTTCAAAGAAATGATATCCCCACTGCTTATCCGAAATCAGGGCTTGGTCTCAGGTATTAGTTCTCTCCAGTACAGCTCATCAGTCAGCTACTTGTCTCGAGTATATTTAGCATTGATTTTCAGCTGATTAATAGCTTCTCTCCAAGGCATCTCATTTGGAAGCCGTAAAATAAGCCTGAGGAAGCCGTACCTCAAAAAGCTCTTCTCAGCTTTCAAAATAAAGAGACAGCCTGGAGACCCAGTCCTGCCTGCCCAAGTAACAATTTTCCACAGATGGCAGGACATCTCAGCCCACCAAGGCGGTAATCCCACTGAAGGCAACCCCCTCAACATTCCTCGCTTAGACATAGCTGCCTGAGGTACAGAGCACCTCTTTGTTCCCGGCTCTTTTGATTTTTCAGGCCATTCTTGCCCTTAGAAAGGAGTCAGCCCTCCTCCTCTCTGTTCAGGAGAACTCCTCTGAAAGAGTTCCTCATCCCTCTGTGTTATATTTAGCTTTATACATAGGCAGACTGGGAGGCACTGCTTGTTAGGGCTGCCTTAGTTTAGAGTCCGGACTGAGCACAACGTAGTAGATGCAGCCGACGCTTGGTCATTTAACACTGATTTTGGGTCATTTAACAGTCTTTACTCTCCTCCTACCCCTGAACTGCTGCTACCTCACACAGCGCAGGAGCCTGAAGTTTTACCACACTTGCACTCAGCAGATGCCCAGCGAAAGTCACACACACACACATCCCGCCCACACACCCATTTACTCAGCCCTACAAACACAGTCTGGTAAATCAGTGCTTTCTTACCCTTCCCATCCAAGAAAACCAGTAATCAGTTGAACTGACGGGCGTAAAGAAAACCAGGGAAAGCTTCTCCAAGGATTATAGCCACGGAAAAAAAATCACATCATGCAGTTGTAGGACCCTGTTCTATCTTACTACGAGGACGGAGACAAGGAGGAGGACCCAATCACTGCACCGCCACTGCTGGGTTGAAGTCTCTCCCTTCCCCAATATGCTGATACCTCGCAAAAGAGCAGCTCTGTCTGTAGAGAACTGGGTAGCCAGGAAGGAGATTAAACACCAGGAGGAATGAGCCCGTCCTGCCAGGGATGGCAAAGAAGACAGAGATGCATGGACGGAAAGACCGACAAGACGCACCGCAGACTCACGGACTGTACCTGAAAGTAGCCGCAGGCGCTCCCGGCCCCAGCCGCTACTCTATGGCTCTCACGCACTCATCACCCGCACACCAGCACAGGACATCGGCTCCCCACGGGCAGTGCCGGCGGCGGGCGGAGCGCCGGGAAGGAGGCACCGCTGCCGTCCCGCCCCCGCCCCGCAGCGCCGGGGCCGCGGCGGGGGCGGAGCGCAGAGAGGCCCGCCCGCCCGTAGAGCGCCGTCCGGCCCGGTCGCTAGTGGGTTGCGGTCACTCGTGTTGCTGCAAGGCGTGGCCTCAGCCCGTGTGCCGCTGGCCTGGCACCATTCCACCGGCAGCCGTCGGGAGAGAATCGTTCTTGCAGACGGGCATGAGTGGGACGCGCACACACACAGTGTCTCCGAGTCTCCCAGAAGGTTTCCTCAGCCCAATGCTGTTTCTTCTCTCTTCCCAGTTCTCATCCAGTTTGTCGTGCAGCTCATGCACAGTAATCTTCAAAAAGGTCTTGCACAGATCCACTACAATTCCTCACCCACCTTTCGTTTTCTTTGCAACTGAGTTTGCTAGCTGGGATCTGGTGCCCCATGGCTCTTGGATGGAGTGACAAACACTTTGCTTCTATTTGCTCTCTCCAGAGCACTCTGAGTTTTCTCTGCTTCCTGCACAGCGCCCTCAGTCAGCACTTTTCCCGGGTGAAAAGTCCAGGTTTACCTAGTCACTCTATAAACAGGATCCAAATCTTGGACAAGCCTTGTTATCCTCCACCAATGCTATTGCAGTACCTCTAAACCCTCTGAGATTAGGGAAATGGAGGTGCATAGGTGCAGTTCAAGGTTTAGTGAGCAATAGTCCAACTTTCCCTGCTCTCCACCCCCTCCTAACATTTAGTGATCTGTGCTCAATTTCCTTTTTTTGACCCTTCAGAACATCCAACCAAGGTCTTCCTGTGGAGTAGCAGCAGCAGGTCAGAACCTGCACTTTACATGTGAGGCATGTACGGTGCATGTGAACTACATGCATAAGATCTTTCACTAACTGGAGAAAAATTGTTCCTGGCAGTTGAAGGCTTGAAAGACTGGTGCCTCAAACTACTGTTTCTACATTCAAGTGTGGAAGGAGCTTGAATAAACCACACACCCTGTGGCCAGGATGATTTTGGAGGCAATCACAAAATCCTGCCTACCTGCCTTCCCATTTCTTTAAACAGAGGGTATAAAAAGAAACTCTTGTAAAAACTAGTTTTAAAGTAATTGTGCTGTCAATATAATTAATAGTAAAAGGAACCCAACACAAAGGACCTTCATGCACACAACTCTCTCTCTGGAATTAGGTCTCACTGTGGATTCTAGAAATGACTTGTATGTCTTCAGGTTCTGGATTCACAGAAAAGCCTGCTCTGTCCCTTTGGACAGTGTCACATATAACATGAAATATAACAAAATGACATTGCAATTCTATTTCTGATGGAAGATAACATACTACTGAGCCATGGGTCCCAGCACACTTGCACACATATCCTAATCCTTTCTTTCCCCATTTGGGTGAATATATCAGAGCATGGTGCTATGTATTTTCTTCAGGCTCTGTGGTGGTTCCACCTCCAATTCCTCTGTCTGACTGAGGTTTCTCAATGCAATAGACTACCCGGCTTTCTCGATTCCTGTTTACTCCTACAATTCCCTTCATCACACAACCCTTGTTTCTATACATACAAGAAATCTGCTGGAAAAAAAGATTTAAAAAGATTTAGACTTCATCAGAGGCTTCCTTTTTTTTTTTTTTTTCCTTCTCAGATTCAAGGACAAACATTGCTTTTCCCTCCCCTTGTCTCCTGTGTTCTCAGACAACATCTTTGATTAAAGAGGAAATATTTTACTGAAGTAATTGCAAGTACAGGCACATTTATTCTGGTTTGTTTTGGTGCAGGCTGACAGGAGTGAAGGCAGCCTGTGGGCTCCCTGCCAGGGAAGAATATCCCAGGGAAGTGACAGGTGATGCACTGAACAACTCTGTGGTGCTGCTCAGGCCTCCTTTGCATAGTGCAGGTGGTTATGAATCACTTGGCTAGAGTTGAGAGGAGACCAGAACTTGGAAGGAGGTGAAGAATTACAGTTATGAGTCAACACTGCAAGCACAGAACATGCCTGGTTTGTGCTGCTCAGATGTTTTGCTTGTTTAATCTTCCCATTTTGATACAGTAGTCCTCACAACAGCAATGCAGATTTAAGGGAATTAAGCACAAACAAAGCCCAAAAAATTACATGGGGGATGATTAAATCAATTAAACCAATTCTTGCCAAACAAGTTCTCCTAAAATCCAGGCTTAGTCCTTGTGGATCTGCTAGCATAAAACTCAGCATCTAGGCTGGTTTTAGCATGAGACCATCCACTGTGGCAGAAATAGGGGCTGCAGGCTTGGACTGCGTGTTTGGGCTGTGGAAAACGTCATTCACAGCCCCATCTTGTCTCTATTATTCCTATAAAACATCGGCATGTGAGAACAGAATGTGTTACTTGAAAACAAAATGGATTTTAGGACAGAATAGTATTCCTCTGTGTGGTAGACATAGAAAACCCCTAGGCAAACAGACTACAATTCTAGCTAATTGTAACCAGGCTCCTGGGTTTTTAGACCCACTCCAGAAAAGGCAAGTTTGACAGCAATGCCAATATCAACTGGTGAAGAAAGGAGATCTTTAAAATTTCAGTACTTTCATAGAATGAAAATGCATTTTTTCAAGATATTTCTCTTTACTTTTCTGGTGACTAATAAGTAGGTTAATATGCTTCAAATCAGCTTATTCAGATAATTCCATCTCTCTCTCAGACACAGGAGTTAGAAGTTATAAAGAAATGCAAGGTAGAGGGAAAGCAAATTTTAAAACCAATTTAATTTATTATCAGATAACATGAGGAAATGAAGCTTTAGAAAACTCACCAAGACTGGACATAGTGAAAATAGAGTTGTTAACACTATGCAACTTGTGTTGTGGCCCAACTTCTGTTACATGGTTGAAAATCCATGTACTGTTAAAACAACCTACACCCACCAATCTCCAGGTTTATCCTGACCTCATGCAGGATGGCTTGTGTTATATGCCCCAGCCTAATACTGATCATTTCCAAGTGATCATTTCCAGAAACCATTTCCCTAAGTTTATCCAGCAATCATTTGCTGGCCAAGCAAGCATGGTTAAACAGTTAAATGATGGTGAATTTTAAACATCAAAAGAGAACATTCTCTCTTGTTTCAGCAAGTAACTGGACAGTTCTCCATCAGAGCAATGTAAAACAATTGGCCAAACTAGCTGCTTTTTGCCTCCTGTAACTCCAAAAGGTCACCAAAGAATAATAATTAAGAGAAAACAGCCAGTACCCACCTTTTTTTTTTTCTTTCTTTAGTTTTAGGACTTGTTGCTGTGCAAATAAATCAGCCCTTACCCCGTGGTTTGTAGCAGTTCCCTGCATAAAGCAGAAAGACATGAGGGTTCGTTTTAGCCCTGTGTTTATTCAGCTTGAACTTGAGCTAGGATCATATTAAAAACAGATTACAAACCATTTAAGAGCTCTTAATGCTTGCCAAAACTAGCCTGCAGTTTTAAATGAGATGCAAGGCAAAGTAAATGAAAAGTAGTATTTAAGTAACTGTGAAGAAGTTGTGTTACCTAAAATGTGCACAACATATTTGGCATTTCAAAAAGTACTCAGCAGAACTTCATACACAAAGAATACTCTTGTGCAAATGGATGGAAAGGAAGGGTTTCGAATGTGAAGTCAACTGTCTGAAATTCAAAAGGCTGGCAATACTAGCACATGTTTAAGCCTGTGCACAGAATTTTCAGGAAACTGCTTCCAATTCAATTCACATGGTAAACATGTAGATTAGTGAACAGTCCAGCAGATCATTTCAACTTTGCCTTGGCTTCAAGTTTGCAATGAAGTGTGTACTTCAGTGATTTGACAGAGGAATTCAGGCAACAGTGTTCAGTATTTAGATGCAGTAGTGTGGCAGTGCAGTGGTTCTGTGTGGACATTAGAGATGTAAAAGCACTCGGGGCACTTGAATGTTAGGCATACAGTAGTTCCTGTAGCACATCTGTTGTAATGAGTCTTTGATTTTAGCTATTTACAGCTGTGTCAGAATTTAAGCAATTGGAGCTCAAAGTCTTGGTGGCAGGTTCTGCTTCAGGCTGGGACAAAATTCAGAAAATATTATTTATGCTCTTCTGAAAAGGTGGTGGACAAAAATCTATTGCTATTGCTCATATTACTGTATTGACTATAGCTTTCTTATTTCTTCCTGTTACCTACTGAAGGAAAATCTTCTGTGCAAAGCCTTGGACAGGGTCTTGAAAATTGAAAGAATATGCTCCCTCTAATTTGCCTTGAATGTTTTGCTTTTAATGCAAGAACTGCCCAAATTCAGACAAGCTCTGTGCCTGCCCTGAGAGCACATGTGAGAATTTATCAGCATGATTCTCATGACGGACCTCATTTGTCAGACCTTCTCATGACAGACAAAATCAGTCACAGGCTTTAGAGGCAGTGTTGGATTTGCACTTCAGTGATCCCCTTTAGTGCAGTGGGCACCAGAGCTGAGAAGATGGAGAAACTCTTTTGTATTCTCTGTGCCTTCCATGTTGGCACGAAGACAGTGTGAAAAGGAGGGGAAAAGTTGATCCTCACTCAGTATGGCTTAATCCTAGGTTTTGTTGCTAAAAGATGCTGGTTTTTTTTCATTGCAATCACTTGCATCATCAACGACCTCTATTTAATTGTCCCAAAGGAATAAACTGTCCAGGATGAAATAATTAAGTCTCCCTTTTATTGCTATAAAACTTCCCCAAAGTATCATAATTAATGAGTCCTTGCAAATTTGAAAAATATTCCAGCTTGTCTTACAGAAAAAGAAATGGAGGCATTTTCAGAGGCAGATGATATAGCATGTGAACACCTAATGCCAAGAGCAGAATCCTGATCCCCGAGTCCTCTTGTGGCTTGGGAGGTCAGAACCTTATGGACTGGGAAGTCTGCCTAAAACCAGATTATCTAGAAGAAGTAACATTCTTTGCACAATCACTGTCTTTAATTATGGATAAAACCACTTGTTTAGGACCTTGCCTCTTTTTATACACACGATCTAGAAATATAGGAGAAATGGGAGTACCAGTAAATATAATCTATCTTCTTTCCTGATGGAGAAGTGTAAATGCTTTCAAATGTGCCAATGCCATCTGTCCAAAGATTTAGAAGACCTAAACTGCTCCTTTCGTAGCATTATCCCAAAGCTGGACCTTGGGATCTTTTTTGCTGTTTAAGTGTCGATTTACCATGGCTGTTGCTGGAGGCCTCTCCCTCACTTCCTCAAGGCAAGGAAACATTTACAGTTTCTCCTGCCTCCCCATCCTCTCCTCTTTCAGTCTGACATCCTGTCGCATGCTGACAGCAATCACACTGTGAATGGCAAGTTATTTGCTTATTGACAGTCTCCCATTTACTGTGACACCTGCCAGCAGTCTCTGACCCTTGAATAAACATTAAGACGTTAACAACTTGACACAGGTTCAAGGGTGTGAATAATAATGTCCCGAAGACTCACTATACTCGCAGAGGCAGCTAGCCCCCCCCCCCCCCCCCCCCCCCCCCCGCCCCTTTGCGCAAAAGTTTGCCATCCCGGGGGCTGGGAAAAGGTTGCTGGAGGAGTGGCTGCGGCAACAGATAATCTGCATGGATGAGCAGCCACACTTCGCTATTCCGGGCAGCGAGACCTCATCTCTGGCCAGGGAAGCTTTGAACATCCCTTTGAACATCTCTGCCTGTGCTGCAGTATTGGGATCTGGGCTATAAAACAGACTCATTGGTTTAGGAAAACAACAGGAAAGAGCAAAGTGGAGAAAAGGATGTCTGCAGAAAAAAAACCTCTCAAAACAAAACCACCAACACTATCCCCTATCCCTCAAAAACCAAACCCCAAATTAAAACAAATAAACCATGTCCTCCCATAGCAAAACCAACCCTTCCTCTGAATTTTGGAATGTTCATAAACCATCGCTGAACTTCTCTGGCACTGAAGGATCCTGAACTACTTTTGGAGTGCAGTCTTGTGCTGCAAGTGTCATGAGAACTAATCAGTGTCCATTTCAATGGATTATCAAACGGAGAAAGTGATCCCACTATGTTTGTTTTAAGTTTTTACTAGCACTAGGTTTGTTTCTCTTGTGTGTCTGCCTAGCATGCAGCCCAGTCTGGGACTGCTATAAAGGATGATCTTGAAAGGCATTCTCTCTTGTCACTTCCAGCCATGCCAACCATGTCACAGTAAGTCATGGAGGAAATTAATTCTTTCAACTTGCGACAGCCATGGCTCTTAGGAACTGTAATTGCAAACCTCAAAGCCCTAGTTAGAAGTAAGAAGCTTCTGTACCAAATGACTTGCAGGAAACCTGGTCTGCCTCCCAGATGTTTAATAAACTTAGCAGTGCCCTCTCAAAATCTTTGGCTAGAGTTCAATCATCTCTACCCACAACCAGTGCACAAAGGATTCAAAGACTTCGTAAACCACAGCTTTTGTTTTGAAGTATGGATAAAGTATGCTCACACATTTCTGTGGGCATGCTGTTTAGTGAAGGAAGCTGGGATGTTTTCCACCCTTATGTGCAACGAAATAGACTCACACTTCAACAAAAAAGATGTTGAAGAAAAACAGAAAATTAAGACTTTATTACATTTAAGTTGTTAGTTGAGTTGCTGGTCAGTGCAAAAAAAGGAAGATTTATTCCTAATGGAAGCAATTTGACAGTCTAAGTGAAAGGAGGTTGGTGGGACCAACCAACCACCTCTGTCAAGTGCAGGGAATGGATTCATATTTTCCAAACTCTCACCACAGCATCTAGCAGCTCTGTGGGGAATGGCTTTTGTATTCCCTAAGTATTTGTAAGATGCTGAAAATCTCTCCCAAATCAGAACATAAGTTTGAAATCACCCCAAAAAACTCATGTTCACGAGCCAAGACTCCTGAACATATTTCAGACTGAAATTTTTATTTATATGTTTTTTAATTTTCAAATAGAAATTTAGTATTATTTAAGATCTTATTTAAATATGTGAAATATGTGAAAAAGAAATTGGCTTGGAAAAAAAATCCCCATTTTTTAATATTCAGATATAACTAAGTAGAAGAAACGAAGCTCAAATCTTCTTCAATTCTCTCCCCAAAAGAAGATTTTCAGCTTGTTTTTGCAAGAGCTAGCTTTTTTTTTTTTTTTTTTTTTTTTTTTTTTTAAATAGCAGTGTTCGGTTTTGCAAACTTGTCTAGTCAAGGGGAGAAAAATCTGTCAGTGGAAAATTTCCTACTCTTTCCACTTAATTGAAAGGTTGCCTGCTGTGTCCCCAACTGTCCCCTTCCAGCGAAGAGGGGAATTACAAAGCTCTGAAGAATAAAACCTTCCTGGAGCTGCTCCCCTGCCCCCAACAGAGCAGCTACTACTCCCAAAGCAAGAAAAATAGCTGGAACTTAGCCTTCCACCCCCTTTATTTAGCATGGTGTGGATCTCCCAGAAAGCTGGGAGCTGCAGTTCCTGAGCTCATAAGCTGCAAGGGTTACTGTCCAGCAGGCAGGACATCCAAGGCAGAAAACAAAGCAAAGCAAAACTGAACCTTCTCCAGCTATAGGCAGACGCACTGGCTATGTATATATGTCTGAGTAGGCATCTCTTCCTACACAAATCTGCTCAGACTTTCCTTTCCTAAAAAATAAACCCAACAGTGGTGGGGGAGAAGATAGAAACTGTTATTATAGATGCTTTTTCTGCTGTTATTCTCAGTAAATGGAAAGACTTACATTGAGTCAATACTTTTGATGGACAGCAAAAGTCTGAAAGGGAGCAACAGGGGCTTAGCAGCTTCACTGACACCATTTGACTCTTCAGTATTTTATTCTATTAAGTAAGCAACAGTAATTTGAAAACTGTTCACATGTTACTTCATGTAACAGAAATGGCTTCAAAACAGCCAGTCTTGAAAGAGAAATAAATAGTGACTGCTTCAGTTCTTGTCTAAATATGGTTCAGGATGCTTTTACGCCTGTTACAGGCTGCAGCTCTCTGCTGTCGGCTCACTACTTTTCCCTGGCAATTTGCTTTTCCCCCTCTTCCAGCGTAATAGAAAGGAAAGGCACTCTGCCAGAAACCAACATTCAGATTCTGCAAACTGTTCTGCACACACTCAACATTAATAAGAGCTGACCTGAGAGAGAGTCTCACTAAACATTTACACAGTGCTTCAAATGGAGCCCATGAATACAGGTATGTAGGATACAGGCTGAAAAGAAGGACCTTGTCCTGGGTTACAATGTAAAATTGTGCCCGAGGATGTATTCTATCCCCATGAGCCGTTGGAGCCAAGGTGGGGCAGTGTTCTCCTTATCTTCTGTTAACGAGCCCAACAATGCCTTCCCGGAAGACGTTATCTCTGTTTAATGGGCCATCAAGGATCCATTTGCATGACTGATAAGATGAAATCGTACCATTGTGAGATGCTCTGCCCAGGGGGAGGAGCCAAGCATTCCCGCCTGGTTATAACCCAGGGTTTGAGACCTCACTGGCAGCTTCTATCCACTGAACTCTCAGAGGAGACGAGCTACCAGACGTTTCTACAGGGATCACTGCTTTGGATCATCTCTTCTCCAGCGGAACCACATCTGCTGCTCCAGGAGGATTCCCGGACTGCTTCAAACACCCTGACCAACAGGGTGTTAGGTTGTATCATTCTATTTATTTCACTTTTTTTCCCTTCTTCTTCTATTAAATTGTATCTCTGACTGGGAGTCTCACTGGTTTTGCTTTCAAACCAGCACAGACCTTTACACTAAAAACTGCCATTTCTTCCTCAGATTTACAGTTGTGTTTAAATATTAATACTTTGTTGTCATCTCTACTTAGCAGAGCTATGCTACTTAGTAAGAGCATAACCTCAGCCAAGTAAGATGTTTCTCGTCACCTCTGATTTCATTGTTGGGATGAATATCACTGCTCAACAGGCAAATTCATCAGAAGACTAATTTTAAAACAAGAGAGGCTCTGAATATAATTATTATTAATATTATTTTTAAAATAAACTCCTACCACTTTCTTGTACTTAAGCAATAATACAGCCATGGTGTCAGAATTCAGAAACATAACAATAGTTAAATTCAGGAAGCATTTATGAAAGCATCTGAAAACAAGCCTCCATAAATCAGCAGTTCCACATTTTCCAGTTTGCTGGAGTTCTGGGATAACACTGTACTCACCTTTCATAATGCAACAAAAGTTAGAACTGTCCTTCCATTTTCCAACAATTCAATTTCCCAGCCCCAAGGGTTTTATCAGAAAGGCTGTAGCTTGAAAATTTTTGTTTCCTTGCACTGAAAGAAATTTTATTAAGCAAAAAAATCTAACATTTCCTTCATTTGGAAGCTAAGTTTCATGGTTATTGGAAGAAGCCTGTATATATGACCAAAACATATATTTAAGGCTGAAAAAGGCACGTAAAAATAACCTTATTTTTACATCAAGGTATTCTAGCTCATTTGTCGATTTTTTTGTGAGAATTTGGAGGCAGAGATTCTACGTGTTATCCATTTCACCCTCTTTACAACCTATACAGGAGACCTTATTTTAGGCATAGGAAAGTGCAGTTGGCAAAACACATCTGCTCTGAATTCTTTGGATGGTGTAGGCAAAAGATTTTTTTAAAATTTTTTAAAGCAGTTTCTATTTCATATTTTAAAAAAGGGAAATATTTTGACAAAATGATTTCCATTTGATTCCAGCTAGAGAGGTTTAATACAACATTGATTTTTTACCCATAAGTCAAATAACCAGTTCAACTATCAGCATAGCTTTCTGTTTATGAAGAATAAGCATTACTTACTGCATTGATCTAGAGCCTGGTCTATACCTTCCCTTTTCCAGCATAGGGGAGAAATAAGAAGTTAAGAAATATGTACAGATTGCTGAGGACAATCTCTGTAAGAGAGTATTTCCTCCTTCAAAATAACCATTCTTTGAGGACAGGATTAATTTCAGAGTAGGCTTAGATGCAATTCATAATGCTAAATGAACAGGTGGCATTCTAAGCAGTCACGCAGAAGTTTCTCCCTCTCTTGACAAACAGAAACATTTGATGTGAACAAAGCCAAAAGGGTTTTGTTATTTGCTGAACACTCGCTCTGGCTCCCAGTTCCAATGTTTTCTTCCCTTGAGACATATGGGCCTTCGATCACTCACTCACTCACTCACTCACTCACTCACTCACTCACTCACTCACTCACAGATTGAGGTGTTCTGACTAAGGCAGCACACAGCTCTGAGGAGGTTTCCACTGTTTAAGAAATGCCCTCAAATATTCTGCTTCCAAAAAGGGAAGGATGGAAGGCATTTGGATTAACAGGAGGGACCGGCTAAAAGAGAAGTCCCAATCACAAAAATAACAACCAAATTCTAGGACGCAGAAAATAATTAAGGAGGATTGTCGTTCCTAAGGGGAAATCAGAGATCACTATGTACAATTTTCACTATAGTGTTTTATTGCAGTTTAAGCTCTGTATAGCCATGCTGTAATCAAACAGGAGCACCAGCAAGGAACAGTATGAAATCCATGTACATGAAAATCTGCTAAAATTCTTTGGGTCACCCATGTGAAAAAAGACCAAGCCTGTGCTGAGCAGCTTCAAAAGCACAGGCAGGTAGATGACAACATGCTGTTTTCCAATAGTATAGAGCAGATTAGAGGATTTCAGTTTTTTTTGCAAGCTTTGTCCACTCTGCAGAAGATACCAAAACAGAACTGCAGAAAACCACAACCACATGGTGTGTGTCTGTCAGGAAACATGGTCAAGGGAAAGGATGTTTCAGGAAACTTTGGAGACAGTGTTGCCAAGGCATCCTGATGGACCAGAGCAAGGCAGGAAGTCCTCTCCCTGATCATGATACTTTCTACAGCTGTATGTGCATCATTTCCCTTCTGTGCCCATTTCCCTTTTTCAGTTTCCCCCAGAATAAGCTGTTCAGTGCAAAACCAGCTTATTTCTATGTAGCTGGACAATCTACAATTCTGAAGTAAGGGGCATCATCATGCACACAGAGTTCGGTGTGCTTTCAAATAGAAAACCATAGAACCAGAAATCAAAAACACCTCCTGTGCCAGTTTTTAACAGCTGAACATTCATGAGCATCCTTTATAAATGCAACCACCACACTTCACTGTATCAAATGAGCTGCAGAGCACCAGTAGGACACAAGCTCTTGAAATAAAAACGATACTGACAAAGGGGTGTGGTGGTTATATCATCAGTGAATAATCATCATGACAGCTTTAAATAAGCTGAAGAAGGAACTTACTCTGGATTCTGGCATTCTTCAGTGCTGTTGAGTTTGAGGTGAGAATCACAGAATTCCTATTGCAATGAACATAATGGAGAAGAATGACTGTAATAAAACAAACCTACTGGCTTGATTTCTGTGGCATTTCTTTTCAGAAGTGTTTACCAGCAGGTCTCTTGCACTCTACAAAATAGATTCTTTCATCTACCTGCACATGTCCTCTGCTACAACACTGACAGTTTTCCCATCCTCAGTCTTGAAATCTTGCAGATGATGCCTATAAAGGGAAACAGAGCTTTTTCTTCTAGTATTGCTGAATGACATAATATGGGCTAATTTGGACTGAGATATCAGTCAGCCACTGAAGGGTGAACTCTTGACTCATTTTAAAGAAGCCACAGGTGTGAAGAATTCCAATATATTATAAGCTAGAACCAAATGTAAGATGTAAAGAGGTTCAACTGGTCTTGATATAACTGTTATAACAACTGGGTCCTGGGGGGTGAAAGAGTATTCTCTCCTCATCTCCCTTCCATAGTTCTGTGTACTACCATTGCCCTGAGTAGAAGAGAAACTGCAAACTTGAAAACATTGCCAAGTACAAGAGTTTTTTGTTGTAGGAGCTCAGAACTTTAACTGTCATCTGCAACAAATCACCCATCTGCAGTGCTGATGATATAAAAATTAGTTCAGAGAGCCAACATGCCGGCTAAAGGCATTATTTAATGTGGTTGCCAGAAATCCCTTCATAGAAATTCATGACTCCAGCAGCTGGTCCTAGTTGCCATGGGACTTCTTGTGTGTTCTTCCTTGGAAGGCAGAGAAATCAAAACCATTCTCCACATCTCAGGAAAGATCTGTGCCTGATTTGAACTAAATTGAACAAGGTACCATCACCACCCATTACGGAGATGGCTTTTCCTTCACCTTCCACCACACTTTCCAGTCTGTCCAACTCTCCATTGGATCAGGCAGCAATGAGCTTTGAACATAATGATCAGACCCAGTAGAAATAACACAGAAAGGTTTAGAGGTTTTGCTGAATCCACGCAAAGGGGCACTGCCACTCATATTCATGTCTTAACGAAACACAGATCTTTACCAAGAAATATAAAAATCATGTCCTGTACTGGCATGCAAATAGTTCCCTTCTGGTCAAGGCCTTGCAAACATTTCTTTTTGTGCCCCTCTGAAGCTGCTAAATTGATCTGTTTTAAAGGAGAGATATTCCAGCTTGTGTGAAGCAGAGGGACAGAATTTCCTGAACTGTCCTACTAAAACAATGAGAAATAGGTGATAAAGTTTATTTAGTTTAATCCAGCACATTGATCAGACCACCTCTTCTCCAAATACTCTTTAGAGATTACAACTCACTGTTAACAGTCAGAAACTGATAATCCATGGGGGAATGAAACCTATGGCTTCCACATGCTTCTGGCTTGTGTCCATGTGATAGTTTACCACACTGCCTGGGATAACAGGATTCTCTGCATACACTTCCCTGTCCCTCCTTCCTTCACCACTCTGTGTTAGTACTGCAGAGCTCTGGAATAGCTATTGCTCAGCTACTTTTCTGAAACAGGAGAAATCTCATTATTCTGCAAAAAATACACAGAGCTATAATGTGGTGGAGTTCCTATGGAATTATTAATTAAAACACAATAGCTCATTCAAAATCAACTTTTTAAAAAACTGCTTTTAAAAAATTACCTGCCGGCTCAGATTTTTCAAAAGTTTCTTCAACTGTCTGTACCCGTGAACACTTTCACTTGCAGTAATTTTTCGTGGTGAAAATGATATTAAGGACAAAGAAATTTCAAGTTATATAGATGCTTCTGAGTTCAAAATCGTGCAGCACTCGAAGAAATTATGCTATTCTGATTACTCAAGAATAACAGAAGCAACTTTGAAAACTGCAGTCTTTTCCTGTGTGGTACTTCTCTGTAGATCTAAATGGAGCAAACTGGTTTCTTGTAATAGATGCAATGAGGCAGGGAGATGTGCAGGGGCTTGTAAAACAAAGTGTTCTTTAGGATGTAATTTTTATTAATATAACCTATACAGTGAAATTTGGCCACTGATCTACCAAGTATCAACAAAGGGAGTTGGGTAACACTTTCTGAGAAGGCTCCACAGGGAGAGCAAAGTGTCAGCCCTTTTCTGCCTCATGCCTTGCAAGGCCATTATGCTTTTGCAAAGCAGAAAAACAAACCATCCCTTCAGCACAAAAAATCGAGGATGAGTGTTCTGAAGCTTCCTCAAAAAGTTAGATCACCTTATAAAGTATAAACTTATAAAACTAGAAGGTACTCTGCCACAGGACACTGAGTCCTTCACATGCAACTGTACCTAGTGTGCAAGGAGGGAACTGTGGAATTCTTGCCTACGTTGAAGCATGGAACAGAAACGTGATTTCTCTGCTTCTAACAGGATCATGCTCTCCAGCCATTTCCTAAGGCCACGTGTAGCCCTGTTAAAGTAACCAGAGGGAACAAACAATCAGAAGCAATCATAGGAAGTAGCTGAATCCTGACTAGAAGTGAGACCACATTCTGCTATCAGTTATCTTTCCCCAGCTAAAGTGGCCCTTAGTCTACAGAACACACTAGGGGAGGCTTCTGGCTAAGGGATTATATGAAGGCTTTAGGGCACTTTAAAGGAGCTCCTAGAGAGATGGAGCCGAGTTCCTGCTTCGGGGAGCTGAGGATCTGTGTGAAAGACATGCTGGATCTCCCTAATGCTCTATCTGCCCACATTTAAGCAGATTTCTTTCTACTGCTCTTTGTTGTGACATGTGGATCCAATAAGTGTCATCTTCCTATCTGGATATCACATACTTGCTTTGCTTGAGTTTTACCACCCCACCACACTCTTCCTTTGAAAGCCTGCCTCCCTCTCTGTCACTCACCTCCTTCAGTTTAATAGCTCCCAAACTTCATCTGTGTTCTGGGCACAAAGGTTACTCCTGCAAACCTGGTCTGGACTGAACAGCACCCTCTCTTTGCCACGGCAATGCTGCAACTTTGATTAGCTCTGAGGATGTGAGACAGGGTGAGGCTTAATAGCTCTAAGTCAATTAATGCTTTCCAGACTCTATTTGACCTTAGTACTGTAGCTAAGGCTGGTTTGTTCTGTAGTGCCAAAGGGCGAAGCTGGACAAGCA
This sequence comes from Phylloscopus trochilus trochilus, assembly GCA_016584745.2. Lineage (NCBI taxonomy): Eukaryota > Metazoa > Chordata > Aves > Passeriformes > Phylloscopidae > Phylloscopus > Phylloscopus trochilus. The sequence goes on along the minus strand of WQNJ02000007.1, from coordinate 55,574,631 downwards.
GGAAAAGGAACAACATTTGGGAGAAGAGCCTGCTTTTGTAGTCATGGCTAGAGCTGTGAGCTTGGAGGGGTTGTGTTTTCCTCACCTTCCAGCCCTGCTTGGGGTGGACATGGCAAACTGCTTTCTTAATGACAGTGCACATATGTCAGCATCCAGATGAACTGTACTTTCCCCTGAGCTCCTGACTTAGTTTCTTTTCAGTCTTCCATCGGGGATTGCCTCCCAATAACCCCTGTAAGTCCCATGCCAGCTGCCTTCCTCACAAGAAACTGCTGTGCACAGCAGAAAGAGGAAGCAGTGAAATGCTAAACTGGTAACAAAATGCATTTACTCTATAGAAAGCAGTGGAAAAATTTACTAGACAGAAAAAAGGCAACTTTCAACATTTTACTGAGCAAAGAGTTTCCCCCACCCCAACAACCTCATTTCCCCCAGTGAACTTAAAGCTGCATCTGCCAACATATGGGCTGGGTGCAGATTGTTGTGTGTAGGCTTAAGGTGTTTTAGCAAGTTCTCTGGCTAGGAACAGGTGCGCCTTTCTAATGCCCTTTCAAGTAACATATGGACTTCAGAGAAAATCCAGCAGGGTTTTCAGATCTCACTCCCCTAGCTCTGTCTGGTCAGACAGTGTAGGGAAACCCAGCTCTCAAGTTCCCTTTGTTCTGTGTTGCCACTCCCGTGGTGGCAGTAACTACCACAGTGCAGATTAGAGCTCCTGTTTTGGCATTGAGGCAGGCTCATCTCTGCCTGAGACTCTTACTACACAAAGAATAAATTCAGGAGTTAACTGCTTTGCATACACCCAAATCTTTCCAGTGCTGTTAGGGACTGAAGGACAACAGCAAGTTCCCACACCCCTTACTCCTCACCTAGTTTTTCAGAGTTCAACTCTGATGGCTAATTGGATTTTGCAAAAGCATGCATAAACGTCTAAATCTGGTGTGAACTGATGTCACTTGGATTAGTAGTCTTGCCTTCCAAAGAAGAATTTCAAACTGGGAGAGAGCAACGTGATGAATGAAACTCAGGCTTGTATACTATCTGGTCCTGATAAATCCATCTAGCTTGCAGGCATGCAAATCCAGGGATAAAATTAAGAATACATAAGATTATACTTTTGTTCTCATTCCTGCTATACACCTGGCTGTGGTTCCCAGACTCTCCTTCCTAGCACATCTGCTGGGCAGGTAGGCTTTTCCATCTGTATGTTATTCCAAAGGCAGTACCACTTTTCCTGCCTTTGGAAGGAAAAGAGATGTGAGGCTTGTTTTTCTTGCCTCCAAGCAGAGACCACTAAATGGATTACAAATAATGCAAAATTTATCAGAAAATTAAACTTAAACTGAGGGGCCTAAATTCCCAAATAAACTAAGTCATATCACTTAAAAAAAATACATCCTGCATCCTTTACTACAGGCATATTTTTGTCTTTTTCTCATGCCTTACATGCTGACATTCTTTCCATTACCACTGTCATCAGAGAGCTTCTCTATGTATTCAGCCCCTTGCTGTCCATTTTCCTTCTTGAGTAGATCCAGATCAGTCCAGTGATCAGAAAGTTCATCAGAGTGAGTTCACTCCAGTAATTTCAGGGGTAGAAGTCCTGTCTGTCAGCTGCTGTACATTGAACAATCACATAAAAAACAGCATTGAAAAAACTTTAACTCTGGCTCATATTACTGGTTACAGCTTGGAATGAAAACATCTTACATAAGTGGAAAGGAACTACAAGTCAAGAAGAATCTCCTAAGAAAAGAACTTCTGGCAGACAGAGTCACTGTGGGCCTGTGTTCACATGTTACAGGTATCAGGAGGAGCCCCATCCTTGCCTTCCCTCACTTTCCTCAATGCCTCTGTACAACAGGAATGAGGCTCTGGATGTGGAAAGCCACTCAGTGGATGATGTGGATGATGTGGATGATGTGGATGATGTGGATGATGTGGATGATGTGGATGATGTGGATGATGGTCCAGCTACATTAGAGGTGTTGTGAAGGCCAGAAAGGCCTGCCCTCTGTGTCAAGATCACCTCCACGAGGAAGTAAATGTGGGTTTTAGTTGTAGGTGACTCCCTTCTGAGGGGAACAAAGGGTCCTACATGCCAGACGGACACTCCTGTTAGGGAGCTCTGCTGCCTCGCTGGTGTCTGGTTTAAGGACATCGCTAGGAAACTTCTTAGCCTGGTCCAAGGGCCCTTGAAGTATCAGCCATTGTTTCTCTTCCATATGGGTGGTAATAAAGCTGTGAATAGTAGTCCAAGGACAATTGAATAATACTTCATGGCCCTGGGATGCTTGGTAAGCAAATCTGGAGCAGAGATAATTTTTTATTTTTCTTCTTTCTGGATATTGGAAGAAAGAGACAGATCCAGTCTACTAATAAATGGCTCCACCACAGAGTTCTGCCCTCAGTCTCCTCCAGGCTGAAGGAGTACCCTCAGCTGCCCCTCGTAAGACTTCCCCTCTAGAGCCTTTACCCTGTTTCTAGCCCTCCTTTGGACACCCTAACACCTTTGTGTCTTTCTTGTATTGTGGTGCCCCAAACTGCCCACACTGCTTGAGGTGAGGCTGCCCCAGTGCAAATTAGAGTGGGACAGTCACCTCCTCTGGCCAGCTGGTGATGTGTTGTGCTTGATGCACCCCAAGACACAAGTTGGCACAAGATTGTTCAGTGACATTGCTTTAGAAATGTTAGACTTGTGAGTAATTTCATAGCCTAGATCTTGCAATGTATGCCCCACTTAGCTGCTGAACTGTGAGTCACAACTTGAACACAGGAGAGGAAAAAATGTTGTTCTTGCTTTTGCTGCAAGTAGGTGCAGAGACAGGACAATGAACTCCTATCACTCAAACTCTGCTTTCAGTTCTGCCACTGCAAATCAGCAGAGATAACATTTAGCATGGTATTAATTTAAAACCATTTTTTGCTATTTTGATCTTTTTGCATAAACATGGAGCTGATCAATCAATCAGTCAGTCTAGGGGTAGATGAGACTCACAAATTCTGTTTTAAGGGTGTCTGAAAAAGACTGCCACATGGAGAAGGATGATGTCCTCTGCTTCCAGTCAAGTCTGGTGTTCATATTTTGCTAAGGTCTTGTAAGTCACCTCACTTCATAACCACTGAACCTGCTGCTGATGGTAAGGAAACTTCAGGGCAGAACACTTAAGAATCAAGGCACTGGAAATGTTTTGTCAGTTATTCACATTTCTGACACTTTTAAATGGAAAGAGAAGTCACCTGCCTGGTTTAATAGTATAGCCTTTACCTGTCAGTGTGCCACCATAGTTACAACTTCACATGACTATTGGAATACCTATTACTGAATTTCTTTATAAGATTTTATTAATGATACTGTCCAAGGATCAAGAATTTTGCAGGCCCTTTTCTGTGGCTGAAATGAGGGAGAGTGTTCCAAATGCATCAGTGTTCCCCCACATGAATTTGCCCCCAAACAGCTAAAACCACTGTTGCCAGCTCTTATGGAACAGGGCCATGGTATGTTTTTTGCTTCAAAGAGATACTGAATGTTTACCAAAAAGTTCAAATATGTTTTGAATGTGATAACATCTTGAACTGTAATGCAAGAGATAGAGAAACTCTATCAAGCAATCTCCAGATTGCTCAGAGCAACATCGTTGGAATACACTCACGCACGCTTGAGGGAAATGTAGCACTGAGTTGAACAGCCTGCAGAGTTCTCCAGTTGTTTCACAATATTGCTTGTGGACAAAAAGTAAGCGGCTTTACAACAGACCACATGCTTGGGAGATTTTGGAGAACAGAATTTAGGAATAAGAGTGTTTGCACAAAACCCCCCATGTTTGGAAAAATTCTTAAAGAGGATCAAAAGCTAAAGTTAGCTCAATAATACTAATCATGAGTAGGTCCTGCAGCTCAAATCCTGAATCTGAGAGGCATTCCTTTTTTATTGCCACAAGTAATATTGCTAATGCATTTTCCTAACCAGCCTTATGGTGTTGGTGTGTGGTTTTTTTTTTGTTGTTGTTGTGGTTTTTTTTTTTTTTTTAATGGCAGGATGGCTGAAATGTAAATATGAAGAGGCCTGTCAGATTGACTCTGTCACACTCCCACAAACTCCCAGGATCTTCTTTCCCCTCAAGTAGGTAAGGCAGAGGTATTTCTGTATTATTTACTGAAAATACAATGACTTACAATATGAAAAGGAATAATGGTAAACCATTATAATTATTTGCTCCTAAACAGGCAAAAATAATTTTCATTAAGGAAAGCTGACATTGAGGTGCCATTCTGTTTCTCCAGGTTAGTGTCCAGCCCACCTCCATCTCTTTCCTTCTGCCTTTATTAACACAGAGACAGGTTCTTTCACAAGCTTTAGTTCAGGCATGGAAAAAGCTCCTTTTGAAGTAATATATTACCCTTCTTTAAAGCCACCTCAAAACTCTTCTTTGTAGTGATGAGTAAAGGAAATTCCAAAGTGAACAGGCCACTGATGTGCCCTGATGTGCCAGCTCTCACAGCTGCCACTGACTGGTGTTGGTTGCTCCAAATCCTGATATTTCCTTTTGTGGGTGTTATCAGTTTTACCCTTCATCAATTCAGATACTAGATTCCCTTATGATATAAGAATTTTGTTGTTGTTTTATGCTCATGTGGTGCTAAGCACCATCATGTCATGAATTGTGATGCATAGAAATGCAAAAAAAATAAGGTTCTGGTTAATAACAATAACAACAGCTTTACCTAAAGACATCTGAAGAAATACAAGAAGTTACAAAAAATGAAGGCTTCTGTGTGGCTGGAAATGAAGACTTCCATGGGCTTCCCAGCAGCTAAAAATTTCTAAGTGTGACTTAGACTATGTCTATGACTCATGTCATAGACAATTCTGTCATGGCAAAGACAAAATTTAAATGGTTTCTGACATATTGCTTCAACCATCAAACTTCTGTTTGCTGATTTGTTCTGTATTTTTACTACAACAACTTTCTAAACACCCAAGCAGCACTAATTTTTCATTTTATAAGATGGTTAAGTTATGCTTTTGTTCTATGTTAGGCAAAGTACTAATAAAAGGTTTTTGAACTACTGCTGAAATAGTTGATGGATCTTGAGTGCTGTGCTCATTCCACTAAGGAGGTGCTGCCATGACATGGACTAATCGTGTGTCTTCCTAGGGGAAGAAAACCCTTCCTTGTCTTATTGATTCCATCATCAAGTATTAAAAAAAAAAATCCCTCTGGTTAAGTCACACTGATAACAACCTTTGCAATAGATTGCTCATGATTTTGAGTTTCTGCAGATGCCTCCTGTGTTAGTAGCAGAATATTATAGAGGGCTTTCCCCTGCTAAACAACTGCCCTGGATAAAGTGTGAGATACACTGAGTATATTGAGAATATTTACTTGCAATAGAGTCACTGCCTTAAATAAGAGCAATCTCCATGTTGCTTTACCTTCTGTCCAAATCCAGAGCTTGAGGATTAGAATACATTATCCCTTTTCCCCTAATCCACCAGGCTCCAATCCCACTGGGGACAGCACATGCAAGCATACAAGTCCCAGGACACTGAGGACATCTGCTATCCTAAGGAAAGTGCATTTTCAAAATGTCATGGTAGCACTTGCACTTTCAGAACTTTTAACAAATAAGATGCCGTGGATTTCATACACAATTGGACCAGAAAGGTTTTCAGGAGCATGCTGTCTATCCCAAAACATGTCCCACTGAGCACTGAACTTTATGTCTGGTATAACTCGAATGACGGATTTTGAGAATTCATAGTCAAAACAAACAAACCAACCCTCCAAACAATAAACACTAATAAACACAAACCCTTCAAATAGCTAATGTAGATATTGAATATTGAAGGTGAATATTGAAGAATTATTTGCAGCAGCTAAATGAGCTCAGTTTCACTTTCCAGCCACTGAGCCATGTCTTCAGCTAGTTTGAATTCACAGAAATTTGTGAAATTCAATGGAAAAGTTCTAATTACTATTCCATGTATATGATTTACCAAAAGTGCAAAATTTATGATGATTATTCATAAATTAAAACACAACTGCCTACACCCTTTCCCTGCATCTCAACTTCCCAGTCACCTTATCACAAAAACATGCCTGGACCTCAGAATCTCCTATCAAAGAACTCATAATCCTACACTCCTCAAAAGGTTTCTGGGAGAGATGCCTTTCAGCTGATTTCCTAACTATTTTCCAAGCAGCTAAGACTCTGTTCTGACAAATCACCAGTGAGTTGAAACAAAACTGAAAAAAAAAGCAAATTCTGGTAAGTGAAAAAGCATCACAAGTTGAAACCTATGACAAACTCTTTGTGAAACAGCAATGTCAACTGCTTTAGAGAAAGAGAGCTAAAACCAGACTAAATGGTCCTCAATACAAGAAAGCTAAGAACTAAAACAACATTTCTACCTTTAACAAGTCAAAAGTAATAATGAAGATTCCCAAGATGCAGAAGTTGGAACCTGATTGGAGAAAAAAAGGTCTTATTTTTTCTACTTATTAATCACTTTTAAAAAAAATGCATCTAGTAATCTTTGTGGTTTTGAGGCTTTCTAGCTAATAGTTTGGAGACTAAAGGTCTTTCCTGCTTCAGAAAAACAAAACCAACATGTAAAGTAAATTCAAATCAAAGTCAAGAGAACCTGCATTGCCTTAACATCAAGACAAAGAACTGCGGCCAGGAGCTGTGCACTTTGCCTTTTTAAGTGGAATCTCAGAGGATCAAAATCTGTTTCTCTCCCTTATGTCCCCAATTATTTGACAAAGAAGCTATCAATTATTTGCCTTAGCTGCCCTGCTCATTTTGCTTATCTTGCAAGCCCTAGAGATGGACCTCCTCTAGATCCAGGCACACAAGCAGAGCTGAGTTCTGAGGGTTGTGCTCTGTGAACAGCTCCATCTGACACAGCCCCAGGTTACCCTGTCGTCATTCCTGCAGCAGCAGCAACTCTTCTGTTCTGCCAGGCTCTTTAGGAGACTCATCCCTTGACAGCTGCCCCAGCCATCTCTTCAGCAGACACAGGGGACAGACATTCCCTCTGTACCCCTCCCCAGTCCTCTGGTGCTCAGATGAACACATAGAAGAAGCTGGCACTAATAAAAACACCAGAAAAGGCTCTTATAAAGACTTCTTGCCTCACATCAGATGGGCAAACCTTACAAAAATAAATCTGCTGCTGCTGACAGGCGTTCCTACCTAAGAAAGCCACCAGAATAGGGGCAGGAGAGTGTCAGCTAGGCAGGAGTTAACACAGAATCACACTGACTCTTAAACTCTGTGGCCTTAGTCTGAATTGTCTCAGACCCTAATAATCTGCCAGTTTTCAGGAAGCATGCATAGATGTTGGGGAAAACTATTGAAGTTTTTCTGTGTTTTACAGACAAAATAACATAAACACAAGTGCTTATTAATACAGCAGGAAAAAAATGCACATCTCTGCTACATATCATTCTTTGGTTATTTTCACCAATAAAATTTAGTTTTTCCTTTTTGGCAGACATGTTATTTTTATGTTTGGAAGTCTGTCTGTATTTCAAAGGAAAGGAATTTCTTTGACAACGTAAAAGAGAGGCCAACAAACTGGCAGAGAAAACATGTGGGTCACTAGGACCAGTGCTAACATAAGCCTTCAAATAAACTTTGTCTTAGGTTTGTTTTATTGTTTATACAAGAAATTTAGTTCTATTTTTCAAAATGTGCCTTTGGGCAACTACACAAATCCTACTCCATTAGTGTAATTGTATTAATTTTAATCACAGGCAGCTTGTAATCGCTGAAATACCTTCTGACTAAAACTATTAAAGCATTTGACAGTGATGCATGCGAAACAGCATCCTGTGATTAGGTTGTATCATTGATGGGAGATGTTTCAGCTCATGTGATTAAATCTTCTTGACGTTTGGTATTACATTTGCGATGGCTGTTTGATCATGCACTCGCACACATGACAACAAATCTACTCTCATTCAGACAAGGTCTGACCTTCAACAGAAATGTTGTAAACAATATACAACAAGCAGCCTTGCTAATGGAACAGAAAGAAAGAACCTGTCTTGAAATTCTTGAAATATCCAGACTCTGTGCTGCTGTGGTCAATTTTCTCAGTGCAAGCACTGGCTTAAAGAAATTTTTCCCCAAACAGCTCATTCCAAGTCCATTCTTGGCCTGCAGTTGTACTGGTACAGCTTGGACACAGCAAAGAATTGACAGGAAAACTTCTGTGTCAGTCTTCCAATCCACTTCACCCTTTTATCTCACTAGCTACTGTCACAATGAAGATGAAAATCTAGCCTGATATTAAAGAAAGCCTCCTGTCTGACCACTCTGGCAGTCACACTCCCAGAACCCAGGCACTCGCTGTTGGGACTGAAGCCCCTTGGCAGCAGGGGGGGTTCCAGTGACCCAATGGGTGCCCCACTTAACTCCCCACACACCTCACACAGTCAGACAGGTTTCTCTCACTGGCTGGAGCCCAGATTTCCCATAGCACAGTCCCAGTTGTCAGCATCCTTCACACTATTTAATCGTTCTGCAGTAACAGCTGAACAGAAACAGCTCCCCCTGGTACCTCTGAGGAGGGACACAGAAAAACAGGTATCCCTGGGCTTTTGTCCTTTCACAGTCTAAGTGTGTCATAGTCTGGGGTCTTCCTGCTGAGCCCTTGGCTCCTGTTGGACCTGAGTGTCTGGTCACCGTCTGGAGCTGCAGGTGCCTGTGCCTTTTGTGGTGGAAAGGGCTGGTGCCACCTCATGACTCCTCATCTGGAGCTTCAGCCTTTCCCTACCCAGGATCAACCTGCAGCTCCCACTGCAGCTGCTCCCTGGGCCAACTGGCACTACATGTATTCCTCAACCCTGAAGCCACTTCAGCTGGCAGAGCCCCTGGGAACTCCAGAACTACATTCCATTTGGCAGCAGTGTGTACAGCCACACTAAATTAGCCACTTAAGTGTGGGTTTAAAATTAAAGCATTGAGTTCTACATGAAATAATGCCATGAATGTGGAGACAAACTGTTCTGAGTGTGTTCTCTTTGATACCCCATAAGCTGCAACTGCTGTTTCAATCTCTCTAATGTCTGGCCAGCATCCTGGTACAGATGGCTGTTGTACATGTCTCTGCCAGGACAGCCAAACTGCCAAGGCTGTGTGGTGCTGACATCCTCACTCAGCCAGGGAGAAACCTTTATTTAGGCACAATTACACTGGCAGAAAATGAGTTTTGGCAGCACAGACTGCACTGGCACAGGATGAAGTAGACAGAATTTGTTCACAGCACAGATTTGCTTTCTGTGAACTTGTGCGTACCTGTCTTATCAAAGCACTTTTGTTAAATTCCCACTGCATGCACAGCACACAATTCCAACAGGACCAGGATTCTCCTCTCAAAACCACAAGCTGTGTCATGAGGAACTGCTAAGTTCATTTCCACTGGGAAACAACTGTGATTTGAGAAGCCTTTCAAATCATCAATTTATTTTGAGGGCACAATACAGACAAAAAATCTCTACAGGCAACTCCACTGCATGTGCTGGCCCAAGATTGAAGAGCTGTAATTTTGGAGGATGAAAATCTGTTACAAAGAGGTAGATCACAGATATATTCTGCTTATTTGCACACAGAGGGAATTTTCAGCAGTATGTATAATCCCAGAAACTTTTCCTTTTTTTTTTTTTTTTTTTTTCCGGAAGTAGTTCCTTACCAGAAGTATGCAACTGACAATGAACTAAAGGCACATTTTGGTGTTCCGGGTCTGATTAGAAGTGAAAAGTAACATGACCACTGCAAGCAGTCCTGAATTAGAGGTAATCGAGATCCTGAGAAAATCACTAGAGGTGGGTCAGTTTTCTTAAACCCTTTGTCATCTTAAAGCAATCAGTTCCAGTTTCATTTGGTTTCAGTCAAAACACAGCCTTCAGCTAAAAGCATTTATTCAATTAGGACATTTACACTGAGTCTGTTAAATTGCAGGCTGACAATGTTTACTTACCCAGAAATTTCTACCTCATTTTCACTCTCTGGCACGCCAACCATTTTTATTATTATTATTATTTTTTTTTAATTATTTTTTTTTTTAAGGAAAAGCAAAGAACCCAAGCAGGGTGAATCAGCTCTTTAAAGGATTATGGAATCAGGCGCAGAGGTTGAGTGGTTAAACTGAGATGGCCTTTGTCACTACTCACAGAGAAAGAATACTCGTAGAACAAGATTTTGGTTTCCCCTTTCCTTCTTTTTACTCAAGGGATGATAGGTGATGGTACCACAATAGTATTTCATTATTATTTTCAAGCAGAAAATTCTGGTTAAATTGTCAAATTAAATGCCTAGGAAGTAGACAGGGAACTTAATAAAAAAACAGGTGTTTTCCACTATACACTGTAGTTCTGTTGTAACCTCAAAATTCAGTACAGATTCAATGAAATCACCTCAAAATCCAACCCCAATTACATGTGAACTTTTACTGAATTTCAGATGAACCGTAGATTAATGTTTTTGGCCAGAAACCGTGGCAAATATGTTAACTTCATATGATCAAACCACAAAAAGGATGAAAATAAGCAGTTTAAGCTGAGCTTTGTTTTGAAAGGTTTTGCAAAATGAAGTCCATTTACTGGGAATTCACATGATGCAAACTCAGAAATAAAACCTCCACCAAGTCCCTGAGAAATAAAGCAGGAGTATTGACACTGTGCTCCTACTTCTCTCTAAGTGTTCCTAAGTGGAAATTATTGCTGTTCTGTTTCCTATGCTTCTTTTCTAATATTGTACTTGAAAACTCAGATCTACCTCAAACATCAGCCCTTCCACTGAGGAATTATGTTGAAGGAACATAGCTTTGGGTTTGTACATTTTGTCTTGTTTGGGTATTTTAATGTGAAAAAGAAACCTCCACAGATGTCTGTTTTGCAATTGAGTGTTTGTTTTTGGCAAATATATGTTTAAAATTGAAAACAGTGACTCAACAAACCAATGTTATCAAAATCAATATTCCTGATCCTAAGTAAAGGCAGAAAACACTTTTGAGTTTTATTTGTACCAGTTTGAATTGAGGTCATTGCAAGGTTACTGCTGGCATCAAAACAGCACTCGAGGGTAAGGCTGTGAATTAAATCTGTGAGTTAGGCTGTCTGAAAGATCCTGAAATTCTGCATTTCAGAACAGTTAAGGAATAGCTGGACATGGCATTGTGGCAACAGCACTGCCCTGGTGGGTAAGTAGTACTGCTGGAGACACACTAAGAAAAATGCTTCCACAGAGGCCAGGCAACCAAGTCTTCGGAGATGTGCTGAGACCCTGAGGCCCAAAGGAATTTTCTGACAATATACAATCTGCTGTATGGAGTTTGCCTTAGGAGCTAACAATTCCTTTGGCTGCTATTCCAGCACAAGCTGGGCTGCCCCTGCCTGTTTGCAGCATTTCACATATTTCCTCAACATCATGGGATGTCCCTATCCATAGCAGGGATCACCTTAAAATTTAGATGCCATGCACTCCTTGAGGCATTTACAAGTTCTTACAGAGATCCAGGTTGAGACCCAGAGGTCCCCTGGGACCTGTTTCTGTAGCAGAACATACTGGCAAATACTCATCTCCTCCTCTTCAAGCACCACCACTGCTCTTCATGCATCTTAGGTCATTTCAGTGTGCTGAGTGAAGGTCTAGAATCCTGTTACAACAGGATTTGTTCAGTGAAAAAGCACATTGCAAAGGCCCCCATTAGGGGTTCTCGGCAATGCCTCCTTTTGCAATGTACTTACTTGGCTCTGTAAAAAATCCAGGGCAAAGAGTAACCCTTGGCTAATAATAAAACCCACTGATACAGTCACTACACTTAAGTTTATGACAAGAGGCTGGAACAGTCTGATGCTGTGAAAAAACAGAAACCAGGCATCAGCTATGCCAGTATTCAGAGCTCATGCTGCATATAGTATTTTTCACTTAGAAGGCACCAGGAATTATTATAAAAAACATTATCAGGAAGACCCTATGCTCCTTTAATCACTGAAGGAATTATTTAGAAACACATTAGGCTTCAGCTCTTCAAGTCAAAATTTGCAGAGACCTTTCAGAGAGAATGACATATGCTAGAAATCAATTTAAATTTGATTGAAATCAAATTACCAAAATCTGAGGAGTTAAAAGCACATCCTGACACTAAGCACTCACGAGACTTTGAAGCTTCTTCTACCTGTGTCCTTAAATGCCATCATTTCTGAACAAGCAAATGATTCAGGAGACTCCTTCAAGGTTCTTGGTAAATTTGCTGCTTATTTACTGTAAGGCAGCTTTTATGAGGAGGTTCCGTGCCAGGTTAATAAACTCACAGTAACAAGGTTATAAAGGGCTAAATTATCCCCCTGTAGGATCTAGCCTCAGATTAGTGTGATAAGAGACTGCACTGTGCCATGGGCAGGCTGAACACAAGCTGGGTTGCCTAGGACACTTCCAGAGCTGGAAGAATCCTGCCAGACTACCCAGACACATCCCCAGGGTGGATCAGAAGGGGATATTTTCTCCATTATAGAGCAGGCTGGAGATTTGCTGCTGACTTCAATAAGCCCAAACCAGGTTGTTTGGAAATTCCCTGAACACCAGAGTAATAAGCTTGTAAAAATTATAGGAGGGGGATTTTCTCAGAAGAAATGAGGGTATTATGCTATCTGCAGAAAGATCTACAAAAAGAGAAAAGAAAAAATAAAAAGAAGAAAATCCAGGAATGTCATCCTTTTCCAATAGACATGCTGTAAATAGACTGTACCCCACCAGCTCAATTAGCTGAGTTGCTGTGCCACCCTTAACTCAGAAAACAAAATCACTCAATTTTTTTTTTTTTTTTTTGTTCCTACGCTATGTCTTTGTTTTGATACTTGCCCGTGCTCAAAAGGACAAGAGTTGCCCATTATCAATAAACACTAATGCTAAGACATTTTTCCAGTAGCACCATCAGAGTGCAAGATTTGCCAGCTGTGGCAGTTCCTTATCTAGTTGCCAAATCCAGTCTTTGAACAATGCTGGGACAAGAAAGACCGGCCCTTTAGGCCAGTGGGCCTGATGTGGCTTTTTCCAGGTGGCTGCTCAGGAGCTCTTGTGTCTATTTCAGAAGCAGCTCCGTTTCTGCTGGGTACCACCCCATTCATGAAATGTGTAATACCATCAAGGCATTGGGGAAATGCTTTGATTTGACTTTATACTTAGCATGGAACAACAAGATGACAAAGAGGACAGAGGAGTTAATACTCAAAGACAACACCACCAACAGATACTCCTGCTCTCAAGAAACCTGAAGATTTTCTACTGAGAATTTAAAAAAAATCATCTAAGTGGAGCCAAATGGGTGCAGTAAGTTCACTGAAGCTGCTTGCTTGAAGCAAGTTCAAAATAAAGAAATTGGAGGTCAAAATGAAATTAGTGCTAACAGCCCCGTTTGGGCTGCATCCTGAGAGCTTTGCATGGGATTTTTCACATTTTGTTTTTCAGGTTAATTTTTTTTCTGAGGCTGCAAATCTTGTGATATTCTGTCACATTAGTCCCCTCTCCTACAATGAAAGAGCTTCCTGCTTGTGAGTTGAAATTAAGAGGCTTTTTGAAAGGTCTAATAATTTTGGGGCCTTTTTTCTTTTTTTCTTTTTCTTTTTCTTTTTCTTTTTCTTTTTCTTTTTCTTTTTCTTTTTCTTTTTCTTTTTCTTTTTCTTTTTCTTTTTCTTTTTCTTTTTCTTTTTTTTTTTTTTCTTTTTCTTTTTCTTTTTCTTCTTTCTTTCACCCTTAAGGTGGATCTGAGGGGATGTTAGGAAGGATGGCCCTGCAGCCACCAATCTGCTTGTGAAATGAGAGTACCTGCAGTGAATTCTCAGCAAATTTAACTCCACTGACACAACTCCTGACCAACAAAACAGGAAGAATAAGGCACAGATTGATCATCCTTTGCCTCATGTACCAAAAAGGCTATTTTTTTGAAGCACAGCATCTTCTCAGTCTTTAAAGAGCATGGTGTGGGTGCCTGGTAACAAATGCTTCACAACAAATTCTGAGCAATGCCACGTCCCCTGACAAGTCTGAGGGACACTGAAGTGAAGAGAGAGAAAAAGCATCTCTAGAAAGGTCTAAAGGCTGATACCATTGAGGATAATGATAGACAGGAGCCACACAAAACTGAGAAAAGGAAATGGGATCTCTGAAAATTACTAGTAATGAACAGTTTCCTATTGAAATTGATGAGCCATGGAAAGCAATGGATCTTACAGGACAGTGAGGCTGGACAGTCCCCTAGCAAGAGGAAAGCCACTCTGTTTTTGTAAATGAGCATTTTTCTATCTCAGTCCCTAGTATGACATATTTTTCTCCACAATTTCCCCCATTATTTCTTCATTTTCCAGTGTGTCTTGGGTTGTGGAGCCAGGGGTGTGTATTCTATTTCATTTGTTAAAAGCAGTTGGGGAGATGTTTTTCTTTATCTCTTGTAACTCTGGAGGGAGAGGGGCGGATGCTTTCTGATAATGGGCCAACTGTTAAAACCAGGTAGGGCATTGTTTCTTACCTCTTTCACCGCCAGTCTTCCCTCCAGGGGAATATTTTCTGCTAATGGACCATTAAGACACTCCTAAAAGCACACATCTCCAAAACAGACTATCCACATTACATCATCCTATTGTGAGATGCTCCACCCAGTGGGGGGAGCCAACCATTCCTACCTGGATAAAAACTGAGACAAAGGAACACAAGGTATCCAGCTTCGCCCAATTCCTGGAGGAAGACTGGACCCCTTCTCACCACCACTGGACCCTTGTTCTACAGGATCATCTCTACTTCACCAGAACCACATCTGCCACTCCAGGAGGACTCACTTTTGGACTGCTTCCAACACCCTGACCAACAGGGTGTCAGGTTGTAGCTCTGTCTCTGTCAGGGTTCTCCAAAATTGTTTGTTTGTTTGTTTGCTAGTTTGGTTGGGTGGTTTTGTTTTCTACTACATTTGTATTGTTAATATTCCTAGTAAAGAACTGTTATTCCTATTCCCAAATCTTTGTCTGAAAGCCCTTAATTGCAAAATTATAATTTGATGGGGGTGAGGGGTTTACATTCCCCATTCTAAGGGAAACTCCAGCTTTCCCTGGCAAATACCTGTCTTTCCAAACCAAGACACAGTGGATGGAGACAAATTTATTCTCAGCCTTTTTTGTTGTGTGACTTTCTGCTGCATGCCCTTTTTATGGAAAAACAATGGATAGCTCTCCATGTACCTTTTTTCCTGCTGAATGGTGTTTTTATTCACCAGTTCATCTCAGTAATCATATGAGGAACATGAGAGTTTTTCTGATCATTTGCCTTTTTTTTTTTTTTAACTACAGTTGGGCAGAGCTTCAGTTCTAGCCTATGAGAATTTCCCATAACACTCTCTAAATTAGCAGCTCTTTCAGGCTGCAGCTCTCAAGCGGACCAGCATATTTGCATCAGTGACAGCCAACTACTGCTCCTGGGTCACTCCAGTCACATTTCTTTTGCATCAAGTTGACACTTAAGGTCAAATGACATGTTAGCTTTGACACTGCAGTGATATTTGACTTCATCAGCCTCTCAAGGTCAGGCTGTTCTTGGCTGAGTAACACAGAGGAGCCTGCTTGCCTCCCTCTGCTTGAGCTGTGAAATGATGGAGCAGTTACTTCTACAGGAGAATAAATGGTAGGCAGAAGAGAAACGGTGGCTGAAGTCAAGTTCACTTTGGCCTTGCTATTGCTGTAGTAGAATAACAAAATAATTCACACCTTTCTTGCTAAGGTTTAATTATTTAGCATACCTTGCTAAGTAAGGTATGCCCAGCAGTCTGTCCAATTTATCTAGGCTATGTTAGTACCCTCCTGAATTACAGATTATTACCTCCTTTTAGGATATAAGCTATTAAATTCTTAGGACAGAGATAGAGTTCCCTCACGCCCTTAGAATCAAAAGCTGTGTTATTTTCTCAAATGGTCACAGGCAAACTAGTGAGTTACATTCACTTTGTTTGTTCACCTCATCAATCTGTGTGCCACATCAGTTCAGAGAAATCAAAAGCATTAACCCTCAAACATATAAGCTGAGTTTTAATTGCTTGATAAAAAGAAACAAAGTGCCTTTACAGCCCCTGACAATCTAGCAGGTTCTTAAATAGGCTGTATCAGACAGGCAGGTCTGTGAGGCACCTGTGCATTTCCACAGCACAACACACGTGATGGAGAACCTCTCTTTACTTTTGCTACATGGGGGATCTGGAAAAACATCCTGGAAACAGACATGTATTTTAAATTCCAGAACCAAAACAGGCAAAGGAAGAACATTCACCTTGTTGAAGACACTGTGATTTGGACAAGTGGCATCCTCTCCACCCTATAAAGCTACTGCAAGGATTAACCAGCACTTGGATATTTATGTCTGAGAACAGTCCTAAAAATGAGTTGCACCACATGCAGATGGGAAAAGACACAAAGTGACACATTCAGCTTACATAACACCATAAAAAAGAAAATTTGCTACAATTCAAAACTAAATAATAAAAAGAATCGATCAGGACATAGATATCTTCACTATGCTAGGGATCAGAGTTATCCCAAAACCTCTGTGTTTGCTCTGCCATGGGTTCAGCCACATTAGCCTGAGAGAAATTATTTATTCTTTTTCCATGTCATTCTGTTGGATTTCATTCAAGTTGATTTCTGGAGATTTAGAGGAAGGATCAGCAAACTCCATATTTCTCCAGTGCCATGATCTCTCTCAGCATATAGAGTCTGCAGATGTTATTCTATTGCTTACTGAAATCTCTTTTCAGATGCAATGATCAGAGGGTTCTGTTGTTAGAACAATGCATTTGAGATGTATATTCTGCATTTCGTTAGTGGCTTATGTCCAACAGTAGGAAATCCACAGAAGATGGGATTTGGTCACAGAATCACAGATGGGTAAAATTGCAAAGGAACACTGGAGGACATCTAGTCACACGTCCCTGCCCAAGCAGGTTCCCCTAGAGCATGTCACTTGGGATTGTGTCCAGAAGGGTTTTGAATGTTTTCAGGGAAGGAGACTCCACAACCTCCCTGTTCCAGTGCTTTGTCACCCTCCCAAGTAAAGTTCTTCCTCATAGGTCTACTTTCTGAAGTACAAGATGGGAAAAAGTAATGTGGTGGAGACTATGAATAGATTTTTAGAAACTCCATTCCAGTGCTGCAACTCAGGCAGGGGAAGGTACAAGTATTTGAGGAAAAACTGCCAAACAAGCAAGAAGGAAGAAGGAGGGTTTCCTCTCTGCAAAGTATTTCAAAGTGCATTTCACACTCTCTTTGCCCAGGTATCAACAGCTATACCAGAAGATTCTGAGTAGAAAAGAGGATAGGAGGAATACTGCATGTGATAGCAGAATTTAAGAAGCTATTTTGTACTATTTTCAAGTGGTTTTAATCATCAAGTTTTGTCACTTACCACTTTTCTATTCTACCACTTGGAGTGGACAAAAAGGGGTTTATGTTATCTTAGTACAAGACCCTATTAAAAACAGCATGTTGGGTTAGAGTTGGGTTGAAAGAGAAAGACTTTCCAAATATCAGATGAAAAGGAGTAAGCTGGATCTGGAGATGCTTTAGTGAGGGAAAGAGGAACAAACTAGTGTTCATCAAAACACAGAATTTTGGCTTACATACGTTTATTTTGGTATGATGGACCAAATAAAAGGAGGCCCAGATGATAAAGAAGCAGCAACTAGAATGGTATTGAATGAAATTCAATTGAGACATTTTCAAATTGCAGAACAAATTTTTCCTCATACAAGAAAAAGAGAAATTACTTCAGCCAAATAGAAGTGTGTTCAGTTTTCAAATGCCATGGTTTGACTTTGTTTCTTATATAACATTTCTTCACATATTGTGAATTCTTCACATTTCAAAATATTTTACTGGAGTAATAGGTGAAGTGTTGTATAGATGATTTTCTCCTGTGTTTACAAAGGGACAGATGTGTTCACCTGCTATTATTTATTTATAGTTACTTAGTTATACTGAAACTTTTGAACCAAAATGCAATTAAAGTTGCAGAAGAAGCTTCACCTATTACTCCAGTAAAATATTTTGAAATCTGAAGAATTCACAATATGTGAAGAAATGTTATATAAAAACAGACTTTTAACTCCATAATGCAGGAAAAGGCTTATTCCTATCATCTCAACAGGAGTTGAGATGACAGTATATTTAGAATCCTCTTGTGTGGGAAACACTAAAAACACTAAAAAGATTTTAGGAGCTGAAAAAGCAGGCCTCAGAGAAAGCTGAGATCTCAGAATCTGCAGCAACTGAGAAAAGTTTGGAACTAGGAAAGATACAGTCGTATATAATAGTATAGCAAACAAGGACATGGAAAACAAACTCTGAGTTTTTAGGTTTGGCTTGAATAAGTCATAACACTGCAGAAAGTAAATGCTTGACAAGATAGTAGAAGGTCTTAAACTTAATAAGGGTACTGTGTATTGTTAATAGAAAAGCATACAAATAACTATGGTTTGAAATAGGTGTACGTGTGCTATAATTGATTGGTTAAAACAACTGTCTGTAAGTTTTAGTAATATACTATTGGTTGAAAAGTCCTTAAGATGCTTTGTAACAGAGAAATTGGGGCGGCTGCTCGGTCAGCTGCTGGGGGTGCTGGCTGCTACATGAGTGCTGTGAGCTGCTGCTTTTGCCTTTACTTCTGTGATGACACTGATGATTTATTAAAGAGAATAACTACCACAGCAGTCTGGTCCAGTTCCTGCCCGCGCTGTCACACTCTTGTAAACAAAACCACAGATGGCGAGAATTATTTCCTTGCAGAAGAGGCTGCCCACACATTTTGTGCCCTCAGAGTGGTTCAGTTTATATCAGCTCCAGATGATCTGCTTTTTACCACTGCTCTAAGTAAATACAGCAAAGTGGAGGCACTTACTGCAGAGAGTGCAAAAAATGCAAAGGCAGCTTTGCCATTACACATTAAAAGATAGGTCTTCAAGCATTAATCATACAGGTCTGGAGGAGAACACAAGTCTTGACAGGGTTGCAGAAAAAGTTGAAGCTGTTCTGGGTTTGAGCCTTTCCTGGGATTTCAGGATTCTCAGAATTAATATTTAAATCCTTGGTCAGATACTTGCTCAAAGAGAGCAGTTATGACAGTTTAAAACAAATCAATGAATCAATTAATTTACAAATAGCCCCCATAAAGCATTCTTCTTTGGCTCTAAATAGGTGATAAAAACCTAGTTAGACAGTTATCATTGAGATTAAAATGAGTTTACAGCTTCAGAACCTCCAGGACTTTTGGACCCCACAGCACTGACCTAATGCTGGAAAGCTCCATCTTTCTCACAAAATACCTAAGCCCATCCCTAAATGACAATGACACCCTGAGAGATCACACTTTGGTTTGTGCTAGCTTATTTCTTTCTTGTCTCCCCAAATCAGCTTAACTTTCCCTGAAAGAGGACCTAAAACAAACATGTGAAGGAAATGTTTAATTCACGTTTGAAAGAGAAAAGTTCTCTTGCTGTGTCCATCCCATCATGGAAGAAGAAAGGCAACTGTACTGGGTACTTTACTTCTTGTGTGTATTTTCCAGAGCCCTTGTTTGTTTCTTGCAACCGTGGTGAATACTGGAAAAGCAGAACCTTGGGGATGGCTCTGGGAGGAGAAGGAGGACAAACAAAGTCCTGTGATTTTCATTGAACAACGTCTTTTTATAGGATGACGCATTGCAGCATGTTTGTTTTAAACTAAGTATACTTGAAGTTCTTGGGTATATTTAAACTAAAGTACCCACTTAGGAAAGTTTATTTATTTGGTTCAAACTGTTTACATTCAGGAAAAAAATTTCCTCTATCTGTTGATTAAACAGAATCTGAGAGGGTGAAACTGGTCACATAAACAAGAATTCAAAGCTACTCCTTAAAATACGAAAGCCTCAGCCTTGCTCAAGGCTTTCTGGGCATTTTAGCAAACAGTAACAAGAAATTACTATAACTAACAGACATAAGCCTACAAAAAGTCTTGAAAGACAAGAGACTAAAGGTATTCATGTGAGGAAACACAACAGCAATGGTACCATCTTAAGAAATCTAAAAAAAATTCACATCTTGAACTGTTTCTGGAAAGATGCCACAAAGTCACTGTGGTCTGGATTAAAAATCATGAAGCATTGTAATGAAACAAATTGTTTCTGATATGAATATGTTAAGTAAGAATGTAATTAAATATGTTCTGCTTTATTTCCCATCAATATGTTGAGCACAGCTAGCTCTCAGTAGACAATCTGGAAAACCATAAAAGCTTAGGACCACTGTGAAGTCAGTCTTTTTTTGTTTTTTTGTGTCGCTTTACTCCAGATTTTATCATCCATGTGTAATGATGGTAACCACATGTTTAGTTGGAATTCATACTTTTACCTGCAGAGGATTGTAATATTTCCATTCTGTCATCATCTTGATGCTTGACACATGCTCTGAAGTACTCTCCATGAAGTGAAATATGAAGTAGATGACAAGACAGTAACTTTGGACCCACATTGCTGCTTGAGACCAGACTACATTTCCAATTGCATTTTGAGGTGGGATATAATTTTAAATCCACAGCAAGGCTCCCACTGAATGAAGCAATTGTCCTTTCAAATTGGAGGGTAGGAGATGACACCTAGAGAGAGCATTGTCTGCAGAAGCTAAAAGCACTGTTCTGAAGGTTCACATAAAAATGGGGTGATTATCTTGCAGAATGAACATAACAACTAAAACAAAGGTGAAATACCTAAAACAAAGAGCATCTGAAGATGTACAGGACCCTCAGACTTAACACTCTGAACCCTCAGTGCAAAGTATGACTGATTTAGAGATAAAGGAAGGTGAGACATTCTAAGTGAGTGATCTGCTCAGGCTGATTTCTCTCACCCCAAGCCTCAGCCTGTTTATCTCACAGCAGACATTCCTTGAAAAAACACCAGTCCATCACTGCCTTCAACCCACAAACAGTTCCATGCAGCCTCAGAGTGCCAAGAGATTGGTCTGGGCCAGATACATCATGGTGTCACTGCCCTGTTTCTTGCAGTCTCCTGTAAGCATCACCACAACCACTGCCAAAATGCTCAGAAGGGCTACTCTGCACTCACAGTGCAGGGACATCCATGTGCACTTGTTATTTTGAAATAATTATGCTTGTGAAGAAACAAAGTGAAGTCTACAGGCTATGGTGACTAATAAAAAGCCATGTGCCGGATGTTTTAAAGAATATGACAAGTTCTCCTGAAGAAAAAGACTTGCCAGAAGTGTGTCACCAAGCACAATGCACTTGTATATGATTAAGATCTTAACTTAGCAAGACTGAGTGGAAATTCATGACAGGCTTTCAAGTTGGTAGCAGGTAAAATATTCATGAGTCAAAAGGGCTCCTTACTTCAGAGTGAAGCTTTTTTGCTGACATTCAAGCTAAGCAAAATAAGTACAACAAAAATCAATGGCTAAATAAAACTCAACCGAGTTTAAACTCCTACCCCTGAACCACAGTGAGGACCATAAGATTTCCTTAAATTTTCTACTTAGACACTGAAACAGTAAGGTCCAGTGGTCAGGGATGTTGTCTTCCCTAGAATGATTCTGCTGTCACATAAATAACAACTTGTACCAGAATCAAGCATAAAACAACTCTCCAACCAAGCAGGGTCTCAAAGTTTTAACTGATTATTCTGGAGGTTTGGGTCTTATACTCATTTCAAAAGCCTCTGGAGGGAACCCACACATAACTTCTCTGCATTCTTGTAATATTTGCAAAGACTGAGACACTCACTCAAATCTCAGGCTGTTTACATATTTTAAAAACCAGAAGATCAAATGCAAACTACCAACACTATCTTGAGTCTGGGTTCTAAATCTATGACTTTATTTGGATATTTTTTTAAATAACTATGTGGCCTAAAACACTTGGTAAAAAACATTTTTGTGTGAATCTAATGCATCTCAAGCTGACAGCTTAGTTCTTTTCTTAGCATCACCTTCTGTTGTTTCACAGGGAAGAGCCATCTAAGATACATAAACAGATTTTTTTTCTGTGTCAGAGAGGTGCTGAAAAAACACTCCAAGTCAGTCACAGAGGGTAGGGAATCCAGGCAGGTGCTCCTTGCTGCCACAAAGCAACCTTGCCACAGGGCTGGAACAGAAAGGTGAGGTTGGCAAGGTGACTAGCAAGCTGCTATAAAATCTTCTGTGACAGAATTTACTCACAAAGAAGTGAGCCCAGCATGCTGAGACCGCCTTATGCCTATCAGGACAAGGAATGATAAAAAGAGAGTCAAAAGGGGCAGTCAATGGCTGCATGTGCCAATGTTTAGGCTGATGGGCCATGAAGAAATGCCCCCATATTTTCCTCTGATAGAGCTAGCAACTCTAAAAGGTAGATGGAAAGGAGAGGAAAAGAGGGAATCCATAGGCAAGGAAAGTCAGAGGGTAGCACAGCTCTGACTCAGCTGTCAGCAGACGTGCTATTCTTTCCACCTTCACATGGAGCCATCAGGATTTTTGGACTGGGACATTTGCACCATGTGGCTGTTCATATGACCTTTCCCACCTGTGCACACTCCAAGAACTTGTTCATGTGATGATTCCAGTCTAACTATTTCTCTGCAGGATGTGCTACTTCCTTGCTTAAAACTATCACTTTTAAGAAAAGACTGTTTTCATCCTGGTATCTTAAAACCCTTAAACTAGCATGGTAGTCCCCTATAAATACACTGCTCGAACTTCCTGTATACGTTTTTCTGTTATTTTTTAGCTGTTTGAATGTTTCTTGTGCCGTATTTAGCAATTCCTCTGTTTTTTCATAGCCCTTGCAGAGAAAACCCGTACAACTCTACTCCCTTACAACAACAGAGTTCAAAAGAAATTAATACTACCCCTGTGATCACAGTAGTGTTTGGGACTGCTAGAAGTAAATTTCACTCAGTCCACCCCCACAATTTCTTATGGAAACCTACTGAGGTTTCTGCAGCTGTTAAATACATGTTTGACACACACACAAAAAAACCTCCCTTTGGTCTCTTCACTTCCTTCTCTTGCTGTCATTGCTTCAACTTCCTCTTCTTTTTTTTTTTTTTTCTTGATCCCTTTAAACAAGACTGAGCTTTTTAATCACTGTAAAGGACTGATTTTATTTTCAGCTTGTTTTGTGGTGCAGGTGTTACTCTGTTTGGGCAAGCAGTGAGCTGATGTTTCATTGCAGCTGGGGCTCCTCTTTCTTGTCTCTGGGGCAGAACTGTCACTTGACTTTGTTCTTGAGCCTGTCCTTCTAGATACTACACACAATTTGAAAAAAAATGAGCAAAATCTAGCTAATTCTTAAAATTTAAAGAAAAAAAGGAGGTCGTGATTTGCACTGTCACCATTTTGGATCCCTTGATATTTCTCTTGAAACGGGATAAGGCAACAGATTCTACCCAGGGTTTCTACTGTACTATCACTTATGAACTTGATATTATAAGAGCAGGGTTGAGGAGTTTCAATCACTTTAATAACTCTGCCTAGCATGGCAATCAACTGCAGCTGTGCAGAAACTGTAGACCTGCATCTTCCAATCAACCTGCATTTCCCCTGGTTTCTCTAAGAAAAGAGTATTTTTCTTTCCCTAAAAAAACAGTTTATAAAGGAAGACCAAAGACAATCAAACTGATCTTCAAAAATCCCTCCTGACACTCTCTTATTGTGTCTCTCTCTTTAGTGCAAACAGGGCTCTGTCAGTCACATGCCATTATCAGCATAACTCCTATCAGAAAACAGTGTGGTAAATGGCCATAACATGGTCATGGGAGCTTTCTGTGCATCCTCTCTCCATCCTCATAACACATTGGCTGAGCACTACCATTTTTTTCTTGCGCTGCCCTTCACCACCCAGATATCTCCACTGTGTCTCACTGTTTACACAGTTCTGTGTCACACCATTGTACAAATTATCCCAACATGCAAATGACAGCCCAGAGTAACCCAAAAGCCGCCTTGAATCCCAGAACTGGCTAAGAGCCTGCATGTGCTGAAAGACAAGCATTTCAGTTAATCTGACACTTCTTTAGTTATGATGTGCTAATTTTCAAACTGCTGCATTGAAACACAGACACTTCACTGCCACAGGGCAAGGCCTGCTACAAAATTTAAGAGAAAACTAAGTTTGAAGGAAGGAAGAGATGAAAGAGCACAACTTTATCCCTGACTTTGATGAGATAGTGTCTCAAGTCCCAGATGCGTTGGGACTGGCTCAAGATCCAGAATGAGCTTGTGGCATAATCAGAAGCTAAACCCACATGTCTCACATGCCATTTCTTCTGGTGTAGAAAACACAAAACCAAAATAGGAACTCAGAACTGAATGATTTTCCCAGCTACGACTTTGCAGAAACAAACCATCCCTTGAGAGAATTTGCCATACATGTAAGATTGTTAAAAAACTCCCTAAGCAAAGAACAACTAATCTTCTGTGAATTCCTTCTGAAAGGCTGTGTTCCCATGCGGAAACTGATGCCCAATAAGAGGAGATCTCATACTACAACCTCTCCTTGTGGATTGATTCTTGTTTCTTCAGCTGCCTTACTCAGGCAGAATCTGAATTTCCCTCAGCCTCCTGTTGTACAAATTTGTAAGTCTACAGTGACAATAGGGTGAGGAGAAGAATCACAAACATATAATAAACATGAAAAAAGAAAGAAAAAGTCTCATTTCCCTAGAAAAACAGACTGAAAGGAAATCATCAATACTGCTGATACATAATACATCTTCAAGTTTCCATGGTAGTTCCAGCCCAAGTGCAGCAAGTTTTTGAAAACTTTTTTTTTTTGTAGATACCAACCTGAAATCCTGAAAGCAATCAACCTAAAGAATTGGACCACCCAGAAAACATTAGGGAAACTCATTTAATTGAGTGATCAGGGCAGTCTTTCAAAAATACTGAAGAACAGGCAGAAGAGGTAATAATATTGCATATTGCATTTATGCCTAGATATAAGAGCTAATAGAAAAAGGTAACTTCATCTGCATTTAGTCAATATTCTTTCCTCCAAAGTAAACTACAACTACCAGTGTGGATGACACTAATTTTAACTAATATAGGGAAGACAACAAGAAATCTGAAAAGCAGATGTGTGAATAGAGAAAACCTAAATCCTCTCAGTGTAGATTTTTTAGCTACAAAATCATATCTTCAGTGTTGTAACTAACGTTCATGGTCTGGGGTGCTGTCCCAGGAGATGGACTTAGTCTCAGAGCAGTGTATATGAAAAGGAACTTAACAAATAAGAGAACTCCTGAGGCTGTTGGCCAGGTAAGCCTGCAAACTCTTAAAGGGTCTCAGTACAAGGAGGTGTTAGATCCCACTATAAATTCAGTTTTGTTAGGCCAAGTGCTCAGATAGGGCAACACACAACTACCACATTGACTTCAAAGGAACCTGAAGCTGACAAGTTCTCATCATCTGTCATCATCTGTCCCAAGAGGCTGTGTGTTGCTGTTTTGGAGCAAGGGAGCATACATGGATTCATGAACATAGTGCTTTGTAGTCCCAGTATGGAATCAGAACTGACATGTAGATAAGGGCTGGGTGAAAGCCGTGACTGCATGTGTGCCACCCAAGGTAGCTCACTCTTTAATTATGCAGAAAACATCAATCAATTTTTCTCTGGGGCAGTGGCTGCAGAGAAGTTCCCTTTCTCTACTGTCGAATCACTATCTTTCAACACCTACAGAGCTTCCCTAGGCTGTTTACAGGAGTGATCTCTGAACTGTGCTGTGAGTGACCAATGCCAAAGCTTTACAAACCCGGCAGGAGGAGAACAAAGCCCTTTAGAGCACACTAAGCCCACCTTATGTCAGTCAAGCCAGGCTCCTGCTGTTCAGTAAAAGCCGGATACTAAGACCTGCTGAGCACCTTCTGTTCGACTTAGCACAAGACTCAAATGCTTGCCAGCTTTCAGGCTTTAGCCCCAAGCTAAACTCTATTTTAGTATCTTCATTAGCACAGGAACTTTCTATCTTTCATGCCAGCAATACTTCTCATAAGGATAAGCCTAGAGACACTAATGCTGGCTGATTTAGGAGGAAAGAAAAAAATCCTTTCTTGTAATTTCTATCAAAACATTCCTCCTGTTAGAAAATGGAACGATCTATTAAGAGGATTTCATCATCTGGAAAACCCAGCATGTTTTTCAGCTGGCAAAGATCAGCCTTGGTCTCTGCACCAGAGTCAGGCACTGCAGTTTTGCCCCTGCTAAGCCCATGTTATCTCTTGCAGGGCCTGTTCCCTGTGTGCAATGTGTGTAACAGCACTGTGTCCCTCAGCTGAACTGCTGTGGATCATCATTGCAGACCACAGTAAGATAGACTGACTGTACTAATCAATTACTTGATTTCAGGGTGAGATTCAGGATATGTTCTATGCAGTTGCTGTTTTTAATAGGCTGAAAAGCAGTATATATATAAAACAACACGTTATGTCATGGTTCTATGCATTTTTGCCCTGTAAGAGCAATTCCTTGGAGAAAAGATAACAAAAATAGCTCTATGCAACAACTTTCACCAATAGCCAGGCTCCTGTCCCTATCCTCTGGAACATTTGTGAATGCTGTAGCTCAATAGCCATGTTAAAACTGTACCAAACAAGCTTCAGCTTTGACCTGAGCTAACAACGTGAAAATTCACCTTCAGATTGCTGATCTCTATTCATCAGGGGCTTTCCATTCTATGCAGTGTGATTGGAATGATCAGAGAAAGAGATTCCATGTGAACCTGGAAAATGGTGGAAACCAGCTGAAACCAAGTAATACAGACTTTTTACTTCTCTTACAGAATCTCTAATTTTTCACTGTCTGGCTAAGATTCCACATGTCACCTACTGATGACAAATCATGTGTTTTGCCCTTTCAGCACTTAAGTTGCAGGTGTTTTTTCACCCCATTTACAACCTCAGATGTGGCACTTGAGGATATGGTTTAGAGGTGTAAACAGTGGTGGTAGGTTGATGTTGGACTTTGTGAGCTTAGAGGTCTTTTCCAACCTTAACAATCCTGTTCTTACACAAATCACCAGTCATCCCTCTTTTTGAGTGCAGGTGTAGAGAAGAAATGATCTCTCTTGAGGGCTTCTGTCAAAAGGAAAACTTGGTCAGGCAGCACCTTTAGAAAACAGACCAACTACCTTGCCTTTTATCTCATTACAAAGGAGGTTTTAACAAACCAACAGTGTTTAACAAACTGCTCAGCCCTGAATCTACAACTCACAGTGACTCATGCCACAGAGCCCAGAAATCTGGGAACTATAATTTCATTTGTTAAAGAACCCCAGGGAAAAAGGAAAAAAGCTCCAGGAGCTGCAGCCAACTGTGACAGAAGAAACCCTGGCTTTCTTCAGGATGAGCCAGTCCTCCTACTCACTCTCATTTAAGCAGCAGAATATCAATTACAGCATAAATTATCTGCCCAGTTGGGTTAGAAGGTTGTTAAACACTGAGAAGCAGTCGAGCCCGTAAAGCTAAGAGAGACAGGACAGAGAGAGGCAAAGTTGCATGGGGAACTTGGGCTGGGTTGATCTTCAATCCTGCAAAAATCCCCCCAGGAAAAGATCTCTTTTCCAAGTCTTACACACCAACTTTTAGTTTAAAGTAGTATCACAAATCAGCATCAGGTTCCCACCTGCTAGAACTACTTCAGGCTTGAAAATAATGCTTGAGTTATGCCTCAGAAATACATGCTTGACAGACAATGCTCTGTGTCAAAGGCTCTCTGACCTGGAAGATTTCAGACTCTCACCTCAGTTTGAAGTACTCAAAGTGCAAAAATCTCTCTAAAGGCTCTGTTCAGATCAAGATGAACAAAATGGATGAATAGTCATTCAACATACAAAAGCAAAGAAAACCTTTGTTGCTGTTTGGAAGACAGAAATCTAAAATTAGATGACAAACTTCTGTTAGTGAATCCAATGCTGAAAGTTTGGGAAGCACAGAACTTAAAGCCTAATGTGAAAAGGACTGATCATACATAAAGAGTCCCAAAATCTTGGCAGAAAATACAAGCATGTGCAGCTCCAGAGGAAGATGGGGCTAGAATTAGAAATTAAGTCAAGTACTCAATGAGGAAAATGAAAAAAATTTCAGAAAAAAAATGAGACCTTCCATCAGGCACACTTCCTTGCTTATTTCCTCTCTGTGGTCTGTTGGAAAAGCAGAAAAGTCTCTAATTTTGTCTTTATTAATATCTTATTTTAGAGATGTTCAAATTAAAGCCAGGGCACATGCAGTTGGTAAAAAGTAGCACAAAATCATTGAACTGAAATTAAGAAATCAAGTGCAGCCTCCTGACAGCTGCAGCTATCTCAGGGAACTGAGAGATACCAGGCATTTGAAACAGCATCAAGAAATTACTCTGCTGTGAGGGGTGATATTTACACAGCCTATTAGAGAGATCAGAGCAGCAGGAAGCTTCCTTTGATGTCAGTGGCCATTGTCAGATCACTGCATTTCTGAAAACAGCTCACTGTGATGCTCTGACCTCTGGTGATCTTCTCAAGCGGCCTGTTTGGTTAAAAGTTGCCAATTCCAAAAGGGAGTTCCACGGCTGAGTAGCTATTAGGATTCTTAGTAAAAAAAACCTCACATTACAATACCATTGGTCATGAAAGAAAAACCCACACTGATTTTTCAGGTACTACTGAGTCTAAAATAAGAGACACAGTATTGCAATAGTACTGTAGCAGATGACTTGATATTTGAGAACAGAGGTACTTCTGCCTTCACCAAATGACCATGTAGTTCATGATGTTGGTCATAATGAGAGGTTACAAGAACTTTCAAGAGGTTAATTCTCCACGTAGTCCAGACAAACTTACTGCCAGCCCAGCTCTTTCCTCCCTTCTCTTTGGTAAGTGGGAGGCTTCTGTGAGTAATGTCACTCTGATTCATGGGACTGGGAACTGTCTCTTGGTAAACAGGTCATGTGTGAAGTCAGGAACCATGGATTGGATCAAAAGGAAACATATTCATTTCAATGAGTTTAAATCAGGCTTTTCAGGTTATCAGCCATCAGAAAGCAGAAAGGCTGGATCATGCTTTCCAAGTTCTGTCAAGCCAACATGAAATACGACAGATGAATTTACAATGAAATTATCAGACAAAAAAGCAAGAAATTTACAGAGATAGTTTCATAAAAGTGCCACATTTACATTGAAAGTTTGTATTATTATCACATTTGGAGAGCAGAAAATAGAGATGTATTAAGATTCTTATTAAAAACCCCAAGTAAACAGAAATGCTGATTACAGAGTAAAACCACAAGCTTGAAATGCACCCAAGAGCCAGAATTGTATTTAAAGGTTGGTCCTACAAATCCACCCACCTGACTGGACCTTTCCAACACTTCATGTTTCCTCTTACTCACTGTATTCATCCTCAGCCTTAAGAGACTGCCCATATAGATTTTCTATGCAGGAACCTAGGAAATTATTGCAATGTGAGACAGCCGATCTCCAAAATCACAGCTAGTTTGAGTGACAGCTCACAAACAAAAACTACTGAACTGTCACTCAAACTACCAAGAGCCAGGTCAAATATCAACAGGAGTACATGACACACGGAATTCACTGCAGAAGATGACTGTAGGTGCTAAAGGCTGGCCTAAGATCAAAAGGAAACCAACAAACTTCGTGCAAGAAAAATCCATCTCTAGATGAGAAAGAGCCTCATGCCAAAAATCAAAGGCCTGAAAAAGTTGGGACAAGTCTCACCTAAGGCTGCCCCATTTTACCACTCCCTATGGTTTATATGTTGACCAATAAATTGGTTAATGGTGTGAAGGAAACTTTCCTGCCACAGATCCCTGTCACCTTTGTTGTGCAAAGGGTTGGTGCAAGGTCACAGCCCCTCACCTGGGGCTCCAGCCATTCTGCCCACCCAGGAGCAACCTGCAGCTTGCTCACTGAGGCACCTGCACCGAATGTATTCCTCATCAGTGGACAGGCTGCAGACTCAAAGCCATCTGGGTCTGACTCTGGATGGATAGAGACCATCTTGATCAGGTATGCTTTTGTACTGACCCATACTGTGTACCCGTAAACTGATCTGTTCACCACAGTTGTTCTTGTCTGCATATACAATTCTTTCCTATGCTTCCTTAAAACCAATGAGGATCCATGTAAAACAAAAGAGTGGCTTGGACATATGCAAACACCCCAAATTACTCACAGAAAACAAGGACTGTGGCAAAGCTTCCCACATCACCACACGAGTGTGACTTGAAATAAGAGGAAAACCACATTTGCATGTTGCCAAGTTAAGGGTTATACAAACATCATAAATCCCAAGTGCACATTTTTCCTGGTGTTCCTGAGAACACAGAGAGATGTGATCCTGAAAGGCCATTTTCATGGTTCGTGCATTCCCTGGAGGGCTGGCTGCAGCAGCCCCATGAGCAGGACAGCTGTGATTTTTCTCACATGGAAAGTGTGTAGGTGTGCAACAGCTTTCCCACCAAAAACCTTTTGGAAAGTTACTAGTGAAAAGAATAATTACATTTCTTCTCACAGCCCACACAGAGCAAGAAGGAGAAATCAACAGATCTCATTGCCATAGAATCAACATAAAAACAATTTAGAAGTAGTTTTCCTAAACTTTCAGAGCAGATACATTTCATACAACATTTAGTGTAATCACACCAAACTCTGTCTAATAATATAGACTCAGAACACCTAGAGGGGAAAAAAAGGGCTTGGAGTGTCAGACCAAGTGGAGAAGGCAAATTCCAATCATGAAAGCATGAAGGACATTGAAAATACTAGGAAAAACAACACTTAAACCTTTTCTTACAAATCAGCTGTGTTTGACATAGATATATAAAATCAATCAGATGTTACAAATAAGAATTGTAGCTTAAGTAGTGCCTCAAAAGTTTATGAGCTGAGTGTTTAATATTTATTCACTCCCTCTCCCGAGGCACCCAAATTACAAAGATAATATCTAAGGTAGCAGTCAGACTGCAGCTCCTGCAACTTCTGCAGATGCAGCTACATGCCAGGAGGGATGTTCTAATTTTATTCAGAATATGAAAGGTGAAAGTATAACGCTGTACTCTGCAGTATAAATCTGAACATAAACCCTCAATACTTTGCTTTCAAACTTAACAGCTGAAAATTAATCCTAGCATTAATTGATGTATCAGCTGAAATGAATGCAGCAGAGAGAAATCTTGGTTACAGAAAGAGCTCTAGGCATAAAATTATGGTATATGGTAAAGTGCAGCTGAAGTCAAAGTAGACAGCATTTGTGTTAAGTGAGTCAACCTGGTCCCTGGGCTGCTTTCCTAAATGTTATCCTGAGGGGAAGCAGGGCAACCTTGTTTTGGATTTTACCAGTCACCATCTCCTGTAAGTCCTGGACAAAGAGTGGTTTTTCATGAGGACTTTGATATGGACTATTAAGCATTCACCTTTGTCTCTCCCCATGAAGAAGAATGTAGCAATACTCTCTAGACAAGAATACAAACTTGTGTAAAGCATTTGCCACATTCCAAATTATTTAACATTCATGCTCCTATGTGTAGCTCCTGCATATTTCCCCTTCTGTTGTAATTCAGCTGCCTTTCTTTCTGTCTCTCCACTTTCTCCCCTGTTCCAGTCTGAAAAGCTCTTATCACAAACAACATCTCAGAACTCCATCAGTGTTCTTCCCTTCTTCCCCTTGTTAACAGGCTGGATGGAAAATTGTGATGTTTAGGATTTCTTCCTCTCTTCCCTTCACCTCAGCCATGTCCAGACCTCAGCTTGTTCGCATGCTGCTGCTCTAATCTTCAAGGAAGACTTCAACACCAAAATCTTTGCCCACTTGTTTCTCGCAGCAATTTAGGATACTGTCACAACCACTGGAGGTGGCACATCACATTACTTCAGATGAAGAAACAGGGTTTGCCAACCATGTGTCAGATTCCTGATGCTCCCAGTCTGATGACCCTACTCTAATCATGTGTGTCAGAGCAATCATCTGCCCAAACTGAGAAAGAACAACTGGATCCTTCTCAGGCTCAATCTCTCTGTCACCAGAAACCTAAGATCAGAACTCCTTGACATATTCCTATAGTATTTACTGTATATATAGTAATATGCACTGTGTATATAGTTATAACTGGGGATTTTCTCATTAACTGTAAAAATGTGCAATTCCCTAACTCCTGCTATGCAATAAGCATCTGTTTTATGAATCGTTAAGATGAAAACCTTGCTCTTCCTCCTGGCTGCTCACAATAAAGCCAACCTCATCCATCCTGGAATTCTTCTTTCCAACATCTGCTATTTGGCACCAGCTCGAATTTAATCTCATCTGTTGTAACACTTCAGATCTTTGCAGCTCTGGGAGGTCCTGCTAATGTACTGCAAACTTTTCTAGTTTTTGCTAATGTATACTTATTTGCCTCTTGCAAATTCTGCCTCCTTGCTGTTGGCCTCTTCTCATTATCAGTGTACTGCTAGATAAAACACAGTTTATTGTTTTGATTTCGGTTCCTAACTTTGATAGCTCATACCAAAGGAATAAAAATACTTAGATTTTGGATTTCCCTCCCACTGCAACAGCAGAACACAAACAGGAAACCTGTGACTTGTGGAAAGACAAACTAGACATGTAAAAGATACTGCTTATAGGCAGGAAACCAATAACTAACCAGAAGTGCCTTCTCTGGTTCAATAACACAGGAAGGAACAAAAGAATTTTACCCCCCAATATGGTAGATTATTCAAGGAAAAAAAATTAGTGTTTTATTTTCAAACAGATTTATTGCTTAGCTTTTGTACTGTTCTTTGCTTATCGAAAGCTCAAATCCTGTTTTTTGTCTGAGTGACACTGACCTGGTGAAACCTGAGTTAGAGATCTCAGGTAATTCCTGTAACACTCAACACTTCATGAATGTAAACTAGAATAAAAATTAAATTGTTTCAGTAGCAGGAATTTCTCATTACTTTCTCAAGGCGAACAACCAGAATCATGAAGTCTCCTTTTTGCCTATCACTCACCCAATAACCATTTTCTAAAACACTTCACTTAAAAATGGCAATTAACAAGCCTCCAGCATAAACCAGTAAGAAAACAAGTCATTTGGGATCTTCAGTTTTGTATTATCAATGCAATATAAACAGACCACAAAGTCCACGAGGAAAGAGTAGCATAACCCCTGTCTAGAATTTAGCAGCTTTTTGCATTTATTTTTGGCTAGGAGGACAAGAATTTAGAGAGGAATGGGCTTTGGAGGTTATCTTAATGGTTAAAACTAGGGAAAAGTTGGGCCAAAGTAGGATCATTATAAAAGCCTGGTGTGGTGGTATTTTCAGAAATAACATTCATAGGGAGCTACCTGCCTGAACACCATTCTAAAAAATAAACAAATTTCCCCCTGTTCCCCAATGTGACAACAGTATCTTAGTTAGACAGGATTACTCTCATTTTTCACACACTATTTCTAAAGGATGACCAGTGGTAGCTGTTAAAGCCTGTTAAAGCCCAAGAAACAAGAGTAAAGAAAAATTGTTTTAAAGCAGAAGACAGTAATCTTACAGGAACCCTCAGAAATCTCAGTGGATTCTCTGACAGCCATTTAAAGCCAGTGCTTTCAGCAGAGGTGCTGTTATCTACCACTGAGCCATGACATCAGAGCCTTCTCTATTTTGTGCTCAAAGAAGGACATGGAGTTGCTTGTGGAAAGCAAAGGCAGCCATTGCTCCTGAGGAGTGGAGAAAGCAACCACATCAAAGCAAGCTACAATTGCTTTCAGAAATAACTGGGAATCCTAGAGACAACAAGCTAAGTTCAGCAGCAGTAGATACACAAGGAAAACACTGACTGCCTGGTGCAGCTCTCAGCACACTTGGCTCTCTAGTACAGCCTTGGAGTGGATGCACATGCCAGCCTAACTCACCCATGCCTCCCACTGGAAGCTGTGCAGATGGGATATCTCATCAGCAGTTAGCATCCATTTTTACCTAAAGATAATAGCAGCATGTGCATTATGCTGTCCACCTAGGGCACAGACCCTGTTCAAGAAGATAGCAAAGACATCAAAACTTTTTCACCATTGTGTTATCTTGGTTTGGTCTTGCATGCTGCATGCTCTCTCAAGTACTCTGTGAAAAAGTTTCAAAAGATGCAATGCTGCTTTATCCTGTGCCAAGACTGAGTTCTGTAGGAGTATTGACTATAGTTCAGCAACAGCTTTGAAGGTGTAAAAATAGAAAATGCTATTTGTTCAGGCAGACTTCCTTCTTCTGGAGCTTCCAGTTCTGTGCTGTGCTATTATGGAAAGAACAGTTCTGCTGCCTGGGGCTGTGGGACAGGTGGCTACACTTTCATTGCAGGATAGCTGCCTCCCCAGAGTCCTTCAGTTTTGGGCTCCTATGGCTCTTCCTGTACCTGGTGATCACCACAAGACAAAAACTCAGCTGAAATTTGCAGCCTTCTTTGTCAGCAATACACAAAGGCAATATCAAATGAAATATCATACCTACGACTCCAAGCCTTGAGCCAAATGGGCTATTTACCAGAAAACGAACATTTTAAGGAGAGCAGTCCAGCAGTGATCACAACTAGGCATTTGCAAAATAAATTGGGAAAATGTATCTGAAAACGTCAGGTAACATTCCGCCCTCTTTGGGAATTCCTAGCTCAGGTGTACATCCTTCTTATTAGCCATAAGGGTTGGAGTAACTAACTCAGCAAAAAAAACCAACCCTTTCCTATTCCACACACACCATGGCATGCATGATCCTGTATGGCCCATGATTGCCACTATGATTGTTCCTTCCTTCATGCTACATTTTAATTTTCCATGCCTTGCCTATCTGCTGATGCAGTCCTTACAAAGCCTAACCTTTTGTCC
Organism: Phylloscopus trochilus trochilus; assembly: GCA_016584745.2. Lineage (NCBI taxonomy): Eukaryota > Metazoa > Chordata > Aves > Passeriformes > Phylloscopidae > Phylloscopus > Phylloscopus trochilus. Next base: position 55,539,724 of record WQNJ02000007.1, on the reverse strand, counting down.
TTCCTGTTGTAGAGACACACATCTACATTTTTTCTTTGTGGTAGTTTTGGTTGTCTCTGATAAAAGTTCCCCAGAACTGAAAATATGGGCTGCTGCATGGAGCTATGTAGAATCCTTAGGCCAGCTGCCCTTGCTTCCTCTGAGAGGTTCCAAAGAGGACACGTGCATAAACTGTAAGAATTCTGATGATGAATTTGAAAGGGACAAATTACTGTGCTGGAGATGAATTCACAAGTCCAGACCTGTTAATGCATCTGTTCTTTTGCATACACTGAGTGAGGGTATGCTGGAATCAACACAGGATGAGCTCCCCAAATTTGAAAAACTAAATAAAACCCAATCCCAGCTTCTGACAGCAGTGTTTTACAGAACTTCAGCCAAGTCAAAACCAAATAGCATTTCCATATCTGTTGCAATGTGTAGTTCACAAGATTAAGGCCTTCATTTTAAGGGTCTTTACTCTCAAAGGCTTAAAATCCTTCTGACCTGCAGATCTCTGTTATGCCATCTGTCCCTTCTGATTTTCTTCAACAAATGTGGAGTGACAAATCCTACAAGCAATAAGGCTTATAATATAAACTCAGGTAACAATAGTTTCAGTGGTACCCTCCTTTCCTTTTTTAAAACCAAGGACTCTGTGAAAATTTCTGTTCTAAAATCTTTTCCTTATGAGAACAGATCTGCACATACACACTCAGACTTTCAAAAGCTTTCAACAAATACTCAGTTAATACTAAAAAAACCTTTTGATAAAGTGTTTTTAAATCATCTAAATGCTTGTCCTATGGACAGACTGCTTCAGAAGTCCTTTTAATGTATCACACCATAATTAGCACACTGCAGATTGGTAACAGACTGTGGAAAGCAGATGTTTCTCTGTTATGATCTTTACAGACAAATCACAGCCAAAAGCTTTCCGAGTGACTCACATTTTCACAGATGTCATGTTCCCTGTGTTGTGCCTGAAAATGAAGGGAAAACACTGATGACCCCTGGCAGATTTTCTGTCCCACCCACACCCTTGGGTGAGTTCAGGGAGATGAAGGTAATCCAGAGGTCATATGCAGAAGGAAAAAGTTCTTCTTCAGAAGCCAGCTGCCATTTATTTGTGTGACACAACCACATTTCAGGCCTTGACTTCTGCTTCTGGCACAAACTTTCATTTTCTTCAAGAGATAAAGATTCTCTTTTCTCCCTCATCTTCCCACCTGTGAAGTGTCAAAATCAGTCAAATTTGCAAGTTTCAAGGCAAAGGGATCCAGGATGCTCTTTGTATAGGCTGCTGTGTAATTATTGGTACTATTTTGATTTGGTGATGCTTGTAAATGGACAGAGTTTAATCTGAGCCCAGGAACCCTCAGGGCCCTTAGAAGTGCCCCTATATTACACCAACACTTGCAGTCTTAACATCTTTCTTCCAGTGATGTTACAAAGGAGACCCAGAGTACAACATGACCAAGCACTTGGAAGATAATTTGTCCCCAAGGAAGCTATGAAGCCTTGGAAATCACAGGAATCCCATCCTGCCTCAAGTTAACTGCTTATACTTAAAATACTCATTGCACTAATACCAGAATCTGCCTCACTCGTTACTGTCACTTCAGTTTGTGAATTCTACAAGTGACAGATAACTTGGATATTGTCTGGGAAACAAATTTTGAATGTTTTTCTACTTAGCTTGAGAAGACAATCTTGAACTATCCTTGCCTGAACCATTAATTCAACATGCAGTATAATACAACTGTAAAGCATAATTTAACTGTTATTTAACTGAGACAGCAGTTATCTAACTGCATAATACGTACAACATTTTTTTTCTGAAACATTTTCAAAAAAATTTAAGGTTTGGTGACTGTTATTTCACATCCAAAAATCCAAATGTGGACATCCACATTTACAGTGCAAGTTTAAGAAGATAATGAACAAAACATGAAAAATAATTTAAAGATGTGCTTTCAAAGTGTAAGTGCTGGTCACTTATTTTCTTTTACCAGGCTGAAATAAGCCTGTTTCAAAGATACTAGCAACAAAATCCCTGTTGGCATCAAGAAAGTGTGAAAAGAGCTTAATAGAAACCTCAAGGGATAATGTGATTCCTCCTGAAGTGGGAAGAGAGAAGGAATTATTCCTAAACCTTTTTTTTTTTTTTATTTTTGAGGTTGTGTCAATACATATTCTGATGCTTTTATTACTGAATTGGAGATCAGTTTAATACAGCTGGTCCCCAGTTACTAATACATGCTAAAAAAAAAAAGGAAAAAAAAAAAAAATTTCCCTTCTCCCTAGCCAAGACCCAACTCAGTTTTAGAAGAGTTGGAGTATCCAAGTAAAACTTCTGCCAGAAAAATGACCAAAAAAAAAAGTGGGAACATCCTCTGCTCTGATGTAGACTTTCTATTTACATTACATTTTTTGATTTTTTTCCCAATGTGGACTTAAATTATTGAAAACATTTGAGAAATTTTACATTTCAGTTTTCACCATTACAGGTTATCCCTCCCCCCCTGCCCCCCAAAGTATGTGAATACTTCCTCTGCTTGCTCAATTTCATCTTCATTTTAAGTGTGCCAGATTGGAGGAATCTGATTTTAAGTGAAAGAGCTGCAGGCAGACAGCATGTCTGCCCTGAGACACGTGTTGCTATTTGTGAGGACAGACACCGAGTATGGGGAGCCTTTGCCAGAAGATGCTGCCCCACAGCATCCAGGAAAGTGAGCTGGAAAGCAGCAGTAGGTGGAAATTTCCACGTGGCACATTGGAAACCTCAATCAAGGTTTCTGTTGTAAAACTTCAAGCTGATAGCTAAGTAACTCCTAGGGTGACACATATCCTCTTCTCCAGACTTTCAGTGCTGCTGAACTCAATTGCTGTAGCACTAGCACATCAACAGCCTTTTTAGGGTTGATCAGTTAATCTTCTCACCTATCATGAAGCTTCTGGATCAGGAAGATCAGTGAGCTCTGGTTTACAATAATTCACATGATTATCACATGATCATCAAGATTAACAAGAAAAGGTAGTATATAGACTTAAGTAGTTTGCTGAATTGGGGCCAAGACTCCTAAAGCATTTTAACCTCAAGAGAGACAGAAATCAGAGATTTGAGCTTTTACTCTTCAGCATTATATTGTATTACAAGGTTCTGTTTCCAGAGCCCTCCCTTCTGAATTGAAGCCAAAAGCAGATACAGGCTTGCCCAGAAAATAGCAGTGTTTATTACTTGTCCAAGGTTTCCCTCCATCTTGTGCCATTTAATATCTTTCCTTTAGTTTATACGACAATCTGACATCCAAAGACCAGTCTCATTTCCTTAATGGAAAAAAAGTAGGAAACCAACACCCCAGTGCCAGTGCCCACATCAACAACTCATGTACAACTAGACATTTACCTCAAGTCAACTATAAATGTTTTCTTGGCTCTTTTTTAGAGAAGCATTGACTCGCTAACTTCAGTAACAGTACTCTCTTCTGCCAGCATATGTCTTCAGGCCCTTACTGCAGAAGAATCAAGAATGGGACATCACTCCATGATCAATATGATCAAAGTGAGCCATTTATTGCAAAATAACAGTACCTTTTAGACAGTTTTCAGCTTCTATCATGTGTTACATCCTGCTTTACAATTGGATATACCCTAAAAGCACACGTTAGCCTTTTAGCCCAGATTGGTTGATGGGTTTTGCACACACAGCAGGTTTATGCAGTCCTTCTTTTGGCTTCTATCTGATTCTCACACTCTGAAGCTTTGTTAGCATCCTTTGTTCTTCTTCGGACGTGACTTCTGTCATCCCTTGTTCCTTCTTGTACTTGGCTTCGCTGCCCTTGAATGGTTACAGGCTTTATTTATCCAGATAAGCTGGATTGCTCACATGTCCCCATTTCTGGAGGAACCCATCCTCCACACTTTACCACATCCATTTACACCAGAGATACCTGTGTGGATTTATAGAGCATTCTAAAAAAGATATGACAACTAAAACAGTGTTTCCAAACCTGAGGTCACTCATCCTAATGAGTTACTTCCTCCACAAAATGTGTAATCTTTAGCACTACACAGATTTTGGATATGTTTACAAGGGCAGGATTACTGTCCTGTTCTCTTTCACTTCTGAACCTGCAGCATTTCTAAACAAGATTACTACTTCAGGATTATGCCAAGCAATAATCACATGAGGAGCTGGAGTTTTCAGAGCTATACTTAACAGCCAGATTTTGCAAACACCATTCAGGAGTCTGCAGTTGTGTGCAGGATCTCTAGAGTTTTACACTCTCTTTGAAAAGCTGCTCAGGTTAACCTCTTCAGGAAAAACTCCTGCCGTATTTTCAATGCCCTGATAAGCAAGAAGAAAGACAGGGCTTTACACAAGAATGGGGCAGAGGACACTTGCCATAAATGGTCCTTCAAAAGAGTATCAAATGATAGCAAAAGTACTTACATCATCAAAGAAGCCAGTTAAAATACATGGATGTTGCCAGAACCTAGGAAAAGATCTTTGTGCTTATGCTGAACTAAATATTCAGGTACATGAGTTCTGCTACCTGCAAGGCTGCCTTGCTGATCCAATCAGTGACATTGCTGTCTGCCACTTTGGAGAAAGAAGCAGGAATGGGATATGTGTGTGTGAGAGTCCCTGATTACCTGACTCACAGACAAAAATTGTAGGGGGGAAATAAATAAACACAGAAGACTACCTTTGGTCAGAGGACAAAAATTCATTTGAGACAAAGGCTTAATAGGTTTTCTATTAAAAAACTGAAGCTTTCTGGATTTCAGGTAATAAGAGGAGTTTATATAATGGATGCTCTTATGCAGAAAGAAAATCCCCCTCTAATGTGTTCATGGTGAGATAATTTAATAAGTAGAACATACTCTATAAAACTCATTTGTGCAAAGAGGAATGGATTTCAAACCTCTTCAATGAGTTTACCTTGAACAGCAGTTACAAAATGGAAAGGTCTAAGTGACTGCAGAGGAAATGATCTCTGGACTCTTAGAATGAATTCTTAGACAGCTAACAATTTGTTAATTAGTATATCAGTTTTTAAACTGCTGCAAAAGAGTTTAACATTTGTAAGCTGTTCAGATCACACAAATTGGTGAACAATTCAATCTCCCTTATTTTTATAAATCACTGTTTGTTTCAACATTACTTCTCAAAAGAGGCACCTGCAACCATTGAACTACAGCAGGTTTTCATTAAACTGGATGGAATATGAGAGGAACTGACAAATATCCTAAACTATCACTCAGGCACTATACAGAAGTGATACTTATAAAGTGCAATCAGTAAGAACAAAGAAACAAAGTTAAGCTCCCAGAGTCAGAAAATATAAATATTAAGATAATCTTGACACTTGGGCAAGTTTCAGTCTTCAAATTTTCCAGGTTCAAAAGCAGCTAAACTTAGCCTCTGCTGGATGCTATCACCTTATCTAAACTGAGGATTAGTTCTCCACCATATCTTTGGACAACATGTCTGATGTCAGCCAGGGTTAATGTATGTCTGTTACAACATCAAATAAAAAATAACAATAAGAATTACAAAGACAGTAATGGTGATGATACACCAAGCCACATGTTAATTTGGTTCCCTGACCCATCCTCTATCACCATGCGCTAGGAGACAAGTCTAACATCAATACAACTCAATTTGGACACATGGAAACAGCAGACAGAACAAAAAAGAATTTATGCAGTGGCTTTTTTTCCTTACAGCTTTCCTAACTAGTTTAATCAGGAAAATATTATATACAAAATACTCTCCATAGCAGAGCGCTAGGGACCACCATCCACCTAAGAGACAGCAAATAAGGACCTTTGTTACTGCTAAATTCATGACTGCCCAAAATCAGGACCTGAGCTAATTTCTGCCTCTTATGATCTCATACTTCCCTTTCAGCATATGCTATCCCTTATCTCTTTGGATAATCAAATAATGCCCATCAAAATAAATGGATGCTCTCAGGCATAACTAGTTTTTGCATAGTAGTAGACTACTTACTTCACAAGTTCTGCATAAATTGACCATTTACTCCCCCTGCTGTAAGAAAATGCCCTCATCTGAGCTTTTTTGGCTCCCTCCAAAACCCAGAGAGCTGTTAGAGAAAAAGGGCAGCTATCTCATTTGTAAGCCCAAAAGTTTCCACACATTCTATGATTTTCTCCTCCTAAACAATTTGTTCCCAGTTGGAGAACTGCATTAATTTCCCTGCAATCTCAGCTGCAGACCACAGAAAGCCACTAACAACCTCAGCATAGATAGAGCCCGAGGCATCCACAGACCCAAGATGTAAAAGTTTGCTTTTGAATGAATCAAGGCGTCAGCTGCTGCTGGCTGAAAGCTGCTCAGTCTGGTTCCACAGAGCAAAATGCTGAGGTAGAGGGATATGGGCTGGGTACATTTTTCCCAACAAGTTGTCCTGTCAGAACAGGCAGCTGCAGGAGCTACTCCAGACAGTGACACCTGATGGGATGTGCAGCTGTCTCCTCACCAGAGGGACACCTCCACTGTCATGCCTGCACTACAGTCAAGCACCAACTCTCCCTGTGCCAGGACTTAGGGCAAGCATATGAAGCATCCTCAAGTTTCTCCTGACATTCCCAACAAGCTGAACCAAAGCATCATATGAATTCATCTTCCCTGTTTTTCCATTTCTGAGAAAAGCTAAAGTGCATTGGAAGAGAATTAAGAGGGCTCACTTGAACACAAAGAGAGAAGATGTAAAAACTTATTTTGTTTGAAGACTGTATGACCTAAGAATAGTTAAAAGTAGTAATCAAAAGGCAGCATCATGTCAATGTACAGAACAGTGACATGAGACATTTTATATCTGGTTTGCTCCCCCTCATCTCTTGGTTATTGTTGCAATCAAGTAATCAGAACACTGAATCATCCTGTCTTCATTTCAAAGTGTTACGCTTCTTAGAAGCAGCTGTTCCGCTTCTTTCCTAGAAAAATATTTGTGTTTTATTCTAGTTATTTTTTAGCCAGAGATTTTTTTTCAAGCTACAGCTGACTCACTGCCTATAAAATTGTCATTGTGCTGGCATAAAGCTGAAAATCAAAGGAGTGCCTCTTGCTGTCTACAGGAAAGGAAAATACAAAGGTAAAACCATCCAATTTTATCTCACTATAAGAACACTCAGAAAAATATTACCTAATCACTTCTTGAAAATGACATTCTCAGCTCAAGAGACAGATGCTTGACACGACATTGCTACAGCAAGAATGTCTGCTTAACACCCTTTGCCATACCACTATAAGAGGTAAAATTTACAACAAAGTTACAAGGAAAATTAAAATAACTGGATCTTGCACTCAGATCTGTTTGCTGTTATTGTCTGTAAACAATCCAGATAGGCCTCTGATCTCTCAAATGAGAAAAAACAATCTGTGATCAAGATTTCATTGCTGCTTTCTGAGAGACTGGCAGAGGAGGATAGAAAACAACAGATGGAGCCAGTGACTTGGGGAGATTTAACCTTCTTATTTGCAAGCAGGATTACAGATTGAGAGGGGCCATGCTTCTCTTCTTCCCTCCTAGATAGTCTAGCATACAAACAGTATTTCAAAGCATTAAAAGCCCTGTGGTTTTTCTCAAGAGTACATATGCAGTGATTATGACAGGGGAACATTGCACAGCTGAAAACTAGTTGCATTCTACACTTCATACTGGAAAAACTATTACCCCCCCCCCCCCCCCCACCTGCAAACAATGCCCCAAAGGTAGCAATTCTCTATAGAATTCAGTGTTGTGAACAGGTTGAGTGCTAGCACCCTTTTTCTGACCTGACATTTGGAATTTTAGGTACCCACCTTAATCAGGTTCATTTCTGGATAGCAGCTGCTTATGTGAGTGACACATAGGGTTCCCTCATGGACCCACTCTGGCCAAGCTGAAGCCCTATTCTTTTCAGAGGAAACAAACGGTGAGAACTAAGTACGACTACTGAATGTCCTGCAACTTGACTGCAACTCTAAACCAAAACCTCCTCTCCTCTTTTTGTGGAAGTAATTTCCTTCTGTGTCTTTTAAACTTCCATGCTCCTTTCAAAACCTGGAGAGTCAAGAAACCTATGAACAGCAAGTTTAAGGTGGGATGGCAGCATGTGCTTTCTTGTTTACATAGATCCCTGAAAGCCAACAGACCACCAGATGTTCATTGGTAGGCGACTAAAACCTGTTTTTCCAGAGTGGGATAGAACCGTGGTGCATTAAAATACAAAGCTAATAACATGTTTAGGCTTTCACTTGGACCCTCAAACCACCTGTGTAAGAAATAAGCAATGCAAACCCTGCAGATCATGAAGTGATGGATGGATATATTTTACAGCCAGGGGGTGGGAAGAGAAAAAGGCTCTGTTTAATTAGACTGACCTAATTTCATGTCTCAAAATGCCATCCTTTTCAGATTGTCTTCCTTCAGAGAATGATCCTGCCTTGCCAAGGCCATGCTCTCTTGTTGAATCTCTCAATTGAATTAGCAGTTTCAAATCCAATTTCAGTACAGCAGTTCCAGAACTGTGTGTGAAATCTTTCAAATTAATTAATTTAAAACAGCCATCTCTCATCAGTCAAGAAACCGATTAAACCAATTAGACTGTGAGGATCCATCAAGACTTATTCAAAAAGTTCATTCTTGAGTTTTGAGGAACTTCACATCTGCTCTGTCACTGCTTGAAAATTACAGGTTGCAAGAAAGAGCAGTCCAAGAAACATGGTCTAAATCAGCCTTGCAAAATAAAGAATATCCCATCAGCTTTCTTTTATCCATGGGAGAGAGCAGCCACACAGTGCTGAGAGACTATTCACTGCATAACTAAAAAGCGCTGATGGTAATTGAATCTTCCAACTCTCACTTCCACGTTCCACCACAAAAGCAACCTCAGACCACAACGTGTGATGGCAAATGACCTGCTGCAGTTCATTCCCCTGCTTTCAGAGCTTCCTCATTTCTATTCCAGAAAGCTAAAATGGGGCTGGACAAATAACTAGCAGTTTCCTCTCTTCCCTTGCGTATATGCAAAGTGTAATTGATTACTTGCAGGACAGCCATCAAGAGCTATTCCAGTGCTTACATGCCCACAACCCAAAAGTAACTTCACCTTCAGCTCTTGGGGCTGTTATGTTTCCTTTCTCCTTTGTGTATCACTCCATTCCATTTTTCTAAGCCTGACTTCTCTTCTAGCACTTTCCCCTTAAGTTCAGACATATGCAGAGGACTGTTCTTTCTCCCATCTGACAGGCCTTCTCTCCCCTTACATAAAGTTACTGGTTCTCACATTTTTACTGTTTCCTCCTTTTCTTCAATAGCTTCTCCTTCTCCAGGAAGGCGTGTGAGTTGGTATTACAAGGTGTTCGACCAATTTAGAACATAAAATGTAGTCTGTAATGCAGTAAGACTGGGATTCAGTTTCCAGGCTACCTTGGCTCCAGTTATATTCCTAGAAATAAGCTCAGTTGTCTGCTGTAGATCTCCACTTCATAGCCTATAAACAGAGTCAAGATGCTTGGCTGGAGTTTACATGCCTATACATGGACACCTAAGTTTACTTGCCTTTTAATACAACCTGAGTGTCTTAAACAATATCTAAGAGAGATTTCTCACAACACAAGTGGGAAATAATTCCTAAATGCATTTAATTCTATAGCAGGGGTTTCACAGAGATCAGATCTTGGCCTACAAGACAAGTTTTCAAACACCAAGAAAATTCCTAGGAAGCATAGAACAAAATTCTTGCAAATAAGTCAAACAACATGAACTCTCATCTCTGGCAAAAGATTTGGCAATTAGATGGCTTTCTATACTAAAAATGATACTGTAAAAATAATTTCCAGATATTCTGTGGCCCATACACTACACATACTAGATTGCAGTTTCCCCAACTCTAGAGTGAAGAACTCGTTTCCTTGTATTCCCCTCTTCAAAATCTTTCAGTACAGCAACAATTGCTGTCACCTGCTTCTGTAATGTCCTTTTAAGTGGAGTCTCTTTCTAGCCCTATTCCCTCTTGGCATATGCCCTGCCTGTCCTGGGAAAGGCTTTGCTGAACCGAATTCTCTATTAGTTCTTGCTGCAGCACAATTGTCTGCAAACTTCTCTTCTTCCTATAACCCCATTAGGAAGCTTCACAGGTTCTCTCATCTGATCTTCTTGGCCACACATCAGGTTGAAGAGAAGAACACTTTGCACGTTGGCCAATTATCTATAAACACCCAGCTTTCTAGCATGCTTGCTTGCAGCATGACTCAAACCACAGAACTCTTACACAGCAAGAAAACAGCCTTAAGGACAGGATTTATATCTGGCAGACATCGGCATTTTCTGAAGGCTTTAATTTCTTCAGAACTTCTTTTTTGAACACAGCAAGTAAAACAAGCCTCAACATCAAAAAGAGTTTAGCACACAGGACTAATTTGATTTGTGCTTGCTGCAGCATTAGCAGCGATAATGACAGTTAACAGCCACACTGCTCTCCCAAGTCTCTTCGATAAACTAATCCTTTACCTTTTCACCTCCTTTGTTTTCTTAATGCTTCTTCTGTTCTTAAAACTTCTTAGGAAAGGAGGATGCTTGACTCTGGAGACGCTAGAAGAGTGTTGAGTGTTTGATGACAGCAGCCATCCTAAAGAATGTTTGTACTTTTCCATGTCAGGCATGGTAACCAAATTATTATTTCACCCTAAACACTGGGTATGGGCCGTCAAGAAATACCTTAATTCTAGGGATATGTTTGTGCTACTTATAGAAGTATTAAACTTAAGTATTAACACTTCTTCAAGAACAAACCAAAAACCAGCCAGTGCTGAAAAGCCTTCTCTGTGTACCTTGTCACAATCAGCCCACAGGAACCTGCAACACTAAATGCATTGCAATTACCAAAAACTGACATTTGCTAGAGGGTCAACAAAAGCTAAAAAATTTAACTATTCTGACCAAAAATGTCATAATCTCCAAGTGCAGACCAGCGATGAGCAGTGTTCCTCAGGAGTTAGGTGATGTTAAACATCCAAGACATGGACACTGGGATTGAAGGCACCCTCAGCAAGTTTGCTGATGACACCAAGTGCCGTGGACTCGCCTGGGGGAAGGGATGCCATCCAGAGGGAGCATAACAGCTTTCAGAGGTGGATCTGAACAAACCTCATGAAGTTCAACAAGGCCAAGTGCAAGGTCCTGCATGTGTGTCAGGGCATTCCCTCTAATTTTGTAACCCTCCTCTTCATAGATCCAGTATGTTTTCCTAAACAGAATATCCCTGTTTTCTCTATTGTCTCCTCATCTCCATTTTTCCATGCAGGCCTATGCCATGCTGCAAGTTCAATGCTGAGTCCTCTCTTCTGCTCTAGGCTAAACACCCTGCTGAATGTACAAAGCTCATTTCATCCTTCCTCTACCTGAGCAATGCAAAAGTTAATACAGTAGCAAAAAAACCCCAAACAAATGATCCCAAAAAAAAGCCAAAGAACCCCCCAAAACCAAAAAAGTTGGTGATTTCTAACACTTGGATACTCATCAATTGCCTGTCTGATTTGATAAAAACCTTTTCAGTAACTGCCATTGCTGAATGCAACTCTAGATCATCAATGCTTACTGCAAAGATTCTACACCACTCTCTCTCTCGTCAGATATTATTATCCATCTTCCTTGGGGCTAAAATTTCCATCTAACAGTGTCTGTAGTCTGAAAGGATTATTTTTGGTCTTCTTGCCTGAAAGGAAGAAGCTAAAGTCCAGTACACACATAATTAGACATATTTCTACTCTTCAAAATATTGCAGGGGCACTCTGTATGAGATTTGTTTAAAGAGAGGCAGCAATATCAGAATTGTTTAGCCTGACATGCAAAGTATGGGTCCTAAATACTGAGCTGGATCATAATTTCTTTCAATTACACTCTAGTTTGCTTTGGATAACCATTCACACTTATATCACAGAAGCTCAGTTGGATAGCCTTATTCCTCTACCCTTCCTAAAAATTACCGTGCAGTCACAAGGTTGGATAACCCAGTTTACTTGCCCCTATTGTAATTTTATGACTTCATGGCAGTTATGGCTATAAACTTCTACATTCTAATTTAATATTTCAAAACTAGAAATATAAAAGCCATCTTCTGAAATAGAAAAGAACAAACTATGTCAAAGAGGGAACCCTATAGCCATTTGACATGTAACTGCTCCTCACTTTCAGCAGACATTTTTACAGAGGATCATGGTTTTCATTATCACTGTCTTACCTCAAGAGAAAGCTAGATGCTAAAAGAAATTGTAGCCTTAACCGAAACCATCAGGCACCAACCACTTGTATCTCTGATGAAATGCTTTTTTTTCTCTCTGAAGTGCATCTGGGAAGCTGCCTATAATTGGAAACATTAGAGGAACCACACAGAAGCAAATGCAGCTTGAGTGTCAGACAACTATTTTCATGCAAAATGTACTAAAAGCCTACAGCTAAGAGCTGAATACCTAGAGGCTTAGCCACTTAGAAAAAAAACACAAGCATATCTGCATCTTTCATCCATCTCTTTACAATGCATAAATGAATGCTTCTCATCAAAACATTTAAGCCATCTTTCAGCAGACTAACATTTTAATAAAATGACCTCTCTCCATTAAAAAAAAAAAAAAGTCCCCCAAACATGATAGCAGACCAATATAACTGAAGATACATGAGACTTGGTGTTAACTACTAAGTTCACTAGGAGAAGCAAGCAAAAGGAAGAATTTATCTAATAGAATATTCAAATTTTTGGAAATAAAACCATTTCTCTTTGGTGACTTACCTACATCCCATGACTATTTCCAGAAGGTTTAAAGAAAACAAATGTTTCATCATAACTAAAGCCAGTTTACCCCAGTCCCCTTTCTACAGAAGTCTTCTCATTTACAGGAGGCATTGCAGGCTCTCATCCCGATGTGGGACCAGGACCACCTGGATATCTGCACAGCTGTAAGCAATCCAGGAGTGTATTGAAGACAGCTTCCTGGTCCAGGTGTTAGACAAACCAACCAGAGGAGAAGCATACGCCACAATGTTTTCTTGTCCCCAATATACAAAAATGACATTTTTGAGAGACATTGACTACTTGTTAATGTAACTGAACTGATGTAAGCCATCCTCAGGCAATGCCTTCTCGATCTATGTGAGCTCATAGAGTGTGGCCATGTGTGACATAAAACCACTGGACCAGGTGTTCTTGTTCTCATTCTTGGTCACTATTTAATAAAACAAATGAACTGCCATAATTTTCTGAGCTTGCTTCAGAAATTTGAATACTACCTCCAAATCTGAATATGTCTGGGGATTTCTCTCACAAAAAGGTGCCGAGACAGACTTGTGCTGGCCTTTGCCTCCCCCAGGCAGAACATCATCTGTACCACCAGCAGTGGGGTTAGATGATTTTCCTCCTGAGGAAAGGTACTCTCATCTACCTTCAGGAGCTTGCATCCCAAATTTGGATATCCTCTCCACAGTTGAATATATTAGGGATTGCTCCTGTACTAAATGTGACAGGAGAGAAAAAACACATGCTTGTGTTTTTTTTCTAAATGGCTAAGCCTCTAAGCATTCAACTCTTAGCTGTAGGCTTTTAGTGCATTTTGCATGAAAATGGTTGTCTGACATTTAAGCTGCATTTGCTTCTGTGTGGTTCTGTCGTTGTGGGACACACAGGAACGAGGCAGGGAGTGCATCAAAGAGGCTGAGTGGAGCTCTTGCAAGCAAGAGACCCCTCCTTTATTTTCCTGACTCTTTTTGTACATTTACAGATGTGCCCACCCCAGAGGAACCACTGGTCATTTTCCAGAGACCATCACTGAAACCCCTCCTCTGGGAACAGATGTGGGAGCTTTGGTAGTTTACAGAACATGACCTTGTGCATCAAGACCGTGCCTGGGAATGGAATTTCCCAAAACCAAAACAGGCAGGCATGAAGCATGGCAACATCTCACCCTTTCGGTTTATATAAAAAGAAAAATGCAGATTTTTATATCTGCTTGTGGAGAGGTCTTCGATTGAAGACTCGTAGATTTCTCCACTTGTCGGCTCTCATTCTGGTCACAGTTTCCAATTTGCCTGTTGGCCAGTTTGCAGCAGGGACTGTCCCTGCTTCCCCCCCGCCCCCCTTTTTTTTTTTTTTTTTTTTTTTTTAAAAACATGTTGTGACCAGTTGCCGAGTCCTTGTCAGGTGAGATGCTGTGCCATTCAATGCAGTGACCCTCGTTACAAAATCCATCCTGATCTGTCCCCCCAAACCCCAGCTAAGAATCCCGCCCCCCAGAGGTCCACAACAATTCCCCTGGAATGCAAGCAAAACCACAGGGAAGAGTCCCTCTGAGTCCGATCACGGGATGCTAGCTGTCGAAGCAGTGCTCCGTCCCTTCCAGGCATCCGTCTCTGGAGGGGTGGTATCAGGGAAGTACAGGATACCCAACTTGGGATGGTCACCAGGCCAGGAGTGCTGTGCAGGGACTCAAGGTGCTCAGCAGGTATGAGGCAAACATCCCAGCGCCAGTTCCCAGTCCTGAAAACAAGGATCTGCAAAGGCACAGGTTACACGATCTCTGGAGTTCCCTTGGGTATCTGAGAGAGAGCCACAAATCCCTCTCAGCCTCCTTTCTGAACAGCACAGAAGCAGACAGAGAAAACCGTGTCTCATTCTGGGCAAAAGAATTTTTTGGGGTTCCCAAAGAGCGGTCCTCGACACCCCATCATCTCAGTCCCCAAGCCATATGTTGCACTTCGTTCCAGGAAGAGCTCAGCTCCCTGGAGCGCACGGTGACACGGCAGGAATCCACGGGGACAGACGCAGGAGGAAACGCAGTTTGCGGAAGCTTGGCAGTGTTGCTAAGCAACACAGATGCCAAGGGGCGGGCAAGCGATGGAGCGGCAGCCGGTGAAATCGCAGTGCCGGCTCCTTTTGCTGGAGGGGGCTGGCAGGGCTTCTTCCGCGTTCCCGCCACTGGGGGAGCGGCCGGCCGTGGTCGGCTCAGCGCCGAGGGACCCTGCGCCCTGCCCCCGGCACCCGCGGGCGGGTGGCATCCCCGGCTGAGGGGCCCCGTCGGGCCCCGCAGGGCAGTGGCAGGGTCGCGCTACCCCCGCCCGTCTTCCGCGGGGGCCCTGGGATGGGGCAGCCCCGCGCGGCTGCTGTGCCGGCCCCCGCGGTGGGGCGGGCACCGCATGACGTGTCGGGGGCGGAGTTTTCGGCCGAGCCGAGCCGGGAGGGGCTGAGGGGCGGGGGGGCATTGGGGGCAGCCCCCCCTTCCTCCCGCGGCGGCTGCAAAGAGCTGCTCTGCCCGGCCCCCCCTCCGGGGCCGCGGCCACATGGTTTCGGACGTTCACAGAAAGACTGTCCTGTTTCTCCACCCGAGAGGAAGACCGCCCACACGCTTCGCATGTCGGGCATTTGGAAACAATGTTTCTGCCCGAAACTGCGCGGGTAGAGCGCGCAGGCACTCCCATCTGCCTCTTTTCTGGGACCGCCGGGGTGGGGCTCCCGGGGCGGCGCCAAGGTCTCAATGGGCTTTTTGCATGGGAAAGCGCGACACTGTGACCACGGGGCGGGACGCGACGGTGTCTCGGGACCCCCGACCTCCTCCCCCCGCCGCGCGCGGCCGTTCGCGAGGGAGAGCACGGGGGGGATCGGGGAACGGGGCTTTCCCGGCGCCCGATTCGCAGACCGCCGTTGGGCGCCTCCGCCTGTGCCCGGGGGCTTTCCCCCCTCCTTCCCAGGAGGAAGCTCACAAGGGGGGGGAAAGGACAAACCCAGGTCTTCTGAAGATGGCTTCGGGAGACCCTCTGAGCTGTCAGCTGCAGTCTCGAAACTTCGGTGCTCTTCCACTGAATCAGGAAGCGAGCTGAAAAGAAAATCTTCTCCCGACCTTTCAAACACCGTCATCGATCTTTCCCATATTTGTGATAATTTAGTTAGCGTGTATAACTCTGAATTCAAAAGAAATCCCAAGAGAGACCAAAATGACCTAGACCGCACTCTTCTGGGGGTCGGGATGAAACCCTATTTTTTTCCCCATCTATATAGTTCTGTTAGATGTTCCGAGGATATACCTGCTTCCCAACGTGCAAGATACATTCCCCATATCGTTAACACTAAGTTATCTTCCGGGCCTAGCGGCCGGTTCATTTTCTCAAATTTCTTCCCCTTACCGGAGAGAAATAAAAATCCCTTTTTCTTTAGAAAGGGGACAAGGTATTTTTTACCTTGTTTTTGCGGCTGCAGGTCACGTCAGGGGTCACCAGATGTCGCTGTGGGACACTTAGGAACGAGGCAGGGAGTGCATCAAAGAGGCTGCGTGGAGCTCTTGCAAGCAAGAGACCCTCCTTTATTTTCCTGACTCTTTTTGTACATTTACAGATTTGCCCACCCCAGAGGTGGGACCCTTGGGAACCACTGGTCATTTTCCAGAGACCATCACCAAAGCCTCTCCTCTGGGAACAGATGTGGGAACTTTGGTAGTTTACAGAACATGACCTTGTGCATCAAGACCGTGCCTGGGAATGGAATTTCCCAAAATCAAAACAGGCAGGCACGAAGCATGGCAACATGGTTCCTCTAATGTTTCCAATTATAGGCAGCTTCCCGGATGCACTTCAGAGAGAAAAAAAAAGCTGGTGCTGGCTGTTACCTCCCCTGGACAGCGCGTATCTGCACCACCCACCTAGGTTAGGTTCTTTCCTTCCATCCTGTCACCACTGGCAGGAGCCCTCCTCCAAAATTCTGATGCCGCCTCAAAAATGATCTCATGAAAGAGCATGACAACTAATTCATCTGAATTTTGGAAGTAGGGTCCTGAGAATCATGGCAGTCCTTTTGTTTTGTCAAGGCAAACTCCTATCCCCAGTCTCAGTGGTGAAAATGATAGTGCCCGGGGAGGAAAAGGCCTGCAACAACTTTCTATCCTGGCACATTTTGTGTAGAAGCAATCCTCCAACATATTCAGTTTTGCAGGTGATATGTCATAGTTGAGACAGCCACAACACTCAGAGTGCTTCATTAAAATTTCAGAAGGCTTCAAGTATCAGCACCTTGTTACCTAGAAATCTTTTGTACCTTTTTCCCTGTACTCTCCCATGGGCAGCTCCACACAGCTCTGGCTCTTTCTCTCTTTCATCTCCCTCTTCCTCCTGCAGCTCCAGCTCACTCCTTCCTGTCCCTAGCACAGCCACCTAACCCTGTCTGTCCCTCACACAACATCCTGTGACTTCCTCCTCACAGCACAGCCAGCAGATTCCAACTTATGCTCTACCAGCTAACTCACTCTTTATCACACCCATGGCTGTGAGGGCCTGGCTGTTCCCACTCTTTGGTAATTAACACAGCTGCAATATATTGGTGGCAAGATTGCCTTTAGTACTAGTGCTCTCTCTCCACAATCTGCCTCCCCATACTGATATCCCAGTTTAGCTCTAGTGGAGCATTCAGTGTTGGTTCTTGGGTCTACAAGAGTCAAATACATCATGGTGTGTAGACATGAGCAGGAAAGTGCATAGCACAAGTTTTTGTGATGCAGTTCAAGGGGTGTGACTTAAACAAGGAGCCTTCAACAGCTTCCTCACTAGGAATGTGAGTGAGGTGCAAATTAAGGGATGTAAATAGTAGGTCAAAGCCAGCAAAAGCCTTTTGTCCTGGCCCATTTTGTTGTCAGTAATGTGTAGATGTTTTCAACCTTGGATCTGCGCTTTGGATTGAATAGAGAGCAAATGGTACATTTAATTCTTTTGCAAGTACACAGCGTCATCTGGTGGAGCTGAACAGGGACAATGAGAAGGTTGAATGTAGAATGTATCAGGTTTTTTGGTGTTTTTTTTTTTTTTTTTTTGTTCCCTGTCCTAGCACCTCCAGAGTGGGAGCAGTTTGTTGAGGATCTTGGAGCTGCAAGAGTGAAAGGGTGTGATCCTACACATACCTGGCAAGGAAAGTGGAAAGTCTCAATGTTGGTGGTATGGTTTACATCAAAAAGTGAATAGGTTTTGCTGGCCTTTACCTCTCCTTGCCACCCTGCTATCTGAACATCCTTGAACTTTTTCTTTGGGCATGTGCTGTTGCTTCTTGTTATGTAACTTGCCAAAAATCCTCCACTGTAGTCCTCTTTATCTGTTTCTCCACTGGTTCCAGCTACATTATCATCCTGTGTACATATTTGTACATTCTTATACCTCTTCTTGCTAGTTAGTTTGTAAGCTCTGTTCAGCAGCTTCAGGGGAACTGAAATTTTCTATTTTCTATGTTATTCATCAGGGGATAAAGGACAGGAAATGTGAGCGAAAAGGGTGAAGTGATTGGGCTTTCAGACATGAAGTAATTGGTTGTTTGTGCAGAAATTAATTGCAAACTTATTAACACCTTTGTGCAACAAAAGAGAGAGATTGTCCTGCATTTTGAGAAAATATCTGGCAGAATCAGTCCAAGAAAAGGGATTTTCAGGGTCTGAAAGGTCACAGTCCTGAAAGAAAGGCAACTTCAGTATTTCCAAACATTGTCTTCCTTTTTACAGGCACATCTTTTCCCAGGGGAATTCTGTGTTAACATCATGAAAAATTCAGCTTCTGAAACGAGCAGAGAGGACCACAAAGGCCTGTAGGAGAACCATGTCTAGAAAGGCTTTCCCCACCCTCTGCAATGAGATGATTTAATTGCAGGACTATCCCTTCACTGCTGGATGTGAATAAGCAAAACTGTAGGCCTTGAACTCCTCTTACATTTCAAATTCATGATGTTACTCACACTATTTAAGGAATTTGATTTTCTTAATTTAGCAACGTGGGTGTAATTTCTGCTGTTTATCTTGATAAAAAAGACTGGGAACAAATGCCATCATTTTGCAGTGAGAATAAAATGCATTCCACTCTATGGATTTTATTCCCTTCCGTGTTCTGTTTTATTCAATTTCATTAAATCCCACACCATTCCATTGTATTCCATGCCATTTAGGTTCCCTTCCCTTCCCTTCCCTTCCCTTCCCTTCCCTTCCCTTCCCTTCCCTTCCCTTCCCTTCCCTTCCCTTCCCTTCCCTTCCCTCTCTGACATTCCATTCCATTCCATTCCATTCCATTCCATTCCATTCCATTCCATTCCATTCCATTCCATTCCATTCCATTCCATTTCTGGGATGGTGGGGGCAGTGACAATCTCCATTGCCAATGAAGTGGTTTGGGTACCTCAGCCAGCCTTCTTTCTGGCTGCATTTATTCTGAGCCTCAGACCAATCAATTTTAAAAGCAGAGGAGTTGTCAGGGAGTGAGGACAGGATTCGTGTCCCTTGCCTGTCTTAAAATGCTCCTGGATGCAGTCGTGTTCGGCTGCTGAGGAAGCAAAGAGAGGTGAATCTCCACAGGATGGCAGTCAAACCCAGCATGTTCTTTATCCATATTTGAGTGAGGATAAAAAGGACTTTAACACACGAGCTTGCATTCAGCTCCTAGACTATTTCTAGGACCACAAATTAATTGTTTACCATCTTAGTACTTTGGGTTTCTACGTAAAATTTGTATACATGTGTCCATGCGTAGGAATGACGTCTCCAAGATCAAGCATAGGAGAAGAAGCAGGGTATCAGCTAAGAAAACCTAATTTCTGTCCACCTACCCGCTTGAACAAAAATGCCCCAAAGAACATTCCTCGGTTCTTTCTCAACCCTGAAGCTGTGTAACTCTGTCCTTCCTTTCAGGCCTAGTTGCACGGTATGGTCTCCTGGCAAAAACAGCTAGGGTTAGGATAGAGCAGAAAATCAGGCAAGAAACAGAAACATTCAGGCTGAATGGGGAAACAGCAAGCAGGAAAGAAAATATTTTGAAGAACGTTTATGTTAAAAAAAAAAAAAAGGCAAACACTTGCAAAAGAGCCAAACACATAAAAGCTGATGTACAGAAAACTACAACCCAAGGGAGGGGAGAAGTGAGAAAACGGGAGAGGAACTAGAGGTCTGGGTTGTCTCTGGATATGTAGAAATCTCACTTATTTGTTGAAGAATGAGGCTTTCCCTTGAGCTGATCGATCACTCACTTGCCAGCTGAAGAACAGGCAAGTGAGTTGTCTGACAGGTTTAATTGTCCAGATTCCCTGCAATTCACATCACAGAGTACTGACAGAGGAAGGGCCAGGTTTCAAAGTAGTCAAAAAACTCCACTGAGCAATGGTGGGTGGGCTACACTTCCTGAACAGGAGGTGATTGTCAGCAGGTCATTTATGTAATTTCTCTGTCCTTCCTGACATACCCAGATTCTTGCCCATCATTTATGTCTTGTTTTATCTGAGCAAATGGCAAAGTTTCTGGGTAAGGGACTATAATTTTCTACATATGTATACACAGAGCTCTGGTTCTGATTTGAGAGCACTATGTACTTATTCTGAAAGTTTATGTGATAGATCTGCCAAGGGTCTGAGAGGACTGCAGGGAGACAACAGAGGGATTTGGAGTCAGCATGTGGGTGTGCAGGAGACACTAAGAGTCTTGAGAGTGTTGCCATTCCTGAAACTGGGCCTCCTCTCCTGGCAAAATGAGGCCCCATGATACCCAACTGCAAATCTCACCTGGCTTTTGCATCCTTGTCTGAACCATTATTGTTACCTGCAGCTGATAGAGCAGATCATTCCTGTCTTCATTCTTACCAACATCCATACTATTCTCCTTTTATTTCCATTTCTTACACATGCAGGCATGTGGAAAGTTTTGCCCACAACTACTGAGTAGCCAAAGCTTTTTCTTTGCATTATAGTTAGAAAAAAATCCCAGTATATAGATTTGTTGGCTGGACTGCCTGACTAGCATTGTTCTGGGATTTTCCGTAGCAGCAAGTAAACTCTTGATGGGCTGTTCCAGTGATTATAGTAGTAACAAATGAGAAGTTTAACTGCAGTAAATGGCAGGTGTCTAAACTGTAGGTGTGACAATTTAACCATTTAATCCAGCAAGATTCTAGTGTCTCTTCTTGACTGTCTAGGTGCTTGAGTGATATAGACAAATGTCCTGCAGTTCAGAGAGCACCCAAAAATGTTAAGAACTGGAATGGATTGCCCTCCTTGAAAAAAGATAAAAGATATATTATGTATGTGTCAGCTGAGGGAAAGTAAACATTCTCTCCACATATCTGAAGGAAGAGTGTAAACTTGAACTACAAATTATTTAGGAGGCTCTGGGGAATAAGAAGAATAATGAGATATCTATATCTATATCTATATATATATATAACTCAACAGTGGGATAGGGACAAGGAAATAGGAGAGAAATAGCAGAGGTTTGGTGCATAGGAGAGACTAGAGCTGTTCAATACTTTTGTGCAGGTTGGGTCCTGAATAAGTCTGAAGTTTAGACAGCAGGGAACTAACTGCAAAGGATTTGGGTCAGCATGGTTTTAAGTAACTTCAGCACGCCAGCTAGGGGAAACGTGGGGTGCTTTTAGGGACTTTGCTGAGTGCCAGCCTGTCTAACAGGGGACCTCAGCTGGAGTCACAGACCTGCAGCCAGTCCTGTCCATGTGCTGGGCTGCACGGCTGTTACAGCGCCTGGATGTGGCCCTGGGGAAATGCTCCAAGGAGCTGCTTCTGAATTGCTCTAACCTAGGAGATCAAGCAGGTGATGCTCAACAGCTATTTGAGACTTTACATCTGTGCACATTTCTCTACGAATGTAGCTGTTCTCACAGACACTAGTTTAAGCTGTGGCTCATTTTGTAACTGAGCTGGTTGTCCATGAACTGCTTGCTTCGATTATTAGTTATTTGTAAAGTGTGGTTTCCCTAACTCAATTGTTTTCTCTCCTCGCTATCACTTGTTTTATCTACTGCTTGATTCACTAATAACCTTTCTGAATAAGAAAGTTAATGATTATCAGCTAATATATAATTACAGTGAATGTTCTGCAGACAATATGTTGTTCTACTACAGGACCCTCACTTCTTGTCTCTATCAGGCATTGGAGCTGCTTTTTTTTTTTTTTTTTTTTTTTTTTTTTTTTTTTTTTTCTTTTTTCCCAGAGACAACCAAGCCATGAATTTGTTGGTTTTGGCTGCAGATGGGAATGTAGCGTATGCTAGGAATAACAGAGTGTGACAGCACTTGCTATGCACTGGGATCTGACACAGTGCTGTTTTCCCACTCAGTTTTGTTCTGCCAGGGTGGTAGGGGAGAAATAAAATGTTATAGGATATTGTTGGGGTTGGTCATCTTGTACCATAAGCTAATTACAGGGAATGATATTTGACACAGCACATGTTGATCTCTGGATTATTTATGTCCTATTGGTGTTTGATCAAAGAGTAAAATCGCTCCATATCTTCTGTCAGAGCTTTTGGAATCTAGCCACAAATTCTTGCAGAGAGAGTTTCATTAAAAATTTGTATGTGTGCAAGAGAAAGAAAGATATGAAGCCAAACACAATGTTAGAAAACAAAGAACAAAATTTAAGAATTTATGGGAATGTTAATTATTTAATTCTTAATGGAACCAGAGCCAATAAAAGGTGGTTTTTTAATTTATTTGTAGTCTGTTTATTGAAGCAAATGCATTTAAGTATCAGAACATTAATACTGTCTGTTAAAATCTACTTTTGATAAACAGCATTGAATTAAAGAAGTTTTTATGATGTGTCCTTCTGAGGGCATAGTAGAAGTAGTTCTTGTAGCTGATGCTCATCAACATGCAGGAGATGTTTGGCAATTGGTGGGTGAGAGTTGCAGAGCAATGCTGCTCTTTGCTGTCTCAAGCTCAGACGAGAAATTGCATATGTTGGGTCTGACTTCAGAACTATGCAGCCCTGGTTAGTCCCATTGATGTCAATCTACATTTCCAGGCTTGAGAAACTTTGAAAGCCCAGCTCCAGGGCAGGAATGGGAAATGCATGTTACTTTGAAATGCTGGAGTATGGCATCCAACCAACTGATGGTTTCACTCTTGACATTATTGCTATTACAAAAGAGGGACTGGGGAATGAATTTCTGATAAACGTTGGAATTAATCGAATAATTGAGTGTAGCATTCATGTGGTGAAAGAACAATTCCCTCATTCCCTGAATGAATATAATGCAGGATGGAATTTTTTTGCATGTCTTCTATCACTTGGAGCAACTGCAGTCAAAATGGTGATGTGTAAACAATTTAAATTAAAAAACCCTGCAAAATTAAAAAAAAAGTTAGGAGGATGCAAAATTGCAAATATTTCTTAGGTTTCAGAAAGCAGATTTTGCTCTTTGATATAGCATGAACTTAGCCAATATATTTTTCCATGGAAGAGTTAAAGATTGCATTTCTTAACTGTAATAGATAAAATTGTATCAAGTGAGGAAAAGGTATTTAGAAATGGATTATATTTACATAACACTGCTTGAATTACTCTTTTTATATGTCTTGTTATAGGTAGTATATTGGTTCAAAGTAAACAGCCACCTTTGTGTGGATCATCCTCTTCCCATTTTTGTTCCTGCATTTCCAGGAGGATACAGGTTCACTGTCTAGGACATGACTTCTGAAAAGCAATAATTAAGTCCCTCACAAAGTCTTCCACCTGACTCCGGTCATCATCTCCTTAGGATGGGAAATCAATGCACTGCTCCCAGAGTGTGGTTGCTTGTAAATATCTTTATATAGGATTCAGAAAGTCTGGGTTTGGGAGTTCTCTTAACATAACTATCCAATAAATATGTCAGCATGAATTGAAATGACAAACCCCAACTTTTCTTCTTCTATATACAAAGCATATTCCTTTAGAGTAGGACAAACAACTTGTCTTGGAGAGGAAACCTAAACCCAGATCTTAGCTCTGCAAAGTCTTACCGCTTTTTAATCAGAGAATCATAGAATAATTTGGGTTGGAAGAGACCTTAAAGATGGTCTAGTTTCAATCCTTCTGCCATAGGCAGGGACACCTTCCACTAGACCACATTGCTCAGAGCTCCATCCAATCCTGCCTTGAACCCTTCCAGGGATGGAGCACCAACAACTCTGTGCAGCCTCTTCCAGTGCCTCACCACCCTCACAATAAAGAATTTCTTCTTAATATCCAATCTAATTATTTTAGCTTAAAGGCACTAAGAATAGAAAAGTTAATAGAAAAGAACAATATAAGTTTTATTTTTAGAGTAAACTTAAAGATAGCCAAGGGGGCACATGTATATCAGATTGATTCTGTGCCAGAAAAATTATCATGGTATGCAGGCACTTCAAAATCAAAACTTTTGATAAAGTTTTTAGTGTTTTCTGACACTGCTTTGAGAGTGGAGCTGAACAAAGGAAATTTCCAACCCATAAAAATAGTCTCTTTTAAAAGACACTCAAATCATTAAAAAAAACCTTAAATGCCATGCTTTGTTTTCTTTTACTATCCTCCTCCCTTTCCCAAACAGTCCTAACTGTGGTAACACAGTCCCTTGGGATGCAATCCTGGTGGAAATGGTTTGAGACACCTGCTCCAGAGGAATGCAAGGGCATTATGTAGACTTGCTTCCACAAATATTATTTAATGTCAGCACAAATTTACACTTCAGTGCTCTGTGTTGGGCAGTGTTCAGAGGAAGAAAGCCCTCTGCAATCCAATATTAGAGCTTCTTCCAGACTGCAGCTCCAGGAGCTGTAGTTACATGCTGGAGAACAGATGTTCTTTCTCAGTTCTTGGAGTTCTTGCATTGTGACATTTGTAATTCATGTTCTAGTGAAATAGGTTTGGAATGATGCTATAGAAAAAATTCAGCAGCAAACCAGGAGTTTTGGTGGTACCTGTTTATTACCCAAAGGTATTTCCTGGTGGCTGCTCTTGTAGACCCCAGCTTTGGACCTAAACTGTTTTTCAAAAGGAATAAAAATTTTCATGTGCAGTTCTAGTAAGCATGTGTTTGTATTCACATCAAAAATGCACATGTATTGCTGGCTTGTGCTACTGATATGCATTTTTTCATGATGCCAAAACAGTCACTGTCAAGTTGGATAATTCTCTTATGTTTTTATAAATGATCTGGATGCAGGAATAGAATGCACACTGAATAAGTTAGCTGGTGATAATAAACTAGGAGGATCTGTGGACTCCCTTGAAGGCAGAGAGCTCTAGATAGGACTACAGAGCTGAGCAATCACCACTGTAAGAAATTTAACAAGACCGAGTGCTGGATTCTCACATGGGATGGGGTAATACTGGTTATATGTACAAAGTGGGGGGTGAGAGGCTGGAGAGTAGCCCAGCAGAAGGAGATCTGGGGGTCGAGGTTGATGGCAAGTGAACTATAAGTCAACAGTGTGTCCTGGCAGTAGATTTTGTCTAGGCACTGAGGTTTATTGAGAGGAACATGGTCTCACTCTGAGAGGAGAAAACATGCCCTTTGGCCCCGTTGGTGAGAGCAAATAATTGTAAACTATTTCTTTAAGATGTTGCTCAGACTTAGATAAAATGCTTAATCTCTAGACAGCTGCAGTTTGCTGAGGTGAAAGCTGCCCTTGGCTAGCATTTTTCACAAGCATAAAGTGGCAGATCAACACCACAAATTCCATTAGAACTATCTACTTAGACCCCTGAAATTTTTCTGTTGCTAAGCCAACATTTCTCCATTTTGAAGGCCAGTTGCAATTTATGTATCATTATTAAGTAGGTGCTTGAAATGAAATAAAAGCAGCAGTAAGAGCTCAAATTACTGTTCTATTCCACTCCATCTCTCTGGATTAGTCTTTGCAAATACCTGACTTAATTATCTACCAGGATATGTCCTCTTCAAAGTAATTGTTTATTGTGATGATTTCTGTTCCATCAAGGCATGAAAAATGAAGCTCAGGGCTCTTTTCGTGTGGTGTTCTATAGACAAGGTCAGCTCCTTTGGTGAAGTGGAAATATGACTCATCAAATATAAAGCAAAGCCTCAAAGTCTGTGGTTTTCAGAGGCAGCCTCACAGAAATACTCATACGTAAGGGATCAGACAAAGGTAGATAGATAGATAGATAGATAGATAGATAGATAGATAGATAGAATTGAGAGTTTAACCCATGGAGGTATGCAGAGATACACAATGAGTTCATCAACTACCTTTCTCTTCTGCTTGTTCATTCAGGTGATGAACAAATGCCATCTCTGTCAAACAGCAGATGACTGATGCTTCAGAGAACCATGTATGGACCAATTTCTTAAATTTTTAGATAGGGGTTTTTTTTTGCTTGTTTGTTCTCTTTGTGAACAAGGCAAGGACAGCTGTCCTGTTCGTAGCAGCTACTATGAGCTGGGGCAATATAGAAGACATATCTTTTTAAAATTATCCAGCCCAGATGCTTCCTCACTATCTGAAGCATCTATGTTTAGAAATCAGTGCAGTATCCAAACTCATTTAGTCCATCCTTCTAATCTTACTTGCATAAATGTATTATCTAGATCATATTTTTGAGGTACTAAACTGTGTTAAACACTAACTGTGTTTTATAGGTAATTATCACTTTATCGAGTCTGTCTGTTTACTAGAATATTTTTGTAGACTTTTAATAACCCTGAAGACATTACAACATAGTAAAAAATATGTCAGTGGCTTACCTATAACGACCTTTATTGAGACAAGCTGAATATTTTACAGGGTAAATTTGGGACAGTATTTCAAAGACAGTGCAAACTTTATCTATTTGCCTTTCCTGAACAAGCTGTAAATTAGTTCACTGCGTCAGACATTCTGCAGCTATTTCTCTTCTCCCATCACTGCAGATCTCTGAACAGAAATCTTCTGATCAACAGGAAGGGGAGAGAATTCACTTTAGTGCTGAATTAATGGGATCAGCAAAATGTGTGTAAGATTTAACAACCAATTGAGGGTAAGCCACATTTCTATGCTTGAAGAAAGTGAAAGGCAACAGTAGCAGAGTTAGACTTTATTGGGTCTTTCTGGGGACAGAGTTTAATAATAGCTGGTAAAATGACAGAGTTAATACCATTCTATATCATCTGAAAGTAGAGAGAAAGGGTTTATTTTTCCAGTAATTTCTTTGCATGCTGACAAGTGATCTCTGGTTGCATTGATCATTAGTTCTTTCAAACATGCTTCAAACTACATTTAAAAGAGGATGAGAGACACAAAGAAGTAGGCAAAGCTAGAAAAAAAACCCTGTGTCTGACTTATCTATCTACATATGAAGTCCTACACAGTGTCATGTATGTTTCTAAATAGCATTTGAATATATATTACTTGTAATATATATTCAAAAGCTATTTATTTTATAAACTGGTATAGACAGGTAAAGCCAATTAAAGCTCTGTCATCATTAAAGACACAGAATTTGGTACATTAGATGTACTAAAAAAATACAGTCAAGAGGCCATGGGTCTTCATGCTATTTGTGGTTAGATGGTTGCCATCTGGGAAAAATGCTCTACTTGTGAGCTATTTGCCCCATCTTCCTATTTCAGGAACACTTCCAAATTTTGGGATTTTTTTGTTGTTGTTGTTTTTATTTCCTGTGTCTGCATTGGAAAATGGCACCTATAAGAGCTTGGGTAGGACTAGCATTTGAAGATGCACATCCAGCCCTTCCAGTCAGCCTTAGTGGTAAGCAAGAAAACCCATAAAGCCCATGGGGCACCTGGGCATCCCTGGGCATCCTGATGGAGTTTTGTCTCTGACTCCTTCCTGCCTTGTTTGACTTGTTCCTGGATGGGCATCTAGAACCCTGAGTGGGCCCTAGTCCTGTTCCCACCCCTGCAACTTCTCAAGTGCTTGAGGAGGGTTATTGCTTTGCCCTGAAGCAAGGGCATGTTAGAGAAAATAATGGTGGCAATGGATAACAGGGCAGACTGTTTAGGTAGGGTTAAAGTATTCATTCACTGACATCACTACAGAATTTCTGTAAAACATAACTGGTTTGAAACAATGCTATCTTTTAGATTTATTACACTTTTAATTATGTGTCCTAAACATGCAGCATTGTCACAGCCTATATATATATTGAGCCCTGCAGCTAGGTAGGATTAACTTGAAACACAACCAGAAATCGTATTTTTACACTCTGGAAATCTGTTTTCACTGGGAAAAAATGTTTTGTGATGCTTCAGTTTATCTGGAGAAGTGTGTAAAACTATAACTTTTAAATTTCTGTCAGCAGCAAGAATAAATTTTTCCTTCTAGTTTTTTTTTTTTATTATTATTTTTAATTTTTAGGCCTATACATTTCTACAGTAAATCAATGAAAGTGTTTTAAAAAAGAAAAGAGGAATAAAGAGGAGAGTCCTCATTGCTTGACTCTCTGTCAAACACATAACATGTTTGGAAACCATAAAGGTTTGCCCTGAAATGTGTGTTAAGCAAGTTTTCAAATATTCCAATGTTGCCTTTTTCTCAACCTGGAAATGAAACTCGAGATAATTTTAGTAAGGAGGCAATATAAAAGGGAATCTTTATTTGAAGGCCTCCAGAGGCAGTTATGGAAAGATGCCCACAAAAGCCCACCCCCTCCTGGAGTGAGTTCATTTTATAGGTTTTAGGAAATTAGCGTAGTTGATAAAATGCACCAATTAGGAGGACAAGTGGTGATGCAATTGCCTCCCCAGATCAAGCCACTTTTTCTGGAGCCTCCCTTCAGCACTAGTTGCACTTTGTCCATGAAATACATCTTGAAGAGTTGTTCTCAGCCTTGGTTCCCAGGAAGAACTAAGATAGCACTGAGCCTTGTGCCCCCTGGGGCTTGCAGCTCTGGAATTTGTTTTGTTTTTCTGCTTAAGGAAAGGCCATGGAAAAGTACTGGGAAAAGTAGAAACTAATACAATAGGTGACAGCGTTACAAATATATGTGTGACTAATACAGAGAACATAGGAAAGAAAAAAAAAGGCAAAACCCAAACGGCATCACCAGAAAGTAACTGCATCCACTAAGTAGCTTTAACTCTTTTACTAAGGACTTAGATCTTCCTGAGACCTCACAGAAGTCAGTACTTAACCTTCCTTGTTCCTTCCCTGCAGTGTCCTTGGCCACATGGCTAACTCAGAAGGTGCAGTCCCCATCTCCAGCCCCTTTTGGGGTTTGGCATGTACCATTATGGGTGTTTTACAGAACCTGTAAATCTGTGAAGGCATTTTCTCCTGGCTGACCTGTGAAGCATTGAAGCTGAGATTTAAATTTGGGTACTTGAATACCAAGAGCTTCAAGGCCCTCCTGAGCTGCCTGGTCTATCTGAGTGCAGATCCTTCCCCATGTCAGCCTGAAGGAACACTTAAACACAAAGGTAGTTTGGGTAGAGTGGCAGAAAAAGTCACTGGTTCTGCCAGTCTGTTTCTCTTCAGTCAACATTTCTCTTGAAGAGGCCACTCTCTCCTGACCATCCTGTGCTCTATCTTCAATTATTTGGTCAAAGGAATGTGAGAAGGAAGCCCAAATGTCAGGTTTGGGTTCAGGCTGAGTTGCTTTTACTAGAAGTTAGTGTCAGTCTGAGGTAGCCATGCGCTGTTTTCATTCTCAAGGTTGTGATATGTTTGACATATATGAGGCTTATGGCTGTGCTGTTATGTGGAAATGTATGGCGGAGCTAATGCTTTTGGCATTGTCCTTGTGTCTAAACAGAAATGAATAGATGCTTTGCTAAGCTGTAACCCCAGGCCATGTTTGCCTGGTGGAGCATCACGTGGCATGGATTTGCATGATGCAGGTTCCACATGTAATGCTAAGCCAAAAAGACTTTCCAACTTCTCAACACTGTTCCTGGGCAAATGCATGTTCTGGAAAGATATGTGTTGGGTTTTTTACATTCTGAAGCCCCATCCAACAACTAACTTGCTGTTTAAGTCTTCTTTTATAGTGAATCTGGTGTTTACTTTTGTAATAATGCCTGGCAATGTTAGCTTTTTATAACTGTGTGTGGCAAGAAAAACTTTCATAATTAGTGGGGCCTTATTTCAATTTCAGTTATATTTGCAAGGTTAGTAAGATTATGAAGACAGCTTTAATAAGATTATGATGATAACACACATTTAACATATTATCCAAAATGTATTTAGTTTATTAACAGTGAGGAGGCTACAGGGAAACAGGGGAGGGATTCTTTGTCAGGAAGTGTAGTGCTAGAACACGGAGGAATGGGCACAAACTGACAGAGGGGAAATTTAGGTTAGATATTAGGAAGAAGTTATTTTCTTTGCTTTGAGGGTGGTGAGATACCAGAACAGGTTGCAACAGGTTGCCCAGGGAGTTTGTGAATGCCCCATCTCTGGACGTGTCCAAGGCTGGGTTGGATGGGGATTTGAGCAACCTGGACTAATGGCAGGTGTCCCTTCCCAGGGCAGAGGATTTGGAAATAGATGTTTCTAAAACTCCCTTCCAACCCTTAACCTTCTATGCTTCTATAACAGAGCTCTGATTTCATTATTTTAATGGTTTTAACGTTAGAGATTTTTATTATTTTTGTTTGTTTCTAGAGCAGAACTATACAAAAAAGGCAAAGCAAAAAGTTATTTTTTAAATATATATTTTACACTGCCCTAAAAGTAGCAGAACCTATTAAGGAAGGAGCATCTACCCTTGGTGTGATCAACTCAAGATGGACAATGTGGACGTGAAGTCCCTCTCCAGGAAACATTTATCTCTCTGAGAAAGAACTATTAGGAGAAGTGAGACCCTGTTTTTCTTTGGGAGATTATCTGGAAAACAGGTTTAAATTCCTGTTCCACCATCAACTTCCTTTTGTCAAAAATCACTGTGCTGAAGCACATATCCTAAAATGTGTAAAGGTGTCACACTGTCATCATGATTTACTACATGCCCTGAGATTATTTCTGACAGTACAGGAATATTCATGTTGAAACACCATTGTGTCCTTGTTTCCCAGCTGTTTTTTTTTTTTTAATCTTGGAAGTTCTGGCAAGCAATAACATGATCTGGGAATACAATAACATGATCTGGGAAATTGAAGAATATTGTTCTTGTGCTGAAAATAAACACAACTCTTGTTCAGGGTAGTGTATTAAATTCAAAATTTTGAAAGAAATTTTCCTTTGAATTTTGAAGTAATCAACTTGCCTTTCTTGTACTATTATACAATTCAAAACTATTTATTAAATTGTGTGACCTTTAATAGAAAAAAGAACAAGTGCCTTTGTGATGTTTCTAATTTAAATAGAAAGCCAAACCCCAAAATTATTTTCAATTGAAGAGAAGTTCAAACTTCTATTAAGTGATTGCAAAACTGAAAGGACAAATATTATTTCACATTGGATGTTGCAAGACAGATTAGTAAGGAAAAACTGTTAATTATTTGGATAGAATAATGTTGAAAATTAATAATGTGTCCTTTTGTAAGTTTTAATTGCTTAATTACCTTTTGTTTTACCTACTAAGAGATACCATGAGACTGTAAATAAGTACTGTGTTGTTACCTTTAGAATTATAGTGTTGAATGTTGGCAGAGCTTCAATTGACTTAACTGGTTTATCTGTTTTAACTGTGGGTTGTTTTTTTTTTTTTTAATCTCATTGAAATATATTATTTGTCTCAGTTTTACAAGATTCTGTGACTGGCTGTGCCATTAGGGCTGCTTGTAAAGTCAGGATAGTATCTACAAATCATCTGAAGTGATTTGCAATAGTCTGGAGAACAACTGTTACCAGCAGCAGAAGGACACAAATAATCCTGGATGTGACAGCTCATTGATTCCTTTGTCAAGTCCACAATGAAAGGATGAGAAGTGAAGGCATTTCATTGCTGTATGTGGAGGGAGTGAATACGTTAAAATAAAAAAGGAAAATAG
Organism: Phylloscopus trochilus trochilus; assembly: GCA_016584745.2. NCBI lineage: Eukaryota > Metazoa > Chordata > Aves > Passeriformes > Phylloscopidae > Phylloscopus > Phylloscopus trochilus. The sequence goes on along the minus strand of WQNJ02000007.1, from coordinate 55,508,027 downwards.
ATATTGATAGCAAAAAATAAATAACCCTGAAACATAAAACCATGAGCTAATCTGGTTTTATTTGAAAGGAAGAGTAAGTCCAAGGAAGTCAAAGTTTGGGAGCGGGAATTCATGCCACCAACAGTTTGAGACATAGTAGGAATAAGCACAGAGAGTAAGAGGAAAAACTGATGAAAAGTACACAGCTGAAACATTAGGATTGATAGGGTAAAGGAAGGATGGCCAAGAATCAAGATATGCTATGTTTTCATAAAAGATTAATGCTAGTACTCAAAGACCCTTTGAACAAAAGAACAATGGAGTGATGCTGAACACAGATAGGATGTAAATTTAGTTTGGCCTGGTGTTTTGTCTCAGGCTTTTTGTGATGGTAAAGCAGAGATTTAAAATGGCAATGAATGGACAGAAATGAAATGCCCATCTTGGAGAAGAGAATTTGACTTTGGGAGTTTATTGAATAGTAAATGAAGGTGAAAAGTGAGCTGAGAACCTCTGCAAGTCCTGAACATCTCTCTCATGAAATTGCCAACTCAGAAGCAAAGATCCTTAACAAGTTCCCAACTTGATCTGGAGAATAACTGGAGAGATATTTAATTTTAAAAAGAAGGAGGGAGAACACCCTTGAGAACTGTAAACACCTAAGTATGACCATAATGGCCTTTAAGACTTTTGAAGGATCATACCACCAGAGACCTGGAAGTGCAAGTCTGATAGGATGCATCAGAGCAGGCCTGTAGTGGAGCAGATGGCTCAGATTGAGCTGATAATTTTCTTTCATGGAGTTACTAACATTTATGACATGAGAACTGAGACAGACCAGCACTTTGGTAAAGCATTAAACATACTGCCTTGGGAAAGGACAGGTGGGAAAAAAGAGAAGAGCAGAAAGAGCAACACTGGCTGAAATTTAAAACTATTCTTGTGCAAGAAATTCAGATACCCTAAAAAACTTTGGCTCATTTTAGAACAAAATTTTTGTTTGTTTGTTTGTGTTTTTCTTTTAGGAGGAGACAAAGTTAGTTGTGGTGGGGCAACATTCAGAACATTTTGGTTAGCTTCTGAACTGAAAATGAGCTTGGGAGCACAGAATCATAAATATCCTGTATTCACTAACCTTCTCAGTCTGAATACTGAAAGAAGCACTGGGCACCCTGGGAGCCTGTTGTTAGGAATAAAAATAGGTGGGTACAGCCAGGCCTATATTTGATCAGAAATTCACAAAGACTTTTTCAACAGAATACCCCTGTGGTTTTCTAATCCAGTGACCCTGACTGTACCTCAGGCTTGGAATTTGATTCAGTCAGGTTTGAGGCAGACTTTGACTTCAACTCTGACCCTGCTGGGTCTTGGCTGCAGTTTCTACAGGGGATTCTGATGAAAAAAGGCGGCCGGGGTTTTCTGCGAGTGGAATGAGCTAGTCCTCTCAGTGCAGACTTTTTTTTTCCCTTTCCATTGCTACTCCAATATAGCTGCCTTCATTCAGTTTCTTTGCTTTGCATCACAAAGTAGCAGAACCAACATCTTGTGTGTGATCATGTGGTGCCTACAGGCCAACCAGGGATTGGGCCTGACCCACAGGGGTTTAGGAAAGGCACATCCTGCGTCACCAGCCTGACCTTTTGGGATCAAATGGATGAAGAGAAGGCTCTGGGTGTATCTACCTGGAGCCTTTGATACTGTGGTGAGACCTTATCACTCCCTACAGCTCCCTGAAAGGAGGTTGTGGCAGGTGGGGATCGGTGTCTTCTCCCAGGCAACCAGCGACAGGGGGAGAGGACATGGCCTCAAGCTGTGCCAGGGGAGGTTCAGATTGCACATCAGGAAGCATTTCTTCAAAGAAGAGGTCGTTAAACATTGAAATGGACTGCCCAGGGAGGTGGTGGAGTCATCATCTCTGGAGGTGTTCAAGAAATGTGGTTTAGTTGACAAGGTGGCGATAAAAAGTGATCTCAGAGGTCTCTTCCAACCTAAACAATTCTGTGATTCTGCAGTTGTGCTCAGGCTCTCTTAGAAAAATGTTTCCTTGAAAGAAATTATATCACAATTTGATTAAAATAGAATAACAGGATAATTGAATTATCTTTAGGTTAATATAAAAGAAAAGCAATATGAAGGGATTGCCCAGGGCCCTATGATATCTGTTTCTTTTTCATTTCCTGAAATATGCTTGCTGATTAATGAATCCTTCCTGTCACATATGATGATAATGGTTTCTCTTTTCTGTTGAAAACAATGGCTTTGTTCTCTACTTTTCATCTTCATCTGCCTTGGAATTGACTGAATGGAGCAATAACACTTTCTCAAGATTCTTCCAACAGATTTATTTTACTTTCCTTATTTGCTGAAATGCAGGACTTTTTTGGGAAGGGAGGTGCTCAAAACTCAAAACAAGCAGCAACTTTTCTGCTTTGAAGCTGCTCCTTCTCGAAGCTTGCTCAATAATGACTATATGAAGTAACATCTTTTGTTGTCTATATCCTGTAATCTCAAATCCTTTTTACTGCTTCTTTTTCTATTAATGGAAAATGTTTTTCCAGTGTTTCTCAAACACCGACACATCCAACAGCTCAGTTTCCCAGGTTTATCCCTTATGTGTGATATCCCACAGTTTTTTTCCTTACCTACTCTCATTTTACCAGATTGCACCTCTACAAAGTCTATGAAATTATAATTTCATAGGTAGTACAATGGCTTGTCTATAAATCTGTTTTGTGGTAATTTCCAGGAAGACAGGTCCTTTCTAGAGACTGACAAAATTTGGTATTTTGTGTTTGTGCCTCCTCTCCTCTCCTCTCCTCTCCTCTCCTCTCCTCTCCTCTCCTCTCCTCTCCTCTCCTCTCCTCTCCTCTCCTCTCCTCTCCTCTCCTCTCCTCTCCTCTCCTCTCCTCTCCTCTCCTCTCCTCTCCTCTCCTCTCCTCTCCTCTCCTCTCCTCTCCTCTCCTTTCTTTCACTTGCACTGCTGGGAACATTATGGAATTTGAATAATGCCCTGCTATGTCCTACATTTTCCTTTGTGTTCTCCACTTCTTCCCCCTACTCCCTACCTACTGCCCTGTGATAAGGAAACCAATCCAGCTTCCTCTGAAGGCTGGTATATTCTTAACCTATGACTGCTGAAATACAAACGTATTTTTCACAGGGGTAATGACAGCTCATCTCATCAGGGACTCTGAGAGTCCCAGACTGACTTCAGAGGCAAGCTACCATCCCATTTGGGGAATATCAAAGACATTCAGAACCTCTCGGATTATGAAAACAGGCAAACTGCTGGAAGACAGAGTCAATCACAAGGAGTTGCCTGGAGAAATGCTGCTTCATTCTCTCAGATTTGGTTCAAGAATGGCTAACTTGTGCTATAAACCACTGCAAGTATGTCAAGTTTTCCTGCTCAGGTAAGGATGCAATTAATTTCTGATACTGGCTGAATTGAATGAAAACAAGATTTTGTGTCCCTGTCTGTCCCAGCATCATATACATAACCATTAGAGAGTCATACTGGATCAAGCATTCAAATCTGCAATATGTCTGGTCTCATGGTGCTCAGCCAGACTCCTCATCACTCCTCCTTTAGATCAGTCCCTTTACAGTGCTGTAAAGATGGGATTAGGTGCTGGTTAGAAAATCCCATGCATACAGTTTTGCATGCACGTATATTATGTGCTGCTCCAGTCAACAAAACACTGTTTGGACAAAATGTGACTCTCCTCACAGGAACAGTAAGTGACTGGTTGCTATTGATCTCCCCTCAGCAATACTATCCCTTCTGTATTTTCATCACAACTGGCTTGATAAAATGGCTTGGCATAAGCCAGTTTGAACTCTTATTTCAAGCATGCAGCTTAAAAAGGGAACTCTCAACTTTAAGACTTTCTTTGGAAAATCTTGGGAAAGGTGAGACAAAGGATGGAACTCCTCCCCTCATATCATGTACACTACAATAATTAATTCCTAGGAAGACTTTCAGTTTCTGTGGCCTGCCTTTTCCAGCCAGCTTGGGCATGTCTCTGTAAAGAAAATGTTATGGAACATTTTGTCATCTACTGTACAAAAGATGAAGGTGAGATTAGCTCAGTAAAATGCAGATAGTATACAGGGAACAAAACTATACTTTGCATGGAAATTCAGTCCCAGCTTTATCAGTGGAGAAACTAATATCACTTAAATATTTTAATAACAGAATGTGATACTTCCTGGAACCTTCTTTTCTTTGAACTTGCTGAATTAGCAGTGTAAATTGAGATTTAAATCATTTGATGAGAGCTGGGGGAGTGACTCTTCAGTATCTTTCACATTAATCTCAATATAATCTTTTCTATCGAGGGGTGAGGAAGGAAATGACCTTTACAAACAACTTGGAGTCACTCTGTGAAGACAGTATGTCCTACTGTCAGTGATACAGGACTACAGTGGTGCTAGAGTGGCTGAGGCTGGGTTACTCACTCCTCTATACATTTTCATTCAGCTTTGAGGCTCCATCTGACGTAGCTATAAAAGCTTTGTGAATCTCAGATGATGATGGCTTCCTTCAGTTGCACTGGCTTGAAATAGAAGAAACCCAAAGTGGTGTGATTTCCATGTGGAGAAACACATGGGTGGGCTCAAGAACCAGCAAGTATAGGGAAATCCAGTCTAGTCTAGGGGAGAAGTCCTGTATGGTCTCCAAACAATTGAGATGGCTTAACCCTGAGCAAGACCAACTATGGGACAATGAAGAATTTATATCTGAGTAGTATCAGTAGAGTGCTCTGCATCTTATCCTAGCTCATTCTGCCAAATTCTCAGTTGTCTTAGGGAGGAGGGAAAATGGAGACCAAGTAATACACAGAGGAAAAGACAAAGCTGGATGCACCGAGCAAATATTTCCTGGACTGTGCAGAAATAAGCAGGAGCTCTGAAGCGTAGCATAAATGCAAAATAAACTGGGTGTTTACAGAGACAATCCTCAGTGCTTAAGACTCTTTTCCCTGTAGCTCTTTTCCCTGAATATTGACCAACAGATGACACCTCTGCTCTTCTGCTTTTAAACAAATGGGGAACAGACAAGCTGTTGCACAAAGTCTCCAAACACAAAGTTATTTCCCTCCCTGCTCTTCTGTGAATCCAACCCAAATATGTCAATTTGCTTTTCTTAATTGCTTTTTGTTTATTTCCTCAACTGGTTCTCCTTGTGAAACCTACTGGCACTCTGGCTTAGATTTTTGGATGGTTTCCCTGTTTTAACCCTTTCACAGCATCCCTGATTCTGCAGCGTGCTTCAGGGATAACGACAAGGGCTACCATGGCTCTGGTCATCAAGAGGGCACAGTTCAGCATGGGGCTGCTCTTCTAACCTCCTCTGTGATACATCAGAGGCAGCCTGTGGGGAGGGGATGGCATTTGTCACAGGCGGCCTTGGCATCCCTCAGCATTCCTGTCTCTCCACAAGGCTATGACTTCTTTGTCAAGGGCTGTCACTGCTTCATTTTGGGTTATACCTCTAAAAATTGCAGAATCCCTAAGTCAGTGGTGTGATTGACGAACCCATTTGACATCCTAAATTTATAGTTGATGAGATTTTAATTTGTTTGGAAAAATAAATTTCTCTTCATTATATTATTTGTCTCAAACTCTCCTCAACAAGGAGCTCAGTGCCAGCACATGGGTGCAGTGATGCCACACAATAAGACAATAAATGAAGACAATAAGTGAAGACAATAAATGCATTGCAGCGGTTTTTCTGTCAAATGCCTGGAGTGTAACTAAATAAAAATCTAAGGCTACATTTTTGCAGGAGTTGATAGTTGCTGATCACAGGCGGTATGTCTTGTCACTGATGGGTGCAAGGGGAATCTTCTGCTTTCAAAACATACTAATTAATTGAGTAGCCATTACATGCGTGACTTGCTCCTCTGAAGTGTGCCTGGGTGCATGGGAGCAGAATAAATCCAAAAGTCCCTTTTTAGATTTAATCCCGATGAATTAATCAACAGACAATATTGCAGGCAATCCCTCCAGACTGAGTGATATTTACATAAGAAATAACAACGTCCTCTTCATTAGTTATGCATGGCTTTCATATAATTGAAGTTTCATTTTGTTGTAGGTCCTAACAAATCTTTAGATTAAAATACAAAGCCATTATTGGATGCTAGTACTAATTAGCAACACATTGGGCCTTTAATGGCCCAATCCTGGAAACTCTGAGGCCCACAAGAAATGAGACTTTATTAAGACTATCCTCACAAATGATATTACAAAGGGACATATTGTTTTACAGAATTGCATCTTAGAAAACCTGAAAGCATCTTTTCATAAGAAAAATAGGAAGGTTATTTAGCAGCCACAATTCCTTGTTCCCAAATCTTGGAGATACCCTGTTATGAAAAACAAATAAACCACAAAATCCTCTTATGAATCAATTATAAAAATATTTAATCCAGTAAACTTTATTTTTGAAAATTAGAAAGTTTAAAGAGAGCAATTCTGAAGGAGACAGTCTTGCCAATTGCCACAATTGTCTTTCTACTCTTATAGTCTTCAGGTCAAGATGTATTTGGAGGGGGATTTATCCTGCTCTCTGATGGTCTCAGACTACTGAGATGAACTGCTTGCACAAAATTTTTATCTATTTTTACTATTGAGTGCAGTAGCAACCTCAAGAGACAGAAAATTCCCTCCCTTTCTTTTCCTCTGGACTGAGACCTTGGGAAGGACTTTATTAAACCGCTGACAATGACATCTTGATATATGAGACTGCACAGTGGGCTGGAGGACAGGGAACACTCAGATAATCCCAAACGCCCTGCATGGATATCTTCCTCATGTTTTTGACAAGAAAAGTTCCTGGAAACAGCACAAAAACCATGTGAAAAAGCACTGCATACAGGGTGAAGCGAAAGCTGTGCCGTGGGAGAGGTTGTGCCCTGTTTGTAACCACTGTGATACACCATCCTCCCAGAGGGGACAGAAATCTGTTGGCCTCTGAGCCATGCATACATTTGGAGAAAGGAGAACAGTTCTGGCTCCAGTCTGATGGTGTAGTCCAAAGGAAGGTGTGCTTGCAGACTCCCTTATCATGTAATTGCACAGGAGCCTTGTCTACATTGTCTTCCTATCAAGAACTTCTCTTGAAGGGAGAATGGAGCAGAGAGCTGAACAGACACCAGGCAATATTTAGAACCTCTGTGGTAGTGATCCAGACTAAAAGGAGAGTGAGGGAATGGGGGAAAACGAGATAATAGCCAAGAAAACAAGTGTTTATGTATGGTGTGATAGAGTGAAACGCTAGTGGTGAATGACTCAAAAAATTGCCCATCTGCAAAAGCGGGTTCTTTGCTGAGTCCAAGTTTGCACCCTCTAAAGGAAGAGGAGAGGGAGAGCTTTTGGTGTGTGGTGGTATCCTCTGATGTACATTAAGCAGGGGGTGTGCACCTCCTCTAGAGGATGACCACAACAAAATGATCTTTATTTGGATAAGCCAGCTGAGCCCTGCAATTGATTGCATGCCTGATAACCTGTGACTCATGTATTAAACAAGAGGTTTTCTGGCCATAAAAGGGAAAAAGCTGATAAGAAGCAAATCCTGCAGAGGTGGGTGATGCCTTCTCTCATGCCAATTCCCTCTGTTAAGGTACAGCTGGCTCAGCTACACAGGGGCCAAACTGCTGTCATGTCTTAGAAGGTGTCATAAACCATCAAGGGACCCCAAAGAGACTCCAGACTCATTTCTGGGGCCTTCCACCAAGGGACTGTGCATGATCCACAGTGTTGCATCAGGCAGTGTAAAATTCACCCCCCCAAGGGGAAGTACCTGGGTGTTTCCAGCTGAACCTGAACCATATATTAACCCATTGAACTTTGTGTTTTGTGGGCTTCCTCCAGCCACAATGGATCAAAGCTGTGATCATCACTCCCGTAGATATTGAAATTGCAACAGACAAGACCCATTGCAGGATCCACCAGTGGTGCTATTTCTTCAGTCTTCTATACTCTTATCCATTCTTCCTCTTTCTTTCTTCCTTTTCTTTGTACATTGCTGCTGTTCATTTCTCTCCAAGCACATAGGGCCATGCTCATATCCCCAGAAGCAACCAGTAGGCTGGGGAGAGAGGGAAGGGGGCAAGGAGAACATGTATAAACTCTTCCTCTGTAAGTGGTGGGGCAGAGCAGTTGTCTCAGGAAGGTTGCAGAAGTGGCAGTCTGAGCTGGACTCTGCTTTTCCATAAAGTTCCACCCAAATAAATCTGGTTTTGCTCAGTACAGTACCTCTGAAACAGGCCAACTGCAGCAGACTGAACAGGAGGTAGTGAGCTCTGAAGACTGGATAATGAAGGTACTCTAGAAACCATAACATATCCAGCCCAAAATTGCCTGGACTTATGGGAAGAAGTCAAAACCTGTCATTTTTGGCTACCTCTTGTCATGTTTGTGGCTTGTCAAAGTCAATTTACAGGGTCCCAAGGCCCAGCACCATAGCATGTGAGCAAGCTGTGTGTATCCAGACAAGCCAACAGCAGCTTCTGCTAACACACAGTGCCAGCTGCCAACCTTGCATCTAGCTGACATCTCAGATAAAGCCTGCATTACTCCTCAGTGAGGCCCAAGCTTCTGTCATCCTTGGGCTCCTCAAACACAGAGTCTCCTTTGAATTTGCACTGACCTAACTTGATTGGGGACCACTGGAGGCAGATACCAACTGCCAGGCTTATAGATATGTTTTAAAATCACAATTAACAGAGTAGAATTACTTCAGGTGTCAGTCCAAGCAATCCCATGACTACTAGCCTTGGCCTGGTGGACTTCCATCCAGATGGTTTTGTTGAGGAATTCACCAGGAGGAGCTGATGTTGACAAGTGTCACTCTAACAACATTCAGAATTGGTGGATTTGCCATCTTACTTTGGAAAATTTGACATACTTATTCACCAGGATCACTGCTTCCTGCAACACTGAAGAGTTACATCACATTCCTGCCCAAGAGCCAGGGTGTGAGTGAGAGAATGGGGCTTCTTCCCTCTCCTGGCTGGCAGAAACTGTGCTGTCAAATATAGCAGAGTCAAAATCCATGTTAAATTTCAGCTTCCCATCTCTGATTGTGTGGTCCTTGCATGGGTCCAAAAGTCTCAGGGAGAAGCCAAAGTCCCTAGTATTATTTATATATTGCATGTTAGGTGGCATGTAATAATTGGCAGAGCTGCTCCTCTCTGTCAATTTTCCATTCTTGAAAACTCTTTGCCTAAAATAGCAAATATCTGGTAGTGACAATGAGCAAGATAGAGGAGATTGAACAAATGTATTTAAATTATGAAGGATATAGTTAAAACTGCTCTCTCACATTATAAGAGAATTAAGGGGTCACTGGATAAAGTTAATGGCCAGTGCACATAAAAAAAAAAAAAAATTACAGGAAGTACTTCTTCATGTGGTGTGAAGTCAGCCTATGGAATTCATTACCACAACAGGTCAGGAGTCAGACACTGCAGACACATTGAAAAACGGGCTGGATAATTTTATGGCAAATAATAACATTTGTAGCTATAGCTGTTGGATACAGTGGGAGTAGCAGGTGGTGGTTTTCACAGTGCACACTGATAGCAGCAGGAGCAGCCAAGCCAAGTGTTTCTCTCTCAGCTCTTCCAAGAGAAAATGCTGCTCTTTCCTCTTACCCTTGTCAATCTGAGGTGTGCAGTGCACCAAGATCAGCCCACTCCTCCATCCAGCCTGAGGAAAGTAGCTCATTGTTCGTGTTTGCTCTGGGAAAGGAATGTCAGGCAAAAGCTCAGGCTAGGCCGGTAAAGTTTGGACCATTTTGAGAATGTGTGTTGGGCACAGTTTCAGGAGGTTGGTGAAAGTTCATCTTCTGTTCGTAAAGATGTCCTGGCAGGAGCTGACAGCACAATTCAGACTCAGGATCTTGGTATGGCTCTTTTGCAGATCTGAACCAGCTGCTTCTGAGGAAAACCCAAGAAATCCTGCAGCGGCCAGGTAAGCTCCCAGTGGGGGGATTTCTTCCTAATCTTCATCAAAGATAAATAAGCTTCAGTGCCTCATCCTGACAGAAAAAATTTGCATCCTTGGGAGACATCTAGGATCATGCCAGTACCTCAGAGACTGTCTGCCTGACAGGTATGTCAAGCAGAGAGCAGATAGAGGATTTTCCTATATACTCTTATTCTTCCCTGCATTCAGTTTTCTTCTTTCAGCCCCTCCCACCCACACTGCTCTACCATCAGATTTACATTGGGCACTTGTCCACGTGCAAATCAAGTAAAATTTTTATCCCTGGAGAGAAGGAATACTGAACTCTTATTGCCATGCAGACACAGATCCCAATCACAAGATGGAAAAAAAAAAAATCATGTGACTGGCTTGGTGAGAGAAAGGGCACCTTCCACTTCTTTTTATGGCTTCAACTCAAGTCTCAGTAATTTTTCAGCATAGATATTCAGGGAATTTAGTTGTCATGTTTGCTGGTGTCCAGAGCAGTCTTGCCTCTTGTTTTCTCTATCAAATAGGCCAGAGGCAGACTTGCTTTACATACAGCATAAGCTGTAGTGACAGTTACTTATCAAAGTTGAAATCAGAAACTGTGACTCTCAATTTGAGATAAAGGGCCCCATGTGGAGCCCAGCCCCATGTGGAATCAATAATGTAGACAAAGAAGATGAAGAAATGGGAAGATATTTTAAATATTTAAAGCCTATCAAATGCAAGAGGATTGAAACATCTTTCAATTAAGCCAATATCTCTGATTTTCAGTGCATACAAAGGTCATGCTTTTATCTCTGAAATGCTTTCTTTCACTGACAAGCTGAACTCTGCCAGAGTTTACCTACTACCTACAGAACTCTACCTACAGAGTCAGGCAAGCATTTCATCTCAGTCAGATTTCTGCCTGATTAGAGAATGTTTTTGACCTCTAAAAAGCAAGCAGTCCATTTAAATGTATATACAAACAGGTCTTTTATGAAACAGCTCAATGGGAAAGCATGGAAGGACACTTCCTATCCTTCCTTGCTGCTGTAAGATTTCCATTTACAAAGGACTGCTGCAAATGCCTAACAAAGTTTAGTCAGGCATGGAGGGGCAGATGTCTTGGACAACCAGAGTTTAATTCATTGACCCGTGGCCAAGATTTATGGTTATCAGAAGGATTATTATATAATTTTTCTGTTCACAGGACTTATTTAATCAAGCATCTCAGCTTGCAGACTTGCCAGAGACTCTGAGCACTTTCTAAGCAAGGGTGCTATTGAGTATTGGAGGCCCTCTGATATGATGAGGAGTATCCCCTGCTTCTCAGGCAGGGAACACAGGCACAGCAAAAAATGAAGGGATTTGCTCAATGTCTTCTTTGCAACTGAATGTGAAGTACATGGATCTGGCAAACCCTGATACCTATCAATTGTCTCAGCCCCTATTAAACCATCTTTCTCTCTCAACTCCCTCAGCTGGTGTGGTTGTTTTTTTTTTGGTTTGTTTTTTTTTTTTTTGTCTTAGTAAGAGTACTCCTCTTACTGGATAGCCAGCCTTCTTATTTTCTTTTTTTTTAATGTTCATGCAAAACACCATTTATTCTTAATCTTTAAAATTTCCTAAGCATAATGATTGACAACAGCATGAATAAGTATTCTTTAAAAAATCCCTTTGTGGTTCTTATTTGCATTATTCCCTGAGCTCACATATTAAGATATTAAAAGCTGGTAAGATTGTCATCCTAAGTTTGCTTACCAAGTATTTTTTACACCTCAAGTTGCCTTGTCATGTATGCTTCAGCTCAAATCTCTACTCAGTGCTGGTTAATTACCCAATCACTATGATTATATCATAACAAATTTATTGACATTTTAAATGCTGCAGTCTCATGGTGTCAGAAAGGAATTTCAGAGATGGCTCACAGTTGATTGGTACCATTAAATGTGACATATATAAAGCAAAGTTAAACTTTCCACCCCATTCCCAGTGAAGACAAATAAAACTCCTTCTCAGGCACACTGATAATGCAGGCAAGTAAACTTTTGACAGCACTGTAATGTTTACGAAGTGCAAGTGTGTCATAAAATCAATCATTAATCAGGCAAAATGAAAGATCTATGAAGTGAAATTTTCAAGTATTGCGCACCAGTTAGTTCAAGAACTGGAACATTTGCAAAACTGAAGTGCTTGGGAAAAAAATGGAGATGACTTACCAATAGATGATACATCGGCATTTTTCTGAAAAGTCATTCTCCATAGTGGCCACAATGTTTTGTGACCTGGCCACAGGCTGATGATTTAGCTGTTCAAAATAACATTTCACAGAGCAAAGAAGTTTTGGCTCAAAAAGTGAGTTATGCTTTGTGTGCCAAGACAATCTGTGCACCCAGAGTGAGACATGCTGTCTAGCCAATTGTCCTGGTTCCAGCCAGGGCAAGGTTAATTTTTGCAGTCCTCAGGAGAAGCATGCCTAGGACCTGGAGGTTATTCTGCACCACCTCATGTCATTTTCTGGGGACAGGGAAAGGGAGTCTTTTTTGGGAAGATGGACTATCTTCTGGTTGGTGTAGCATGGTGGAGGTTGAGTACTCTTCATGGTTGGGGGGTTTCCATGTGAATTGTTCACCTCTTTCTCGTACCCTCTGTCACTGGTATGGTTGCCATTGCTGTTCATTTTCTTATCTTGTTGCTAGACTTGTCCTCTTCCTGAAAACTTGCTCAGCCAGTCTCACTCTGTGCCCGGTAGGATCACAGAACAGACCTTCCTGAAAACTTTCTTGGGGCTTATAGATGACAGGGGTCATTAGAGAGAGCCAAGAGCCAGCACAAAGCTCAAGTTGTGCCTGACCAACCCAGTGGCTTTGTATGACAGAGAGATTGGTTTGGTGGATAACGGAGGAGCACCTGATGGCATCTGCCTTGGCTTCTGTAAGGCCTCTGACATGGTCCCACATAACATCCTTGCTGATTTGGAGATACATGGACTTGATGGATGGACTAATCAATGGATAGGGAATTAGCTGGATGGTAACATCCAAAAAGATGCAGCCAGAAGCTCTATGGAGCTCAGTAAAGATCTGTGTCCTTCAGGGGTCTGCACTGGGATCATTTTTGTTCAGGATCTTCATCAATGACAGAGCAGGATTGAGAACACCAGCACTGGCATGTTTGCCAGTGACGCCAAGCTGAGTGGGGATCTTGATATGCCTGAGGGAAAGGATGTGTTAGAAGAAGGACTGGGGCTAAAATTAGAGAAATCTGGGAAAAATGCTGAGGCTAAAATTATTGTCCCATTCTAACAGAAGTAAAAACAGCACAGGAATTCTGGGGTGAAATGTGATTGGCATGCACAGAATCCATGTCATAGTAGTTTCTCACACAACTCAACCTGCAACCTTAAACACATAGTAAGAGTGATGAAGTGGAGAGTGGGACACCATGGCCAGGCTCTGTGGTAATTTCTGCAAGAATGGGAACTTGATGTTACCAGTTAGTGATAAACCACATGGCATCTGTCAGCCAAGGGGCAGAGGAGATGTCCTGCTGCTGAACGAGCAACTGTGGTGAAATCACTCTCCTTGGATGAACTTTACTTATTCTAATCTCATTGTCACAACTAACTCACACCTGCATCCCATCTGGTATGACCATCCCTCACTGGGAATGTGATCTTTTATTGTATTGACTGTATCTCAGAGCCAAGATACACAGTAACATCAATCAGTAACAAAGGTATGCATGACTAGAGCCACTCATGTCCATGCTTGGGCTGTTCTGGCACTGGAAATAGTTCTGTTTAGGAAATATATTGGTTTTCACTGGTCCTGCATTGGGAGGACAGCGAATCCTGTGAAGGGACACATCGCTGCACAGGGCACCGTGTGTCAGCAGTACTTTCTACCTTCTGATTTGCTCTCTCTTTTTTTCAGATTCATTAGACCAGTGTCACAAGTCCCTCAGAAGTCCATTGTAAGCTGATCTCCAGCCACTGGAAGAGGCTAGCTATGTCATTTGTCATATGTCATCATTTGTCATCCAGTTTTGTCAGTATCCAAAATGTAAAGGCATAAAATCCTTCTCTGTGGTAAAAAAGGAGGCATTGTCTGTCAAGTCTGAGTACATTGGCAACAGCAATGAGGATGTTCTCCATCTGAGCTGCCTGAAATGAGCCCAAAGCAACAAATCAAGGGGGAATTTTGAGCTAAATTAATAGATAATATAATATGAACATTCAAGTAAGTGCTCTTGCAGACTTGTGGCAAGCCAAGAATGTAGCCACAATTAAGGAATTTTCAAGAACACTTCCAGATGAAAGCTAAAAATATTGATTTATTTTAAATTTACAAGGAAAACTATTGTACTTCCTGGTAAGTAAATATAAATTCATTATTTAAAACACCAGAATTTTAATATTACTAGTTAGGAACTAGTCCAGAAGTGTGTATAGCATTGGGAACCGATTTTAGTAAAACTTTAAATAAAAGTTAGAATGTAACAATCTGAGCTCTTTCACACACCCTCTTATATCTTTCTGTATAGCCGTGGATGGGTTTAGCTCTCTCTGAGCAAAGGATCTATGGTCAAAATCTATGGAATTTGTCTGCAGGTTCAATCATTAGCTTTCCCGGCATGAATTCGTTATCTTAGATTGGAAAGCTGATCTCAGTTAAAAGACCTGAAACATGCAAAGATATATATGTGAGATTTTGCGGAGGAGACAATTCAATGTGGAAATTCCCATAACTTTACCAAACATGAGATCAAGACAATAATTTCAGATAACACTGGTACAGTCTTCTCTTCCTGCTGAAAAATAACAAATGTTTGCTACAAGTAGGTGTTCACCTTTCTGCAGAGCAGTGAAAATAGTTGGTTCAGTAATCAGATAGAAAAGTCAGGTATTTCCTTACAAACACATTTCTTTTCAACTACTTGTCATAATATACATGCTGATGCAGAATGTTCTACTTGATCAAAAATCTGTTTCTAAGTGTCTGCTAATTCTCTAATAATAAATACCAGTTCAGCCAAATTTCTAAATGAAACCTTTCAGAGGGAAAACAAAATTACTTTTTTTTTTTTTTTTTTTTAAGCGTAAGTTTTCCTGTCTTGTCAGACAATTTCTTGTTATATTTTCAATGAGCAGAGGGCAGGTTGCTCAACAGATGGAGACAAAAGCAGTAGGTCTACTGAATTCCTGGACATCTTTGTTCAAAGCCAGAAACTGACTGAAATAATATGTGTCCTTCAGCAACAAACCATCAGAGAAACTGACTGTCTAGATTTACATAAGGAATGCAACTAAAAGTTTCAAAATTTGACTTCCCAAAACTCTTTCTTGATTTTCTGCTATCTGATAGCTCATGGCATGATACTGTGTAGGAAAAGACTCTGTAAACTCAAGCTGTTCTCGTTTGATCATATTGCTCTTTTCAGAGCAGTGCCATAAAGACATTTTAAAGCAAGTAAACAAGACATAATTGTTGTAAAAGCAAGAATAGGAGTTAATTTGTAAACAGGTTCCACCAGCTCTGCTTCAAATTTTCTTTAAAAAGCAAGAAGCATCTGGACTCTGCTTAAATACCCTGCTCGAGGGTATTTAAGGCAATCAGAAATTGTGAACGTTTGAATGTGAATAAAGAAAACAGGGAAATCTGAGAAAAGCAGAGAGAAGGTGACTAAGCAGGAGACTGGTAAAGTCACAGGAGGATGAGATTTCAAAAGAAGTGACAATAAAGAGAAAGATAAAAAGTCTTGTTGTGAAATACTGGAATTCCCAATTGAAAAATTAATTTCAATAAATTGGAATGGGAGAAAAAGGGAGTGGTATGGAGGGGGCAGAAAGGGGTGCCGAGGGAGAGATATCACCCCAGCAAAAGATTTAGAAGCTCAATTTATAATAATATTCAACTCCACAAGGCACATTTTCATATTTGAAAATAAAATATGCCAGCTGATTCTGAAATCGTATCTTTTCTTATTGAAATGTGCAGAGGAAAATTATGACTCTGTCAAACAAGTTGGGTTGTAAAGAGGCCTATTTAAAAGTGTACATTTTTCCCAGCTCAAAAAAAGGAAAAAAAGGGGGGGAAAAAAAAGAAAAGGAAAAAGAAAAATTCAAATGCCAAGAATTTGAAGGACTACATTCAGGGTGTCAATTACAGTGTACAAAGGAGAGGCTTATGGATTCATCCAGACAAGGACATCTGATGTATAAACCAGGTTGAGAACAATGGAGTGGGAAAGGACATAGACACAAAAGAGTGCATGGACAAGGGGCTGAATGGGGCATATGTACAATTACCTCTTGCCTTTTGTCAGACCCGCTGGGAACCCTCAGCACTGAAGTGGATTTCCTGCTCTCTTGCTGCATTTGAGAGAGTTATTTCCTGGCCAACCCTGGCCCCTGGAAGATAAATCTCAGCTCTTTGCCTTACTCAAACTACTCTGTGAAGCTTTTGCATTGTTATTCTTAAAGTTGCTTTACTTCTCTACATTACACCATTAGCTCTTCTGGCTTATAACTGCAATTTTTATGGCTCATACCTCTATCAGCAATTTTCTGGCTCCAGCCTGTTGTCCTGCAGCCTTTTGAAAGCATAATGGCCCAAACCTACACGATTATACATTAGGAGAATATTAACAGCTGAAACCTCCTCTTCTGATGGATAGGATTCAACTTGGGAGGAGTTTTGACTGGAATCAGTGTAAATGTGATGGGGAATTTAGATCAGACAGTGGTGCTATCAAGGCTGCACACCCTCATTTCACAGCTGTTTAGATTCCAGGCATGTGAGTTGGCAGCATGAACTTCATGAAATTCAGCAGAGAAAAATGCAGAGTCTTCATCTGGAACAGAACCAGGACAGGCTGGGAAGTAGCTGGGAAGCAGCTCTGCAGAAACTCAGGGTTCTAGTGAAAATCAAGCGGAACATGAGCCAGCAGTGTACACTGTAACTAGTAAAAGCCAACTGTATACTCCAATCTGGGTCATGTCTTGGACAAGGAAACCACAAGGGAGTAGGCTTTATCAATCTGGCAAAGAAAATACTGATAGGAAGGACAGTTACCTGGATCTGCCACTTCAAAAAGGATATGCCAGTACCTGCAGCCAACAGGTACTGCTGCAACATAGGAAACTCTGATGGGCCAGGAAGAAATCACTCTTCTGCATCCCTTTCTGGGATGTGGCTCAGAGAGGTGGTAACATCTCCATCAACAGGGTCTTTATCTTATGCTTATATTCAAAGAATTTCAGAGAATAATACACTCTTTATTTTGTGCCTGGTGTCTTAAAAGGTGCATGTGTAGGATTAAGAATTAAAAATAATTTAAGTGCTCTTACTTTCATCCTAATTTATACATCTGCATAGGTATAAAACAGTAATTTTCTATTTCCATTTTTTCTCTTCATTCCTGCAGGACCCTGCTCCAATTTCTTGTCTTGCCCATTGTCTCCTGCTGCACAGAGCTTAACCTGTGCACAGTCACACATTTTCCCTCCTTGTTTCCCTTTTTCACTATCTTGCTGATCCCTTCAAGGGATTAAACTGGCCAAGACAAGCTATCCCTCACAACTTTGTTAATCTAAACTTCTCTTTCGATTGAGATAAATCTGCATTTCCCTCTGTCGTATTTCTGACTTCAGCTTAGACACATCTTTTGCCCCTGGACAGGGAGAAGTATCTGCAAAAAGCTGTATTGTGCCATGAACTGCGAGGTCCTGCAAATTGCCCTGAGTACTGACCAGGAGTTGTTAATTTTGCTGGCCTTGGCAGTGGTGAGTGTGACAGTCTAATGACAAAGGACCCTGCCAGTAGTTAAGCATCCCTAACCCAGCTGAAGGCAGTGGCTTCTGGGAGGTCGCTGGACTCACTGTACTGTTACAAGTCTTCCATCAAAACTGTTTGTGCTCCCAGTGTCAGGGAAAGACAGGTATCAGCCAGGCAAAGCTGGAGTTTCCCTTAGAATGGGGAACGTAAACCCCTCACACCCCACCAAATTATGATTTTGCAATCAAGAGTTTCAGGCAAAGATTTGGGAATAGGAATAACAGTTCTTTACTAGGAATATTAACAATACAAATGTAGTAGAAAACAAAACCACCCAACCAAACAAGCAAACAAACAAACAACAATTTTGGAGATCCCTGACAGAGTCAGAGCTACAACCTGACACCCTGCTGGTCAGGGTGTTGGAAGCAGTCCAAAAGTAAGTCCTCCTGGAGTGGCAGATGTGGTTCTGGTGAAGTAGAGATAATCCTGTAGCAAAAGGGTCCAGGGGTGGTGAGAAGGGGTCCAATGATGGTGAGAAGGGGTCTGGTGATGGTGAGTTGGGTTCTGGTCTTCCTCCCAGAAAGCGGGTGAAGCTAGATGTTTTCATGTTCCTGTGTCTCAGCTTTATTGAGGTAGGAATGCCTGGCTTCCCCCACTACCATGGGGGATGTGGTGCATCTCACAATAGGATGATGGAATGTGGATCTACTGCTTTGGGGAGAGTATCGTTTGGGGAGGTGTTAATGGCCCATTATCAGAAGGCATCTGGCCCTTTCCCCCCTTGAGTTACAAGAGATAAAGAAAAAAACATCTCCCCAACTGCTTTTAACAAATGAAATAGAATACACACCCCTGGCCCCACAACCCAAGACAAGGGCGTAGCTTTGCCCAGGGATTCCTGGCTTAATTCCAGTGGATATGCGAGTTTATCATAGAGAACAGACCTCTGAGAAAAATTTGGATTGGTACCTGCACATTTGTGAAATGCATCTTTTCCAGCCCATAGCAGTATGTGCCCATGAAACTTTGTGCTGAGAGGAAGGGTTGTCCGGAGCAATCTTCCTTCAATGGCCACATACAGATTTTTTACTGAGCCAAAGGGATTACTGATAGCTAAAGACACTATCCTTGGTCTTTGCACCGAAAACTGTGCTGTTAAAAATACACAAGAGACATGAATGACAAAAGGCATTTATCATGCAGAATATCAAAGCTTTTGAGCTGTTTTTGGAAACCAACTTGAGCTCTCAGCCTTGGCAGATTCACTTATCATATCTGGCATGTTGTTGAAAGTAGCAAATAGAGAGTGTGGTAGAAACCTCCGTGTGCTCTGCTGCTTCTATAAAGTTATGCATCCTCCCATTAGTTCTCATGAAGATTAAAATAATCTTTTGCCTGAAGATAAACAACCAACCATGACATTTGGAAGGTTCTCAGTTCCAGTTAACTTTCTAATTCCCTATGGTCAATAAAATCACTATTGACTTTCATTATATGGAAGAGTGCTTGTTTTATGACAAATAATGTATTGTCTTAATACTGTAGAAGATGTACTGCCAGAAAACTTTGCAGTTTTCTTTCCAAAAGGTGACATTTACACAAGGGAAATTACTCACTTCAGCAAGATTTATAAAACTCTTTAGAGATCTATTCTCCAGTGCTGCTAATTACAGCACAATGCATGGCAAACAAGCAGGGCAACCGACAGTCACAGGAATACGAGTCAGACTTAGACACATGCACACATTTTTAAATGCTCTCTTCAGAGTCAGAGAGGATATTATTCAGCTCTTTCTGGGCAGAGGTCCTGGAAGTGTGGAGAGTTGTCATTAGGCTGCCAACAAGCCATCTGTTTCACCGTTTAAGCCAGAGAAGAAATCTGAAGCCTTACAACATATGTACTAGCTCTGGGATCTCTCTTAGGTCCCTTTAATAATTTCATTTACATTTTGAGTGGTCAAACTGTTGCTTCCTCAGGTGGTTCTGCTCATCCTATGACTTGAGATGTTCAGCAGACCTCTTGTTAGCCCAAAGTCTATAAATACTGATTAGTCTGTCCACTGGGCCAAGCTGTAAGAGACAAAGCCTTGAGTGCGGTAGGAAGAACAAATAAATGGTTGCATGTTTTCTCTTCCGTCCTGGCTTCCTCTGGCTTTGTAACCCTGCTGAATTTGACACTGAGCTCACTTGTGGTGAGAAAAAAAATTAAACTGATTCACTTAAATAAAGGTATATATTGGCTTTAGTTGTCATGACCCCTTAAAACTCAGCTACAAAAGCATCCTACATTCAAATACCTGTGAAGAGAACCCAAAGAAGAAGAGCCTGCATATTCACACACCTCTGCAGACCTGTGAGCCATGGAAGGGTCTGTGGTGGATCACTTTGGTCACAAGGAGCAGACACACAATCCTGGGCCCTGAGGATGTTCAGGAGACCTGTGTCTAAGAGCTGCTCAGAGGATCAAAAATAAGATGCTAGGCACTAAAGGTAATACAAGGTCTGTTCTCAAAGGTGATAATTAACTGCACGGGTAAACAATTTGAGGAAAAACAGTGAGGAAGCAAGTCTGTGGAACAAACTTTGGGAGTAAACTACATAAAGTGTTTTTTTTAGAGCAATTGTCATGCTGATAAATGAGTGATGTCAGATGCTTAATTTCCAGGGAAAGTTCACTAAATTTCCAAAGAAGGAGCCTTCTGTGAAATACCCAATGTTATTCTTTAGCAGGGACTACCTATGCTGACTCTCATGAGGAAAATGCATAACAAATTAGGTTAGGTATGGAGACCCATAGAACGAAATTGAATAATCTTTTCCTCAGAATGCACATTCCAGAGAATTCAAGTAAAATATTATGGCCCTGAATTATCATGGTGCCCAGCTCTGTGCACAAACATAAGAGTAGATCCAATGTCATCATCACTCCTGTGCCTGCTGGTTGTGCTGGTTTTGGCTGTTGGTTTTCTTCCCAGTAGCTACAGTGGGGCTATTTTGGATTTGTGCAGGAAACAGTGTCGATAGCACAACAATGTTTTCATTGTTTCTGAGCAGCATTTACACAGCATCAAGGTCTTTTCTGCCTCTTACACCACCCCACCAGGCTGAGATGGATGAGAATTTGGGAGGGGCCACAGACAGAACACCTGACTTCAATTGACCACAGGGATATTCCATGTTAATATATTCTATATAAAGCCGGGAAAAGAAGAAGAATATCTCTATCATTTTGTGCTGAGATCTACAAGTTCTGTGTCTCAGGTCACGTATTGAGGAGATTAAATACAGTTATTAACTCAAGTGTAGGCTCCCCTTTTGACAGTTTGAGACAAAGCCTACTAAATTTAGACATTCCTTTATATGACAGCTCATATTCAAGTTCTTTCAGGGTTTTTAATGAGTCAGAATGTAGAAGATTATTTCATTTTCCATTATAAGCAGCAA
Source organism: Phylloscopus trochilus trochilus (assembly GCA_016584745.2). Taxonomy (NCBI): domain Eukaryota; kingdom Metazoa; phylum Chordata; class Aves; order Passeriformes; family Phylloscopidae; genus Phylloscopus; species Phylloscopus trochilus. Next base: position 55,486,854 of record WQNJ02000007.1, on the reverse strand, counting down.
CACAGAAACTTGAAGGTCTGATATCTGCCAAATTCATCAATTTCAAGAGCTTTAAAGGTTTCTTTCCCAGTAAAGTTCTAACTCCACAAGTAAACAAAGAAATGTCTCTCACATGCACATTTTTCTCCCATCCAAAATAAATAAGAATGCTTACATTTTTATTGCAATGTCTCCATTCATATGACTTCCTTAATGAATGGCAATCGAGCACCTGCTTGTGGCTGGAAACATTGTGAGATCCTGCAGTGAAATTACTGTGATGAATCACCATTGTCGATGCTTTCTGAATGAGACAAATCTCCAACTAATCTGCTAGCTGCAATCCAAATGTAATGGGCTCATGGATCATAAATCTTCTGCAGGGAAATATGCCTCCGTTCTGTATTAGCCAATAAACAAAGGTGTTATTCATACTTTCTGCCGCTGGGCCTCTGATGGAGGATAATGGGGAATGAGAAATTAGACAGAATGTAAAAGGCACTGTGCATGTTTGGATTCAAATTGATTTCAGGACTGTGACTGTTATTTACATGTGGCAGAAAAAAATTAGGCACAGCACATGCACCATGCAAACTCTTCAAGTCAATGTTTTATCGTGTTTAGAGCACATTCTGGCAGTTATCTCAGTTATGAATACCAGTCCCAGCAAACTGTAATACAATGGTCATAAATGCATCTTAACTGGAAATATGGAGCAAGCAGTAAATATCTTCTTGGTCCTTAATAAGCTAGTGGTGTCAGTGTGAGTGAAGAATTGTAGCCAGAGACCAGACAAATTGAGCCTCATCATGCTCTAAATGTCCTTGGAGCAAAAAATAAATTGCATTTAACTTCTCTTTAGTCCAAAGTCATAAACATTAGTTGGACACATTAAATGGATGAGGAATACCAGAGGCAAAGAGCTGTGCTGTTTTCTCTTAATATTGGGTTTGCTCCATTTTTTTTTTTATACAAATATACTTTTTTCCCTAACACAATTCCAGAAAACTGTTTGGTCCATGATATATTTTGTGATGTGATCCCAAATTCCTTTTCTGAATTCTGGCTAACTTCAAATTCTCCGGGGGCCTTATATTTAGCTTTCTCTCACAAATTGTGCCCATAGGGAGTCAATTGAGGTAATCAAATATCTGTGCAAGAGCTACAGCAGTGAGTAGTGTCTGTGATGGAAGCAAAAGCCAAGAATTTAAAGTTCTCAGTTAGTGTATAAGGACGAGGAAGAGCTGGAGCTGTGTGAGTTTCTGGACAGAGCTTGAGGATGGGCAACACAAGCTTATAGTCCAAAGCCTGACTAAATCTCTGCAAGGAACAGTCTGTAACTTCCTCTAAAGCTCATATCTAATTAAATTTTTAGCTGAAAATGGGTATTTTGCTAAGGTTGTAAAATAATTTCTAATATCTGGAAGACATTTTAAGAGGTAGTCATGTGGTAAAGAAGATGAGTATTTGTGGATATGCAAGAATGGCAAAATAAAATACCTCCTTTAATTCTGAACTGCTTTTGAGAGTGGATACAAGTCTTTCAAGCTTTTTTTTTATATATGCATATATAAAAATGCATATATATGCATATATGTGCATATATGCATAATCTTCAAGGTTGGTTTCTGTGTAGTAATTGATCAACAAAGCTGCAAAATTAAAAACGTGGACCAGGAATTAAAGTAGAAACAAATATTCTTGCCTGTTTTCTCTTAATTTGGAGACTACCACAAAGCAATGCTAATGTTAAAATTTCCAATTAAAATTACATGCAATCAGAGACCAATTAGATTGCTGCATGCTTTTAAATTATGTGAATGGTCTCCTAACATTTTCATTATATCTTGAAAATAATGAAGCAAGTAATAGATGCTTCCCCTTTTAATTGTGTATTATCACTGAACTCCCAGAAATATAATATTTCCAGAATTTCCAAATACTCTCAGACACAAGGTGTGATTTTTGGGGTTGTCATGTGCAGAGTCAGGAGACGGCTTTGATGATCGTTGCAGGTCTGTTCTGACTCAGGATATCCTATAATTCTACGAAAATTCGTGGTGCCACTAGCTATAGTCAACTGCCACTTGTGTGATGTTCCAGATCACCCCTTGTTTGCCTTCCATTTAAAAGAGAACTGGAGTGATCTTTGATGCTGCCTTAAAGGATGCCAGTGAAGAGAACTAATCAGAGTGAGATGGGAGTGAACTGTATAAAATCTCTTCACATCTAAAGAAAAAAGGACAAAGAAAATGAGGAAAGGTCAAAATCCTTTCTACTACGTTTTGTATTATGGGTCTTTTCACCTTTTTACTTTTTTCTTTTCCATCCTCTTTTCTGCTACTGTAATTAAGAGCTAAAAATATTTATTGAGATATTGTTTCCATGGAAGTTGCAGTACCTTGAAATACCTCTTTGTCACAGTGCACTAATGGCAAAAAGAGAGAACAAAACTTTGGTTTACATCTTGCCTGGAATCTTTTCACTTGCATAGAGGCAGAGAATCTGCATGGGACCAGAGAAGAGGGAAGAGATGAAAGCTTTGGGCTCTTATGTTTCATCCACGTGTCATTTGATGGAAGGGGCTGGCCATGCAATATCCAGGTTGATGCTGGGTAGGTTATTTTAGTTAAATCTCTTCACAGATTAGTGGAGCTATGCACAGAAAAAAGCATGTCCTGCTCCTTTCCCTTGAACAGTGCATCACCTAATAAACCCTACTCAGACCCAAGCACAACCAGATATGAATTCAGAGAATTTCAGTCCACAGAGCAGGTATCCCTAATAAAATTTTACTCAGTGAAGACAGCCTAGCACCAATGTTCTGATAATTAAAATCCAGAAAGACTTAGCTAGTGACTGAGGGCAGAGTGGGAGAGAGGATGCAGTACTTTATTAAAACGTAACAAAGAATTGTGAATGGCCAGTAAATATCATTTATCATCATTACAGGCTTAGGCCACAATTTGCTCAGTCTTACACTATCCAGAGCTTGGTTTCAAAAGAGGTGAAATCACATATATCAAGTGAACCCCATTAATGTATTTAACAGGTACAGAGAAACAATATCTCCTGCCAAAGCAACAAAAGGCACATGCTCACATTCAAGGAGGTGAAAGGTCTGAAGATTATGAAGAATGCAAAGCAATATTTTTTGTATTACCTGCCTGTACCTTCTGTCTAACTTAACCAATGCTCTCTTGTATATAGAGGGATAAATTCCAGGTGCAAGCTTGCTCAAATGGATTTGCATTCTGAGCTATGGGATTAATTTAATCTGTCTTTATGGAGTATATCAGTGCTCCTAAATTGATATTAAATGGTAGGGACCCTACCACCAGATCTTTCCATTTTGATCACTGCAAGGTATTTAAGGAAGAAAACATGAAATGGGAATCTTTATTTGCCATTATTACAGTTGCCTTAGTCATTATGTAGGGAGAGTGGAATTACATGCATTGAATTATGATTTTAAGGATTAAACCAAGCTGGAGGGCCCTATTCTGACACACAGCTGAGCACTCACATTCATCAGCTGAAGATAAAGGTTAAACCAGCCCAGAATCCAGAGAGACTGCTGAGGATTAGATCCCAGAGGTAGATCTTCTGACAGATAGTGAGACACTTGTGATCTTCCCACTGACAGTGCATCCTCACTGGCAAATCCTGTGTGGGAACAGTGCTTTTGGCTCTGTTCTTCCCTCAGCAGGCTATTCTGTCATTGCAGAGAATAAAAACAAGTAGCCTGAGACAAATGTCCCAGCAGACAGCACATGGTGACAGTGGTTTTCATTGCAGTGTGCTGAACAACAAACCAACTTTATTAACAGGGGTTTACTTTTTGCAGCTACTTCAAAGGGTTGTTTTGACATGTTATTATATGCATTGTGTTTGTCAAAAGAAAAATGAAGAAATGTTGGAGATAGCTTTCTGATTCTGGTCTCTTAAAGTTGTTTAGACTTTATATGAAATGCTTGAGCTTTGCTGTCTTTAATCTCACAGACACTTATAGGTGTTCTAAAAACCAGTAGAAGGGTACATCATATTACACTCTGTTTACTAAAGAGAAACAGCCCAAAAGTTTAGGTACAACTTACCCTAAAAACACACATGGCACTCCCTTCTCTGTAAAAAATACATAGGGTAATATATGAATTGTAACTGTTTGAATTTTGCATAGCAACTTTTAATCATGGTGTTGAAAACGTAAGCCTGTTCTATTTTTTCCTGAAGTATCTTGTGAGTGGTGGTGTTTTGTGTTGGGGTTTTTTTTTTTTTTTTTTTTTTTTTTTTTTTTTTTTTCTTTTTTTTTTCTTTTTTTTTTTTCCCCAAGCCTATGGAAAGGAAACAGAATCCAAACTATGAAATAAGTTTGTGGTGAGGAGGCAGGTCCAACATGAAGCCAGTGTGTCAGTGCAGAGCTCATGGTGCAGATCAGCAGGTGAGGTTGCCCATGGACTTTAAGGACTGTCAGTGCACACACTGCTGACTGCTCTCTCCAAAGAGCACTCCAAAGAAGAATCATCTCACAATCAAGGACAAAAAAATATTTCAGTGAAGCTCAGACTTATAAGCAAAATCCATCAAACAGCACCTCATTAATGCATGCTCTTCTAAAACGGTATATCAGGATGTAATTGTTGCTATATATTAGTCCCATTCTCTGTAAGTACTTCTATCAAATCTGTATATACAAAGAGGGAAGGTAAATTCTCAAATGCCGTACATGACAATCCTTTCTGCACTCTATCTCCATCAGTCCTGTTAATGATCCTTCCTGAAAGAAACACAGCATTATATTTTTTCCCTGTGGGTGAAACAACTAGTGGCAATTAACTCTGTTTAATTTGATTTTCAGTTCTCATTATGTTTTCTTTGGGCCTACTTGTGTTTCAGGGAAAGCAGGATTTGGAGTTTGTTGATACAGAGCAGTGAATAAAGACAATTTCTGCAGCAGTATTTCATGGAAAGCAGCATTGCCTGGTGGGACAGTGGCTTGAAGGATATTTCCATGCTCTTGGAAAATTATGAATCTTTATGTTCTGAGCAATTTTGTCTCACAGAGGGTGAAATTATACCAATATTGTTTTCTCTTTAAGTAACCAAAATGGCTCAAACCACTGATTAACATCTCCTAGCTGCTCGAGTAAGCTAGCAATGGAATGTAGATAACAGCCAGGGATTCACACTGCCCCTAGAAAAGGGTAGGGATTGCAAACAGAGCCCAAAATAACTGCTCTTTGTTCAAATCCTGATATGTTTTGTGAGATGCAGAAAGCAGTATCCAATCTTACTTCTCAGGGAGGGCTATCTGTGTCCTTTTCCAGGCAGGGATGTTGCAGTAATGAACAGATTTGTACTGTGTTATTACTAAGAGCTCATCATGAACAATGTCTGACTGCTTCTGCTCAGTTACTTTTTAAAATTGACCTGGAAGATGACATTCTTGATGGTGTAATCTGAAGTTGCTCCAAGCTTTGGTCACATGAGAGTCAATGAAATAATCCTGCTTTAGGCAGTGTTAAATTTATCCTGATTGTGAGTTGGGCCATGACATCACACGCCTCAAAGCTGCTCAGCACGGTGTGTATGCTGGTGACCATGCTGTCATGTGGAAGAACCTGGCCACCCACTGTCCCACAGGGTGGGAGCTTGATGGGGGACATGGAGAGTGAAAGAAGGGCTGGGTATGAGTTGTGGTATGTGAGATGAGGTGGGGAGATGCAAGAGGTGTCACGTGAGCTCAGTGGGAGAGCTGGAGAATATGGAGTTCTGCCAGGGGATGGATGAGGAGCCAACAGAGAACTTATGGGATAGGATTCAAGAGAAGATGTGTAAATGTGACTTTATAGTGGGTGTTGCCTCTAGGCCACGTAACAGGAAGAACAAGTGGATGAGATTTGCTAAAGGTAGTCAAAACACAAATTCAGTGAAGACAGGAATTGTGAAGCTTGAAAATAAGGAAGGTGGTGTGATACTTCCATCAGAAGCAAACCAGCAGCTGCCACGTGCTCACATGTCTTGGAAATAAGATAACTGATTATGAATTCTGGGCTTCAAGATGAAGAAAGTTTTTGTTAAAAAAGATGTGTATGTCCAGGACATATGGGCATTGCAGCACAGTAGGCTGGATGCCACAACAGTTTTAGCACCCAGTAGGCTTCTGTGGAAGGTAAGAAAGTTCTCATTTCTAAATTAAGAAATGGATAATCCAGGTAGATTTCCAGTCTGGTGGGAAAAAGGGTGCTTTATCCCCATAGCCTGCCCCTCTGCCCCTGCCTAATTACTTGAAAGCACATGGATGTTATAACTCCTCCAAGAAAAAGCACAAACACAACCTGAATTCCATCTCTCTATAACTGGCCCAGCCTCCGAGGCTGAGGTTTAAAGAAGAAATTCATTGTGATGCACATGAATTCCAGTGAAAATTTTAACCCACTCAACATCATCGAGTGCAGGATTTTCTCAAGGGTGTGCTGAAGAGCAGATATTCCTTACAATCTGTGTTTTTAATTACAGAAAAGTAGCAAGAAGGATGCAGCAGTGAGGGGGTTTAAGGGTGCCTCTAAATCAAAAGCAGGCATTGCTATACACTACCAAATCCAGTGTTCTAAAGCCTCTCTGCTGATGTACAAGGGTAGCATGGATATTATACACGAATTGTGCCTGCAGACAACTGACATATTTTATGGATTACAGTACAGGACTTTGCAGATGAAGGTTTTTTTTCCTGAGGGAAAAAAGGGGACAAAGTGCATACAACTTTAACTGTGTGTTGTCTGTATGATACTGAAGATATATCTCTGCAGAAAAATATGCAGAAGGTTCAGACTATATTGGATTTTTCTGTAAAACCTGTTGTTACTTTTTTATAGTACCCATTCATTTATAGAACTCCCTGTCTTGAGGTATGCTGCACAATGTTATACAAGATGAAATGATTGTTGGGCTCACCACAGAATGGAATAAGTCTTCTACTAACCAGACAGTTCTGGTAAAGACTGAAATGAAGACGCAAGAGTTGATAAAGTGTTAAGATTTATGTATTAATATGTCTTTGATTATTCCTCAAAGAGCAGGAGTACACATTGCATTTTCCACGGAAATCCAGTCTAGAATCACTCCAACACTCTAAAACCTCATCTGAAGAACTTTCCCAAACTCAGCAGATCTGCAAGTGCAGAAAAATCAATGTCCTTTTTTTAAAAAAACTTTGTTCCAAATCTTGTCACGGTATAAACACTACTGACACTTGGAATCATTCTGCATTATTAATAACACAGTCTAGGAATCAAAATAGATCACAGAAAGCTCCTATTCAGGTATATAAGTGCCTCAATAGCCTTGTTGGTTAAAAATGAATATATTATTAATTTTATCAGGAAAGCGGCTGTATCTTTTTAATTAATTTTTCTTGCCATGAACAAGCCATAAATGTAAAACAGGATGCAAACTACCTAAGTAAATACTCACATATCTACATACAAATAGGTGTTTGATGACACAGTGCTGGACAATGTTCCTTGGTACTTAGTAAGTAAATTATTGTCAAAGTGACTTCATTTTTCATTTTCACTTTCCCACCTTGGTATGTGGTTCAAGGTTTGAGAATGTGTTGATCTTTGCTAAGAGAACACCTAAATTGTTTACATCAAATAATGTGTCTGACATGATTTGAAGCATGCCCTCAGCTTTCATGGCATCTCTGGTAAACTTGACATCTTGATTTTTGGGACTCTTTCAGAGAAACTTCAGCTTCCCTGGGGAAAGATGCAGAATCAAAGTTTGGTTCTAGCTGTCATATAGCTTGTTGAAAATGAGGAATTTATTTCAGTGTAAAAATAAAGTGAACCAGAGTCAGGCCCCAAGTGTTTCCCTTGGCTCGTGGTGGTTAGGAGACACTAGCAGACAAGGTAACTTGAACTTCATTCAGGAAAAAATCTGTAAGGGTGTGATAGTTTTGGCTGGGATAGCATTAATGTTCTTCACAGTAGCTAGTATGGGTCTAGAATGTTCTTCCCTTCCATGTTGATTTGTGCTGGAAACATGTGGCTTCCCTGTCCATAGAAAGCAGTAATTTAATTCCTTGTCTTGCTTTTCTTACGTGCATGGCTTTTGCTGTACCCATTAAACTGTCTTGATCTCAATACACAAGTTTTCTCACTTTTACTCTTCTAATTGTCTCCCCTATCCCAGTTCAAGGGGAGAAGGAAAGAGCAAACAGCTATGTGGTCCTCAGTTGCTGGCTGGGCTTAAACCATGACAGAGAGCAAAGCAAACTTTCAGCTTGTAGCAGTGGAGTTAAGCATCAGAGCCATTCATTGAATAACAATCCAGTCACAGGACAGCGGTTAAATATTCCGTGGCTTTAGGCTTGAGCTATATGAAAATTTTCACACAGTAAAGGCCTCTTCAGAAATTTGGTCCTTACCAAAGAATGGATGGAAAATTCAGCTTCTGAAGTTGCTCAAGAGATTTTTGGGCTTCATTTCCCTTTGAATAAATGCAAAAACCATTTTACAGACCAGGTTAGATCTTCATCTTTCACTCTTCAGATTTATTGAAAAAATGTCCTGGGTTGAAAGTGGAAACTTTGAAAAACAGGGATGTTGCATTTTCATCTTCTGAACTTCCACTGTCAAACACTTGTTATGAATTCTGATTTCAGGCTATCTGGATTATATCTTTCAACCTTTTCCATCCCTGATTTCTACAAATATGTGAAAACTGTCATGAATTTATTCCAATGCTCAGAAAGATTTAGTAAAATAAACTACCCAGCTTTGAGCAGTGCCTTGCTGAATTGAAGGTGGAATCAATAGGGAATTAAAGCTCTCTAGCAGTGTGAGGAATATTAGGAATTCTCTACAGCTGAAGATAAGGTATAATACATTTCACCTTGGGGAGCTTGTTAGCATTAATTTTTCTGAATTAAAAGCTTGTTAGCATTAAAAAATTGTGATAGTATTAAATGTACTTCATGTACTGAAAGTTCCTTCACATGGAAAACAGCAGAAACCTTATTTTGCACTGTAACCTGCAGCTCTTTTTCCAGTAGTACATGATGTAAAGTGATATGCACAGTATAAGATGACCAGATTTTAACCATTAAATTCATGGGATTTCCCACACATGCACAGAGAAAGTGGGGCTATAACAGGTTTATATCCAGAGGTACTGCTGTGGATGTGAAGAATGTAATTTCAAGAGCTAGAACTGTGATGGCATAACCAGCAGGCAAAATATATCCGAATACGTACCTGAAGGGTTGCGGGGAACTCCTCTTTCATTGTGTGTTCAGCTCAGCCTCCTCCTGTCCAACACTACTGTCCTTACTTGCTCACCACTGGCAAACCATAAATAACTGCTTAGACCTGGGGGGCCCATTTTATAATGCAATACAAGGATATTTTCCATTATCTACATGGGTGCCCTGTGGCACTTGGTTAAACTCTGCCTTTCATTGGGTCTGAGGAGGGCTTAGGAAGGTCTAATGTTTTGGGGCTGGGCATTCCAGTATTCACTTTTGTATTTCAGAAATGTTTTTTTCTCTGCCATGTCTGTGCCAAATGCCACTCTCAAAATCTCACTGCTTAGTCCAGAAGGATTGATTTCACACTACAATGACTGTCTGCTGATTAAATCCATCCATCTTCAGAAAGAACAGAAAAGCTCAGATGAGTTCAGGTCCTAGACAGCAAGAAGCCATGGCCTGCCTCAAGTTTGTAAATTCAAAACTCCTTCATTTCTTTTGAGGGATATTGTGACAGGTTAACTCTACCAGATGCTTGCACTCTGGGAGGCAAGAGCTGAAGTCACAGTCAGCAGTGAGAAGCAAATCACTTTCACCATCTTTTCCCATATTAGGCCATTAACACAAGGAGATTTTTTCTTGAAGTTATTACTGCATGCAGAGGGGTCTGTAGGAAGGAATGGCCAAACAGCTCTGGGAGACTCCTGACCAATGGAGCAAACAGCAGAAGCTCTATGGGGTTTTAACAGTGAGGATGAAGTGTCCCTATTTTTAGGAAGGCCTGATTACATTTTACCTAATTATGTTAATAGCCTAAACTAATGGATGTAGACAAGTGGTTTTTTCTGCAAGAATCTACCTCAGACAAAGGAAACATGTTTTCTACTCTAAATGCAGACAGATCAAATATTCTGTGTTCCTTCTTGGGCACTTGTTAGGACAGCAGAAAACCTAGAATTCCCCAGCACATGTGAACAAGGTCTACACATATAATAAGCCCCACCAGCTCACCCTATGACACATCTGAAGCAAGAAGTACAAATAAAAATCAAATAGCTACAAGTGCCTTGGGTTGACACCTTTGTTGCTATTTCTTGAATGAAAGCATTGTTTTAACAAGAGCCCCAAGCAGAAAATCGGTAATTTACCAAAAGTGTATATCCTCTTGCATGGAAAAAAAAAAAGACTCTTGAGGACAGCAGAAGGCCTATAGTTCCAGGTAGAGACAGTTAAAAAATCTGAAAAACAGAGATGTCTCTAATGCCTTTTTCTCTTTCTACAGATAAGGCAAATAACACAAGCATCTATTTCCTAAAATCCACGTCCAAAGGTTAGGGAACAGATTCTTCCATTTTCCTTTCAAATGAGAAGAACAATCTCTTAAATCTATAACCTTTGGGAATGAGTTATTGTTGCTGTTTATTTAATAGATCTATGCAGAACTGTGTTTTCAGAATATAACATGACTGGATCCAACTGTCCAAGGCATTAATACATAAAAAAGAGAAAGCTAAGGGCTCTGGAGGAGAAAACAAGTTAATTTTCCATGCATCAGCTTTTGCTCAATAAAAAATGTAATAGACATTGTTTAAAATCTAGCAGTTCTAAAGACCTTATAATATCTGATCTTATAGAAGAAATCAATTATAAAAACTCAATTTAAGGAAGCAGTTATTAAAATTCTACTTACCACAAAGCAATTCATTACAAGTATATCTCTCCCCTTTGCCTGTAATTATAGCTAATGATCAGGGTCAGAATGGCTGATAATGTACTTTCTGTCCTTTCTCTTTTTGGACTATTTCCATCAGGAAAGAAATTCTATTTTATTTTAAAAGATGATTTGGTTATAATGGATTAAACATCAATTCCCATTTCCATATATGTTTTGCTTCTTTTCTATTTAATTTTTAGGAAATTTTGTTATTGGATGCATGAGAAAGTTGAAAGACCTCGTTTTAACTCCTTCATATCCCTCTCTTCAACGAGCTAACTATTAATAATTTCCTTTCTTTTTTTAGTCTGAAAGAAGTTCCCCAAACTTACTTCTTTTGTGATTTCTCCCTGAATTTGGTGACAACTTCAAAAACACCTGGAGACCTCTATGTTTGTCCTTGATGAGACTTGTGATGAAACTCTGTGGGCAAGACAGCTTTCTTAGTGGCATGAAAGTGACTGTGTCTCCTCTTTGTGGCATGGCAAGAGAGAGCCTTTTCTCGTACAGGAGAGGGCTGTTTTTGAAGATCCACTTATATCCACAGGGAGTCTTTTGTGTTTCTTGGCCAAAGAGTTATTTTAAAAAAATTATTTCTGCAATTATTTCTTGCAGTTAAGTAACCTGTCTTGTCCTACACTGAGTGGGTTCTGTAGAAGTTTTTTGTACAAATGTTAGCATGACAAGACAGGCTGGAGAGATATCACTATGCATTGTTTATCTTTGTTTTCCCAAACATAACACACTGGAAATGCAAGACTTGTGGCATATTTCAAAACAAGCAAGTTGAAAAAACACGCACAAGTAAATATGACCATTTTTGATAAACTTCTCTTTGTTAAGACATCATTTCAGCATTTTTATGCATCTGCAAAGTAACTCAACATTTTTTTAATCAGACCTGAGACTCTCATGTAAACATCTGATCTCAGTACAAACAAACACAACCTGCTGAAAAAGACAGAGCTGACAACACCAGGTACTGTAAAGCTTGAGAACAACTAAAATTCAACTCCCTTGACATTAATATACTCTCTCCTTGGAAACACTTTGTTCATGAATGTGCATGTGCACAGATGCACGCATATTTGCATGAGGAAATGGGTTCAGGTGCTTGAACAACTGCAGTATTTGTCTTACAAGTATTCAGGCTGCAGTCTGAAAGCTGAGGAATATCATCATGTTGTTTAAGCTGAAGTTTAATTGCTCTTGCATATTTGGTGGGTGAGGAAGCTGAAGAAGACAGAGGTTGGTTACCTCCAGACACTGGAGGTAACTCTGCTGCCACTTCAGACAGAGGCATAAAATTGCCAAGCACAGGAAATACATACATCAAAACAGAGCCTAAGAAGGCCTTTGTGGAAGTCAGTTTCCCCTGGACTGTGAAGCCTTGGGTTTTGATCAGCATTCGTGAAGAGGAGAGCTCCAGGGGCTAAACACACAGCTGGGAGCAGGATGGGAGTGCTCAGAACAGAGAATACTTTGGGTGCCAAATGGAGCCAGGAGTGTTTGTACAGCCAGGTTGCCCTAGGAAAGGGTCTTCAGAGGAGCTCTGAAAAGCCATCTCTGGATTGCAAATATTAGAGACTTAGAGAAAGGGAGATCTCAGCCCAAAACTTCAGAGGAGAAGATGACAGGAAAACATATCCCTGCAAGGGTCTGTTTGAACTCACAGCAGTTATGCATATGCACAATTTCTTTTTCTCCACCTCCAAACACAGAACAATTCAGCATGTATTTGAACTTTGTAGCTTTCTTCAAGCACAAAACCCAGTTCAAATTTTGGCTTCTTCTATGACCATTTTCTAAATAAAGAATGGAGAACACAGGGAGACTCTTCTTTCCACCAAAACTACATTTGTTAGCTTCAAAAGGAAAAGTGTCAGAAAGGAGCAAAGTAACAGACTTTTTTCCCCAACACATTGAATGTCCTAAATTAGTTTTAATTTTCACACAAACTTTTCTTATTATAACTTTGCATTGCCCTTCCACATTGACAAAATATAGGCAGCCTCAGGCTGAAATAGCCAAAGAGCTCAAAGCTTGATCAGTCCATCTCCAGATATGGACGATGTCAGATTAATTATCTTCAAACCAATAGATGAAATGAGTTCAATAACATTTACTGTACCATTCAGGCATTACTCAGTCTTCATCAATCTCTTTTTGCCACCTAAACTGCAATTGCTGCTGGCTAATAAATTAAGAAGTTGCTCCTATTAAATGAATTAACTTTTCAGGCACTTATAAAGTGACAAATTACTAGCTTGGAAGATAATGAATCTACCTGAAATATTAAAGAAGGAAAAGATTGATTTCCAGCTGTTCCTTTAATCTACATTTACCTTTAGAGTGGGCAAACACTGAAGATCAGTCAAGAGAGCAACAAGAGGTGTTGAAAATATTTTTGGATGACATTGGCAAGAGACAGCACAATAGATGACGAAAGGAGGTTAATATAAAGTGTTTAAAAAGTGAGGTTTTGGAAACGCAAAGGAATGTGTTGCTAGGGCTATACTAAGTTCATCTAGTATCTTTCTACAGCATATAGAGAAACACTGTGATTAGAAACCAATCCTGCATCAGCAGTCAAATGGTCTCAAGAAGCCCTTGGAGATGCCTTGAGTACTAAGGATGTTTAGCTGGACTATCATTTTCCTCTAGGACCTCATTATTTATTGCATCTATTACTGTTAAATGTACTCCAAAAACATTGATGGCCCCAGGCAAGTACTGTATTGAATTACTTTGGTTGATAATTCCTTTCTGAAAAGCCCTGCAAACTAAACAGATAACTCAGGCAGAGAAGTGCTATCATTCCCTATATTACAGAGGAGAGGAGAGCTATTCAGGGTGCCAAAGATATTAACTGAAAAGAACCAAGGTTTCACCTGGAAAATTTATACCACTCATTGAAGGCCATTCCAAAAATCAAAGAAGATGGCATCTCTTTTATTCATTTAATTATTTAGTTTTTCTCTGTGCCACTTGGTTTATCAGTTACAGTTATCAGTTACTGCTGTGACCAGGATCTTCCCCTTGGACAGCAGAATTGAGGCTTCTCCTTGCAACCTGCTGTTGGTGAATCCCACTGGGTGAGGCAGCAGCTGATTAAAATAGAAGCCTCAGGTTTTTTGCTCTTCCTCCATGAAGGTCCTGCTGCAGGTCCAGCAGAGGGTAACAAAGACAATGAGAGGCCTGGAGCATTTCTGTTATGAGGATGTCTTGGGTTATGGGAACCAAAAATGTGTATTCTATTTCATTTGTTAAAAGCAGTTGGGGAGATGTTTTTCTGTATCTCTTGTAATTCTAGGGGGAGGGGGGCAGATGCCTTCTGATAACGGGCCAACTATTAAAACCAGGTGGGGCATTGTTTCTTATCTCTTTCACCACCTGTCCTCCCTCCAGGGGAATATTTTCTGCTAATGGGCCATTAAGGCTCACTAAGGGCATGGCATATTCTATTGTGAGATGCTCCACCCAGTGGGAGGAGCCAAACATTCCTACCTAGATAAAAACTGAGATGCAGGAGCACAAGATATCTGGTTCCACCAGATTCCTGGAGGAAGACTGGACCCTTCTCTCTCAGGATCATCTCTGCTCCAGCAGAACCCCATCTATCACTCCAGGAGGACTTCTGGACTGCTTCAAACACCCTAACCAACAGGGTGTTAGGTTGTATTATTCAATTTATTTTACCTTTTTTCTCTCTTCTTCTATTAAATTGTATCTCTGAGTGGGAGTCTCACTGGTTTTTCTTCCAAACCAATACAGAGGAACAACTGCAGGAACTGAGCCTGTTCAGCCTTGGGAAGACGCAACTGAGAGGGAACCTCATCATCAATGACTATAAATATCTGAAGGAATGTGTCATGAGGATGGAGCCAGGCTCTGCTCAATGGTGACAAGCAATAGGATGAGGGGCAATGGGCAGAAAACCAAACACAGGAAGTTCCACTTAAACACAAGGAAGAACATCTTTAACATGCAGGTGTCCGAGCACGGGAACACATTACTCAGAAAGGTTGTGGAGTTTCCCCTCACTGGAAATATTCAAAAGCTGCCTGAACACAATCCTGAGTAAAGTACTCTAGGGGATCCTGCTTGAACAGGAAGGCTGGACTGGATGACCTCCAGTGGTCCCTTCTAACCTTACCCATTCTGTGATTTGGTGCTTATGAGTTGAAAATTGATGTTGTTTTAATGTTTAGTTAGAGAAGTGAGAATCAGTTGGGAGTAACAGACAGTGCTATGAAGTCATTACAGGCACCCTAGAAACATTTGAAACACAAATGTATCTTTTAGACCACAATCCATATTGTCTTGGTTCGGAAAGACAGGTATTTGCCAGGGAAAGCTGGAGTTTCCCTTAGAATGGAGACTGTAAACCCCTCACCCCTGCCAAATTATAATTTTGCAATTAAGGGCTTTCAGGCAAAGATTTGGAAATAGGAATAACAGTTCTTTACTAGGAATATTAACAATACAAATGTAATAGAGAACAAAGCCACCCAACCAAACCTACAAACAAACAACAATTTTGGAAAACCCTGACAGAGTCAGAGGGAATAACCTGACACCCTGCTGGTCAGGGTGTTGGAAGCAGTCCAAAAGTAAGTCCTCCTGGAGTGGCAGATGTGGTTCTGATGAAGTAGAGATGATCCTGTCGAGAAGGGTCCAGTCTTCCTCCAGGAATTGGGTGAAGCTATTGTGTTCTTACATCTCACTTTTATCGAGGTAGGAATGGTTGGCTCCTCCCACTGGGTAGAGCATCTCACAATGGAATGTGGACGTACTGCTCTGGGGAGGGTATAGTTTAGAGAGGGTATTGTGGATGTACTCCTTTGGGGAGGAGAACAGCTTGGAGAGTCTTAATGGCCCATTGTGAAAAGAGATAAGAAACATTGCCCCACCTGGTTTTAACAGTTGGCCCATTATCAGAAGGCATCTACCCCCCCTCCTCCCAGAGTTACAAGAGATAAAGAAAAACATCTTCCCAACTGCTTTCAGCAAATGAAATAGAATACACATTTCTGGTTCCGCAACCCAAGACACATATGAAATGTGAATAGCCAGTATAGCACACAGATGTATATTTCAATGCCATTGTCAAGCTGAAACTCTGCATCAATAGATTCTTATATAAACAATGGCATAGTTAATTGCTAAAATATGGCACCCTTAATGCTTATAAGCGTCGTAGTAGAGACAGCCATGACATTCAGAGTGCTTCAGTAAACATCAGAAGGTTTCAAACACCAGCATGTTGTTATCCCAACGTCCTTCATACCTTTTCTCTATAGTCTCCCATGGGCAGCTCCACACAGCTCTGGCTCTTCCTCTCCTTCTTTCTCCAGTTCCAGGTCACACCTTCCTGTCCCTAGCATGGCCACCTAACCCTGTCTGTCCCTCACACAACCTCCTGTCCCTTCATCCTCACAGCAGGGCAAGCAGACTCCAACTGACTCCAACCAGCTAACGCAATCTTTTTCACACCCATGGCTGTGAGGGCCAGGCTGTTCCCACTCTTGGATAATTAACACAGCTGCAACATATCAAGGAAGGGCAAGATTGCCCTCAGCACTATCTCTGCCTGTCTCCCAACGCATAAGATTATCAGAGTTGGGCCTAATAACATGCAAGGGCTATATACCTGTACCAGGTACTGTAAAATTCTCAGAGATTTAGTTTTTGTGAGTTATCAGCTGGAGGTATCCAAGAATTGTCTGGATACAATCCATGTGCTACAAGATGACCCTGCTTGAGCAGGGAGGTTGCAGCAGATGACCCACTGTGGTCTTTTCCAACCCCTTCTGTGGTTCTGTGATTTCTACCACAACAAACTGCAATTTTGCAAATTGATTTAACTTAGAGAAATAAACAGCAAAAGCAGATGATCCTTTAAGAAGCAAGGATTCTGCCCTTGAAGACAGGAAATGAGGATGAACTTCATCATTCACTGAAGCACTAAAGGATGATTTATAAGCAGAATTATTGAAAAAAATGGTGTGTCATGTCAACCTCCTTACCCCCCACTTCTTTGGTGTGTGGTGTATGTCCAGCCTGTCTCCCTAGGGCCATAGGGACTTTTGGCTCTTTCCTAATAGGATTGATAAGGATGTAGCCCCCATGTCCTGTCAATGCAGGCATTGACATTCCACTGCAAACCTCAAATAGCTGTAAATGCATGGAGAAAGCTCTTTCCTCTGTCACACATGACAATCTGAAAGTTGCCTTGGCTGCATCTGTATTCAACTCACAGAAGAGTTCTGACAACCAAACATTAGAGATTCTGCAAGATGTCTAAGAGAGGTATTTCAGCATTTTACTGGAGTGTATGTCTCAGTGATGAGAGGTGGTAGGACAACAGACCTTGCAGGGATAAATGCCAGCCTGTGCCTGGATGCAGGCAAGAATCTTGCCTTTCCTCTCTTAGGTCTTCCCACAGGATTTGGACCAAAGTCATACACCATGTGTATGAGGGTGTTTAAAATGTAAGAGCTTCCAATTCACTGATGTTATCATACAAAGAACTTTCCCGTTCAAAGGGAGTAATAAGGAAGAGGGAAGTGACAAAAAGCCCCGCCCAGAGGCATACATGTATTGGGCAAGTTATAACAGAGACAATGGCAAAGACCCAAACTCTCAGATCACAAATTGATCACTTGGCTAAGTGCTAAGAAGAAGGGGATAATGAGATGGACTTGAGGATTTTTTGTATTTGAGGTAGGCCACATAAATATTCCCTCTGTCTCTAGGTGGATCTCTGGAATACATGCTCAGCCTTGCCATTAGTTGAACTTGCAAACAGGAAAACAACAGCCATATCCATCATCCTGGGACAGAAAGAGCACTGGCTCTCCAGCCACACACAGCTGGTGTCCAGCATCTGGACAACACAAATCCCTGAGTCTTGGTGCCTACCAGAGGTAATGACCTTATAACATCCCATGACGTTGACCAGGAGAAAGCTGCTTCCTTGCCACAGAGTCCACCCAGCCATCCTTCCTCTAGGGGGATTGGAGAATTCCCAGGCAAACAAAAATATATGACTCTTCCAGATGCTATGGTCATATCCTCCTATGGAAAGCATTTTTTTCCCTTCTGACATCTCCAGAGACAGCTACACAAGCATCTCTGGCAAAAAAACCACACTCAGTGCCTATTCCGAGGTCTCTGTGCAAGAGGGTTTAGTTCTGCAAGCTGGAAATCAGGCTCACTGGTGGAAAAGATCTTGTAAGCTTTCCAGTCTGGCAAGTCTCTGGGTAGAAATTGCCTTTTAGTCCAAGTTTTCACAGTATCTGATGAAATGCTGTCCCAGGCTTGGTTGCTGTGGCAGAACAAATGTAGTGGATGACAACGCTATCTGAGCAGTGAACAGGTACACAAAATTATCATCTCACCAGCATATTTATTTATTTATTTTATGATGCTTTTGTTTTCTGTGAGATGTCCTTTTCTTTCCCTTCTCACTCACTGAAGCCATCAACAACTTCAGGTTTTTGGTCATTTATTGACCTTCCAGAACGGAAAAAGATAAGCAGAGAAGCTTGAACAGCACAGAAATGAGAATAGGGACTACTTTTTTTTCTTTTTTTTTTTTTTTTGTCCCTGACAAAAGCAAATGTAATTGGTGGAGTTGAGAAATTAGGTTTAAGATGCAGATGAATCAACAAGAGCTAAAAATAAATTGTCCTTTGCTATTTCCATCATTGACAGAGAACTAAATACATAACCTCCAGGGAAATGCCAATAAATCTAGTTGTATCTTAA
The DNA here is from genome assembly GCA_016584745.2 of Phylloscopus trochilus trochilus. Lineage (NCBI taxonomy): Eukaryota > Metazoa > Chordata > Aves > Passeriformes > Phylloscopidae > Phylloscopus > Phylloscopus trochilus. The sequence goes on along the minus strand of WQNJ02000007.1, from coordinate 55,468,135 downwards.
CAGATCTAACCCAAAAATAAATCACCTGAAGAGAAGGCATCTCCTAAACCAAACACTGGTTTGATTCACTCTGCCTTTACTATGAGCAGAATCCCAATATATAAAGGTCTTCTTTGAATTTCATATTCGCTGAAAAGCATTTGCTGAATTATGGCACCCTCCGGTTTCCAGAATGACAGGCTGGATCACATCTCAGACTTGTTCCTGATCATCCTTCATTTCATACTTTTCACACCTGCTTTTTTTTCTCCCTTCTTGCTGAAGTTCTGGTGCTTTATGCAGATAGTCAAGACTAAAGAGTCAAGATTTCATTAGGCTTTCATTTAACATTACAGACTATCAACATAATTCCCCTTGCTTTGTTGAGAAGTTAATCTGATTGGACATAGCTTGCCTTTGTTATTTTTACCAGTTTCTTGTCTGCAATATGCTGCTGTATTGGTGGTGAAAGTGGTTTTTGCATGAGATACAGAATGTATGCCTTGAATCCCAAGGGTTAAAGCTTCCAGAGATGCCTTCTATATAGGAAAGGTTTCATAATTTGAGCTAGAGTCACAGCATCCTGTCTGCATTTTAAGTGCAGATCTAAGCTTGTATTTTGATCAGAATATTAATTAAGCACATCAAAATAAGTAAACATTAAGCCCTGTCATTTCAATATTAGTATGGAATTAATTTCAAGTCAGCAGGGTACTTAGGTATGTTTGCTTAAGACAAAGGAGTAACAGTGTTTAGACTAGTCCATTTGCCACTGAAGCAAGGAAGGTGGTTGGAATTCACTACTGTGACCTTCTGACACTATTTGATAAAATTCATTAAAGAAAGGAAGCCTTTCAATTTTAGCATAGGGAAGTGCCATAGTAGAGACAGCCACAACACAGAGTGCTTCAGTAAAACTTCAGAGGGCTTCAAGCACCAGCACCTTGCTATGTAGAAGTCTCTCATATCTTTTCTATGTAGCCTCCCATGGGCAGCTCCACACAGCTCCAGCTCTTTCTCTCTTTCTTCTCCCTTCCCTCTGCAGCTCCAGGTCACTCCTTCCTGTCCCTAGCACGGCCACCTAACCCTGTCTGTCCCTCACACAACCTCCTGTCCCTTCCTCCTCACAACACAGCCAGACTCCAACTGACTCCCTACCAGCTAACTCACTCTTTATCACACCCATGACTGTGAGGGCAAGGCTGTTCCCACTCTTGGATAATTAACACAGCTGCAACATATCAAGGGCAAGCCTGCCTTCAGCAGCATCTCCATGTGTCTCCCCGCAATCTGTCTCCCCACAGGGAAGAGGTAAAGGCTGGTCATGTAAATGTGTCCTGTCTAGAGAGGCATCTCTGAATGGAAAAGCTCTACATGTAGATAAAGTAATATTTATGTAAAAGGCTGATTCCCATTTCTTTGGGTCTGAGATAAGAAACCATGTTTGCCATCTCACATGTACAGAGGGAGACAATATCTACACTTCTGTAGAATGAGTCCAGAAAACCAGCTTAGGTATTGTCTTGACATAAAGACAAAGTCCAATTAGATTTAGCCTTTGAGATCCTTCCAGATGAAAGCTTCTGTTTAAATGTATGTGATTATGGAGCTGCTTGGACAGATCTGAAGGTTTTCTAGAAACACTTGGTAGATTTTCCATGGTGTTTATACATCTTGCATTTGCTTCTGATAACATAAATTTCTCTCACAAACACTCAGAAAAAAGCAGTGGTTGGGTGTCCCCACTTAACTGAAGAAAAAAAGTCAATTTCAGTTACACAGATATGGATATCATAATTAAAAATAGTACTAAAACCCAAACCAGTCAAATTTTCCTGTATGAGTGAGCCATAGGAAGCAGTTCAGTTTACATGATGGATGCTAGGTTTTAACTCTCAGCAAGCAAGAGGGTAGGGAACACTTACACTAAATAAAATTGTCAATAGATTTTTTTTTTTTCTCTCTTAGTGTTTGGAATAGGAAAAGAAAAAACTCACAATGTAATCTGAATGAATACTACATGAATAACCATAATCTATCAGATTGATTATCATCTAAAACCAAAAATAAAATAACCTTCCCCAAGAAAAACAGATGAGAATGTTAGGTTAACCAGAGAAAGTTAGGTAAACCAGAGAAGGTTAGGAGGACGCAGAAAAACCCCAAACAGCCTTATTGGCACATGTAAATGATGAATTTGGGCACTGGTCTAGATTTTCTACTTTTTTTTTTTTTTTTGTGAAATGGCACATTACCTTTCTACAGGAGTTTTTCCTCCAAACCTCTTCATCTAAATGTCAGCCCCAAGGCTTGAAGGAAATCTCATTCAGAACCTGCATGTTGGATCAGATCGTAAACTGTGTTTTTATGCCCAGACACAAGGCAGATCTTTTATACTGGTTTTGAAACTGCTGGAAGCAGACATCAAGGACTACAATGCTAGTGTGCTCACTGTACAAGGTTTCTGACTCCAAGTGTATTTGCTCATGAACAGGATTTTGGTGAAGAGAATGAGTGCACAGAAGTGCTTAGGATCAGTATTTAAGGCAGTAAAATGCATTTCCCTCATTTGGAGATACTGTGTGAATAAATGCAGTAGTCCTTGCCAAGCACTCCAAGAGGCTTTTAAAATGATCACTTTCTAAAATGATCACTGTTACAGCAAATAACTGGCTTCGGGGCATCTGTACCGTCAGAGTAATACTTGTGAGCACTTTGGTAAAGGTGAAGGGTGTTAGAAAACCCTTCCAGTCCCTAATCTGATGGCTGAGTCCCACATTTCTTTTCAAGGGTTAGTCCTTTTTCCCTGGAAGGAAAGAAAACACCAAAGAAGACACCAAAGAAAGGCTTTGTGTCTTTGGGAGAGACATAATAAATAGTTTATTCCCCGAAAGAGGATGCCAGCCTGACGGATTCATTTTAGTTCACATTCCTTGCTGTTGGGTTTCATACACGAAACACAGACAAGGCATAGACCAGGGCTGGATGGCATTATGTATTTACTTGTCCTCTTCTGCAGGAGTAGGTTGTAAAAGTACCTTCCACTATTCTGGAGACAGCTCTCCTAGGCTTTTCAAATGATCCCACTGCCTGGCTGAGACCTTTGGCCTTTTTTCTTGAGGTGTTTTTGGTCTCAGGCAGATGAAAGCAATTCCCTGTTTGCAGAACTGACAAGAGCCTGCTCTATGCTGAGGGTGCTCTAAAATTAAGGATTTGCTCTGAGCTCAATAGAGCTATCTGCTAGATAGGCTCCAAATTACTTTTTAAAAAACAAAACAAAACAAAAACAAACAAACAAACAAAAACGCCCCCCCCAAAAAAACCCCACACTGAAAAACTATGCTTTCACATCAGTGGTAGAAAAATAACATTTTTCTAGGTGTGCCTTTTTTTCTGTTGGGTAGTACTTAGAGAGAGTGCTGCATAGATTTCTTAAACCAACCCAAACTGTCTGTTTTATTTTTTGATGTCTATCTTCCATAATTATGAGATCTGCCTTCACAGGTTTTATTAGAAAATGTATTTTGTTTTAAGATGATGTGTGTGAATGTGAGTTCTTAATTTCCCTGCCAGCATTTACATTTCTTACCATATGCTGACCCTATAGAAATATTTTAGTACTGCAGAATTACAATAAAAGCCTGAGAGATTGCTAAATACATTACCTACATAGCAGATGCAGAAAATACCCTATTAGGAAAAGCTCTCAAATTCTATGCTCTTCTTAACAATCAATAAAAGAAAATAAAGAAAAGAAAATAAAGGTACTTATTTTTGGCTGATACAGTTCTTTTCTGCTTTGAGGTACTGACAGTGCGTGGAGGATGAAGCTATCACAGTAATGTAAGATGTTAACATTGACACAGACTCATTAAGCTCCATTAAGAGTCATTCTTTAATATATTTATTAACTAAAACAATAAAAATATATTAAGAATTAGAAGATGAAATAAAAGTAAGATTTTTTTACAGAGAAGTTTCTTGATTCTGTCAGGCTGCATTAAGAGAAAGAGGGTAAACTGCTTGGATTTTAGCAAGGGAGAATGTTAAATCTTGATTTCTGTAAACTTGCAACTCTAAAGAGTTCTAGTTTCATTTGTGTCATAGTGTAGTATCTTACATTTTCTTTTGGAAGGACTCCTGTGCTAAAAAATAGATCCTGTGATGCACCACTGTCACGCCTTAGCTGGCTCACCAAGTTTTTTGGAGTTTTGTGACCATGTGGCATCCATATGGGATCCGCAGTGTCACAGTGGGAAGAGGGGAAGAATTGGGGCATAAAGCAAAGAAGCCACAAATCACAGATGTCATGGCAGCAACTGAGGAGAAAAAACTTGGTGTGGAACTGAACTGAGGTGAAATGAATGTTTTGATATATAAAAGAGAAAATGCAGGTAAGACTCTCATCTGTATGATGATCCCTGCAATGTTGGCCACAATTCACAATGAGAAAATGAATGCCAAAGTATTGGAACTTCACCAGAGGAAAAAAAAAATTCAGAAAAACCTATTTGACTTAGATTGAAATAAAGTCTTTCTTGTCTCAGCAGTGGCTTTACAGTGAGATCTCAATTCAGCTGAGCTGCAAATAAAGAATCTAAATAAGAGGCACCAGCTGTATGTAAATGTAAAACCTGTGAAGGAGTCAGGTGGCAGCAGTTTCTCTTTCTTGACAACTCTGGTCACATTTACAGTGAAGCACCCAGAGAACTCAAATCAGCTGCTTCGTGTCACTTGAGGTGCCCTGAGGAATGTGAAGCTGCCACACACCACTGCCTGCCATGCCTGCCATGACACAGCCTCATATGCACTGGGCTGATGGCTGGGGTAGGTGGAGACTCCTGGTGTGGTAACCCCTGAGGTTACCACAGGGGAGGTTGCCCTGCCATGGAGGGAATACAATGTATAAGCTGTATGACAGAACTCTCCACAGGGAAGTCTCCCTGAGAAACTGCGTCTTCAGTTAGGGAGACTAAAATGTTTCAGCCTATGAGCCCTTTAGGCTCCATGTTAATTTGTTACCCCTAACTGGTCAGTTTCTCAATTCCTAGTTTTCCCCCTTCCCTGATTGGTTCATTTTGGATCCTCTCCCTAACTGGTCAGTTTCTCAATTCCTAGTTTTCCCCCTTCCCTGATTGGTTCATTTTGGATCCTCTCCCTGATTGGTCAGTTTCTCAATTCCCCGTGTGATTGGTCCAAGTTGTCAGCCCCACCTTCCCTAAACCCTATATAACCCCATGTTTCACCCCACCGCCTGCCTTCAGTCGTCGGTTCCAGGGAAATAAAGAGCCTTCTCGACTGGACGCCTGCCTCCTGCTCATTCCTGCGTCGCCTGGGAAGAAACTGCTGGGAAGAGCTGCTGAAAGCAGCATCACAAAAGAGCTGATAATCACAAAAGAGCTGATAATCACAAAAAAGCTGACAAATCACAACCGCGTGCCTGTGCCACCCAGAAGCCCAGACCACCCATTATCGGGTCGGTTCTGCTGGGGAAGGTCGCGGCACCGGAGTGACCGCCCGATCGGTCACCAGCAGCCAGCGGCAACTGGCGCCCAACGTGGGGCTTGGCGGTTGAAGGATGGCACGGAGAAGGCGAAGCGAGGGGCGTCACGGGGATGTAAAGGAATGTTAAAGAAGCAGTCTTTGATATCGATAACTGCTAATGGCCAATTTCACGGGAGCATGATTGGCGAGGGCATTCCGGGCTGGAGAGGTCCAAAGTCTTCAATGACCTCATTCACTTTGCGGAGGTCTTGTAGGAGCCTCCATTTATTTTTTCCTGGTTTTCTGATGACAAAGATTAGGGTGTTCCAAGGGCTGTTTGATGGAGCGATGTGTCCCTTGGCCAGCTGCTCAGCGACAAGGGATTCTAGTGCACGCAATTTCTCCTTGGGAAGGGGCCACTGATGAACCCAGACTGGAGAGTCCTGCTTGCAGTTGAGTTGAGGGGTGTTAAGTGCGCGCTCTTCAGTGGCCCCGACTAGAAATCCCTGCAGCTGATATGAAGTGATGCACCCCATTGAGAGAGGACATCCCGACCCCACAGGGTGATGGGCGCTCTTACCACAAATGGCCTCACAGTTGCCATTTTTCCTTCGGGACCTCCTATAACAATATTTTTCTTGGAGCGCCAGGAAGTGGCAACTCCTCCAATGCCCGAAATGAGCCCCGCGACTGGCTCCAGGTCCCAGTCCGATGGCCATTCGGAGCGTGCAATAACCGTGACGTTGGCCCCAGTGTCCAACATCCCCCACTGCTTAATCCTCTCACCTTTGGAGAAGAGGGTACATTTGGTAATGGGTTTCGAAGCCCCTATGAGCTGCGACCAAAAAACTGTTGGCTGGATTGGCACACGATCTGGAAAGTCTTTGGGGAGAAGAAAAGCTTGGGCTAGAGGGATGTCTGCAGAAAGAAAAAAGGGTGGATCAAGGCACATAACCGAAATAAAAATTTCTTCTCCCGGTTCGAGGGTCTGGACCTCAGGGATGACAGCAACTTCTGCAGGCTTAAAAGGGTGTCCAATAATTAGCATATCAAAAGGTCCATTTGTTGGCGCGAGTTTCCCAGTGGCTATACAGTGGATGCTGTACTCATCTTCCAATGGAATGGAAACTCCACTCACCAGTTCGCGGCAGGTTGCCACCTGTACCTCGGAGTAAAATGGGTCTGCTTCACTTTCTCCGGGATCCTTGGTGATGGCACCTTCGGACCATGAGGAAACTGGTCTTTCCTGCCTTCCTCCGAGGTACGGGCGGGGCGCGCGAATCTTGGTGGCCGGAAATTTGGTGTCTTCGCGCGGGGCCGCTCCACGCTGCGCCGCGCGTTTCCCGACTGCCACAACCGGTTGGGGTTGGATTCAAGCCACTGATGGTCTCGCCTATGGTCCAAGACTTGCTCCTTCTCAGGGCATTCAGCCATGAAATGTCCAAAGTCTCCACAATTGAAACAACGCTGATTGTCTTTTGCCGCCACAACAGCAAAAGCTCCAGAAATGCCCTCCGCGACACCTTGTGCCACCGCCTGAGCAACCGTGCTTTCTGTGGAGGTACGCTTTATGCATGCCTCTATCATTTGATCAATGGTGAGCTCAGGCTCAAGAGGTAATGTTCTTAGGATTGTTTTCGTGGACGAGTTCGCATTAATCATTGCTAGCTTCACTAGCATTTCCTTCCGAGCCTCTTGGCTCTCGACTTGCTTCTCTAGTGCAGCCTTGAGTCTGTCCACAAACTTTATGAAAGACTCGTCAACCCCTTGTTTAATATTTGTAAAATTCAATGAGGGCGTGGTGTCGTCAGGTGTAAGGAGCAGGGCTGACTTTGCAGCGTTTGCAATGTCTAACAAAGCGCCTTCAGGAATGTTTGTCTGGTCTTGTGGCTTCATGAAATTACCTTCACCTGCAATCTGTTCTAAAACCAGATTATGTCTGTTTGGATCATTTTGATAAATACTCGCCAATGTTCCTAATTGTTTTTTCCACTGCCTTTCCCACAGCATATATTCTGCAGGGGAAAGGAGACATCCCATAATATTTCGGATGTCGTGTGGTATCATTGTATGCGAGGTGAAGGTAGCTTCAAGAAGACTCCTGAAGTAATGGGACCCTCGCCCATGTTCTTTGGCGGCCTTGCTGAGTTCTTTAATTTCGTTATAGGGAATGGGGTGCCAGGTAACCCGCTGCCCACGACCAACGGTGATGGGGAATGCGGAGATTTTGTTTGCAATCTCCCACTCGCCATCCCTAGCTGCCTCCTCCCGGGTCTTAGCCCAATGGTCCTCGATATCAGACACTGAGGACTCACTGTCTTCATCTGTCGAAGGGGAGGGAGGCCGCCTAGGGAGGGTACGTGACTTTGGTCGGCAATCCGGGGCTGCCTGATGACTATCGGCAATGGAAACCAAGATGGCTTCCTTCCGGTGACCGTGCTCCCCACTTCCGGGATCGGAAGTGGGAGGGGTACATGGGGCGGGGTTACCAGGGGCGCGCTGGGTGTCACTGCAAGCGGAGGTGGACACGCAGGAGGCGGGATTTGAGACGCAGGGGGAGGGGACTGCCGCAGTTACACCCAATGACGCTGGGGGAGGGGAAAGGGAGCAAGGCGCCTGCGCAGTGTTTTGCGCAGGAAAAGGCGAGGGTGAGGTGTGTGGGTGGCCATTTGGAGGAGTAAGGGTGGGAAAACTTGGATTCGAGGGGGACAAGATGGCGGGGCTGGCCACATTGCCAGTGCCATCTTGGGGGCAAAACAACTGAGAGATGGAGGGAACTGGTGGAGGAGGCAAACTTGGGTAGGTGGGCATCGGAAGAAGGTTGAGGGGAAAATCCAGGGCAGTGTGGCCAGCACCGTCCTGGGAAGGGTAGAGAGGGGGTCGGGGGGCGTCCAGGAGACGGCAGCAACCTGGTGCGGGATCACAGGAAACGACCGCCGGCCCACTCTCAGCTGAGGAAGAGGGTTTGGGAACACGGGGTGAGGAAGAAGGGGAAGGGATTTTCAACTGGGGCCCCTCAACTTTCTCACAACTCTCATTCCCTTTTACCGAACGTTCCCCTTTTCCCAAAACTGATTTTCGTGGTAAAGCTTTTATTATAATTTGGAATAAAGGAAAAAACTTGGCAACTGAAAGATCCCCATTTAATTGAACGATATTTAACTGCCTCCCAACTGAATCCCAAAAATCATTAGAAGAAACAGAACATAACTTGGTGTCAGGGACAGACTTAAAAATCCAATGAACAAATCTTTTTAACAAACCCCTACTAAACTTAAACCCTCCCGCAACAAGGGTGTCTTGAACTTGGATATAAAACTCCTGCTCTGATGGAGTGAGCGATGGGCGGCTGAGTTTATTTCCCATCGTGGTCCTTTCCCTCTCAGGCGATAGAAGGGAGAACAAAAACAAAGACCAAAACTCAACTTGCAGTCTCTCTTTGCCCGTTGGCGGTGGTCAAAGAAAAATTGCCTGAAGGTGGTCACCTGGAATCGACTGGCCGTCGTCCGCTGGTGATGACGGGTCCCAGCCAATGCCTCTCCGAAAGCCTCTGCTAAAACGCAGAGGCGTCTTCTTCAAGGAAGTGGAAGCCCAAGACCACTTGGCTCCTCGCAGCTGAGGCCGCAGGGAATGGTTCAGCTTGGGGGGAAGACTCGCATCTGCCACGTTGGGCGCCAGTTGCCGCTGGCTGCTGGTGACCGATCGGGCGGTCACTCCGGTGCCGCGACCTTCCCCAGCAGAACCGACCCGATAATGGGTGGTCTGGGCTTCTGGGTGGCACAGGCACGCGGTTGTGATTTGTCAGCTTTTTTGTGATTATCAGCTCTTTTGTGATTATCAGCTCTTTTGTGATGCTGCTTTCAGCAGCTCTTCCCAGCAGTTTCTTCCCAGGCGACGCAGGAATGAGCAGGAGGCAGGCGTCCAGTCGAGAAGGCTCTTTATTTCCCTGGAACCGACGACTGAAGGCAGGCGGTGGGGTGAAACATGGGGTTATATAGGGTTTAGGGAAGGCGGGGCTGACAACTTGGACCAATCACACGGGGAATTGAGAAACTGACCAATCAGGGAGAGGATCCAAAATGAACCAATCAGGGAAGGGGGAAAACTAGGAATTGAGAAACTGACCAGTTAGGGGTAACAAATTATCATGGAGCCTAAAGGGCTCATAGGCTGAAACATTTTAGTCTCCCTAACTGAAGACGCAGTTTCTCAGGGAGACTTCCCTGTGGAGAGTTCTGTCATACAGCTTATACATTGTATTCCCTCCATGGCAGGGCAACCTCCCCTGTGGTAACCTCAGGGAGACAAAGATGTTTCAAATGGATCAGACACCAAGAGTGAAAATATTTAACTAGGGCTCCCTAAAAGAACTCAGATAAATTCACTTATGATCTGCATGTGTTTATGAAATGATACTTGGGGCCTCCCTGTTTGCTGTTTGTTGCAGTTCATCTATAAGAGCAATGTCATTTTCAGTTCAGAATTACTTTTTCAGCCTAGGTTGTAGGACAAACCTATCACTTGGAGGCTGGCCCAGTAAAAGCAGATTTTTGGAAGGGACTGTAAAGAATATCCAGTCCCAACCCCTCTGCCATGGTCAGGGGCACCTTTCACTAGACCAGACCTTCCTTGGCCTTCCTTTCCAGGATAACATACATCTAGAAGCCTTTCCTTTTATTCTGTGTCCTTTTCCAGATTCAGTTCCAGCTTCACCTTGGCCTTACTCACCCCATCCCTACACAGCTGAACTGCATCTCTACTCTTCCCAGGTTACCTGTCCTTGCTTTCAGTACCTGCTGCTTCTTGCCATTTAGTTTGACCAGCATTTCCCTATTCAGCCATGCCAGTCTCCTGCCTCCCTTGCTTGATTTCTTGTTCCTGGTGATCATCAGCTCTTGTATTCTATAGAAGATTTCCTTAAAAATCTGCCAGCTCTGTTCCACTGCCATGTCCCTGAGGGCAGTTTCTCCAAAGATCCCACTTATTTTCTCCCTGAAAAGCTGGCAGTCTGCTTTCCTAAACTTCAGGGGTGTAACTTTACTCCTCGCCTGACCCATAATCCTCCCAGTTTCTATTGCACCTCCTCACTGGGAGAATGTGGGAAACTAAAAAGGCCCTGATTTAGTGGAAGCACTACTTAGCAACAACCAAAACATCAGTGTCTTGTCAATAATAATCTCATACTAAAGCCAAAACAGAGCCCTGTACCAGCTGCTAAGAAGAAAATGAACATTACCCCAGATGAAAATCTGCAGTGCAAGGATCTGGTTTGGATGCTGAGTTTGAAGTATATACCGACAGGGCATCTGCACTGGAAAGGGAGTGGGAAAGCTTCTAATTCCCTGCTCAGCATCTAGACTGCTTCCCTAGCAAGCTCCCCACTCTCTGAATTAGAAACATTAAAAGCACCTTCTTTCTCTTTCTTTCATGTAATTCCTTCCCTTCCTTACTTTTTCTCTCCTCCCAGCTTTGTCCATTAACATGAAATCCTGGGTTCTGGCTGGATTGTGGAGCAAATCTGGCTCCTTTCTCTACTATGAAAAATGGATATTTCTACAAACTTTTAAAAGCACATCTGAGTAGATATCCATTGCTGAATTCCTCCTCTAAGCACTGCTTTTCTCCTCAAAATGCCTATGAGCAGTGGCTGGAGAATGGTGCACTCAGCTACAGCATCACTTCTGCCATATGCTTCTCTTTTTGCTGCCAAATACAGGGCTACTGCTGTCATATAAAGCAGGCACAACATTTTTCAATTCCCAGGGAGGGCCTTCTTCTGGAAGAGATGGAAAAATTTCTTTGTGGCTGCAGAAAATTATTTTTTTTTTTTTTAACAAAATGTTCCCCTCCTATCTTGTGAACACAGGGAAGATACTTGTTTTACTGTTCATATAGCTCTTCTAATTTAAGATGTTTAAGAAAATTTATAAATAGAAGAACTGATAATTTAATCACTTGAGGAAAATTGACAGGTCATAATACAAGGAAACTAAGCACTCACGAAACATAAAAGCCTCAAATGCCATTTCAATATGATCATACTGGTCTGCTTTGTAGCAGCATTGATTGAATGCTGTGACAAAATGAAACAAAATATTCATCTTTGTAGGTGGTTTCTGTCTGAAGAAAGACTATGCCAGAAATCCTTCCACTGTAGGAAACATTAGTATTGTTGCCTTAAGACTGAGGCAGAGGCCGGACAGGTGAACTTTATTTAGGCCTTCGAGGCCACCCCGGCAGCCACAGCAGTGGCTTCTTGGATTGCTCCAAGATGCAAGCAAAAGGAGGAAGAGTCATGAGACTCCCCCCCTTTTACAAGTTTCAGTCCATTTGCATATGCCCCATCCATTGTCCAATCAACAACTCCAAATGATGGTGTTCCATTCTTCCTGCTTGCCCGCACTCTTCCGCATTGTTTATCTTGGGGGCCTGGAGCTTGGAGAGAGTGTCCTTGAAGATGTAAGTCCCCTGCTAGAACCAAAATTAGCCTGCCCCCATTGCCCTGTGATCAAGTCCCAGCACCACTAAAGCAAAACTACCCACCAGAACAAGACACAAAACCCCAAAACCTAAGGCATCAGTATCTCTTGCTTTCTCTTGAGTTACATTTGAAAAAATTCTACTTCATTAACGAAGTAAGTTGGATTTCTTGTGGGGTGTTGTTTTTGTTTGTTTGTTTGGGTTTTGGGGGTGGTGGTGGTGTTTTGGTTTGTTTTTCCACCTCTGATTAAAAAAGTAAACTTCAAGCCAAGCAAACGCTTTCTGTGAACATTATTGATGTTCAATAAATGATATTTTAATTTAAAAACTTTTGACTGATCTTCAGTTTACTTAAAGCAAATCACATGGAGTGCTGCAGATGCACCAGATGTGGTATGGTTACAGGAAAACAAAGATAGGATTGAGGATGATTACAGAGTACAAAAGTGTAAGCAAGAATCACAGGAGCAGAAATAATGGTTTATTCTGTGGCACTGGGCCTTCATTGATCCAACCCCCAAAAATCCATAAGTGATAGGCGAAAAAAATGAGATAAAAATCAAATTATATGAAGCAAGATTTATAGGGAGAAATAATATCTTTTATTCAATTTCCTGAGACATGGAAATAAAGCAGACATACATAGCCTTTTGCTAAATTCCTAGAGAAGCTGCAAATTTCCAAGTGGAACTCATGTGGACTAGAACTGCCCACTATTTCCTATAAATATTTAATCATCCCTGGATAGAGGTAGTTTGTACCCAAGCAACCTGTAGGAGGGTGAGAAGAAGCTATATGATTCTTTGGTTGTTAGGTCCTAAGGAACAGTGAGCAGAACATTCTTGATTACCTGGATGATTCCTAACTTATCCTGGGGAAAATTGAGGTTATGTTAATTCTCAGGAAGACTTTTAAGTTTCTTTAACTGACCATGATCAGGCTGATGGCAGTAGAAGGTTTGCCGAGCCCAGTGTGCTTTAAAGCCAGTGGTTTCAGAGAGTCATATCACTAATGTCCCTCTGGTACCACAGTAATCGATGCTACCTCATCTCTAGGGAAAAGCTCACTCTTTCTATAAGAAATGTAAACCAAAAACCCCAAAAGCAGATAAAAATCTTGGTCCTGAACCTGAGAAATGAAGGAAAAAGCTGCAGAAATGAGAATGCAAGTTGGGTAGTGCATCAAAATGAATATCAAACCTTGCTGCATTATTTTATCACAAGAAAAGTAGCTTCAAAGAGGGCAACATGCTCAATTACTTTCTGTTGTGCCACACTTTTTTATTTTCTATCACCCTTGTAAAACACTGCTGCTTGTGATCAAGAGCAGCTCCAAGCTTTTCAGACTGCTTGCAGTTCCTGAAAGGCAGCTAGTAATAAATCTCCCTGCCAGATGCCCCCTCAGAAGGTTACTTACAGTGTACAGAAGCAAGATGTAAGCAGAGAAGCAGATGGACATGACTACAAGTCTGGGGAAGCAATGGGCACCACGAGCTTCCACTGGGATTTGTACTCTAAAATCCTGTATGAGCTTTATGAAACAGCCTTGAGACTGCAGAGGGAATGGAAAGAGATAGCAATGCTGGCTGCAGGCTGTACGCCTCTGCAGGAAGACAGTCATCATGAAAACAGCAGAAGATTAGGAAGGTGCTTTGCATTTGCTTTACAAAAAAATGGTCCTTTTTGAAGTCCAAGTTGCCTGTCTTGTTTTGTCAAGATTGTTGTGATGCTGAAGTAGAAGTTTTTTTGTTTTGTGTTCAGTTGCACAGCGAGCTGAGAGCCAGCCTTCTTCCCTGACATATTTTAAAGTCTCCTCTCCCTTCTCAAAGCATAATTGTGTTCAGTCTCTGGTTTTCTTTTTGTGTTAAACCATGAATGAACAAATGAAAAACAACAGAAGAAATAAAGCAGGGGCAGAGCAGGGTAGGGAGAGGACAATTTGCTTGGTGTAAGACCAATCTCTCTCTGATTTGAAGTAAGGCAACTTAGGTGACTCTTGCATCAAGAGATTTCTTGCTTGAATAAACTTGTAATCCAAAGACATTTAGATTTGCCATTAGGAAGAAATTCCTCACAGCAAGGGTGATTGGACATTGGAATGGGCTGCCCAGGGAGGTGGTGTACTCACTATCTCTGGAGGTGTTTAAGGAAAGACTGGGTGTAGCATTCAGTACCATGGCCCAGCTGACAAGGTGGTGTTAGGTGATAGATTGGACTCAATATCTCAAAGGTCTTATCCAACCCAATTAATTCTGTGATTTTGTGACTGTTTCCGTTCTGGGGTGTGTGTAGTTACGTAGCTAATCTGAAATTACAGTCTAGCTTTATCCTTGTCAAAGGAAATGAGCTTACTGGGGTTTCTGCTCCAACCCTGCCTCGCATTTGTTTGGGCAGGAAATTTAATTTCAGCTCTTTGGAGATTTCTAATACCCACACCTGGAAAATTATTGCTCATCAGCATATCTCAAAAGCTAGAGCAGAGGCCATCTCTGTTCTGACACAATGTGAGGCTGATTTAAACTCACCAGCTGCTTTTTTCCAAACATGAAACAACAGGCTGTGGAAACAGATGTTTACCTGATTAAGATGCATAGGGAAATCTCAGTACAAACAAGAAAGAGGTTGTTGGACATCCTTCCTGTAATAAAATCTGAGCAGTAAAGTCCTCCAAAAAGATGCAGAATTGGTTAAAGGTACGTAATGACCATGCCCATACCTTTAACCCTGTCAGCACTTGCTTGAACTGCTTATGCAAATAGCAGGGTAGCTGTGTCAAAATCTTTCAATATTTTCTTCAGACGGCAAGTGATGAGCATTTCTCACTGTAGCAAAATGATTTCTCCCTGCTTTCTGGCAACGTCACCCTTGTGACAGCTGCAAATCAGTGGTGCTGTTCAAATCAAGGCAGGACCCCATCTTTTTGCTTTCCTCCCAGCACAGTCACCTTTCCAGATGAGCCTGGGAAATTTCTGAAGTCTTGCTTTCCAACACAGCAGACATCACTAGTCTCAGGGAATGCAGCTCCAGTCTTTGGATGCTGAGCTATGCAGTGTGTAGTCAAGCTGTGGAGCCTATGGTGTGCTTCACGCAGTCTAGTATTTCAGCAGCAGAATAGTAAGATGTGAGGAAATGAGAGGGGCAAAACTTGTGGATTCAAAGATAGGGGGAACTGGGAAGGAAGGAAGGAAGGAAGGAAGGAAGGAAGGAAGGAAGGAAGGAAGGAAGGAAGGAAGGAAGGAAGGAGTTATCCAGTCCAACTCCCTTCTTCTAATGGGTTAATGACAACAACAATTTGTTCCATGGAAGAAAGTGCTTCTACTTTTTCATTGTGATGGCCTGTGGCTTGATCATTTGGAAGACCATGTGTACAGACTGTCAGATTTCCTGTGATTTATGTCGTTTCTGGATGCCCTGGCTGACCGTTTGACAAGAATAGGAAGTTCTAGAAATAATTAGTCAGTGGGATAAAGGGTGTAGCAATTATAATTATTAACAATGTTGTGTCCTTCTTTAAATATTGCACTCATCAGACTCTTCAAGTACTGAGTACATCCTAATTAATTGTATTTAATGCCCACTCACCTTCCCACACAAGGTGATAATTATTGTCCCATTGCAAAGAACTGACCTGAGATACTGAGAAGTGAAGACTCATGTCACCAGTAGAGGTGTCTAACAGATGGTGACAAAGTTTTGCAAGGGTGCTGAGTGCCTATTTTCTTACCTTTAGGCCAAGGGAACCGATTTAGCAGGCAAATGTCAATCTGTGATCACACCCTGGGCAGTGGTAACATTGTCAAGTCTTCAACATGTGGGATATTTTCCTTGAAGAGCCTCATGCTTGTAAGCACATCACTAATTACATGAGTCCCAACTCTCAGGCTGCTTACAGAATCAGACAATGACAGAATGACAAAAACACATGAAGTTGGAAGGGACCACAGTGGGTCATCTGGTCCTGTCTCCCTGCTTGGGAGAGTCACACTAGAGCACATGGTATAGGATTGTGTCCTCATGTTCAGGTGGAACTTCTTGTGTTCCATTTTATGCCCGTTGCCTCTCATCCTATTGCTTGGCCACTGAGAAGAGCCTGGTTCCATCCTCTTGACACCTCCCTTCAGATACTCATAGATATTGATGAGGTCCCCTTTCAGTTATCTCTGTTCAAGGCTGAACAGGCCTAGCTCTCTCAGCCTTTCCTCATGAGAGAGATGCTCCTGTCCCCTCATCAGCTTCCTCACCCTTCACTGGACTTGCTCCATGAGCTCATTGTATCTCTTTTCCTGACGAGCCTAGATTCGGACACAGCACTTTGGGCAAGGCCTCACTACATCTCCATAGAGGAGAAACATCACTTCCCTCAACCTTGTGAAAGTCTTCCTTCCAACATGCCTTCATCCAGGTCTCCTGTGTCAGAGGTTCTGGGGGCTGGGTGTGTCAGTGGAGACATGTGCAAAGAAAGCATTCAGTAACTCTGCATTCCCTGCATCCATTGTCTGCAAGGAGTGCGGTATCCATTCCTTGCAGGTGCAGAGTAAAGACTGGAAAGATGCAGTGAGGGAAGAGTAAAGGTCAGAAAATAAGTTTTCTACTGTTCGTAGTAACCTGGAGACTTCAAATATTGATAAAGGGATTTTTAGCCTGTGAAGGCTGTGACATTTTAAACTTTAATTGGAGCTGGTTTAGATACCACACTCCATGTGAATTAAGGTCACTGATTTTCTACTAATGTGTTTCAAAGCTTTGACTATAATTCCTTTTAGCAATTGCAAGCGTCAATCATTTGCATATGCTCAAGTTGCAGCTGTATCTAGGTCCTCAGTTTAGACTTACAAAATGTTGGTTAAAACAAAACCCTTGACCTTTTGAGGACTTCATATAATTTGTCATTTAAAAAGAAGTGCCTTTACATTTTTCTGTGAGTCACTGCTTCAACCTGTGCTTTAAAAATTGCTACCAACACACAAATTTTCCAGTAATATTTGCATTGTGTTTTTAAACTATTGAGATCTATATATGGACCACTAAGAGCTTGTTAAGTGACTGATGCAGGGAATACAATGCTAAGTGTGAGTCATTACAGAGATGAAAATTCAAGTCTGAAATCCTCCCTGGGAAAAGTGAACAGGTGACTGGATTCAGAAAACAGGTGACCTCTTCCAGACCTGTGTTCCTGTGAAGATCCAGATTGCCATGATGAGGACAGCTAAAAAACGCCCTCTGCTTCTTTCAACATTAGTTGCCAATACAACTTATACAATTTTGCTATGCTTCTTTCCCTTTGCTTGGGAGGTGAGTGAATTTCATATTGAGTAATTGGGGGAGACTTTCAGACATCAAATCAAAGAATTTTGTAATTTAGGCTGCTTGCAGTTCAGAAAGCATCTTCAAATTCATGCCACAGAAGTTCTGTTTCCTGACACTGATAATTACACTCCCTGCTGAGACCAGATACAGTCCATGGCACATAAAGTCTCAGGGCAAGCCTGACGGCCTCTTGAAAAGAAGTTTTTTCTGTGACAAGAACTTGATGAGTTGGTGATACTTGCCTGTCCTCACCCTTGTCCTCCCAGCACTGAGAAAAGCAGCCTGTAATTTTTGCCCCATTAGGAGTTATTGGTGTCAAGAAGATAGGAGAAGGAATTGAACCATCATTATATATTGCTGACAAGTGTTTTCTTCAGACAAGATTCCTCTGAAATCTCACCAGGAGAGAGTGATGTGCCCTGTACTTTCTCAAATCAGACAAAGGACAGCCAGACAGCTCTCCATGACACTGAAGGATATATTGAACAGGACAAAACTGATGTTCTTTGAGAGATCAAGATGATATTTGTCCTGAAACAACAGGACATTTGTCCTTTTGCAACAAAATCTGGTTGCAGCTGAATTAACTTTGACAAATTTTCTTCATGACTTGAGAAAATATTACATTTTATCTAAATTTCACTCTATTTTTCTTCTGCTTTAAGTATTTTTTTGTTGTCATTGTTCAGGGAAATAAAATGAGGAGGAAAAGAATACAATTTTTTAAAAATAATTTTCTCCTCCATTATGCTTATAAACCTTCCTTCCTAAGGAACAGGTCAGACTAATCAGATATTTTAAAGCCACCATGGAAGAATTTTGAAGCAAGGCAAAAGACCTGCCGTAAAGAGTTGATATAATATTTCTACTGGGATAGGTACTCATCTTGATGTGTAGATTAAGAGAAATACTCATTAAGCACACTCAGTAAAAATCATTTGGATTCTTTACAATAATCTTTTTGCACAACTGGATTGTGGTAAAACCTGAAATCGTTCTACACAGCTAAGGAATGAGACCCTTTGGCATTATACCTGTACTTTCAGAAGATCATTTTACAAAGAAATGCTTGTTTCTGCATTTATTTATTCTTAAAAGGGGGTTCAATATGCTAATTTATACAAAAGAAGTCCTCATCAGCCAATTATACCAGATTTGTTCTCAAGTCTCATTGCATTTTATGATGAAAAAATTCTCTAATCCAGTTGTAAACTTCTCTAACACAACAGTTACATTTTGAATAAAATGACTTAGCAATTCAATTTATTCTTAATTCACAACATCACTCTGTTTTTTCACCTTATTTCTCTGCTGTTTCTCTATCCAACTCATTGCTAATAGAATCATAGAACAGTTTTGGTTGGAAGGGACCTTTAAAGGTCATCTAGTCCACTTCCCTCAGGACTCTGGGGTCAATCCCATCAGGTCCCATAGGTTTCAGTATGATCCAGTTCCTAAAATGGTCGTAAACCTGATCTTATACAGTGAGAGGGATTTTGCTCCCTCAGCCCTCATCTTGTGTTCCATCCACTCCAGAGGTGTGGGGAGAGAGGTTGCCAGTGAAGGCAAAGAGGTTGTTGAGTACCTCAGAACCCTTGTCTCTTGTTACCAGTTTGCCAGTTGTATTCATCAGGAGAAATATGCCTTCTTTGACCTTCCTTTTCTGTCTCACATATCTCTGGAAGCCCTTTTTATTATTCTTTGTGTCCCTTGGCAAATTCAGCTCCAGCTTCACCTTGCCTTCCTAACCTCATCCACACACAACTGAAATTCATCTTTCTACTCTTCCTAGGTTACCTGTCCTTGTCTCCACTGACTGTGTATTTGCTTCCTGCCCTTTAATCTCACAGGCAGGTCTTGATTCATCTGTCTGTTCTCTTCCTTTGCTGGTTTCTTACACAAAGGTAGACAGCTTTTGTACTGTATGGAATATGTCCTTAAAAATCTTCCAGATCTGTCCTGCTCCCTTGTACTGAAGGGTAATTACCCAGAGGATCTTACTGACTAACTCCTTGAACAGCTGACATTTTGTTTTCCTAACATTTGGATTAAACCTATCTCACTTAGATCTCAGCCTCATGATGGGATGAATTTCCCAAAAGGTGTTCAAGTGTCTCACTTTAGAGCCAGCACAGAGACTACCTTTTAGTTTGGACCCCTGGAGATTGAATTAAGTGTCTTTCCTATGCCCAAAGTCAGATCAAGTGAACCCGACCTATTTCTTCAATCTTCCCTATCCATTAGATCAATTAGGACATGTTATTCCATATTTCCCTGTCTGCAAGTAGAGCAGCAAGCTCCTCTGCCTACCCATTCCCAAGGAAATAGCTTGTTTCCAGGTCTGCATACAAATGTTTTCTGCCTACAGAAAACAACATTGTCATTTGTACTTTGCCTCTTGTAGTATTTTTCCTTTGGAATTGTTTTAATATTTGGGAGGAAGGGCAAAGAAAGAGGAAGACACAACCTGAAACAGAAGAATGACAGCAAGAAAGTAATACTGCTACAAGCAAGGGATGAAGGGAAAGTTAATAACCTTATTCCAAAGTGAAAAGGTTGGAACATACAGTTCCAACTCATGCTTCTATTTACAGGCAGCTCCCACAAAAGTCTACAGTTCCCTTTTTTGAGTAAATGCTGTTTCCTTCTGTAGATGAGCTGAAGTAGACTGCAGGTGAGAGTTCAGGAAATTCCAAAATTATAGTGACAGGAAAACAATGTAGCAGGAATGAAGTTCTGCAAAAACCTGAAAGTCTTCAGCAGGTTCTAACCCTGGATATACTCACACAGTGCAGCTGTCCGAATTGTATAAGCTACCAAAACTTAAAACACTTGTTAGAACACTTCTACCCCTCAGTCCCACAATGTGAGGATGAATAGAAAAATCTTTTCATTTAGGTATAGGGATAATCCTTTTCCAGGCTTCAAAATCACTTGGCTTCTCCAGGGCAGCTAGAGACAGAATGAACATTTCCTTAAGTCCTTTCTCCCCTGAACTAATTCATTCAGGCTTAAAATAAAGAGGATATGATTTCTTAAGGGCAGAAATGCAAAGATCCTCAGAATAGAAATATACGTGAAAGGGCTAAAGCATGGAAATACATCTACCAGGAATTTCATGGCTCTTTCCTCCAGGACATAGACATATCCTAAAGAACAGGCAATTCTGTGCACTCTGTGAGCCATCTGACTGTAATTATCAAAAGCATATAAAACTGTAATAAAAGCCAGTACTCCAGACAGCCACTCCACAGTTCCTCCACAGTTCCTAAAAGCTGAGGGCATGAACATGACAAATAATAATGCACTACAGTTCTCCCTTGAGAAATAGTAATCCATAAATGCCTCTATTTGTGGGAGTTCAAAATGTATCCCTACTGATGACAGGACTGTCACTGCCCTGAAATACTGCATTTTTCCCTCTTTAAAAGGGTTAGCTGCCCTTTAAAGAACAAGAGGGGAAAGAATTAAGTTCAAGTATGATTAATAGTTCAGTCCAGGAGCCTTTTAATGGATGAGTAATTGACTAATAATTGCACACCTTTCTACATCTGCCCTTAAATTAAATCTTGCCAACTCGATCCATCAAGTTTGTTTACTGGAACATTTTGCAAAGTGAGCAGTTGTCTATATATGCCTATTTTCTAGTGGGAGAAAGGGAGCAGCACTTTTTGGCCTTTTAAAACATTAGCAGCTCCGGAGCTGAAGTGATCGTGTGTCACTATTCAAGTCCTCTTACTTAACAGAGATTGCAAGAGGATTTGATGATCTGATTCTACGTCTGGCATGTTGTAGTCACAGCTATCCTAGGAGGCTGACATCATTCCCCATCCTAACAATCTTCTCCTTTGCAGTGAAAGGTTTCGTAGGAAGCATTTTTGCATTATGGACATTTTCTGTGCAGTTATCTTCAAGTGACTGTACTGTTAAAAAAGGGAAACTTTCCCAAATTTCAGGCCTTTGCTTTCTCATAACACGGTGGCCCAGTGAAGGGACCGGTGGCATGGTAGAGGTGGGAAGGGATTGAGCTGGCAAGTGAGATCTGCAGTGTTTCTAGTTCAGGTAGCAGCAAATTGCTGGGTTGCCCTACTACATCCATCCCTCCTCCTGTCCCACTGCTGAAATTAGGGTCTAGATTAGGAAGTGTAGATAGCACTCCAGGTTAGATTGTACTGGGTCTGGTTCCATGAAGCTGTAGCCCTGAGAGAAAAGGGGTACATTTGGATACCTCCAAAATGGCTCCCTATCCCCTAGGAGAAGGGGATAACTAAGGATGCAATTTCTGTGACTGAAAGGAGTAGTGCTGGATGAAAGGGACTGTCTTGGTTTGGAAAGACAGGTATCTGCCAGGGAAACTGAGGTTCCCCTAGGATGGAGAATACCAACCCCTCGCACCCCGACGAATTATAATTTTGCAATCAAGGGCTCTCAGGCGAAGATGTTGGGAATAGGAATAACAGTTCTTTACTAGGAGGTTTAACAATACAAATATGATAGGAAACAAAACCACCCAACCAAACAAACAAATAAACAAATAAACAATAATTTTAGAAGAAAACCCTGACAAAGTCAGAGTTTCAATCTGACCCTGTGATTCAGGATGTTGATAACAGTCCGAACGTAAACAGTCCAAACACTTCTGGAGTGGCAGACGTGATCCTGTTGGAGCAGAGATGATTCTGCGAAGAAACCGGTTCAGGGACGGCGAGGAGGGAGACAGGATGGCGAGCACAGGAGACAAAAAAAGCTCTTGCCACACCGCGCGAAGGAAGCGCCGAGCACCCCGCTCCTGCAGCAGGGCCGAACCACTCCTGCAGCAGGGCCGAACCACTCCTGCAGCAGGGCCGAACCACTCCTGCAGCAGGGCCGAACCGCCAACCCCCGGCCACCCCCCCCTCCCCCCCCACCCCCCACCGCCAGGGCATGAGATGTATAGAAATGCAAATGCACCGCACAGGCTGGGGAAGGTAACAATGGCCTATCAAGGTGGGTCATCAGGCCCCAAAACAGATGTAAATAGAATATACAAAACCCGGCTCCACAACCCAGAACATTATCCACCCCTTATTCTATTACCATCTGTATCATACCTAAATTAATAAACTCCACTATACAGAATGAACCCTCACACTCAGTTCTCACTTAGGATTAGGTTTTCCTGTGGTACACAACTGGTTTTCCCATCTTTCTGCATCACCCACCAAGTGTTACCAGGTCCTTGAGCAAAAACAATCCCACGGGTGGGTTCACCTTTGCCCAAGGTGGGGTTTACCCAAACAGTCTTTCCTAAGATACCTCTCATATGTACTACAGGGACTTTGTCTCCATCCACTGTGTGCAAAGGGGTAGACTGGGCAGGACCAGCTCGATTAATAGACCCTCGGGTGTTGACCATCCAGGTGGCCTTTGCTAAGTTCACTTCCCAATTTCTGAAGGTCCCCCCGCCAAGTGCTTTCAGGGTGGTCTTAAGCAGTCCATTGCACCGTTCAACTTTCCCGGCAGCTGGTGCATGATAAGGGATGTGATATATCCATTCAATGCCGTGTTCCTTAGCCCAGGTGTTTATGAGGCTGTTCTTGAAATGAGTCCCGTTGTCCGACTCAATTCTCTCAGGGGTGCCATGTCTCCACAGGACTTGTTTTTCCAGGCCCAGGATGGTGTTCCGGGCGGTGGCATGAGGCACAGGATAGGTCTCCAGCCACCCAGTGGTGGCTTCCACCATGGTCAGCACGTAGCGCTTGCCTTGGCGGGTTTGGGGCAGTGTGATGTAATCAATCTGCCAGGCCTCCCCATACTTGTACTTGGACCACCGTCCACCGTACCAGAGGGGCTTCACCCGCTTGGCCTGCTTGATGGCAGCACACGTCTCACAGTCGTGGATAACCTGTGAAATACTGTTCATGGTTAGATCCACCCCTCGGTCTCGTGCCCACTTATAGGTGGCATCTCTGCCCTGATGACCTGAAGCATCATGGGCCCACCGAGCTAGGAACAACTCTCCCTTGTGTTGCCAATCCAAGTCTACCTTGGATACCTTTATCCTCGCAGCTTGATCTACTTGCTCGTTGTTCCGGTGCTCCTCATTAGCCCGACTCTTGGGGACATGGGCATCCACATGACGGACTTTCACAGGTAGTTTCCCTACCCTGATGGCAATGTCCTTCCACTCATCAGCAGCCCAGATTGGTTTTCCCCTACGCTGCCAGTTGGCTTTTTTCCACCTTTCCAGCCAGCCCCACAGAGCATTAGCCACCATCCACGAATCAGTGTAGAGGTAGAGCTTCGGCCACTTCTCTCTTTCAGCAATGTCCAGGGCCAATTGAACAGCTTTGAGTTCAGCAAGCTGGCTTGACCCACCTTCTCCTTCAGTGGCGTGTGCAACTTGTCTTGTGGGGCTCCATACGGCTGCTTTCCACTTCCGGTTCATCCCTACGATGCGACAGGAACCATCAGTGAAAAGAGCGTAGCGTGTTTCTTCTGCTGGCAGTTGGTTGTATGGTGGAGCTTCTTCAGCCCGGGTTACTTGTTCTTCTTCGTCAGTGAGACTGAAGTTCTCAGCTTCTGGCCAGTTGGTGATTACTTCCAAAATCCCAGGGCGATTCGGGTTACCAATACGGGCGCGCTGAGTGATGAGGGCGATCCATTTGCTCCATGTAGCATCGGTGGCATGGTGGGTGGAGGGAACCTTTCCTTTAAACATCCACCCCAGCACCGGTAGTCGGGGTGCCAGGAGGAGTTGTGCTTCAGTGCCAATCACCTCTGAGGCAGCTTGAACTCCTTCGTAGGCGGCCAAGATCTCCTTCTCTGTGGGAGTGTAGTTGGCTTCAGACCCTCTGTAGCTTCGGCTCCAGAATCCCAGTGGCCGGCCTCGAGTCTCACCTGGCACCTTCTGCCACAGGCTCCAGGACAGACCATGGCTCCTGGCTGCAGAGTAGAGCACGTTCTTTACCTCTGGTCCCGTCCTGACTGGGCCAAGGGCTACCGCATGAGCGATCTCCTGCTTGATCTGGGCAAAGGCGTGTTGCTGTTCAGGGCCCCAGTGGAAATCGTTCTTCTTGCGGGTAACCAGGTAGAGAGGGCTCACAATCTGACTGTACTCAGGGATGTGCATCCTCCAAAAGCCAATGGCCCCTAGGAAAGCTTGTGTTTCCTTCTTGTTGGTTGGTGGGGACATGGCAGTGATCTTATTGATGACCTCAGTGGGAATCTGACGCCGTCCATCTTGCCACTTCACTCCCAGGAACTGGATCTCTTGGGCAGGTCCCTTGACTTTGCTCTTCTTGATGGCAAAACCGGCTTCCAGGAGAATTTGGATGATCTTCTCTCCTTTCTCAAAGACTTCCATTGCCGTGTTCCCCCACACAATGATGTCATCTATGTACTGTAGATGGTCCGGAGCCTCACCCTTTTCCAGTGCATCCTGGATCAGTCCATGGCAGATGGTGGGGCTGTGCTTCCACCCCTGGGGCAGCCGATTCCAGGTGTACTGCACACCCCTCCAGGTGAAAGCAAACTGGGGTCTGCACTCTGCTGCCACAGGAATGGAGAAGAAGGCATTGGCAATGTCAATGGTCGCGTACCACTTTGCTGCCTTGGACTCCAGCTCATACTGCAGCTCCAACATGTCTGGCACAGCAGCGCTCAGTGGTGGCGTGACCTCATTCAGACCACGATAATCTACAGTCAGTCTCCATTCCCCACTGGGCTTACGCACAGGCCAGATGGGGCTGTTAAAAGGTGAATGAGCCTTACTGACCACCCCTTGGCTCTCCAGTTTACGAATCATCTCATGGATCGGGGTCACAGAGTCTCTGTCAGTGCGGTATTGCCGACGGTGCACTGTTGCTGTGGCAATTGGTACCTGTTGTTCTTCAACTCTTAGCAGTCCCACAGCAGAAGGGTCATCTGAGAGACCAGGCAAGGTATTCAGTTGTTTGATCTCTTCCGTCTCTACAGCAGCTACTCCAAAAGCCCAACGATATCCTTTTGGGTCTTTGAAATATCCATTTCTGAGATAGTCTATGCCGAGGATGCACGGGGCCTCTGGGCCAGTCACAATGGGGTGTTTCTGCCACCCATTCCCAGTTAAACTCACTTCGGCTTCCACTACAGTCAGCTGCTGGGACCCTCCTGTCACCCCAGAAATAGAAATGGGTTCTGTTCCTACATACCCTGATGGCATCAGGGTACATTGGGCACCAGTGTCAACCAAAGCCGTGTATTTTTGTGGGTCAGATGTGCCAGGCCATCGGATCCACACAGTCCAATAGATCCGATTATCCCTTTCCTCTACCTGGCTAGAGGCAGGGCCCCTCTAGCACTGGTTATCCCCTCCCTGAGCATACATACTAGAGGTTCCTTCAAGGGGATTCAACACAGCATTGGCAGCTTGGTTATAGGAGGCTGAGGCTACTTTCATTTTCGTAGATCCCCCTTGGTGATTGTTCCTCTCCTTGAGCTCACGCACCCGTGCTGCCAGGACAGAAGTGGGTTTCCCATCCCACATTCCCATGTCTTCCCCATGGTCACGCAGATAAAACCACAGGTCAGCTCTTGGGGTGTACCCTCTCTCTCGAGCTGGGGGTCGTTGGGCTCTAACTCTGGGGCCTGTGACTCGCACTGGTGCCACATTGGAACTGTTTGTCCTCATCTCCTCCCTCACCCCCCTTATCTCTTCTTTGAGTTCTTTAACCACGGCAGAGATATGAGCCTGCATCGGGCCATTGATCATACTTTCATAATTCCTAAGCTTATTGGCAACAGACCCCACTGTCTCTCGATTGTCCTCAGCATTAATTGTTGCAATAAAGGTGGTGTACTGAGATGGCCCTAGATTTGCCAGATTCCACAACATCTGCCCTGTGCATTTAACCTTGTCAGGGTCATTATCATGCTGTCCACTCCTCCCAAAAAGTACCTCCAGCACCGCCACTTCCCTCAGCTGTTGGATCCCTTCCTCCAGAGTTTTCCAGCGCATTCTATGGTGGTGCTCCTGCATTCTTTCTTTGTGGATAAATCTCTCTCTCACACTCATTAAAAGCCGCTCCCAAAGGGAAAGGGGTCCTGGCTCCCTTACAAATACCTGATTTATACCTGAGTCCTGGGTCAAGGGTCCCAAATTCCTTGCCTCACCACTGTCCAATTGCACACCAGTACCCATGAGGTCCCAGACCCGAAGTAGCCAGGCTGTGTAAGCCTCACGCCCCCGCCGTACGATATCTTTTTGCAGGTTACGGAGACTTTCGTACGACAGGGACTCGGTGATGATCTGAACATGTGATTCCCCTGCAGGTTGTGAGGGCCCTCCTTTCTTATTGTCTGGGTTTGCTGTTTTCACCTTAGATTTCTTTGTTTCCACAGGGGCAACTGCCGCTGGCTGTGACTGCCCCTGTGGTTCAGCTGGGACCTGAGCAGTTGTAATCTCTGTGGGTTTCATTGCTGCACCATCAGGTTCTCTTTTGTCAGGGCAGGGGAAGGATTTCCCACTAGCTGGGGAGATGTACTCCCTCAGCACCTGGCTCATCTTTTCTTGCATCTCCTTCATCAGAGCCCCCACCCAAACCGGGTGGTTTATCTCTGAGGCAGGCTGTGGGGCAGGAGCGGACTCTTGGGCAGCATCCTTATTCTCTGGGGTACTTATTAAGGTGCTTACCCAGGCCAATCTCCCCTTATCTCTGAATGCCAAACAGAACAGGCATACCAGCAACACCAGCCACTGTATGATATCATTAGCACTCAGAGATTTCAACCCTTCAAAAACTGGTGGGGTGGACCCAAAAAACTGTGTGAAGGGCTGGGAGAAAATTTCCCCCGGTGCCATTTCCTTACAATAGGTACCATTGTTAAAGTAACCCCAGAAGCACAGAGTTAGCCTATGATAGCTATGAATCCATGTGCTTGCTTTCCAGAGGAAGTTAAAAATCCATGAATTTCTCACCTTATTAATCCACAAAACAAACTGAATGCCCGCCACAGTAGCCTTAGTCATAGGACCCATATTAACATAAGGAGTAGCAAATGGCAGAAATACAGCCACCACCACGTGCCACCCAAACCAGGGAAAGCTAGACCACATTATTCTGGCCAGTGGGCTTTTATCTAATACCCAAGAACTGTTATTCCTCTCTCTCAATGCCCTCGTGCCCCACCCTTGGGCGCCAAAATCTGTCTTGGTTTGGAAAGACAGGTATCTGCCAGGGAAACTGAGGTTCCCCTAGGATGGAGAATACCAACCCCTCGCACCCCGACGAATTATAATTTTGCAATCAAGGGCTCTCAGGCGAAGATGTTGGGAATAGGAATAACAGTTCTTTACTAGGAGGTTTAACAATACAAATATGATAGGAAACAAAACCACCCAACCAAACAAACAAATAAACAAATAAACAATAATTTTAGAAGAAAACCCTGACAAAGTCAGAGTTTCAATCTGACCCTGTGATTCAGGATGTTGATAACAGTCCGAACGTAAACAGTCCAAACACTTCTGGAGTGGCAGACGTGATCCTGTTGGAGCAGAGATGATTCTGCGAAGAAACCGGTTCAGGGACGGCGAGGAGGGAGACAGGATGGCGAGCACAGGAGACAAAAAAAGCTCTTGCCACACCGCGCGAAGGAAGCGCCGAGCACCCCGCTCCTGCAGCAGGGCCGAACCACTCCTGCAGCAGGGCCGAACCACTCCTGCAGCAGGGCCGAACCGCCAACCCCCGGCCACCCCCCCCTCCCCCCCCCACCCCCCACCGCCAGGGCATGAGATGTATAGAAATGCAAATGCACCGCACAGGCTGGGGAAGGTAACAATGGCCTATCAAGGTGGGTCATCAGGCCCCAAAACAGATGTAAATAGAATATACAAAACCCGGCTCCACAACCCAGAACAGGGACCCAACTGGCTGCCCAGGAGCTGTAATGAATCGGAAAGTTAGGAGACGCCTCAGGAGTGTTATTCATACCTCAGGGGTATCTGCTATTGTTTAGGAAGAGTGAGAGAGCAGGAATCATTACCATGTCAATCCTCTCCATTATTCAATAGTGCCCGGTGGGTGCAGAGCTCCTAAAGCAAGAAATGGTTGTGCTATTGCTCAGTGTGCCCCTTTTGAGCTTAGAGGCCCATCCTAGTGCAGCCTCCAGGTTGTGAGGCACTTCCTCCAAAAAGAATTTAATTACCTTAGAAAACAGCCGAGAATTTAAATCTTTCTTTTATTCCCGTGTTTTTTTTTCCTCCATCAGTCTTGTTTCTTGAAGTAGTTTGATTTCCCCCTCTCAAAGAATACAAAATCTTCTCAGGGGCTAATTTTCACTGGAAATTTATATACAATGATTGCTTGATTGCTGATTGTTTGCTGTGATACTCCAGTTTACCTGCAGCTGAATTCCTGAATTAGATGCACAAGGTCTACTGACCTTGGTAGAAATCTGATAGCAGTGTGAAATAATAGTTGGAAATGCTGCAGTAATCCAAGCCAAAATTGCACTCTGATTTTGCTTCAGGGTCTTAAAACTTACATACATTTGGAACCTTTAGGAATTTTTAAGACTGTAGACCTTGGCAGACTGTCAAAGGTAACTTCAGTTTTTCTGGATTTTTCACAGTTTTGAGGTTTGTTCATTCCAAAGAACTTCAAGAAAATGGGAAAAGTACTGTCAATGGCTGCATTGTGTTATTCCTTATGAGCATCCATAGCAAGAATCAATAGCTACCAGGATGAAGGATTCTTTTTACCCCATTCCCTGGGTTGCTCATCTGCATCTGTTAGAGGTGACTTTTAAGCTTCAGTTTGCACATTTATCAAACCCTCTGGTTTATCCAGTCCCTTCAGACACAGCACACCAGATAACTTGGAAAACCATCAAACATCACCCTGAAAAGCCTCAGTCATAATATCCCAGAGGAAAGGGCCGCACAGAACCAAGATATTACCACTGGACAGTCACTGGACAACTGGTGTTCCTTAGGAACACCTTCTGCTTTCTGTCACAGCCACAGTCAGACTAGAGGGCTTCAGATGGGCTAAAATAATTAACAACCTCAGAAGCAAACTTCCTGTTCATAGGGAGCAAAATATTCCTTCTTAGCTTCCACAGGTAATAATTTTCAGACTGATATTGGTACAACATCCAGACTCCACTGTGTAGCAAAGCATGAGTTGTGGGTTTGGACACAACACTCTGGCTGGCTCCCAAGGACTCATGTCACAAACCTGATGTCCTGTCTCTGGGTAATATGTTCCTTCCACACCAATTTAGCATAAAAGCCCACACTGAAACATGGGGATTTCGCAAAAGATAAAAAAAAAATGGAATTTCCCTCTTCTCTAATGAATAATTAATAGTGGATTTAGTTAGGCATTAAAATCCACAATGAGCTGCAAGAGATTGACATGTGTAACTAGCGTGAAATGTAGTATGATTGCCTGTCATTATGAATGGCAACTGCTGTTTACAACTCATCTAATCATAAAAGTCACACTGTCTTTTTCACCTTATTTCCTCTGACCCCTTTTACTATGTTTGCACTTTTAGAAGCTGTTGAGAAGATGTTCTTCTAATTTAAGTGTTTGATAACAACACAGGTTGTAAATCTGTGAGAAAATGATAGAACACCTGAAAACCTTGGTCAAAACCTTGCTGAAATCTACTATCAATTGTCCCTTCAAGCATTAGCAGCCTTTGAGAGAAACCCCAATTACAGCAACATGAACTCTGTCCAATTAACAGCAAAGAACCAACACCATGCTCCTTTGGACAAGACTATTAGGAGAAAATGCTGCTATTCAGAGCACAAGTAGAGACATCCTTAGCCCTGCAGAAACAAACAAACAGTTTAAAAAGATCAACAGAGTTGTGTTGCTACGAGTAAAATGAAGCCTCCAGCTTCAATCAAAAGAGTAAAGTGCATGACAGATAATTGCTGAAATTCTAAACAGAGATTTCAGCTGCCTCTCCCAGCAGTGTGCAGCTGAAAAACCAGCATGTGAAAAGCCTTGTCTCTTAAAGTTGCCTGGACAAAAGTTTTCACATAGCTTTGGAAGAAAAAGTAGGATGGTTTCGGTATATCTGATACACAGCTCACTTTAAAAATAAATGCAGACTGTGCCTTTTGCTGGGGAGCTGTTGGTAGCAGAAAGGGTGGTGTTCAATGCCAGTTTTTGACAAATCTTAGCCTGAGAGCTCCAGGATACGATTTTGAGCTAAAGCACACTATGCTACTGTAGTTGTAGGAGCAATAATTCAAGATGAAATAGCATTTGGAATTAAAGACATTTGGGAGGGTTTGCTAAAAAGTAGGAAAGTAATTGGTGATGGGAGTCTGAGCAGGAGATACTGGTGGGAGGAGAATGTGACAAGCTGTAGAAGAAGAGCTACAATCAGAAACTTGTCATGCTAGTGCAGCTTTTGCGGAATCTGTAGTTGGAATTTAATTTATAAAGTAAACTATTTACTACAGGACTTAGAATGTCCAAAGAGTCTGAAGTAATGGGATACAAGATAAGCATCTGTTAACTCATATTGTTCAAAGCACAAACCACCCTGTCACTGATTGTAAGACTGGAAATTGACCGTATCTAGTAATGAAAAAAGTCTGCTGGACACTCAGAAAATCCTAATCCCGTGGGAATTCCACTTGGAAGAACTTCCAAATCAGCTTGCTAGTTGAACTCTAAATTAAAACACATGAAACATCTTAAAAGATGTTCTTTACCTTTTCTTTGATTCAAATTATCTTAACACTATAAAACACTTCAATCTTCTCACACTTAAACCACAATGAAACACAATACATAGACTCCACTTGGGGGAGGAACAAGTTACAGTGAAATGAAAATAACAATTTTCATGCATTGAAGGGAAGACTTAGCTGAAGAACTAGGTCTGTTCTTAGAATGTTCCATGTTGCTGTCTTCTAAAAAGTTGAGTAAAATATTACTCTGTGTGTGCATATGTGTGTCTGAATATGTACAAGATAATTACAGATCTCAAATAATTAAGCTGATATGATGATTGCAGCTATTTTAGGCTGCTCTTCAGTCCTGGAGCAGAAATATTTAGAAGATGCTGCACTGCCAGACCATATTCCAAATTCCATAAGGCCATCCCCCAACAGATAATTTCATTTGATCTTGTTGTTTGTAGTAAAGGTACAATTATTTAAGCTTCCCAGGCATGGAGATTTTAGAAGAAAAATATTTAAATTATGTTTTTCTGGTGAAATATTAAAGCCAACACCTGACAGGCAGTTTTATTGAAAAAAAAAAAAAAAAAAAACCGACAAACTCAAGACCCCAAACTGATTAAGAAAATCACATGATAGTAAAGCTTTGAGAGTGAGATCTTGCTCCTTCATGTTTTGTAGGAAGAAGGAAGGATGAGCATCAAACAAGAGGTTTACAAGAGGTTTACAAGAGGTTTACAAGAGGTTTACAAGAGGTTTACAAGAGGTTTACAAGAGGTTTACAAGAGGTTTACAAGAGGTTTACAAGAGGTTTACAAGAGGTTTACAAGAGGGAACTGCAGCAGGACTGAAACTTACAGAGGTCTTACAGAGGTACCACTTGTGAAAGGTTACTGATTGTCTTGTGCTTGTAAAAGGGAAATTCTGTAGACCAGAATTAGCACTAAAGAGGGATTGTTTAAACACGAGCTTGCGAAAGCATGGAATCCTAAGCTGGCATCTACATGGAGAGAAAGATCCAAAATCAAGCTCACATTTTGTTAAGACACCCTAGTATTATTAGTTATGAATGAAAATCTTGTTCATTTGATGATGATATTAGACATATTTATACATTTTAGACCTAAATGCATCCAAGAAGACAGGAAACATGCTTCTTCAAAGCAGGAAAATAGGCACAGAGAGGAAGACTAATAGAGACATAACTGAGTATGATATAGATGACTGAAACTGGCAAAACACATGAAAGGCAAGACAATGTCTCTTTGCTTTCCTCATTGACTGAGAGAAGTTATTTGTTAAAGGATGTGATGGAAAAGATCGAATGCTGAAGCAATGTGTGCAGCAGCATAATTGAATAGCTCAGTGATCTCAGCAGGAAGAACTCAAGATTTGGAGCACAATTTCTCATACTGTGAATTCAAGCTGGGCACCATCATCACTTTGCATTCCCATTTTGAGAAGTATTTCCATTTGGAAATGGGTGAATGGCAGCTAGTTGCCACACAACTTCTGTCAAGGAGCAACAGGCATCAATTTTCACTCCCATCTGACTTGATAAGTATTTTCTGTTCAAAACTATGAATCCTGTCCTCCCTCAAAAATATGTACTTTTTACTGGGCGTACTGATTTATACTTCTAGAAATTCACTCTTCAGTCAAGGATACTATCTTCAGAATCAAATGCATGTTAATAAAATCCAATAAATACTTCATCTATTAGAAGGACAATGATTAATTGCTGGTTTGTGATTTAATAGCAAAAATCCTGATTTTTTATATCAGAGAAAGGCAAACTGTAATGGAAATTGCAAGGATCTTTCAAGCCCCATCCTCTTTTGAGGCAAGGTGAAGGACTCTCAGTCCATTCTTGATGATAGAAAACAGCTTCTGAAAACCTTAGAAATCTTCCTGGCCCAGGTTTGAGCCTGCACTTGTCTCATTCTCAGTATGTCTGTATAACCTTTCCCCTTTCCTTTACTGACCCTTGCTAAGAGAAACTTTATTCTGTGCTACACTTTTCTTCTGTGATCCCTTCATATTTGAACAGCTTTTCCTAGCACCCTCCCAGATATTTCATCTTAACTTTAATTATCCTGCATTTTCTCCTCTTAAATGAAATAAAATAAATCCCTGTGCTTGCTTTCATCTCACCTACCTGTTCTTTTTGGATTCACAGTAAATTCCTCCCTGTAAATTAGTATCAAACTCTAAAGCAGCCATTTCACTTGGAAATTTCTACCTTGCAGAACCACACTCTCCAAGGTTTGTTTGCCTTGGTTTGGAAAGACAGGTATCTGCCAGGGAAAGTTGAAGCTCCCCTTGGAATGGAGAATGTAAACCCCCTCCCTCCAAATTATTATAATTTTGCAATTAGGGGCTTTCAGGCAAAGATATGGGAATAGGAATAACAGTTCTTTACTAGGAATATTAAAAAAATACAAATGTAGTAGTAAAAAACCCAAACAAACAAAAATCTTAGAAACTTTGACAGAGTCAGAATATGGACCTGACACCATATTGGTCAGGGTGTTGGAGGCAGTTAAGGTAAGTCCTCCTGGAGTGGCAGGTGTGGTTCTGTTGGAGTAGAGATGATCCTGTCAAAAAGGGTCCAGTGATGGCGAGAAGGGTCTGGTCTCCCTCTGGGACTCTGGTGGACCAGATACTTTGTGTTCCTATGTCTCAGTTTTCATTTAGGTAGGAACAGTTGGCTCCACCCCCACTGGGTGGAGCATCTCACAATGGGATGATGTAATGTGTCCTGTCATTGGTGAGCCTTAATGGCCCATTAGCAGAAGATATCCCCCGGAGGGAGTACGGGTGGTGAAAGAGGTAAGAAACATGATCCCACCTGGTTTTAACAGCTGCTCCATTATCAGAAGGCATCTGCCCTCCTCCGCCCAGAGTTACAAGAGAGAAGGAAAAACACCTCCCCAACTGCTTTCAACAGATGAAACAGAATACACATTTTTAGTTCCATAACCCGAGACATCTGTGATAGCACAAGTTCTCTAGGAAGCCTACAAATAGCAAGAAAGTGTTTGCTTTAAAAAACAAGATTAATTCAATTTTCCTCTCAAGCAAAGAATACCCTGTCTTGCCTAAGTGCCATTTCTTAGCATTTTCATCTTCAAAAAGGCCTCCCTGCAGTAAGGTTCTCCCTCTCCTTTTTTTTTCTCCTGGCATCTGTGTATAAATGTCTCCCAATTTCCTTCAGCTGTCTCTCTGTCTTCCCTGCTTTCCCTAGAAAGGGAGAGCAGGGTTTTGTGAAATTTTTTAGCAGCTTGTTCTGTTTTCCTAAAACCAAGCAAATCCCCCATTAACTAGACTGGCTCATTCAGATGGAATCATCTCATCCTGTTGATTCACAATTGGACCTGGTTCTCAAAAGCCATCAGCAACCTGGAAACACAAGGCAAAGCTGAATAGTATTTGCTGTGGGCAATAGAGATAGGATGGTCATTGACCTCCTTGCTTTCTGACCACTTGTTCTATTGAGCAGCTTGTTCTTGGTTGAATCAGACCACTGACATCACTGCCAGTAAACATACTGGAGGTATTTTCTACCTTAGACCAAAACCAGCATATTTTGGTGCCCTTGACCACTTCCAGGCAACTGGAACTCCTTTCAAAGCCTGAGGCTGTCTTTGTAATACTTCAATGATCCTTCACATTGTAGCATGACACATACGGAGGACACCATGATTTTACATGTATAAAACCTGAAACAATAAAGAAGCAAAATGATTTGTCTTTTAAAACTTAAAGGTATTTTTTAGGACAGCATTGGAATGCCTGGTCAGATGATAACATTTCTCAGGTAACCTGTCACAATCACAGAGGCCTACAAATGCTTTCATTTTCACTCCCTACCTTTGCAGTATCGCTGCTGATTAAAGGTTTAGCGTAGTCAAGAATTAATGGAGATTCTCATGGGGCTTCTGCTTTGGCCTTTTCACTTCTGCCTCCTCTTTCATGAGATTTCTTATCTTCTGGAGACAATTATTCACATTCATTAGTGAAGTGACAGTGAAGACCTCGTCACCATTTCTCATCATGTGGTCTGTTAGCCCACAGTCCCAGCTAACCCAGACTTGCAGCAAGACTGGGGATAAACCGTCTAATTATCACAGCCTTTTGTATTTCTTTGAACATAGAAAGTGATTCAGGGCAAATGGCCAAATCTTGAAGTGGAACTTACGATCATGCCTGTGCATGCTTGCCAAGGTAGGGGCTCTGTATTATTCTATCAGTTTTAATCTAGACAAAAAGCCCACTGTTTGCTCTTAACTGTTGTATTCCTCTGAGGAATGTTTTTTCCCCCAGAACCCCCTGAAGCCTGTATCCATGTAGTTTGAACCTTCCTTACTATCTTTACCCTATTGGCTCAGGGCCAGCTCTCTCTCCTGAGCAGAGACTAGATAAAGCCATGTTTCTTCCTTGTTCTCTCTCTTCCCTGGAGCCCTTCAAGAATAAAGCCTTGGACTGATCCTGGGGTGAGAGCCTCTTTTGGAATCTTTTATCCTGTCCCCTGAGATATTCCTCCAAAGCCCCTCAAGGAAACTGAGTTAGCCACAGGAAGCCCAGGAGGGTGGGCGGGGGAGTATTTCACTTAACAGGTACAAATTATTTTGCTAATGCAGTTGTAGGTTAGAAAAAATGGATGATCGAAAGTGTGGATTGTAAGACAATTATATGTATCCCTGCATCATCCTTCCAGTCACATAATGTTGATTAGAATTATTTTAAGCTCCTGAAAGCACAGGGAAAAGCAAGGGAGTTACCTGTGCAATTTTGTCAGAACTTCAAGGTGCATACAAGCAACTAAAGCTGCTGAATTACTTAATTTATCTTCAGTTACCTCCTCCGTTATGCACTACATGAACCTCTAAATGTATCACATGTAAAAAAAGTCACATCGGTTAGTATGTGCAGACCCAGCAAGAAGAAAATTCTCACAGTTTTTAAGTCTTCCACATTGTGACGGAATGATATCAAGAACTTCTGAGGGTTATTTATCATCTTCTGTAGTTGAAAGTTTTGTCTGCCTTTTCGTCCTGGCTGGGTGGTCTGTACCAGACTACCACCACACTGCCTTTTTGGCCTTCCTCCTGACTCTCACCCATAAACTCAAATTTTTCAACACCATCATTGAGCTCTGGACAGCCAAAACATACAGGGTTATCCCACCTCCTCTTCTTCCTTGCATATCCCTCTTGAAGGGTTTACAGCCATCCCCTGAGCACTCCAGTTGAGTCATCCCACCACGTTTCTGTGATTGCATGTATATCCAAGTTTTCTCACTCTGCAGTGGCTTTGAACTCCCCCTGTCTGTTGCTCATGCTGCCTGCATTGGTGTAGAGGCACTCCAGATCCTGCCACCCCTTAGGGAGGAGAAGCCTGAATTCCTGTGTGGCTGTTCTCAGGTGCTTCTATAGTTTCTAACACATCAATGACTCTTGTATCTTTGCTCCAGCATCCATCTCCATCACCTACTTCCATTGGGAGGGCAGACAGACCTCGCCAGCACCCTATCCCTCAAATTAACATCACTCTGCATTTCCCTTTCCAAATTACTCCTTCTATCATTGCATATTGAATGAAAAGAGGTCAGCACCTTATTTGCGCCTCAGAGAATTACATGCTATTAATTTTTAACATTTCTTCACTGTAGCACTCATTTAAGGTCTCAGAAACTCAAGCCATTTATCAGAGAGAGAGAGAAGGTATAAGCACAATTTCAGTCCTCTTTAAAAGGTGCAAATCTCAGAGCAAAGTGCAAGTGTTAGAGATAAAACATTCCCCGGTCTATTACCGTTGAGGATAAATCAGAACATAAATACAACTCAATCCTTTTAAGCTGCAAATTTCTCACTCTAGTGCAGCTTACAGAACAAATCTCAGATCAAATCTGTGAGAGCCAGAGGTAAACTAGTCCTCAATACACCATAATTTAAAATGTCTCATAATTCACTGCTCAAAGCACAAGGTTCAGAGTGCCTTCAGCTTCAGCAGGAAAGGCAAAAATGGCAACTTAGAATTGAGGAGTGGGGAAAATCATAAGGATTAAATACAGCCATGCCAGTTTCAATGACAGCTATGATAGTGACAGAGGGCTTTGATTTTTATTGAGTGATGTGATCCCTTCACTGGTAAATCATTCCTGGCTGTCTTCCATGACTCAGATATTTCAGAGGTCCTCTGTGATAACAGGATGGCTGAAATACACAGCAGATTTTGTTCCCAGCCCTGCTCATTTCTAAACATCCCTCAATAATCATGAGGCTGAGAAAACATTTATTGCTTTGACTAATTTCTATATAGATCTTTTCTGAAGTACTATAAGAAGCTTCCCATGAGTTTTTGTCCCAAAGGTTAGATTTTGACTCTTATGGCATCTTAAAATCTAGTCTTTCATTTCCCATCAACTTTGTTTCTCATGATGAGACACTTCTGGATTACAAGAAAAACTGTGCACATATGTACACATATATAGTAGCTCCCTGGGACACTCTTCTGTTGTAGTCGATATGTGATAGTTGAGATAGACACTGCACTCAAGGTGCTTAATTAAAAACCACCAGAAGGCTCCAAGCATCAGCATCTTTTGTTCAAAAGTCTCCCAAACCTTTTCTCTGCACTCCCTACAGGCAGCTCTTGGCTGCCTGGCTCTTTCTGCTCCAGTTCTAGCTCCTTCCTGTCCCCAGCACTGCCGCCCAACCCTGCCTGTCCTACATACATCATCTTACCTTTTCTGTTCCTTGCAGGACTTCCTGTCCCTTCCTCCCCACAGCACAGCCAGCAGACTCCAACTAACTCCCTACCAGCTAAGTCACTCTTTATCACACCCATGGCTGTGAGGGCAAGGCTGTTCCCACTCTAGGATAATTAACACAGCTGCAACATATCAAGGGCAAGCCTGCCTTCAGCAGATCTCCATCTCCCCACACTCTTCAAAGTTTTCTTCTACCACTTTCTACTATAAAAATGCAGGTAATATTTATGGTCATTTGATTTCTTCAACAGAAACAAAATCCTCTGTGTTTTCCACAGAAAGTTAGAATCTTTTGTGAAACTTGAACATTTTCTTTTCTAAATTGAAATTAGTCTGTATTAGTGTTAACATTCAATCCAGCAACAAGAAAAGGCTTAGTCTGATTTTCTCACTTTCATATGTGTAGGCTCCAGCCAGAGAACTCAGCTACCCAGGATGCTGTGTTTTCCTTCATATCAATGTGGAATTTTTGCTGGAGTAGTATTTGGTCTAGATCCTAAGGGGTATTTGGGATCTTGTGCCGAGAGACCTGTAACTTCTCTGAAGCTCCCCCTTATATCAATCTTCTGCACAGATATAAAAGTCAGGGCAGTACAGACCTAATATCTCAGTTTAACTCATGTCAGCACAGCATGAAGTGGATTTTCCTGGATGATTTAGAGAGCTCATTTACTTAGACAATATAGCAAAGGCATGTAACAGATCCTTCATTTTCCAGTGGAGACAAGATAATTTAATATATTTAGAATAAGAAAAGATTTAGATCAGATATTTCAACTCTCAGGGGACAAAAAAGCCTTCAAATTCCTTTCATCTCTCTCCCTCACTGTGACTGTGTATTTAACACCTGGAAAACGGAGATATATTTCTTACTGCTTCTTAGAGAGTTCTTGTATCAAACCTAACTGAATCAAAAAGCCCAATTTTAAAACAACCAGGAACAAAACTCTCATTCTCTGTATAAGCAGTGCACACTGGGTAAAAGAGAACCAATCTAAGGAAAAAATGTTGTTCCTGTCACTTTGCATGTTTGAAAGCTGCACAAAAATGCCATAATTTCTATTCTGCTGATGAAACTGTACTTTCATTATAGGGCCTGTGTTTTCACTGCATATTGTAGTTTCAAATCAACACCACCATGTGAAAGTATGAACTTGGTAAAATATAGATAAGTTTTTTATGAAAACAACATGGCCAGTCTTGAAACTAATATCCAAAATTAGAATCTAAAGCATAGGCCAGGATATGCAGTTATTTTTTATTAAGAGGTGATATCTCTCTTTTCATGGGTGCAGCAGGAGAAGCCAAATTATTACACAGATATTAAATGAAAATTGATCAGGAAACCAGAGCAGGCTGTGCTATTGATAGTATAGCGTTAAAATGATTTTTGTAGATCTGCAAGTGGGTAACTAAGGGGGTGGTAGTTAGGAGAGGTAATGGTTGGGAAGGGAAAGGTCCGGGCTTGCTGGTCAACCAGGCCTCGAGAATAGGACGTTGGCTTTGCTATAGTTGCAGTAGCTAAGGTTATTGTTTTGACTAAATCAAGTATGACTTTGGTTGGGGAATCAAATATGATCACTGTTTGGCTAAATTACAAGAAATTTTGCTTAGGAACAATCCAGGGTAACCAATCAATTTGTAGCTGTGTGGCAGAGGGGTATAAAATATGTGTGTTGCGAATTACTGTCAGAGTCAGATTTGGGTTTGCCTGTGTACCCCGGCTCCCAGAGCTCCTCAATAAAAGCACCTGCATATAATCATTCTGTGATTATGTGTTTCCAACGCTAACACTATGACAGGAGAAATAATTCCTGGCAGAAGGTCTAAACCAGGGTCTAGAGCTGGGACCTGATAGACCTTCCTCCACAGTGTTGCGAAGAGTTATCAGTGTCTCACCCAGATGCGATGCAAAAAATCAAGTATTTCAAGGTTAATTCTCTTTCAGAAAGAAAATACTACCTACAGATTACAGAAGTCAGCACCACTATATCTCAGTGTTGTGCCAAGAGTCTTGCCTGGATACCATAACCTGCTCTGCTCCATGTTACAGACACATACACAAGCTTTGACCTCTGGACTTAGTTTTCTTAACACAGAATGTTTAAACATCATTGTTTCTGCCTGAAGAACAAATCACATTCCTTTGCAGTAATTACTTATTTTATCCGCATATGCTGGACTGGACTTTTTGAGAGTGTGAAGGGTTTTAATTAAAAACAACCAAAAAACCCCCAAACCACCAAACTATTAATAAGTAATAGTAACTTTGTGTATGTCACAAAGTTGTGAGCCCCTGTTGTTGTCCCTCATTTTCACTGCTCCTTCCACCATACTCCTCACCTCTCAGTGTGACATTTAAGGGAGGTCTCTAAAAGCATGACAGCAGTAGCATTGATGTTACACAAAGAAGCAATTTTGACATAGGTTTGTGACTATTCTAACTTGTGCTCTTTTCTCTTACCTGTCACACACTTCTCTGACAAGCTTTAAATTTGTCAACAATATGGGAAAGAAGACAATAACAAAAAATGTGGTGCCCTTTACAGCAAAAATATGCTGTAAATAGGAAAATTAGAAAATAAATACAGTAAATTTAATGTCAGCATAAACAGTACTGGAAAGGTCTGTGTAGGGGTCTTTACTATCATGTTCAAAGCTGGGGTTAACGTGAACTCTGTGTTTTTTTTGTGACAGCAATTATGCCAGAATGGTTTCAGAATGACTTGACCCTGAGCAGCCAGACTGAGGGCTGCAGTAGCTTTTGACAGACACAAACCTAGACAAAAAAAAAAAAAAAAAAAAAAAAAAAAAAAAAAAAAAAGTTTCTTTTTCCCAGCTTCTCTACTTTCTTCAATATTGATGTTTGTCATGACAGTCATGGATTCATAGAATGGTCTGGGATGGAAGGAACATTAAAGACGATCTCATTCCCTTTCTGTGGGCAGGGACACCTTCCACTAGACCAGGTTGCTCAGATCTCCATCCAAACTGGCATTGAACACTTCCTGGGATGGGGCACCCACAACGTCTCTGGGCAACCTGTTCCAGTCTTTGTTTTTATTACCAGAAGTTTTTTTTTAATCATAAAGCTACAAAAGCCTATGTGCTTTCAAGACAGTGAATTATTGTGGAAAAATTGTAAGCAATTTTATTTTATTTCTGAAAATAGAGTGGCAGCTTTGCCTCTTTATTTCAATTTTCTTTTGTGTGGTAGTAACATCACTTGAGGTTCATGCTCTGTTTGTGTGATTTCAAATAATACAGAAGTTTTCTATGTACAGCTCCTTTACCTTTCTCTTGCAAGCAAGTGTGCTCTTTACTGTATTGTTCAAGGATGTATGTACTTTTCACTTCCTTATAAAAAAGAGAATGTGAACAAATCTCTAACAGTTCCTTCAGTCATACAAAAAGAAATTTTATTGATATTTTTGGAGGTAAAGTAGAAGAAAAAGAAAAAATAATGGGGGAAGAGTTGAAGAAGCAGTCTTCCTAAACTAAGCTAGTGTTGTTTAGAAATCAGGCAATACATCTCTGTGGACATAGGAAGACTAGGAAGGAAAGAAGATTTTCTAACACTTGCAGGTGGCACATGTAAGTATCATCACGTTTTGTTTGGAAGCAAAACTTAAAATTTAGAGTACATAATAAAAACAAACAAGTAAACAAAGAAACCCACACAAACACCCCCCCCTCAAAAACACAAAAAAAAACCCCAAACCAAAACCAAAACCCAAAACAAATCATTGTCAGAGATATTCAAAATCATTCTAGCTCCCCTCATGTGTCATGTGTGCTCCAGGAATTCAGGAAAAAAGGTGTGAAGGGACCAACAGGGACAGGCTTTTGGAGGTATTTAAGTACTTAATGGGATTCTTATTGTTTCCAGTTTCTTACTAAGATGGATGTACTATGGAGATCTTCATCCTGGGAGAATGTGGCCAGTAATTGGCAAAGTGCTTCAAAAATCTTTGGTGAAATAATTAATGTCTGTCATTTGAGTCTGACCCTAAATGGTCCACATCAACATTTTCTCTCCTGACTTGAAATGCATTTTTGAATTCAAAGGAGAATAGTTCACAAATTATTAGTAAAAAGAAGGCTTCCAAAAAATGACAGACACTAGAGATAGAAAGGAATACACATTGCGTAACCTTGAACAAATCTCCTTCTGGAGATCAGACCAGAACACACAGAAAAACAAAATAAGGCCCATTTTTGTCTTTCAGGGAATTATAACTCTATTCTTTTACATCAGGTCTGCATTTTGTGTTTGCTTTCCTCTCTGTAGTTATTTAAGGAAGAGGTCTCACTTCCAGAAATCTGTACTTAATATGCAGGGCAGACAATTTGCAGTCACACACCTAAAAATCCAAGAAGAGATGGATGAATAGAAAGAAATATTTTAAAGCAGGTATTTCATGCTCCTGTAATTCACTGATGTTCTCAAGGCCTCAGCTGACACATTTACAATTTGTCCCCTAGAAAGTGGATGTTCATGTTTCTTATTGGAATTGAATAAGCATGAAAATTGCATTGTATGCCTTGCATGAAATGCAGCCTTCATTGCTTGTTTTTGTTTCTTGAAGGTGAAAGAAGTGTATCAATTTTATGGAGAAGGTACTCCCCTGAATGCTTTTCATTTAATTCTTGCTGAACTCTATCTCCAAAACAACGTATTTCAGTCTGTCACCTCAACACCAAGATGCCAAACCAGTGAGCAGCTGTGTCCTTCTGACAGTAAAATGGGCTTACTCATTTTTATTAATGAAAATTAGCCAGAACAGTGCCAAAGATGACATTGGAAATTCAGAGAATTTCCATTCCAACACAGATATTTTACATCAGCTTGCATCTCTGTGCTTTTAAATATTTTCATGGATTGGAGGCCATAGGACAAAACTAACAAAAATTTGACTGAAAAGGGGCTACAGCAGTAAACATGGTTTGATGCATTGATTAAAACCCTGGGAGATGTTATGCCTTCTAGCTCATTGCATTTTGTTTCATGGTCTTAAAATAGAGGAGTACCCAGTGCTATGCAAGTTTTATGTACGTGTTGGGGAAAAAGAGTAGCACAATTTTCTCCCATACGCTTTTTCTAGTAAAATCTACTGAGAAGTGGGGACTGTCCATATCTTATTGCCTGCTGTATCAGATTAAAAACAAATCTATGTAAAATGAAGTCTGCATCCGGGTAATGGAAAAAAGTATCAGCACTCTCTGAATTAAACAGCAAGGCCATGGGTAGTTATTTTGTCTATGGGAAATACTGCTATATTTTAAAGACTGCTGAATCTGAGATTTCTAGGTAGTTACCAGACCAGTTACCAGATACCAGCAAAATACAAATATGGAAAAAATTTGCAATATCTCCTAGGAAGTGAGATACAGCCTGAGATATATCCCTGAGTGGAAAATACCTGATCAATACCAAGGGAGTAAGTACAAAGAAAAGTAAAAGAAAAAACCCTGGAAAAATTAGAGGATGAAGAAAGGCCTGGCACGTGATACCCTCAAAAATGTTTTGTAGAAAGGAAAGGGAAAAATAAATAAATAAAAAAAGGAGCCTGAGAAACCAGAGTCCTTGGAATTTTGCTTTTTGACATTCATGAGGCATAGGGAGATGTTGTAGTCGGTCAGATTGTTGTGGAAGGAGTGAAGGTGAAAGACAAAACTTTTTAGCCAGACAGAAACTATAAAACTTGCTCACAATTTTTTTTTGAGCTAGTTGTGCCTTCCTGATGCTAAAGGCAAAAAGGCTTAAGAACTGAGACTTTTACTATCCGAATGGTGAGGTCTTCTAATAGCTGTTCAAGTTTATAGTGCAGTTATTTTTCAAGAGGCCTTTGCTTCTGGAGCACATTTATGTGCAATCCATCATACACCCATATAACACAAAAATCAGCAGCTGGCTAAAATTTCCTTTAAATGTCATGATCTTTACTTCTACTACACTTTCCTTTTGTATTGTACTTCATATAAAAAAACGGGGAAGACTCACTGGAATGTGCTTTTGTTAACAATGTCCTTCTTTCTCTTTAATTATCCTTGAGTTAATGGCATCACTAACTCAAGATTAAAATTGTGATTTTTGCCTTGAGACAAACAATTTCATTCATTCATGTCTAATCTGAAATCAGTAAGATGACTTGCAGGGCAAAGATAGAAGAAGGCAGAAATATAATTTTGTCAAAGTGCATCCTTCTTTTCCACCACTTCTGATGAAGGCCATACATTACACAAGTGTGCAACAATTTGCTCAAGGAAGAACTGGAAATAACATATTCGTGGTTTTGCTTAGGCCTTTTAGGATAATTCTGGCAACAATCAAAGCCCTTTTCTGAGTGTAGTATGCAGTTGGTCACCAGAGTAGAAACGTTATTATAAATAAAAATCAGACTCAAGATAGGCACCCTGAAAATAAATCAGTAAAATATGTAACAGGAGTTCTCTGAAGTTTTAGCAATGGATCTATGATTATCTAGTGTGAAATGAGAGCTCACACATTTAAAACCTAAGTCTGATTTTAAAAATCACTGTAAACGAAAAGCATTTACATTTCCCATAATTTTGTGCAATGAAGGACACAATTGCAATCAAAGCTATTGACGGTTGGGTGCATAACTTGTGAAGTTTATATATGTGTCAAAGAAGACATGTGGCTCACCACCTGGCCCAGAATATCAGGACACTTCTTACTTTCTGAACATAAATAATTGACAGCAGAAAGGAGGCCAAGTTGGCTTCTTGCTTGGAGACATTTTCTCTGCGG
This sequence comes from Phylloscopus trochilus trochilus, assembly GCA_016584745.2. Lineage (NCBI taxonomy): Eukaryota > Metazoa > Chordata > Aves > Passeriformes > Phylloscopidae > Phylloscopus > Phylloscopus trochilus. The sequence continues at coordinate 55,423,664 of WQNJ02000007.1, read as the reverse complement.
CCCCAGTCTGAAGCTCTGATAGCTGTGGAAAGTTTTCCATTGATATCAGTGGGCTTTGGATTGAGAAAAAAACCCTGACAATATAGGTACAGGAGAAGGATCTTACCCGTATCAAAGTGATTAAGCAAATTCTTCTTACTGCTATTTGTGCCTTTACATGTTTCTTGCACTGTTGCATCCTACCTTTTAACACTGATGCTGATTTTCTCACAAAAATGCCTCTGAAGATGCTCTACACCACCATCCCACTCCCTGAGTGTCAGTAGTCAGCATGAAACCAGAGAAGTAGGAATGAAAAGGCCAGTCCTGCTTAACCTCTGGATGATGGATCATGCCAGCCTGCTGTGTCCTTGAACAGTTTAGCAGGGCTGTGATGCAATATTTGCCCCATCAGCTGTTTAATGTAGAAAAGTTAAAAGTGGAAAAATTAGGGCATATCTAACTCAAGGTCTGTGAGGGCTGGCCTAGGTACAAGGAAGAGTGAGAGGAGACACAGAGAGCAATCTGTCTGATTTTGGAGAATTTTTTGGTGAAAGGGGGAAAAGTGTGGTCACATTCTCTTAGGTAAGGGGCAGAGGGTAACACTGATGTGCAAGTGCAAGAAGTCTCATCACTACTATGCTCTAGAGCACTGGCAATATCCTCACTTATGCAAAGGTGGTTTCTGCCTTCACACACATTTTTGAGAGAGTTCAAGTGGAATTCCATTATTTTTAAATCTCCTTTCTGAAAGCTGTAATGTATAGAAAAACTCTTCAATATTGTTGTAAATGGTTTATGGAAATCTCAGCTGACATTCACCTCACTAATGTAAAGTCAACCACAAACCTGTAAGGAATGCTGCTTCTGAGAAACAGAAGAACTTGATTTCTGAAGAATTACCTTGAATACCAGGCATTACAAGACAAAAAGAAATCTGCTAACATTGCACAGGCCTTAACTAGCATGTATCAAAGTTTTCAAAGTCATTAAAAAATCATTACATGTATTAAAAGAAGATCATGGCTTGAAAGAAATGTCTTCAGAACTCTTCCTGCTGACTTGCAAACATCCCTAAACTCACAAAATCCATCATTAGAGGAAATATTTTCAAAGAACAAGAAGGGCTAAAACTGAAAATATCAAAGAGCAAAAGCAAACGTGGCAGAGCAGATCCATTATCACTGAAATCAATACCCTATCCCACTGGAGCCAAAATCCATGGAATCAGACATGCTTGTCCTGAAGCATTCTTTCAGTGACTAAATGCCTTTCTAGTAACTATATGAGCAAAGCCAATCAACCACTATCCAGCAAGGAGTTCCCCTAAGCTATCTCTAAAGGAACTTTTTCTCTAACCCTCCAGTGCTCAGCCTTGAGAGACACATACATAATCACTTCATTCAGCTGGAAACTGAAATTCATGGCCAAAAAATCCAACAGTGAACAGAAGCCGGGTTTTGTTATGATTTTCCTGCTGCTCTCTTTGTGGTGCCTACTACCAAGACAACTAATTACTAATAGTGCTTACTACTACTCTGTGGTGTTGCGGAGGATGAAGCAGGAAGGCCCTGCAGAGATGGTTTATTGGTGAAAGATTCTAAGAGTGTAAAACCTGCAAAAGAGATGGAGTTAAAAGCAAGATTTGAGCTATAGAATGCCAAGCAGGAAGATAGTGATTAAGCTAGTTGAGGGCCAGGACCCTGCTGTTTGAGTAATACTTCTCCCCAGACAAAGGGATGCAAAAGGGGTTGGGCCCTGCCAGGTAGCAGGAAAAAGGTGGTTTTCCAGGTTTTTAGTATGTAGAGTAGTATGGTAATGTAGTAGTTCTCATAGGCTGTATGTAGATTCTGTAGGTTTTGTATCCTGTACTGGTTGGTTGGTGCTGACCAGAATATTCAGCATGGAAAAGGATAAAATGTAATGTGACAGGAATTTGGACACTCTCTCTCTCTGGGATTCTCCCTTCTGCTACTCCCTGCCCCTCCTTTTGCTGACCGCTCTTCAGCCTGTCCCCACAACCAATAAACACATGTCCTAAGAGCACCCCAGCTTCTAGAAGTCTCTCATCGGACCCCACTGCAGCACGTTTCCTATACTGTGGTGCAGCAAGTTCCAGAACCACTAGCCTCAATGGCCCTGCTGTGTGCTCTTCCATTCTCTTTTCAAAAGAAGGTGGGAGATCATGGTTCAGCACCTCACAGCCATAGCATTCTTGCTTGGAGAAGAAGAGCAGCTTTGTCTGGAAGACAAATATAATGAAAGCAGAACATGAATTGCTTCACTGTGTTCATCAATATGCTGAACCATGAGCTATTATTATTTGCTTGCTGTCATCTTTAATTAAATTTTCCTCAAAATGTGCCTTGTGAATGATCTGTTTGCCAACTCTTTTCATCTCTAATGGATGAAAAGCTCTTTTTAAAACTTGTACTCAAAGTGGAGGTACTGAAACAGATTTTGTGAAGTGTATTTTAGTTTAATTGATGTGTTTTTACAACATTCCTCTAATATCACCTACTAATCAAGACACTGAATGGTTTCCTTGTTTTAGAATGTGAGATCATAGATATGCCAAGGCTCTATAGCTTTAATGGGTGAGATATGAAAAACATGAATGAGATAGCATATTATCTACTGAAACATACTTTGCTCAGCTTTTGTCTCTCAACAAAATTTGCTTCACAGCTTTGTTGCATCAGCTAACCAAGTCTCTGGAATGAAGACTTTTCGTGTCTGGGAGCCTTGAAAACCAATCTTTTAGCTTCCTTTTAAATGTCATTTGGAATAATTAGTCACATTCAGCTTTTGTGCAGTGGTAACACAAGCTGGCTTCTCTGCATTCTGAAGGAGAGAAATTTTCTACTTATTTTGATAGTGTTCAGCTGTAGACTACTCTTCCATTTCTTTTCAGAAATAACAAGTCTTAGGGCCAAGCTTTCAGTTTGTGCAAAACATCCTGATCCTGTGAATTTCAATGTCATGCAGGGATTTTCTGCTGAGTGAGAAATTATCTCTGTTGGCTGTATTGGATCTGCTTTCCCAGGCCAAAAAAACTTTTCTGTACTGGGGCAGCTCTGTCAGTTGGGAGGGAGTACCATGTTCTGTAAAGCTAGGACTTAGCAGTTCCCAGTGAGTGCACTCAGTATTCAGAGATATTTTTCAAAATGATTTTGGCAATTAACACATGTAAGCACCTTGAGTGATTTGTTTCCTGAAAGAGTTAGATATATGAAAAGAGGGAGGCAATATTTATTGTGTTGTTCAGCTCATAATTAGGATTCTACAAGCTCAGACCCACTTTGACTGCAAATTATTAATACCAGTTTTGTTTATTCATGTTAAGTGAATGTTAACAGATCAGTTTCATGCATCTATTTAATCATTTAACTCTTCTTTACTTGTATTTGTTTTATGTCATAAATCATTATCTCTAAAAATAATCTTCCATTAACCTCAAATAAGTGTTAAATAAGCATTTGGTTTCACGAGTAAACTAATTTTGTCTGAGGGTAAAGGTATCCAGATACGCTGTTTTGTTTTGTAAATGATGTTTTCCCAGATTTTATCAAACTAGAGTGACCCCTCCACAGCTAAACTAAAGATCAGGAAAGAATTATGCCAGAATTAACATCAAATTCTGTTTTAATCCAAACTCTGCTTCAAGGAGTGTCATCCCTAATGAAGGATTACTGATCTGTTTGATATATTGTCAAAATTACAAAAAAAACCATTTGTAAAATATGCAGGAGAGCAGGTCAGGTTTCAAGGGAAAATTTCCATCTATAGGTTTGAGAAAACAAAAGGATGGACTGCTCCACATGGTGAGCCTACAATCCGTAGTCAGGACAAGATAAAGAGCAAATAAATGAACGATCATGTAGGAGGGGCATAAGAAGTGATTAAGAGCTACATCTAAACAAATAGCCTAATCGCTGGTACTCTGAATCAGATTCCTTTCCTGAGTCAGTCACTTGAGGACACAGTCAGAGCTTTGATCTCTGGAATCACAGTACACGTTATGGAATCACAGGATCATGGAACCATAGAATCATGAACCATAGAATATCCAGAGTTGGAAGGGACCCACATGGATCATTGAGTGCAACTCCTGACCCTGCCCAGGACATCCCATAAACCACTCCATGTGCCTGAGAGTGGTGTCCAAATGCTTCTTGAGTAAACTCTGTCTGGTTTGGTGCTATGACCACTTCCCTGGGGAGCCTTTCCAATGCCAGGAGAGTGCAGAAGCTAAAGTGTGTGATGCAATAATCCCAGCCATACTGGTGGGTAAGATGTTTTTCTATCTGAAAGTGTTTTCTGAGGATGACATGGGAGTTAATTAATAAACCCATGAGGAATTTTTGTCTTCCAATACCTTGAGAGAACATTAGAAAGTTCCCTCAGTCTTCAGGAAGAAATTTTACTCTCCAAGATGGTTCTGCAACATCAAAAAATTAAAAAAAAAAAGGAAACAAACAAACAAACAAACAAAAACCCCCAAAAAACCCCCAAACAAACAAAAAAAACCACCCCCAAACTAAAACCCCTTAGCCTCTATGAATCTGAAAGAATATGGGAGGAAGGCACATATGTTTCACAGATCTCTGCTGCTGCTTTCGTCTCTCAGTTTTCTTTCCTAGAGATGTCATCATGTTTTCAGATGCAGGAAACAGTCAGGGACATTTTCCATGTAGGACAGCACAACAGTGCTGCCAGCGCTGCTGGAGATTGCTGACCAAGAATGGTGGTGTTGTATTCACACCGTGCCAACCCTTTTGTCACAGCGTTATCTCCACACCAAAGCACTCAGACCATCTGTGACACTGACAGCTATTATGTGGCACTTGCAGCAGCCTCCTAGACACCAATTACTGTACTGCTGGGTGGCTAGAAGTAATTCATTCCTCCCATCAGTCATACAAATCTTTCCTCCCATATTCTCTTCTCATTCACTTAGGTGAATGGCAATTGTATGGGCACATGCACAAGAAGCTCAACTCTGCCTAGAAAAGGGAAGAACTGCTTACAACCTTTAAAAGGCACATGAACATCTTTCCGTCACTTGAGATTATTGAAAAATTTTAATAAAATTATGATGTTAAAAATGACCATGACAAAATGGGATTCTCCAGAAAGTACATTAATTGCAGGAGGTGAAATATGTACCTGAAATATCTTCAAGGCCATGTTTTAAAACAGGAAATAGAGGTAAAGTGCTTTAAAGAGATTTGTCATGATTATATCAATTTGTGGTGGACAACAAAAATGAGTCTATCCCAGATCAATCACATTGCTAAAGTTCCATGGCCTTCCTGGCAGTACTGCTCTGAATTATTCCATTGATGAGCTCCACTTTCCTCTCAGTTTTTGGAGGACACTTTGAGGGAGTGTTGGTTCACAGAATTCTAGTGAGTATCTGGTCTTAAAGCCTGTGGGCTTTCTTACATCTTGAAAGTGTCTCAGAGTATTTTGATAGCTCTCTGTACACCTGAAAGCCCTCTGAAAAAAGGAGATGAGTGCTTCCATTGCAGCAGGAAATGTCTCATTAACTTGATGGGCCTTTGGACCAGTAATCTCACAAACACCCTGTGGCCTTCCAGTGGCTCCTCACTAGGAACAAATAGACTCCAGCCACCTCAGGGAGTGGGGTTTGATGTTTCCATAGTGTCCTGATATGAAAATGGATTGCTTGTTGCTGCAGTATGGTTGGGTTGAATCTAAAATCTCTAGTGTCCAGGACATGATAAACCATGGTCTGGCTTGAGGGCTGAAACCGAGGAGGTGACATGAAAGTTGCTGTCAGTTTGCCATGCTTAAGCGAAGGGGTTTAAGAAATACTGCTCTGTAATTTTGCAATTTATCTTCTCTTAAGGAGAGAGATTCCTTCTTACTCCTGGAACACTTCAAAACTGGGCCACTGGTGTTGAGAGTGGAGAAATATTTAGTTCCTTCAGAAATTAGAAGTAAGAGTCTTCCCAAAAGGGATAGATTTTTGAAAACCCGTCTGCCTAGAATGATATCTTTGATCTTCTCCTCTTGCAATTCTGCAGACAGCACTTTCCTTTCTAGTGAGATGACCATGTCTTTTGAGGGACTGTCCTCATGACTGTGGCCCTACTAAGCTGGGGAAGGATATTCTTGCTTACAACCTTTCCAAGGAGCTGTTAGGATAAGGGTCATGAAAATAAATGCGAAGTCACACACAATAAATTATCTGCACAGTGAGAAACACTTTCTTATGATTGCTAATATCTAATTTGTCTCCACCAGGAAAAAAGGATGACTTTTTATCTTTGGGCACAATATATAGCACCTTTGATAAAGAGCACACAAATAGCACTGCTATGCCGCTGCTGCTCCAACAATAAATTTAATTCTGCTGCTGACTGAGGTGAATTACCCGGTTGAGATAAACTTCACTAATGTAATGGCTTCTGGGGACAGTTCACACTTTCCTTTAGTCTCCTTAACCAGCAGTTGCTTTCCCACTGCCAGGCTGCATTGTGAGGGAAATCTTGATCTTGATCTGCAGCAGTTAAGGATGTTTCACCATTTCCATTATAAGCTCCTTCAAAAGGGCAGTGCAGGCTTTAATCTAGTATCAAAGTCAGAGAAGTAAAGCAAAGGTTTCACTGTGTCTTAAAAAGATCGCCTTTTACATTTCCTATAAACAAAAGTCCAAACAAAATACATCTGCTCTTTGGAGCACTTTGCTGCTTTTCTATTACACAAAACAGCTAATAATTTTTCCGCATGTGTCTTGGTTTGGAAAGACAGGTATCTGCCAGGGAAAGCTGGAGTTTCCCTTAGAATGGAGAATGTAAACCCCTCACCCCTAATTTTGCAATTAAGGGCTTTCAGACAAAGACTTGGGAATAGGAATAACAGTTCTTTACTAGGAATAATAACAATACAAATGTAGTAGAAAACAAAACCACCCAACCAACCAACCAACCAAACAAACAACAATTTCGGAGAACCCTGACAGAGTCAGAGCTACAGCCTGACGCCGTGTTGGTCAGGGTGTTGGAAGCAGTCCAAAAGTGAGTCCTCCTGGAGTGGCAGATATGGTTCTGGTGAAGTAGAGATGATCCTGTAGAACAAGGGTCCAGTGGTGGTGAGAAGGGGTCCAGTGATGGTGAGAACGGGTCCAGTCTTCCTCCAGGAATTGGGTGAAGCTAGATGCCTTGTGTTCCTACGTCTCAGTTTTTATCCAGGTAGGAATGGTTGGCTCCTCCCACTGGGTGGAGCATCTCACAATGGAATGTGGATGTACTGCTTTGTGGATGTGCTACTTTGTGGAGGAGAACAGCTTGGGGAGTCTTAATGGCCCATAGTGAAAAGAGATAAGAAACACTACCCCACCTGATTTTAACAGTTGGCCCATTATCAAAAGGCATCTACCCCCCCTTTTCCCAGAGTTACAAGAGATGAAGAAAAACATCTTCCCAACTGCTTTCAGCAAATGAAATAGAATACACATTTTTGGTTCCACAACCCAAGACAGCATGTTTATAGACGTCTTCAAAAAAAGATCTAAGTCCCTGTTAAGAAAAAAACAAAACAAAACAAAACAACAACAACAAAAAACCCCCCCAACAAACAAAACAAAACAAAACAAATCCCACCTTAAAATGATAATAACCACATTGGAATTTTAATGTTTCTACTTATTCCTGAGAAATCTTTTTCTCTGCTTATGAATAGCTGGCTGAAAAACTCGAGTGTGAGGATGCTGAGCTTTTAAATCCACATTCCCTTTTCCTTGCAAGTAAACAAATGTTTCCAATTAAGGAGGAAAAAATGAGAGACTTATCCAAGAGCAAAGCAGGCTGGAAGGTCTCACTTTCTCTGTCAGCAGCTTGCCCCGCTCCTGCTACTGCTATTCACACCTCTGTCAGCACTGCCAGTGTGGCTGCTTGTGGAACTGTATAGAAGAATGTCTGAGAGGAGATAAAGGTTAAAAACAAAAAGTTTTGGCTATGTTCTGAGCACAGAGTAACATGGACTCCAAACAGTGATGCAAGGGATAGAGCATTTTCACCAAGAATTTAATCTTTCATTTTGTACAGAGTGACCAACTCTGGAGAAAGGAATCTCCTTTACCTACTGGACAAGCTGCTTATGAATAGCTGGCTGAAAATAGCTGGCTCCTCTAATCCAATGGTTTTAGGATCTATTGAATCTTTCAGAAATCTATACAATATTGATAGACAGGCATTGCTCTTTTCCAGTCACCACAAAGCTGCCAGTATACCCGTCTTTCACACTCAGACTGGATGGACATCAGAAGACTATCTTGGGCTTTATGAAATAATTATTTTCATTGTTATGGGACAGAGAGAGTATTAATCAGATTTGAGAAGATATTAAACTGAAAGGAGCTGTAAATCATTTCGCTTCCTTGAATTTTTCTGTAATCTAACAGGTAGTCTCAGACTATCAGCAGAAATCAGAAGGAAATGAATATTGACTTGTCCAAAACATGTTTTGATTTTGTCTCGGAATACATACAAACAAAGAGCATTTATCAAGAATAGATTGCAATATGGGTTAAGCAGAACTAAAGGCTAATAGTGAGCTCCCTTATCAGCATGTTTACCTTATTAGACTTCCCTTTGTCTGGAAAACACTTCACAGGAACCTGCATGCTACTATCCTGGGACACATGGACATTACAGGAAACACCATCACTGATTTACATGTAACCCTGCTCATAAACGCTTTGGAAAGGATGGAAAAAGAGACATTTCAGATATAGACTCAGACTTCATCAAAGCTCTGATTGTACATACTCTCTGGGAACTCATATGGCTGGTTTACAAGGCACTAGGCATCTCTCTTGGTCTTTAAACCTATTGGAAAAGCAGCTCTTGCCCACAATCTGCTCTTTCCCAGCTCAATGCAAAGCAGATCCAAAAGCAACATTTCTCTTTGTCTAACACCCCATAAGGAGAGTCTTATGCTGTGTATGTCACGGATGTAGCAAATGTCAGCTCAACTTTCTGGATTAAGGGCTTCAGCCCTTTCCTTCCCTGCAGCCCTTCCTCTAGTCTGCCTGTGGATGGCTCTCTGCTCAGCAAGCTGATGTGTATCCCAGCCAGAGCTGACCAGTTCACTGACATATTTTCAGGGAACCTGAGTGGTCACAGAGCACTCTGGGCGCTATGGTGATGGCAGAATGCTTTACTGACTGGAATCCCTTTTCTCTTGGATTTCCCTACAGGAATCATTATGCATCAGTCTCTGCCGTGGCTAACATATCACTTGCTGTTTGGGATGGCAGGTATTTGTGCAGTGCTGAGCTCAGTATGCACATTTACTGGTACTAAGTGCAAAGCGACATTGTTCTACAGACTTATTTTCCTTATGCAATTGCTGAGCCATATCTGCTATCTTCACACTTGCTGAAGGTTAATAGCACTCGGCTCTCAAATTCATGCTTTGGCCTATCTGACTTCCTGCTTAGAAAGCAATGTGTTTATGTTCTCTGCACTGACAAGAATAGAGTGGGTGAATGATAAATGCTGTAGCACTGTGTGCTGCTCCTGATAGTGTTATCTCCAAAGATTTTAATAACCCACATCATTACAGAGACGTTGCCCTCCGCCTAAGTAAGCACAACCCCTGCTTGCACTGCTAACTTTGAACTGCCATCATTTGCACATTAACTGAGAAAAGTTTTAAGGTTTTCCGGGTTATTTTGGTCATGCTGGTTGTCTTGGTTTGGAAAGACAGGTATCTGCCAGGGAAAGCTGGAGTTTCCTTAGAATGGAGAATGTAAACCCCTCGCCCCCACCAAATTATAATTTTGCAATTAAGGGCTTTCAGGCAAAGATTTGGGAATAGGAATAACAGTTCTTTACTAGGAATAATAACAATACAAATGTAGTAGAAAACAAAACCACCCAACCAAACCAGCAAATAAACAACAATTTTGGAAAACCTTGACAAAGTCAGAGGGAATAACCTGACACCCTGTTGGTCAGGGTGTTGGAAGCAGTCCAAAAGTGAGTCCTCCTGGAGTGGCAGATGTGGTTCTGTTGAAGTAGAGATGATCCTGTAGAAAATGGGTCCAGTGGTGGTGAGAAGGGGTCCAGTCTTTCTCTGGGAATCAGGCGAAGCTAGATGCCTTGTGTTATTATGTCTCAGTTTTATCCAGGTAGGAATGGTTGGCTCCCCCCACTGGGTGGAACATCTCACAATAGGATGATGGAATGTGGATGTACTGTGTTGTATCCCTCGGGGAATGGCTTTTCCCCCCAAACCCCCCTCAGAGACTGTAACCCTTAGTCCAACCCTACCTTCCCCTTATCTCTGACCTATGGCTCTCTGCCAGCTATCCCATCACGAGACAGAGACTAGATAAAAACCCCTGCTCCTCCATGTTCTCCCTCTTTGCCCTGGGACCCCTTCGAGAATAAAGCCTTGGAACATTCCCTTGAGGTAAGAGCCTCTTTTGGATCTCTTTCCCTATCCTTGAAGCCTACACCCCCAAAGCTTCCCAGAATTTGAGCTAGCTTAGCAGCCAGGAGGGTGGCAGGGGGGTAGTACTTCAGTACTGCTTTGGGGAGGAGAACAGCTTGGGGAGTCTTAATGGTCCATTGTGAAAAGAGATAAGAAACACTGCTTCACCTGGTTTTAACAGCTGGCCCATTATCAGAAGGCACCTGCCCCCCTCCTCCCAGAGTTACAAGAGATAAAGAAGAACATCTCCCCAACTGCTTTCAGTAAATGAAATAGAATACACATTTTTGGTTCCATAACCCAAGACACTGGTAAAATAATTTTTTTGTTTGTTTGTTACTATTTTCTAGTTTACTTCCATTTTTATCGTTAAGGGTGACAGACACATACTAACAGAGAAATGCTGTCTTCACTTGGTAAAGGATATATAGTTAGGCATGTGATTTATCTTAACAGGGCAGGACAATTTTGTGCTGGTGCAGTAAACCCTGGAGAATGTGCTCCAGAAAATCTGCTCTCACATACAGCAAACTGAAGCAAAACAGTCCACAATCATACCACATTTTCAAACCATTTTCTCTCTGGCCTATAGGAATCAAGGAAAATACAGATTGGAGAAACCCATGTGACTGGACATGGAAAACCTCAAACAAACAGGACATCCTTATGGGCTACTATATCAGCAGAGAGCTTGAGAGATACATCTTCCTTTTCAAGGGGCAAGAGGGAAAGATTTTCCTCATGCTTGATGAATTGGCATCAACTGCAGGACAAACAATCTGGGACAGCCAGTATTTCTGCTCCTCTTGTGTCCTGCTTAATGCTCCTTAAATGGCTGCTGACAAACCCTTTTCCCAGTCCCCAATTCTCTCAGGTGTTTTTTCACCCTTCATACTCATGTCAGAAATTCCTGTCCAACTCCAGTGTCTGGCTTGTCTAATTTAATCATCCCTTCGCCCTTCTCAAAATAGTTAATCTCCTCCTCCTTCACCGGCTCCACTTCCAAAAGTCAATTCTTTAACATCAACTCCATGACCTACCTTATAGTAAAGACTTTTCCACCATGTGACTTCATGTCCAACTTCTCTCCCATAATCTCCCCTTGCCTTGGAAAGAAATGCTTCTATTTTTTTTAATGTGAAGTGTCCCACTGCCTTTGTCCAGGATTTATCAAAAGTACTAGGGGGAAAGGATAGTACTGTCATATTTTTTTTTGTTAAATAAGGTTTTTCTTTTCACCTTTTATTTATCTGTAGACAACATGGAAATTCTGGATACAACCTGAAATAGCAGAATACGTATCTTGATTTCTCAGCTGTTTTGATTTGCATTGCAATGGTGTCTCTTGGGAGTTACAGTTGAAAAGATGCTAACATTCTCACTCATTGTGACTGAACAATGAGATTTATTATCCCTTTTCCATGGCACAGCAACTTTTATGGAAGACACAACTTTTTTGAACACTGTGTTGCTTACCCTTTAGCTCTTACAGATACAGCCTCCTGAGGAAGACCATCAGAACAAGGTGGCATGGGTAAGAACATGGTATTTCATGTCTGACAGGTATAACTGCATATCTTCCTACTGTGGAAACCAAAAGATATTTAGGACCTCATTTAGTTAAGCAGAATGGATTTAACTACTTAATAATCCACCACAGTTTGGGACAAGCATTCCTCTAAAACATCATCTCCCTCTCTCCACCCAGTCTTCCTTGTCCCTTCTCTCAACAAATTTATGATGGAACATTCAGCGGCAAAAAAGTGTGGATTTAAATTTTAACGGGTACAGGAGATCAATTAATGTATTTCACATGCAAATATGACAGCAATGACCCTGATTCAGAATGCTTGTTATTTCTGGAGCTGGCATATGGTTCTCTGTAACAGCAGGCATAATGATTGCAATAAATTGCCTCCTAATGCTATGTAATGAATTCTGATTTGTGTTAATTTGGGCAGTACCTAGCAATTCATGTTAATTTTTTTAATCAGTTTTGTAAGACACTGTATATGAATTCAGCTTTGTGTTTGGGTTTTTGGCGATGTTAAGAACACAGTCTGGCATCCAAATTCAGCTCTTCTGCAAAACCACGTCATTAATAAAAATGCAGGAGTGCAAGAAAGACAGACCTCAAGAAAACTTTCAGTTTCAGTCTCCTCTAGGTAAGGATGGTGATAGATACTTCAGTATCAGCTAGAAATAGACTGCAAACCACCTGGGGTGGGATTATTATCTTTTGGGGTTTTTACAGCATTGTGCACAAGAGGGGTCATGGTACAAAACCTTCTCAACAAATCATGAATGATAATGTTGCAACAGCAGAATAACTGCTGCTTGGGAAAAGAATGAGAGAGAATAAATCAGCAATGTTTACTGACTTCTGTTCTTGTTTTCATTTTATTTACTACTGAATTTCTGCTCTGGATTCTTCTGGATTCTCATAAACCTGCTTTTTTTTAACAGTCAGTGGGACTTTTCACAGGCTTCAAATTAACCATGACTGTATGTATTCTGCTAAGCAGGGATAAAATTACATGCTACAGTGCTCTCTTGGACTGTTGCATTAGTCAGAGATTTAGTGCCTAGGAGTAATCTTTTCTTGATTAAAATCTAATTCTCAGTGTTATCAACAATTTGTGTAATAAAATCAGAAAAAATGTTGGACTTAAAATAGAAACTAAGATACAGCTGTAAATTAAACAAGGCTCTTGCATTGCCACGATAAAACTAACTAATTTAAAGTGTGTTTTGGAATGGTAATTGTTTGGTTTTCCCATTTCTGCAGCTTCTCCCTCCAGGCAATCAACATTCCCAGAATTGCCATGCAGGTAACTAATGAGTAGTAGGAAAAAAAATTCTGACTTTATATGAAACAGCTCTGTTATTACATCAGTTACAGTGATTGAATATGGATGTAGTAACCTGATTCTAGGCTGTTCTTTATAAGTGCTACAGGTAGATACAATTATAAAGGTGATTATCCGAATATTGCAATATGAGTACAAAGTACACTTTCTCATCCCTATAAAATAGGAATTTAGTGCAAGATTACAAAGGCCCATCCATCAAATCTTTATCCAAATAATGGGAGAAGCATGATTGGAAAGGCCATATAAGACTGTCAGTCATTGAATAGTTCTTTTCTTCCAATTAACTCCGGATTACGTAAGCGAGTTGCTAATATAAATATTTGAGGACACATTCTCTTAAAGTTGAACCACTCTTCTAGGTTGTTCTTATTTGCTAAAATGAAGCACAAGGATGTACTTTTGGCAGTTGTTCCTCTCTCTGGCACAAAAGTTCAAAGCACAATAAGTTGCAAACTTCTCTGAGGGCTGCCTGCATGCATTCTTTCTCATTCCTTTGGGGGCAAAAAGGCAGAGGGTCCTCAGTAAGAATCCCTTTTCTGAGTGAAATTTTTAAATTCTTAATTTCATAATGTCTTTCTGTATGTTGTAAACAAGTTCACTACCCTGTTGACACGAAAAGTGAATTTTTCAGTGGCGCAGCATAAGGGGGTGTCAGATAATCCTTAACAAATTCCTGTAACATTGCTGAAGGGAAACAGAGAGTATTGCATCCTCCTCTGCACTCAGTTTTCCAAAGTCAGGATATAAAGGGTGAGACTTGGATGGCTAATTGGCTCCACAATGTAAGAGACTTACAGATCTGTTATAATACTGTTGAGATCCTTGAAGGACTTTGCCCACTATGACAAACTGTAGAAAGAAAGATCTGCTCAATCATCTCTGACCTCTGAACACATCCCCCCTTCCACCCAAATATGCCTTTATAAATTTCTGGAAGTTTGGACTGTAAGATAAGCACCTGACTGGGACCTGAGATAAGGTAAAGGTGATATTATTGTCTGATTATCTCTAGCTAGGAAGAAGTAAATAAGCACTGGGGAAGCACTGATGATGGCCATAAAGAACATGGGAAGAAAGCAAACTCAGCAACTGATCAGCCTGGAAGGAGGAAACCATATGAGAAACGCACCAACTCAAAAGAACAGAAAGACCAAACATAGGACTAATTAGCACTGGAATTGAGAAAATCATGTAACCCATGAACAGTGATTCCTTTGTTTGCTAAAATGTATAAAGTATGAGAAGTTTTAAGGGACTGGAGGAATGCCACCAGAGATAAGAACATGGTGAAGAAAGATAGATGGGATAGCACTGTATCCACAGGCATAGTGATTATCTTTCTATTTAATCTATTTCTCTCTCACTCTCTTTCTCTCACCCTCTCCCCCTTTTCTGTTTCTTTCCATCTCTCTACTACGCATTTTACTGTCAAATAAAATCTACACTATTGACTTCAGCATATGGTCTCGCTCGCACCTTCTTTTTGGGGAAGGGGCATCTCTCAATAATCAGATCTTAATACACAGGAGAGTGGCTTATCTAGGATGGTACAATGTTTTCTTTCCATGCTCTCTTCCACAGCTGATTGTAGAGCACAGTTAAAATATATTTACTTCACTCATTTTCCACAACTCCATCCTGAAAATCTGGGTAGACCAGTCTAAACAGACTCTACTTCAGAGCTGTGCATGCCTGGGAAATCAGTCATGCCATTTAAAGACAATAAGGCTCCTTATGATTATCCAATCTTACTTCAAGGCAGAGAATCTCATCTACATCACTCTTGCACTGAGCTATATCTTCTTTGCTGGTGTTAATCCTGCCCTCCAGAAAGGCATCTCTGCAGATAATCAAGATAAAACATCCCTCAGGAGTTTGTTCCTCAATCATCCTTATGTCATAAAATCCATTTTTATTTGTCAGCTGAATGTTGTCTGTCTCTGCTTCCTGATCTGAGTTCCTTGTTATGCCTTTTCCATGTAGATAAGCAGTTCTTCAATTTCTAATATTCTTCTGAGTTAGAGGGCACTTCAATCACCTTTTCACACCAAACTTCTTTTGAAGTAAATGTTGAGGTTTTAGAGAAATGGAGCATTCCTATTCTGCTGCTCTTTAGGAATGAAAGACTGACATATATTTGCTATATAATTTTGCATAGATAGTAACCCTGCTCCTTTCCATGCAGAAATATGTGAGTTTTGCTCTTATACGTTTTATAACAAGGTCTGGTAGGAGAGGAATCTCATTTCCTATTGATCTTTATTTGGTATCAATCCTGCATTGAAAAAGGAGAAAAAAACCCCTGAAATTATTGCATTTTTCAGCAGGTTCGTATTTCATGCTTAAATTTAGCATAATAGAAGACTCATCCTTTCAAAAATAAAGATTAGAGGTCTTTAAATAAGAATTTTAAAATTTTTATTTCCCCTAAGCTTGATGATGGGATTGGCTAGATGCCCTTAATAACCTTTGTAGACCCAGAGGGGAAAAAGACCCCACCTAAAGATCTCCCTGCTTATATAATAATTTCATATATTTCTCATTTTCCAATTCCTAGGAAATGTCAACTTTATTTTCAACTGAAAAAGCCTTGTGGGAAGCAAGGACTCATGCAGAGGTGAGTAACTATGATCCTAGAAGAGGAACTTAATATTGCAGAAGTGCAGGAAATGTGATGTGACACTCAGTGGGCAGAAAGCATTTATTTTTTCTTTCAGTCTATTCTGGCTGTTGAAAAGCAATCATGCTGGCATTTTGTGTTATTCACTCCAGACAAAATCAGGTAGTCACAGAATCACAGAATGGGTCAGGTTGGCATGGACAACAGCAGGTCACCTGGTCCAACCTCTCTGTTCAGTCAGGGTCATCCTAGAGCTCATGGCACAGGATTGTGTCTGGGCAATTCTTGAATATCTCCAGTGAGGAAGACTCCACAACCTTTCTGGTCAATCTGTTCCAGTACTCGGTCGTCAGCACAGTAAAGAAAGATCTTCCTTGTGTTCAGGGGGAACTTCCTGTGCCTCTGTTTCTGCCCGTTGCCTCTTGCACTTTTGCTTGTCTCCACTGAGAAAAGCCTGGAGACATCCTCTTGACACCTCCCTTCAGGTACTCGTAGACATTGATGAGATCCCCTCTCAGTCATCTCTTTAAGAATGAACAGGCCCAGCTTCCTTGGCCTTTTCTTGCAAGAGGGGTGCTCCTGCGCCTTAGTCAGCTTTGCCAGCTCCAGCAGATACCACATGGTAATTATTTAATCTTATACTCTATTACACTTTCTGATTAAACCTATTTGAACAATTAGTTGTCAAAGAAATAAGGTTTTGCATTATCCTATTTCTAGGGCCTTTTTACATGGCTTTCTGTTCCTGGGGACTCTTCACAGTCACATTGTTCCAGCACCCTGTTGTCAGAGCTCCACAGGACCACCCCATAGTTGATGTGAAGTTTTTGTGATTTTTTTTTTAAAACTCCCTCTGACATCAGCTTTACCTCTCCATCCTTTCAATCCTTGGATCAATTCAAAGCAGTCTGAAGGCTGTTCTGTGTTATGAATACAGTTAATATCTCCTACCTTTTCTGTACCTTAGTTGTGTTTGAAAATACTATTGATATGGGCATATGCAAACCAGCCCAAAAGTGAGTGTGCACACTTCATTCAGCTTAGATTTCTTCATCCTCAGAGAGAATTGGAAGTTACCCACTGGACACAGTCTGGCCTTTGCTCATAAGCAAGTCACCTGGGGGAAAGATTTTAGAAATATTTATTTCTCTTTTCTTCATTGGTTTCCCATTTCTTCTTCATTTCTGTGTAGCCTGCCAAAGAATTTAATATACACACACAAAAAAAAAAAAAAAAAGAAAAGATTAAACACTTGCAAAACCTGATCCCTGAGGAAACTATTGGCAAACAGATAAAAAAGCCAAGCAGGGTAGAGGGAGCCCACATATCTAAACAATGAAATAGGCATTTGCTGCTGTGAGCTATTTTCAGTGTCCTCACAGCATGCCCCAGTATGACAATTAGCTACTGGCACTAAGAGAGAGCAACTAATACCACAAACTGGAATTGATTTTGGTTGTTCTGACACGTCTTTCTTCCTCCTCTCTCAGTCTAATGCAATGGAGTTACCTTTTTTAAAAAAGAAAGTAAAATACCCTATAGAAAAATGTGACATATGTAAGACTCTTTGAATCCTCAATCTCTTCTTTTTCCCTATTTTCCCCATGACAAATGTGATTTTAATAACTACAGTGTTCAGTACAATTATTCCATCACAGCTGGTGGAAGCAGAACATGTTGATTTATCACTGCTCATCTTAGTGACCGTCATGAGCTCCATGGGAGTTCTTTTGCTCTGGTCAGCCTAGGGCCAACATCAAGAACTTGGGAGTGAATGATTACAGGGTAGACAGAGCAAAGATTACAGTCAAGGTTGAATTACTGCCCTGACTACTCCCACTTTTTTCAGACTTTTTTGAATTTGGAGTCTATCCTGCATGAATTTCCATTCCATTTCTTTTAAAGAAAGTCTGCTTAACTTTGGCATGTTAGCGACAGAATAAAATAAATAACCCATAAACCTGTTTTGTGTACTCATAATCCTTGTATCTCAACCATAGCCAAATGGATTCCATTATACCTGCATTATGCATCCAGTAATGTAACGTAGTGGGTGCCTGGGGGAAAAATATTATGTTAGGTTATGTAGTAGTTTCCTAGTTACACCTTCCCAGCTACCAGCAATGTTCAGCTGAGCAAGAAGTAGTATTATAATGTTAAATAGCCCTGATGGATTTTCTTCTATGAGTTTCTTCTATGAACTTGTTCTAGTGAGTGCTAGCAACGGCCCTTTGCCAGTGACTCAGAGATGTGCTGAAGTCATGACTTTGTAAGAAGCATAATATGCACCTATTATTTTATAATGGTAGCACTCACCTTTCTTAAAGATATGATTTATGATTAATTCTAATAATTTTTCAGATAAAATTGGTCACAGTATGCTCCAAAAGATTTAGAACATCTGCCTGCCCATCCCTCATGGTACACAATTTTCCTCACAATCACAAATGCTGACTGAGTGTGCTTTAAGAACATTCAGCTACTCTGCTCTTAGTGATGTCAAAAAAAGACGCTCCTGAAAATGCTATGCATATACTTAATTTCTTTTAATCATGTCTCATTAATCCCATAAGGTTGTGCTCTTGGCATTCTATGCTCTAGTATTCCAGAGATCTGTAAGGCTGCTGCTGTTGGTTCTTTCATGATGTAGTCAAAATCTTACAGTTATCATCAATATCTTCTCACACATGCTTACTGAATTTACCACAGTAGTTCCTGACTTCCTACACTTGCCCTTGGGAAATACTTGTGAGTGGAGAAAAACTTGGTGTGTTGTTGATGCATAAAAAAGTCCTGTTACACAGCAACTAATTTAAAGTGATTGAAATTAACTTTCTGTAGCAAAGCATAAATCATAGAGTCACGGAATGGCCTGGGTTTGAAGGGATCTTAAAGATCATCTAGTTCCAGACCTCTGATCATAAACAGGGACACCTTTCACTAGACCTGGTTTCTAAAAACCCCATTCAACCTGGCCTTGAACAATTCCAGGCACGGGAGAACCACAGCTTGTCTGGGAATCTATTCCAGTGCCTCACAATACTCAGAGTATAGAATTTCCTCCCAACATCAAAATGTTATGGCTTTTTATATTATTAAACAAGTTTTCTACTAGTTCATGAAAATCATTACACAAAACATTTTTATTCAACTTGACTTTGGATTTTTAAAAGGAAGAAACACCCACAGGTGCTTCCTGCATTTTAATTAAGATCCTGCATGTGTCTGGATATCAGGAGGTTATTAGTAGTTTCAGCATAGAACTTTTGGTCATTCTGCTGCACAGAAATTTTGGAGTCCGGAAAACAACCAGACTCCAAATCCCTCCCGTCTTCCTTCCTACCAATGGCCAAAAGCAATTCCAAGGAGGAAAGTAAGAGCGGTAAAAGCACAGAGGTGAATCCCAAAAATTCTTTCTGAGTCTCCAAATGCCTATGACATCAGGCTTCGGTGGACATGGAGTGGAATCCTGGTGTTGGAGCTGCAAGCCGAGCCTTCCTGTGCTCTGAAGGACTCTGGAACTGGAAGCTTGTGAGACAAATCCTTAGGAAAGTGCATGGCAGAAGGATAAATGGTACTGGGAATGGCTAGGTAACAGAAGGGAAGGAAATCCAGGGATTGAGTGCTACCTGAGAAAAAGAGGGTTGGAGTAGGGAAGGCAAAATCCAAACTAAACCTCTCCATCCTACCTCCTTCTCTTGTCATCACTAACCATCCCCATGGATTTGAGTCTCTATACCTAAGACAGAACAATTAAATATAGAATTGTGTGTATAAAGACCTTACCTGATGAATTTTTGCACGGAGCATGTTATGAATGAGTTTCCTTCTGCCACAGGTCAACTTAGTTACAGTAATTTTACTCTTTGCTTTCATTGTTAGGTTAACAACAGAATTAAAAATGACTATGAATTAAAAACTACTACTAGTTCTCCTAATCCATAAAGCAAAAACGAACAAGTGCCTGTGATTAGTATATCTATAGATGTAACACTACCTTTGGCAAATTGTTTCACTGTAGAGTGAAACCTGATATTGGTAATATCTTGGTTTGGAAAGACAGGTATCTGCCAGGGAAACTGGGGTTTCCCTTAGAATGGAGAATGTAAACCCCTCACCCCCTGCCAAATTATGAATTTGCAATCAAGGGCTTTCAGGCAAAGATTTGGGAATAGGAATAACAGTTCTTTACTAGGAATATTAATAATACAAATGTAGTAGAAAAACAAAACTACCCAACCAAGCCAGCAAACAAAGGAGTTGGGAAACACTCTTACAGTCTGGACTTGTAGCTTTGGTAAAAGAACTTTGCATCAGTTCAGAAATGGCCCCCAAATTTACAAGACAATATGAGTGCTTTTCTTTTTGCTTTTATTTTAAAATATGAATTGTAAGTCTTTCTTATGAGTAACACAAACACAGAAAAAGATGTGATGGCAGCATCTGCTCTCACAATACCTTACTTTGTAATGACCGACAAAAAGTAGTAGGTGAGAAATGAATTCTGGTGTCCTCAGCAGGAAAAGAAATAAAAAAATACTCAAAGCATCTTAGCTTCAGTATACACTGCGCTAAGACTGATTTTAGAATCTATCCTGAACTTAGACTTGGAAAGTCCAGTTTCCTTGGCAATTCAAAGAAACTATTAGTTTTTCTGACGTCTCTGTTAGGCCTAATGTCATCAGCTCTGTGTCTGTAGTTTGTTTGCTCTCTTAAGCAGGATCTAAGCTGGCCACAAAAGAAAAAATTGTGAGTAAATAAATAAACGAACAGATATGAGCAGCTTTCTGGGATCTTGGGCTTGCTTAGCATTTCAAAGTCCCTCTCTTTTTAATGTCATTGGACAGCAGAATGGATTGCTCAGTAAAAACTGACATTTAGAAAGAAAAAGAACAAATCTTTAACAGTTTTTTTCCTAGCAAAGCCATGAACATGTATCTGCTTAAGCTCAGCCAACATTCTGCCTTCCTTTTTTTTCTAATTATATTGCTCAGATAGAGTGTTCTGTCTCCATGCTTGAGTGTTTTCTGTGTCTCTGTGTTTTATCCAGCATGGATAAAACCGATTCATGACTGCTGATTCCCTCTCTTCATGGGGTGTTGCTGAGTGCAAAGGTTTTGGGAAAATGTGGCTCTTGACTGCAGCTCCCACCTAGGACTGTAATACATAACCTACTAGCTCCTTCCAACCAGTCTAACTCTTTTTAAAAACATTGGCTTTGCTGTACATTAATTAGGGTGTATTCCTTACATCCTTCAGCTTGGGGGTTTTACTGGGTGACGTGTAGTGGTCCCTTCCAACTCAAACTATTCTACAATTCCCTGTAAAGCAGTTTTCCAAATCTGAAATCAGTATCATGGCTATCAAACAAAGGATTCTTGCATGGTCCAGCAGGACCAGCATAACAACATAGTCACGTTCTCACTCGGATTGTAGACTTAGGGTCCTCCCTCTTTGCCTGCCTGCTATCCCTGTGCTTTTCCTTTGAAGCCAACAAGGGAATAACTTGAATACTGGGTGCAAAATAGTTGATGAAAGCTTTGGTCCACTGTGAGTAGGACTGCAGATCTTTGGCTTCATTTGAAGTTGAGTAGGGTTCATTTGGATGTTGCTTTCACTTTCAATTAATGGTGGCCCTGCTGTGCATTTGCTTGTTATGTGACTCAGCTGTAGAATGACAATCCTACAATGGATACCATTTTGCAATTAAATCCAGAGCCTTTGATATCTTCAGCACTTGCCTGGACAAGCCTCTCAGAAATCTGATCTAACAACAAACCTCCAGAGGACCCTTTCCACACAAATCTTTCTATGATTCTATCAGGGCTGTTTTCCGTCATCCATAAGAAAAGGTTATTTAATATAGAAAGGGATCTGTTCCTCATGTGACATACCAACACTTTGCTTTATCACTGATAACCATAGATATCACTAATGAAGCTCATAGCTCAGAAGTTTTAATCTATTCTCCCAGGTAGTAGTAGGGTCAGGAAAACTGCAGAGGTATTTCTAAAGAAAAGAGAGGCATGGCTCCAACACTTTTATGCTAGAAAACGATTCAGTGGAAAACCTGCTGAAAAGGTTGAAGTGTAGATAAGCATGCAGATAAAGAAAAGTATGACATTCACCTAAAATACCATAATGAATGAATGAATGAATGTATCATCCTGAAGTAAATTTGACAGTGTGGTCACATTAAGTTCACAGCACTGTTTGCTCCAAAGTAGCCGACTTGTTCTTTTTTTCCCTTTAAATAGAAAATCATGTAAAAAAAAATGCAGTTTCCCTGAAGGTCCGATGTCACTGCATAAATTGAAGGTAATGCAGGTTCTGGATTTCACAGGCAGGATAGAAATGTGGCTCTGCTAAAACAGAAGATCTGTCATCAGATGATAGAAATTATTACAGATCAGATAAAGGCAGTGTCAATACATCGAGTCATAATAAATGAAGACCTGGACCTGCAGGTTGTTTAGGCTAGTCACAGTTATTGATCCAGGAAACTGGCAGTTAGTTGGCATTGAAAAATAGGACTGCTCAGGTTTTGCATGAAACATGGAAGCTTTTAATGAAAAAATGTCAACAGTGACAAAAAGCTGGGAAAGCTGAGTCTGCAGCCCCAGCACAGACAGGTTCTAGTAGAAATATCCATGCAGATTTCTCCCAAAGTATCTTCTGACTCTGCCTGTTTCCAGGACCCACGGCTCATGGCTTGTCTGTCCTGTTGGCTACGGCAGTGATGTTAGCAAAAACACCAGGATCCAATGGGCCTTTAAAAATCACCATGCCTTGATTATGCATGCTGGTTTCACCCTTCATGCTTTCACCAATATCATACATATTTGGAAGCCTGATCCCAAATGTAGGAGAGATATTTTCAAATCTGTTCACCCCATTATATACACAAGACTTTCATCAAACGGCAATGAAAATACAATTCTTTTTTTCAATGAAACAGAGACTTTCAGATGACTTGGGCATTTATAAAAACTTGCTTTATATGTTTGTGTTTAAAAATCTTGGCTAAGATCATTCAGTAATTAAATACAAAACAGAGAGAATAATTTTTAGAGAATGTTTGCCATAATCCTCCATAGTAACCTATTACATTTTTGTTTCTATAATGGATGACATCACCTCTCTTTGACTCACTTCATGTGTCTGTAGTGCTTGACAAGGATTTAGTTGTTAAGATACAGAAGGTTTCCTCATATACCACAGCTGACAGGAGGACTCTCATTTCCCTCATCATTCAGTCTTCATTCTGTCCTCATGAAGCCAACCAGCTGAAAGATAATATCTTCTAACAACTGTAATTGCTGCTACTCTGCACACAATATCAAATTGTGCCCTTAACTCTGACTGTCTCCATTGTATACTGCTGGCAATGTGTCAGCTTTTAGCAAGGATTTAGTCTTTTGTCATAGCCACTTTCTAAGAGTTATATGTAAAATAGGATTCCTTGTTTTCTCTGTGGGCCACTAAGAAGAAGTATTGTGTGTGATGTTAAAAAAAAGGAGCTTCCTGATAACTTAGTCCTCATTTGTAACAGAGACTGAGAAAATCTGATATGTAAAATGGAAGTAGAAAATTGACTGCTCTAATGTTGGCTCAGGTTCAGATTTTAATCTCCATGTTGATGTAATACAACAAGCCAACCACTTTCCAAACAGCACCTGCTATGGTAGGACAGAAAATCCTGGAGCTGGAAAGTGTGTCTTCATCACACAGCTTAACAGAACTATTGGAAGGGTGCAGAGAAATATCTTAGCCTCTTGCTTTATCCTAAGAACATCTGGACTTTATTTAATCTCATTTTGCAGATGACTCACCACTCTGTTCTATGCCGCCTTCTCTGTTCATGCTCATGTATATTTGTATGACATTTGATTACATTTGTAATCATTTATTGAGTGAGCTTGTACAGACCTTTTTTCTACAGCCTGGATGGAGTTCAGTGACACCAACTTTGGACTGAAACACGGGCATAGCATGTGAACCACTAATGGATAACCCAAGGTTCCCATACTAAATGTTTCTTCTTCCTTGCTGTATTTCCTTCATAGTTACTTTTACGCCTCCCCAGAAAATATTTCCTTGTTGAGCGAGCTGCCCAGCAACTTGCTTTCCACTCTGCACATACATCCAGGGTTGCCCTGTCCCAGGTGCAGAATCTGTCACTTGCTCCTGTTAAACTTCATAGAGTTGGTGATTGCTCAGCAATCTAATTTGTCACAGTGTCCACAGGACCAAGACATGTGACAGTTACTTTACTGAAAAAAAAATCAGAAGCTTTTGAAACTCTGAATCAGGCTTAGGACCCAGCAATATGGTAACTCTTAATTTGTACTCAATAATCAATAAGACGCATGTACAAACTGGAGGTCTGACCAAGAGTTTGGTTATGTGAAGGAACATGCATGAGAGTGAGATGGTACTGGAATCACTCTCGAGAAGACTGATGTTTTAGGAAGACCTTTGAACATGTTTAAGTTGAATGCATATTGTATTTACTTGTTTTGACATGTGTCTCCAACCAAGCCTTCTCTGTCATTTTAGAAGCCCTGTCTATAGAAGCCTTTCACTGATCTTCCATCATCTTGCAGACTGAAGGAATTTATTAGAAATGTCCATTCCCAATAAATTTTCTGTCAGGAAAGACAAATCTAAGCTTACCGCTTAGAGATCATTTCAGGCATGAAAACATGCAAACATGTTATACATGAAGTTTATTGCATACTAATATGACACTGTCTGATCTCATTGTTTATGTAAGTGCTCCATTTTTGAGTTCTCTTAGTTACTTGACCTCAGAGGTATCTGCCAAAAAAACGACTGATTACTCTTTGTTAGAGTAGTGTAAATGGGCAGGGCTGGCTGGACTTCTCACAGAATGTACAGCATAGAGTTTCGAAATGTCATATTCTGGAAGGTTACAGACTAAACAGGTTTCAGCTAATGGGGTGTCTGCAGCATCTGAGGAAAGGGAAAGTTTAAGGCTTAGATGCTTATTACAAAGTCATCCCTGCTCCTTCAATAACTCATTTTGATATTTTTTAATTTGCAAAAATGTGTCTGTGTGATCCCATAGGCTCTTAACTACTTTGTAATGAGTGTGTATGAACAGATGGAAAATGTTTTCAATTTCTGAGAGAAGTGCTAATGGATGTCACCAGCTATTAGAAAAGCTCAGGTGGTTCCATTTTGGGAGAATAGGTATTGTCATAAGCATCTTCATTTTTAATGAAATGTTTGCTCATTTATACCTTTGTGGTAAGTTTAAGACTGTATGTACAAGTGCAAAAAGATCAGAAATTGAGCTGGAAATTATTCACTCTGAAATGGTCCAGAAACTTAAATCCAAACTTTTCACCTGAAAATAAGAAAAGCTTGTTGTAAGTCACACCAGTATCAGTGAAAGTTAATAACTGGAAAAAAAAATTATCCCATCAAGGTTAGACTTCTTTTTTCCTCTTTGTAACAGATGCAGAAAAATAACCAAAACCCCACAAAAAATTAACAGCAGAAACGAACACTTTTTCTATGTAACATTCAATATTCTGTCAATCTATTTAGATTTTTATCCACTAACCCAGATGAGATTTCATACTGGTTTTGAGCTCCCTCTAGCATCAGACATTAAGATCTTCCCAGGAGAAGAAACTGAAACATGAAATATAAAAGGATAAAATGAAATGCAATAAGTAAAATTTCCCTTATATATCCACACTGAAGGGAAGAATTAGTAGAGTGAATAGGGCTGGGAAAAAGCTAAAGAAACCAAAATGTTTTCCTGGCTGGGAATTGAAGAATGGAGGGAGGCACAGATGAATTGGTTTAGAGTGGTACTACTGGGTTGCCCCTCCTCCCCTGTTACTACAAAAGACAGAGTTCAATAATATAAATTGCTCCTCTCTGTTCTAGTGTTGGCTCACATTGCTCAGCTGTATTGAGACTCTGCTTTGATCAAACAGCTGTGAACTGCATGAGATTATATTAACAGAGAAAGACATCTCAGTGTACAGTACACAGGCTGATACTTTGGAGAATCAAATGTGTAAAAGACTCTCTGTGCAAATCTTGCACTAGTTCTCCATATATCTGATGCACAAAGACCAGCCCCGCAAACACAGCTCCTTCAACACTCAAGCCAGACCTGAAGAAACTTTCACCCAGCTACTGCTCCTTTTTTTAGACCTCAATGTTTCCAGCTCAGTTTTCAACTTGCCCAATAAAGTGGGCAAAGGAGCAGCAGCTATGATAAGTAAGGCAACACCTATAGCAATTGTTTCTCTACCATTGTGATGTGAAGAACAACAGTGCTCAGAAACAGAAATTATTTTTCTCACTTGTCCCATGACAGGCTTTCCCTGAGTGACAGGTGAGGTTGCAGGTGTTTATTCAGTGACTGGAAGGTGGATGAAGGGGCTTAAAGGGAAGTGTTAAAATCTCCAGAGGGTGGAAGAAAGACTGAACAGAGCTGGCTCAAGATGGAATATGTTCCTCACAGGTTTCTTCACAGCACACACTTTTTGGGAACAGCTTGAACATTTATACATTTATTTTGCTCTCACATTTGGTGACTCCAGGCATAGAGGAAAGTCTCTGTTGTGTAAGATACTGTACAGATTATATTTCTTGGCCTCAGAAAAATTACACTTAGAGCCATAAGCACAAACAGATGGATGAGACATTCTCCAGAGGCAGACTAGGTGAACCATGGACCACAGCTAGCAAATACTTATATCTAAGTAAAAAAGAAAAAAATCAAATGGGAAATAAATTTCAGTTCCTGCATTGAAAACTGCAAAGAAAATGTATATTTTAGCTTCAATCTGAATGAAAAAAAAACCCAACAAAACGTGTGCTGATGATGGTTAGCTTCCTTTAGTAAAGTAGAAATGTTTTAATGACCTCTCTCTGTCCAGCCCTGCCAACATTCTAGATCTTCCTAGTTAAGTACTTCCACAACGAGAAATGATATAGGGAACCATCAGGCACTGCATGACACCACAGCTCACTGTGTATAATCCTCTGCAGTCAGGCTGAGTTTATTTTGTTTCAACTAATCTCGCAGCAGAAGAAATGGAAGCCTCACAAACAGCTGGGATATGGCAAGTCCCATATCCTGACTCATAAAAGCCACAGGTAATCCAAAGAAAAACTATTCCAAAGGCACAGAATGGCAGTTATTTGCTTTTCAACAGCTCTGCACTGAAGGTAACAGATGTCTTTCTTTGAAACCAGTCTGTTGGAATTTCACAGAGGGGCAAAAAAATGCAGAAAAAACCCCAAACACAAAAAAAGCCCAGCTGTTGGGTTCAAACAGGCTTGAAGTGGAGCCACAATCCAGGGAGACAGAGAAACATGCTGAAAGCCAAGAACTGAGAAAAAACCTGTTTTGGTGTTTCTTGATAGAAGTGCTTTGCAAAAGCGCTGTATTCCCAACAACTGCCTGGTCCTTTAAGGCTGGGCTGGCTTTGTCCATCCGTGGTTTTGACACCATCTAAATGGTTTTGACACCATGAAAATAATGCCCCTCAAAGACAGGTTGTTCACCCGCCCAGCACCATAACTTGAGTGGTGGCAAGAGTTAGCACAAGGTGCTTTCCACCTGCTGGGATTAACCATGAAAAATGAGCTTTTTAAGTTCTGGCACGAAAGAGAGTTCCTACTTGTGTTTCATTAAAATGAAGCTAGTAATAAGTATTTATATCCTAAGCAGCTGTGAGAAAACAGGGAATTGCACCAATGCAATTCATGGCAAAAAGAAAGATTCTTTTTCCTGTATAAAACATCCTCTTGGATAAAGAAGCAGCTTTAAAACCTGCTGCTTTCACAGAATATGACAGCTTTTCAGACAATACTAAAAAATGCTAAAAATAAATCTCCAAGCCAGAGATGAATACTGTATATGGAGTACAGAGGAATTGCATGAAAAGTTCTGTTGACAAACACCAAACTTGGTTGCTGAAGCTGACTGAAGTTGAATTTTCAAAAGTAAGAAACTAAAAATTTCATTTCTTTGTTAATTGATAGGCTTCTTTTTCACATGTTTTGTCCCAGAGATTGGGATTATTTTGGGTACACAAAAGCTCAGCATGTTCAAACATCTTCAGCAGCAAAAAATTTAATTCTGGCAGCATCATGAGGAAAGGAGTGAAGGAGTGTATGGTCTTACTGTGTTGAACAAGGAACACATACAAAACCAGACTCAAATCATGCCCAGCACCTCAGTCTGTGCCTCTTTGCAAACAGCTTTTCCTCTGCTGGCCTCAGTGGCTACTTTCCTCCTCTTTCTGTCAGCTCTTTTAGAAACCCCTCTCTCATCTTCCTTCAGTGATATTCTTGATGTTCCCTTTCTCAAAATATCTCAGACTAGTTAAATGGTATTAAATACACCATTGGTCAGGTTAGGAGAGCTGTCTTGGCTATGCCCCTGCCCAACCTCCTGCCCAGCCATGGGTTTTGGGGCTGGGGGGTGGTTGGTAGCACTTTGGAGGAACAACTATGAAGATGTGGGAGAACTGCTCAGCAGTAGCCAAAACACTGGTGTGTTATCAACACTTCTCTAGCTGCAAATACAAAGCATAGTGCTGCAAAGGCACTGTGAGGAAAGTTGACCCCATCCCAGTCAGACCCAATACATTTGATAATATACAACACTTAATAAAATGCATTTCTTAATATGAATAAATTGAAATGTGACTATAAATGAATTAGAGAATTTAGAAAGAAGTTAAAAACTTTTAAGAAATTAATTTTAAAAGAACCCCACACTGAGTTCATTACTTTTTCACAAAGTCACAGCATTCTTTGTTTCAACAAAATTGTGTCTTACAAAAGTGTATGTGGTGGGGGGAAATCAACATTTCTTACCTTGGACTACCTTCTCTGTTTTTGTCAATATGAATTATACCATTTCAATTTAATCAGACCTTGTATCTAACTTAAACTCTGATCTTTTGCAGGCTATGCAAACTTGGTTTTCTCTTCTTTCACAAATACTTTTAAACAAGAAAGACATTACACAAATGTTAGCTGAGTGCCTTGTGTCTGCATTAGCAGAACAAGTCATACAGCCCCTTGTTTGATCTGCTTGTCAATTTTGCCCTGAGAGAATAAACAAAGTGTCAGACTTAAGATTTACTTGTGTAACAGAGAGGCATGCAATGCATGAGTTTTGGAGGACTACAGGGCTTCAATATTAATCCTCATCCAATTCATGCAGTGCACTGGTCTGAAAGATTTACAGATACCTGGCAGCCGATCTGGATTAGTAATGGTAGAAATCTAGGAGAAATAGGCATGGTGCTTGTGTGGTTTGACTGCATGAGGTGTGTAGTGAAATCCATGTTTTGACAATCCAGACTTCAAGAACAGTGTCTAGGTTGCATCCAGTTTGGCCAGGTCACATTGATCAGCTTCCAGGAGCAAAAACAGGATGACATCCAGAGAGAAACCTACAGGAGGGGGTTACAATTGTGTTTTTGGTCTCAAGACTAGAAAGATCTGCTAAATATGTTTATAGTATATCACAAATGCTTTCATCAATGGAAGTCTTAAGTTTTCCTTCAAAGTATATAGCCATCCCTCACTTCCTACCAAATCAGGGCTGGACTAAAGCATTAGCAACATTTTGGACAGAAAGGAGAAATGCATAAAGTGAAAAGACAAGAGAATGTACAGGTGAAAGCCCTCTCCTCTATAAGACTGTTTCACAGGTTGCTTGAGCATTCAGCTACATAGCTGAGGAAAGATCTGTGTAGCCCAGCAGATTTCAGTTTTATCATCAAAATAAAAAAATTAAAAAAAGGAAAATGTTTTTTTCTCCCTATCTCAGCCCAGTGCCTGCTATCTGCCATGAGATGGAAGTACCAAAGAGACAGTTTTTCATAATTTTTTTTGACTGTACCTCACAAATATATATATTTTGTGAGATATCTGAAAAAAATCTTGCAGAAATATTTCTATTACCTTTATTCATAGTCCTGAAATGCCTTGGATGCCTGATCATGAATAGTGTACCTGGTGGACACCAACTGGACAACATAACAGAAAATGTTACTTCCACCAAGTGGTTTACAGTAGAAGATCAACACAGATTGATGTGTGAGTGCAAGGGAACAGTGAGACAATAATAGTGTAAGAAGTGCACTCAACATTCTAGCTACTTGATTGTTCCAAGTTTTGGTTATGTTCACATAGTTTCTGGTAATTTCAGATTTTTTTCATGGGTGTCACAATAAAACAAAATTTTAGGGACGCAAAAAAGATGATATTTTCATAGTATATACAGCCAGTGTCTCCAAAGTATTAAGGAATCACAGCAGGATAAAGAACCAAAGAAATTATTTGAAAATTGTTTGAAATGCTTTACAGGGTGGCTAAAGTTGTATGCTTTTTAGACTAAAGGAATCTCAGATAATTTTATATTTTTCAGTTGTACATTAACTCCAGTCCATATCACCACACACACTGCCCCTGAAAATTACACACCATAAAATGTACATGAAAGAATAATACTTCATCCTCACAGATCTCTTGTAGAAGAAAAGAGAATATTTGTGAGTGGTCTCAGATTCTGCAAGCATCAAGAAGCACAAAACAAAATGGCAATTTACAGCTCATTTCACTCATTTCAGCTTTAGCTATGGGGCTTTTCCTAAATGCTATGAATTTTATATGCTGATATTACTACCTCTATAGGTGTAGTAACAGGGAGCACAAGCCTTTTCTATACCAGTCTACTGGCTGCTCCATGGGTCCTAAACCTCTCACCTTTTAATTTTTGGTATCTCCTGGCTTAGCGAAATCTGATCAGAAGGATAGTCTCTAGTCAGGGAATACCCTTCTGCTTCTTAGTGCTTTAAATACAATACAGTTATTTAAAAATATTATTTTTTTAATCCCAGCTATGAATGAGTACTTATTGCATTTGCTTTGGATTCTCAAGTCAATAATTTAAAAACATATTGCAGGAAATATCAACTTAAATTTTTTCACTGCTTCCAGAGTTCCTCCCAAAAAGCAATTTAGTGTTCTGAATGCCTCCTTCAAAGGGTAAGTTTGCTATTCATAGCTAAGAATTCCTGTTTGTCTGAAGCTGTGAGGCAAACCAAGAAAGTTCAATAAACATCCATTTTCAGAGCCATCAGGAACAGTCAGTTCCATTTGATTCAATCCACCTTTTAGGCTTTGTATGTTGGTTCTACTGCTAGGCAAGGATGAGAACTTCAAAATCAAGCAGTTTAATGATTCATGGAGGGATGAATAAATATTTTCTAAACACTAATAATCCTTTTTTTTCTGAATCGGAACATAGTGAATACAATTATCTTTGTAAAGCTCTAAACCCCTACTTTTGAAATTAATAACTTGCTAACATTGGCCTTTAAGTAGTCTGCAGGGTTAGTGCTTAAGCTGAAGTAGACTTGAGATTTTTTTTTTCTTTTAATTTCTCCCCTCTATTCAATCCTGCCCATAGTGCTGACACAGGTTGAATGCAAGAGCTTTATTGGACATAATGGAAATTCTTTCTAATCAACTCATCAAGCACACATCCTTTCATCTTCATGAGCTTTTGAATGCTTTTTGCTTAAAGCAAAACCAAAGACATATGTGGCAGGAAGGTCAAGGGTTCATTGTCAAAACAAGTGACAAGTGAAATGCAAAGTTTTATATTCTGTGCAGTACTCGTTAAGCCGTAAAGGTGTCATTATCTGTTTCACTTTTCAAAGCCATTCAATAAAATAGACACGAAAATTGCATTCAGAAGAGGGTCAATATGCAAGAAGTAAGAAATATTAATGGGATACAGAGGGCCGACAATGGGCATTTCAGCCCAGTATTTCTGAGCCCACCATTATGGATTTCTGCGTTCAGAAAAGCTTGTGTTGCCTAGAGATGGTGTTTTAAATAGTCCCAGTTCCCAAAGGCCTTTACAGTGTTGAATGCATATTCTTCCCCTTCCGTCTGGGAATGAAATACCAAGCACTGCTATTCTGTGAAAGGGAGTTACTATGTATATCTCATCACAAACCTATTTAGGTATGAAAACAGTTCCAGAACTACAGAAAAATTGCCTACAAAGAGATATATATAGCCCAGAAAGCAAATTGCACCATGGGTTACATCCAAAGCCAGGTGAGGCCAGCAGGGCAAGGGAGGGAATTCTGCTGCTCTGCTCTGCTCTGCTCTGCTCTGCTCTGCTCTGCTCTGCGGTGCTCTGCTCTGCTCTGCTCTGCTGACACCCCAACTGCAGGGCTGCATCCAGCTCTGGGGTCCCAGCACAGGAACGACATGGACCTGTTGGAGCAAGTCCAAACAATGGACATGGGCATGGTCAGAGAGATGGAAAAGAAAGGCTGAAAGAATTGGAATTCAGTTCATTCTGTAGAAAAGAAAGGCTTTGGGGTGACCTAACTGCAGGCTTTCAGTACCTGAAGGGAGCCTACAAAAAAAACCAAGAGGGACTTTTTACAAGTGACGGGAGGAGGGTGGAAGGGATTCAAGCTGAAAGTGGTCAAGTTTAGATTAGATATTAGAAAATAAATCTTTACTGTGAGGGTGCTGAGGCAATGACACAGGTTGCCCAGAGAAGCTGTGCATGCCCCATCCCTGGAGGGTTCAAGACTGGGCTGAATGGGGCTTTGAGCAACCTGATGCAGTGGGAGGTGTCCCTGACCATGGCTGCGGGTTGGAACTAGATGATATTTAAGATCTATTGCAACCCAAGCAATTCATGAGTCTGTGTTATCATCCTGTGTTTCTATACTGTGCACTGCTTGACCTTACAATAAGTAATATAATACACACATAAAAAAAGGTGAGTAAAGTACCCCTCTTTTCCATTTTCAAGAGTTTTGACTCCAGTATTGTGCAGTGCAAATTATAAAGGGTCCAAGTAAATCAATTTAGGAAGCCAAGGTATTAGTTTTCAAAGGCATACTGGAATGAAGCACTAAGTATTTGATGGGAAATCAGAGAAATGGAAATGCTAAGCATAACTATTCTAGAAACAGCACAACTTAAAGTGAAATGTGAAATCAGGAGTCTGAGATTGTACTGAGAACATTTTTCTTTAAAGACAAAACATTGATACTATAAAATTTGAATAAATATAAACTCTGGTGGAAGAAACAGACGCTGTGCAATGAGACATAATAGTTGCACAACCTTTTAGAGGTTATGCAACTAAACACTGTTTAGTGATGCAACCTTGGTATGCCAGAATTCAATGGCAAAATGAGTCAACAATGTAATTTAGGAGGGAAACTCCTGGTTCCTTCCTCACACAAATCAAATTTGGAGGCAGAATAATGTCTTATGATAACAAGGCAGAACTTGCTGAATGTGTTGTATGGCACTTTCATCTGAAATCACATTTATAAAAGAAATGTTCAATTCAAAACCATTTTTACCCCATTTACTGACACCTAATCTATAATTCTTGAACCACATTGCACTGTGCAGAGAGTGCTGAAAAACAGCAGGAACAGAGAATATTCTTGTGTCTCTAGTAATTCCACAATGCAGGCACAGGCCTTTAGATTTAGCCCAAGTGGGTCCATGCAAATTAGGGGCAGACTAGGATAAGCCAAATCTGCCTAAGAAATTATGTAACACTACTGACACTGCTCTAACTCGATTGCTCATTTTCTCTTTTCATATAATTTGAATTCTCCCACTTCTGGAATTATCTGTCGCTGCCATTCAGACTCATATCTAGATAGAATCCTCTGTTCCACTGCCATCCTATCTTTGTGCCTGGTGCCATTTGCATGTTCTTTTAATGGAGATAATTTCAGTCAGTCTAATTGCAAGATGCAAACACAAGCTGACAAGGGAATGTAGCTTTCTCAGGAGGTGTGGCTGTGGAAGCTGTTACAAAGGATCATTATTCATGCTTTCCAAAAAAATTTTATCTTCAACATGTCTCCATGCCTGCAATTAATGGGGAAAGAATCATGTGAGGGGGAGCATCTTCCCACTGCAAGGCATGGGAATCCCTAAAATGAGATGGGTAGCAGGGGAGATACCCCCTCTCACCTGCATGTTGCCATATGGCATTTTGATGTAACAAGTGCCTCGACCATTCTTTTAGTATGGGCCCCATCAAAAACCTTTTCTACTGAGTCTGGTAGAGGGTTTCAAGCAACAGGAATCTTATGCCCAGACTTATGCCTAAATAAGGCTCTTCATGCTACCTCAGTCAAACAATCCTTCCTGCTCTTCCTATGGACATGAACTTCACTATGACACTTCAGTGATGCCCCACTAAAGCCTTCCTGTTTTGAAGACCAACTCTAGTGCACCTAGCAGTCCTTATCAGTTATCAGATGTCATTATAGAAGAAATTAAAAAAAAGATGACACAGATGTTTTATCTTGGCTCTGGGTTTTCCAAGACACTGATTTTTGTTCCTGCCTGGTTCAAACCACTGTGATGTGGAAGCTTCAGAAAATACCTTCTAAAGTCAGGAGCTGTTCACTTTGGCGCTACAGGAAGATTAAATACATCAGTTAGCTGGGACCAGAGCTCACGTTCCTTAACACCTTCAAATATTCCATTCAGTTGTTTGCATTGCCTTCCCTGGTTAAATTTTAATGTTTCACATATGTAATTTACACACTCAGACCAAAACTTGTAATTTACTCCATTTCTCTAATGTAATTTAAATTGTACTTTTATTATTAAACTGTTAAAAAATGCCTTTGGACAATTCAGAGAGTGGATAACATTTCATAGTTAAAATTATTGTATTTAGATTATTTTCTTTTATTATCCCAAAGTCTGTTGGTGTGGGAATAGCAATTTCAAGTGATTGTTAGTTATTGAGAACAGCATTTGGATTATTACCTTTCCAGAAAAGTATTCACATTTCTGATGAGAAATTGCCTTACTTTGCTTTTATGACTAAAACTTAAGGAGACATTAATACAAAACATAATTATTTTTATAATAATTTTAAGATTTATAGGATTACCAAAGCAGCATTCTGTCTGCCAAGCCCATTTGGACCTTTGGTCTCCCTGCTAAAAATGCCAAAATAATGTCTGCCAGTTATTACCAGGGCTAATGACCTCTGACCATGGTGGCCCCAAGTAATCTCTTCCTTGGTTTCCCAGCCAATAAATATGATGGGGAATACAGATCCCTGTAGGCTGTGACCCTTTTTCTTGTTTCCTCTTTTAAAGCTCCAATTCTGCAATGCATACAAACACAACTTTATCATTGTGACAGCACTGCTGTCAGTGGAGCTGCTTCAAGAATAAGGTCAGCAAGAGCATTCCTACAAGGCCATGTACTGAAAAATATTTGGGGTAAGATTTATTCCCCAGTTAAGAACCTGAATGGTGCCCAGCACAATAGATTCTTCTATTTGTTTGTGGCTTCCTCAGTAAAAAAGTTTGTTACAATAGTAATAAAGTGAGAAGTTCTATCTATCATTTTGCAGCACTATCATATTTCACATCTGGTACTGTGTTTGACTTTTATTCCCAGCCCTCTTAATATGTGACATATCCATAGAACTGCAGACTCAGAAGATTGATTGAACTTTTCTAATAAATATTAAGCTCTAGTGTTACACACTTGCACATCAAGAGAAAAGGACAAACACCTGCTTTGCAGACATCTGAACTTCTAATGTGTCAGCTGGAACACACTGGTTTCAATCAAAACCAAATCTACTTAAATGGATTGATGTTCTTTAGACAGGCAAAAAATAAGCATGAAATACTAAGGACCATTCCTCTGGTTTTATTTCAGTTTCTTTTCACAAGATGAGATAATACAGTTATCAGTTATTGGTCATTGAACAGTCTTTCATGAATTATTTCCCTAAATAGAGCTCAGCTCTTTTAGATGGCAAAAGAGTGCAATGTAAGGTGAGTATTATCCATTATTTTCACTTGAACTGAAATTTATTTTAGCCCAGTTTCCTGTTTACAGGGAAATGAGGCTAGTGGGTGACTTCTCACTCCTATGACTGAGGCCTTGAGAGCTGCCTTAATAAATCCATTGCCAGTTCCCTGCTGACTACTGATTCCATCAGGCTCAATGAACAGAAATAAGAAGTTCCTAATTTGCTGTAACTTTGCATAGACATGTTTATTTATAAAAGGAGGGAGCTGTGGCAGTGTGCTTTCTGTTCAGCACTGGTACAACTTCGTGTTGGCAAGGACTGGGGAGAGGAGGGTGACCCACACCAGGCATCTTGCAGGAGATGAGATGATATTGATATTTGTGATTATTGCTTCTCAGTAGAGTGTCTGTGCTCCTTCTCCTTTGTGCCTTTGCTTTCTCTATCTAATATTTTAAACATAACATTTCTAATACTGTTGAGAAACTAAAAGCATGGGAAAAAGTTTTGCCAGAGTTCTGCATGAGGAGGCTCATGCCCAGCTCACAAGCCTAGCAAGACAACTTATCTGCCTTTCCTTCCACTTTTTTTCTCCAAAAATAATTACTCAGCCCTGTGAGTTGAAACTGGAAATAGTGTACATTGATGATTAAATAACCCAATTAGCTCCAGGCTTTAATTGCTAAATATTCTAGTTCATAGGGCAATTGGAATATATTCTTAGAATTCTATGTACAGTTTTGTGGGCAATGAAAAGAAGGCACTTGGAGGAGAGTTTCTGTCATCAGTCTACACCTGCTATCACTGGGTATAGACTTTGCTTCTTTGCAACAGCTTCAACCCCTTAATTCCCAGGAATTTCTCTGGTTCCTCACACTTAGTTCAGAAGTATGAAATAGAGGAGTAATTCTCCATTCAGCAGGGGATTCTTCACTGAACAACTGGCTGTCAGATCTCTGTGGTTTATTGGCTGGCTGTGTGAATAAACAACTACAGACTCAACTCCAGAAAAAAAAACATTTCGCTTCTTGTAGCCACCAAGCCTAAGGGTCTTCCTCAGACCTTTTGCTTTCAGATACGGGAATGAACTACTCCCTGCTGTCTTGTTTGGAAAAGCTTGTGAACAGAGGTTTGATAGTGAGATTTGCATCTGCAACAGTCTCTGGTAGTGGCAGCACAATTCTATATTTAAGAGAATGCAAAATTTACCATGCAAACACAGTCCTTGATATGATTATGTGAAGTCTAAAATAGGGATATTCAATGCATTAAGAGAATAAAAAGCAAATTAACACAGAGATTCAGTAGCTACATTGAGAATCTCACAGTAATGCCTGCCAAATCAGGTAATACCTCAAAATTTAAATTTAATAAAATTACTGTCACAAAGTTTCTTATTTGCACCGTGCTTCAGAAAAGCTACTAACTGTTTCTCAGTCAGTTGTTTTTATAATTATCAACAATTTTTTTTTCCTTTGGAGACTCTGATGCTTTATTTTATTTCTCCAATATTTACACGGGGCTGGAAAAAGAAATTGCTATCCGAGAGATTGAAATTTCAAAATTCTCTGTTGTCTTAAATTGGGATGAAAATCTCAGAATAGCTTGCAAACAAAACATGCAGAAATCTTTTCTTTCTGCCATACAGAGCATCTCATTTCAATAAGTTCAGACCTGCTAAACTTATAGTCTTATTCTGTTATTTAATCAAAAAACAGGAAGGACAAAAGATGTTTGTTCTTTTTGTAATGAAACATCAACATTCTGACATATTATTAAGTAAGACTTAATAATATCTATCCACTGAGAGTTTGAACAAAAATATAATTTATCTGCAGGATATTTTCATTCTGAATTACCAGATTTTTTTAACAGGTCACTTTAGAAATTTTTCATCTTGCTTAATGCTGCATTGTTGTGCTGTTATTATTATGTAGGGCTCTATCCTTTGTCTGCAGGCAGCAGTACCTGCAGAACTTTGAATTTAGAGGACAAGACTGTGCTTCATGTTAGGAAGAAGGAAAGCAGAAAAGGATGAGATAGGAAAAGAAAAAACCCATGCATATTTAAGTACAATTCATCAGAAACAGTTTGTTGTGGAACTGCTTGTTTGAGAATAATCTCTGTGTTGCAACATCTTTCAAAATATGTTAAAATCCCTGACTCACCCACTAGGCTCCTGGTAGATAATGGAGAAATCCCTGAGCTTTTTGTCCAGAAACTGGGTGTTGATTTGGTGTGTGATCCACAAAATTGTGAGCAGGTGTGTCTACAGTGTTTTTAATTATTCAAGACATTTTTATGTACACAAATATGTGGTAATTGTGCTTTCTTACCCATACAACCACCTGCTCAACATTGGTCATCTGTCTGGGAGGGTGTCACTTCTCAGATCTTTCTGTTACATGCACAGAAGCTGTTTGATTTCATATTAATGTCCTCATACAGCTCCTGGTGACTTCCCTGTGGAGATCAAACCACTATTTGTGTGACTACAGCACCTGAGGCCACATTTGAAGCCTTATCTCAAGCAATGCGCACAGATAAAGAGCCTTAGAATTGATATTGATAAGCTGCACAAGGAAGGGCAGGAAGTGCTGATTTGACAGACATGAGGTGGAGACTTTTTTCTGGTCCTGCTCTGCAAATGAAAAGCCAGTGGGAAAAAAGGCATTTAAAAACCTTTACAATGG
The DNA here is from genome assembly GCA_016584745.2 of Phylloscopus trochilus trochilus. Taxonomy (NCBI): domain Eukaryota; kingdom Metazoa; phylum Chordata; class Aves; order Passeriformes; family Phylloscopidae; genus Phylloscopus; species Phylloscopus trochilus. The sequence goes on along the minus strand of WQNJ02000007.1, from coordinate 55,385,162 downwards.
TAATGGTCAGTAAACATATCTGACATCTGTGTTTTGAATTTAACTCTGTGCACTAACAAAATTACTAAGTATCAACAATTTCAAAAGCTGGCAGTGCTTCTGTCACCTTCTGTCAAAGCTCCCTCTTTCTCTCCGATTCCCTTCCCCTCTGCCATCATCCCAAGAACAGGATGACTGTCAGCTGCACAGCTCCTCTGCTCCAGCACTGGAGACGGATGTGAAATGCACCCTCTTGACTCTTCCCACCTGAATGATTCTTCCTCTCTCCTGCCAAGCAGGGTCACAGCAGCTACACAGGGGACAAATGGGATCTCTATGTCCACAAATTTCATAAAATCCCAGTGGCATCATTCTCCCTGTCCTCTCATAAAAACTTTCCTTTGCACTATCATGATTGGGGACACCAGGATCTTTTAAGTATTTATTTATATCCTTATTATGATTCAAATCATGTTGTCAATGTTGTATTTACAGATCCCAAACTCCTTCAGTGTCCTTCTACGTGGGAGTCCTGAAGAAGCAGAAAAGCACTTGAACCCAGAATCTGAAGTTATCTCTGCTAACTGCAAGGAATGATCCAAATCTACTGGGTAAGTTCTTTTTCACTTCCTGTGCTGCAAGACCCTAGGTCTCAAGTTTGTCATTATTTATTATAACAACACAGGCTGAATGGAAAATGCTAACTTGATTTTTTCCTCCTGGAAGGTGAAGAAGTGCAGAGAGAGTTATGCATGAATCTAAGTGCAAGGAATGCATAAAAATAACTGTAAGATCTTTCCACATTAAATGTGTATCAGGAAACTTAAAGGATACTACTAATGCTGTAGGACTTTATGAGTTTCATTCACACTTGTGTTTCTATGCTGTTATGGTACTCAAGTCAAAATACACCAAAAATGCAAATAAAATCTTGTTAGAAATGTACCAACACACTGAAGAAGCATTTACTTATTTTTGGGGTTTTTTGATGACTTGGTTGTTAGATGCTGTATTTACCAAATTCAGAATAAACTCCTGATCGTTTTACAAAAAAACTTCCTACATTGCTCTTTACTCAGCCCCTCCTAAAGGGGGGCATCACTTGATCACTGCACTCCTGGCCACAATTCCACAGAGATCCACACAGAGATGACAGAGCACTAGGGTCCAGCAGCTCACTAGTTAGGGATTGGATAGGGGAATGCATTCTCACTGCTTGGTCTGAAGTGCTGGTGTTTAAAATGGAAGCATTTTCTCACCTGTACTTCAAGTGCCTTGAAGCACTTGTTGAGGCACAAGCTGTGTTTCCCTCCCACCAGTATGTATCTGGGTGGGAGACCGCAGCTTACTGATTGATGTCGCAAGCTGCCATCAGGCTGCTAAACACAGCTGCCCTCCTGTGCACTGACAAAGATTACACTCCATAAGAGCTTCTCTCAGTTTCTGTGGAAGCCCCTGGTCTGCAAGACTCATCTTCTTTCTGTATCAGGATTTTCAAAATCTGACCTCTGACCTTTCTGTGGGATATGGTGAGAGTTCTCATATGATTCCCATTTTAATATGTTCAATCGCACTACATGATGGCTAGATTATAAATGCTGTGCATACCTTCATTCCCCCTTGTTTTTTTCCCTTTTCATCCTCATACAGTTGTGTTTTGAAGTAAATATCATCTTTTGGAGTATCTCTGCACTGTCCTGAACAATATAGCTCTTGCTTATGTGACAATGCAGGTATTAAACAGTAGGAACAAGGATAATAATATTATCAGCATTGCTTGGTGATTAACTCCAGCTGTAGTTTTCAAGAACAAAGATGTCAAGGGATGACAAGAGATTGACAAGGAGGTAAGCCTCAAATACATCTAGAAGAAGGGCAGAGAAGAGAAAAGCAGTCTGCAAGACCCTTGCTTCCTCTTCACAGAAGCCAAAATGGTAAAGGTAAGACTCCAATGGGAAATTAGCTTTCATCCTTTTTTCTGTGCTGCAGGAATCTATGCAGTTTCTGATAAGAACAAAAATATGTCTTACACAAGAAAATTCTAGGGATGGTTCATGTTTTCCTATCTTTTAATTAATTCAGGGGGACATTGACCTTAATGGGGTCGGGGGTACATTGACAACTGATATTTTTTCCAGCTGTGTCCGGGTTATTCACAGACAGTCATGCAGATGCAAATTCAAAAGATCATTAATCATGTCTGGAAAAGATGGTCCCCATCATGCATAAATGCTACTAGAATCAGGTAGCAAGTTACTTTCAGAAAATAAAGAAATTCTAGTTCCAAAATTGCATTTGTGACTTTCAATTTTCCTGATTTATTTGCATTGCAAACATTCTCTCTTCAACTGCTGAGCCCTTTCACTTAGACTGTACAATTTAAAAACAACTGAACATACAAAGAGAGTTAAATTTCTACAGGAGGCCTGAAATTTCTGATAACCTGTCTTCTCAGTGGTTTCTGAACAGTCATAAAGAAAAGAATTTATTGTTGGGAATGCTGAAAGGGTAAGAAAGTATAAATCTTCCTTTTCTAACCAGCTGTTAGCTGTCTAGCCATATATAAGTTATATATAGGCCTGATTTGTGAGTACAATAAATAACTGGATCAAAGAAGCTGAAAGCATGTACAGGTTTAAATCTGGAAAACATGTATGTGATGTGTTGGTTCTGATTTCTGACAATTGTGACAGAACAGATTTTTGACTTTATTAATTTTGCTTTGTGATAAACATTTTAATGTAAAAAGAGCTAGGGGTGAGTGAGAAATGAGTACCAATGCTGGTTCTGAAGGAAGAAATTGTCTCTTTCTTGGAAAAAAAATTGGTGTCTTGCATGCAATTCTGATGTCTTCTATAACTCTATCATAATCTTTTTTATAGCTTTGTCCAAGCTTTCATTTCTCTCAGTTGCAATGTACATTATTTTGTCTTGAAATAAATAATTTCTAAACAAACCAGTGCTTCTTTGCATTCTCACAGCCACCAGAGCTAACTAGAAAGTTATAAAAAAGAAAAGACAACAATCCCCACTCAAACACTGCTCCTGGCTTTTCAAGGCAGTGGCCATTATCATTGCAGTCCTGGGGACTGCCTCCTCTTACATCAGTATTTCAGGAGTAATTAGCTTGATAAATCAGTCAAAGGCTTTCAGTGCATATTAGATCAAAATTCTCAGCTTGTGCATGAAACGAGTGATACAATACTTAAATTCAGAATGCACTAAAAGCAAAAGGGGGAACAAATCAAACTGCTGCAGAGTCAGGTGTCAAACCTTTGAGCCTGGTAAGTAGACCTGTATCCCAAATCAAAGGTGTGTTCAAAACTTGTTTTACATTCTAAGGAGGTTGCAGGTGAGCAAATAAAACCATTCATCCCTGGCACCTTTTCCCTTTCCTCTGGAGTAACTGATGTGCTTCCCTATTTACAGACCAGAGTTAGAATAACTCCAGAAGAAAAACACTGCTCATGGAGTGCTGGCATACATTCAGGCCAACAATTTGTATAAGGTATCAAAAGAAAGCATGGCATCCATCCATACCTGTACATGTCCTTCGTGCAGTAGTTTTCAGTAGTTAGATGTGTGTGAAATGATGCAGATGATTGCTTTGCAACTCCGTGTGTGTACTAAGGACCATGACAAATACATTTTCATTGACCCCACAGTGTCAGGTTTTTTTATTTTATGTTTTAGTGGATTTTAATTATACCCTTTGATGGTACTAAAAACACATTTGGGCTTAAACATAAGATTTAATGAGCAATGCATTGGGCAAGATCCTACTGCCACGGGCAGTTCTGCCAACAGTCTGCAAAGCTGATTCCTTAGAGCAGTGTAGGGCACCTTAATCTTGAGTTTGGTTCATCCCCCAGCCCCAGCTGTGTTCACCAGAGGTGACACCTGAGCACTCATATTCCACAAATGTTGCAAAAAAACCCCCAAACAAACAACAAAACACAAAAACCCCCATATATATATATATATACACACACACACACAGTGGTACTTCTTCATCCTCTAAAAATGTTTGGAATTAATTGACGTACTTTTTGTTGCTAACAAAGAAATCTCCAGTCAGGGACTGTGTGGCACCATGCCCATGAAACTTTTAAATCTTCCCCCTGAGTTGAAATGTCTTGTTTTGATGCCACATTTCAAAAAAGTATAATTTATCTTTCACTTAAGCTTAACTGATGAAAATTCTTCCTCCTAGCTCTAAATATGTATGCCTCATTTGAAGCTACTTCTCCCCCCACCACTTAATTCCATATAAAAGGTTGTCTAATCAAATTACTAGTTGTGTTTAATTTAGTCAACATAACCCAGTGTCTTGATCTCTGGGGGCAGGCATGTTGATTTTTAATGAATTGGTTGATTTTCTGGCAGTTTCTGAACTGCTGGTACTGAATATATCAATTTTCATCACCATGTAATCAAATCTGGCAATTACATGACATTGTGTTAGTTCATTGAGCAAATGTAAATAAAAGGCTGTGACCAAGACTGCTGGGTCCATACTAATTCCATGATATGGGAAGAACGATCACATTGTAGAATTAACCCAGAAATTTTATAGCTAATTTTAATTACCTTCTTCTCCTTCTGTTGTGAAAGCTGTGCCTTGGTTCCTCCTCCTTACCTCCAGTCACAAAGCTTCTAATTATTTTATAGGACAGAAAACCTTTTTGTAAACAACTATGAGAGAGACACTCTTGTGACAAGATGATACCAAACTAGACAGAATAATATCAACAGAAAGATCTGTCAGTTGTGACAACTTCATGACAGATTTATCTCCCGTCCAAAATATTTTTCTCCTTGTCATGGGTACTGATGAAACATGCTTTCTAGGAGGATTCCTCCCCCCAAAAAAAAACCCCCTCACCGAAATCCAGAGCAGTGTCTACATGCTGTTTTGCCAAAGGAACGGGTCATAAAAGATCTGAGATTTTTAATACGTGCCTAGCCATACATTTTAATGAGAAGAGGTTTAAGAGAAGGAACAGTTTACACTGGCGTATTTTCCTTTCTTTAAAATGTAACAAACCCAGAAAGCTAAACTAAAGGCATTTGGGAGCTCCACAGGAAGACTTCAAAGTACTCAGAGTTAGACTGAGCATGCTGGTTGCTCCCAGCTGACAGACCAAGGAACTGAGGGCCATGAAGAAGGAAAGTGGGGCTGAAGATGTGCTACAAATCACACCACCATCACAAAAAATTTTTAGAAATTCTCTTCACTAGAACAACATCTTCTGTCCTCCTCAACAAGTGTTTTCTGCAGCCAGTCTGAAAGCCACATACAACATTTACAGTACTTATACTACTTATTTATAGTATATTTCTGTACAGACAGACTGCCCTTCTCCTCTGATTCTCTTTCATTGTCTCTTCAGGAATGAGGCTCTCAATTTCACCACACCTGATGGTAGGAGAGAAGCAGACCTGTACATGGACTGTGGATGAACACCACTCATTTTCTGGGCTTCAGATGGCTTCTTTGATGGGTTTTGAACTGACACAACTTTAGCAGGCTCATGAATGTCATTAAGCTTCTGTCTAGCCTCAGTTCCATATCAACGTGGCTTGGACCACCTGCCTCTCTGCACACACCACACCACAGACCAAGTGCAGTGGAGATAAATAAGATGTTTTAGTCCTGTTACCTTCTGTTGCAGTGAAATCAACTCCTTTCCATGCTTGTGAAACACCCTTGTGAATAAACTTATAGGTAAATATATGTGTTTTGAATATATTTTTCCTAGTGCAGAAGACATTAGAGAAACTAGGCACCACTAGTTGTACACCAGCAAGACTGGACTGATGGTTTTTGTTTTAATCATAACAGTTGGTGTGCAATTATGGAAAAATACAATGAGTTTTAGGGCTGTGTTGGTGCTTACTCAAAGGCACAAATGAAAGGGTGTGTTTCTTGCCTGTGCTTCATGTTTCTGCCCTAAAGAAGCAAAACTTCTTTTTTCCAGCCCATCTAGGCTGCTTATCATATGAGAGAATCAGTCAGAGGGAGCTGGCTGAGCAATCATCTTTCAGAGGAGTTGCTGAGGCAGTATCAAGGTGGGGTATGTGGGAACTCACAGAGCTCTGACATCCATGGTATTGACTGGTGCCAAACATAGAGCTGTTGGTGCTTCCAGGGTTTCCCCCAGGAGAGGTAGAGTTCCCTGCCTGCAAGATGTTGCAAACTTCCTTTATTTCTGAGGAATACATGAACTTGTTTGGGTTTTTTTTTTCCCTTGACAGTGCACCCTGGTTTCCTTGCAGCCTCTGGCAACAATGTTGGAGGAAAGACAGACAGCTGAGTAGACCAAGTCCACTTGCTTTGTCAGGAAGTCAAGTAAAAAAAGATTTCTTTAATACAGTGTTGATCTTAGTGACCTCTACTGAACTTCTGTCCTTTCTTGAGATAGAGAATTAGTCTTCCTTCTATTCTTGGTTTGAAGTGATAAGCTTGTTCCTTTGCCATGGGAATGGACAATGGATAAAAATCAATTCTCATTTAAGAAGCTACAGCAGTTTGCCTTTGCCTTTTCCTGCTGCCTGTATTGATTCCCTGAGCTCTCAGGGACACTACCAATCCTGTTGCAGTCCAGATTTGCTTGAAAAGGAACTGTGATGATGGGTGCAGTTCCTAAGAAAAGTCCCTTCCATCTCCTTGCTCTTCTGAGAGACAAACCAAGGCCATTTATCCCATCCGTGGTGGTGTGGATTCTCTGGAGGAGTTTACAGCCCAGTGCTGTGATTGTCACTGCAATGAAAATTGCAGTGCTTGTCATTGCAGGTCTTGTTGCTGCAGCTCTTGTTTAGGTGGACTGGAAAAAGAAAAAGGACATTTACTTTGAGGAAGAAACAGAAATGTGACAACTTTCTCCTGAAGGCATTTTAGAAGGTATTCTCCTGATGGTCTCTTGACTCTTAATTACCTTGAGATAGTCAACAGGTTTGCAGCATCCTGTCCAAACAGTGCTCATGTGTCTGCCCTGTCTCATAACTTTTTTTTTATTTACATAAAGCACTGGATGGTCAGGTAGCTCACACTAAACACCTCACCGGAAATGATTCCTAAAATGTTAATCTCCTTGAAAATTATACTACTGTAAATGAGTATATGAGGTGAGGAGATAGTGGAAAGTCAGGTGCCCATGACTTCAAACATTTGTGCTCTTATAGATCAGTATGTAATTGTTCTCACCCCTTTCTCCAAAACAGGAAATCCAAGCCCAAGGATGTCTGGTGGAGCAGGTTAATTATGACCTGGCTTTTATTGACTGGTGGCAAGGTGGACTGGTGCAAAACAGGTTTCCTTACTGGACTGCATTAAGCACCATCTTTAAAATAATATATCTCTGTAGTTTTCCCACATCTTTTCTCATTAGAGAAAAAAAAAAACAAAACAACTCCACAAACCAATGGGAAAGTTACATCAGGTGCGTGAAGCATCTGCCACCATGCAGGATTTCTTTACAGAAAAAGCTATAAGCCATCACCCATTGTATACATTTCAGCATTCACTCCCAGGTTTGAAATCTCATACTCAGTCTCCTATGTCTCTTCGGAAGGAGAATTTCCTACTCATTTTCCCTGGGATTCATGGATTAAAAACTCTGATATTGGCAAGAAATATGAGCTTGGTACCAGAAGCTCAATACATCCCTGCTCTGTGTTGTCAATAAAAAACATTTTCTGTGGATAATCACCTATGATGATTTATCTGTTCGTCCTGCAGAATTTTCTCCACACTTTCTCTTTCCTCCTAGACTTGCAAATGCTCCTGTTCTGCATGGATGGATCTATGCTGGATTGTGGTGGTCACTTTCAGTTGCTACTGCGTCCGAGTGAGTTTAGTGAAAATGTTTGGGGTACATTGGATCTTTTTTTTTTCCTAGAGACCAAAAAAACTGGCAACAGTGCTAAGTCCCAAACTGCTATTGCTGGATGCAGGAGAATCCTGAGATTGTAGGAGTTGGTGCTGCTTGAACACAAGTTAAGCCTTAAAACTATTCACAATTGCATCCTAGCTTATTTGAGGGCAGGTGCTAGGCTTTTGTAAAATAATTATTAGTCCTTGTAGAATAAGCTCAAGTGTAGAAGGTTCACTAGGCAGATATTGGTAATTAGTTCTGGGTTTTTTTTAGTGCAGTTGGAACACATTAATTATTTAATGAGTTTTGAAGTCCCTAAATGTGTTTCCTTCTCAATGAAAAATTTATGCCAGGAGGCAATGAACAGTTTGTCTCTGCCCAGTCAATAAGTGTTTTAGACATATGAAAATAATGTTAATCCCTAGGGAAGGATTGAGGATCAGTAATGTGCTTGAGAAGAAGCCTTTCAATTTCTCTTACTTGAAATTTGTAAAAAAATATTCTTGAGAACTGTTGAAATGAAGTTAGCACTGAGGTCCAAGGAATGTGCTAAGGAACTCAGAGTGCATTTTGGGAGATAGTTTTTAAAGGCTTCCTTTTTGCATTTACATCTGTTATATGTGCAGAGCCATGCAGAAATAAGTTTAAATGTCCTGGGAGGGGGGACAGTGATAAAGAAAGAATTCAGTGAGGCTACACAATGAACAAATAAGGGGAGGTTTTATATCACTCAAAAATAAGTTTCCTGCATTTTTTTCTCTTTAAAATTACTCAAACAAACTCTCCATCAAAGGTGTTGGATTTTTAATTTTTTGGAAAATTAAAATTTTCCTAAAAACCAGGAAATTTAAAGTCCCCATTTGACCATCAATACTCTTTGCAGAGTATTGTGATCTGTCTGTAGTGTTTTAAGAAGTGTTTAACTCTTCCTGTTCTTTGCACTCAGGAGAATATTTTGGTACAAGCTTATGGCAAGGACATTTGATACTCCCTATCTCTACAGACAACATAGTCAACATACATTTTAAGACTAATTTTGGTGCATACACACACTGAGTTTTTGGTTCAATATAGAAATTCTGTCCAATTTTCCGCCCTTACTGAAAACAGTGAACCAGTTGTCATTTTATTTTCTGATCGAAGCTTATTAACATAAAACTGTTACCAGCAAAACCTGTAAAGCAAAAACGAAAACATCAGGTTCTGTTGCTGAAAGCTAAAAATGTTTATCCATAAATTTGTTATATGTATTCTTTGGTAAGTAGATAGCACAGCTGATTTGGATAACCAGTCAAGTTATTTTGAGATGCTTGTGGAGAGGTTTCCAATTTTAAAAGGTGATGTATGTGCATATACATACATACACACTTACACACACACACATATATATACACACACAGCAGTAAATGTAACAGATGAAGGATTCCAGCATCAGATATGGCTGAAAGATAAAGGAGCTGGGGGAAAGTCTGTGCAGAGAACTGGCAAACAGTGTGTGAGTGAGCAGGATGAAGACAGAGAAAGGTTGTCTCCATCACTGTGGATGCACAAAGTACAGAAAAGGGAACACATGCCAGCTACACCTTCTTCCTCTGCATTCCCACCCCTGTAGAGTTAGACAGTGAGACATGACATACAGGTGCAGTAAAAATGCTACCCTGTGTGACATTTTTTTCCACAGGAGATGTAGATCTCACATTTGTAAGGCTGCCTCCATCTAAACTAACCTTACAATTTAGAAAGGGAGCATAAGGTCTCCCCATGTGGAGAAAACAAATCAGTCAACTGGACTCAGTTTATTCTTAGATGTCCTGACCACAGGAATGACAAAACCTCAGCCTATTCCCACGCTTAGCCCACTTCCCTAGAAACATTGTGTGCTGGTTTGAAAGCAAAACCAGTGAGACTCGCAGTCAGAGATACAATTTAATAGGAGAAGAGAGGAAAAAAAAAAGTAAAATAAAATAAACGGAACAATACAACCTGACACCCTGTTGGTTAGGGTGTTTGAAGCAGTCCAAAAGTAAGTCCTCACGGAATGGCAGATGTGGTTCTGTTGGAGTAGGGATGATCCTGAGAGAGAAGGGTCCAGTGATGGTGAGAAGGGTCCAGTCTTCCTCCAGGAATCCAGTGGAACCAGATGAGATGTTCTTGTCAAAGCAGTGATTCTGCCTGGTAGCTCTTGTCTCCTCTGGGAGTCCAGTGGATAAAAGCTGCTTGTGATGTCTCAAACCCTGGATTATATCCAGGTGGGAATGCTTGGCTCCTCCCCCTGGGTGGAGCATCTCACAATGGGATGATCTCATTCTATGAGTCATGCAATGGGTCCTTGATGGCCCATTAAACAGAGATAACTCCCAGAGGAAGTTATCTATCAGTCATGTGGCAAGGCATTGTTAGGCTCGTTAACAGAAGATAAGGAAAACACTGCCCCACCTTGGCTCCAAGGGCTCATGGGGATAGAATACACACCTTGGGCACAATTTTACATTGTAACCTAGGACACATTGTCAGTGGGAGATGAACTGGGACAAAACTCCTGAAAAACATACTTTACCCAAGACAAGTGGAACTGCAAAAATTTCCAATTTTGCAAAGCACATAGTCTAACAGTTTAATTATGTTGAAACAATAGGCAGCAACAGCAAAATAGATCTAAGTAAGACTTTCTCAGTCAAATAAGAATCCCTATGAGAACTGAAATACCATCCAAGAATGCTGCCTCCCTAATTATTATAAAAGCTTAGTTTAAACGTCAACAGTGCTGTAATTTTGCTTTTTGTAGAGTGGTGCTTATCTTCTGGTGGAAAAAACTTACTGCTTTGTTTTGTAGTAAATTCATTCTGGACAATGTTAAGTCTACTTAGTATAAATTGGACTTTGTTTGGAAAATGTTATTTTTATTGAAAGTTGCTGAAGTGATGAAAGAAAACTCTCCTATTCCTTGTCTGATCAACGCCTAAATGAGGGTCAGAAAGAAAATTCCTATTTCTGTAAGCTGCAACTTTAAAATAAATGGTATAAACCTTGGTTTTCATACTTCATTCCATTTTTAAGCATCATTTTCTACATGTATAGTATTTTGTTCTGACTAGAATGTCATTGAAAAGTGTGAATTATTTAATAAGTTTTGAACAGTTTAACTGTCATTTCTTTAAAAAACCTAAAATCCTCAAATGCATCCAGGATTCTGCTGATTTAAATCCACAGAGATTCTTGCTCACTCGCCCCAGTGGAATGCAGAAGGGAATCAGGAGGGTGAAAGTGCCATAAACCCTCCTGTGTTGAGATAAACTGTTTAGTAAGTAAAGCAAAAGCTGTAGACACAAATCAAACAAAACAACTGTTATGAATAAACAGGAGAGGTGATGATTATTAACTCCTTAAATGCCTTTATTAAAAGGGGAAAACTCAAGGGATTGCCTACGCCAGTGCTACTGCTCCCCCAAGCACCACCGAGGACCAAGTTGATTCTGCCACTCGCACTACAGACCCGAGAACTCCTCCTTACAGAAGCTCTCAAGGCTAGTTTTAGTCCAGGGGTGTCTTTCTTTCCAAGTGCCTTTGAAGTTATGGTGAGGAGGTGAAAAGCCTCGACAGATAGCTTGATGTTCTTCCAGCCTGGTGGTGTCCTTTGTGGGTCTGGATTTTGTGCTGACTCGTTGTTGCTAGGGCGTTTTAGTGTTAATTGTACTTAATTGTATTAAATGTTCTGGCAAGGTTTCATGGGGGTCTCTGCGATTTCCATAATAGGTGTCGGGTTCGGCTTGACAGGCAGGTAGGGGGTCTGCAGGGAGCAGGAAGAGGGGCAGACAGCAGCAGAAACTCGGCAACAGGTAAGGGCATACAAAACTGGGACTTGGGTTACAAACCATTCAAGATAACAATATGCATAAACCATCAACAGAACATCCAATGTATTATTAGGAGTCTTTAACACTTTCAAAGTAACCATCTGCAGAACATTCAACATACAACTGGGAGTTATGGGGTTCCACCCACATCACAAGGAATTCACTCCCACTTCCCATAGGCAGGCAGGTGTCCATGTTCTCCAGGAAAGCAGGGTTCCCTACTGCATGACAGCTACCTGGGAAGGCAAATGCCATCAATTCACCTTCTTCATTGCTTCATCTTCTCAGCTCTTACTGCTCAGGACGAGGCCCTATGGTTGGAATGTCTCTTTGGTCAGTCCACTGTCCCAGCTGCATCACCTCCCAGCTACCTGCTCACCCCCATTCTGCTTGCTGCTGGGGAAGCAGGAGGAGCAACAAAGGCCTTGGTGGTGTGTAACCATCCACTGTCAAATTAAAAAAAGTGTCACTTTGATAGCCTGGTTTGATCATAGCCAGAAATGCTGCCTCACTGCTCTCCTGTGCTTTCTAATCTTCCTGCATTTTATTACTTTGACTGCAAACTCCAGAGGGAGGCATCACATTTTTGTCTTTTTTTTTTGTCCAGTTAAGTAGTACTGTAGTTCTTGAGAAGAATCCCTGTGTGTTGCTTAGTATTATTGCAGCTGATGAGGATTAAATAGGGTGAGCTGAGAAAGTGACTTCTCTTTTTGCTCTTTTCTCTGTTTTGTATAGTGGGGTTACTCAGTTACTTTTTGAGTGGACAGCAGACACAGAGGTGCACCAATTGCTACCCATTCTCCCATGTGTTTAGGAGCACTTTTTCCTTCAGAGGAGTGCTCTGTGACTCTCACAGGAGAGGAGAAGGAAAAACTTTTCACCAAGAATGGTTGCCAGACAGGCTTAGTCCTGCTGTGACTGAATGTGCTTCATTCTAACCACACTCCTCTGGAAGTTCCATTATATTGCTCCCGAGGAAAGGTGATAACATAAATACACCTAATGCTCTCCTGATTGCTTTACAACAGCACCTAAAAATCCCGGAACTTCCTGACTGCCAGATAAGAGGAGACAGTGTGTCCTTTTCAGCACTATTCCACCAGAAACACAGGTTGGGAAGGTCCTGATTTGCTTTTGTGACATTGTACATTCCACAAAGAGATTGTATTTAAAAAATGCTTTTAATTATTTCTGAATTTTTTTTCCAGTCATCTGAAGAATGGTTAACAGCTTAAAATAATGCAGGATCTTTGTAATATGAGTTGCATGACTGTCTCACAGCAGAATTTTCTCAAAGTAGGACTCAACAATTTAAGTATCAGAAATCCCCAGCTGCCTGTGCTAAAGACAAAAGAGCAGCCAATTTCATTAACCACAGCCTCAAGGAGAATAATTCATTATCAATTTTACCCATATCAATATCCTGAATGTGAAAGAGGCTGGAACACAGATGTCTAACCAGGAAAGCAATGCTGTAAATCTGATTGCTTTCCTTGCTCTCTTGCTCTTTAACTGATTGCAAGAAAAAAGCCAAAACCAAACCAAACCAACAAAAAAAGTAGAAAAATGCAAACAACAACAACAACAACAACAACAACAACAACAACAACAACAAAAAATTCAATTAATTAGATTAGCATAGTGGAAAACTATGCCTGAAGAAGTAAATGAAGAGCACTTCCCTGAATCTTTAAAATTGCTTTTGTTTTCACATACATAGACTTCCCTTCTAACCTGATTTTGCCATGCAACAGTTGTGGCAGTGACAATGGTTAGTCACAGAAATGAAAAAGAAGCAAGGAATTCGAGAGGTCACATAGACTGTTCATATAAATCTAGGAGAAAATTAACTGGATGTGGATTCACTAAAATGTTTCTTAAAACCCATTTTAGAAACTCCCGTCACCAGATACTCCACCACATCTTTGCCCATCAGTCAACATTGTCAGGAGTAAGATTTTCCATGTATTTAGCATTATTTTTGTGCTCTAAATTAAGATAATTACTATTTACTTTGCCTTTGAAAATCTGATTAGGGAGTCACATTTCCATTCTGCAAAGAATTCCAGCCTCCAAATGCTATTGTTATCCCAAATGAGAGAAAGAAGCCAAAATTATATTTTTTTCTCCTCAAAGTTAAAATGTCATATCTTGGATTAGGATGACCAAAATGTTTTCAAGTCTGTCAAACCATTTGTCTAATTATCTTTTCATACATTCATCTGCATGAAATCATTCAAAGAAAAGAATTTAGCATTATCAGAATGGTACATGAAAGCTGAAATTATGTGCTTTGTCTTTCCTGCTGAAATTGCTACTGAAATTTTTACATGCCTGTGACTTGTTTATTTTATTTTAAAATAAATTAAATTCTTTGTTGGAAGATGATTCTAAGTCTTTGCTAGGTTGCAGCGAATAGCTTGGTGATTTTTTTTTACAAGGACAGTGACTGTGGATAATAGATTTTTTTAAGAGAAACTCTCTTGTTATTAATCAAAATCTGTGTTAAAATATTACATGAACAGCAACACAGTTTAGTATTTTATCAAATTTTACTGAAATGATTTTACTAATGTCACCAGTATCCAAACCTTAGTTTCAGAATAAATCAAGACTTCTGGGCATGAAACTGCTAGAGCTGGGATAGGGAATGTGCACCAGAGACCTGTAACACCATTGGAGTCATTGATGTTGCATTCTTTGCTGAGCTGCTGGAATTAAGCACTGGTGGGGAGTGGAGGGGGAGCGGGGGGGAACAGCAGATCCACTTTCTTTCCTTTGAATTCTGAGCTCCTTGCTCTTCACCAGTGTGCCTAACATTGCACATAGTGCATCATTACTAGTGGGAGATAGGCATAGCCCCAGGAATGTGTGTAGAGATCAGGAGAAACCCCTGGAAATTAAACTTGTGGGAAAGTCAGAATTCTTTCTAATTCAGTGCAGCAAACCGACAAAGGCAGCTTGTAGTGAATGAAACAATAACCCCACCTTTAGGTTGAGCTTTCTGTGATAAAGTTAAGAATTATGTTGATTGAGCATGATTTAACAGGCTCTGATCTTGGAAACTTCCACCTCGGAGTGGACTCCTGCATTCCCAACCAACCCACATTGCTAAGTGAAGACTGCTGCTTTTCTTTTATTGAATAGAAGACTTGATGTAAAAGCAGATAGAAATAATGCCCCGTTGCTCTGCTGCTCTTTGCTGAACCTGCATTTCGCAGTCTGCCTGATCTGAAGCTGATTTATTGCCACTAGAGCTGACAACAGCCTATTTGTCACTGAAATAACATCAGCATAACAGCAGAGGAATGGAGCAACAGATGTTTATCCCAGACCAGGATCCCAAACATCTGAGGAGACCAAACAGTTTCTCCTCTTCAAATTACAGATTTTGCATGAAGCCCCAAATGCCAGTCTGACAGCTTCACAGCCCAAAACACACACTGGTTCTTACTGTCCCTGCCCAATCCAGCCCTCTCTACATCTCAGCCAAATTTCCACAGACTTAGAGTGAAATCTTCCTCTGGAAATGCTGCATTGTACTACAACACATCACTGTTGGATGCAAGACACAGTACCACTGCTTTATATTTTGACAACAAACCCCAACATTACCTCTTCTCCCCAAGGTCAGGGAGATATTTTGACTACATCACATACTCTGTGATCTGTCACATATTGAATCTTTTTACACCTTCCTCTTCAAACTGCTTTTGGGAGCATTGATGTTTAACACCAGAAAAATATGTGTAATTTGTAAGTTACCAAAACTTCTTTTGCAACATCTGCTTCCCAGTTTGGAGGGCCAGTGCTAGTAGAAATGAACACACCACATGTTGAGCACAATAGATAAGTGTATTAATGCACAGGAGGTGTCGGTGCTCTCCCCAGCTATCAAAAGAAGGCTGTCATCCAGATCTCAGGAGGTCTGAGTTACAAGATGAAAGAAGCATTAGCCAGGGCTGTGAAGCCTGCTGCCATTTAGCCATGAGAGCTTGTACCTTGCCTCTGTTAGTGCTGACACCTCCTTGTGCTGGGACTTGCCATTAAACAATGGGAGAAAAAGGAAACAGCCCAACTTACTGGCAGCCAAAATACTTATTCGGGGAGCCTTTAAGAACAGCAGAGAAAGGACCAAGTGTCTCATTGCACTGATTTCTACTGGCAGAAAGGGTCAGATTCCTAAAGTGCCTTTAAAATGGTCTCATCTGAGTGGCTTTAATACAGAATTCTTGCTTTCTTAGGCTGAATGATTATTTTATTCAAAATAGCCAGAATTCAGTTCCTTAAAATGAGGTGGGTTTTTTTGTTTGTTTGTTTTGGTTTTTTTTTTTTTTTTTTTTTTTTTTTTTTTTTTTTTTTTTTTTCCCTTGGTAGGTTTCCTTTCCTGTATTGCCATTCAAACCATGTACAATCATTTAAGATACAGTAAATGCATCTGTGTGGGGGTGGGCGGAGCCCCAGCCGCCCTGCCCTGGAGAGAGCCAAGCTGAGGAGTTAAGAAAGAATTTCGCAACTGCACCCAGAGCCCCTAAGACAAAAGACAAACTTTCTAGTCACGGTGACTTGTCTGAGGACCCACAACTTCCCTCGGGATCTTATGTAGATCTGTTACAATTGATTGGTTTTGTACTCTTTTCCTCCCACCCTGGTGTCCCATAAAAACCCCTGGGTTTCCTCTGGTTGGCAGAGGGTACCTCGTCCCTGGACCCCTTCTCGCTGGTACCTTTTGCAATAAAGTTACCACCTGCGGAAACTCCACACAAGACTCTCTCTCTCTCATCACGGCCGGCCAAGTGAGGGGCAAGCTCACAGGGGCAGGAGCTGAGAACACTGAGCTGAAATCACTGAGCTGAAAAATCACTGCTCTGCCCTCCTGCTGAGAAGCCCCTCTGCCAGCTGAGGAGCGCCCTGACCCCCAAGAAGCTGTCTTTAGCTGTTGGGGAGGATGAAGTAGCTAGGCCTTGTAGAGATAATTTAATAGTAAAAGATTCTAAAACTATGAAACCCACAAGAAGGATAGAATTAAAAGCAAAGTTTGAGCTTTAAGCATGGACAGGAAGAAGGTGATTAAGCAGCTGAAAGGCCTTGGCTGGGTGGGTCAGTGACACCCCTGACAAGACAAAAGGATGAATGAAAAGCTGCACCTTCTCAGGTATCAGAGATAAGGTGGGTTTCACAGGTTTTGGTATGTAGAGTAGTATTATAATGTTGTAGCTCCCATAGGCTGTATGTAGATTCTGTAGGTTTTGTATCTAGAGGTGATTGGTTAATGTTCATTAGCATATTCACGATAGAAGGGGTTAAAATGGAATGTAACAGAGAGTTCGCCCTCTTTGCGTGCCTTCCCTTGGACTCTGCACTGGATCCCTGGACCCTCTTCCCTAGTCAGGCTGCATTTCCACGACCAATAAACCACGTGTTCTAGAGGATCCTGATCTTCAGGTCATCTCTCTCGCCGGGCTACAAGCGTCCTTTCTAATATTTAGCGAGACACCTTTTGGGGGTGATTGTGGCTCTGGGTCCCAGCGGTGGACCTTACTACCAGCTGGAATACATCTGTACACTCATTTTTCACACATGTAGAGTGGCTCATTTTTCCTTTCAGGGGAGCACTAAATTTTGTGTGAAAAGAAATACTAAGTTCTTGTGCATACAAAGAAAATTATTTTTTCTTGTCCTTGTGTTTCTTTCTTGCAGTATATTCATTATCATAAACAGTAAACACATACAAAATGTCCTCTGAAGTTAGATAATTTCATTCTCTACTTAAAATTCTCCCTATTAATTTAAATAATTGGGGATTTAATTTGCTCACAAGAAAGTAGTTTGTTTCCTAACATGTTCTTCACATTAAATCCATGATGACAGGGCAGAAAATTGATGAAATATCTTTCTTCTTTTCATGGTTTTTGGTTTGGTTTGGTTTTTTTCCCTCTAACTTTCCTTTTATACTAAAATGGGACATTATTTTTCATTGCACCTGTCTTAATTGTGTCAACTAATGCCTTTTATCAGAATGGACATCTGACGTTTTTTCAAAGACTAAAATCTTTAAGTCCTGTCATCATGTGACACTTCTCTTAAGAGAAATTAGTTTCTAATCTATTAACTCAGAGGCTAAATTTTAACTGAGGAATGGTTATTTGTCATAAAAAATTGTCTGCTTTCTCCCCCAAAACAGAAATGTCTTCCAACTCAACTCTAAATATATTTGCACATATATATCTGTGCTTATAAAATTGCATATTATCCTCACCCCCATATACATATTTATGAATTAAGTCAATCTTGGGACTTTTTAGAGGTTTGTAACAGGCATAATCACAAGCATAAAAACATCTTTGCAAGTTTCTAAGGTAGCAGAATGTGTTTGCTTCCAAACTGAAACCTGGAGGACCCATAATTTACAAGAGAGAGGAAAATAATTTAGCGAAACCTGGAAAGCAAACAGACCATAATGAATTATTCTTGGACTTCACTACTTGAAAGCACCTTGAAAATAGGGCATGGATTTCCATAATGTATAATGATATCTGGCAGCTGAAATGTCACTGGTATTTGGGAACAACAACTCTTGAAAATCCTCAGTGTCTGGACAACTCACATACGTTTTCCCAAGCAGAGTACAGCTGCCCAACCTGTAGAAACATCATTCCAAGAGCTAAATTGAAAGCAAAATGACTTATGTGAGATATAAATGTCCATTGATTATAGCAGGGTAACTGTTTAAGGTATTTCCCTCACGCACATTTTTTTTTTAATTATATCTAACTTACAAATTCTGCTTTATAGAGTTTAACAGCTGCTTTCTCAAGACTTTATACTGCTTAACTTTTTCTTTTATCCTCTGGCTTAGCAGCTGAAGTGTTTTCCACAGCTTTATTTCGAAAAAAGTAATTCTAACATGCTATAACATCACTGGCAAATGTTTATTTACTGTAGTATTTAGGTGCTGTTCATTTGTCCTCTCTTTATAAGTAATTTTCCAGAAAATTCAGTCTGTGAAGATCCACAGAAGAACCAGCTTTTAATCTTAGGAAGATTTTTAAAAAATTCATTATTGAAATGCCGTCAATAACGAAGCAGAAAAGTTACCTGCAACCTGTACCTTCTTCTTCTCCCTCCAGCTTCTGTAATTTGATGTATTCTTTTCTTACATCTTTTATATGGCCATAAAGTTAATTACAGCTACACCTTATTCAAATCCTTAATCTTCAAGCTATTTAATAGGGTTTAATGAATATATCATTTCCTCTAAAAGACCGGGGATAACAAAGAGGTCTTCACTGCTTTTAAAGGCCCAGTATATATAAGAGAGTTCTGAGCATATCTCCCTGTCCTGGATTGATGTTACAATGTATCCCCAATCATCTGGTTTATGTTGGATCTGAGAGTAAACGGGGAGAAAGTGCACAGTTTGTTTTCAGATATCTTACAGACTGGCCTTGAGAACGTGAGTTGAACGTGAAAGAACTGCACAGAGATGCAGTTTTTTTTCCTTGCAGCACTCACTTTTGCTTTGCTTTGCTTGTAGCTAGTTTAGCTTAGTTAGGGCTGAGCAGCTTTGTCTTTTTTTCCCTTTTTTTTCTCCTTTTTTTCCTTTTTTTTCCTTTTTTTTTCCCACCTCCCCCATACTGAGGGGGGAAACCTCCCCCATACTGAGGACCCGGGGAGGAGGGCGCCGGGGGAGCTGACACCAGGACCCACCGGGACCGATTCGGTGCAGCAACGTCCACCAGCGATGGAAAGAACTGAGAGCAAAAACCATCTACAGGAGGGACTTTGTTTTCCTTAATTCATCATCTGGTATTGTTCAATTTATTGTGCTGGGGGAGTGCTTTGCTGGTCTAATAAACAGGTTTCTTTCCATTCTCTCTCTGAGGAGTTTTTCTCCCGAACCGAGTGGGGGGAGGGGGGGGAGGGTTTTCCTAGAAGTTCTCCTCCCAAATTGGCCTTAAACCATCACACTCCCCAACCCTATCTGTTTTCTGCTCTGACAGATCACATCCCTCCTTACAATCCTAAAAACTTCAGGGCATTTAGGACTCTTCAAGGGGCATAGATTCCTCTTCCTCCTCTTACAATCTGACTTTTCTGGTATTTTGGTTTTTTTCAGTGAAAGCTGAACTCCTTTCCTCTTCCTTTATGGGTAGCATTTCAACATGCTGTTTTCTCCACTGTCCTCATTTTCCTATTGCAAGCCTTCCTGACTCAGTATCCACCTCCTAATGTAACACCCACAGGCAGTTTTCCATATCAGGGACACAGAATCTCACTCTGCTTGTGTGCCATTCCAATATATTTGCTCTCTGCATGTAATTAAATCTACTAATTATCTGCTGACATTCAAATTCATAGCACCATGGAGCCCTTTTAAGCAAAACCTTGGCAATATTTCAAAAAAGTTGTTTTTTTGCAGGGGTGGGGGGAGGCAGAAGGAGAGGGAGATGGGGAGAGAATAGGATTGTTTTCATATTCTCCCTTGAGTTATAGCCTACATTTCCAGTAAGCACCTACTCCCAAGCCAAAATAATAAAATCTGGTAGTTGTGGATCTTTAATAAGAGGGTCTGCAGCTGGTATTTTCTTACTGTCTTACATACTTAAATTTGACATCTAGAGGTAAGAGATCTCTGGGGAAGATAATGCTAGACTGCTGTGCGTCTGCTTGGAAATGGGATAGACTCCCAAAATTCCTGACTCTGGTCACAGAAGCACTGAAGGTGATCAGCAAGGATACAAAGATGAGCAGCAGCTACATCTTCCCTGTTTAAGAGCGACTTGGAGTGCTCTTTTCACAGTAGGTGCCAAAACTGGCCCAGCAAGGGCCTGAAGGTGTGTTCAACCCTGGACATTATGATGTGCAAATGCTAATGCTGGATTTGGAAATCAAAGAGTTTTTGCCCACAGTAGTGCCCTGGATGCAGCAGGCACAGCTCAGATTGATCCTTCCACTGTAATGACTCAGCATCTCCCCACATGCTGAGGACACTTTTAATCCAGGGTAGAAGTGCTCAGGTCTAACAAGTCAGGTTACATCTTCTCCTGAACCATACCTAAGATATTCCCACCTCTTGCTCTGCGAGAACAGAGAGGGGCAATGCCTTTCTGTGCCACTTCTTGATGTTGCTTTCCCACCAGCACCCTGTGAGTCTCTGTAGATAAGAATTGGGCCTTTTTGCTTTTAACTTTTTTAATAAAAGAAGGCAGATTAACTCCTTTAGGGAAGGAGCTGCCTGGGATCTTCTTTTGATCTCCTGTCTGCATTCACAATTTGATATGTTTTTTCCAAGCAGTCAAAGAACTGTTTTTGTATTTTTTAATAAGGCTGGGAAGAATTCTTCTGGGTATCTCTAGCAATCACCCGATCTTTTACTGACATCTTTTCACTCACGAACAGACCGGTTGAGAGCACAGATTATTTTCTTACAAAATCACTATAAAAGGAGGTCCTGAAAAAAGAGATTTTCATGCATGAGGGATTGTAAATTCATTGTATTTTTTACAGAAAGATTAAATGGTAGATTGTCAAAAAATATTTTCATGGCTATTACATGGAACTCTATCTACAAAGCAGGTGCAGTTTTTTCTACAATAGTCATAACCTATCTGAAGCCTTTATAAACAACTGGAAACAAATTTGAATTCCCAAAAGTATCATGGTAAAAAAAAAAAAAAAGTTTATCTCCAAAAACACCTATATTAAAAAAATCTGTGTCTTGAAAGCACATCAGCCCTGGCCCCTGGATGTAAGGAATGCTGAAGTCTGGAGTATTCCAAATCTACAGCTACATTGAGTAATGGGGCTGCATCATTGGTTGTCTCTCACTGTTAGGAATTTGATGTAAGCAGAAAATATGCTGTCATCACTGTTCATCTGACAAAGGACACGTCACAAACAGGGAAGAATAAGTTCAGCAATAAAACACCCTGAAATGCCACAGCAAGTTCCTTTTCTATCACTCTTCCTCTCTTTTTTGGCAAAGATCTAAACCTGAAAAGCATGGATAGTGACACGTCAAAAATGTAACAGAAGTGGTTAGTGGAGGAGGTAGGTAATAAAGGTAAATATCACGCTTCCTACATTCACCTTAAACTTCTTCAGTGTTTTAAGAAGTTTATAGCATTAATTCCAACCTGCTCTAAAGTACAAAAATCTGAAAGTTAAGGACCATTTATATCTTTGCATGTTTAGGATATGATTTAAGTCCCCAACTTTGAGGTTTCTCAAAGATAAAGATCCTACAAATCAGAATCTCACTAGTCATTAAAAGCAGATAGGAACACAGAATTTACCACTCTGGATGTCTCTGCTCAACATAACAACCATTGGTCTATACTTGCATAAGTTATAGAAGGCTGAAATTGACTGTGATGTGTGCCACCATTAACTTGTATACACATCTGTTTTGACATCTCCTGTAATGTTCATCTGCCAAAATAGAGTCAGAACTTTGTATTTCAAGCATTAAAAATAGACCCAGACCAAACTGTACAGGTGATTAGGGGTAGGGACTTGCACATCACTATCCAGAGAGCAAAACTACTGAAGAATAAATAGGTGGGTGACACATGCCTTATTCTGACTCTCTTGTTTCACTTAATACCCTGCACAGAGTTAAGCCACCTAACAGTACCATTCTACAACTCCAGGCAGCTACATAATCCTGGACAGAGAGATTCAGTGGCTTTTTCTATCAAATGAGCCACAAAAGAATGCCAGGTGTTTAACCATGAATCTCCTTTACTGTAAATGGGGGTACACGTGGTGTTGCTGTTAGTGCTGACAGGATTCTGTGAGCTGATGTGGCAATTCTACATCTCCTCTTATTCACAGATTATTGTGATATAATGGCTGAAATCCAGCCAGGCACGTTGCAGTCACCCTACACCGCCTTTTCCAGATGCACACACAGCCCTTGTATCCATACCCTACCGTAATCGTAAAAGAGTGTGGGTTGGAAGGTACCTGTAAAAGACTTCCAGCTGAACGCTCTTGCAATGCACAGGGACATCTTCCATAAAATGAAGCTGTATAGTGTCATGTTGTGCAAAGCAAGTGAATATTTGGGAAGTATCAACTTCACTTGCCACATGCAGGTAGTAACTTAGGAAATAAAGGGACATGGTTACTGTCCTAGGCTGAGCCTGTGGTACAGTGGGGAAACCGACAGGGATATTTCAAGACTTGAACAGTGGAGCTGTCTGCTTTAGAAATGGGAAAATGTGGTTCCCAAGGAACTACTGGGAGACTCTCAGCTGCTCTGCTCTGGGAATGATAGACTTGAACAACTAACTTTTACAAGTTGCTGTCTCCTTGTGATGTTCCTTGTCCTCATCAAAGTATGGAAACTATGAGGTGAAGTGGATCACTCCTGTAAACCTGACAAGGGAGCCCGTTGCCTCATGTACTGTAAAGAACGAAAATGTTGACGATCAGCAGCTTCTCAGGAAGTAAAGCACTTTGAATGGTTCAGATGGTAAGCTTATGGGGATAGCTTGCTATTGCAGTGATTTTATTCTTATCCTCTAATATTCTTTCCTTCCACTGTATGATTTTCTCTCCTGCTTATTTTGACAAGAAATCATCAGTGCAAGGACCATAGATGATATTTTGGTGAAGAACTCTTCTTGGGCACTAACCAAATACATGATAAGATACAAGAAGATATAGTTCTTTTTAAAATAATCACAGAATCACGCAGTAAGCTGATTTGGAAGGGACCCAAAAGGATCATTGAAGCAATCCAACCTCTGGCACTTGCACAACTTTTCAAGTTTAATACTACACCCATCCCCTGTCAATATTTCAGTCATTTTCTGCTTTTGATTTCTAGTTTTCATGTTTTCATGTTTCTGCTTTTCCTGAACTCTTTTCCTCCCTTTTCAAAGGAAGAAGACAAAAAAAAGAAAAAGAAAAAGAAAAAAAAAAAAAAAGAAAAAAAAAAAAAAAGAAAAAAAAAAGGGCAAGTGGTTTTTCGTATGCACGAATAGTGCAGCCAAAACTTTACACAAAACAATTTAGGAACATTCACTTCAGTGGTCTTGAGCACTGTGTTGGCCTCTCTGGATGTGGTGCTGCTTTCACTGCCTGTGCTTTGCTGTCCTGACACAGATGGAGTGAACCTGTGCCTCATTGCTTTTTGAATCACCCTTGGGCATTTTTTTTGTAAGCTGGTTGTCTAGATGCTAGTGAGGAGAAATGAAAGCCTGGTTAACAGCAAAATGCTCAGTGACTTGTGCAGCTTACAGCTTCAGGGCTGTTCCTTCACTGATCAGATTGTAAATAAAGTAGGACAAACATGTTTCTTGTACCTTATACTGTAGGACTCTACTATAAGGAGAACTGCTGTAAATAAACATCCTTGAGGCAATGCTCTGCCAGGGGACTCCAGCCCTGCTGGGAGTTAGGAAGCATGAACTGAGCAGAAGAGTCTCTTCTTGATTCTCAGCTCAACAGAAAGGGAAGCAGTCCAAGATAATTGCTTTTTTTCTTCCCTGAGCACCCGTTTACAAATTTATGTTTCCTTTCATAGTTCAAATGTCCACTGCAGTTCCACACTTCTCTCTGTGGTTGTCTTATCAAGAGCAGAACACCCAGCTCAACACCAAAATGAATAAATGAGAATTATGGGTTCAATTATGGACTGTACCTAATAGCGTCTCAGTCTTTCTCCTGGGAAACTTCCTGAAGATGGAAATTCTCGGGGGATCAGTCCCTGCCTAAATTGATTCAAAGTGCTAATTTGGGCACGATGTTATTTTATTCCAAAACATGCTTGCATTCTATAGTTACCCAATTCAGTTTTTGGTTAAAAATGACAAACCAAACCATGAAAACTTTGGGCCTTCTTTTGCCTCTTTCTGCCATGATTTCTTCATCCATATCTCTGTAAGGAACAGCATTTATAGTAATGCAAATAATGAGCTTCTGAAGGGTTTTTCCCACTTGGACAGATGCCTTTAGGCAAAATCAGACCAATTTGTGCATATTTTAGCATATCAATTTGTTTTATAAAATATACATGTCATAATTTGTGAGAGGAGTTTCTCAAAGTGCATCAAAAAGAAAGAACTTTAATGCTGAATCAGAAAGGAAACAGGCTGCAATAGGAACTTATCCCAGAATTACAGAGTCATAGAATATCCTGAAGTGGAAGGTACCCACTAGGATCATCAATGTCCAATTCCTGTCCCTGCACAGAACTATCCTGAGAATCCCACCATGTGCCCTGGGAGTGTTGTCCAAACACTTCTTCTGCCCCATCAGATTTGGGACTTCCCTGAAGGCCCTGTTCCAGTGCCCAACCATCCTCTGGGTGAAGAATGTTCCTGTGATATCCAACCTAAACCTCTTCTGACACAGGTTCAGGCCATTTCCTTGAGTCCTGTCTCTGGTCACCACAGAGAAGAGATCAGTGCCTGTCACTCCACCTCTCTCGTGAGGAAGTTGTAGCCTGCAATGAGGTCTCCCCTCTCCTCTTCTCCAAGCAACTGCCACAACAATGTTATCTGAGTCAAATGCAGGGTGTAGGGAAACAGAAGAAATGAAGATTGGAGTTGTAAAAACCAGTTTGTATCGGCAGCATCTGCAGTAGCTAAGGCATGAGAGTTATAATGTCTATAAGACCTTGACAGTGGCTCATGGGAGGAAAGGAAAAGCTTTTTTGGCCTGAAAAATAAAATTTAATGCAAGTATCTGAGCTATGAATCCCTCAAATCTTCCAGGGAATGTCAGGAAGGCAGTTTAGGCTTAAATCATAGCTGAATAGTTGGATTACTATCAATAGAAGTCCCACAACAGCTACATCTGTAATGGATAGATTCTTGTGCAATTCACACAAAACTGACCTTGATAACTGCAATATGCAGTATCTACAAGACAAGTCTCTACATAAATGACTTTGTGTACATCAGCACTGTTCTTCGGTTTCGGTTTGTTGTTTTGTTTTTGGTTTGGGTTTTTTTCATTGCAATGGTTTGTACTATTCAACAGGAAACTATACTGGCACATACCTATGTACAACTACTGGCACAAGGTAGGTAATTTTAACTTCTCTGTCATTTTCATAGAATAGATTCAAATAATTCCATTTTTTAATTGGAACTTCTGATTGTTTTCTTAAACCCAGAGGTAAAAAGCATTACAAATAATGACTTTATCAGTTTCTTTTCCATTTAACCTGCTAGATCTTTTATCTGTCGATTAGGTCAACATTTCCTGCTTAGTGTTGGGGGAGGGAATATCTTTATCTGATTCACTGCCATTTGGGAAGTAGATTGTCCATATGGCTCCACTTGAGCCAAATGACCAGAAGGCTCCTTTTCTGAGTCATAAAGGGCTTGTTGGCTGACTTTAGCAAGGACATACTTTTGATAATTTATGCTGTTAACAACAGGCAACTTCCCAGTCAGAACAAAAAGAAAGGAAAAGGGAGATAGGAGGCAATCAAAGATAGACAATACTTTGTTATGTCAGGAGATGGAAGACTAGATTCTGCCCTCTGTGACAGTAAAATCCTTGAATATCACAGAATCATAGAATCAAAGAATGGCTTGGGCTGGAGGGGATCTTAAAGACCATTTAGTTTCAATACCCCTGCCAAGAACAGGGTCACTTTCTATTAGACTGATTGTTCAAAGCCCCATCAAACCTGGCTCTGAACACTACTACAGACTGGGCACCCACAAGTTCTCTGGGCAGCCCCTTTCAGGGCCTTATGACCAACAAAATGAATAATTTCTTCCTAATATCTAATCCAAACTACTTTCTTTCAGTTTGAAGCCATCCCCCCATGTCTTGTCACTAAATGCTCTTGTAAAAGTCTCTCTCAATCTTTCTTGTCAAGTCCTTTCAGGTTTTGAACATAAAACCTAGTACCATCTCCCAAATTCAGTCTTATGTATTTCTATTAAATGTTTTAAATTAAGCAGTTAGATGCCTTGCACTGTAGCCAGTAAGTAGAATGCTTTCCCCAAATATTTTCAAGAAAGTCTTGCACCTATTTTTTCCTAGAAATTCAGGTTTTGGAGGATGGGTTAATTCCTGTTGTGAAGTTGCATAACTTCAGTTTATAAAGTGCGCTGAAAAAAAAACACAGTCAAATGAGTGCTTTTTTTTTTTAATACTAAACCTCAGTAAGAATTTTTCAAGCACATAAAGAGAACTTCACTCACAGAAAAAATGTCTACCCCATTTTCTGATTCTAGATATGGATTGTTGTTCTGAAAGAAACTGAAAACATGACAAATTCAACAGCTCTAGAAGCTTGTGTGTCACAAACACAATAAATTATTCCAATTTCTAAGTAATCTTTGGCCTAGGATATGCATGTGAATTGTGTTGTTTCACTCACATGAAACAACAATTCTCTGGGCTAAAAGTCAGTAACATTTTTCCTTGAGGAATGTAGACAGGTTATTATTTTACTTGTTTCTATGATACTGTTAAAAGGTATAATTTATTTATATTATGGTCCTCGTGTCCCATTTTCCAAATAGTAAAAAGCTCTGATGGAAGGTACATTCTTTCTTCTTTTTTTACCCCCACCCTTTTTTTCTTTTTTTGTATTTTGCATGTGATGAGGATGTTTTGCCCCTCCCCTGAGAAATAGTGTCAAGCAGGTATTTATTCAGCAGAAAAATTACCTAAGCAAAGATACTCATCTATTATAAGAGTAAACATTTTTCACCTCACTTGTGACTGCCAATTTAAGACAGAAGGAAATGTCACAGATTAGTTTACAAATCTGAAGCCTATTACTGTAACCAGCCTGCAAAGCAGACTGTCATTGTTTACTGTGTAGAAAAGGTATTCACTATGCAGTTTCCACAGCACAGGCACCAGCATAGTTTTGCATTCTTGTAGGATTGGGGAAATGGGCTGTGTCTTGGTTTGGAAAGACAGGTATCTGCCAGGGAAACTGGAGTTCCCCTAGGATGGAGAATGCCAACCCCTCACACCCCGACGAATTATAATTTTGCAATCAAGGGCTCTCAGGCAAAGATGTTGGGAATAGGAATAACAGTTCTTTACTAGGAGATAGTAACAATACAAATATGATAGGAAACAAAACCACCCAACCAACCAACCAAATAAACAAATAAACAATAATTTTGGAAGAAAACCCTGACAGAGTCAGAGTTTCAATCTGACCCTGTGATTCAGGATATTGAAAACAGTCCAAACGTAAACAGTCCAAACACTTCTGAAGTGGCAGACGTGATCCTGTTGGAGCAGAGATGATTCTGCGAAGAAGCCGGTTCAGGGGCGGCGAGGAGGCGAACAGGATGACGAGCACAGGAGACGAAGAAGATCTTGCCACACCGCAGGGAAGGAAGCGCCGAGCACCCAGCTCCTGCAGCAGGGCAGAACCGCCAAACCCCCGGCCACCTCCCCTCCCCCCCCCACCCCCCACTGCCAGGGCATGAGATGTATAGAAATGCAAATACACCCCACAGGCTGGGGAAGGTAACAATGGCCTATCAAGATGGGTCATCAGGCCCCAAAACAGATGTAAATAGAATATACAAAACCCGGCTCCACAACCCAGGACAGGCTGTAGGGTCCCTTTAGGCCAATTTAAGTGTGAGACATGGTTTAGGTCACTGTAAGTGGGTAAACAAGCCCAGCTGGTCACTGTAGAGGAGAATTCAGCTTTGCAGCACCACATTTAGACAACTTCTTATTCTGGTCTACCTGTGGAGGCATTTCCAAAAGAGTGAGTGGGACAAATATGTGTTCACGTTCAGATGAGATCTCTCTTCCTATGAAGGCCAATGGCCCAAATGTTTTCCATGCAACTGAAAACTTCACCACGATCCTTGTCTTAATTGAGCTGCAGCCCTCTTTTTAGATATTAAAGAGGTGCGATGCTCTGATAGGCAGTAGACTTTAGCTTAAAAAACAGCCTTGAAGGTGTAAAACCTAGAAGTTCTTGTATTTCCATAAGAGAAAAATGTCTCAGGCTTTTAAAAATAAATTCGCAGTGCCTCACAGCCACTGGGCTGAACGTGCTCAACATAGAAATTAGTCTGGGCTAGTTGAGGATTGAGTCTTGAGGATTTCAAGACTAGGATTAAAGCAATAAAACCTATTTGAAACATACACATCCATTTTGCAGAAAAGTCAAAGATTTCAATGAATACTTTCATAAATAAAGAAATCTGCAAAGAATGAAGGACACGTTCTCAAGGATAACTTTCTAAAAAATTGTGGGCAAAGTGTGTTAGAAGAGAAAAATACCTCTAATTTTGTGGGATGGGGTGAAGCAGGGATTGTACTTAATTTTGTTTTGTTTAGAGGGACTGCAGATAAATTGGGGATTGTATCTACTGAAACATGTTTATAGGGGCAACAGCTGAAGAAGCATGTTTGAGTTGTTTGAAAGGAAAACCAGGAATAGACCTTGAGAGAGATGGAGTTTACTAACCTCCAGATGCCTGGTAGTAAGTATCTTGTATAAATTTCACTTTGTTTACAGAAAAAAAAAAAGAAAAAAAAATATCATTACTTCATAGGCATAACTTCATCCTGCATTTTTGATAGAAATCAGAAGATCAGATATTGTTTTCTGAAGT
Source organism: Phylloscopus trochilus trochilus (assembly GCA_016584745.2). Taxonomy (NCBI): domain Eukaryota; kingdom Metazoa; phylum Chordata; class Aves; order Passeriformes; family Phylloscopidae; genus Phylloscopus; species Phylloscopus trochilus. The sequence goes on along the minus strand of WQNJ02000007.1, from coordinate 55,355,870 downwards.
ACCTATCCCTTCTCTAGTGACTAGTGGGATACTGTATCACCAGTATAAATTGGCTTATGTTAGGTGAACCCATCTACAGATAAATAGATAACAAAGAGAGCAAAATTTCTTGCTGCCTAGTACAACCTGATAAAAGATGCTTTATTTTTTTTTTTTTTTTAAGGGGAGATTAATGTGAGATTGGAGAAGCAGGTAGGAGAGCAAGACTATATCAAGGAATTGTCTTCATGCAACCTGGGGTGCTTTACAGCAAACATAACAGAGGGCAAATAGGCCCTTGCAACTGACAACATTTTCCAGTGTCCTTTCTGTAGACCTGCAAGCCACAAATATATAAATAATAGAAATCTGCCATACAGGCTCTAGTCCTTCCATACTGCCTCACATTCTCAGGTAGCACCTTGTGCAAGCTGCCACCTTTGCCTGTCCTGAGACCATACAAAAAGACAGCAGGAAGGAAGGCAGCAGATCCTCCAGCTAAGTTTTCTTTGCTGTTTGCAAAAGCCTAAAAATTTATGAAATTCCTCTTCTAGTTCATTTAGAAAGTATCAGACATGTTTCTTTATAAACTTTCTTCTGGCAGTCTGTTTCCTCACTTATTGGCACTATCACTGATGGAGGAATATCATGTCTTGAAATATTTAAATGAAAATTTAGGACAGCTTTAATTTGGCCTTGTTTGTAAGAATTTACATGGGATTTTTTTGACCAGCTCCAGTTCTTTCCAGAAACATTTGGATGGTATCAAGTAGTGTCTAAATATTAGAGAATCCACAGATACAATTCATAGGCAATATATATTTTTTTTTTTTGCTCTGTTGGAGATTCTTCAGACAAGATGCATGATGAACTCAATATTTTGCTGTGAGGATCCCCTCCAGACAGGCTGCAGATAACCAACCAGCATTTATAAGAAAATGACACTGACTCTAGTTTTTCTGGTAAAGGGAAGGGCAGATTTCCACTGACAAACATGATGGACCATTTGGAAAGGCAGTTTCTAACTCAGGTCAACACTCAGTTGGATCCAAATGGTGACCGACATTTTGGGGAGCTCTGTGGTAATTGTTTCTCACAACAGGCAATCATAAAGCAAGGGCCTTTATCCGAACCTGTTTTCTGTGTGTTTGGTGAGGATGACTAAGATCTTCCCTGCTGTGGCCCATGTCAGTCTCCATGTCTCACGCCACAATCCTACGACAGAGGTTTTACATGGTGGTAAACTTCCAAACCAGTGTGACTGATGCCAAATGCTGCTCTGACAATGTTTCCTTTTAATATATTAAATCAGTTCCAACATTGTGGTAGGCCTTGAAAGTAATTTATTCAAAATCTGGCAGCAGTCAAGTAGAATCAAGTGATTTTCATAATGTATTTTAAATGAAAGTCATAAAGAAAAATCACTTTTATTAAGTGCTTGAAGAGTGCTCTTTCCCAATGCCAATTCCTTTGAAAATGTATATGCTGACTGTATAACAATACCTTTTCCTGAGAAAGTGCTGTCATCTATTATGAGATAAATTTATTTTTTGTGGTTGTGGAGTAGAAGTTGTTGTGTTGTTTGTTTCAAGAAAATGATCCAGTTCTTCTTTTTTTTTTGACTACATTATTTCGGCCTGAAATCTATCATTATTTGACTGCTTGTACAGAACTCAAATATTTTCTGGTGAATCATTTTGTTTTTCCACATTTTCTCTCTCTATTTGTTCTCCATCAGTTGTCATAAAAAAATTAGCTGGCATATTGTATGAGGCTATTTACTTCTGCTGTTTAAGTAACTTTCAGAAAATCATTAGTTCAAAGCAGAGCTTATCAGAAATTCCCTGAAATGCTTTTGCTTTCCAAATCAAATATAGTCCCTCAGGAATTCATGTGTGTTGATGAAATTTTCATCCGATACCTGTCACTGAGAGAAATTGAAAAAAATACCCTGGTGCATGGGTATCCACCATCCCAGGTTGAGTCCCTGGGCTGTAAAATCACAGGTTTTACTTCAGAGGGGGTTTTTTTGGGTTTCGTTTGTTTTGCTTTGGCTTGATTGGTTGGTTTTATTGTTAGGGGAGAAAGATTGTATAACCGCAGGCTGCATTTGCCCTCCAACCTATGTTCCCCAAGTCAGAAATACCAAAAACTGCACAGATGCAGACAGGTCTGTGTCCTGGTTTAGGGCAAAATTGAGAGGGAACCTCCGAAGGGGTTCCTCTGAAAAGCAAGCCCAAACGGCCCCTCTCCCTAGCTGGTCCAGGAAAAGAACTTCCTCAGAGAAAAGTGGAAAAAACTATTTATTTAACAAACAAAATGACCACAAATACAAAGAATTAATAGTATGAAACAATAAAACCTCTGGCTGCTCTGCAGAGAGATGGCAAACAGAGACAGTCCTTGCCGTGGGTGCAGCTCAGCTCACTCAGGCTCTCACCAGCCCCATTCCCTCCACAGCTCCAGGCCCGGCAGGCCGCAGGTGCCAGCCCTCACTGCTCCTCTGGGTTTGTCAGTCCAGAGTAGATTTAAACAGTCTCAAGGAAAAAAAAAAGGAAGAAAAAAAAAGGTCTAGGGAGTCTTTTCTGCCCTAGCTAGCTAAACTAACTAAAAGCACAGGAGATCTCTGTCTCACCGCTGTCCGTGCCCAGATGAACGCCGGAGAGCAGACGTGGGCGAGTCAGGCCGTTTCTCAAAACAAACTGCGCGCTGCTGTTTTCTCCCCCTTCACTCCCAGAACAAGTTTTAAAGGTACAGAACTGAATATACAGCACAAACAGAGCAGACGATTGGGGATACGAGCAGCAAAAGTCACCCTGCCACATTCTACCCCTTATCCCCATATCGTCAACTATCGCTGGAGAAGACACTTAGGAACGAGGCAGGGAGTGCATCAATGAGGCTGCGTGGAGCTCTTGCAAGCAAGAGACCCCTCCTTTATTTTCCTGACTCTTTTTCTACATTTACAGATGTGCCCACCCCAGAGGTGGGACCCTTGGGAACCACTGGTCATTTTCCAGAGACCATCACCGAAGCCCCTCCTCTGGGAACAGATGTGGGAACTTCGGTAGTTTACAGAACATGACCTTGTGCATCAAGACTGTGCCTGGGAATGAATTCCCAAAACCAAAACATGCAGGCACGAGCATGGCAACATCTCACCCTTTCAGTTTATATAAAAAGAAAAATGCAGATTTTTATATCTGCTTGTGGAGAGGTCTTTGATTGAAGACTCGTAGATTTCTCCACTTGTCGGCTCTCATTCTGGTCACAGTTTCCAATTTGCCTGTCGGCTAATTTGCAGGGACTGTCCCTGCTTTTCCCCCCTTTTTTGTTTTTTTTTAAAACATGTTGTGACCAGTTGCCGAGTCCTTGTCGGGTGAGATGCTGTGCCATGCAATGCAATGACCCTCATTACAAAGTCCATCCCGATTCGTCGATCCATCCTCCCAAACCCCAGCTAAGAATCCCGCCCCCCAGAGGTCCACAACAATTCCCCTGGAATGCAAGCAAAACCACAGGGAAGAATCCCTCTGAGTCCGATCACAGGATGCTAGCTGTCGAAGCAGTGCTCTGACCCTTCCAGGCATCCGTCTCTGGAGGGGTGGTATCAGGGAAGTACAGGATACACAACTTTGGATGGTCACCAGGCCAGGAGTGCTGTGCAGGGACTCAGGGTGCTCGGCAGGCACGAAGCAAACATCCCAGCGCCAGTTCCCTGTCCTGAAAACAAGGGTCTGCAAAAGCACAGGTTACACAATCTCTGGAATTCCCTTGAGAGAGAGCCACGAATCCCTCTCAGTCTGCTTTCTGAACAGCACAGAAGCAGACAGAGAAAACCGTGTCTCACTCTGAGCACCTGCCATGTGGGCTGGTGCCATGTCAGCACCAAGGGAAGTCTGTGGGGTTCCCAAAAAGCAGTTCTCGACACCCCAGTGTCTCAGTCCCCAAGCCGTATGTTGCACTTCGTTCCAGGCAGGTCTCAGTCCCCTGGAGCGCATGGTGACGCGGCAGGGATCCACAGACGCAGGTGGAACCGCAGTTTGCGGAAGCTCGGCAGTGTTGCCAGACAACACAGACGCCGGCGGGTGGGCAAGCATTGGAGCGGTGACCGGTGGAATTGCGGTGCCAGCTCCTCTTGCCGGAGGGAGTCGGCGGGGCTTCTTCCGCGGCCGCGCCGCCGGGGGAGGGGCCGGCCGTGGCCGGCTCAGCGCAGGGTCCCCCTGCACTTCCCCCCCGCACCCGCGGGTGGGCGGCGTCCCCGGCCGAGCGGCCCCGTCGGGACCCGCGGGGTGGGGGCGGGCGGCCCCCGCCCGTCTCCCATGGCGGCTGCGGGACGGGGCGTCTCTCTGCGGCCCCTGTGCCGGCCCCGGCTGTGGGGCGGGCGCCGCGCGGCGTGTTGGGGGCGGAGTCCCCGGCCGAGCCAAGCCGGGGGGGGCTGCGGGGTGGGGGGGCATCGGGGGCAGCCCCCCCTTCCTCCCGTGGCGGCTGCAGAGAGCCGCTCTGCCTGGCCCCCCCTCTGGGGCCACGGCCGCGCGGTTTCGGGCGTTCGCTTTCCTGCCCGAAGTTGCGCGCCTAGAGCGCGCAGGCACTCCCTTCTGCCTCTTTTCCGGGACAGACACCTGGGGGATGGGCGACTCCCGTCCCCTCTTTCTCCTGGGCCTTGCCGAGCCCGGACCGCTGGGGTGGGGCCCCCGGGGCGGCGCCAAGGTCTCAATGGGCTTTTTGCATGGGAAAGTGCGGCGTGGTGGCCGCGGGGCGGGGCGCGACGGTGTCTCGGGACCCTCTCCCCCCTCCCGCGCGCGGCCGTTCGCGAGGGAGAGCACGGGGGGATCGGGGGACGGCACGTTCGCGGCGCTCGATTCGCAGACCGCCGTTGGGCGCCTCCGCGGCTGCCCGGGGTTTTCCGCCCCTCCTTCCCAGAAAGGGGCTCACAAGGGGGGGGAAAGGACAAACCCAGGTCTTCTGAAGGCGGCTTCGGGAGACTCTCCGAGCTGTCAGCTGCAGTCTCGAGACTTCGATCCTCTTCCTCTGAATCGGGAAGGGAGCTGAAAAGAAAATCTTCTCCCGACATTTCAAAAACCTTCATCGATCTTTCCCATATTAGTGATAATTTTGTTAGCATGTCTAACTCTGAATTCACAATTTGTCCCAAGAGAGACCAAAATGACATATACCGCGCTCTTCTGGGGGTCGGGATGAAACCCTGGTTTTTCCCCCATCTATATAGTTGTGTTAGATGTTCCGGGGTTATACCTACTTCCCAACGTGCCAGGTACATCCCCCACATCGTTAACACTAAGTTATCTTCCGGGCCTAGCGGCCGGTTCATTTTTTCAAATTCCTTCTCCCTACTGGAGAGAAATAAAAATCCCTTTTTCTTTAAAAAGGGGACAAGGTATTTTTTACCTTGTTCTCACGGCTGCAGGTCACGTCAGGGGTCACCAGATATCGCTGGAGAGGACACTTAGGAACGAGGCAGGGAGTGCATCAATGAGGCTGCGTGGAGCTCTTGCAAGCAAGAGACCCCTCCTTTATTTTCCTGACTCTTTTTCTACATTTACAGATGTGCCCACCCCAGAGGTGGGACCCTTGGGAACCACTGGTCATTTTCCAGTGGTTCCCATCACCGAAGCCCCTCCTCTGGGAACAGATGTGGGAACTTCGGTAGTTTACAGAACATGACCTTGTGCATCAAGACTGTGCCTGGGAATGAATTCCCAAAACCAAAACATGCAGGCACAAGCATGGCAACAGTCATCTTACTACCAAAACTAAAATTCTAACTCTACACATATACATTATACATATATGTATATATACAGCTATATACAGAAAATGGTAGTAGCATCCAGACTGTGAGTAAATGATATTTACTCATAGTCTTCACCCAGCAATTAGATCTCCCTGAGGTACACATTGTGTTGTTCTATCTTTCTGCATTATCTACTATGTGCAACCTAGTCTCTGAGCAAAAACAATCCCACGAATGGGTTTGTCTGTATTTGAGGCAGATTTAATCTAAACTGTCTTCTTTAACAAACCTTTCACATGTACCACTGGGACTTTGTCTACTGTAGATAGGAGCTCAGACTGGGCTGGGCCTGCTCTGTTGGTGGAACCTCGGGTGTTAACTAACCAGGTGGCTTTTGCTAAGTGTTGCTCCCAATTTTTGAAAGATCTTCCACCTAATGCCTTCAAGGTGGTTTTTAACAGTCCATTGCACTTCTCTACTTTGCCTGCAGCTGGTGCGTGGTAGGGGATATGGTACACCCACTCAATGCCATGTCCTCTAGCCTAGGTGTTGATAAGGCTATTCTTGAAATGAGTCTCATTGTCTGACTCAATCCTCTCAGGGGTACTATGCCTCTAAAGAACTTGCTTTTCCAGGCCCAGGATGGTGTTCCGGGCTGTGGCATGAGGCACAGGATAGGTCTCCAGCCACCCAGTGGTGGCTTCTACCATGGTCAGCACGTAGCGCTTACCTTGGCGGGTTTGGGGCAGAGTGATGTAGTCAATCTGCCAGGCCTCCCCATACTTATATTTGGACTACTGCCCTTTATACTAGAGGGGCTTGACCCGCTTGGCCTGCTTGATGGCAGCACATGTCTCACAGTCATGGATAACTTGGGAAATACTGTCCATGGTTAGATCTACCTCTCGGTCTCATGCCCACTTATAGGTGGCATCTCTGCCCTGATGACCTGAAGCATCATGGGCCCACTGAGCTAGGAACAACTCTCTCTTATGTTGCTAATCTAAGTCTATCTTTGATACTTCTATTTTTGCAGCTTGATCTACCTGCTCATTGTTTCGGTGTTTTTCCTTCTCGACTCTTGGGAACATGGGCGTCTACATGACGAACTTTTACAGGTAGTTTCTCCATTCTGGTGGCAATGTCTTTCTACTCATCAGCAGCCCAGATTGGTTTTCCCCTACGCTGCCAGTTGGCTTTTTTCTACCTTTCCAGCCAGCCCCACAGAGCATTGGTTACTATCCACGAATCAGTGTAGAGGTAGACCTTTGGCCACTTCTCTTTTTCAGCAATGTCCAGGGCTAATTGAACAGCTTTGAGTTCGGCAAGCTGGCTTGACCCACCTTCTCCTTCAGTGGCTTGTGCAACTTGTCTTGTGGGGCTCTATACTGCTGCTTTCTACTTTCGTTTTATCCTTACAATGCGGCAGGAACCGTCAGTGAAAAGAGCGTAGCGTGTTTCTTCTGCTGGCAGTTGGTTATACGGTGGAGCTTCTTCAGCTCGGGTTACTTGCTCTTGTTCTTCTTCATCAATGAGACTAAAGTGTTCACTTTCAGGCTAGTTTGTAATTATTTCCAAAATCCCAGGACGATTCAGTTTTCCAATACGGGCGTGCTGTGTGATAAGAGCAATCTACTTACTCCATGTGGTATTGGTCGCGTGGTGGATAGCGGGAACTTCTGCTTTGAACATCTACCTCAGCACTGGTAGTCGGGGTGCCAAGAAGAGTTGTGCTTCAGTGCTTATTACCTCTGAGGCAGCTTGAATTCTTTTATAGGCTGCTAAAATTTTTTTTTCTGTTGGAGTGTAGTTGGCTTCCGCCCCTCGGTAGCTTCGACTCCAGAATCCCAGTGGTCGGCCACGCGTCTCACCAGGCACTTTCTGCCAAAGGCTCTAGGACAGACTATGGCTTCCGGCTGCAGAGTAGAGCACATTCTTCACATCTGGTTCTGTCCTAACTGGGCCAAGGGCTACTGCATGAGCAATCTCCTGCTTGATCTGGGCAAAGGCGTGTTGTTGTTCTGGGCCCCAGTGGAAATTGTTTTTCTTACGAGTAACCAGGTAGAGAGGGCTCACAATCTGGCTATACTCAGGGATGTGCATCTTCCAAAAGCCTATGGCGCCTAGGAAAGCTTGTGTTTTTTTCTTGTTGGTCGGTGGAGACATTGCTGTGATCTTGTTAATGACATCGGTGGGAATCTGGCACCGCTCATCTTCCTACTTTATTCCTAAGAACTGGATCTCTCGAGCAGGTCTCTTAACTTTGCTCTTCTTGATAGCAAAACTAGCTTTCAGGAGAATCTGGATGATCTTCTCTCCTTTCTCAAACACTTCAGCTGTAGTGTTTCCCCATACAATGATGTCATCAATGTACTGCAGATGTTCTGGAGCCTCACCCTTTTCTAATGCAGTCTGAAGGAGTCTATGGCAGATGGTGGGGCTGTGCTTCCACCCCTGGGGCAGTCGGTTCCAGGTGTACTGCACTCCCCTCCATGTGAAGGCAAACTGAGGCTTACATTCTGCAGCCAGAGGGATGGAGAAAAACGCATTGGCAATGTCAATAGTGGCATACTACCTCGCTGCCTTGGACTCTAGCTCGTACTGGAGTTCTAGCATGTCCGGTACGGCAGCGCTCAGCGGCGGAGTTACTTCATTCAATGCACGATAGTCCACAGTCAATCTCTAATCTCTGTCAGACTTGCGCACAGGCCAAATGGGGCTATTAAAGGGTGAGTGGGTTTTGCTGACCACCCCTTGGCTCTCCAGCTTACGGATCATCTTGTGGATGGGAATCACAGCATTTTGAGTGGTTCTGTACTGTCGGCGATGCACCGTCGAAGTGGCAATTGGTACTTGTTGTTCTTCCCCCTTCAGGAGTCTTACTGCAGATGGGTTCTCTGATAGCCCAGGCAAAGTGTTCAACTGCTTAACACCTTCTGTCTCTACAGCCGCTATCCCAAATGCGCACCTGAGTCTCTTTGGGTCTTTGAAATACCCATTTCGGAGGAAGTCTATGCCCAAAATGCATGGGGCCTCTGGGCCTGTCACAATAGGGTGTTTTTTCTACTCGTTTTTAGTCAGGCTCACATCGGCTTTTACTAGAGTAAAATCCTGTGATCCCCCTGTCACACCAGCAATAGAAACAGATTCTTCCCCTACATGTCTTGATGGGATTATTGTGCACTGCGCACCAGTGTCAACCAAGGCCTTATATTCTTGTGGTTCAGATGTACTAGGCCAACGAATCTACACAGTCCAAAAAACACGCTTTTCTTTAGCCTCTACCTGGCTAGAGGCAGGGCCCCTCTAAGCCTGGTTATCTGTCTTTCCCTGGGTAACTGGAGCTACTTCCCTCTTGGTGGAACTACTTCTCTGAGTCTTGCCTTCCAACAATTCATGCAACCGTTGTGCCAAATCGTCAGTAGATTTTCCATCTCATTTCCTCATGTCTTCCCCAGAATCACGCAGAAAGGACCACAGCTTAGTTCGTGGGATACCGCTTTTTTCCCTATCTGGAGAACGTCTGCGCTTGGTACCAGAACCTCTGACCTGTACTGCAGAGGTTTGGAGAATGTCCTCTCTGAGTTGTTTGTGGTTCTCCTCTATCTTGTCTTCTAATGTCTGCATACGCGTTTCTAGAGCTGCAATTCTGGCATGTGTCGGGCCATGCACAGCATCTGCATATGCTCAGAGCTTCTTCTCCATATCTTTCACGGTCTTTCTCGTGTCATCTTGCTTCATTATTGCTAAAGCAGATGAGTATTCTTGTGACCCAAGTCGTACAAGTTTTCGCCACATCACAGGTGTGCATGGTACCAGGTCTGGGTTCCTAGTGTTTAGGTCATCTGAGAAGATAATCTCTGCCACTGCCATTTCTCTTAAGCATTGAATCTCTTGTTCTATGGTCTTCTACTGGGTTTGCTGCATATAGAGATCGTCTGCACACAGATATCTTTGTTCTACACTTCCTAGGACCCGTTCCCAGAGACTGCGTGGATTAGCCTCTCTCATCATTCCTTGGTCAAACCCTGGATCTTGTGACAGGGATCCCAGATGCCTTGCTTCAGTGCTGTCCAGAATTGTAGCCTCACCTGCAGCATCCCAAAGAGGGACTAACCAACTGATTATAGATTCATCAGGTCGTCGAGTGTAATCTTTTCTTAGGCCCCGAAGGTCCTTCAGGGAAAAGGACTCAATAGTAGCTTTTGGTCTTCTGCCAGTTGGTTGGGCTTGTGATCTGCTGCCGGTTGGTTGGGTTTCCGATTTTATGTCAGTCTGTTCAGTTTCTGATTGTGTATCAGTTGGTTCAGCGTCTGATTGGGTGTCAGTCGGTTGGGTGTTGGGAGGCACTGAGGGTCCTTCACTTGGATCATCATCCACTCGTCGATCAGTTTTGTACGTGCGCTTCTTTGCTGGGGCGACTGCCAGTGTCTTAGGTTCACTTTCTGGTTTAGCTGCTGTCTGAGTAGCTACGGTATTGGCTGCAGCTCGAGTGACTGGGGTAGCTGCTGATTTATCTCCCTGCACCCCTGCCTCTATCTGCTGCCTTACAGTATCTAGCAGTGTACGATAAGCATATGCCAGGGCTCAGCTTATTGCAATGAGCCTTTTCTCTTTAGAATTATCATGGCAGTTCTCCTCCAGATATTTCCCCACTTCGTCTGGGTTCTGAATTTGTTCATGTGAAAATTCCCAAGCTGGGGGATCAGAAAATTCCTTCAAGGTTTGGCTTATTCTCTCCCATTTTCCACACCATTCAGGATTTTTCACACCTGGGTCTACTTCTAGGTCAGCAGTCTCATCAGTCCCTCTGGAGAACTCAGATCTCATTCTAGACAAGCTGTAGAACATATAGAGGAAGCCTACCAGATTAAATACCAGAAAGGTGGTTTTTTTAATAGTCAGGGGACATTGAACATTCTCTAAAAGTGATGTAACTGGTTCAAAAGAGAAGGAACAAAGAAATGACTGAAAAGCTTCATCTCCTCTAACAAACTGAGTGCAATTATTAATAAATTCCCAAAACATGCTACTGGAACTAGGATGCAGGGTAGGACGAAGAAGCCATAAACCAAACATACCAGGCACAAACTCCAGTACCTGTATAAGCTTCCTATAAATCATGATTGCTAAACCGAGGACAATAGCAATCCTAACTTGTGCACTTCTGTAAAAGCTACGTGTTAGAGACAACATTGGAGCTATTGCTGAATAAGAAAACAAACTTAGGGACCAGAGAGGTATTAAAACCTCAAAAAAGCCTAGGGAACAGAAACACAGAAAGGACTCCATCCCAAGAGACATTAGGAATTCAATGAGCAACATATTTACTCAATACTCTATCCCCACACAAAGTAAAACCAAAAAAGCAGTCAATGTAGGTTTTTTCCACTCTCTCAAGCCCCACGGATGGGCGCCAAATAAATATGTGTCCTGGTTTAGGGCAAAATTGAGAGGGAACCTCCGAAGGGGTTCCTCCAAAAAGCAAGCCCAAACGGCCCCTCCCCCTAGCTGGTCCAGGAAAAGAACTTCCTCAGAGAAAAGTGGAAAAAACTATTTATTTAACAAACAAAATGACCACAAATACAAAGAACTAATAGTATGAAACAATAAAACCTCTGGCTGCTCCGAAGAGAGATGGCAAACAGAGACAGTCCTTGCCCTGGGTGCAGCTCAGCTCACTCAGGCTCTCACCAGCTCCACTCCCTCCGCAGCTCCAGGCCCGGCGGGCCGCAGGTGCCAGCCCTCGCTGCTCCTCTGGGTTTGTCAGTCCAGTGTAGATTTAAACAGTCTCAAGAAAAAAAAAAAAAGGAAGAAAAAAAAAGGTCTAGGGAGTCTTTTCTGCCCTAGCTAGCTAAACTAACTAAAAGCACAGGAGATCTCTGTCTCACCGCTGTCCGTGCCCAGATGAACGCCGGAGAGCAGACGTGGGCGAGTCAGGCCGTTTCTCAAAACAAACTGCACGCTGCTGTTTTCTCCCCCTTCGCTCCCAGAACAAGTTTTAAAGGCACAAACAGAGCAGACAATTGGGGATACGAGCAGCAAAAGTCACCCTACCACAGTCTGACATATTGCAGACGTGTCAACTGAACAGCTTAGAGCAAACCTAGAAGCCAAGAGGAAACAGCTACCAGAGGGTCTTCCTGGATGGTTGCAGTTAGCACATGGATTCATTTACTAAGACAGTTCACATCCTGAGCTATAAATTACCCAACTGAAAAAACAAATGGGTGTTAAATATCCAGCCTGTCTGCACAGTGGTGTGTTAAAGACACCTGAGCTAGCTATAAGCACAACAGCATTTCTGTGCAGTGCAGTGACAAGCAGGAATGTCAGCTCCAGTGCCAGGGTGGCATAATAGGCATGTGTGACCACCAAGCCAGATCTCAGCAAGGTCTGTCACACTGAGACTGCTTCTACTTGCAGAGCTGGGGATTGTAGCACTTGTCCCACAGTTACATCTCTTTGCATGACACCATTGCCCACCCACCATGGCTCTTGGTGTCCATAGCTGCTCCTTCTCACATGTCTTGATTGGTGTCCTATCTTTCAACAGGTCGATGTTTTCTCCTCCTTCATCTTCCCTGAATTGTTCTTGTTACAAGGAGAGCAAACCATCCTGTGTTTTATCCTCCGGGCAACCATACTCTTCTGTCTACTAAGGCAGCTTTTCTCTGGCTAGGGGACATCTTGCTCTCCCTCTCACTTGGACGTGTGGTGAATTCCCCAAGCCTATTGGTGTTTAAGAGATATTTGGATGAGGCCCCATGCTTTAACTTTTGGTCAGCCCTGAGGTGACCAGGAGATTGGACTGGATGATCTCTTTAGGTTCCTTCCAAATGATAATGATATAATCTAGTCTTGCTACACAGATGTTCAACCCATTTAAGCTCAAAAAATTTCAATCCAATTGAATAGCTGGATGCAAGTCAGTTGGACAGTGAAGAAAACCATAAAACACGGCAAATTTGCTCATACTAGATGATATTTTAAGCAGATATATGCATTCTAGTGAAAATAAGTCTCCCTTGAGCAGTGCTGTTCTGTGTTTACCCAGAAACATTACCTTGAACTCTTCCAGAGTAGTACCTCTGAAAATTGGCTAGATCTATGGCCCCAAACATAATACAGAATTTCTGCTTTTTATTCACTTTATTCATCTATGCAGTAAGTTAATCCTATTTCTGGGCTTCTCTAGTCACTGTTTATATCAACACACCTTTTGTACTAAAGAATTTCACTGACTACTCTTGTGAAGACACTGCTTCTTCTCTGAGATAAACTACTGAATAATCATTGTCTGAAAGTGAATGGGGCATGAAAGGGCATTCTTTCAAGAATGCCAAGAAATCGCTATTCCCCCCAGGCTCCCACTGCTGCTGCTGTTTCTCTCATTTGTTTGCCAAGAGAGCACAACACTCTTATTCACTCTTTCTTTGTGAAAAGTGGTCACATCAAGGTATTTTGTAAGTCCACCCTCTCCTAGGCAAAGTACAACAATTTTCAGTGCTCAGTATGTTCTGATCTTAATCTCTGATGACCCCAAGTGCAGGAATTTAAATTCCTGTACAAAAGGATAGCTGTCAGGAGAAAGTCTTAATCTAGTAGATACAAGTCTAACAAGATTCACTGGCTGGAAGTTGAAGCTAAATAGTAGCTAATCTGAGATTAAAGGCCCAGGTTGCTACCTTTTTCTTTAGTTTGGCAATATAGTTAACCATTTGAACATCTCCTGGTGGTGGTAGATAGTGAATTTGTCATCCCTTCAAACCCTTAGGAAGGCAAAGCAAGGGGGAGTGATTCAGACAGCTTTTTTTAACCATGTAATTCAATGCCTAAATTAAGAGATCAGTCTCTCTAGTCCTTCTAAAGTCTAGAGAGAAAGGGGAATTCAAGACAAAAGGGGTGCAGAGAAGAAGCTTAACAGCTGACCTAAACATCTCTGCTTGGTGAATGCAGGTTATAAAGAACAGAATAGAACAGTTGAAAGGGACCTAAAATGACCATCTAGTCCAACTGCTTGACCACTGCAGGGCTGACCAAGAGCTAAATCATACTGCTAGGGGCATTGCCTAAGTGCCTCTTAGACATGGATAGGGTTGAGTCCTCAAGCACTGTTGCGTCGCAACCCCAGGGTGCTGGGTGCTGCAACGTTGCGTATCTGGTTCTGGCCCAGCTCGGTGTTCAGACTGGGCCCCCGGCTGCTTTTAGATACGCTTCAACAAAGTTCGTTGGTAGGGTTTTGGCTTACAGGCAGTTTGGCTCACGCTGACATGGCTGTGGCAAAAGAGGGGACTTTTAGAGGCTTTGAAAAAAGAGGCTTTATTTGGTGGGGGGGTCAGGGGGTCCCCCAGCCTCAGGCAAGTGCCTCCAAAAGACACTGCACCTGGGGCCGCAGGGCGTTTTTGTACAACAATTCAAAGGGGTGGGTACAAAGTGTTTAAACCAATAAAACAATTAAAACGATACATGCCAGCTAGATTACATAAACACTAACAAATCCTGAATAGGTCTGGGGGTGGTCTCTCGGGGTTTTGCCAACCACGGGCCAAAGCTCTTGGACCTTGAAGATAAGAATTCTGTGATGGACGAAGGGAAAAGATCATACATGAAACAGGGATGTAACAAAAAGGACCAATAGGGAAGAGGCTCTATGCAGAGACTCTGGTTGTCTTAGAAACTCTTATCAGCCACTCTGAGACAAAGGGGCTCTTTCAAGGTATCTACTATACTAAAACTTACAATATAAAAAAAACTATACTACATTCATAACTAAAAACTTAAAAAAACATTTCTTGCACAGCCACAAAGCACCTCTCACGGCAGCCTTGCTGTGTTATGGATTAACAGCTAGGCAGCTTCTCTGTATTTGGATGGGACAGATACAGTGACAGTGAGGCATTCCAGTGTGATCAGGCCTTGACAAAAATGTGCTCCCCCATCCCTCAGTCATCCCACAAGAACTGTGGGAGAGCTGGGGATATGCCTGCATGGCCCTGCCCTGATCTGAAGGGCTCTGTAACATTATCCTGCATAGTCGAGGCTGCAGGGGCATGGATGGAGAAGGTGCTGTAGAAAGAGGGGACAGATGTGGGCCTGTTGCAAACCATGTTTTCCTTGAGTGGTACTCAGGCTGTCCAACACTGCCTTTTCAGCCCAGGCTGAGTCAATGTCAATGCTGACACCACAGAAACCTGCTCACTATGGCCAAGTTCTTAAATACCAAGGTCCTTATGTTTGCTTGTCTCTTTTCCAAATCTACAACAAATAATGAGGAGGTTTCCTTCTCCTCTTTTCTCTATGTCTCCACACAGGATCAAATTCTACTTTTGTTCTTGTTAAACATCAAAGCTGAGAGCAAAAAAATCTGCTTGGTTAGATTCTGAGGAATGTAAAAGAGATTATATATATTTTTTTCCCTGCTGCAGAGAATTCAGCCGTCTATTTTGCATACAGCCATGTTTCCTGCCCATATCCACTCTCTCAGCACTATGCCATAGCTAATGCCAACCAAAGCTTGTCCTCTTGTGAAGGACTTTCAGCTGAGCCTTCCCCAAATATAAGATACATGTGGGCAAAGATGTAACTGGGAACATCTCCCTTTTCTTTTAGGCACTACAGGGAAGGAATAAGCTGAGAGGTAAAAAATACATTAAAAATACTTCCCTCAAGAGTGAGGAAAAAGTCAACACATAATCTAAACTTATAATTGTTCCATGTGATAGCCTAAATTTGGGGGAGAGTCTTAAGGAATGTGAAACAGTCTTGATCTCTTGCCTGGTACAGAGCAGCTGAAGACAGGGAGTGATGATATATACATAACATCTGTATTTTGCCCCGAGAAAAGCTGTTCCTGGCTAACCAGAGAGTAGAAGGCATATAACTTTCTCCTTCTTTACATTTCAGAGATTGGAAAGGCAATATATTAACAAAACAAAACAAAAGAGATGCAGAAAAGGAGAGAGACAAGAGCACAGAGGAGGCCTGGAGGGAAAGAAAAATATTCAAATAATGGAGTAAAGGGTGAGGCTGGCAAACTCTGTGGCAGTGGAACAACAGATGGACTGTAGTTTTAGTGATTCATCACACAGATGGTTCAGCAGATGGATTCTGTTGGGTTCATACAGCTTAGGTGGAAATATCAGCTGCTGATTTTGACAGGCAGGGCAGCTTCAGCAGAGGAGTATCCTTGCTTTGCCTTCCCTTGTATATGTCCTATTCTCCCACTGACTGGCTGTGCAGGGACAATGCTGAGTGCCACAGCATTGGCCAGCCTTTGTACTCCTTACATGCCACATAGTTCAAGATTTTCTCTGTCCTTTTTAGAAAGCAAAAAGTTTGCTACAAGTGGATTTACTTGATTTGTCACTCAGTCAAGTGACAAATGCTTTTCCTTGGGAAACAAAAATGTCTACAGATTGTGATGATTTATATCTCTAAAAATTCTGTCAGCCTGGATGGCATTTCTGACAGAGTATAATTTCTCCATTGGATGAAACATCTTCCCATTTACACTGTGGGGGTCTAGATTCCCAAACAGCCTATGACCATTAATGCAATAAAGAGGAATTAAAGAACAATGAAATTGCTAAGACACAACAAAACACCTCCACTTTAATGTTTTACTTGTGGATGTTCATGGGACTAACGGATGTGTAAGCAGGACATTTTTGACCATCTCTACTCTAAAGTAGAGCTTGCCAGTTAATGAGAAGGACAGGTACAAAAACAATATTAACTCATTTACATATAGAGGTCATCTTGCATGTACTCTTCTCAGCAGTCTGTCAGCCTCAGACTCCAGTTTCTTGATACCAAAGCTCACACAAGTAAGGAAATCTTTAAGCAGATGTGCAGTAGATTGTACATAAAATCTCTTCATGTCTGGTCTTGGAGCTGGAGAAAATGTAAGCAGCTGAAGGAAAGCAATGAATAAAGAAATGTCAAAGGGGGAGGGGGTGTGAGAAGAGATAACACAAGTGATTTGGGTCAAGATCACTTCCAGAGAAGGGCAGTGGAGCAGATCCCGTAAGGGGTCCATAGAGTGTACTCTAGGTTTTGGATTTGGATACTATTAAGCGAGAAATATTATCATTGACATCAGATTATGAGATACAAACTGAGGAAAAAATGCTATTAATGAGGTAAGACCCAGATATGCCTGGAGGTAACAGCTGACTGTCTTTGTCACTCTACTTTCTCCAAAGCAGCAGGAGATGAGATTTTTTTCTTGGTAAATAATAAGGCCTTTGTAAAATTAGTTGAATGTGGATAAGACTTGGAACGCACTTTTTTTTTCTTTTAAGCCAGAAGAGCAAGAGGAAATTAAAGAAAAATAACAACCTTCTAAAGAATATTCTCATCGTTCATTAAAAGAATTGTTTCTGAAGGAAAAAAGTGCACCTTTTAGCAAGGATATCTATGCCTAGAGTTGAAGACACATAGTAAGAAATTAGGAGTTGCTGAAAAAAACCTGAAACTCATAAAACAACTAAACAAGCAAGAAATTACAAGGACACGTTTTAGCCTGCTGTTTCACTTTCCACATAACCTTTATGCACACCACTTGTTCTGGAACATCCACAAAGCACTATGGCCCCTAAGAGGAGTCTTCCAGATGCACTGAATTACAGTGCTACTCAAAGTTTTGGCAGAGTGTGTAAGAACCATTTTCTCACCCTTTTTCTGCTCCATTCGACCCCCTTCCTTGATGACAGACCTCAGAGGATGTCCAAGACTTCCAGATAAGGAATGTGGCCATTATCTCTTCTTCACCCACTGATGAATAGGATCACAGTGTTAGGAATGTCATCTGAATTCCTGACAATTTCATGTTCCCAGCAACATAACTTACAAATGCATATTACCATTTACTGCAAGCAGAAATGTAGACGGTATGTGTAGCTTAACCAGGAAGGAGAAACATGTGTCTGCTCTCAAATCCAACGACAGTGAAGGCAGCCTAGAAAGTTCTTGTCTCCCAGTTCTGAGGCTATTTTCCACCTTGATACTGCCCTGCCATTTTGCCAAACTCAGTTTCCTTTTCCTCTCTTCTTTCTCCTGCCCTACTGTAAATAAAATTGAAATGGAGCTTTTGAACATTGTGTGCAGTTTCAACAGCAGCAAATCAAGAAGAGGCAGAACTAATTGCCAATATAATTTTTTGTTTTGCTTCCAAACTTTCAACCCTCTCTCCATTGAGCTGTTTTTTCTGCTTTTCCTGCAAAAGAAATATCTCTTGCCCTGCCCCCCAAACTGTCTCCAAATATATATATTGTTATTTTCCAGTTTATAACTGAAGTGTCTTAATGAGGCAGACATTCTGAGAAAGAAAACTGGAGAATACATAAATGGCTAAGAAAAATTTTCCAGTTTTTGATCTAAGATATCCTTAACCCTCTTAGTTAGCAATCAAGCTTTTTAAAGCCCTTAATTTTAAGAGAATTGACTAGTTATAAGGTGAGATGAAGGGGAAAATAAATATTTAATTTACAAATGCCAAATCTAGTCAGGCTCCATAGAAAAAAATATGACATCAATCCACAGAGAGAGCTTTCCTTGATATCTGAGCTGGCTAAGAAAGGGGGCTGCTCACATTGACTTTAAATAAATACAGCTTGTTTGACAAGCTAGAAAACACAGAACGTCTCTTTGGCCTTAACTGGATATTTGCTTTAACAAAAGTGAGGGGATAGGACAAAGTACAAATCTTCTCACCAGAAGCCAAAGTTTTTGAAAACAGAAGTTTCCTCCACTATGATGTTTTGCATGTTAGGCATACAATAGCTTTTGAATTTTTCAATCGCACTGTACCATTCTCCTTTCTTCTCTTCAGATTATCTCACTGCACCATAGCAGTAGAGCCAACTTCATGCTTCACAGGAGGAAAAGGGCTCTGGCATTTAGGGTCTGAAGGAATGTTTCCTTTCATTCCCGCCAGTAGGAAATACAGAGAGGTATTGTGCTCCTTCTTCAACTATTAACACTGTCATTTTCAGTGTGGTAAGAAGTGGCCTCCACATCAAGTGCTCAAATGGTGAATTTCCAAAGGCAGAGTGACTTTCTCAGAAACCCAAGCAATGAGTGTGATGTCACAGCATTTCTACCAGCGAGGGTCATGAACTGCTAAGATGGGGACAGAAGCTGTTGAGCTTTTGAATCAGAGCCTCAAAGGCTTATATTTAAAATGCTTGCCAGTTGAAATATTTTTGTTCAAATGAAAAGCTACTGAGAAACAGTGCAGGGCACAAGGCACCACCAACCAAAACTGTTCAACTGCATCTTACTACTGTTACAAAACCCCTTAATTTTGGGAAACTTTTGTTCTATATGTGCCAAATGGAAGGACGTGAACCTGAAAACTAAAAAAGTTCTGAGAGTGTCCCTCCCAAATTTGGAGAATAACACAGAAATTAGGTGTATTCATGTGCAAGGAGAACATGCCTGGGGGTACAGGACTGAACAAATTCATCCATTCACAGATACATACTTAATGAAACACTCAGGCAGAATTATTCTGCGAATGTCTGAGGCATGGATGAAAAAAGAAGCTCTCTCTGGTCTTTTATATCAGAAAGGAGATAAAAAAGACTCTGGAAGTGGCCTCCAGATGACAAGCCCTCTAGCACAAAACCCCTTAGAGATCCTTCATCTGAGCCTTTTAGTGACTTGAGTCTCCTGATGGCTTTTACAAGTGTCAGAAATTGTGACCATCTTCTTTTCTCTAGGTCTTAGCAGTGATAGTTCAGCAAGTTTCCTAGGGGAAGGTTCATTCCTGACTGTTTGTGATTAGCAGCTAGAGCACTTCTATTTTTTTTAATCCATCATTTTCTCCCTAGATGTTACCTCCAAGACTGAACCTGCTTCATTTTTATACAAAGGGGTATTGAAAGCGCATTTGCCATAATGTATTGTAATTTTCCCTTGAAAGGATATTTCATTGTACAGCTCAGCACATTAAAGTTTGAGAATTCCAGAATTAATGTTTATCTCTGATACCTTAATTTGCCTTCCTGTTGCTCAAGCTTTAGGGCATTGCCTATTAATAGTAAACAATTTGACTCCCCTTGGATCTCTGTTTCACGCATTGAAAGGCTAGCTCTTCATTTTTCTTTCCTTTTCATTTCTGATGAGGCCTGATTTAATGCATACCGACTGTTATTTACTGCAATGCTTCCAAATCCTCCCCTCAGGACAGAAGTAGCAATTTTAAAACGTATCACTACCAAATTGGACATGTGTACACAATGAATATTCATTAATCCTCCCTTACAGAACACTTTATGAACGGATGTGCTTTTTCTGCTTGAACTTTCACCCAAACTGCATTGATAGCAGTGTTGGGGATTTGTTCACTGGAGTACTGCCAGCCAGCATATAATAGGAACTTTGATTTTCTTGTGATGGGGATCTGAGCAACTTGGTCTTGTGAAAGGTGTCCCTGCCCGCAGCAGGGGTCTTGGAACTAGATGATCTTTAAGGTCCCTTCCAAGCCAAACCATTTTGTGATTCTGTGATTCTATCACTCCATGATTCTATGACGCTATGGTTCTATGATCCTGTGATTCTATGATTCTATGATTTTATGTTTTACACCCTGGTCTAATCCACGCCTATTACAAACTTGGGTCCATTTGCAGATGGGATTTCAGCAGGGCTGGATATGACCTACCTCTCCCACCAAAGCAAAAATACAATTAGAATAGATAAGAGACACACTTAAGCAACACAAAATGCAAACCTACAAGCAGATTAAACCTCCTGCTCACATCTGTAGTGTCTTGGGATATAGAAAGGAAACCAGATATTGGATCACAAACACAGCAGAAAAGAATGAGAGTGAGGTGTGCTGACCTGGGCACAGAGCACAGACATTAAAGCCTTCAGAGGATCCTTCTGCTCTACATATTTATTCTGTATGTTCACTTTCTCTTCCCTTTTCCTGGAGGCAAAATGATATGAGCAGTGTTTTCTTATGCTCTGTGTTAGCTAGGCTGTATGTTTCATTATTGATAATAGAGTCTATGAAGTATACATTATATCTAGGATGGCTTGGGGTTTATTGGGTTTTTATTTAGTTGGTTGGTATTTTTAAATTCCAGGTCTGGTTTCTCAACCATTTTTTAAGTATCTCATATCATATCTATGTCTTTCTCCCAAGCTATCTGCAGTACTTCCTGCAGCTAGGAGATGGATTAGAAAAATGAACTCACTGTGCAAGTTGCCAGATGCACATCTGATGATCTAATTGTTTCCAGTTGAGAACAGACTCATAAATCAGGCTACCAACATTTCAGAAACTTGTCCAAATCAAGGGCAGATTACAAAGCTGTCACTTCTCTCCCCACTATGTACCTTATATTGGTAGGGACAATGGATACATGACAAAAAGGCTTAACTCTTTCTTCCTGTCAATGATGCATTCCTTAAACCCTAGAGATATTTTGCAACTTAGCTATTGAACCCTTCCACCTGAAAGAACTTTGAGGTAAGACTGGGACTTTCTTTATATATTTTAATTCCTGTGCTTTGATGCTCTGGATTCATTACTTTTGGATACCATATGTGTGATGCCCCAGCTTGTGACTGTGAACATAAGCACAACCAGGCCCCATAATGACTATGCCTGGATTGTACAGAAAAAAACACCAAAACAACCCACAAATTGAGGCTTTGTATAATTCTGGGCTTCCAGGTGCTTGGGAGGAGGCAAGTTTGGAGCTAAATTGTTTTGAATTTGTTCAATTTTAGAACACTGCCATCTTGGCCAATACTCTTAAGAACAACTTTATGGCAAATACTATAGGTCCTGGCCAGGTACAGTCAAAATAATGCCTATACTAGAGATTAATATTAATGTCTCCATAAAAACAGCAAATATATGACTGTTTGGTATGGAGACTAAACCCCCCAGGATCTTTGAAGGAAACAAGTCAAGTATGTCAAGATGTCTGGACTATATCTCAGTGCCAGGAGCTGGACTTCATAACCCTTGTGGGTCCCTTCCAACTCAAGATATTATAGTCTAGTCTAGTCTAGTCTAGTCTTTAAAAAATCTGCAGGAAAAGAGAGACTTGACCATCAAGACAGCACAACAGTATCTATGCAAAATGCAGCTCCTGACTATAGAGTTTATTTTGGATGTGAACATATTAAGCATCAGTGTAAGATGTCACACTACTAAAAGCCTCCTGCGTTTTCTGTATCTTTGCAATATAATGTATATGTTTAGCAAATAGCTGTAGTGTGGTCTCCACAATCATATTTGATGCTGTAATTTATTAATTCAGTCATAACAGTGCAAAATCTGAAGGCCCATACTCAACCCAGTGATTTTTAGACACATCCCAAAGAGCCTTGAAGGGGAGCTTAGTCAGAGACCTTCATGTGGGTGCTGGAGAGAGAGATGAAAATGTTAGATATTTACCACACATTTTTTAACTCACCTTTTGATTTCATAAACTGAGGACAAATCTCATGTCTGTAAAGTCTGAAGGGCTCATGCATAATATGCAAAGTGTTCCACAGCCTCATTTCCTTCCAGAAATGGTCCACTTCACCCAGAAATTGTCCCACCCAGAATGCACAGTGGCACAGAAGTGCCACAGCTTGTTTATTTGCACAAATAGAAATATACACCTTCCCCAGCTTTCCTTACGTTTTTGCTGATACTTGCTTTGATTGCTTACTTCATTTTGCACTGTTTTAAGAACTCCACTTCTAACAGGATCAGTCCTATGAGTTCTAAGTTTATTGTAAGAGAAAAAAGTCAATAAAAACCTGAATTTTTAAAAAACTGAGACTCTCACTGGAAAACTGCAAATCTCTCACCAAAAAATACCTGACCAGAGGTTATATTGCAATTTCTTTATTTTACCACCATGTTACAATTAATCAGCTTTTTTTTTTTCCCAGCCCACCACAGATTTTTACTTCAGGAATTGATTTTGAGATGTGAATTATAAAGAAATAACTTCCATGACTTTATTAAAATCCACATAGATTGGATGTTCTCCCTGCAGTCATTTATCCTGGTACCTGCTCAGAAAAGCAACTTCATTCAGTTTTTTGTTTGTACAACTTTTGAAGATTACCTGCATTTTTTTTCCTTTTCCTGTTTCCCACTAATTATCTATCAGCCTGTGTTTAATGCCAGAACTCCCAGATTATGCCTGATCATCTCAGATATGATGGCTTTAATTCCAAGTTATTGAAATTAGTTAATAGACACTCCTGGTATTTCAGCTATCATTTAGAGCACTGAGCCATCTTGGAAGGCTGCTGCAAGTTTCCATTAACCAATGAATAAAATGGTTTAAACTGCCAACACAACGTATGAACTCATATTCTGTCCACAAACTAAAGTTTATTTCTGAGCTGTTTTGATGCTTTTGAAGTACTAACGATAGTCATTCAACTACTGCCTGCAACTTCACACCAGGTGATATAAATCAGAGAATTGTGTGCTTCTTCAGATGTAGCTGTAGCACAGTCATTTCCATAACTTCAAAATGCTGATCAAAAGGAGAAACAAATACATGCTACAGCTGGCACCTTGAATTATGCTATGTGAAGGAAATACTTGCATTTGAAGTAAATACTTGCATTTTCATTCTCTTTGAACCCAGTGAGGTTGAATGTATTAGGGAGAGAGAATTGTATTTTATTTGCAGCAAATAATTATTTAAGCCTGATAGAATTTATTTTCATCCCTATGCTTTTCATATTGCCCTCTGCCTTTAAAAATATTCTACTCTCAGACTACTGTCTCTGCTGAGATGAAAAATAACTTGTAGCAGATTACTTTATTTACTTGTGGCACCATGAAGCTGTTCTTGAGTTATTCTCAATTTTTAATTGCAATGAGTAGACACTGTTGACTTCAGGCATTGAACTAAATAATTTAACCATAATAGCAGCACTAAACTTAATATAATTATGTCATGTTAAAAATGCAGGATTGTAGTTCTGCTGTCATTGTATTGTAATTAAGGACTCCTCTGCCCTGCACAAAGTAAAAGCAAAATAAATTTAAAATAAATAGAAATACAAAATCTTCATAGCAACAAGGGCATATTGCTAACAGCTCTGACTTTATGTCATTTCAAAATGAGAGTTTAAAATGAGAACCTGCAGCAGGACCAGAGACATTGCTACAGCAACAAGACAGCAATGCAGAAGTGCATGGCCTCAGTGGCAACACAGGCTGTCTTGCACGCTGTGTGCCAGGGGATAAAATGCTTTGTATCTTCCTCTGCAGCCCCAAAGATAAATTCATTTTACCTGATTCATAAAAAGTGATCTAGATGGATCCAATTTCACCAAATGTCTTCCCTGCTTGGGAGTCCAGCAAGATACAGAACAGATGACTCATGTGAGAGAGTGAAGTTATCAATTTTAAACACCTTCCTCTTCCTCCCCAGTATTTGCAGTCCAAATGTTTAAGGAAAAAAGCACCTTACTGCTACTTGTAGGGTAACATTAGTGACACTACTTGAAGAGAGGCACAAGAGCTGCCTTCCACATTAACCAAATATTTGCCATTCGTCAATATAGCATGACAGCATCTTACCATTATTTTGCAAATGTAATGGTTGACTATAAGTAATGTAGTGTGTAGCCCTGGTCTGTGCCTGAGACGTTTTGGTTTTCTGAAATTCTTTTCCCAGGGAATTTCCTGTAAACAAGAGACATATTTTTGTAACTGTAACTTTGTTTAAATTCCTTTCCCTAGGAGGGACTTCTTGATGTCCCTTTGGTCTGACCAATGTGATTGAAGAGGTTTGTCTTTGTTTCACCAATCAAATTGGTCTGTGTAGAATAGTATAAAAGGGAGACACATCCCAAACATAAAGGAGTAATTTTTAGCCTTCTGAATTCGGAGTCTGTGTCGTTGTGGTGTACAACAGTGTCAGTAGTGTATAAAGAAAGATACAGAAGCAAAATCCTGGTACATCTTCCAGTATATTTGTGAAAATGTTCCTATTGTGTGTTTATAACACAGTTTAGAGTCTGAGGTAAAGGGAACAAAAATGCCCTCTCTAATACAAACACAAGATTAAAAGACACTGACAAGGTGTACAGTGCTGTAAATTCTCTTGGCGAAGCCAGGCTGCAGTGACAGGTGTCATGGACCCAGAACAAGGAAAAACATTTATAGCAGGCTATGCCAATTCACACAGACCAGAGCCCACTGCTAACTCTTTCCTTCTCTCTTTTATGAATAAATAGACTTGCTCTTCCTCATATCATGTGACCAAAATACTGGCATGTGCTGGCATGATTTCCACTGGACAATGTTCACATCTCGATATACTCTGAAGAGTTTATCATTCTTTTGGACAACTTGTGGACTCTACATAGTCAGGAGAAAGCATTCACAAGGAAGCTGTGTGTGGTTTTTAGACTTTTATGAAGAGACTTTCAGCACCTGGTAGATTCAGGCTATTGGTGAGGGAGATTATACTTCTGACAGGTCACAAAACAATTGAAAGATTTATAGAGACATGGCTAAAGGGTTGTACTTGTGAAGGAAGGAGAATAATTTTTTTATTGCTTCAAGGAAACATTTTCACTGAAATTAATTACTGTCATGAGAATTAGAGTGATTTAGCTAAGAATTTGAGTACTCAACTAATGATCTTTTCTTACAGTATTAAGAATAAATGTTCCATGGCCTCTGGCTCCAGATGAGAGGCTGTGACACAGAAGCTGCACAAGGCAATGAAGAGAAGGAATGTGAGCAGGTGCCACTATGAGGCTCTGTCCATGGGTGGACACAAGCTTTTATACCACCCCTCTTTATACCTTCCTGTAGCAGAGATGTGTTCTTCCTGCAGAACAGTGAATCCCAAAGCAAGCTATCAGTGTGCACAAGAGAATTGTTTTCCATGTGCTCTTAAGACATCTATTATGGGGGAAAAAAATTAAAAGGAAAAAAACCCCAACAAACCAACATTCCCAACAATTTACTGCTCTGTGGAGCTAATTGGAAGATTTTCCCTTCACACACAACCATGTTGTGTTGAAGAATTTCCCTTCACACACAACATTTCCTCACCTAGTGTGATCTTGCCAGACCTGAAGAATCCGCTGGAAACTCTTGGATAAACAAACAGTCTGAGAAGTTCTCTAGAGCACATCTGCTTCAGGTACATCACAGAAAACAGGATGCTTGCCACACGATCGTCTAGTGTTCTGTGTGGAAGTCCTGCCTTTTGTCCCTTGTATTTCCCACAGAACAAGCTGCTGACTCATGCAGAATTGATGGTGGCTGTTTGAAGGGGTAATTTGCTTCACAGTGTTTTAAAACAGCACGGGTCAAGGTTGGTAACATGATTTGGTGGAGCCTAATAGGTTTGTTCTGCAAATCTTTTGCAGTGTGTCTTGTTGGGGCTTTTTAAGATGAAGTCAAGCAGACAGAACATTAGATTTTGAATGTCACACCTCACCAAAATGTATCCAGCTGCAAAATTGCATCTAACTCTTAGAAGTATTATTAACATGCAGACAGCATGTTTCCTGGTATGGAATGATATATTTTCCTTGCCTCTTAAATGAAGCATAATCCAGAAGGTATAATTGCATTAGATGTGAAGTAAACTTGGAGCTGTGGGTCATAAATCAATAAATAACTCAGCCTGCAGCCTCATGGTTTATTGATTCACAAGCTGTTTATCGCCCCCCCATATATTCTGCATAAGATGCAATTATTGCTGAATTATCCCCTTTTTGCATGTACATAGACTTAGATATCTCATCAGAACAAATATATATTGCAAAGGTACAAGACTCCTATCAAGATGGCTTTGTTGTCTTTGTTAGTTTTAAAAGTGTATTAAATTCATTTGAGCCTTATGCAATCCTCACCTAGAATTTTCATTTGGTGATTACAATCACACCATTATCATCATTATTTTGATTATTTAGGACACGTTAACCTGGGTGAGATAGATTGTGTTTGGTATTGTGTTAAGCTTTTTCTACCTGGGGAAGTGACACAGGTCTGAGCAAACAGCAGGCTGAAGCAAAACTCTTGATGTTCCTGAAGTCAATCTAGGTGCAGTTTTCAGAAAGGGCTATCACTGAGGCAAATTCAGATTGTGCTAAATATCGGTACAGAATCTTTTGAGTCATTTTGGAAAGAATAGTGGACTTGTTTCCACGTTTGAATTTCTGGACTCAAATATCAAGAAAATCTATGGGACTGAGCATATGTGTATACTTATGTGAAGAAAGAATATATTTCCCTGAAACTGTGAGCCCAGCAGATTGCTAGAGACACCACAGCAATCAGAGCAGCAGAAGCAAAAAGCATCAGCAAGAGGACACATGAGGAAACTCATGGACAAGTAGAGACTTGAGTGAACAGGGGAATTATTTCCTGGAAAACAGAGACCCGTGGGTGGGAAGAAACAGCAAGAGGCAGAGCCCACGCTGGCAATGGAGGATATGTAAGCAGGCCAAACCCATCAGCCCAGGATACTGCAACAGGAAAGCATTTACATTTTGCAGTGGGGAGGTGCCCAGTAGTGGAAAGTAGTTGCTGGCAGCATCGTGACCACCCAGGAAAAGGCAGTGTCCTCTGCTTTTCCTGAGCTTTTAGCACCCAGTAGGAACAATGCAACTACACAGACAGAACTGTTGCTCAAGCATGTGGCCACCCAGATTTCTGGTTTTGGGATCTATGAAGGGATTTTCTGAGAGGTGGAAAGAGATTCCAAGCAAGCCTGTGGGAGTGTGACCAGATGGATGACTTGCTCTGTTTGGTGGCCAAGCTGAAGGAGGTGGCAAACCGAGGAGAATTCCAGAATCTGCCAGAGAGAGATTGGTCAGTGGAGCTGTACTCTGCCATCTCTGATGCATGGAGCCCAACTCAGTGTGGCCACTATGGAAAAAGGTCTAGGATCTGCTTTGTGCCAGGAGAAAGACAGCTTTACAAGGGGTCAGGAGGGGTGGAAGAAGGCTACAGCACAGGGCAGAAAGGAAAAACTTTCCTGATCCTGTAAGATGTTGTTGCAGAGTATATTTGGGGCTCTGCGTACCTTAGACAAAGACCATGAGGTAGAGGAGGAGCCTATGCAAGAAATCTTGTCAAGATCAGAGAGACCAACAAAAAGCCTTGCAGCAAAACCTGCAAAAAGAGACCTTGCAACAAAACCTGCAAAAAACCAGCTCCCAAAAGAAACAGCAGTGAGTTATGGTCATTGGAGGTTTTCTCTTATGTGGAACAGAAGCACCCATTTGCAGACAGGATCCTCTTTTCAGGGAGGTGAAATTTTTGCCTCCCTGGGACAAAAATTAAGTGTTTTATCACAAGATTGAAAAGTCTATCAGAAACTTCAGACTATTATTAATTTCTACTCTTTCATATGAGTACTAACGATGGTGCTGAGGGAGGCACCCTGAAGGGAGGGTGGTGGATGAAGCTTTTCTGCATTTTAATGACAAGTTGATTTTGCAATTAGTTATAGTATACTGATTTATGAACAATGGAAGGCAGAAGAAATCCTATTTTAGCTCCAAAATTTGTGGTGTCATTCCCTTTTCTTTTAATTAAATAGTAAGGATTCATTTTATGACCAATATGGCACTATTTAATTGAAAAATAGTACCATTTTTTCCTCTTGGAAGAGATAAAGACCACATTACTTGTCATTGGAAAGTTCTTATAGTGCTAGCAATTACAGAAGTCTACATGGCAATGGGTCAGAAATGCCTGAATCATTAGATGTGTCTGATGTCAGTAACATTCCTGAATTGTTACAGATGCTGAAAATTTTCAACTCCCAGAGTTAACTCAGCTCTCAGCATTAGACAATCTGTGCTCTTCTAGTTCAAGGCAACAGGATACTGTTGAGGTAGTGCCAAAACTTTGTTGCATGTCCTGTTTTGCCTAATCTTCAAATGGGGGCTTGAAAAATTGTATGCAGAACAATGCATTAAAATTTCTTCACATATCACTGGTAAACTAAAGGAACAGATTTTTTTTTTTTTTTTGCCTGACTGGTATATAAGCTTTCAGGCACTCAATCCATGTACCTGTATCCTTGAGTGAGGCTCTTATTCCCTCGTATATACATCCAAATGGGTAAAGATCACAAGTGATAGTGTCTATCATAGTGAAATACTTACCTATTCCTCATGAAGAGTTTTGAGATAAGCAAGGGAAAATATAAGTTATGTATTTACATGAGATGTTTTGATTTATTTGTTTAAAATAAGTTTATCTGAAAATTGAAAAAAGGACTCCACTGCACTATCCCTTCTCCAGATACCAATACACGAATTTCTGCATTCTTACAGTCTTTCCTTTGGAAAAATGCTTCTGTGTTACAGAAAAGATTCTGAAACCTAAAATACGCATAAGCCCAACAACTGACATCATATCAAACCCTGAGAGTTCACCCACTCCTGACTGTATTTCACTTCATGTTTGAGTTGCATCCAGTAATGATAACGAGGACTCACAGATTGACGGACGAGATTGTGTGAGAGGTAACTTGCAGTTTGTCACCTTGACAATGCTCAGCAGTGAAACCAGCTGCTATTGCACTGTAATGCATTGCTTGCTCTGTCTTATTTATTATAAGCCATGCACAAACCATGCACATTTTTTACAGATATAAACATTTCTTCTTATGAAACCTGTAGGACAGCTCAGAGCACTGGGCCAAGCCCAAGAAGCATCAGGTGCTATAGCTGTTGATGGATTTCTGGAATCCATCATGGAATGAAAGTGCAGTTGGCAGAAGAGTCTTTGTGTTTGGTTGGGTAGCAGGAACAACCTAAGACTGAGGACAGAGCCACTTGAGATAGTGTGTAAATATTTTGTAATAGTGACAGGATAATCAATAGCCTTAGGTTGGATTCACACAGCTGGTTACCCTGCATCTGCTCAGAGCATGAGGTGAATGATGGAGGCTTCTCCCAGCACTCTTAACCATTCACACATCTCCATTATGGCTGGACAGCATGTGTAAAAGTTATTTTATGGGAAGCTGGAAAAGAAAAAAAAAAAGAGGAGAAAATAGCTATAAACACCCAGCTACAAAAGAAATCAGATTAGGTATGTGTCACCTTGTGATGTAAAGCTGTCACTCACGCAGGTTGAATTCAGGGAAGCTGCCACTCAGTCTACTAGATCACAGGTATAAAAGACAGAATGCCTCAGACAGTCCAGACAGCAAGGCGTGCATATGCTAAGCAGAATGAGTGGGAAAAAGGAGTGGCAGTTGTGGGACCCCACTACAGCACGAGCTAGTAGAGCTATTGTTTCACATTACAAAGAATTGCTATCAAAGCAGTTCAAAACCTATAATTGAACCATTCTAAATATGTATTGAGGTCAATTAACTTTATTAAAAAAAACCTGATTATGTTTCCTATTTTCTCAGTTAGTTGCTATGCACTTTAAACCTTGTTATTTGTGTTTCTTTTTTTCTTAAAGAGTAGCATTCCATGCAATCAAATTAAATCCTCCTGGGCAGACCCATGATATTGACTTATTTTATAAACCCCTTTGGAGCTCAAGTATTGATTGTTGTGCCTCGTTCAAAATACTGACTTTGTACATTCAATGTCATCTGTACCATAAAACTATCGAATATTTTATTAGCCACATTATTGCTAGAACTGTGATGTGTTCCTCCAAGCTTAAATGTGAATATTTGTCAGTGATCACAGCCTATCTCTACATAGAAACAACCACAGCATTGGAGAAAGGCTTAGTGAGATTGATCTGTAACCAGCAAAAGTTTTACATCTTCACACTGTGGGAATGGAAGCAAAGGGCATGTACGGAAATGTCTTGGTTTGGAAAGACAGGTATCTGCCAGGGAAAGCTGGAGTTTCCCTTAGAATGGAGAATGTAAACCCCTCACCCCCACCAAATTATAATTTTGCAATTAAGGGCTTTCAGACAAAGATTTGGGAATAGGAATAACAGTTATTTACTAGGAATATTAACAATACAAATGTAGTAGAAAACAAAACCACCCAACCAAACCAGCAAATAAACAACAATTTAGGAAAACCCTGACAGAGTCAGAGGGAATAACCTGATATCCTGTTGGTCAGGGTGTTGAAAGCAGTCCAAAAGTGAGTCCTCCTGGAGTGGCAGATGTGGTTCTATTGAAGTAGAGATGATCCTGTAGAAAAACAGGTCCAGTGATGGTGAGAAGGGGTCTGGTGATAATGAGATGGGGTCCAGTCTTCCTCCGGGAATCTGGTGAAGCTAGATGCCTTGTGTTCCTGTGTCTCAGGTGGGAATGGTTGGTTCCCCCCACTGGGTGGAGCATCTCACAATAGGATGATGGAATGTGGATGTACTGCTTTGGGGAGGTGTTAATGGCCCATTAGCAGAAAATATTCCCCTGGAGGGAGGACAGGTAGTGAAAGAGATAAGAAACACTGCCCCACCTGGTTTTAACAGTTGGCCCATTATCAAAAGGCACCCGCCCCCCTCCTCCCAGAGTTACAAGAGATAAAGAAAAACATCTCCCCAACTGCTTTTAACAAATGAAATAGAATACACACCCCTGGCTCCACAACCCAAAACAGGAAATAAGTAAGAATCAAATAGATGTGCAATTTTAATTCCACAGTTTCATTTCAAACTGAGATAGATTTTCATCCAAGTCACACTCCTTAGAAATTTTATATCCAATAAGACATAATATTTTTAAAATATATTCACACTATCTGGAAAATTGCTTCCAAGTCCTCCCGTTGAAAGAGATCACCACCACAAGCCTAAGATCATTCTGTCCCAGTGAGATTTGTGACAGTTTTTTCTCCCCAAGGACAATTTTGTTACAAATGTTACAACGTTAATAACGAGGCCGTAAATCCAAAGGTGTTAAAAAGGAATGGCCGATCGTTTATTGTTGCAAACTTGGCTACAGGAACAGGAGGCTAGGCTAGTCCCAGCCTCACACGGCAAGTCAGAGTAACAAAAAAAAAAAACGTGCGCACGGACGCACGGGCCCCTCCCGTCAGGACAGTCCAGTTCCTGAGAGAGAAGCGCCCCCCTGAGGGTGGTCAGTCCCTTTTAAAGCCTCTGTCCCCTCAGGGATTGGTCCGTTTTGGATCCTTTCCCGGATTGGTGTATTCTTCGGGCTCTCATTGGCTCTTAGCGGGGTGCTTTCCACACCAATCATTCCTTCCCGCCATGTTTTGATTGGGTGGTCATGTTCCAATGAAGGCTCTGGGTGGTGGTCTCAGTTTTGAGTTGTTTGGGGGAAGGGTAGAAGATCCCCCTTTTCTTTGGTGTTGTCCCTTTAACTAGATTCGGGAAGGCAGCCGCACAGAACTCTCACAAACTTCTTAACTAAACACTTGTAACAATATCTAACAACTAGTGAACAACATTACAACAGTGAATATCCCCAACAATTCAGAACTCGTTGCAAAATAAACAGTTACAAGTAGAAAATGAGACATCAATTTCAGTTTTCTTGTATCTATAACAATTTCACTGCACTGGAACAGATTATGAAGAGGAAGGATGATAATTTAAACCACTAAAACCTTCAGTTCAGGACTGGGTTCCCTTTTGTGAGTATGCTCCAGTAATTCACAGGCCTGTTTTCAGAAGCAGTTTGATCAAGTTCTCAGGATTTAGCACAGTCCTCCTATGTCATCTCTCTGCCAAAGGAAAATACCATTCTCCATTTACACTTCATACATTGGAAGTACAGAGCTTAAAATGCTCTAAACCAAAGCTCACATACACTGTTGGAAGCTTACTAGAGCCACACTGCAGCTGTGCTATGCTGATCCATGCAAAGGGAGAATAGCAACAGACCAAAACAAATCAGTGCCTGGGCTTTTAATTTTCTATCTATGATGAAATGAGATGGTTTCCCACAGGGAAGCACTTACTGATCAAAGGTTTTCTTGTATTATGAGGTCAACAAGGCCAGCAGAGGTGACACCATTATTCGTATAAGGCTCCAGCTGGGACAGGTTTTCTGATAGAGCAGTATTCAAATTCTCCAAAATGTTTGGGCTGACACAAAAGCTGGAAAATACCAGACTGATCAGCTAAGCTATAGAACAAGGCCTTCGTGTTACAGAAATACCAGACTGTGACTCAAACTGCTTGACAAAGGAGTATCTCCAGTCTTCAGAAATCTGCCTACTGAGAAGCTAGAGTAAGACACTAAAGGAATGTGACAAAAGTCCTTGAGGTGAAATGTTAGCCCACTAAGCTCCAGCTATGTTGAATGCCACAGCCATTCAGTTGGAACTTTGTGGAGGTCATTCCCATCTGAATTTATGGTCACTATTTATATGACTGTGGAGAAGAGAGGAGTACAAACAAGTTCCAGAAAGATTATACTCACAAGACTGTCATGCTAGTGCAGGTTATCAAAAATTCAAGACAAGGGGCAGATATGTATATCTTCAGTCCATGGAGTATGGTTTGGCTTTTTTTACTAACTGTGTCATTTTGAGTAATTGAAAGGCTTTAGACAATAATTGCAATGTAAACTCAATTCCTATGAAGAGAAACAGTTTTATGCAATGTAATATTGTATGGGTAAGATAATCACCCAAGAACCAGTAAAACAATAATCTGCAAAGCTGTACAGCTAGGGAAGCATAAAGATTGAATACCATTTTCTGTGCTTTAGCAAATGACGACTCAGTGTCTGGCATGTATCATGTGATTAAAACAAAACACAGAGAGTGCTACAGAGAATTTGTGGGTTCTGCTTAAAAAGTGCTGTTTTGTGTTACAGGGAAAGTCAATACAAGTTATTTCATTGACATAGCCCTGGGAAATTTGCAGAATTCTCACAGTTTTGCAGCTCCAAGTCATGGCAAGTAAACCTTCCAAAACCTGTCTTCCACCTGTCACCATCACTTACTCTTTTCTCCATTGTTCATATACAGGAAATGAAGTAAGAGGCCAAGAGAATACCCAAATCTGTGCTCTAAAACTATTGTTATTAGTAGGAAACACACTGCATATAAATATTACACGGTGCTTTTATATGAGTAAAGACAATTATGCTGGTATCATTTGAGCAAAGAAAAAAAAAAAAAAGACCTTTAATCTAGAGAAAAGAGGGCTGTGGGGGGATGTCATAGCAACCTTCCAGCCTTAAAGGGGACCTTACAGGAAAGATGGGGAGGGAGATTCTATTAGAGAATATAGTGATGAGGAATAACAGATTTAAACTGAATAAAAGGGATAGATTTTGATTGGGAAGAAATTTTTTACAATGAACATAGTGGAACAGGCTGCCCATAGAAATTGTGGATGCTCCATGCATGGAAGTGCTCAAGGTCAGGTTGGATAGGGCTTTGAGCAATCTGGTCTAATAGAAGATGTCCCTGCCCATGGCAGGGGATTTGGAACTAGATGATCTTTAAAATCTCTTCCAACCCAAACTGTTCTGTGGTTCTGTGGCTCTATGGCATGAGTTAAGCTGTGAAATACAGCTTGCCAAAGAATGTTGCAGAAGCTAAAAATGTGTGTGGATTCAAGAAGCAATCAGATATATCCAGGGAAGCAAAGCTCACAAAAGCCATTAAATGCAAAGACATGATTTCCTCCAGGATGCACCTCAGACACTGACAAGGATGCAGGAGAGAATTTTGTGTACAAATGATATTTCACACCTTTGTCCTCTCCTTTCCTCGGTATCTATCACTGGTCACCAGTTAGCGACTTACAATATGATAATCTATTATTTTTCATCTAAGACCTGTTACTTCAAAAAACATATGAACAAATTATTTATTCCCTGTTTCTCCCTTAAATTACTATCAGTCTTGTGCTGGTGCTGGTCATGTCTTTGCCTGGTGCTGACCTGAGGCTGGAGCCAGCTGCAACAGAGGTGGCTGGGGGCTGCAGAGCATCACGGGGACATGGAGCATTTCTGCACTGTGCTGTGCTAAGGCAGCATGAGAATCTTTTCTTGCTGGAGACTCTGCCCTAAAGACTACTCTATTTCATGGATAGTATAATGTTATTTTTTCTTCCAGCCTGTAACCTGTATTTATGGTAGTGACTTAGATGTCCCTGGAGTTATTTGAGCTGCAGTGTTAAGAGCTGCCAGGGAGAGAAATCATCTTGAAGTCCTTTTGAGAAGGAAGAACACCAAACCATACAAGTTTGGGGCAGCTGGGATTTGGAAGCAGGGGCAAGCCTGCTGTTGGAGAGGGGGACTCACTGCAGATGCGCCACACCTGCTCCATAGAATAGATTTTGGAAAGGAGGTAATGGATCTCTGACACCCAGGGTTTGCAGGGCTAGGGTGAGGTCTGCCCACAGATTATTTGTTGGAGACTAACTTTTTATTGTGGCAAGTCAAGGACCTAACAAAAAGTGTCCTTCAAAATCACCAGTACCATCATATGGCCACGGCTTTCTCCAAATTCTCTCCGGTCAGATGCAGGCACAAACAGAACAGAAGGGCCATATAGTATTAGGGGCAAGACATATATAAGCCTTAAAAGCACACAGCCAAAGCACTGGGATAAGAGAGTCAGAGGCCTTATAGCTACCTGGTTAATCTGGATCTTTCTTTCTAAGACAGTATAGCAAAGTTAAGACTAAAATGATCCAACTACCACCGACAGTTTCTACCACTGGCCTTTAAAATAAATAAGCTAAATACTCTATGCCATAGAGTCAATTCCCAAGGATTGCACTCAATTAGATTTCTCCAAACAAAATATAAATGGTACTGATTGTATAGCCAGGTGTTATGTTGAGGACATGTACGGAAATGATTTGGCAGTTCTGGTTTAAAGGAAGGTCTAAAAGCAAAAATGAAAGGAGGGGAATCTTTAGAGAGACAGAGCCTGTCCTCCAGGCAAGTAGCAGTAAGGTCATATCCAGGCTTAATGAATAAAGAAGTATCCATTCCTGTTGCTCTTTTTCTGAAATTACTGCCTGAAGTTCATCATTATGCAAAGAATAGGAGTGTGCTACTGCTGCTGCCAACCCTACCCTGCTTCTTTCAGCATTCACTATAACCAAAATCTCTCCTAAAAACAAATGCAGACATACAAAATAATAGGAAATACCTAACAGAAACTGTCTTCTAAAGCAAACATGTGTCTCTACCAGCAGCAAATATGACAGTCCTCAATTCCTCAATAAAATACCACAAGAAATCAGTGATAGACTAAGGATCTGAATCTATAGTCTTCTTTATGTGTAAGATGTGTCTTTTTTGCATATCTTCCTTTATCCCATAGAAAAAAAAGGCTGGAAAATACACCATTAAAATTTACACAGATCTTGAAAGTTATTATAAAAAAACCCAAACCAAACAGAAGTAGAAGTCTCATCTGTCAGTGTTGAAGATCTCAGTGTTGAGCAGATGGCTACAGCACAAGAAAATCATCACACCTTTTTATTAGTAAATTGAAAGGCATTTGGGTAGCACTCACCATAATCATCATTTTCACAAGCCCTAGAAATTGTAATAAGCTTTTAGAGAGCAGTTGACTTTACAACATAATTGAGAATGGTATCTTTAGCTTATCCACCCAAAAGCTAGAATGTCATTGAATCTTTAACGGGAGTTTGACTACAGATAAATGGACCATTCAAAACAGACACACATTCAGAGAAAATTCCCCTTGCATTCCTTCCAAACCTCCCTAAAGTTAATAATATCTCTGGAAGAATTTCACTCAACATTATGGGGGGAAAAGCACTTATCTTTCTTTCCTTTCTTTTTATTTATTTGCTTTTATTTAAATTTTGTGTCCAGAAAGCCTGCTATCTCACCCCAAAGAACAGATTTTTTATCTGTTCTCTTTCTGTTTAAATTTAAATAGCGTGTTTTAGAATTTTCCCTGGATAACACCAGCTTGGCCTGCAACCAGACTGAAACCAGCAGGTGGAGCCAAATCTGCTTACTATACACTAAAATTAGCACTTGCTCTGAGTGATTGAAGGTGTCTTCGTCATGCACGTATTTTTCAGCTGGACACAACCCACCTGGCTTCTCCTGCAGAACCTTCAATCATATTTCACCATTATCACTGCCACTGTATTTAACTGTGGCAGGAGTGTGTTTCTGCAGGAAGCAGGCTGAGCATTTCACAGCAACTAATATGTCAAATGCCTCTGCAAGGACTCAGCTAAGAACTGAGTGCCAGGACTGTATAACCCAGGCTGCTGATATGCATGTGGCCCCAAATCACACAGGAAGCCTGGCAAGATTTAAAAGCCTTGGTGAGACGAAGTTTTATGCACCCTGCTGCTCTATACCAGCACCCAGCTCTGTACCAATGCACACGCTGAGGCGAGGTCCATGGTGCACACGCAGCTTTTGAGGTGCAGGGCAAAAATCCCCTCCTCTGTCTCATTTATTTTGAGCTTCTCTGCTCAGAACCTCTCTTCCCAAAGGCCTTGCTATTGCTTGTCACCTCCAGCTGAAGCAGATGCATTTGCTGGTGCTCCCCTCACTGTCTTAAGCAGGAACAAACTCACAGAGATCTGCTCCTCTGAAAGGCAGCATGAGTCATGTTCAGAAGCAGAGAATCAGCAGGACTTGCCCATGTGATCTCTTGACACACTGAGACCAGAGACAGGGAATTCTGACCTTTACAAAGGAAAGTGAGGGTGGATTCTCAATGCCACCAAAGCAGTGGGGATCAAGATCCAGAGGTGAGCCTAATAGAACTCAGGGCCCTTGAAGCTTTACACAGGAAAGCAAGGAAAAGCTGAGAGGCACAGAGGACCCTGAGTCTGAGATGGTGACATCTCTGCCAGAGGTGACATCTCTCCTATATTCTTATTATAGTTTATATTATGGGACCAAATTGGGTGGCGATTGCTTCAGCTCTTCCAAAGGAAGAGAAGAACTGATAGGGAGCACGTGGGGTTTTAGTCACCATTTCAAGAATTCAGCCCTTGGGCAATGTCCAGACAGAAACAGGCAGTGCAGAAAGATGTGGGTAATGGGTGATGGGTTGTCACTCCCGGGAGGACTTGAAGTGAGACCACAGGTTTGTTCCTGGAATTAGTTCTCAAATTGTGATTGATTCTGCTTTGGCCTCATGTCTATCTGTGGGTCCCACTAACCCAGCTTTGACTTCCCAGTCCAACTCCACTCATGACCCTGGAACTCACAGAAATTTATCTAAAATCCAGTTGTGGAGCATAAGCATCTCACTGTACAATGAGACAGGCAAGTCTTTGGTACAGGGTCACACTGAGTTCCAAATTCAAAAAGGAGATGGAACTTTCAAAGAAACCTGAGTTAGAGCCTTTGAAACTACTCATAGTTTGGGAATGGGCAGGAAAATCTGGTTTAAGGCGTAAACTATTCCCTCAGCACAGCAATGAAGTGCGTTCTCTGAGAATATAGGCAGGGTTTCTTTAAATAGCCTCTGAAGTAGATGAAATCAGTTGTCAGTCAGTTGGACTAGAACATTTCTGTAGGTCCCTTCCAACCTATTCTATTCTAATTCTATTCTATTCTATTCTATTCTATTCTATTCTATTCTATTCTATTCTATTCTATTCTATTCTACTGCTTGGCCTGGATCAAATTCAAGGCCCAGGTGAGGCATTGTCCTAGCTAGACAACATGTCCAAATACAGCAATATGTTACTGTTAGACACGTGGATTTCAAATTCCAACCTGAAATAAAGGTAAGAGGGACAATAAAAAAGCAGAGTGAAAATAGCAACCCAAATCTTTGGCTCTGGACCATCTGTATAATCAGAAAGGATGAGGAAAATTAGTAGGAGCTGCTCTATCCATTGTAACAGGTTATTTGGAAAAATATGGTAAAATATCAGACCCCCAACAATGGCTGCATTTTCAGCAGAGTTTGGAGTGATAATCTGTGCTGTATGTAAAGTATATGGGTAGACTTTGAGATGGCTTTGTAAGTAGTAGCTGCTATTATTTTTATAGCTTGGATAAACCATCATCACGCCACTTATATAATTACATTGTGCAATCGTTTTTTTCTGGGAACAATCCCAGAAGTTTAGCTTCAGTACCAGAAGTTGCCTGCCATTGTGTCTGACTTTACCTGAGTGTGGAAAAGTCAGGGCATTGCTGAGCATATGAAAGTCACCTGAGGTTTCACCTGAATGCCAAATACACACAGACTGCTCACACACTAACAGGCATGCTGAATTGCTGGCAATATCCCCCTGCTTTGTTAGCAGACGATGGTTGTTTCCATGCTGAAGAACTACACAACTTCTGCAAGTTCCAACTTCCCTGGGAGGCCTGGGCTGATCAGTTCAGCTGCTTTCACATGGTAAATGAACTAGAAAGGAAGCTGGAATGTTCAAGAGGGCTGTGTGGCACAGCTAAGCCCAGTTCACACTGCCTGAGCATTGTCTATATCAGGTTCCAGCAGTTTCAGTATTAGCTGAATCAGTGGGGATGAATTTAGTAATTTCCTTGGGCCCTGTATGAACTGTAAAACCAAAAATAGGGACTGAAGCAGCAAGGGTATTGTAGACTTTCTGCATCTGTCAGGTGCAGACCTGAAAAATTACTTCAATTGAGAAATGATACATTTATCTACCACAGAATTTTTGTGCAGTAGCAAATAAGGGGCATATTGCTGTTGTCTTTGGGACTATCCACCAATTTCAGGAGAGGAGGATCAGGCCTAGTTAATGCCTCCGTGGTTATGTTCTGAGTAGAGTTAAGTAGTCTTCATATCTCACTTGAGCTGAAACAATCCTTCTTAATTCCTGAGAAGATCCTCCAACATGTAAACAACATAGAAAATGCTAGTTGGATATGCTAATTCATTCTTCTACATGGATTAGACCACATATAGAAGTAAACTTTCTAGAGAAGCCAGAGAGAGCGAGTGTTTAGTCATAAGATAACTATTCGAGTATTCTGCAATTTTCAGGTATTTCAGGTTCCTACTCCCAACATACTTATGAATAATAATAAACACGTTTTCCATTATCTTCTTATGGCTTTGCTATAAAAGAAAAATTGCAGATGTTCTCACCACTCAACAGCAGATCTAAAATTGGTGAAGAACTGAGAGGCAAGACTGAGGAAGCAGTGACTGGACTTCTGGTCCATCTATGGTTGGACTTCTGGTGCATCCTCTCCACTGTCAGCTGAACCTGAAGTACAAACTCAAGTACACTGTTCTCTGTTTCAGAGGGATCCTGCCTCACTTATAATGTCACCCCTGTGGATTTCCATCATGACTAGAAGTAATATAACCTTCATCAGGAAGGTCTCACAAAATTACTTTAGTACACTACTGACTAAGCCATGCCAGTTCCTACTCTCTTTTGTCTCAAAGGGTTAGTTCCTAGTGAAAGCATAAAGTATATGGCAGTGTTAATTTTTCTTTTTTTCTAGTTCTCTCTGACCAGCATTTGACAACCCACTACATACTTTTCTTGATCAATATCATGTGTATATCATAAATAAATTTTTCCATAAGAGACAAAAGGTTATATGTTTAAGCATGCAAAATTCACATGCACACAGTTATTGGACCTCGTGTAAGACACAGAGCTGTTAAACCCTATTCCATATCATGGCTGATGTGATTTAACAGGGTTCTGGTTCATTATGAAGATCAGCCTTTCAAATTCACTTCTTCAGCTCTGCTCAAACCATGACATTCTCATTAAGTAAATGAAGAGCCTTCTCTCCTAGTTCTCATTAACGATAACAAAAATGAAGAGCATTCCCCTAAGAAGTAACTCCAGAGACATCACTGGGCATAAGACTGAAACTAAGTGACCCAACTCCCATCACTATCTACAGCACAGGTGATTAGGTGGGTTGGTGGGATAGAACAGCCATTCTTTGGCATACTAATCCAACACAAGCTATTTCTGGATGAAAAGTCTGTATCACATTTAATATGAGGAGATCTCACATAAAAACATATCAGGAATGGCAGAAGTTTATCTACCCATTAAACACCGACTCACACTACTACCCAGCCTTTTTCACTTGATGGTAACACAGATTTTATAATTTAGAAAGATCAAAGCAAAGCACTTCCTAAGGGGTTTACTTTTGTCTGTAAATTTTATCTTAGTTATAGAACAACTAGGAAATAAATCTGGTAATGTTTGCCATTTGCAACAGATAACCATTTTTAGTGATCTTTAAATATAACATCATAAGAAACAGGAACCAGAAGAGAGAAAAAAAAAGGTAGGCTACAAAAATAGATTAAGCAAAAAATATAAAATAGTATTTTCCCAGACTTAAAAGCAAATGCTGTAAGCCATAAATTCAATCACAGAGTCTAATATTGATACCTAACTGATGGAGGAAATGAATATTAAAGTCAGATATTTAATAAGGAAGATGTTCTTTCAGCATAATAAATAGGTATTTGTAAATCTCTGGCCACAAGTTACACAATAAGCAAAAACAACAAAAGAGAAAAGGATATTAGTTACCATCTGGGAGAAAAGAAGTCACTGTAACTCATCCTTGAAAGTGTATATGAGAAACTTAATAATCAACTGCTTTTCTAGCTATCTGCATTTTAAACAAATCTAAAAAAAAATAGGCATGGATGCATATTTTTGCATGCATAAAATATTTGGATGTAAATGTAGTTGTTGAAAAAATAGCAGTGCTCTCTCTTTCTCTTTATAACTGAGTGCTTTGGTTTTAGAGAGTTTCCTCTGAAAAATTTCAAATACTCTTCACTATGTGAACTGAGGAAAGATGGAATTTTAAAACACAGGTCAAGTGTGTGATGGCAAAATTGCAAGATTATTGATGGGTTTCTGTGCCTGTTTGCTGCCTTGTGAAGTTCTAGTGTAAAAGCCAGTAAGTGCAATGATATGCAGCTCCTCATGCATTTCAAATACTGTAAGAAAGACTGATATTATTTTCAACTGAGACACAGGAAGAGGAAAACAATTCTCTAAGATTTCCTGCCAGCCTGTACAGAGGTGAACACAAAAGACTGGCAGGCTTCCTGAGTCCAACTATGCTCAACCTTGGCTGCTCTGCACACTTGTGGAGCCTCTTAACCTGATGGCTTTTGTCCTGACAGAAGCAGCCTTGCTCACTCCCATGATTTAACAGAGATCTCTATGATGTTTCAAAATCAAGCAGATCTGACCCAATATTTAAGTTTAGCTTAGCACAGAATCAGGACCCAAGCAAGGGTAGTGCTGACCAGAGGAAAGCCCATGGTAGGATACCTGGCTTAAATGAAGCATGATAAACTCAGGCTGCAAATCACAGAATTGTAGAGTGGTTTGGGTTGGAAGAGGTCTAAAAGATTAGCTGGTTTCAGCCCCCACCATCATGGGTAGGACACCTCCTTATTGGATCAGGTTGCTCAAAGTGCCATCCAACCTGGCCTTGACTGCTTCCAGGAAAGAGGTATCCACAACTTCTCTGGGCAGCTTGTTCCAGGGTCTCACCACTGCCACAGTAAATAATTTCTTCCTGATATCTAATCTAAACCTACCCACTTTGGGCCAGTAGCCTCTCTGCTCTCCACCACTAAAACCACACCTTCCTCAGCGAAGCCCGGCACCTGATGCAAATATAGCCTGGGCACCTGCCAGTCTGGAGGTGTAACTCCTATTGAAAATCCTCTGCTGACAGACTGTGTAGACTTTGAAACAATGGAAACAAACTACATTTTTCCAGACAGAAACATCCATTCAGGCTTCATTGGTCCTTGGTCTCCACAGAGCTCCAGACTTGATGGAGAACTCGCATTTGACAGCAAAGCCTCTGAAGATATAGAAGATGTTGACCACTATTCATCAAGGACAAGCAAGCTGAACAACTTGCCAAGTTATTAGTAGTAATGATGGTGATTCCAATTAGGCAAAAGGTTACAAATTCCCTGCCAATTTCTGTCATTTCTGTCACTGTGGCAAATGGGCCTTTGAAGAAGACTTTTACATCTTCAGTTGGAAGCACAGAATTAAACCCAGCATAAGGCAGCTGCAATGCTCTGCTGCTAAACTCAGACAAGAGGGAAAACGGAGAAATTGATTATTCTCAGCAGAGAGGGGTGATTAGTCTAATGAGGGATGCACAACTGTGGGTATCAGATACAAGTAATGGCCTCCCTCCGACATAGAAAGCATGCCTCTGGAACTGCAATTCTCTTCATCTCCTGGGATAAAAAGGTCCTATGAGGAATGACACTGGGATAATTGAGCAGCAGACCACCAGTCCTGTTTTCACTGCAAACCCCCTGATATTTAACTCTGTTGCAGATTGGCCCTTTTGGCTAGGAACTGTAGGGAAAGAAGTCTGAGACTTTTTAACCCCAAGGAACATGCAGCTTCATAAAAGGAGAAAAAACATGAGAAAAGACAGGCATAATAGATAAAGGAGGACATAAATGTGGACAGAGACAGGGAAACTGGTAAAAAGTGAATGAGTCTAGTGGGTCTCATCTTGTAGGTTGGTTAGAAAAGTTACTCTTCACAATTTTGCTCAATACTGAGCACAAGTGGTGCTGAAGCCATCCAAGCTGTAATGT
The DNA here is from genome assembly GCA_016584745.2 of Phylloscopus trochilus trochilus. NCBI lineage: Eukaryota > Metazoa > Chordata > Aves > Passeriformes > Phylloscopidae > Phylloscopus > Phylloscopus trochilus. The sequence goes on along the minus strand of WQNJ02000007.1, from coordinate 55,312,669 downwards.
TAATACCACAATTAATCAAGTTAAATTAAATTAATATCACTATTAATAAAGTTTGTAGAGAGAGTCTCTAAAATAGAAGACTATATAGTAACTCCAGCTGAATATCATGTTAATTTTTATGTTTTGTCTAGCATACAGCCCACGGATTCATCCAGTTCCAGAAGCCACTGGCTTTTCCTGTATCTTTTCAGAAACTGTTTATTTTCAGAGGCATACAGAGCATTTTGCTGGCAGTTTTTATGAGTATCTGGAGCTCTCTGCTGCAAATTTTCCCTGAAGTTCTCCAGCAGCTGGCCAACATGGTCCTGTATGAATGTTTGAGAGATGAAGAAGAGAGAAAATAAAATTTTTGCTCAATACTGGGATATATTTAATGAACTACATTTCCTCTTAAAAAGGCTAATGCTGGCTGCTATAAAGACAGGAGGGAAAAGTCCTGTAAAAATTCATGAAGTACCTTGCCTATAAAGTGATGCTACCTTCTGTCTCCAGGTTACTTATAGATGATGTAAACTCTTTTAACCATGTTTAAGTCTACTTGTTATTTTTGTGCCCATCTGCAATCATTGTGAATATATTAAACTCTCACAAAACATCAAATCCTAATGTTATTTGTGCAATAATTTCTTGTTCCTCTAGTTCCCTTTCTAAAGTTCAAATCATTCAAGTAGCTCTAAACTAGGTGAGTTTGCAATTTATTTTTTTCTATTTGTTTAAGAAGGGCAAATTTAAGTGTCTGGTCCCTTTCTCTAAGACAACATTTTATAAATTTCTTATACATTTTTTTCTGATTTATCTCCAACTGAAATATCTTAATCTCCATTTGCATTCCCAGTACTTTTTCACTTGTATGCTTTCCAGATACCAAGTCAACTTGGTTCATCAGTTTCAAAAGGATGTGAAGTAACATCTGAATTTTGCTTTATGTATCCTTCAAAAGCTACCTGTTACAGCAGATGAGCAGGAAAGGACACAGCTGTTGTGTGGGTATGGAATCACCAGCATACTCATACTTTCTGAAGTATAACCACCACCTCAGGTGTTCCACACAAAGTCAGGAAATGGCAGTGGCAGATGAGGAGGGAAATCTGAGTCAGCAGAAGTAAATGGTGGGAGAAGGCTCAGGACTAAACTTCTCCCTGTATTACTTTTGTAGATATATGACCTGCAGGGTTGTTGAACAAAAGGATTGGTTTTTTTCCTTCTTTGTCTCCATAGTATACAAAACCGAATTACAGAAGTATTTGTTCCTGTCATTCTGCTGTGGTGATTTAGGAAAATACATGTCATCACTCCCCTGTCTAGTTTATGTGTCCATCTCCATGAAGCTTTGATTTAAATTAATTTTAGCTGTGGACAGTTATTGAGTTATATATTCTTAGGTGGATGAAAATTCTTTTGTAAAGTTGACAATCACTCTGCATGCTTTTGCTATGAACCTTCTCACAAAGACATTAAAATTGAGCTGATTCTGCCACATGATGTGGTATGGACTACGTGACCTTCCATCTCTGAGGGGTGAAATCTCCACTTTGCTGAAATTGGTGTCAAATGAAAGCTAGAGCTGGTCCACTGAGCTCAGCTCTTTCCTGACTCTCTTTAACAAGAACTTTCATAAAGGCTCTGTTTTCATTTTTTTTCTCAGTAAATACTAACCTCTCTACTTCTTAAAGAAAGCTGAGGCTTTCAGTTTATTAAAAAAATGGATCTTCCCCTCTGATTTCAACAAAAGACTAACTTTGACCTGCTTAGTGTTGTTTACTTCTCCATGAACCCTTTGGCCGTGTCAAATTCACCTGCAACACTCAAAAGTGTTGTTTGTAGACAGGAAGTAGCGTCCTTCAGTTGAGCTCTCTTTTCCTAACTTCTGAGAATATCAGTTATGGGAGATCTTTCCCTTAGTGGAAGAAAAGGACAAAGGAATGAAAAAACCAGCAAGCCAAAGGGAGAGACAGCACACTTAAATAAACAAAAAAGATATTCTGCAACAGACTGCAGCCCCCTGCTTCACAATCTCAGGACTCAGTGGGAACCACTAATTTGACATAGCGTGGGGGAAGCAAAAGAGTCTCATTCAGCACAACATGCTAGGAGAAGGGAGGGTTAAATTGCTGAAACACTGGAGTGAAAATTTCCGTTCTCCCTATGCTGGAATCCTTCAGATTCTGTTCTTCAGAATAACCATTCATCTGTATCTCATGCTCTCTCTAGGCTCAGGCAGGAATCCAAGGTCTCCAATGAATGGAGATCCAATGCATGACTGCAAAAATTACCACATGGTCATAATTTATGGCCATGCACTGGGTTCTCTACATTTTCCAAAGTCCTGAACTCAGCAGATCCTAGACTCCTGAGCTAGGTGGGTTCAAGGACAAAATCATGTCCACAATCCATTTTTTTTGGGTTTTATCCTTTGTCATTATCTTCAGAGATTCTGTTCCAATAGTGGTGAGACTGTCTTGGGGCACACAGAAAGGATGTTTGCAGTGAAAGGAATTTAAATCTAAAATTACTTTCTTTTTGAAAGATGACAGAGTTGAAATTGTTGGTTTGGGAGATGTTCCAAAAGCCATTCTTTTTCAGGAACACTTGTAAGAGATTGGTATTTGGGGAAGATAAAGCTATTTTCTCATATGCAGCTCAGCTTTGTTAGCGTGACAGAAAAGGCAGAAGAAGAAAAACCCAAGAGAAAAACACAGTTATGTTAATACTCTTAAAAAAAATCTTATGCACAATCTTACAGTTTACTCCTTAGTATTCATGGGATAAATCACTACAGATTTATTTGATGGGAGCAGACAGGATGCTAGTTACTGTTTGAATAGTCCTATAGTAAGCTGTTATTAAAAGAAAACTGCACAAGAAAGAAATCAAAATCTCATAAACTAATTGAATAGATTTATTCAAGGAAAAGGAAAGGGCCTTGATCTCAAAAATATTTAAGGATGCATTCTTAAGCCTGATGAGCATTCAGCCTCAGAAAGCTGCTCTAAATACTCCTCTATTGATTCTTAAACAATACATTGAAATTTTAATGACCTTGCCAGCAAAGGACTCAGATGTTATTGACATAAGTACTGAGCTAGGAGTGCTTGCAAAGGAGTCAAGCTGAAATATGCTGGTTACCAAGGAAATGCCAGTACTCCCCATTTCCCACTGTTTCTCCAGGATGAACTGGGAAAAAAGACTGACAATCACCTCTCTACAACCTCCTTTAAGGTAGATGTAGAGAGCAATAAAGTCTCTCTGATAAGTTTGCAGAAAAAACCCAACAAAATATGTTCAAATGCTCCAAAAGGTGAGGAAGCAATATGTGTTGGATAAAAGAATTGAAAAAGAAGTGCAGAAAGTTTATCTTAAGATCAGGCAAATATTGTTTTCTGTAATTAAGGAAGTATCTTCGGAAGCTGCTCAACTCTCTCCTGCTTTAGTGCAGTTTTGCTTGGCTGTAATTCAGATCTGTGGAAATCAATGGAATCACAGAAACAGAAAAGTTGAGAAGCACAATGACTGATACTACTGGAGTTTTAGAAAACTCTTCTTCTGACCTTGGAGATTTGGCACGGAAAAGAAAGATTCCAATTCCAGGATGTAAAGGGCAGCATCACCTTTCTGAAGTTTATGGTCTCATATTGCTGTTGCATTGCTCTAAATGTATAAAAGGGAAAATTCAGATAAAGTTACAGAAGCAAACATGCTGTATTGTAAATGCCCTGTATTTCACCTGAAAAGATATATTTCTAGCCGTGGAAAGAATTCCTATTGATTCCTTTGGCTCTCATGCTGTGTGTGTGTTGTAGTGGGTGGTTAGTATGTGGAAAGCCAGGTATGAAAAACAAAGTGAAATGGGTATTTTGTCCATTTTGCAATAAGTGCCCACTCCTGAATAGTCTCTCTGTCTGTGTGAGTTGACACCATCAGGCAGCTGGAACAACCACAGACTCATGGCTTGAACTCAAAAAGGAAATTTATTTCCATTACCTTGCTAATTGGGGGATACCCAAAGAATGCCTGGGCAGAAGTAAAAAATTAGAGATGCAGACACCATTAAACTCAGACCATGGAAGAGGATTACTGGCCTGCTATTCACACAGTCTTATCAAGAATTACCCCCAGCTGAAAGATCACCTGAGCAATGTACAATCCTCCTCACCAGTCTTCTGATTTTTAACCCAGCCTCCTCAGTACTGTCCATGTTACAATGGGGAGGACCACAAAATTCCCCACATAACAACTTAAACAGGTACTTTTCTTTCCCCCTTATCAGCAATTTCACCACTGTGTCTGAGGGAATAATTAAAAGAGTTGAATCTGTTTCTTTCATACCTGAATATATAAGCCTTAAATATCACCTGTGGATTTATCTTAACTTTCAAAAGAAAACACAATTAAGTTGCAATGAGGAATTTATTTTAGATGTCACTGGAGGTCTTTAGGGATGCATGTCTCATATATAAGGTGCCCAGTACCCCTACACCTCTTATTCTTAAGAATTGACTACAGGCTCTTTTGTTTCAATAATTCCCTAACTTAATCTGTCACTATTGCTTTTTGATTCCTTTTGACTTTTTATTGCCTAATTCCTTCACTCTGTAGGCGTAGGAAGTGCACAATTAATGTGAGTGGCAAATACCAACCTTAATATGAAAGAGCTGTAATGAAAAACTGTGCTGGATCTACCCCTTGGAATCAGGCTTTTCAACACCACATACAAAATATGTAACTTTAGACCATGTGGTGCAGGGCTCCAAACCCCTGTGCCCAAATCTGCCCCTCTTATTTCTTTGGTTGTGTTGAGTAAACTCAGCTCCTGGCTTCCCCTTTCCAGCTTCCTGGGAAGCAGTTCTGCTGCTGTCTTGAATTATTTCTTACTGCCAGGAGTGCCTGGGAAAAAGGACTGATTCACCACAGTGCATTAGAGGAGTAATTAGACACAACCCAATACTTGGCTCAGGGGAGTAGCTGTACTGGCAAAATATCCCCCAGCAACACTGCTTAAAGGACAGAGTAAAACAAACGAGACAGTGAGTGAACAAGAGAAAAGTGAAGATGTAGACTTTAAGAGAGTGCTGGGAAGAGGGTCAAGTATCCCCCTAATCAATAGCTACATAGAGCAAGAGACTAATGGCACAGCAGGAGGAAATCAAGGCAGTTGAGTCAGCGTGAAGGATTAAATGTGCTGTGCTGATCGTCTCTGCTGCCTGTGCCACGACTGGTCCCCAACACAGAAAGGTAAGAGTCAGCCTAGAGCTGACCATGCAAAAGAAAGGACCTGACTTCTCAGTGTTACAGCGTGGGGTCAGGGCCACCAATTGCACTTCCTGGCAATTTGGAAAAAATAATTCAACTGAGACAGAGAAAGGAATGCCAAGCTGATAAAGTATTTTCTGCTCCCCTTTCCTTGCTGGTATGAGGGGGTTTGTCCACTGCTTTGAGAGAAATATACCAGAGAGCTGAGGGAAAACCAAAGGTTTTGTTTGCAGAGGTTGCTACAGTTTGTGGGATTTCTAATTAAGCTCTTCCCTCCCTTTTATTTTTTTAATGTAACCTTCAGAAGTGCATCCAACATTAAAAAAAGGCTTCTGTCTGAAAACTGAAATGTACCCTCTCCAGCAAAGAAGAAAGTCTTGAATATTTTATACAATAATACAAACCCCAATGTGTTTCACAAATACAGACCAAACAGCATGGTGGGCCAGCTAAAATTTTACACAACTGCCCAACCCTGTGTTACTTCAGCTCCTGTTCTGCCTCCCTCAGAATACTCCAATAAAAACAGATATATGCCCTTGGCAGACTGTCATGTCTGCTAGTCCTGCCTATTCCTTAATTAACCTCATCCTGGGACTCTTATTCACATCTCTGACACACTAACGGATCTGACAAAGAGTGAGGGAAAATATCAAGTTCTGAGTAACTGCTGGATTGGCCTTTGTAACAATGTTCTTGCTCAGTGCCCTCTTATGTCTCAGTCTGTGGAAGTCATAAATTGAGATATCAGTGACAGTTGATAAGGGGATGAATTACAAGATATTGTACAGCTTTATCTTTGCCTACTTATTCAAATTAAATAAATGGTATGTCTATAAAGCAATCAAACTAAGATTTTTCTGCATAGACTGCTTGAATACTCAAGATGCAAGAATATATCTCTGGGTGCTCTTTGTTTTTGTCTTTCCTTCAATGGATTTCATGTCTTGCTGAGCATTCAAATCCTACCTTCTCCTGACAGGGCAGATATTAATTGTGCATTAAGAACTGCTCTCCTGATGCATCCCACTAAGATTTTTCACTTGGAGCAGATCACACAGATCTTTACTTTTTTCATCTCCTTTCCATGCTTCAATGAACAGGTAAGCAGTTAATGGTGATATTTGGAAGTCATCAGTGGTATCTGAGTTAAAGCTGAAAGGACATGTTCTTCGTTTTAGTGCTTCAAGCTCTTGGCATTCTTGAGCTTATATAATTGCATTGAATACCTTCAGATCAAATTTTCAAGGATTTGTTTGCAATTACAGAAGCTAGAGAGACCTCATATCAAACAAAAAAGTATAACACAACTAAATATTTGGAAAACCAAAGAATTGACTCTTTTAACATGCATGTTCCCTTTACAAGCCATATAAAAGACCGTTTCCACCAAAATTCAAATATGAGAACCACCCAACTATTTTCATTATGTATACATGTATTTTTTCTTTTTTTCTTTTTTTCTTTCTTTTTTTTTTTAATTTTTTTTATTCTTTTCCTAAATGAGATACAAAACTTTTAATTGTATGGGATAGTTCACTAGCATTTTCTCATCTTTTTTGGGAAGGTCTCAGTCTGGAGAACTTCTTTCATTCAAACCATATGAAAACTCTTTGACACAGAGTTGAGGCACAAAAATGAGAAGTCATATTAAAGCATTGCTACTCATTTCAGAAGAGGAAAGTGAACTCTTTAATCTGAAAGTACTTTATGGTCTTGTAAGTTACTAAATTCTACACAGAGACTTTCTTTTAATTAACTTTACTTGGTTAGCAGGAATAATCAAGGTGGCTAAAGTAAGAATGTAAGTCCTAAGGCAAGTTTTATGTTGTTTCTGCCAGCTTGTTTTTAAATCAAGAGATTACATAAATTCCTTCTCTGTGTGAGGTCTTACTTTAAAGAAAGTAAATTTAAAAAAAAATGATGTGAAGTATTAAAAGATGTTGCTTTTTCCTTTTTTACATTCATCAGCTTTAGAAATCATACCATATAAGAATGTGGTAAATAGGTCTAGATTAAAGGTCTAGTTTTCTAATGGGAGGCTCCATTTTCATGCTTATGATCACAAAATGCATCCCACTCAGAACAGGCTTCATGGAGAATCCCAAATGACATTACAGATCCTCACTTTTTCTTGACCTATCCAGAGGGTCACAGCCCTGGAAGGAGCACTGTGGGAAGCATACTACTATGTCTCTGAAACATTCTATTTAGAATGTTGAAATACACACCTTGAATTTTCAGCAGGGCTGCACATGTGGAAGCACACACCTCAAGGACTTGAGCAAGTTTTCCCGCTTGTATCTTTTAATGCTTTGATTGAATCACATTTTGACCGTGTATTCCAGGGCAACCTAAATAGGACATTTCCCTTTTTGGTTCAAGTTTGAGTAGGAGGTTAATACACTGCATTTCACTGCATCAAAATTCTGGGTCTGGAGATCTTAAACTTCCTACCCTTACCATTGGGAGGCTTGACCCTAGGAGTTCTGCTTTTATGCAGGGTCTGTTTTATAAAATTTTAAATTCTTTAATTTGAACACCACCCAGCATCTCTGGTATAAAGCAGAACACTAAATCAGTGTTCTGGAGAGAATTAAGAAAAGTCATTTTATCATCTCACTTTTTATGAAATATATCAAACAGAAGTGATACTGAATGCAAAGATTTCTTTTTCCTTTGCAGCAGCTCTTAGGCATCCATTTGAAAAGCCCTTTACAAGGTTTTATAGGAGGGAGTTTCAAAAAGGACCTTTCAGACCAGGACAGAACTGCAGACAGGAAAAACTGCAGAAATGCTTGAATTTATAAGAGTCTTCTAAAGCAAAGTTTGAGAGTGCAATTGCATTACTGAAGTGGGCGGAGGCCACTTTTTCATTTGAAAAATTTGGAGTTGGAATAGCTTTTTCCTTGCTATACATTTGTCCTGGGAGTGCTGGAAAACTCCTCTTCCCCAGGCTGGTGTGCACCACTGATGGGCTGAATGAGGACCAGTGCCTCAAGCCCCTTCTAGGTTCTACTCGTGCAATTTCTCAAACCATTCAAATACAAGGGAAAATTTAATCCCCATCCTTTTAGCCATGTAAAAAATGAAGGATCTCATCTAGGCTGCTACTCTAGCTTCTCCAGTCCATGACAAGAGACAATCACCTCTGATGAGGTTCCTCACCTGTTTTGGCATCTTGGAGCACTTTTTTCCTGGCTTCAACCTGCTCTTCCTGCTGCTAGCCAGATCCAACAGCAATGAAGCATCATAGCATGGATGTCAATCCACCCTCACTGCACTAAGCCAATGTCCCTCTGCAACCTGAAAAGTTGATCAACAACTGTAGCAGACTTTCCTGTATTAGTCTTTGCTTGCTTGCTTGCTTGTTTTCCTGTAACCTCATTAAACCTGACATTCTACAGAAAAAAAAAAAAAAAAGTTTGAGATCACATTGCCTGTGGAATTGTGTGATCCATTTTTGAGCTTAATAGTCCTTAAACCATAAAATAATCATGTGCATCCCTGCATTCTGTCACTACCTTTGCTGCTGGATACATAAAACCTATCACGGTTTTTTGGATGCTTTCAGCTTTATCACCTAGAGTTGCAAATTAGCAGTAAAAGTGTATAGGACATGAGATTTTTTCCTTTTATTTTTCTCTTCCATATCTGAGGTATTCTCCCACTCAAGAAATGCAGTGGAATAAATAGATGAGACACGAATCTGGCAAGAAGACCCAATACTAATTCTCACAGAGAGGGTCTTTAATGTTTTCTTTCTGCTCTGCACAAGAGGCAACAAAAATCACAATTCTCTAGTAAAAGCCTTACTTTCCCACCTAAGTTTCCACTATCTCTTCCAGCAAAAAAAAAAAGGAATTACAGAACTGTACCAAACCCTCACCCAGAAACTGAACTTCTGCTTGCAGGTCCCCAGAGCATGACCTGCACTTAAAGCTGCACATCCCCAGCTGGGGATGTAATAGTCAGACATCAGAAAAGCAAATGTGGTAATAAATATTTCAGGTAGAGAAAAGTGCAAGGGCATTCCCTTGTCTCATTCTTGCTTTATAACTGGCCACAGTATCGCAGACTACAGTGTTGAAGCTTGCCCCGGTTGCTTGCATATTAGCACCATAAAAGATATCTGGATAAAGTGTTTGTAGGTTTATTTGAAACATTAATGCTGATGCCTGACAGCATTATCTGTACTGTTTATATGACTATAAAATAGCTTTATAGTGATACAATTAGTAATGTTGAATTTAGATAGCATAAATGGTAGTAGTGATTGTACCACTATAAACTTATTTTTAAAGTGACATAAATGAGCAATATTTGTGTCATCATGTTTTATGACATCAGGTAATCTCAGCCCTAAGAGTATAACACAAGGTCTTGCACACTTTAGTTTCACATCTAGAGTACAATGCCAAAGAACATTCTCATTCACTCTTAGAATTTTCATTTACTTTAAGCTGCAGGGACAAGTTTATCTATAAAACAATTTCAAGCACCCCATTTCCAAAATTGTGTTCCTACAGCATTGCTGGGTATGAGTGGTCCCGGTCGTGGGGCCAGTAGATGAGGGCTGATAGATGTCACAAGCCGGGGCAGACTCTTGCTTAGATTTCTTTAATTGTCTCCCTACTTTGCTATTTCACTCCATGCCTTTTATCCCAAAGGGGGACATGATAAATGAAAGACTGATCAGCTGCAAAACACGTTTTAATTAATTTCACAGTTTTGCCTCATTCAATTCATAGCTAACATAAAAATGACTTTGAAAGGCTGCTTGCCTGCCATTCCCAGAGTAGCACTCACTAGCAAAAGACAGGAATAAAGATCTCTGATGTTACATTGTTTCTTGGAAAAGTGATTTGTGACTACCCATTACTGGAGTGGATATCTGTGCTGAGTTAAGGTTTTATGCACATTGGTTAACTATGCAGTGGGAAATGTCCTCTTTGGGGCTTTTTATATAAATTGCATTGCTATTTGTAACACTTATGTCATAATCCACAGAATTCATGACACCAACTCCTTCCCTGTTTGTTCCCCTTTGGCTATCGTTAGTTTCACAGGAAAACACCTGAGGAATTTCACCTACTCCGCTGATTCTCCATGATATCACTGCTTCTGGACTCTGCATTTTTGCCCATGTGCATAATGCCACTTAAGTCCACAAGAGGAATCCCAGTTCCTCAGTTAATGATGAATTGGGCAACATAAACACTTAATGTAAGTTCTTCATGGAAGAAGACTTCATTATGTAGGCAGCACCCTATAACAGCATGAACATCAGTGTAGTCTAAAAGCTGAACAATCCTGGGACTAAAAACCTAGAAGCAACAAATACATCTTTTGTTCTTTCTTTTAACTACAGTGCAACTCCATCATGCATCCATATTTTTGTCTCAAAAAATGGTACAACTGTAGTGTGATGATGGGAAAATACACAAAAGCAACCTCTAAGAATCCCTGAGGGAATTTACTCATTCATTTCTAAGCCTGGAGCTGTAATTTATTTAAACCACTCTGTTCTGCGTATCCAGTGCACTGTACAATATTTAAGAGCATGCAGTGGGTTCACCCAGAGTCTCCTCCTTCAGCACTAAGGACAAGGACATGATTACAGTTAGGAAGGTGGCATCAAATACATCATCACATTTAAAAGAAATAAAGTTTTCCTCCACTCAAAAATGAGGAATTCCACAGTGGTGCCACAGGAGCACTCTAAATTCAATGAAGAAAGACCTGCTTTTGACATCTTCCGAAATATCCTGGATCATTTTGGGTTTCCCCAGAGCCTTTCATTACAGTTTCCTGCCAGTTCTTTGGCTATTTTGTACAGCAGCGTGAACCATTAGTGGAGATGCCTGTATTTTGGAAGCAGTTAAGATTTTTGACAACAAATAGAGAAAAACTAAGAGATGACTTCTAGCATCATGCACTGATTCAATGGGCATGCCAAAACCTGAAAAGAACTTTCTAAAGTTGTGAGGACATTTTGTTCTCCTCATCCAGTTCATCCATGCTGCACCTTTATGTAACTTTAGCATCCTGAGAACATCTTTTCCCTGTTCCCTAGATCCCCATTTTTTCTAATACATTGCATGAAAAAAGATCAAAAACGGGACTTATCCATGTTAACTACAAGGAAAAAGAGTGAGATGGCAGAGCAACCATATAGAGGGAGACTGACAGAAATGAAATGGCATCTTCACTGAACATCACCATCTTCACTGGTCCAGTTTCTAAGAATTCACTTCTGCTGATCATTAAAGAAGACTTAATTGTGTAGTTCTATATGTCCATCTCCAAACAGAGGTCCTACCAATCCAGCAATTTTTTAAAAGCTATTTCAGATCCTCATGGACTGACTAATCAGAGAGCCCTTCCTCATTCTCATACAGATTAATTTGGGCAACCAATCCTACCTGTTTTTTCCCTACACAGCAATATCTCACCCTCCTCTTTGATTTTTCCCTTCATGCTTCTTATTGGAAATATAGAACCAGGAAGGTCACATAAGGCTGCCTGACATTACCACATATCTGTCATGCACACAGCTCTCAAAAACTGGAGCAAGTTCTTTCTGCATCTCATTACTAGGAAAATGCATGAAGTCTGAAGAAAAGATAATTTTTTGAGCTTTATTATCTTCAAGGTGCTTTAGGCTAGCTTAGGGAGAAACAGCATGGCCACAATGAAAGACAGAGCAAATCCCAGGTTAAGTAGAACAAAAGAAAATCAACTATTCTATCTAAATCAGACATTGGAGACACTAATCATGTGTGTAAACAAAATGTAAATAACTTTTTTGATAACCCTTTTTAATATTTGTGGGTTTTTTGGAAATTTTTGTGGAAAGCAGCTTTACCTTGTAATATTCAAGCATGATCAGTGGCACTTTCATGCAATACACTATGCATTCCATGAAAAGGAAGTTTAGTCCAGTTGTTGTTAATATTCTCTAACAATATATAATTCTGGAAACTCCACTTTTAGGAGTATGCTGGTCACATATTCAATGTTTTCTTGGTGGCCTCTAAATTTATTCCTCTTTTTATGAGTGCTATTAAAAGCTTTTAAATATTTTTTGGCTGCTGGAGGGTAATTAATTATCTGTGCTTCCAAACTAATCAAGGATATTAGTCTTTCTAGAACACTTGGGCAAACCATACAGGGGTAACTGGGGAAATCCAGATAGTTACTGCCACACTAACATGCACTTTACTGGTAATGGCTACCCAAGTTTCCAGAGCTTCTCAGTATATTCTCATTATACTCATATGGTTCCATTATGGAAATAATAGTGAGAATTAATTGCTTCTAATTGAGGTTGGTGGTATTAAATCAAATTAGTGTCCACAGCGTAATAGAAACAATGTCAACAACACTGGCTCTGTTACAGCAGCTGAATAGAAACTAAAAACAAGTGTTCAAAATTGCATTCTTTAGTGATCTTTGGTGAGTTAAACTCTGGCCATTAAAGAAGAATGAGGTTTTACAAGAATGTCCCTTAAGAGTTTCACCATCTCCCATATATAACATGGGCTGAACCCAATGAACCCCAATTTTGAAGATTCCGGTAAAGGTGAAAGAATAAGTGTGCACAATTCTTGCTGCTGAAAGATGTTTGATAACATCCATGACCTCAAGAAAGTTTGTCCTTTTTCACTCCTCAGGGTAAAACTTTCAAAATATGTTAAATACCTGAGAAAGAGGTGCAATCACATCTGTAAAATAGCAAAGTCTTGATATTTCTGTTCTTTTTAAGCCCCATTTCCACTGCTGCTAGCCAGCAGTACTTCAAATGGTGTAAGACTCTCTGGCTAAACTGTCCAGAGGAGCTCCAAAGATCTCAGTGGGTAGTTTGGCAATTCTTTTTATTTCTGCTGTCCTAAGATGGAATTCATGACTGTCGCAAATGACAGTGACCACAATGATTTTTTTAATTACTTAGAGTGACACTGGCATAGCTGAACCGATATCAAAAAAGATTTTAACCTGGACTGAATTTTCCTACTGAGATACAAGCTTATTCTTACTTTCTGCTGTATTTTCAAGCAGGCATGTTCATCACTTTCCATAGTTTTGCCATTTCTCTTGAGTTGTCAAGAATGAGCCTCCACCCTAATATGTGATGTGGTTAATTATTTATAGGGCCTTTCGGTGGCACATCTCATAATAACCCGTTTGGATGTGATAAAAGTGATGTAGACACTTGTCTTTCAGGTGATAAAACAGAGAAAGTAGGCTCAAAACTGAATAGATAAATTTAAAAGAGGAGGGTTTCTTTTGAAAGAGGGCAAAAATTTATTTCTCCTGAACTTCTATCCTGAGATGAAGCAATTATCTGGAGAGCTGCTGGTAAACATCTTGTTGAGATTAGTTCCATTACCTATGGGGAGATGTCAAATATCCGCCTGAATGCCAGGGAAATTCCACTAAATCTGCTGAATGTTATTTCTGCCCTGAGGGAATCCTCCAGGCATTCCATTTAACTAAATATTGATAACCTGACCTGCTACTTGCAGAAATTTCTTTGTTGATACCAATCAAATAGAAGCTGTGCAATATGAAGAGCTTACTCTGACTTAGCTCAGGACACTTCCAGCTGTGGAAGGCAGCCCACACTGGTGCAGACAAGTGAAAAGAGCAGACCTTGGGTTCAATTCTGCTTTTCCAGGTCATGAAAACCACATAGAAAAAGAAGACCTGATGAGGTGTCCAGATGTTACGTAAACCATCCTTTGGCCAAGGCTAGCTCAATGATTTGTATTAATGTTACAAAGAAACTGATAGAAAGAAATTAATGGAGTAAGCACACAGAACCAGATCATCAAATAGATTATAGGCCCTTTGCTCCTGGGTAGCAGAAAGGGATGAAGGGCAGCTTAGGACACAAAGAAGCTTTGGGGCTGATGCTTTGTGTCCCAAGTTGCTGCAAACTCTTTGCTCCAGCAAAGTCAAACATTACTTCTGGAAAGAAATTAATAAATGTTTAAAGAAACAAAATGGCTGGATCTCATTGTTCAAAAGATTTTTTTCTTATTTAATTTTATGTAGTTTCATGGTATTAGGCTTGTTAATTTTTCTACAGAATTACAGCTGCTGACTTTAGAAAGTGCTTTTTTTAGAAGTCAAGGATACATTAGAGCCTGAAATGCTATTAAACATAACTGTGAGTTTTTGTATGCCTAAAATATCTCCTAGAATTCCAATGGCTTGGCAGCATGGTGAGCATGGAAAGACATTCACACCTGATTTCCCTGTGGTCAATGAGGGTTTTTTCCTATGTGTACAAAATATCAACATCTTATAATATTTATGTGTTAAGTAGACAAAGATGTTTCATATTGAGCTGCTGGAAATGTCCTGAAGAATATCTTTAAATATTGATGTTTCCCAATGCAGCCCTTAGACATTCTGTTCGCAGTGACATTTCAGCTTGCTATAATTTTGCTGTAATTAAACCCCTCCATTTTTTTCCCCGTAGATAATTTGTACATATAGACAACTGCATTTTTCTGTTACAACTAATTAGATACTTCACCAACTTCTCTTATGAGCAGGAAGAATTCAAGGTTATTTAGCACATTTCAAACAATTTTTTCTTCTTTTTGTAATTATACATTCCACCTGTTTAAAGTCCAGGGGAACAAATGACTAGACTAAAAGAACAAAAGAGTAATACTTCAAACTGATGTGCAGAATGCACTACTCCTGGAGGTAGAAATTGTTCACTTTGCATCCCAGTCACCTGTTGTGTCCAAGGACCAAATTGCCAGTATTAGCAGAAGTTATTTTTCCAAAGCTGAGATTGGCATTTAGATATTAATGTATCTCACAAAATTAGCTTGATTTCAGATTCTGGAACTTCAGGAACTCAAAAAAATTACGCCATCTTAACTTTGAAAGCTGAATTAGAAATGCTTGTAATGAGAGGTGAGTTTGAAACCTTTGTTAAACCCCACTTCAGGGATCTAAGGTGTTTTAAGATATTCAAGACCCACTGTTCTAGACTTCTCAAAGAACCTACTGTATAAGATATGTTGTGAATAGTATTTTTGTCTTTAGTGTAATGAATGGTATTTCAATATGAACTATATAGCCAAAAGCAATTTGTCAGAAGCTTCATTTTTCCTGACAGGCCAGTCAAATCAGTACTCATGCAAACACTGTTAGGGTGTGGGTCTGACTGCACAGACATTTTTCCTGTCTGATAGTTGACTGTGTTGTCCTTCTCTGCAAACAGAACACAGGGTATGTAAATCAAGCCCTTCTCATCTTCTCTCATTTTCCTTTGAGGTGTAAATTATTGCAAGACTGGGTTAAGTCACTGCTTACTTGCCCCTTGGTCCAAGAGAAAGAAATAATTTCCATTCATGCAAGTCTACATCAGTGGAACTGCTAACACATCCTCTTCCTGTTCCGAAGTACCATGGAAGATGACTCCTCCAGCACTGACATCAACCTCCTTATCAGGCATTACAGACAGCTGCTGCACCTCAAGTCCAGTTATCTCTGAGATATAACAGGAGCTATGCTACATGAAAGAAGTGGGCTGTCAGGATTTTGTGCTGAGTTAAAAATAAATACTTAAAAATTCTTACCTGCTAAAATGCAGTCATACATTTTATCCCTCTTAAGAGTATGGCTTTGTACTCAATCGTTTTTTAGTCATTTAAAAATTCTAGGTGTGACAAGATTTAACCCTGAGAACCATCATGCCAGCCATGCTACCATGAGTCATGACTAGCTTCATTTTCTTACTCGATTTAGGCATATTTTACAGGCATCATCAATGGCTTTTGATAAACATGAGATGGAAATATATGCTATCTGTACATCCTGGAGAGCAGTTAATGGCCACGATATTTCAGAATAATGGAGTGTCCTTATAATTTTGGCAACAAAATTCTTGTATTTCCTTAAAAACCCTCCAATTTTCAAAATCTCCAGATGGCCATCAAAAAATCCCATAACCCAGAAATATCTAGAAAACATGAGACCTGAAGTGAAAACCAACGAGTCCTATGAAGAAAGGCTGAGAGAGTTGGAGTTGTTCAGTCTGCAGAAGAGAAAGCTCTGGGAGCTCCTTTTTGTGTCCATTCAATACTTAAAGGGAAATTATAAGAAATACAGACATTTACCAGGGCCTGTAGTGACAGAACAAGGAGTAAAGGGTTCAAACTGAAAGAGGGCAGGTTTACATTTGCTATAACATAGAAATTCTTTACAAAACACTGGTGAGACACTGGAAGAGGCTGCCCAGGGAAGCTGTGGGTGTTTTATCATTGAAAATATGAGATTTGGCAATTTTGGTTGGGCATGCACTGTACCACAAAATTTTTTCTTTATTTGCATCCCAAGGGGTGTGCAAATTAATGTGTTAATGGGGCTTAGGGAGAGTGTCTGCTACTTTGGGTCAGAATTCACAGCTGACAAAAGATGTAGAATAAACACTTTGGTCTTCCTCCATGTACTGAGGCAACAGTAATGACTGATGAGAAATCTCATAATTCCTGAGCAGTTTCAAGGGTTTATCTTCAAAGTTTGCAATAAAAAAAAATCTTCTTTGTATTTAAAGTATGTTTAAATACTTTCACATAAGAAGTTTAATAATTATATATTTAGCAGTTTTACATAATTTGTTATTACAAGGCTAAAGGACAGATTTGCAAAAGAGGCATTTTAACAAGTATTTATAGATAAAAAGACAAGGCAGACAGAAAAAAAAAACAACCTGCAGAAACATCAGTAAGAAGTTGTGCCACCCAGCTCAGTGGTTTACGTATTTATTCCTGGTGATGCATTAAAATCAGCACAATTTAATCTCACTCGGGCACAACATTTTTACTCACGGATCAATGTCCTTCTATTCATTACTGTACATTTCTTTTACAATCTCTGCTATCATTTGCAGGGTGCAAACAGCTTCTAATGCTTCCTTTCTGCTCTGCACTTGAACAATAGCTTAAGTAATCAAGTAGAAAATTAATGAGAAGCAAAAGCTTATTTATAATTACACTCAGACCAAATTGCTATTTAAAGTATGAACAGTACATGAACTGTTATTCCTCTAATTCCTCACAGATGCTAATTAGAGTTTGCCATACCCCAGAATTGCTTTTTTCCTGAACTAACCCTAAAATTAGCCTTTCCTTTGTAACCTACTTATCAGCTAGAAAACTTTCTCAGCTATTTTTGATCCCTTTAAGAGCATTAATGTTTTGTGGAGCCAGGGGTGTGTATTCTATTTCATTTATTAAAAGCAGTTGGGGAGATGTTTTTCTTTATCTCTTGTAACTCTGGGAGGAGGGGGGCGGGTGCCTTTTGATAATGGGCCAACTGTTAAAACCAGGTAGGGCGTTGTTTCTTATCTCTTTCACCGACTGTCCTCCCTCCAGGGGAATATTTTCTCCTAATGGGCCATTAAGACACACCTAAAAGCACACATCTCCAAAGTAGAATATCCACATCCCATCATCCTATTGTGAGATGCTCCACCCAGTGGGAGGAGCCAACCATTCCTACCTGGATAAAAACTGAGATGTAGGAACAGAAAGTGTCCAGCTTCACCTGATTCCTGGAGGAAGACTGGACCCCTTCTCACCACCACTGGACCCTTGTTCTACAGGATCATCTCTACTTCACCAGAACCACATCTGCCACTCCAGAAGGACTCACTTTTGGACTGCTTCCAACACCCTGACCAACAGGGTGTCAGGTTGTAGCTTTGACTCTGTCAGGGTTCTCCAAAATTGTTGTTTGTTTGTTTGCTGGTTTGGTTGGGTGGTTTTGTTTTCTACTACATTTGTATTGTTACTATTCCTAGTAAAGAACTGTTATTCCTATTCCAAAATCTTTGTCTGAAAGCCCTTAATTGCAAAATTATAATTTGGTGGTGGTGGGGGGGGTGAGGAGTTTACATTCCCCATTCTAAGGGAAACTCCAGTTTTGCTTGTCAGATACCTGTCTTTCCAAACCAAGACAGAGCAATAGTTTAATTCACATACTAAAAACTATGCACATGCTTAACGTGTCTTAACTCCACCCATACCTGCTGATTTTGGCAGGATTTTGCTGGAGTCCAAGGTCCACTATTAAGGATGTCAGTTGAGATATATGTTAAAACTTCAGCAAACATGGTCATTATATAAGTAACAGCAAGTAGGGAGCTGCAAGTGATGTGTGCTCAGGCCTTATATATTAGTGGGAAGACTGTTCTAATGGACAAAGGATTCTTTTCATAGGTCAAATTGCTTTGGAATACATCTATCTAGGACTGTAGTGAAGGAGAAAAAACTGAGTAGCTGAATTCACTTGTTCATACTGTTTCCTCTCCCACTTAGCCTTCTATATGTTCCTGCCATTTCCCCCCCACTCTTAAGAGAGCTCACAGAAGTTAAATTCCAGATGCCAGCTTTGTTTCCGGATGATCTGAGGGCAAAAGACCGTGTAATATAGTGCTGATGTGTTTCAGAATGTATCCAATGATATGCACTGTGTTCCCAGGTAAGAAACAAAGCCTGTGCTTTGAAATGCATGTAAATAATCAGTCATTTAGAGTCTGGGTAATGGCATTCTAAATAGGATGCTACGAAAAGAAGAGTGAGAGTCAAAAAATTCAAAATTGGAAGAGACATCAATAATCATCAAGAGTGCAAAGCCCTCTCTGTAGAGAGAATATCAATAATATTTCAGGCTCACACCAGTTCTCTCATAGAGAGCACTGCAAGCATTTTCTGAACACTAATTTGCACATATCTGCTATGAGGTAACATTTGGTTTTGGGTAGAGCTCCTCAGGCAAGTCTTGACAATAGTAAAAAACACTAGGTTCAAAATGTCTAAGGGTTCTTTTAGGGAAAATCACACAAAGAACAGCTCAAGGCCATAGTCAGAAACTATCACCTCTGAGAAATATAAAATAACTTTCTTTGAACTCTCTAACAGGTATTCCTTTCCCAATTGCAAACCTGCCTGGGTCCAAAATGTGGCAAGCACGTGTCAAAGCAAAAAACTCAAATTATGAGACCACTGCTAATGCTGTTACTCACACAATCCCAGTGGTGACCACACTGCTAGTCATTACTGTCCCTTCTGAAATACTGCTCACATTTGGGTTAGATAAAAAGCTGAGATACCCAGCTGCAAAGTAATCCTTTACTTCTCTGAAGGTTTCCTCAAAGCTATCACCATATTCTCCTCCTGAGAGAACACCTTCTGGAGCTTACTTTGACTGCATTGGTATGACTGTACTGAAGAACTCAGAAACACCATGTAAAAATCCACACTCAAAATTATGCCCCTTCTTAAAAATAATATTTATTTTTCTTCCCCCTTCTTTTGTTTCTACTCTGCTTCATCCAATTTTCCCCCTACCCTTTATGCAAGTTATTTTTCCTTTTATTTTTCATTTATATGACAGATTTTCAGAAATATATCTCCTAAACAACTTTAATAAGTCTCTCTTTTTTTTTTTCTTTTCTTTTTTTTTTTTCTTTTTGTAGCTTGTATCTGATTACAACCTACAGTGCATACATGCTTTAAGAATTCTGTCTCTTGATAAATAGAAATTGTTGTATTCCTCTGGGGAAATGTTTTTTTCCCCAGAAACCCCACAAAGACTGTAACCTTTTAGTTTAACCCTACCTTTCCCCTATCTCTGACCAATTGGCTCAATGCCAGCTATCTGTCCTGGGACAGAGAGTCTAGATAAACCCATGCTCTTCCCTGTTCGTCCTCTTTGCTCCTGGGACCCCCTTCAGGAACAAAGCCTTGGAATAGTACCCCTGAGGTAAGAGCCTCTTTTGAATCTTTTACCCTATCCCCTGAAGTATCTCTCCCCAAAGCTCCACAGAAACTGAGCTAGCACAGCAGCCCAGGGGGGCGGGCAGGCGGGTAGTACTTCAAGAAATATTTCTCAGATTTTAACAAGGACAATTAAACACAGTCAGTGTGATTTTGTGGTCTTCATTACCACATGTAAAGGAACACATTTTTCAAACATGCTCCATACAACTGGCCTCAAATGATCGTCTCTCCATGAGAAAGATGAGAGAATTAAAAGCAGCAATAAAATAGTAATTTTCACCCTGGCTGTCATACAATTGATGTGTCTGATAACGTGAAGCCAAAAGAACCTGAAAACTCATAATTCTGCACATAATCTTTTAGTATTCTTGAAGGATCATTCAGGTAATGTGTCATCTTTGGAAAAGCCATAAAACTGTGCAGAGTATTACTTTTTTCCTTCCGGGAGAATACTGTGCAGTACTTTCCCCCCTCTCTCATTAAAGCATCTTGCCTCCTAGGAGTGGTGACAATAATTAAATCTGCCTCAAGAAGTTGTCTCGCCCCCTTATGACTGTAGCCTTGTCTGTTTCGGAATGCCTTTAATTACTGTAAATTTCAGTCTATCTCACATTGAGTTAAACTCCTAAACTCCAAGAGAAAAAAATGCAAACCAAAGGCTGAAAGCAACAGTGGAGCCAACTTTTGTCAGAGCTGTGCTACCAGGATGAGTGTGTGTCCCAGAGGAGCCCAGGTCCAAGGGGAAACCAGTTGGGTTTTCCTGTTTGGTTTGGAAGAAATGAGGTTGACTAGAACATTTGTCAGGTCCCCATCAGGCTGAGTTCCCATTGAGATCCAAGTAAAGAACCACAGAATCATAGAATGGCGTGGGTTGGAAAGGACTTTAAAGATCATCCAGTTCCATGTCCCCTACCATGGTCAGGGACACATCTCACTAGACAATGTTGCTCTGGATTCTACCCAACATGGCCTTAAGCACTTACAGGGATAGGACATCAACAGATTCTCTGGGCAATCTGTTCCAGTGTTTCACCACCTTCAGAGCAAAGACTTTTTTCCTAATATCTAACCTAAACTTACTCTCTTTCTGTCTGAAGCCATTCCCCCTTATCTTATCACTGCATGCCCTTGTATAAATTCCTTCTATTTCTTCCTTGTAGGCACCCTGATGTACTGGAAGGTCACAATTAGATCATTCCAAAACCTTCTCTTCTCCAGATTTAACAAACTCAGTTCTCTCTGCCTTTCCTTGTGGGAAAGGCATTCCATTCCTCAAATGATGTTGGTGGCTCTCCTATGGACTTGCTCTGACAGGTCCACATCCTTTCTGTGCTGGGGACCCCAGAGCTGGATGCAGCCCTGCATGTGGGGTCTCACCAGAGTGGAGCAGAGGACCAGGAAGAACATTATCAATGCCATGAGGACCTCTAGAGCAGGTTCCACTGAAGGTGACATATGGCATCTGACATGAAAGTTGAAATAAATATCAGGTTTTTGGCCTGGAACTTCTCTGTCAGCCAGTGTGACAGGCAAAAAGCCAGCAGAGAAGTCTGGCAGGTTCTTAGCAAACATCCACAGCTTGAAGCCATCATGTTCAGACCAACATCAGCTCTCTCCTTAATGGCACAGAGCACAGGAACTCTTCACCTGTGTCACGACCCGCTAATGCAGGCGGGAATTGTGATGGTTTGAGTTTGATCTCAAGGCGCAAAAGATATAACAAGGGACAATAATAATTTGCTCAAAAGCAGTACACTTTATTAAGTGCACTTTTGCACAGTACACGATAGAAAAGAGAGAAAGGGAGAGAGGGGAGAGGGATAAAGTAAAAGAGAGAGAAAGAAATGGGTATAGCTACCAATGGAGAGACGATATCCTCGTGGTCCTGCCAATAGATCCGTCTTCTTCCGCGGGGAGATCTCAGAATTTGGGTGATCTTGAGGTATCTCTTATAGTCCTTTCTGAAGCGGCAGGCAGTAGGCCAGAAGGTGAGCTCAGCATCAGGTGAATCAGGTGCAGCACTCCAGCGCTTAGAGCAAATAACCACCTCAGGAACAGGCACAGGTATAGGGCAAGCACAGGACAGGCCGGCCCAAGACCAGTCTGCCGTGAAGTCCTATTGTCCAAGCTGGTTCCTAGGGGGATGTATCGGTCCAACGAGAGCACCTGTGGACAATGGCTGGCAGTCTTCCCACCTCAGCCAGGCCAGAACTGCTGCATTGGGGGGGGGAGGTTTTAGTCCCAGTCCCTTTTGGGGTCTTCAGTCCTTGGCGATGATCGTGAGGCAGATGAGGAATTTAGGGACCGTCCCTTACAACCTGTCAGGTCACTGCAGTAGTACTGGCAAACATCCTGCTGACTCATAAGGACAATGGAATTAAAGTGAGCTCCCTCTAAGGCAGAGAGAGGAGTATTGATACAAATTCCACTGAGCACTCCAAATGTTCCAGTCAGAAGTGTCCTATACAAGTTTCTGTTCTATTGCTAAAGAAAAAATGTTTAATATAGTCTCTTCTCCTCAGGGCTTTGGATCATTTCTTGCTCTTCTTTCCATACTTACTCATTCCATCTTGGACTTTCTCTAAAGCCCAAGAATGCAGCCAGCTGAAATTTGCAAAAGCAGCCCAGCTTGGTTTTGAATTCACATCAAGGCAATTGTGCCACTTCTGTGTCACTCTGTGCCATGCAGAAGCCATCTTATAAATGTGAGGGCCTGCTTAAAGTACTATTATCATATATACCCTCTGGTTAGGGAAGTAATTCAAATTTCAGTCTGCCACTGATAAAAATTCAAGCCATCTCTCTGGGTTATTAATGACAAAGAGACCTAAATGTAATTTTACTACTTTACAAAACCTGTCATCACATTCAAATTTATTTAGAAAAGAAGTTAGTGTAGGTCATCTCTTATACCTTGCCACTAAAATTTGCTCATTTTAATTGCCACCAGTTCATAAATAAAAAATAAAAACGTTTTTCATATAACTTATAGTCAAGTGACTGCTTCTTAGGAGTCTAAGTTGAAGTTTTTTAAATTATTCAGCTTGCCTACTAATCTAAATGATATTTCAAGTATTAATACACTTTAATAATTAATAAACTGATATAACCATGTATTAAGTAAAAAACCCTTTACTTCTCCACCCATGTATAAAAGTAACCTGTTTTGGACCTGGAGAACTGGGACATAACACATCCTTGTGTGGATGAGTAAAGGGGGAAAAGCTTAATAGTGCTATTAAGAATGTAAGTGAAATTAATGATGCTTAAAGATCCTTTGGAGGTCTCATTTCTCTACCCAGAAGAGAGAGGGTGCCATCATGACATGCTTATAGCTCAGCAGGATAATTACACCTTTTCAGGACTGACTGTTTTGAACACTGAGATCTGGTCAGCACATGTTTATTAAATGTCTGGCAGGGCACTGTTAGTAAACCCTGTTCAGGACACTCTGCAATAAAAGGAGGTAATTTGAATTATCTACATGACATCCCTCCAGTGGATATGTATTAGCCCAGAGAAAACCTCAGCCTAACCTCACAACAACATCTGTCAAAACATTGAGAGTGAATTAGCCACGCTATTGTGCTTAGCATGGAATCCATTCTCTTTCTAATTCATTAAGCTTAGCATCTATTTTCAGGGTAAATTATTTAGAAACAAACCAGGACTTGCCTGGGGTTGTGTAGTGGTCTGATCTGTCTGATAAACACTGGCTTGTAAACAGCCTGCAGACTGTCCTCTTTGACAAGGTGTTTGCTCACCAGCTGCAGAGCCACTCCTAAGATATGAAGTCATGCTGTGCTGGCCCCGACTTGATCTCCTGACAGGATGACTCAAGTGTTTTTCACAAGGAGCCCAAGCAGCAGTTTGAACAAGGATGACTTTTGGAGGAGAGAGAGGTATTTGATGAAGGAAAAGGATCTGAGGCATGTACAGCACAGCCAGAATATTTTGGGACTGACTAAGTAAGTGTGTAATATAGTTTTGATAATTTTTAAGTATCCAGATGTCTTCAGAAGTCTGCAGGCGGATTTCAAGAAGACCTGCAGACTCTGAAGAGGCTGTTTACAGTCCTCCAGAATGAGAATGGCAGAATTAATAATCACCTGTTTGTGTTTAGGAGAACTATGTGATGTGTATTTCACACTAATATTTATTAAAACTGACTTAGACAATGTCAGATTGTCTAAGTAATCCAATCTTTAAATTTTTTTCCATATTTTCATGCAGCTATATACATAATAATTCATAATTAATAATTAATGCCTCCGAGTTTGGGTATCTGAGTATTACAAATATATTTGTAATATATTTGTAATATATGCCATTTTATGATCTTTTGGTTAATCCTAGATTAATGGTCAATTATTGAGCCTTTAAAGCATTGTTTGCAACCAAGCATGTTTTTGTGCCTGTCCCAGCAAATTATACAAAAGCACACTGCAGTCAGAAGGATCAATTCCTGTGTTATGAGTATTATAAATGCATGTGGATATTTGTAATACTCAGATACCCAAGATATAATACTCAGATACAAGACATAATTTTTTTCATGACATATTGCACTGTATTAATTTTAAGTGGTCTTCTAAGTGAAAAGCGAAACACACTAATAAAAATAGCCAAAGTAACACACTTGTGTACCTTCCTCAAGTGTGACACTTCTTTACTCACTTTATCTCCCCTCACACTTAAAAATCTTTCCTGTCTCTTCAAAAGCACTATTTGATCAAACACCTATGAATATTTACTGAGAAAATCTGCCAGATAAGACGACCTAGAGTGAAAGCTCAATGGAGAAAGCATTAGATGGTCATCATTAGTTTTCAGAATAAACTGCAAAAGAGAAATCAAGGTAATTTACAAATTCATGGATTGCACAGCAAAGCTGTAACTACCAGAAAAACATTAAAGTCTTCCTTAATAGAGGGAAAGACAATAAAATCTGACTCTAGCTGAAAAGAAAATTGCTTCCACTTGGATTCTAGGAAACTAGCCTCACCCTTTACCTCAACCTCTTTTATTCTTCAGGTCTTTAATCCAGTATGTGCTTCAGCTCCTTGGCTATCATGTGTGCACATGACTTGTTTCTTTGCAAAGACTTTATACTTATTCAGTCCTTAAATGCTAAACTAGTGAAGATTACACAGATACCTAGTCAGACTGCAATCCTTTTCCTCATGGTACAGAGAAATCCCAGTGGAAAAAGCAGGTTCTTGAAGAAATACATTCAGAAAAATACACTCACATTTTATTTTTGTATCATGGAATCAATAGCAGCAAACCATTTCCCCATGTAACTACAGATAAGCATACAAACATAAACACAGCAAAGCATGAATACGGTTTTGCCACTTTGGCTCATACTGAGTTGTACCTTAACTTGAAAGAGCCCCACTTGTCAGATTAGGGATGTTAGTAGAATCAAATACTAGTCATGACTAAGGATGGCAGAAGTGGTCCAGAGGATTGTCAAAATTGTTTAAACATTATCTCTTCAAATATCTTTGCAGTCCCTCAGAGTATGCTATCATGCCATTTTATGATCTTTTGGTTAATCCTAGATTAATGGTCAATTATTGAGCCTTTAAAGCATTGTTTGCAACCAAGCATGTTTTTGTGCCTGTCCCAGCAAATTATACAAAAGCACACTGCAGTCAGAAGGATCAATTCCTGTGTTATGAGTATTATAAATACATGTGGATATTTGTAATACTCAGATACCCAAACTCGGAGGCATTAAGCACTGAAGAGTTGCTGGCATCTCAAGGGAAAAAGAAAACATTTCATTTAGAGACACTTTCTATAAATTATGATTTTATACTTAATTTATTATTACTAGAAGCATTTGCATGAAAACAGGATCCATATTCTTTGGAGTTAATATGCTTCTTCTGCAGCTGCTTTCTCCTCACCTGTCTTGTACCTCTCACTTGGTGCTGTATATTTAAATTGTGGGTTAATATGAAAAGATTTCCTATTCCAATGGGAGTAGATCTACTATGGGGGAAAGAGGAGTGCTACAGTTGTCCTAATGTTGTCTGAGAAAAGTCAGAGAAGAAAGGTAGAAAATAACATCTCTATACTGCATTCTCCCAGAATACTGTTTTTCAGTTTCACATAAACCTGCAGCTAACTTCAAGTAGGTTTTAATGACAATACTCCATCTATTGGCAACCTGATAGGGAGAAATAGAATGACATTACAATTCATGTTTCACTTTATTCAGAAGTCAGGGTTGCAAGGTTAGGCTTCACATCCTAGTGTAACACCTCATTTTCTCTCACTCCCTATTAAATGTTTATTTGTGAAATAGAATTGCCAGAGGTTATGTGATTCAGTAAGCTAAGCTTATGCTTCACCTGTACACAATGTGTTTTTGTCACATGACAAGAAATCACTCTCAGTTGTAATCCTGACTCTGGTAAACAGTGAAAATACACATTCATGTAGCAAAATACACAAATATAAGAATTTGTCCTTATAGTGCAGAGGCCAAGACTTACATCTTATTCATCCACAAATACAAACTGCTACTCAGGTGTGAGTGATATTATTATATTGTATATTCTCAGACTTTAGCAGGATGTAGTATCAAGTAACCCAAATTTGACCATGGAAAAATTTATAAGGAAATATTCAGGATTCTGTTTGACTTTCAAGATATCAAAGAGAAGGCATTCCTACATATGTTCATGTAAGTTCAAATATCACAAAGCCATCAATCGATGGCTGGTTAAAAGAATCTGAGGGGAAAAGATTATTGAGATAGGTTTATGAACTCAGCTACAATGGTATCACCAGTTTGCAGAAAAAGGTGGAGGAGATCACTTTGTCTTCAATGCAGATGAATTTATCATAAGCAATGAAGACTTTCAAAGATGAGCAAAATTTTTAGTAGTTTTTCTCATCACACACCTACACAAGATCTTCACAAATCTTTATCCTATTGATGTTGGCCAACTAGAAAGCAGAGTGTGCATACTGTTTTCTAGAATCACTGTGGAATTTTTAAAATCTACACCTATCTTTTCTTTAACTTCAGCACAATTTTTTTTCTTTGGTGCTGCACTCCATCTATTTTATCAAACAGCAGATTGGTGAAGCACAGTATCATATAATGCCTATAAATTTTTTTTGACATGGAGAAAATGTATGATCAAAAGTCATAAAATGCCAAATGGATGATAAGCCCTATCATTTACTTGATAAAAGCTGACTCCACAGGAGATATTTTAATGAATGTAATGACAGCATGTTCCAAGGGAAAAGCTTTAAAATGCTCAGATTACATTCAGTCTGTAAATCCTGTCCAGATATTAAAAGCAAATTGATTACTCTATAAGATGATCATCACACTTAATCTCCACATTCACAAAGCTTTATAATTGCCAAGAAAAAGTTGGAAAAAGATATTGAAAAGCAGCTATCTGTAACTGCAAACCTATTGATCCTTTGTGATTTAGAAGTGCAGGTCTCATTGCAATTTAGAAGTTTGTGTTCCGGTCCCTCAGCCCCGTTTCTCCAGGAGGAGTGTAGTCCATCATCTAACCATACTCACATATATTTCTAGTTGCCACATCATGCATATTAATTCATCTCTCTCCTCAGGCATGGATTTTTTGTAGATTTTTTTCTAGATTTTTTTTGCAGACTGATCTTCCAAAAATATACATACAAGTGCATGTCTTGTCTACCTTCACATTCAAACCATGTCAAGACAAGGGAGTTCCATGCTCTCTGAATCTTTTTGATGTAAATATAGATATGAATATTAATTACTAAATAAAATTACTGAACTTCAGTAGAAAGCAGTTTAAAGCTTTTCTTGTGTAGACAGGAGAATTCATCACAAAGAATTCTTCTTTTCTAACAAGGGGTAACCTTACATTCAAGACTACTAACAAGTATTTAGAGATTAGCTGTAAGTCTGTTACAGAGACCTATCACAAGATCAGGACAAACACCATGCTGAATTAGCATGGATTAAACTCCTTGTTTAAAATCTCATTAGGATTTACCAGAGATTAATTGTGAAAAAGGCTTTGGCTGCAACACAGGCTTTTATCAAAAATGCCCAAATACATTTCCTGGGTGATAAGGTAAACATGTTCCAAGTAAAGAATGTGATACAAATCTACATTGCTCCAGATTTCTAGCAATCATGGCTGGAGTAAATCTGTACAATTTAGAGAATACTTCAGCAGTCTGCTAGTGAATGCATGGGATAAAACATTAGTGACAAAGTACTTGTTCAGTGGGTAAATATGTGGATTGCTAGGAGAGGAACTCTTGAACACAGCTATCTTTGCACATCAGCTATCTAAATTAAAGCTGCCTGGCCACGACTGTAAATGGTCCAACAAAGCATTCGGAGATGAAGCAAATAGACAGAAGAGAAGGGGGCATAATTTTGTATATATTTCTGTGTTCAGTTCCAGCTCTTTAGAGGGCTAAGGCTGAATATGTTCCTTTCCATGTAAGTCCTTTGAATGCTCTCCTTCTTCCTGCCAGCAAGGACATAAACAATCGCTTGTCCCTCCTATTTCAGGATCAGTGCAACAACTGATTGCAAACTGACACAAGGCTAGGACATTTGCTGGTGAGTTGTTTAGGTTTTTATGTGATGTCATGTAAATATTTTCTTTGTTGTAGGCACTACAGGTAAAGAGTATGTGCTCTTTTGTGCACCAGAGCTAGTGATTGGCAAAGATACTTTGGATGTATTAACACATCCAATGTGCTAATAATTGGGTTATTAAAATGTGGGTTCTCAAATAAAAGTTAAGTGTTGGGACAAATCCGTATATGTTTAAATTTTCCATACATAAAATAACTCAGTTTGCAACGGAACAAAGTTATAATCACTGAGTAAAAGTGAAAAGTTATGAGCAAGAAAGCTAAGAAGAAACACTGCTGCTGTTCCTTGAAATCAGTATAAAGGCAAAGAGAGAAAAACACAGTTTTATTTTCTGCTATATTATTTTCATACATGACTTGAGCAACTCATTTTATTTGAGTTTTTTGACACTTAACTTATAAACTATGAGATAAACTTCTAAAATAAATTGCTTCTAAACCGCTTTGGTTTAGGCAATCCAAAGCAAGACATTTGGCAAAGCCTTTGAGAAGTCCTCTGTTAACAAAATCACTGTTGATGCTGGAATGAAGCTAACTAGCAGTAGCAAAGCTGAGAGGTTTTCATCACATCTGAGGATGCTGTATTTAACTTCCTCAGCCAAACACACTGGCAATAGCTGGGATCCAGGAAACCACTAGGTACCTATCAGGCTTTTCATCTAGCACCAGTTCACTAAGATAAACATGAGTCTCAAGAGGTACCCATTCCATCTGGACAACTGTTTGCAAAGATGACTGATTAATTCTTGTGGCAATAAGCCACAAACTGGTGAATTCACTGAAGCTTGTAAAACCAGCCTAAAAATAGGTTCCAGTTCAAAAATTTAAAAGTATTCATGACAGAAGTTATGGATTTTTGGCTTTGGAGATCAGATAGACGTTTAAGAATGGTTTCTCTGGGCATTAAATAATCTGAAGCAAACCAATACTTTTTTTTAACAGACTTTGAAACCAGAACTGAGGTTGGAAAATTCCAGGGGCAAATCTTACCTTTTAAGAGGTACATGGGACTTACGCATTAATTTAACTGAAGTCATGATTTTGTTATAGGAGTCAGTATATAAAGTCTGACACAGCTGGGTGGTGAGGTTTTGGGGGTTGTTTTTTGGTTGGTTCATTTTCATTCAGGGTTAAAGGCCCATGCAAAACAACCAGCACACTGAATAGTAATTTCTATTAACCCTACTGGAATTTGATGCTGTTTATGCTTCCTCTTGGATCGGTCTACCAACAATCCAGGAGTTAAAAAAATGAAGCATGGAAGTGTGGTGAACCATCAATAGAGACAACTCTCCTGAAAGAAAATATTAATTTCCATTTCATGGCAGATAAAAGCCATTTCCTGCCCTTCCCCCCAGTTTTCTATGAAGTTTCCAAGGAAACCAACTCTGGAAACATCTTCATAGTATCACTATGTACTGTGATATTCTTATGCTTTGGTGCATATTTAAGGCTTTGTAGGGTTATGGGTGAAATCAAGGGTCTGTCTCACTCCCTCATAAACATCCAGCCCCATCCCAATACTCTCCCATCATGACAAGGATGAGAGGTCCTGCAAAAGGAATGGAACACCTCTCCTCTAAGAAAAGGCAGAGAGAGAGAGTTGGTGTTCAGCCTGGAGAAGAGAAGGCCCCAGGAATACCTTATTGAAGCTTAAAGGACCTTAGAGAGGGGCAGATTTTTTAACAGTCCCTTTAGGGATAGGACAGGGAAGAATGGTTTTAGGCTAGAACAAAATAGACTCAGGCTATATATAAGGAAGAATTTTTTTTTTTTTATAATAAGGGTGTTGCAAAACTGGAACAGGTTGCTCAGAAAGATTCAGTGTTATGTTGGACAGGGCTCTGATCAAACAGATCCAATTGATTATGTCCATGCTTATTGCAGGAGGTTAGACCAGATGACTTTTAAATGCCCCTTCAAATCCCAAATATCCTATGATTTCCTGATAAGAGACTGTTCCCTACTGAAAGGAGCAGGGAGAGGAGGAAAGCAGAAGCACAGCAACAGGAGGATGAAAGCCAGCCATGGAGATACACAAGAAGTTATTGCCTCCCAACATTGTTGTTTCATTTTGCATAACTTGTTGTTTCATTTTGCATAACTTTATAAATACATCATGTCTTTCATGCATCATGACATGGCTCCATGTATCACCATGACTGCAAAATCCTTGAAATTGGAGGAATCTGTGAACCAGTAGGGCACAGTTCCTACATTGGCTCCAGGGCAGGGAACCCCTGTCTTAATACTGGGGCCATGCTAATCTTGATTATGGTAAGGGAATTATGAGTACATCACTGTCACATATTTCCAACATGAGGGTCCATACAAGGAATACTTACAGTTTCTTCATCCAAGTAATTGATCTGTAAGCTTGATGTAGTATTGAAAGATGAGTGAGGTTTTTATCTGTGCCTCGAAGCTGATCATCTTTCAATAGCACGACAAAGCACAGCTAATACTGTACAAATCAACTTATAAGCAAGACTTTTATTATTTTTATTAAAGTATTATTTCAAGCAGCCTTAGGATTACACTAACATTTTCAAAGGACACACCTCTAAGTATCTTCAGAAACTGCTTTACAGACATTATGAATTTATTTTATTAAATAATTTGTCTGCATTTTACACACTTTCTATGCAGCCAGCTTGTAAAATCTATCACTTTCTCTCTTCATACTGCTTTGATGTCCCTGCAGAGTGGTGTTTCCTCTTGATTTGTGTAAGACACAACTTATTGCTGCCTGTGGCATACCTACTGCCAGTGAAAAAGTGAAGAAAGAAAGCAGGATGAGTACAATCCCGAGGTGCATCTGAGGCTTTGCTCTATTTTCATTGAGAAAGTTGCTGAGAAAAGAGAAAATCTTCACATCAGCAAAACAGCAGCAGATGATAATAGGCAAATGGGCCAGGCTTGCTGATCCTGAAAGGTACTGTTGTGTAGGGAGTAAATAAAATATCCTTATGTTATCTATGTTTTGTTCCAGGTACATTTTCCGTGACTTATTAGAACATACACCAAGTATCTGTTCTGGGTAAATTTCAAAACTCCATACGACATTGAGGTTTGGGTAAAAAAAAGTGGTCTGGAGATATCTTTGGCAAAGACAGGAAATTCAACACTTCAGGCTAGAGTCTGAAGAACAAGCACTTATATTAATTTATTTTTCTAAATTTTTATTTTATTGTGCCTTTGCAGAATAGCTTTGATTTATAGGAACATGCTTGAGGGCATAAAAAGGATCGGGATTTGAATCCTTTTTATGACCCAATTCAGTGATGGAACTGAAATCAGGACGGTGATGTTCAGAGCAGGAGAAGAATTATTTCAAGGTCAGGATGACACTGTGTTCTTGAAATCAAGAGCTATCTCAATGAAGTAGATTTTCATTACAAATAAGAACTCAGAATTTTTTTAAATCTACCTCCAAAACCTGAAAACAGCCAAGACATGCAGCAAGGTCTGTCTCCAGCAAGAAGTAAGCTCCCTGTCAGGCCTGCATTCTCTGAAGGAGCAGGACATTCCTCCTCCAACATGGTTCCACCAACCATGGGAAGGCAGCAGCAGAGTCCCGCCTCCATGGTGAGCTGACTTCTACTCATTATTTCCACTCAATATGGCAACATTATTCTTTCCAGACTCTGTGAAGGACAGTGAAAATGGTTTTTCTTCGTGGTGTTCACTCTTGCAGGGTTTGACATGAGCCTAGCTCTTTGTGTTTATTACTGTTCAGGTGTTTTATTTATAACAGCAATAATTAACTGAGATTGTGTAATTGCAGCTGCTTAAAACTACTTAGTGCTTCTACACCATGACTTCCCACACTGTGGAGGCATCCACGGTGATGATATAAATCTTTTACTGCTTGATAAGTGCAGCTATTTCACTTCTTGTCAGCTTGCCATCTGTGAACAGGGGGCAAAGGGAGCTGACAGTAGCACAAAGCCTGTCTGTTCCCTCAGAGAGCCACTCAGAAGCCATTTCAGAGTGTCACAGTACATAGTTTGTCATCTAAGTTGTTGTCCTGCTCCTAACTCTGCCTGTCACGATTCCCTGGATGACTCACTCTTACTACACAGCAGGACGCTTGCAGCAGCAAAATGATAATTCCCCTTAAAAAGGTGTTTTCTGCTTACTTTAAGTTAGTCTCCTAAGTGCTGAGAAAAGGAACTGGTAGCATCTCCTGTGCTTCAGCAGCAGATCACAGCTGATCTGCAGGCCACTCCTGGAAAAGGCATGCTGTCCATCGCAGCTGCTGCCCTCACTGCCTGTACAGGGTCACCCGTTCAATAGTGAGCCCTCTTTGACCTCGCTGGCCTTCTGGGAAGCCAAAGAAGCAGGGACATCTCTGGGACAGGGGACAACCACCTGTGGCTGCAAAACACACAGAATCACAGGATCATAGCATGCTTTAGGTTGGAAGGGACCTTTAAAGGCCATCTAGTCCTGCAATGAGCAGGGACATGGTTAACTAGATCAAGTTGCTCAGAGCCCTGTCCAACATAACACGGAATGTTTCCAGGGAAGAGACATGTACAATCTCTCTGGGCAACCTGTTCCAGTTTTGTAAAGCACTCATTGTAAAAAAAAAAATCTTCCTTGTATATGATCTGAACCTACTCTCTTCTAGTTTAAAATTCTTCCTTGTCCTATGGGATGGTTTAAGGCCACTTTGGGAGAACTCCTAGGGAAACCTGTCGCAGTTGATACGTGTGGCAGTACATGGACACTGCACTTGCACTCGAGGTGCTTCCTTAGAACCATCAGAAGGCTTCAAGTATCAGCATCTTGATATTCAAAAATCTTCCATACCTTTTCTCTGTATCCTCTACGAGCAGCTCCACACAGCTCTGGCTCTCTCCTTCGGCTCTGGCTCTAGCATGGCCACCTAACCTTGTCTGTCCTACATACAGCAGCTCACCTTTTCCAGACCTTGCACGACCTCCTGACCCTAGGTCTTCTCAGCACAGCAAGCAGACTCCAGCTGAACTCCAACTGAAGTCTAACTAACTCCAACTGAACTCCCTACCAGTTAATTCACTCTTTATCATGCCCATAGCTGTGAGGGCAAGGCTGTTTCTACTCTACGATAATTAACACACGTGTAAGATACCAGAGGGGAGACTGCCTTCAGTAGCATATCCTTTTGTCTCCACACAAGTCCCCATTTCTCTTTATAATTAAACACTTCTAGAAACACATGCTTAGGTAAATTGACCATTATAACATTCAAATACTGTAGATAAATTGACATTGTAACGCTCAAATACTACATACAAATAATGTCTCCAGTTTTTTCTGTAAGTGGATGCATTAGACTTAGATAACACTGCTTGATAAATATCAGTTTCATTTTCTCTAATTGTATCTTTTCTCAATTTTATTTTTTTTATTTATTTCCAGGTTTTTTTTCATTTTTTCTCTTTTTTTTCCTATTTTCTTTTTTCCTATTTTTTCTATGCTTTTTAAGTCTTCCTTTTTTTCTCTTTTTTTTTTTTTTCTATTTTTCTATTTTTTCTGGATTTTTTGTCCTTTTCTCTCCTCTCTCCGCTTCTCCATTGTAGCTATAATATTGATGAGCCATATTTGATTTTTTTGAGGAAACAGTCTGATTCCAGGATAGCTCCTCAAACTACATTGATTAATCCATTTAACATCCTGGCCATTTTCTTCCATTCTGGCATAAAAACTTGACATGAATGTCACTGTTGAGGCAGTCATTACACAACCTCCCCAGAGAAGGTATGTAGTCACAACACAACCTCCCTAGAGAAGTTATGTCCCATTATCACTAGTTGGTGGCACACCTATTTCTAGGTGTCTCTATAAAAGGAAATCAGGTCCGGACCTCCCTGTGTCTTCCACTGCCACTCTCAGCTTCACCAATGCCGCCTCCCCCACTCCATTCCCAAGAGGGTCTACATTGCCAGTCATGGGACCCCACACGGGTCCAAGCCAAGTGTGCAGTTCAGGCTGTTGTAGCAGTATGTAGCTCCTGTTGTATCAGTACATAGTTCAGGCTGTTGTTTCAGTATACAGTCATCATGTTGCTCATTGCGTCAGGCTCACCAGATGTCGCTCATCCCGTCGGGGTCACCAGATGTCGCAGTCGATACGTGTCGCAGTAGCCGACATGGACATTGCACTTGCACTCAAGGTGCTTCCTTAGAACCATCAGAAGGCTTCAAGTATCAGCATCTTGATATTCAAAAAGTCTCCTGTACCTTTTCTCTGTATCCTCTACGAGCAGCTCCACACAGCTCTGGCTCTCTCTTTCGGCTCTGGCTCTAGCACGGCCACCTAACCCTGTCTGTCCTACATACAGCAGCTTACCTTTTCTGGCCCTTGCATGACCTCCTGTCCCTAGGTCTTCTCAGCACAGCAAGCAGACTCGAACTGAAGTCTAACTAATTCCAACTGAACTCCCTACCAGTTAACTCACTCTTTACCATGCCCATAGCTGTGAGGGCAAGGCTGTTTCTACTCTATGATAATTAACACAGGTGTAAGATATCAGAGGGGAGACTGCCTTCAGCAGCATCTCCTTTTTTCTCCACACAGAAACTCTCCCTTCCCTCCCCCAACTGGTTTGGGAGAAAACTCCTCAGAGAGAAAGTGGAAAGAAACCTGTTTATTAAACCAGCAAAGCACTCCCCCAGCACAAATAAATTGAACAATACCAGATGATGAATTAAGGAAAACAAAGTCCCTCCTGTAGGTGGTTTCTGCTCTCAGTTCTTTCCAGTGCTGGTGGAAGTTGCTGCG
This sequence comes from Phylloscopus trochilus trochilus, assembly GCA_016584745.2. Taxonomy (NCBI): domain Eukaryota; kingdom Metazoa; phylum Chordata; class Aves; order Passeriformes; family Phylloscopidae; genus Phylloscopus; species Phylloscopus trochilus. The sequence continues at coordinate 55,277,192 of WQNJ02000007.1, read as the reverse complement.
CAGGGTAGATCCCAGTGGGTCCAGGTGCAAGCTCCCCTGGTGCCCCCTGGGTCCTCAGTATGGGGGAGGTTTGAACAGTTCCAAAAAACAGGCAGAAAAAAGGGAAAAAAGAAAAAAAGGGAAAAAAAGAAAAAAAGAAATGCAAAGTTTCTCAGGCTTAACTAAACTACGCTAACTAGCTACAAAGCAAAGCAAAGCTAAAGTGAATGCCGAAAAAAAAAAAGCCTCACCTACAACAACAGCCTGAACTATGTACCAGGTGCCGGTGACTCCCACTCTTCAAGGCCAGTCCGACAGGTTTCTGAAAACAAACTGTGCACTTTTCTCCCTGTTTACTCTCAGATCCAAATTAAAGGCACAGAGTGTAATATCCAACATAAACCCAACAGATGATTGGGGATACATCGTAATGTCACCCCAGGACATCCTATCCTTACAGGTCCTCGTAAAGTATCTGTCTTTATTCAGGGGTTTCCTTGGCTCAGGAAACATCCTTGTAATACACCACAATTCTCTGCTGTGCTGTGGGGTGCACCTTAGTACAGTAAGGATGACCCATCTTCCCTTTTTCCCAGCACTAGCTCAGGTTTACCTGTCCTCAAGGATACCCATTCCCTCCCAATACCTTTAGGGAATTTTTTTGTTTGTTTGGTTGGGTTGTTTTGTTTTGTTTTGTTTTTTTATATGTTTGTTCAACAAAGGCATCTAGGTGATTGTCTAACTGTTGTGGTTATAAATCAGTTTCCAATTTGACAAAACTGCAGGGATGGTCAATAGTACCATCCAATGTAGTGATTGTCAATAATATGCCAAATGTATGTAACAAATTAGAAGTATTTAAAAGCATAGCAAAGATTCATTTTTATGAGGATAATTTGTGATCATAGTTACAAAATAATTGCTTTTCAGCCCCAAGAGAACAAGAGTAATCCTTTCTTCATGTCACTAGCTGTGTAAAACCACTTGATTTGATTTCCCCTTGGTACTCTGTTGCTTCATTTGGTACTCACCCTTGCAAGCCTGCTGCAATACTCAAAAGCAGAACTGTGCCTGTGTATTGTGTGATAGTCATCACTCTCGTATGACCTGTGATTCCTGTGAGAGGCAAACCAATAACCCAGAGTACAGTATTCCCACTAGGATGCAATAAAATCTACTTAACTAAACCATCAGAGCATATTAGCTTTACTTAGTTATTAGAAGTGAAGAGTTTCCTAATCAAAAATGACCAGAATAAAGAGGAGGCTGAGTAAAGTCCGTGATTCATAGCTGTTTTCCCATCTGCATGAAAAAGTATCTCAGAATGGAAGTATGTATTTTAATTTTTCAAAGCAAGGTGTTGAAAGAAATAGCCCCAGGTTATGCACTCCTAAGTTGTACTGTTGTGCTGTTTTGCTGTAAAATTAAAGTTGCACTGTTACTTGCCTGTTTTAAACTGTTCATGTTGAATCTGTACCCCTGAATTTCTGCTCGTTATGTCCAAGTTCTGTACCCTTTCTCCCTGAATTCTGGGGTTTCCCCTCTCCACCGACTAAAGCCCGCCACCGCCTCCTGTTGTCCCCCCCTGCTGCTTCCTGCTGCTCCCTGCTGCCTGCCGTCGAGCTGCGGACATCGCCCAGTATGGAGATGAAGAGCTCCCATGGTGCCTGGCTGCGGCCGGGGGTCCAGTTGGAGCTGGAAAAGCCCCTGGGACAGCGAGCCGACACAGAAACTGGACCTAAGAAGGACAATGCTGTGCGAGGCACACATCCAGCTACCTGCAGGTAGCAGGTATTTTTTGTTACTTTCTCGCCACGACCTGAAAGGAACTGGAGAGAGGTGACCCCCCTGGACCACACGAGCCAAAGCGATTCTATGGAAACCCCCGTGAGGAAGGAATCCCGACTCTGCAGCAGCAGCTACAGCAGCAGATTCGATTGCACCTCCTCCTCCGTGGTGTTCACTGGGAGCAGCAGCAGCGTGCGCAGCCCCTCGGGCACCCTACCAGAGCTGATTTCTAATAAAGGCCTTTTAAAAGGAGCTGGTCTCCTGGCCCATTTATAACAGTGTGTTTTATGGTTAAGGGGAAAAAGGAAAATTTATATTTTGTTATGAAATAACTTTTGCTACCAGGCACTTTCAAGATATCTTTTTTTTTTTTTTTTTTTTAAAGAAGGTAAATATAATAGATGTAGATAAAAATGAATATGAAAGTTAAGGAAACATGGTGAAAAGATGGATTTTCCCAAATAAGAAACATTAGTCAGGCTATAATTTTTTTTTTGTCCTTGGGATGAAATGCAGGAACTATATTTTTTTTTCATAAACTCTTTTTTAGGTTACAACTTAATGATTTCAAATATTTCATTTTATACCACAGCATTTTGGTCACCTTTTTATTCTTTGAAACAAAAATGACTTGGCATCACAGGAGGAAAGTGCAAATACATAAAAAAGAGATTTTCTGCTTTCATTCTGAAAATATCAGAAGATCTTTAGTCAACTTCTAAATGCTTTCCAATTTCTCAAATAATGAAAACTTTTTCAAAAAACCTGACCCATTCCCATGCAACACATCATAATTTCTCAATAATAGAAAAAAAAGCTTATTATAAAAAGAAATTCCCAGTCAGCCATTGAAAATGAAGCAGTCTATAAAAACTAATAAATCCGATTCTATGAGATCATAATTTCACTATTAGTATAGAATAAAGCAGTGGATGAGTTGAGATCAGCTGTTTGTAAATGTTTGGTTTATGAATGAATTAATTTTATTTTTGTTGTTCATGTTTTACAAATATTATACACAGAGAAACTGAAGGAGCCAAAGGTGAGCTTCTGACTCCCAAGAAAAGAGTTCTTAAGCAAGGTGATACTGGTTGGTAACAGGATCCAAAGCTTGTGCAATTACCTCCAACTGGACCCTGTGCCACTGACTGCCACCCTCTGGGATCTGCTGGTCAGTCAGTTCTCAATCCATCTCACTCCCCACTCATCCATTCCACACTTCCCAAGCCTGTCTGTGAGGATGTTGTGAGAGGCAGTGTTGAAAGCCTTGCTGAAGTCGAGGCAGACAATATCCACTGCTCTGCCCTCATCCATGCAGTCAGTTTTTTCATCATGGAAGGCAATCAGGTCAGTCAGGCGTGATTTACTTTTCATGAATTCATGCTAAGTGCCCTAAGCACATTCTTGTCATCCATGTGGATAGAGATGGCTGCCAAAATAAGATGCTTCATCACCTTTGCAGGAATTGAGGGTGTTGGGGAGGATGAAGTAGCTAGGCCCTGCAGAGATGATTTATTAGTAAAAGATTCTAAAAGTATGAAACCCACAAGAGGAATAGAATTAAAAGCAAAGTTTGAACTGTAAGTTGCTGGACAGGAAGAAGGTGATTAGGCAGCTGAAAAGACTTAGCTGAGTGAATCAGTAACACCCCTGCCAAGACAAAAGGATGAATAAAAGGTTGGACCTTCTCAGGTATCAGGGATAACGTGGGTTTCACTGGTTTTGGTATGTAGAGTAGTATTGTAATGTTGTAGTTCCCATAGGCTATATGTAGATTCTGTAGGTTTTGTATCTTAAGGTGGTTGGTTAATGCTCATTAGAATATTCACGATAGAAAGGGTTAAAATGGAATGTAACAAGGAGCTTGGCCTTTCTTTGCACCCTCTCTTTGCGGCCTCTCTTTGCGCGCCTTCCCTTGGACCCTCTTGCCTCTTGCCCTCTTGGACTCTTTGCACTGGATCCCTGGACCCTTCCCCAGTTAGGCTGCCTCCCCACGACCAATAAAGCACGTGTTCCAAAGAGTATCCTGATCTTCAGATCATCTCTCTAGCCGGACAACCAGCGTGCTTTCTAATAGAGGGGAGGCTGATTGGCTGGTAGTTCCTTGGGTCCTCCTTCTTGCCCTTTTTTGAAGACATGATTGACATTTCCTTTCTTCCAGGCCTCAGGCATCTCTCCTGATTGCCACAGCCTTTCAAGATGATCATGAGCTCCCTTGCCATGGTGTCCATCAACTCTCAGCACTTGTAGATGCATACTATCAGGGCCCAGGGACTTGTGGATGCTGAGTTTGCCTACATATTCCCTAACCCAGTCTTCCCATACCAAGAAAAATTCCTATAGCCTAGATGCACACAAACATGGAAGATTTAGCCAGCAGAACAGAGGGTAAAAATAAATGCTTCAAGGGAAACACAGGGTTACATCATCAAGAAGTTTGCATGTTCTGTGCTTCATTATTGTGAGAAAATTTAAAATAACTGAACAGTTTATGCAGTAGCTGAGCAGTTCATGCAGTTCACACAGAATACATGCCCAGTTAGGAGCAATTTGTTGTCAAAATCAGTTCAGTGGTGCACAAGAAAATGGGCTTGAAGGAGCTTGCTAGGCAGTTGTGTTTTAAAAAAGTGATTGAAACACATAGGGAGGAATGGAAAAGTCAGCAAGGTAATGGGAGGAGAGGGAAATTAATATGCAAGTGGAAGAAAGAAGAACAAAAGGGAAAGTATTATTATGGAAGCAAAATACACTTGAAAAGTCACTCTCTATGGAAAAATTGAAGCTTTCCATTAAAACTCAGAAACCATGAATTTTCAGATCATTGCTAATTCCAGGCAATATTTAGGACAAGCTTTTTTGTTACAATTCATATTAGTCTGGAATAAATTTCAGTTTACTAGAAACAGCTGATACTATAATTAGTGAAATTTACAAAGAGGTTCAAAACAAGAGTTTGAGGATTAAAATTACATTTATCTCCTTGATAATTAAATTGTTCTGCTAATTGAAATCACCCAAGAGGCAACAAAATTCCATGTGAGTTCCATTTTCCACAACCTCAGCACTATGATCTCAGAGATGGCACCAGCTGTTTGAAGTAACATCTAGAACACACATATGTCCTGTAGAGTTGTATTAAGTGGCAAGTCAAAGGTCTTCCTTTCTCTATGCATCATGTGCCCATGGTGAACGCTAAAAGAAGCAAGAAAATGAGGAATGAGAGGAAATTACCTAACTAATGAGTTCTATAGACTGGTAGGCAGGACAATTGCTTTCCAGAAAGAAGGAAATCCTGGGTTCTTGTGTTGCTTCAGATAATTTCTGTGTACCCTATATGGATCTTTACTGAGTGATACCCAAAAGTAAAAAGCAAGAGAACTTGGCCCTTTTAGTGTGTGAGTGTCTGTGGGGTTCTGACACTGAGTGTGCTATGTTTTTTTTGCAGCAGACTTCCCCAGTGATTCATTGCAACACAAGCAGAAATCATTTAAGGCTAGAACTAAGGTGCTTCAATTTGCACAGAGCTATTAAAATTAAAAGTATTGAAATAGCACTACCTCCAGATATTTCATGAGAAGTTCTGAGACTGAGCTCCTGAATTTCCAAAGAAGTAACATATTGATGTTTTTTATACCTGCTTTGGAATTTACATAATTTAAAAGTAAATAAATACACAATTAAGAAATTAAGAAATAAAATTCCTAGCAGTTATAAAGCACTTCATATTCCTCAAAGCACTCTAGGTTCATTAAATACATTACCTAATTAATTCTTCCATAAGCCAGACTAAGAGATTTCACTTCATGCTGTGCACTGAGAAACTGTTGCTTGATTTAAGGTTTATGTTTACTGCTCTTCACTTTTATCATTTTGTCACCAAAAACCAATTCTTTGATGATTTTAACTTTGCATGGTTTTTTTTGCTTACATAATAGTTACTTAAATGCTACATCAGCCACTCTAAAGTCAGTAAAACTACCAATATAGTCTTCAGTTATATTTTTTGCAGATATTGTTACTATGTTGCCTTGCTGTGCATTTAAACAGGGTGTCTACAGCGGTCAGCCCTCCAGGATATCCTCTCACCTCATCAGTACAATCCAAGCAATAAAAAGACACTCTGTCTTTTCTATCTTTTAAAATGCTTAGCACACATCTGTGGTAGTTCATCTATTAGACTGACCCCAAATCCCTGCAGCTGGGTCTTGCAGCAATGCACAAACTGGAGATTATTTTTTTTAATTTCTTTTGCTGTTCTTTAAAGGCAAATTTGGAGTTTTTCAGGATGCCATAGTACAGTGTGCTAGATAATCTCAAGGAAGCTCCCTTTCCCATGCAATGTTGTGTGATAAAAGATGATCTTTCAAGTTCCATTTTTGACTGGATTGTTTTACAATTCTGTGAAACCTAACTGACATTAAAGATATTTGAAAGGAAAAAGTATTTTACCACCAGAAAGTCAGGATAAGAATAAGGCACTTCTGCACAGTCTTCAGTATTTTGAATATGAAAATAAAGAGGTATACAAAGACTACTCCTGATTCCACCATTAATAAAGTTTCTTCTTTAATGTGTTGAGATTCTGAATAGATATATGGAAAAGAAAATATAAATACATTTTCTTCAAGATATTTTTTCCTCAGGGATATTATCTCTCATGGAAGTAAGCACTGAGCATTATTTTATGTTTCATTCAGATGGGGCACTAAGGATGCTGAAAATATAAGTGTCAACTGCAATTTGCAGATGCTGAGTATTTTTGGGGATAAATATTCTAATTTCTTTTGAAATCCAACTTTTTTTTTTTTTTTAAAGAATGTGAACAATGAAACAAAGATGTGGGGGAAAAAAGCAAAGATTGAGAGGTGACATCATATAAATCAACCACGATGTGGTCTAGCCACCATGTAAAGCTGACTTTTAAAAGACTAAAGGACATTGAGGGCAGATTTAGGAAAGGCAAACAGATGATATCCACTCCCATATGTGGCACTATCACAGACAAAGAAGCACTTACATGTGACCTGTGGGATACTTATGTCAGCTATGAGTTCCCTGAGCATGTAGGAATTTCCCTCTGATCAAGTGTCCCATTTTTTGGCATTTCATTGGTAAGTGCTTCATGTTTTCTTAATCAGGACTTCTGGAGTTTTATTCCAGTGTTTGTTAAAGATATGGGAAACTCTTTAGAACACATTTATTAGAATAAAAGTTGCATTTTATTACCAAGACATAAAACCCAGAAAAATATAAAAAATCAATATCTCTTACTATACAAATTACAGTTACATCTTTAGAAAGGCAACAAAATAGCAGCAGAAAAGCAAATCTGATCAGAAATTATGAATTTGGGGTTGAAAATGCTTTTTTTCCAAGGCATCCAGATTCTGACATGAAGAAGTAAAGCTGGTATGAAAATTTAATTAGAATTGAGTACCAAAGGATAAAATCAGGATAAAATTGATTTCAAGACAAACTTCTAAATTATTTCTAGTGGAAATTATGGGGTGGAGTGCCTTTGGAAAAAAACCAAAAACCAAAAAACAACAACAACAACAAAAACGTAAACAAAAACAAAAAACCAAACCAAACAAACAAAACCCAAACCAAAACAATTTATTTAAAACTGGAAATTACATACTCCCTAATTTGAATTCTTAAATCTTGAGTTTATAATAAAAATATATATATATAACTAAGGTTTTGGTTTGGAAAAAAAATTAAAAATAATTTTTTTTCTAGTACAATTTTTAAATTTTTCTTTTTATAAAACAATCTGACCTGTGGTTTTGAACCTTTGACTCTTTAAAGGAAGTTGCTTGGTACAGAAGATAATCTCTTTCAAGACGATGAATATTTATTTTCATTTCTCCCATGCAAGCCCCAGCAGTTAGCAAAGAGACTTACTGTTAACAGAAGACCTTTTTTGCAGTCCTACAATGCATTAATTTGGGATACCAACTCCCACAAGGTAAGTCACATATTTCCAAGCTTGACTTTGTCTCTTACACTGTGTGGTTCTCTGTCCAAGGTTATCTGAACAAAGGCTGTTGTTCCATTCTTTTGCTCTGAAATTCATGCAAAATTTCTCAGCACAGCTGTGGTTTAAACCCATACCTGGGTCTGTTTCTGCAGCATATCCCAAATCAACTCAAGTTCAGCTCAGAGGTAACTAGTAATGGATCCCAGTCAATTCTAATGTGTGGAATGTGGTGCTGCAGGAGCTGTTATGCATGTGCAATAGTCAGGCCTGCCACAGGGGACCTGATCTTGATGTTAAAGACAGAGCAGGCAGCGGGGAGCAAAAGGATGTTCAACTCAGAGAGCTTAATTTGCATTAGCCTGCACAATTAGCATGCTAAACAACTATGTGGCTCACTCAGAATCAGGCTGCTCTTTTAATCCCTCTCCTAAGTCAGTTCAGCACAAGTGATGCAAGACAACAAAAAAAATGCTTCTTTTAAATCTGAATTTTTTGACAGAAAGAGGTTGGGCAATGGCTATGCCTGCATTTGTGCTCAGTTATCCCAGGGCAAGGGGCACCAAAAGCACTGGAGAAAGGATGGCAATGAACAACTTGGGCAGGTTGTCAGGTCTGGTATTTATTCTAACTTAATGACAGAACACAGAGGAATTTTACTGTGACTACAATCAGTGATCACAGCTAAATTATATTTCTCTAGGCAACAAGAAGTAATGGAAAAATTTAACTAGAATGGGTCAAGTCAAACATATTTCTTGTTCTGTAATCAATTTCTGATAACAGCTAGTAGGGGAGAATACAAGAACTAAGGAAGTATACAGCAATATTTTCCCAGAAAACCCTCCCAGTCTTCAACGATTTGTAATTAAATGACTTCTGGACATAAATGTGTTGACTTTGCACCTAGGAACCATTAATGTATTTTTCCTCTGCAAAAATCATGAGCTGCTTTTAGCAACCATGTAAAATTTTGGCATCCTCAATATAGTGGCAACTGTTCAAAACTTAACTAGTTTTTCAGTGAAGAAACATCTCTTTCTGTTTGTTCTCATCATCCCTTCCTCCCCAAATTTAATTTGTTGCAACTGTGTTCTAATGAGAGAAGTGACAGTCCACAACCCACTTTGTATTCACCTGGCATGCCTGATTTTAGAGACTCCAGTCATGTCACCCAGAGTCATGCCTTTTCAAAGCTGAGGAGTCAAAGCTTATTCATCCAGAAAACTACAGTGACGCTTCCAGATTTCTGATCACCTTTTACTGTAACAATTGTGGGAGAAAAAAAGCAGGGGAAGGAAACACACACTGTATTGACAATGTAAGTTGGTAATTTGTAACTGCATAAAAATGTTTTCCATTTTTATTCTCTATTTCTTTCCTAGTAATTCCCTCCATTGATTATTATTATTAATTATTATTGTTATTAATTATTATTGTTATTGTCATCATCATCATCATTGTGGTAGTAATAATAGATTAGTAATAGTAATAGTAATAGTAATAGTAATAGTAATAGTAATAGTAAAAATAATATCATGAATGTAATGTATGTAGGTAGTTATTCAAATCAGCCAAATGGCCTCTAAATTTTTAGTCACAGTGGCAAAGTTTACCTGAATCCAATTGCAAGGAGGTTAACCACAGAAAATTGCAAATAATAAAAGTTATTTCTGATTAGCGCAAGAAATTTTATATCCCTGCTGATGGTGAGCCATAGGCAAAATGAAGAGCACTGTGAGCAGCTACCTTTTAGAAGGAACAGACTATATCATACATGGATAAGGCTGTAGAAAGCCCTGTGTATCTGCAAGGTCCTGCAAAGTAATAAAGACACTCTTTGCTCTCCTGTGTGGGCCATGAGCCCTGTGGGTGACAGAAGCCTGGAGAGTTGGCTCTGGTGGCTGTTGTTTTGTTTGGAAGGGCACAGAGTCAGAAAAGGGATGATAGCAGCCATGTCTCACACTGACAGCTGCCTCAGCAAAGGACAGACACAGACAAGGGACTGGGCAGAGAGTCACCTCGCAGACAACAGAAGAAAATCTGTGCAAGGATTTTCACATAAATATTCCCTTGCAAAAGCATCCTCCCATGATTTCTAACTACACAGAGTGATAGATCTGAGAGTCCTTTGCCATCCTTGAAGCACACTAAATATGTCTTTGCATTTGTATCTTGGCCAGAAAAAAAAATAGGCCTGACCCTGAGGAACAGCAGGAAGGAACAGAAAATAAAGATGGAATTCCTATGACTTAATGTGTGAGTGTTAGAGATTGTCATTTATCCTAGAGAAACACTTTTTCCCTGATTTTGGACTCTTCTCTTAGTATGACTCAAACCTGTACAAAGTTTCTTTCATGGACAATGCAGAAAGTCTCAGTAACTAGCTGTCTTGGTTTTGAAAGACAGGTATCTGACAGGGAAAAGCTGGAGTTTCCCTTAGAATGGGGAATGTAAACCCCTCACCCCACCGAATTATAATTTTACGATTAAGGGCTTTCAGACAAAGATTTGGGAATAGGAATAACAGTTCTTTACTAGGAATAGTAACAATACAAATGTAGTAGAAAAATAAAACCACCCAACCAAACCAGCAAACAAACAATTTTGGAAAACCCTGAGAGAATCAGAGGGAATAACCTGACACCCTGCTGGTCAGGGTGTTGGAAGCAGTCCAAAAGTGAGTCCTCCTGTGGTCCCTCCTCTGGAGTGGCAGATGTGGTTCTGTTGAAGTAGAGATGATCCTGCAGAACAAGGGTCCAGTGGTGGTGAGAAGGGGTCCAGTCTTCCTCCAGGAATCGGGTGAAGCTGGATACCTTGTGTTCCTTTGTCTCAGTTTTATCCAGGTAGAAATGGTTGGCTCCCCCCACTGGGTGGAGCATCTCACAATAGGATGATGGGATGTGGATATTCTGCTTTGGGGATGTGTGCTATTAGGGGTGTCTTAATGGCCCATTAGCAGAAAATATTCCCCAGGCAGTGAAAGAGATAAGAAACAATGCCCTACCTGGTTTTAACAGTTGGCCCATTATCAAAAGGCATCCGCCCCCCTCCTCCCAGAGTAAAGAAGAGCAATTCTCCAACTGCTTTCAGCAAATGAAATAGAATACAAAATTTTGGTTCCGTAACCCAAGACACTAGCCCAGGCTAAAGTGCAAACTACGAGAGGGTTACATTTAGATGAGATGACTTCTGGAAAGGTCTCGATTTTTGAATGGGAAGGTTTCTATAGCTATGACAAAATATTTTTTTTTGAGAATATTTGTTTTGTTCACTCTGCAGATCACGTGTCATCCAGAAATTCAGCAGAAGATGGGTACTTCATTTCAATGGCACTTTCAGGAGGCTAAGATGACCCCTGTTCTTACTATGTGCCAGGTCTGGAAAGATGAAAAGCAATAACTGTGGTGTAATAAAGCAATGAAAATACAATTTAATTGACAGAATTTGCATTTAAATGGAGTTTTAAAATAAAAATGGAGTTTTAAAATAAAAACATGTAAGAACCTTACAGATGCAATATTCGTTTCTTATGGTGGCAATTTCTCAATGTTTCATTATATTTCCTTGACCCACACGCATTTGCAAATGCCTGAAAAAAATTAGGTTCATTTTAAGACTGAAAACCCTCCTAAACTTTATACTATAAAGATTGTTTTAGCTTTTTGCAATTGGTATGAAAAATATTTGATACTAACTTTTGCAGCAAAGATCCCATTAATGGGATCCACATACTCCACTGCTAATAAAGACTTGGGATTGTGAAATTGACAGGAGGGTGTACTTTGAGTCAAAATGGATAAATAGATGGGTCTTCTACCAGCAATAAAGAATGAAGAAAAACACTTGCATAGTCATAGTTATGAAGACAGGCAGTTAATAAACAGCAGCTGGTGAGTAAACATGTGGATACCATATTCAAAGAATTGTTAAATTCCTCAAAAAAAAAAAAAGCTAAAACCTGAATCAAAGTGGGAAAAAAAATAAAAAACCATAATAAATAATGCAGTTTAGTTTAAAGTATAGCACACAATTCTAGCCTGCAAGGAATCCTAAAACTTACTGTTTGGATTAGACCTGAAATAGAATATGGAAGGAACAGCACCAGGAACACAGACATTAAAACCTAAGAAAGGTATAAATTGACATAATCTATCATGAAAAAGCTGGAATAAAAGCCTCCCAAGGGGTCAAGGGCTCCACTCCATTTTTTAATAATGCATGCTAGTGTGAATTAGGAAAAGGAACTAAAATACTGCGAAATCAATGTAATTAAAATATCTTGCCCAGGGGTTGAGAAGAGTATCATGGAGGAGAAGGTTGTATTCTTTTCAGACAGGAATGCATGCATGTGTTTATGTGTCATCAATATCACTCTTCTTATACCATGCAAATAGTTTTCATCATCATTAGCCCAGCATTCTGTCTCACTGGTGTATAGCTGCAGCAGTGGGAAGAAGTAGGAGAAACAGGAAACTGTGTAAGGTTAAACTCCTGAGGAAAAAAAAAACTGAATTAGCATTAAATTTTTAAGCCCTAAATGCCAGATAAAGTATATAGAGAATCCTTTAGGGTGTACCCAACTCTATACCAAAGAGAAAAATCAGGCACAAAATGTGTTAAAAAACAGAGCCAAAAAAAACCCAGAAAGGCACATGAAACCATATGAACCCTCCAGTCTGTGTGTAGGGCTGGGAGATTTCTGGATGATCTAGAGGTGTGAGTCATGCAGCTATACTTGCCCTCTTTTAGTCAGTCAGTCCTTTATCTCATCAAATAATCCATCAGAATTCAGGCTGCCTGCCCAACAGCTACATCAACAGAGATCAGTCAATCAGCCCCCTTAATAGTGCATTCTGTCAAATTGCATTATTTTGCTGGGCACCAGACCACGTTGTGTGATGTTGTCCTCCTTTGGTAGATGATGCTGGGGATAACAGCAACAGAGGCTAAGCTACTTTTAACTTGGCAATGTTAAGGTGTTGACAACTGGTAAGTCACAGGTGAGTGAATGACGTTATATGTATGAAAGTGTTCTGGATTTGGCTGAGGTAGAGTTAGTTTTCATCACAGAAAATAGTGAGCAACTTAAGACTTGCTGTAGCCCAAGGCTGTTTCCAGAAGTTAGTAGGATGAACCACAGATGCTGCAAATTCACTGAATTCCTTACATGGCAGCTTCCTGGACATATACCCCCTAAATTAAGACAAATCTGTTTCAGGATTTCTCAAGGGTATCCTCAAAATTATGACAGGGAAGCTTTTGCTTTAATTTCAATTAAATAGAAGGTAGGATATTGATTCCTCCATCCTCAAGAATTAATATTTGTGCTATTCAAGGTACTGAATCTCTTACATGAGTTTAAAATGCCAAGCAAAGCAGAGAAATCATTAATAACATGAATATAAAAGCAATCTAATGGATTCATTATAATCTACATATGCACATAAAAATTGATTATAATCTACCACTTCTCATCCTGAAGCACATATTTTGGTTTATAGCACCTCATTAATTTTAATTGTAAACCTAGGAAATAATCTCTTTTTCTCCCTGCTAGTATACAGAATGGGAAAATGTGACTGATACATTTGTCATTTTGTTTCAAGTCGTTAACTTCCCCTTCAAATACAAGCCTGTACAGAGTTTATGAGGCATTGAGCAAGTTTTTAAAGCCCAGTAGAAAATGAGGGATTCTTTAATAAAAAAACCCCAACAAACAAGCAAACAAACACCGCACCAAAAAAACCCCCACCAGAGATAAAGGACTATCAAAGGAGGATCATAAGCTGTTCATCCCTACAACTCAGGTTGAAATGGGTTTGTCATTCTCTTATATCTAGTAATATATCCATGAATTCACAACTAAATTGCGTTTTTAGATTACAGTTCAAATTACTGTAATGGCTTGCATTTTCTGTGCCTTCTAAATATTCAAAGGCTTACAAACAACAATAAAGGAGAACAGAGAAGGGAAAGTACAAAAATTGTCATCTATATGTTATCATCTCTCCTTATTATGTTAATGTACTGAAGGAATTGGACCACAGCAGAACTAGAGTGTATCAGCACTGACAACTGCCCAATCTGTTTTTAATAAGAGCAAATATTGCAAGATGAACGTTCCTTCATTATTTGACCGAATTCCTGACAGAAACAGAAATTAAAATGATTTAATTTTAAACTGTGAGCTACAGTGCATATTTCTAGCTTTGTAGTGCAGAATATTACTGTATCCCTATTGTATATCCTGCTATAGTGTACTGTTTTTTTCATGCCTTTGTCACCCGCTTGCAAACAGCATTTGATTCTAGCTGATTTGGTTCTTTGCTCATTATGAGTTTCAGAACTATGACCACCTGCTCTATGCTGCATGAGCACCCCAGCTAGGACACTGATGTCTTTCAGGAGTCTATCTATAAAATTATTCAGTTTATCAAAAGAGCATTGAGTGGAAAGACTTCTTTTGCATTTTTCTTTTCATCAGCCTGGACTTCTTAGACAGAAATATGTTAAATTTCAGTGTATTATTTAACCTGTAGTCCTGTATAACACTGTTTAATGAACTTAACCCAAATTATCCTTCATTAGTTTTCATTTTTTTTTTCAACTGGACTGAGGCAGCACATTAACAGTGAACCCTGAGCCATCTAGACTGACTGTGTGGAGTCTTCGGCCAGCAACTGCTGCATTCAGTATTGTTTAACAAGCACCATCATCTAAGAAATATATTCTACAGAGTACTACCCTCTAAACCTTATAATGTGTAAAAGCATCCAGGAACAGATAAAGCCCCAGAGGTCATAAAGACTTGCATTTTTCATGAATTAAGGATGTATAAATATTATATGCTAGCAGGAAAGTAATATATCACACACAGAATACAGCCCCAAATACAGCAAATAAAACCCAGCTGTAGGGTCTGACCAAAAAGTCTTGTTATCTACCTCATCATTTGTATTACATATTTGAGTGCATGAGTCACAAACAGGTACTGCAAATCTTCTTTTGATTCAAGGTTATCACTAGTTGTGTCTGCTTTTACATGATTACCTGAAATTTGGGGAAAAAATTATATAGAGGCCTGCTGAGAACGGCAGAGAAAACAACAGGTTTTTTTCCACTTTCTAGTGTCTGTTAGCATCTCCTCTTCAAAATTAACACTTCTTTTCATAAATACTGAATTTATTAAACTAGTAAGTCACCTGTTTAATTTGTCTCTTTTAGACTGCTGCTGCTGGGTACTTAATCCCACACTCCTGTAGTTCTTTTCAGGATGACCATTCATCTAAACCAGTGTTTACTTGGGACTAAAGTGCGGCAAGAATGAAAAGATGGACTTTTAAAATGCTTGGAAATACCAGTGTGTCAAATTCTTAATACCTTTCAGTGCACACTTTGTGTCTTGGCAAATTTAATCCAAAGTGCATTTTTTAGAAGTGTTAGAAGACTATGGAGACGAGAGTTTGCATGATTTATAGCTGAAAAAATAGCTTTGTTTCTTTTGTGACTCCAGAATAGTAAGCACTCTGAATATATAGGAGGCAACCGCTGCTCCTATGCATGCATATCCCTATTTAATGTACTTTATCTGAGATTGTGGAAAGTGAAATCCACATTGCAACTCCTTTGGAAAAATGACCCCTAATTTTTTGCACTTGTCATTCAGAGTTTGGAGATAATTTTGTTAGAAATTCACAGCCAATGGAAGTCCTCACATGTAACCAGAAGAGTGTACAATACAGAGAAATAATTGGTTTTTTTTTTTCAAACTGGGCTCCTGGACAAAATCTGTGGACAGGAACTCCCATTAAAAAACTCAAAATGACTCTCTGCTATAAATTAAATCAGTCTGAGTTTGCAGAATTCACTTCAGCATCCATTAGGCAAAGGAAAGACCCAACCAATTGGATTTTATCTACTGCCCATCCTCAGGTTGGCAAGAGAACAAGCAGAGATGGGTTCAGAACATGCAGAGGTACACAGCAAAAGCTCAGACATCAGCTACTGCTGTGTGAATCCCTGCCAGTATCATCCAGCAGCTGGTGGGTTCTTTAATACCTGCAAACTCCGTGAGAGTATTCAACTCTCACTGCTATCAGCAGATTGCACTGCTTAGCAGTGGTATTCATCTTGGCAGATATAAAACCAAAAAGACTATGCAGAAATACTGTCTAGCCAAAGCATAAATGCACAGATACAGAAGGGTGGGTTTTTTTTTTTTGGTTCATGGTGGGAAAGAACGCAAATGAAAAATAATGACAAATGTGCAAAAAAACCAAAACCAAAAGCAAATAAAAACAAACACAAACACAACCAACCAAACGAACAAAAAACCAAAAAACAAAAACAAAAACCAAAAAAACCCCTCACCACCACTAAAATAAATATTTTCAATACAGAAAAAATTTCAAGCAACAGTCAGACTCATAGCAATTTTATTGCCTGCATGATATAGAAGAATACTGAGAGACAGCCCAGTGTCTTCTGGTTCCTTGTAGTCCAGGCTGCTCAGGAAGGCATGGCATCAACCAGGAACTTACAGTTATTGATACAAAGTCAGACAGGTATATTGATTCCTTAGATTGTCTATAAAAATGGAAATTTATCAGAAGGCATTTTTTAAACACACTACACCCCATGAATTATTTAGCAGCTGCCTAACCCTGCTCAGTACAGCAACTCTGGCAACAGTCAGTGCAAGCAGAAAACTTTGCTTGGCACTTGACTGAGGTATTGCAATCTCATAAATTAATTAGGTGCAATCTAGTGGACTGGCATTTGCCTGCTGCACTCGGTAGTGGCTTTATACCTAGGACAAGCTCACAACTAACATTAAATTGTGCTGCCACAGACTTGCATTGAGAAATGATCCAGTCCCAATTTTGTAGCATTTAGTTTGGTTTTTTACTGCATTTTCATGCTGTTTCTATAGTCTTTAATTAGCATGAGCAGGTAGATAAGTACAGCATTTTCAAGCAAGAAGTGAAAAAGACAATGTCAAAACAAACAGGACTCATTTCTCCAAGGTACTGAGTCCTCAGATGCCATAGTCATACAGCCAAACTGAGAGCACCCAAAGCATTGCTTGAAGTGCTCAGCAGCTGGTAGGATGAAAACCTGCAATCTGTTGCAAAAGAAAATGCACTATATATATTTTTTTTTTAAAGAAAAGAGAATTATAATATAGAAAGTAAAGAACATTTATACATGCAGAACACTACTCAAAATCCCACAGGTCAGCACCTGCCTGGATACAGCTATGATATTGACTGGATGTTGAATCCCTCTTTTGTCAGATCTGCTACTTGATAAACAAAAGAGAAGCAGAAGGAGCAAAGGAGCTTGCCCTTTGCTTTTATACCAAATAAATCCCACTTTTTTTCAGAACCAGCACAACAGGCATGTATCTCAGTTTTAGCACATCACGCTGTCACCTTCTCAAAAAGTGTCTTTGCATCCCTGTAAGTGGCACCACCCAAAGTTATTTTCTAAAATGGATGTGAAGCCCTCCTGAAGCCAAATCCAGGCCACTTGCTGCAAGCACACTGATAAACTCAGCTCTCCCACATCCTGTGCTGAGCTGCTCCACACTCGTACAAGCAGAATTTCTCTCTAAGTGCAAGCAGCTCACGTTTTGTGCTGTAACAGTGCAGCCCCCAGTCCACTTTGAGAAACAACAGTTGCCAGTTTAAATGGTTTGGTTTGATTAAATCAATGTAAAATAGAAGTTGTCATTAATGAATCCTTCACTTTCCCCACTGTTTCAGTGATTACATATTAAGCTTTCAAGGTATTATTAGAATCCACATTTTCTTCAAATCTTTAGACAGCTAATTTGGGGGTTGTGATTTTTGAGAAGAGACTGATTCCAGCTTTTTCAAAATCAGAGACAAAGAATTTTCCCATGTTCTTGAAACATCAGTAAGATGGGGCAATGTTAGAAACACAACAGTTCCTTTTTTACAAACCTGTATTGTTAAAAATATTCAGAAAACATACTGAATATTAATGGAGTGAGAAAATATCCTTTTGTTTATTTTAAAGAGTCCCTCGTCACATAAAACACTGTGGTAGCAAGCATTGCTATGGGAAAAGGAAGAGCTCAGACTGTTCTGCGTTCAGTTCATTCACTTTCACAGGTTCTGCCTTCCCAGGAGACACACAGGAAAAAAAAAAGATACAGCAGGAAAAGAGGAAGGACTGAAAAAGCTATTCACTTGTGCTTGCTACCCATTTAACCAAAGGCATGAGTGGAAAATCAGCCTCTGCCTCCTCCTCTTCCACAAGGAAAGAGACCTCATTCCTGACTCGCATGTGATCATGAAGTGGAAATGGATCCTTACTTTGTCAAGTGTTGAACACAAGACAATAAACAAAAAGACACATTAGAAGTTGAAAGACAGAAGTACCTCACCACATGTCTATGATGTCCTGCAGTAATTTGCATCTGCACTACCTGTGGCACTGACCACACTGAAATATTTTATCTTGTGAGGATCCAACCATTTCACTATGATTCAGTGATTGAGAGAGACTGTTCAAAGATGTTTCTACATTAAAGTGCTGTAATTCAATGTCTTCTTTAACATTTTAAGGATCTTCTATATTTTCCCCTGACCACTAAGAAAAGGTACAGGGCTACAAATTTAAGTAGAGCAGAGGTCCTTGAAAATCACATAAGAATTTTCAGCTAGCTGAAATTTATAAAAAATAGGTCAAGTTAAAAGGCAGTTGTCTAAAAGTCCCTTAAGAAATTTTTAAGTTATCTATTCAAATTGGCTTGATTTAGAACATTTAAAAATTTGGTTGACTTAATGTGAGAAAGGAGGCAGTTTAGGGCTTTTAGCCAGATGTCTGGCTTCAAGTTCAAAGTATTGCTGCAGACGGAATCCCTTGCTCTTCATATGAACATACTGAGCACGGGAAAGCTCTTTGGGCTCACCAGTTCATGGATGCTTTGGAGATATCTGGGAGTTTGTTATCTTTTAGATTTGCTACTTTATCAAAAGAGGAAGTGATATTCTTACTTATGAGCTAGAAATTAATCCTTTAGTACAGTAAAGTTATTTTTTTCCAAGACTGTAAGAGATTCAATTTTCGTGGCTGTTTTGTCATGCCCAAAGGCACACCATCATTCATCTGTGTCAATCTTACATACCCCCTGTGAAGATCCTTTACAGCTGAAAATCTTGGAAATGTTTCCTGCTCTATTTTACAGCAAATATAAATCCTCTATTCAAACAAATTCTGAATAAAATGGAAATAAGCTCTTAAACAAGATCTCTAAATGTGACCTGTGTTTGTTTTTTTGCCTTTACAGCCTTCTGCTCACTATGGAGTTTGTGATGTATATTTCAGGCTTTTTTTTAATGTTTCTTACTAATAGAAAAGTCACCCCAGATCCCAACTCTTCTCTAGTTACTGTTATCTTCTCTTCCGTCTTTGAAACTTCATCAGTGCTATCAAGCAACAAAGCTATGTATTTAATATTCAGATAAAGTATAATTAAATATTGCAACTCTTCATATTCTTTCTGTAGCAGTGTTTGAGATCCAGGGATTTTGAAAAAACAGAAGGGAGCATAAATTCTTGAGTCTGAAAATCTGTTCTACTGAGTCAATGCATGTTTTTCCCCTGGTAGTGTTCACAAACTAGTCTGAAGTGTTTCTGGTGCATTATTCCTCCACAGCAGATTGGTTAGCAGAAAGCATCAGTTAAACTTCAATGACCTATATTGGTTTTCATTTTAAGATTATCCTGCCTAGTGAAATCACATAATAGTTCTCATTGGCTTCCTATAAGCTCCAGAAAGGTACAAAATGCAGAGTTATTTCATGTCCCCAATTTTTTATTCATTAAATGGGACGAGGAGAGAGCTCATTTCTTTTTTTCCTTGATAGAAAGTACAGCTCTTTCCAGATGTTCATCACCCTGTCCTGATACAAGTGGCTGCAAGAAGCACCCATTTTTCCACCATTTTGCTCTCCTTTCTCTCAGCTTCTCTGTGTAGCACTTTGAAGTGAAAATATACACTCACAAAATGACCCTCACCTGAAACTTCCTGCAGTAGTACCAAGTACATGCCCTACCATCAGCCGCTCTCATAGTTCACTTATAAGAGTTTGCAATTGGATCCCTGCAAAATGCAGTTCCTGAGCTGCCTCGCCACTTTTCCTGTGCCTTAGAACAAAACCCAAGCCCAAATGAAGAGATGGCACAAAGAGGACTCAGCCCTGTGGAAGGACACAATATACACTAGTTCTTTTGTATAAATACAGGTGAGAAGGTGCATAAGAGAGCTAAATGGTTAAGACTATGATTTAAGAAGGGTTGGAAGATAGCAGGAGAGGGAACATTTGGAGAGTGGTAGGTTAAAAGTTCAGCTCATAAACAGAAATTGCAGTTTGCCAACAGATAACAAAGTTTTAGGCACTTACCTAAATCTTTGAGACCCATGGGATTTTTTGACGTTCAATCTCGTTGTCAACACAGGCTGTAATCCTTGAGTGAAGGATCTACAAATAACTAACCTTCTCAAACTGTCAGGACTTGTAGCAGAATTTGCTGAGGCAGGACTGTAAGGTAAATACTGCTTTGACAGTCAGCACTGCAATGTGTTTAGAGAAATCATTGTGTTTTCCCAGATACAGCACTGAGACCACATGAAAATGGTTCAGTCAACTTTTCCTTCAAATTTTCTTCAAATGTTCTAACCCTATAATTGCAAATGTACCCTAATATTCAGAATAGAGACAAATTATCAAAGCCTGTATTTCTACACTCAAACTACAAATATATACTTACAATGACCTAAAGTAATACGCCATTCTCTTTCTTATACACAGATACAGAAATTATTAAGTCAATCATTTAAATATAACCCCTTTCCACTTTACAGGCTGTAATTGCTTTCCAGTTTCTTGACCTGGTTATTCCACTGTAAAACTACACATCTACCTTCAGTATTTGACAATGTCTGTTGGCATCAGGGACTTTCACACACTCTTCCTCCGAGATAGGTGGGGTTGGCACTCAGTTGTGACTTGCAGTGCTGCACACACTGCATCAACCATAATGGTCTTCATGAGCCTGCATGCTCCTTAATCCTGGAGGTTGGTACGGAAAATGTCCCCTCCCAGACTCGAAGCAGCTGGGAGCTCCATGGGATTACACAGGTGTATATTCTTGTAATGCTACTACATCTGATATTGCTCCATGAGGTATTCATCCAAGCCAAGGCATCCACCAAAAGATGTGGCTGAAAAACAAATAAATCCCTGAATTCAAAAGCTATTTGTAAAAAGTGTTTTCCTTCCCAGATTCATCAAGACAGAGCCAGATCCTCAACCAAATGTAGATGACATGAATGTAGACCACAGATACAGAGACATCCGTGTAAATTGGGCTATTTTGCTCTTAAATAGCAAAGTCATATCAAGAGCAAATAAAGTGCACAGACCACAGAATTTTGTTTACTCATAGAATCACAGAATTGTTTAAGCTGGGAAAGATCTCTAAGATCATCAAGTTCCACCATTAACATAGCATCACCGTCATGTTCACCACTAAACCATATCTCCAAGTGGTATATCTGCACATTTCCAGGGATGGCGATCCAAACACTTCCCTGAGCAGTTTGTTCCAGTGCCTGATCACCCTTTCAGTGAAGAAAATTTTCCAGTAATACAATCTAAACCTCCACTGCCACAACTTGAGTCCATTTCCTCTTGCCTTATCACTTATTATATAGAAAAGGATAGCAACCCACACCTCACTGCAGCCTCCTGTCAGGTAGTTGTAGAGAACAATTAGGTCACCCCTCAGTGTCCAGGCTAAACAACTCCAGCTCCCTGAGCTGCTTGTCATAAGACTTGTGCTTGTGACCCTTCACCAGCTCTGTTGTCCTTCTCTGGACATGCTCCAGGACCTCAATGTCCTCCTTGTAGTGAGGAGGCTCAAAACTGAACAGAGTGTTTGCAGTGAAGCCTCATCAGTGCTGATGACCCATAGCCTGATGTCTCTTTCCAGCAGGCAGCTTTCCAGCCGCTCTTCCCCAGGCCTATAACATTGCATGAGGTTGTTGTGATGCAAGTGCAGGACCCAGAATGTCACCCAGCTGAATCTCATACAATTGGCCTCAGAGCACCAATTCAGCTTGTCTGGTCTCTGAGAAGTGCCTACCCTCAAGCAGATCAACACTCATGGGAAAGTGAATTTCTGCTGTTGTTGGAGTCCAACATACAATGGGTGATATGTTTCATATATATTTCATAAATATGAAAGAAATAAAATTATGCTTTTCCATGTATGTCTGTATGACCATAGATACTTATTAAGGATTGATATTTATCTATCAATCCCTAATCATGTTATTCCAAAGTGGGGCAGGCATATGAAGGATGGTTTGTATCTAACAGCCCTGAGCATTACACAATATGTGCTCTATTATCACTACATCACAGAAACCACCTTATATTCCTATCTGTGTTTTCTGAGTCTATCTGGCTTGAACTTTTCTTATAGCTACTGTTTCTCTTTAAAGAGTTTACCTGTAATATGTTAAATTCCTTCATCTTCCCAATCAATTCAGAATGGTGTACTAGTGCCCTCTGTCAATTGTCATTTATCCTCTTTACCTTTGACCTTCCCAGTATATGTTAGTATTAAATACATAATGAATACAGTGGGAATGTATCCTAGCATTATTAAATGGAACTCAGAAACATGTCAATAACAGTATTGAAACACCACCATGCATCTTTATGAATACTGTTCTGTCACTACAGAAGGGATTCAGGTTGAACGGCTCATAAAAAACATGAACATTTTGCAATGTAATATTACTTGGGAAAGAAATAATTTTCTCCAGCAAAAAAGAGCACTCTACACCCCTGCTCCTACATGCAAGTCTGCCAGAAATACTCTCTCATTAGTATGGAATACATTGTCTTGGAATTCTGTGGGGGTGGGCGAAGCCCTGGTGGCTCTGTCCTGGAGGGAGGCCTGCTGAGGAGAATTGCACAACCTCCCTGCAGATCCCTAAGAAAGCAAGCTTTCAGTCACTGTGACCAATAAAGGACCCACAAGCCTTCAGGAGATTTTATGTAGATCTGCTGTAAACGATTGGCTTTGTACCCTTTCCCCTCCCACCCTAGTTTCCCATAAAACCCCCTGAGTCTTCCTAGTCCCTAGGGTATTTCGTCCCTGGCTCCCTTTGCTGATACCTTGCAATAAAGCTACTTCACGCCGAATTGCCAAACGAGACCCTCTCTCTCTTTCCCAGGCCGGCTAAAAGAGAAGCAACCTTGCAGGGCAGGAGCTGAGAAATCACTGAGCTGAAATCACAAGAGCTGAAGAATCACTGCTCTGCCCCCTGCTGAGGCGCTCTCTGCCAGCTGAGGGAGTGCTCTGACCCCCCAGGAAGCTGTCTCCTATGAAATACTTTTTGGGGTGGCTCTGGCCTCCTGGGTCTGAAACTGCGGACCCCAGAACCAGCTGGAATAGAATTCTATGACAATAAGGACTTCATGTTGTCTGCCATTTACTGAGGGTGCACTTTTCTCCCTCATCCAGATAATTGATAAGGACTTTATTGATTATTATTTATGATTATTTATTATTGATAAGGATAAGGATATTAAACAGACTTAACTCCAAACTGAGCCTGGGGACCCCCACTGGTGACTAGCTGTCAGCTGGATTTAACTCTACTCACCACCACTCTCTGGGCCCAGCATCCAGCCAGTTTTTTAACTCAGCAAAGAACACACACAAGCCATGAGGAGCCAGTTTCTCCAGGAGAATGCTTCAGGGGCAGTGTCTGAAGCCCAGGTACACAATATCCACAGCCTCATCCCTTTAGTGGATCATCTAATCATAGAAGGACATCAGGTTGTTCAAGCAGGACCTGCCTTCCATAAACCTACACTGTCTGGGCCTGATCCCATGGCTGTCCTGTACATCCTGTGACAGCACTCAAGATCCCAGCTCTAAGATCAGGATGACATGCCTGCAGTTCCTTGATCCTCCTTCTGGCCCTCCTTGTAGCTAGGTGTCACATTTACTAACCTCAGTCACCTTGGACCTCCCCAGTTAGCCAGGACTGCTGATAAATTAGTAGTGAACCTTCCTGAGTATTACAAATAATTTGAAAGAAAGTCATGCTGAATGCTTGGAGCTAAGTGTAACTAATGTGTTTTATTTTTACATGTCTCAAGATAGAATGCCTGGTTTACTATACAGCTTTATTTATTGAATAGTTGCCTTCAAAATTTTTTTCCACCCTCCAGCAACATATGTTAATTCTACTAGAAATTATCTTCACATTAAAGCTATTATTATATTGGGCACTATTTTACTATTTCATAGAAAGCACAATCAAGTTTCCTATCCCAGAGCACATCACAGGTTGCACAGGAATCAAAACCCCAGTGTCTATGTAGTGTCAAAATATGTCTCACCATGAAAAAGACAGGCTGTATTCTGACACAAGATAATTCAGTATAAACAGTGTGACAGATGGATGGTATATTTGAACTGGTGCAAATTACATAATTTCCTTTATAAGTTAGAAATCCATTTCCATTTGGGAAATTTTCAGTGGAGAAAAAACACAAGCTGAGCTCTTAGCTTAGTATCAGTACAGGGAGATATTTAACCCAATGGAATTGTTTGGATAAGAAAGGAAGTATAGCAGCCAAAAACAGCAGAGAGATCTTTTCCAACAACTGTAAAAATGTTCAGATTTAAGGAATGCCATCATCCCAGCTTGCTCTCTTGTGGAGCAATTCTACTGACTTGTACAGGGACAGGGGAGGAAAACACATCAAGTAGCTTTCAACACTCGATAGCTTCTGGGAAATACAAGCTGACTCTGTTCTGCCTATCAAAATAACTTGCCATTATAGCACATAATTAGGTGCGAACAAATGCACAGGCATCCACATCCAGCTTTAGAAGACGTTGCTTGAGTGTTTTATGCTAAACACTAAATACAAATATATTCATTCCGCATAGTGCAAAGAGGTTAC
The DNA here is from genome assembly GCA_016584745.2 of Phylloscopus trochilus trochilus. Lineage (NCBI taxonomy): Eukaryota > Metazoa > Chordata > Aves > Passeriformes > Phylloscopidae > Phylloscopus > Phylloscopus trochilus. The sequence continues at coordinate 55,252,412 of WQNJ02000007.1, read as the reverse complement.
CGTGATGGATTAAGGAGGGGGTGGAGTGTGTGAAGGGAAGCCTCTTGGAGAGTGTGAGGGCTCAGGTGCCAGTCCCCCTCAACCTTGGCAACTGCACCAGGGGGAAAAGAAACCTTCCTAGACAAACAAGCAGAGCAGAGCAAGCTAACCTCTGAGCTGGAGGAACCAATCTGAAGTATTTTTTTGTAAATACAAAACCCACAGAAACAACAGGAAAAACCTCAGAAAAAACAGGGATTTATGGGGGGATAAGAACCACTGAAAGATCATCATGCCAGACAGGTTGCTGTTTCAATATTCCCAGCGCTATTATTTTTAGATAAACATCTGTTTGAATAACTGAGTCATATGTTTGCATTGGGAGAAAAAAGGAATATTCTTAGAATGCAATCTCTCTTTCAGGCTAACTGAAAACTTATTTTATTATTTTAACATCTTAATCTAAAAGAATTTTTTGGAAAAAATACATCAGGTTTCCACACATCTTATTTGACTTTTTTTAATTAAATCCCCTTGACCTGGAAAGAAAAAGAAACTCTTAAAATGAAAGGTAAATAAAGAATGCAACAAACTCTGCACAGGGTCAAGCCGAGACAAGATTATAAGACAAGGAAAGAACAATGCTCTCTTTTCTCTTACAAATACATCTAAATCCAACTTTGAAATCAAAGTGAAGGGAAGGTTGTTATATTACACTGCTGAGTAGAAAAAAATGGTGTTTTTCAGATGTACCATAACAAGAAACTGCATCATGTAATTTTTTATTCTGGTTATATTTTAGTCCTTGAATATATTTTCATTGTGCTGCCAATCAGTAAGTATGTCAAGCATAGAGAAATAAAACCTGTACCAATCATTAACAGTAATTAACAAATGTAACAGTCCCTGGATTGTGGGCCATCTGGGCTGGCAAAACTTGCCATGCAGACAGCACAGAATGGGGTCAAGAATGAGTGTGGATTTAATGTATTTCATCTTGTCAATGCGGTTTTGACAATGTAACAGGACATTGCACTGATGGCTCTTAAATAATAGTGATAGCAGTGAAATAAAAATATTTTTATTCACAATAAAATATGTCTCCGTGGAGGAAAAGGCTTTTTGCCTTGTTTTGTAAGTAGGCTGTGACCTGTGCTTACGTAGCTCCGATATCTCTCCACAATGAGCCAAGGTAAGTGACAAGTGACACAGTGAAGGCATTTCTGTGTTTTGATTAGTGTATAATGATGCACTGGCTATTTCTTACTCCTACTGACTTCTTACAGTAAACACCTTAGAAGTTTCCTCCAGACACAAAAATATATTAAAAAATAACTTTATTTCTAAAGATTTTGGGGATTTGGTGAGGTATTTAAAAGATCTCTGCTTAGAAATTGCCACAAAGGTGGCAGAAGTTGCCCACAGCACATAGCACAGGGCAGCTTCTTACATTCTTTTTTTTACTTCTGTTCAGGAGCTAGGCTATCATGAGGTTGTTCCTACTTCTTCTATCAGCTTAAAAATAAAATCAATGTCTTCTAAGGAAAGCTCTTGTTGCATGAACACGTGCTATTAAGCTTACATTTTTTTACTCTGACATTTAAACTGGTGTAACTAGGGAACTTACTGTTCACTTATTCACTGTTAAGGCTCAAAGTTATATGCTGCTGCAATTTTCTTTGACTGAATACTCCATTGTTGTTGATACAGGATTTATACTTTTAAAAATTATAGGTCTATATAACTATCATTGTTAAAAACTACATAATGTACTTGCTGTAACAAATCCTAACTTTAAAGAGAAGGTTTTTTGAAAAAGCAAGGTGGAACAAAAATATACAATTTGTGCAAAGGAGCAGAATTATTTTGTACCAGTTTAATTAATTGGCTTATAGACTTGAAATATTTATGTATTTTCCTAAGATCTAAATTTTTTATAGCTACTTTTTTTTCCACTGGAGCTCATTCTTGCCTATTTAATTGACAAATCTTACATTTTTATAAATAGTGAACTGATAAAACACGCTTCATATATTAGACATCTGGAATTCTATTTAATCAGAGCAGGAGGGTATCCTTATATTGCTATCTTGAACAGATGGATTATATTCCTCAGAACCAAAAAAGATATAAGAATGAAGCAGAATTTTTTCAGCCTTGCTTATTTCATAGAGGGTTTATTGGTGGAGGGCTGTAACTGAAGGTAAACCTTTTCATTCATCCTGAGCTGAAATGTTTTCTTTTAACTGGTGTATTTAATGGAAGTCTTGTCATCCCTTGTTTCTTCACTCCCCCTCCCCACAGTATACACCAGGATCTTTTCTAACAAGGAATTGCTGTTTAGAGATTACCGTTTTCCTCTTTGGCGGGCGGTGGTGCATGCTGCAGAAGGGACTCGGAACATTATTAATTGCATTTGGCCTCTCATTCCCTTCAATACCTTAAGACAAATATTTATGATCATGGTTTGAAGGCATACTCTTAAAATATGGGACTGGAAGTTATATGCAAATATGTACAGGATTCAGTTGCTAATTTCTTTTAGGAAATCCATTCTTTATGTCATGCAAACTGCCAAGCCTGAAGTACCTAATTTGTGATCTTTAATGGCATTTACACCAATATCAGAGACAGATTCAACAAATGTTTTTACTTCAATATTCACTATAAACAATAGACAGCAAATAAACAAAGCACTTGATTATTTTTATTATTGTCTGTTGCATTTGCAGTTGGTTTCACAATTCTCTTTATTACATCTGTTAGTTTTTGACTTTACTTCATGGCAGGCAATGGTGCTAAAATGAAGAAGTAGATGAGATAAAAAAGTGCACTTCCCTGTGTTCAATGAAACATGAGAAATACACGCTCAATGTTTTTTAAACAAAATGGAAAATGTCTCGAAGCTCATGGAAGCAGCAGCTTCCATGTCAAGGCGAAAAGTGAACTCTGACACTGGCTATATCAGACAGAGTTAAACCATGAAAGCAATTAATGCCTTTTAGAGAATATTTATTTGATAGTTTATCTTTGTGTATCTTCTATTTTCAGGACAATCACATGCAATGCTTTTTTGTCAAGAATGCAAATCTTGTTTAAGCTATGAGTATTACAGTTCATTAATGCTGGGTTTCAGTGCTAATTAAATCCCCAATATAATTTTCAAGTACTGATGTAAAAGATGCAGAGGTCAAGGAACATTTGGTTACCATTCCTACTGTCTACAGTCCTTTGACTTCATGTTTAAGTAAGACTTTAAATTGCAGTTGATGGAAGAACAGCTTCTGTCTATTCCCTCACCAGATCTTTCTCAGCTCTCTCAATTAGCTCAATTTACCTCCTGGCAGCTTTGCAAATGTAAAAATCCTGACAAATGAGATCAAATAGGAAGGCCAGAGTTTGACAGCAATTCATTGATGTGATATTTGAGAATTTGTTAGAATTTTGTAGAATATCTCAGGTTAGTAAGCACTCATAAGGATCATCAAGCCCAACTCCCTCCTGCTCACAGGATTGCCTAAAACTAAACCATATGACTAAGAGAGTCATCCAGACCAGATTTTGAACAATGAGTTGCTGACTTTCCTTAATTCAATTTCCTGAAGCCCATATAAAATGGTATATTGCAGTTCTGGGGGGAATATTCTTCAGGAACCTACATTTCTTTCCCCCTGTTCATCACTAAAACAAGAGCAGAAATTATTAAAAGCACATTCTTCTGATGGTCTTCCTATCAACATAGTTTATCAAAAGGAACTGCATCCCATCAGGCCTCCTGGACTTACGGATATCAAGTTTGCCTAGGTATTCTCTAACCCAGTCCTCCTTGACCGAGGAAAAATCTTCCTTCCTCCAGACCTTCTCCCTGGTCTCCTGGGTCAGGGATTCCTGAGGGCTGCCCTTGGTGGCTAAGACTGAAGGGAAGAGGGCCTTAAGCATGGCAGCCTTATCTGCAACTCCTGTTGCAGGGTGCTCATCCCATTCATTAGCAGGTGTGCATTTCCGTTTTGTTAGTGATGGACTTGAAGAAACCCTTCTTGTGTTCTTTGACACCCTTGGCCATGTGTCTTGGTTTTGAAAGACAGCTATCTGCCAGGGAAAGCTGGAGTTTCCCTTGGAATGGAGAATGTAAACCCCTCACCTCCTCCAAATTATAATTTTGCAATTAAGGGCTTTCAGACAAAGATTTGGGAATAGGAATAACAGTTCTTTACTAGAAATAATAACAATACAAATGTAGTAGAGAACAAAACCACCCAACCAAACAAGCAAACAAACAAACAACAGTTTTGGAAAACCCTGACAGAATCAGAGGGAATAACCTGACACCCTGTTGGTCAGGGTGTTAGAAGCAGTCCAAAAGTGAGTCCTCCTGGAGTGGCAGATGTGGTTCTGTTGGAGCAGAGATGATCCTGTAGAAAATGGTCCAGTGATGGTAAGAAGAGTCCAGTCTTCCTCCAGGAATCCAGTGGAACTAGATAGGTTCCTATGTCTCAGTTTTTATCTAGGCAGGAATGGTTGGTTCCCCCCACTGGGTGGAGCATCTCACAATGGGGATGATAGAATATGTTGTGCCCTTAGGTGAGCCTTAATGGCCCATTAGCAGAAAATATCTCCCTGGAGGGAGGACAGGTGGTGAAAGAGATAAGAAACACTGCCCCACCTGGTTTTAACAGTTGGCCCATTATCAGAAGGCATCCTGCCCCCCCCCGCCCCCAGAGTTACAAGAGATAAAGAACATCTCCCCAACTGCTTTCAACAAATGAAATAGAATACACATTTTTGGCTCCATAACCCACAACAACAGTTTAACTCCAAACTGGCCTTGGCTTCCTCATGGCCTATCTGCACACTCTGACCATGTTCTTACGTTCATCCCTGCTTCTACCTCATGTGTATATCCTGCTTATAACTGAGTTTTGACAGGGGTTCCTTGGTCATTCACACAGGTCTCTTGCTCCTTTTGCCCAATTTCTTACTTACTGGGATACACCATTTTTAGGCCTGGAGTAAGTAATCCCTGAGTATTTACCAACTCTCTCAGATCCCTCTTCTCTGCAGGGCCTGTTCCCATGTGATTCTTCCAAAACCCCTAAGGAGGCCAAAGTTGGCTCTCCTGAAGTCCCTGGTTGCTATCTTCTTGCTCTGCCTTCTCTTGTCACAATACTGAGCACCATAATTTTGTGGTCACTGTGGGCAGCTCTGTTTGCCTGCTCTGATCCCCATGCTCATGGTCAGCAGTGTCCCCTGCGCTGCTTTTTACAGGGAGATATTAAGCCTTCGAAAGACAAAAGCCGTTCTGTAATATGCACAGATATGCCATTTAATGGTCACTCCCTGTTTGACAGAAAATCCTTTGGCTTTAGTGACTCTTTCAAGTGCTGTAATCCCAATCAATACAAGGGTAATTACTTCTGGAAGTAGCAGGAGGTCCCTTGATTATTGCTGCCACCTGTGTTAGTATGAATTGCTATACGAAAAGAAGAAAGGAAAGAGGAAAGAGAATTACATTACTATCTCTTTGTGGCTCGGTGGCAGATAATGTGCACATTATCCTGACATTATACAAATGTGACTGAGAGTGCAGAATGATGTACTGCAGCCATTGAGCTAGATAGTGAAACAAAAGAACGTAAAAACACCACCCTAAAATGTTGATTTCCTTCTAGAGAAATCTGTGTCACTTCCAGGAGCTTGGTTGGAGTTTGTTGTTGTTGTTGTTGTTGGTTTTTTTGTTTGTTTTTTTGTTTGTTTGGTGGGGTTTTTTGGGTTGGTTTTGTGGTGTTGTTTTTTTTTTTTGCTTTAAGTTTATCTTGAAAAGATATTCCTAAATCTGGAATTTTTTTCAAAGATTTGCAGATTGGAGACAAAAAAAAATCTTTGGATATTTTCTTGAACATCTCAAAACACTTTTAATCTTTTAGACATTTCTACATTCCTGGATCCAAGTATCAGATTCTGTTGTAAAAATATTCTTGGCAGAACAATTTCTCAGAAAATTTTGCAGCATTGAGTATGCATACAATACTACTTTTGAACTCTTTTTCTGGGAGGACACCTTACTGAATTTTGTTTTCCTTGATGTCTGTGAGATTCCCACTGGCACCGTTCTTTTCCAGATAAAAAATGAAAATCCTCTGAAATGGTGATTGAAGAGAAACAGCTACCACTCGGTATTCCTTACAGTATTGCAAAATGCCTAGTATAAACTTCTCCAAGATGACAATGTTTGGATTTCTTTTTGCTCCCAAAAAATTTAAATGGGAGAAAACCAGACAAAACTTAGAAGTATGCTATTTCAGGAATTTATCTGAACATAATTTAAAACAGCTTGGACGTCCATTTTTATAGGTACAACATGACTTTCAGGCTCAACAACTAAAAAATAGTAGTGGAGAGACTTCTTAATGAAGACTTCCACATCTTGGATGACCTTCATAGCTACACAATCTGGTCTAGTCAACACCCAAATAACAGTATGAAGTATTACATTTTTATATATTGTTTATATATTATTTATTTCCTTGCATGCTCTAACCATTCTTTATTCTTCCTCTAAGCATGCAAATGATACCAATTTAGATGCCTTTCCATTCAGGCTGTTTGAGTCAAATTCAGAGGGAGAGGTACGTGTACAGTTAGTCAGACAATAAAAGGTTTCCATTAGAGTTTAATGTGGGATGAGGGACAGGTTTAGATTATGTTATTCTTATTATGGTCCCATATAGTAAACTCTGTACTTTGTATCTTCATTTATCTTAATTTTTATTCTTGATGAAAAAACTTGTGCCAGTTCTTGTAGCACTCCTCCATTTCCTTTGGGAACTCTCTTATCTCCAAGTATACCATCCCTTTCTACCATTGATGTCCTTCCTATATTAAAGCTTATATATGAGGTCCCATATTTCACATAATTTCTTTGTGGTGAATATAACTCTTTCTTATGGTTTTAAACTAGTTTTGGGGTTGTTTTTTAAATTATCTTTTTCTTGGTTACAGTGAAGATTTCCTTAGAATCAATTACTCCAGCTACAAACATCTTGAATATATATTCTACTTGTAAGTGTTCAGTTTCTCTAGCGAGACAAACCCCAGCAGATTAGATGACATACAGACTTTGCAAACAGAAAGAAAGAAGCTAATTAAGAAGTAAAACACTGCTGCTTTTCTTTGTTTGCATTTAAAAGTGAAATATTCATCAAGTATTAACCATGTCATGGGGGAACTGAGTAATACTTGCTACAGAAAGAAAACTTTCTCACTTACAGCTATCAGGTTCTGATTTACAAAGGGTCTGCTATGAGATATTTTATTCTAGTGCCTATCCTGGCTGCTATGTCAAATGCAGGAAAGATGTCATCCTCTGTACATTTCTTATTGTTAGCATTTTTTTTTTTTAACATCAATGCTTCCTTGCAGTTTATCTACCTTTTCTGGGAGACAGCTGTAAAATACATATTTCCTTCCAGGTTGCCATGACTGCTTGCACTGCTTTTCCTGTCATTAGGGGAAAACATCTGTTGATGGTTGACACTTACCATGTGTCTGTCCTCCTGTTGGACTTGCAGCATCAACACAGGTTGTGCCAACATGTGTCTCTTGTGATTTGCTGTCTCTCTACCCAGTGGATCTCTTTACTGTCTTTTACCTGTATCTGGCAATTGTTTTGAATTGTTCGATTCTGTAGAAAATGGAAGGATTTTAATAATCACATTGCTCACTCTTTATCCCAGATCTTCACAAGAGTTTGATTTCTTGAACTAGAAAGAAGCACTCTGATATTGATGCCTTCAATTCTCCAATGGGCCTAAAGCTATGGATCTACCACAGTGGAGAGCAGAAGCCTGGTGGAGAAGCTGTAAATCACCCATTGTCTTTGAGTAAGGGAAAAGAACTCTGACACTCTGGGAAATAATGTATGATCAGATCCAGCAATCTGCCAAGATGGTTTTCAGGATGGCCAGATTCTGGGTCTTTATGCAAGTAAGTAGGGGTGTATAAACTCTTCCCTTAAAACACAGGTTTTGGGTTGTGGGTTCTTCCATCTGAGGACACAGAGGAAGGTGGTTTTGCCCACAGGATTTTGTGCTTATTTTTGATAAAAAGGGGAAAGCCAGGAAGGACTTGGATATATAAACAAAAACAAATTATAAGAAAATTAAAGATAGCTTTAATATCCTTTGAGAAAGCAGGAGCTCTGAGACATTAATCTTGATGACAAGTTGCTTATGACATAAATCCTGAAGTGAAACTGTTGCTTGTTCCTCTTTTCATTTTAAATCTCTAATTTTCAATACAGCTTTAGAAAGCCCAGATCGTATAACATACAGAAAGATAGAAGATAAGAAAAAGCAGACACATTATGCTAAGTATACACTATGCAGATATTAACAAAAGACTAAACTCACTGACTTCAAGGTGGGCACACAACTGACTACACCAGGATTTTCAAGAGGGTGGAACCTATATCCCAGTTTAAGATTACAAAATAGCAGTCATTTTCAGGATTTTGCTGTACTAACTAAAAAACTTTTCAACAAGACTTTTGAAAACTTCCCCTCCCATAACATTTGCTTTTTTTCCTCCAGTGCGTGAGGCTCTCAGAAAACATTAAGCGAAATGAGTTTGCTGTAACATACAGCTAAGTTCCGCTTTATTTTAAACCCTGAATGATTATTGGCATCCTCCTTGGTTTGAACTGCTAGAAGTTATTTTTGTTCAAGAGATTAAACACAAGTCCATGAATTTTACTGATACATTCATGCCTGTGTCTAAAGATTTAGCTGAAGTTTAAAGACAATTAATAAGCTCAACACACCAGATTTCAAATGTCCACTGTACCATTTTGATTAATTCATTATTCCCCGAGTGCTGACTAAGAAAAAATTTCTGGGTGCAAATTCTCATCAACACCTCTAGATTTCTCTAAGAGCAAGAATTTCAAACAGCTTGTATTTTCTCTGATTTTTGGATATGTTCACTGAAAGGATGTGAAAAGCCTCACTGAAATAATTGATAAAGCTGAATACCCATATACTTGCTAGTAGGAGGAAAAAAGCCTTAATTATCAGCTATATCAGATGCTTTTTAATTTTCTTCTGTATTGTGCTGCTGTCTTGCCTTCATTATGTTTTCTACCACATCTTTGTGTCATATCTTCTTGTTGTGAGACCGTCACTTCATCTTAATTAAATTTGTTCTTTTTAGTCATTTTACAGTAATCAATGCCTGTTTTGAAAAGATTTCTCTTCACTGAGGTGTATTTTCACCATTTGATATTCCAGTTCTTTTTCTTTCACATCTCTTTTATTTATCATTTTATTGTTTCCTCTGCTATTTGCAGTATGTCATGATTTAAGCCTGTTCAGATGGCAGTTTTAAATTTAATAATAGATCTGTCTTACTACCAAATGTGGTATAGCAGTCTCAGCAAATTGGCAGCAAAATTTGATTATTCACTGAGAAGGCTTTAGGTTGCTGTCAGTCTAAGAAGTTAAGGTCTGTATTGAGCACATAACAAAGCACAAGACAAAGGTGCCAAGTGAAACCTTCTTTTTATTATTTTGAAATTCCCTTGGTATTGGTTATTAATGCTAATGGACTTCAAACCCAGAACGGCCTTCACTGATAGAACAGGCACAGCAATCATATGTTTATAAATGTGGCTAGAGCTTTTTTTTCTTTTTCAAACAGAAGAAATTGTATTATTTTCTTGTAACATATCTAGAAAAAATATTTAATATTTCTCATTTTTTCTTTAAGCTGTTGTTGGGGTTGTCACTAGATGAACTTTTACCCAAAAGCATTCTATGATTTCTACAACATATGCAATGCAATGTTTAGATCTTGCTTATTGCTGGTAACAGTATGTTCACATATAAATCCCACTGCAGAGTACACACTCCCATCACTCTGCCTTTAAACAGGGGCTGCTTACAGTAAGCTACACTGAAAATCTGACCACTCTGTCTGATACCTCAGTGTGAACAGAGTTCCTTTGAAAAATGCTCATGACCATGTGCATTGAAGCTGGAAAAGGTGTGAAGAAAGAAACATCAAGAAGAAAAAAATTGGGCTTTGAACATGTATGTTTATAAATTTAGGTGTATTTTTTCCTCTTTCCTTGACAGAGAGAAAGCACCTCATGCTATTTTCTTTTACCTTTTCACAGACTTTGCTATCAAACACTTAGTACTTGTTACTCTCAAAGATAAGACTGATGCAGGCTTTTGTGTCCCATCTGAAAGGCAGTTCAGGTGCATCCTTAAACACAGGTGATCCTTTTTGGTTGGTTCACTGGGTAGAAATGAAGAAGGAGATCCAAAGTTTGGAAAATTCAGAAAGTTGCATTCAAAGAAAGGTAGTCTTTTTGATGGGATAGTTAAGTTGACCAAATGTAAAATGAAGTAACAAGGTAGATTGACAGAAATTTTTCAATATTTGCAACATGTAAGTGTTAGTTGCAAAGTATAAGTCACAGGAAACTATGACTGCAAGGCATAAAGATGATGACTTATCTACAGCATCCTCTTTTACATGACTGTGCTAATTACCTAGAAAAATGTTGCTTCAAACTGAAAAACTTCTTATTAGTATCTAAAACAATACTCGTAAGGTCTGGCACACAGACATACAAAAAAGAAGCAAAGAGCAATACCTTTCTCTCTCTTTGAAAGAGCAGCTGAAAAGTTCTACCTGAGGAAGAGACATGTGGCCAGTTATTATCTCTCAAGTTACAAGTCACCCAATGAACAGTAGCAACCGGCCACGTTCATTCCCTTTTCTTTAGACTAATGTACAGTAGTGCAGCTGTGCCTCTCCTTCCTTCACTGCAGAGTGAATTCAACATTCAGTTGAATTAATTTGTATTTGCTGTGGGCATGCAGATAAGCAGTTTCTTCAACATTTTCTCCTGCTCGAAGAGCAATTTGCTAAGCCATGAAAATTTCCTTGTGTGTCTGAGCCAGCAACAAGCTGAATAAGGAAATATTACTTCAACATGCCACCTTTTAAAAAGTTCATGATTAGCAGGCCATTTGGACAGCCTCTTGCCAGGGACAGCATGATTACCACCACTTACAAAAGGAAGGCCCCAACAGCTGATGCTGTTAATGCATTTTGTATCTAACACATGCAAGATTAATGTATAATTATAGTGGCATCAAGTAAAATCTGCTTAGAGAGGAAGCAGAGCTTGTTTAATTGACAAGAGTTTAAGGGATTACAAAAGCTGACACCTTCCAGTCTTTTCACTCAGCAGTCAAATGGATGCCTCATGGTTTAACAGCATGGCTGCACTGTAGGATCCTGTGTATCTACACAGTTCCACCAAAACATTCTGGAACCCTTTTTAAGAATCTTCCCACCCATCTTTTCCAATATTGGGCATGAATAATACATCTTTCAGCCTTTTCTAGTTGTTTTAGGAAGATAATTATTTTTAGAACTGCTGTAGTTAAATGGAATCAGAGATTCGCTGAACAAACTATTAAATTGCATTGAAATATGCTGTCTTCAAAAGCAGAATATAATTAAGGTTTAAACTGCAATGTTAATTGCACAGCACTGAGATTCACCATGCATTATGGGTTTATTATCAGTTTTCTGGGAACCGTGTTAAGTCCATGGAAAAGGACGTAATTACTAGTAGGAAAATATTTGCTTTCTAGTTTAGTGCAGAATATCTGAAGATATCTTAGTAAGAGCCTGGGAACATAGAACACCAAATAAACCACAATGTAGCAGTTCTGTGAGCTTCAGAACTATTTATATTATATTTTAAATGCAATCATAGTTTGGAGGGGACTAAACCTACTGTTAACATTGCTGCAAATAACCAGATTCTAAGAAATAACATTAAAAAAGTAAAATAATTAAACCAAATAATTACTCATGGAAATTAAGAAAACAAAGAAACCCTGTTCTGTTTTATCACCACTCAATCCTCAGTAAAGGGTAGCATTTTAGACCAGATTTTTGGCTTGATTACTTCTCCTAAACGAAAACTTTTAAAGAGGAGAAAACTTCCTTCCTCTGTGCACTTTTACTTTTTGTTGTCATCTAATTCATAATACTATGGAAAACTCCAACTAATACTAATAGAAGCCTAATACTTAGGAATCAGATTATCTTTTTCTTTTATGGAGAATTTGGTTAAGCAAACTTCAGCTCCTTAAACGTATTATGTCCTTACTTCTGAAGTCAGATCCAAAATACCTTTGAGGATCTTAAGCATCTATGTTACATCTAGTAATGAGATTCGGGTGCCCAGATAAGATTGGCACTTTCAATTTTCCTTCCCATTGCTTTGAACTTTCATTCCTGTCCATAGGAGTTTTTCATAAACACTTAGATGAATGCAGGTGACACAACTGGACACTTTGTGACAGTATTTCAGAATTTCTTGTTTAATGTCCTTTGTCTACCACTAATGACATCTTTTTAGACATAGCTGAAAAACAGACGCAGTGTATTCCATCAAAATTAAACATGCACATGAAAATTGCACTATACTTTAATTACAAGATTTCTGCTGAGTACTGCCACCTATTTTTGACAATTTTCAGGGAAGGAATTTTGTTTGCACTGTAGACAGGGGAAATGTTATTTTTCAGGTTGACCTAGAGACCTTTATCCTCAGGTGAATACTACTGTTGTTGCAGAAATATATATGCGATTTTCAAACTTCTGTTTTCCACTGAAGGAAAAGAAATGAGTTTGCTTTTAGTAGCTGAATAAACCCCATGGATCACAATGAATGCTGGGGGAAACTACATACAAATTGAAAATTTTTCATACCCAGAAGGAAATTGCAAATTGTTCAATAGAATAACACATGCACTGACATTCTTCATTCACAAAAGGAATCAGGTTATTTCATGAATGATTTTTGAAGAGAAAATAGAACTAAATTCATAGCTAATACTCCTTACAATACATTATTCAACCAGATTGACTTATTTTGTTATGAAAACAATATAGCTATAAATAGCTCTCCTCCATAACAGTGAAGTTTTTCCGCAAGAAAAAGTATGTTTGAGGGGTGTAACACCTCTTGTCACAGTGAATAACCCATTTAAAAATGTACTATAAATGGAGTCATTTTTATAGCCTGTTTCTTGCATCCTGATTAAAGCAGAATTGATCAATACAAGTGGATTAACAGCTGAATATATAAAACAATAAGGATCTAAGTATTATAGTCACTAATTATAGATATATTTGAAAATTTCTATCAGAAGGAGACCAACTGCTCATCATGTGCTAGTCCAGCTCTACAGTTTTCATAGAATCACAGAATGGTTTAGGTTGGAATGTACTTTAAAGATCAGTTAGTGCCGTGGGCAGAGCCTTCCCCTGGAACAGGTTGCTCAGAGGCCCATCCAGCCTGGCCTGTTTTCTCTCATGTCCAGGACATTTTGGATGAAATGCAGAATAAGGTGCACTCCTCAGCATGAACTAGCAGGCTGGGAAAGCCTGGCATCCATTGCTATTTAAGCACAAAAGATGGGGCAAAGTAAGGAAGGGAGATAATGGTGATGAATTAATGATATCTGTCCTATACAAAAGTTCACAGATTTTAAATTATCCTGTCTTCTTAGCAAAGGCTGGAGTAGTTGACCCTGAAACAAATTGCATCTAGCCCATAATATCAGACTAAACTGTAGCAACGGTCAGAATCATATTAAATTTAACATCTGAACCTCTTTGAACTTAGTCCTGCCTATGCAAAAGCCTTTTAAAATTTATTTTATTGCTCACCCATCTCCTGTTCTGCAACTTTCACATCACACTAGATGTAAGGACTATGCACATGTTTTTGCAATGTTCTATGAAACATTATGAGCTTCATTCAATTAATTAATTAATTAATATTAAGTCGTCACACAGCCAGCACATACTGTCACTGTTAGAATTGAAAGTAACTGCAACTATATTCAGAAGATGGCAGCTGCCAGAGGGGACTAACTAACAAGCTATTTATAATATGCTAATTTTAACTTGAATTACAAAACCAAAATTAATAGTTCATGCAAAAGCAGGAAACACTTCCTTTCACACACAAACAAAACTTTCTAGATTGGTGTAGAGAGCAAAGAGGGACCAAATGTCTCCCAGATCTTACTAAAAGAAAATGTTTTAAACAGAGATATCAACTCGAACACTCCCATTCCACTCTAATTTAGTACAACAACTTGGACAACTAGTAAAAGAGGTGATGCAAACAGCTACTTATGCTTCTGAAAAAACTGCTATTATCAGTTCTCCAGGGGGGCTAACCTTTCTGAGTAAGATTTTAAATAGTTCATAAATGAACCTCTAGTTAATTCTTTCTCTAGACAGAATATGACTGGAGTGGAAGATGTTTAGAAGTTTTTGCCTTTCATAACACATACAGGAGAGCAACAAAATCAGAAGACTATCATGTCAGGATATTCTTCTAAACAAATGCTTATTTTTTTCTGAATATACTTGCTGCTAAAAGTCCTCTGAGTAAAACTGTTAAAAATAAGGAATACCAGTGTTCGTTTTTGTAAATAATTATTTAATGCCATAGGAAGAATTTTCAGTTTTATACAAGCATCTCAACATAATAAAACCTTGCTTGTCTTCCTATCTATGCTGGCCTTTACATGCCCAGATGAAGATGCAGTAAAAAAAAAAAAAAAAGATGCATGTTGCCATGCTCTCGTGCCTGCTTGTTTTGGTTTTGGGAATTCTATTCCCAGGCACGGTCTTGAGGCACAAGGTCATGTTCTGTAAACTACCAAAGCTCCCACATCTGTTCCCAGAGGAGGGGCTTCGGTGATGGTCTCTGGAAAATGACCAGTGGTTCCCAAGGGTCCCACCTCTGGGGTGGGCAATTTGTAAAATGTACAAAAGGAGTCAGAAAAATAAAGGAGGGATCTCTTGCTTGCAAGAGCTCCACGCAGCCTCATTGATGCACTCCCTGCCTCGTTCCTGAGCGCCGTCGCCAGTTATAGATGCATGTCTTGTATTCACTATATTGCCCAGATTATTCCTCTTTGCTCTACTTTTTACTGTTTTCTAGTCCCAGCATGTAGAAAAATCACAAATTTTATTCCTAGATACCTGTTGGGCTTTATTCAATAATAGTAATTATCTTCATGTTGTCTTCAGGCATGTCCTCTATTCTTAAGTAATTATTATCCACATGCTCATGCTACATGTTCCTTCCGTTCCTTGTGCTTCCATATTAGAAACAAAACATTTTTTACTTAGCATGCTATTGGTTTCCAGAGAAGTTATTTTTGCCTTACAGAGCTGGTAAAATAATCGATATGCTGTAAAATGGATAAAATCTGCTCCTTCATTAGAATTTTTTTTATTATTTAGAATTCTTGTCTGTTTTTTGGTTGTTTTTTTTTTTTTTTTATGAGAGAGATATATGGAATGCATTTTTTTTGAGTATGATGTATAGGGGTTGTTGTTTTTGAAAGAACATTGATGTAGCAGTATTTCCTTTGAACTTTATTGCAGAAGCTTCATCACCCAAGGACCATAAGAGATCACTATTTTTTCTGAAATATCTGCAAACACATTTAATGGGGAATCTTTACAAAAAAAACATTCCCTCAAAACATTCCTCTCTTTATCCATATTTAGATTTATATTCAATGATGCCGATTGTATACAATTTCCATGAAATTTTCTCTGAATGTTTAATATTGAAACAATACACTCAGAAATACCACATTTTCATTCCTAAAATAAGTAAAACTTTTCAGCTGTAAGCATTTTGTTTAAACATTTAAATGAATGCATAGTAAGACCATAAAAAAGTTACCATAATTTCTAGGGCTAATTTTTTATTTCAGCTGTTTTGTTTTCTCCCCTTCAACTGTTCGAGTCACAGAAGCTAACAAGATTGCAGCCTTTTATCTTGATTTGCAATGTGATTTTATTTTTAAACCCAAATCTGTATAAGAAGTTGGGAAAAACTGCCCTTGCAGGTTATACTTAGGGCCCACCTAAGTCAAGAAGATAGAAAGAGGTGATGTGTTGCCTAGGGAATAACAAGAAAAGGGAAAGATCAAGGGAGACAAACAAACTCATCTTTGGGATGGCTCCTGAGGAATAAATGGTCACCAAACTCCTAAGTAAATTTTTTCCACAGACTGCATGGTGGGGAGGAGCTGCTGAGGAGAACACCAGTGATTCCAGCCACAGCTAAAGGGACAGTGGAAAATACTGAAAATAGTACTAGGCAGAAGAAAATGAGGCAATGACCTCATTAATAAGTGCTCCACAAAAGCCAAATTAAAGTACCACAGGCTTTTACACTTTTTCTTTGCTTTTTATCCTATTCTACCAGCAACATTTTGTAAATCCTGCCTTGTCGTCTTAACACATGGGGACAAAAATGCATCAAATGCTTGAGTAAACTGGGTTTTATGGTGTTAGCAAGATTATGGCAGGATCTGTTGCTTGAGGAAAATGGATCATTCCCTTTCCTTTGTAGGTGATTTGCATTATAAATATCTCTCCTCATATTACAAAAGCCAAATTGGAATCCCAAGCAACTGATTTCCAGCCTCTTTGGAAGCACAGGCACCCTTTCCTGAGGTAAGATTTCCAAGATTTGCAGTGATCCAAATGCACATCACACTGAAATCAAATAGTCTTTTCTATATTATTGTCCCAGGTTTAGAGTTTACGGATGCCTTTGAGAAGTTTCTGTTATTACATGCTCTGTAGTGACACTTCACTGAGTGACAAGTAACACTAAGGACCAGCCCGAGGGGTCTCTGAGGGAACTTATCCTGGGAGCCACTGCTTGCTTCCCTACTCCAAGGATAAGAGCCAGAGCACAGGTCCTGCAACAATCCTGTGGCAGATTGAGAGCAAATCTGTAAAAAAAGTGCAAGTTGCACCTGTTGTCCATCCTGAAATGCCAACTGGTATACCAAGTTTTGCCACAGGAAACCCGGTCATATATCTCCTAGTAAGGTAGACCTTACTTTTCTTATCATTTCAGACCTGGAGAATTTCCAGAGCTACACCATTACCCACCTATTACAGAAGGCACCTTCCCTTCGTTTTTTTTTTTTCCTGCCTTGGCATACCACCAGAAAGAGAGTTTTATGTCCTTTTTCAGCTGCAGCTGTCATTTACTGCTCAGCACCTTCTCATTTATCTTGTCTTTGCCAGCCTCTCCTGGCCTCTTGGTAATTTTGGTGGTCTCAAAGTGGGACACTCAAAGTAAGAACTTGTCAACAGTGTTTCTATAAAATCTAAACTGTTGGGGGAAAACATCACTTTAATGTCATTTGTGTTTGTAAGAGGGCTTTTGTTTGAGCAAAATATACAGAAGTATTGTAATAGCCTTGACTTCAATTTTGCAACATGCAGGAATACCCTTTTTCTCTCCTTTGTCACTCACCCTTCCTTAATGGTAGGAGAGAAAAGGGAACAGACAAAAGGGAGAAACAATGTCTAATAGAAGAGAAGTACATGTGAGCCAAGCTATTCAAGATTTTTGTCAGCTGTAGATTTAGAACCTTTCTCAAAACACGGCATAAAAATTATTTGTTTACTGACAATTTGTGTGTTCCTAAGCAACTCTGGAGCTCCTGGGTGGGAATTCAGCTGAAAGTTGAATAAATTCTACTAGCTGGGGGCCTTCTATTTGTAAGCACATTATACACCCTCTTTGACTGACCATTATGTGAGGTTTAGGCATTTAGGGTTTTTTTTTGTTCCATTCGTAGAACTCTGCACACATTTTTTGTTCTAAAGGCATATAGCAGACTATGGCCTCAAGTTTTCCTTGTTTGGAAAAAATAAGGCATTAAACCAGCTGTTTAAAATTGACTATACAGAAAGGAAATTATTTGATCCTTCTTAGTCCAGGCAAAGACAATGCACTTCTTCCTTGTGAGGAGAGGAGGAGGGGCAGGCACTGATCTCTCCTCTCTGGTGACCAAAGACAGGACCTGAGGGAATGGCCTGAAGTTGTGTCAGGGGAGGATTAGGTTGGATATTAGGACAAAGTTCTTCACCCAGAGGGTGGCTGAGCACTGGAACAGAATCCTTAGAGAAGTGGTCACAGCAGGAGCCTGACAGAGTTCAAGAAATATTTGGGAAATGCCTTCAAATATATTATTTGTATTATTTTGGGGATGAGCCTATGCAGAGTCAGGAGTTGGACTCAATGATCCTTCTAACTCAGGATATTCTATTATTCTAAATTAGGTAAATTAAACCTTTATTGCAGATTTCTTTTTCTACGTTCTACACATCACCTGGTTGTCACTGCATTAGTTGTACTGGACCTGTCTGAAAGGACATATTATTCTCCTATATCTGCACAACATAGCAAAGCCAAAGTTTGTCTCTGCCCAGTGAATGTTTTCTATTTTATTTGTTGTATTCCACACCCAGAACAAGCCATCCAGGGGAGCTCAAAGTGTAGCAGTGTCACTAAGAATGGTATTTTCATACACACCAGTAACATTGGCCAACCACTATTCCTATTGACTTCAGAACTAAATCAAGACCAAATCACTTTTTAAATACTGCTAACATGTTGTTTTCAATAGAGTAATTAATGAACATTTCCATTAATCCTCCTTGAAATTGCATCTGTGAGTTACTTTGCTGACCTGTTATTTTCAGTTACTTTCAAATCACACACTCTACATGCAGCAATATTTTGTTTCTGCCTCAGTCACATTGTATTCTTATATCTAATGTAATTAATATTTGTTTCCCGAATTCTTACACAGAAGATACACAGAAATGCATTATCATCTAATGCATGGAACCTCTCCTCTCTGAGGAAAATTTAAATAGATACAACAGTGCAGTATGGAAATCAGTTGAAGAGGTGTATGACAGAGGTACATAAAATCATAAGCATATGAGTTATGTGAATTGGGAATCAATACTCATCACTTTTTGCAGTACAAGAGCTATGGGAAGCAAATGAAATTTTAGGAAATAACTATTTCACACAGCATATACTTACAGCAGGAGACTCCCTATGACAGGAAGTTGTTGAGACTCAATAGAATTTAAGAAAAAGGAAAGTATTTAAGAAAAATAACGTATTACTGAGGGCTAATAAAAATAACAAGCTGGGGAAAAAAAAAAAAAAGAGCAAAAGAAAAAGCTATAGAAGTTTCCTAAGACAGAGATTGTGGGAAGATGGAGGAAGTAAAGGGAAAATCCTAACCTATTCTGTGTATTCCTAAGCGTTTGGCCACTGCCAGAGACAGGTATTGAGAGGGTTTGAGTCACTATACCCACTCTTTTTATGGATGTTTTAAAATCCGGAGTGCTTAAATTTCTCATTATTTTTCACTAAATAACTACAGATGACACTTCCCTCTGTGAGATACGGTAAACACACTGCATTTCTGAAGTGCCAAAAAAGCATTCATTATCATGCAGGTGTGTTTGAGCTCGTATGACTGTGTTTGTCTCATATCACACCGGAAGGCAGGGAGGTAAATGACAAATATGGTTGAAGATGTGAGTAAATTACTGAATAAATTGGAATCAAATTTTTCATTCTGACCATAAGAGATTTGGTTCTTTGCAAGTATGACCATGTAATTGCAAAAGACTGGGATTGTGAATAAAGAAACAAAGGAGGAAGAGTCTTGTGATTCCAAGTGAAACTAACGTTCTCAAGGTGTTTTTTCTGCTCTCTAGTTTTTATTAGCAAATTTCTTTGAAAGCTTACAAATGTAAGAGTCCGCTTGTGGTTCTATTTGCTGTTTGAGGTATGGGATAGTTAAAAAACATTGGGTTTTAAATATTAGGTTGTCTGATTCTATCCTTAAATGGGTTCTGTAGGAAAATCGACCTTGTTTGGTTTGTTCTGAATCTGTTTTTCAGCAGTTACTGTAAAAAATTGCTTTTTGAGGACAGTAGAGAACAGGTTGGACATTGAAGAGCATAGGATTAAATGAGGTTAGGAATTGACTTCAACAAGAAGTAGAAATAAGTGACAATTTTGGTTGTAGCGCTTGTAAAGAAATCCAAACACATAAATACGGAATTATTAATTTTATTTAATTTTCTTAGATATTTCCATTCACCAATGCATCTTTTAAGTGAAAAATAGAAAAGTACCAAATCTCTTTTCCCTAGATGGTCTCATCAACAGAGATAGTTTGGGACTTTAAATTAAGTTTCTGAATTTACCACAGTCTGATTATGGTCTTGGTGAGTCTGTTACTACTTCTGGGCATCAATTCTTCAGCCTCAGGGTAAAAGTACTTCCTTGTTCCACCCTTCCTTTCCTTCCTTGAGCTGTCCTTCTTTTCCTAGCCATAAGTCACTCAAATAACCTACTGCCCTCTACAACAGTAAATGCAACCCAGGAATGTTCAGGATTTGGTTTCCAGTTTTGGTTAGCTTAGATTTGAAAGAATATTCAAATATTAAATACTACCCATGAAATATAATGTGCTGCAAAAATAAATGTTAGCATTACTGTCCAAATTAAATTATTTGGAATGACAACAATAAAGTGGCTCACCTTATCAAAATGACTTATGCTTCTCTTACAAGACCAACTGCTCGATTTAAGTAAAATGAATATCTGAGCAATTTGTTAGAATTTTTTCAAAACTTCAAAACTTCATTTCTGTGATCATCTTGATTTTGATGAAACTGCAATTTTGTTGGAGAATCATTCCATTGTCATCTAGAGGATCCAGACATGGCACCTCATCCTTCTTCTCTAATGTAGACAAGAAAAAAAATATTCTGCAACCTTCCCTATTT
The DNA here is from genome assembly GCA_016584745.2 of Phylloscopus trochilus trochilus. NCBI lineage: Eukaryota > Metazoa > Chordata > Aves > Passeriformes > Phylloscopidae > Phylloscopus > Phylloscopus trochilus. The sequence goes on along the minus strand of WQNJ02000007.1, from coordinate 55,231,673 downwards.
TTTCTGCTGAGTGAGGCAGTTTTAAATGGGCTTAATGATACTGTGGAATTCCCAAAGTCCATGAAAATTTCCATATGTACCTGCAGAACAACTACACGGTGTCCAATGGAATTGCACAAGGGCACCATTTCAAAGACTTTACTTCTCAAAAGTGATGTAAAACATTCATGGAGAAAGATTTTCTTTCTACTCCCCTGCTCCTTGTGAACCCTGATGATAATGGGGAAAAGATAGAACTTGCCTTTTCCCCCTGAATAAATGGCCATAGGTTTACGTGATTGAGCTCACTGTGAGAGGTCTGTGCTGACAGGAATCAGGCAAATTCACATTTTCTACCCACACTTCATGCCAGCCTCCTGCTGATCTCTGCTCATTCTGATGTCTGGAGCCTCCCAAAGAAGGATGAGGAAGATAATGCTAAACACAAACATTACACCAGAGAGTGGAAAAAAGACAATTAACATATTTACTTCTCTGCTATACTGACAAGCAAAAAGGCCCCAAATAAATCTCATAAAATTCAAAAATTAAACTTCAAAATATCAGAGATATCTGGTTTAAAAAAATCAAAAAACCCCACCAAAACAAAACAAAAAAAAAAAAAACCCAGAAACAACCCCAAAAGATCTAATAACAATTTCTACAGTGTGGTTAGTCTCAATGGATACAGGTATGATTTTTTAGTTCTTTCCTTACAAAATGCAAACACTGGAAGACAGAGGTCCCCAGTGAGCCAGGGAGAGATCTGGGAACAAACACCTCATCTAGTGCTTCATAGACTCCGAGACACTGCTCCTGAACAACATCACTAATGTTGGGAATGCATTGAATAATTAACCTTCCCATTAACAATTAAAGATATCTGTAGGAAAAACTTGAGAAACCTTGGCTTTGCTGAAGGCTAAAGAGCAAACTCAAGAGGTTTATGAGGCCCTTCAAATGCACTGTTTACTTGACCTGGTGCCGACCTGTACAATACACACACCTGGCACTGCACTGTCTTAGTCAATAGAGAGAAATATTTCTCAATCCCTCCATTCCCAGGAAGACATCCAAAATAGGCCAGCTGGACTGCTTTTTATTTTTTTTTAAAGAGCTTGTTTCAGGGAATATTAAACATGACTTGAAAACTGTCTCAGAGACAGACATCTTCTCTGTAGCAATTTGAGATTATTTGACAAATCTTATTGAAAATGATGTCAAATAGAGATTTATAAAGGCCTGTTTGTGAGCATTACTATGGTCAATTAAGAAAATAAGAACAAGGTTAGGCTTTTCAGAGGAACAAATAACCTCCATAAACTACCTTGAAATAAGATGTATTTCAATATTTCATTGCTATAATAAAGTAACTTTGAGATATACTCTTAAAAATATTCTGATGACAAGCAGTTTCAGGGTCTAGTCCTTTAATATTCAAGGAATATGATTTAAATATAATTTCTCTGTGTGGGAACATGAGATTTGCTTTTCCAGGACTGCAGGACAGACTGTTCTCTCTCGCTGTATGGAACAGAGTGATTCATTTCAAGGGGCCCGAATCACTTTGATGGGTGAAGTGACGTTGGCTTGAACTCTGGCCTGTTCCAACAGGTCCACATTTTTCTTGTGATCAGGGCTCCAGACCTGGATACAGAACTCCAGGCAGAGTCTCATGAGAGTGGAGTAGCAGGGAAGAATCATCTCCCTTTACCTGCTGGCCCCTTCTTTTGATGCAGCCTGGGATACAACTGGCTTTCTGGGCTACAGGTGCGCATTGCTAGCTCATACCCAAATTTCCATCCATGAGAATTCCCCTGTCCTTCTCTGTCCTCATCTGCAGAGCTGCTTCCAGTGAGTTCCTCTCCCAGTCTGTACTCATGTCTGGGATTTGGAAACACACACAAGTGTTTGGTGCTGTGTAGTCTTTCACGTTTGAAAAGTGCCTTGGTAAGAGCAACATACTTTTGTTGTGATGGTTATGGAAGTACTTTTCTATGATAGTCTTCTAACAGCTAGAGGCCATTTTGGTATCTGCAGAATTCTAACGACAGCTTGTGCTTTTGTCTCCTCCCACCCATGTTATTAAAGTAGACAAACACACAAAAAAATTCTTCAGACAGAAGGGCTTTCAATTATTAGGATTTTCACTACACTGTCCAGAAAACAGGTCTGTTTGCAGACTATCCAAATGGGTTCATGATAATTTGGCAGATGTCTAATTATGAAGGGAGGAAAAATTCTTAAAGAATTTATGGCAGAAACTTGCAAAGCAATAGGTCTTAAGGACAGAGCTGACTTACATTTACTCATTACTTGAACCTTATTGTGGATTGTTACAGTAATTCAGTCCCAAATGCCAGCTGAGATGCAGAGAAGCTCTTTATTTATGATGCTGATGAGGCAGGCAAAAGTGAAGCAGTATATGACAAAGTTAGGCTATTCCTTAGACCTGAATACTCAAAACTGAAGAATTCATCATCTCCCTTTGCAGACAACTGTCTCCTGCCACCTCTTTGGATGAAGATACATTGTTTATTCAAGTCTTGGAGTAATAAAGAGAACAAAAGAAAGGGTAAAAATAACCAAAACAAACAGCAAAATATTTATTTTTGCAATCAGACTACCTAACTGAATGTGACAAAGAAGGGACAGTATAGTCAGATAGTTCATTTGGCCTTCAATTTACAAAATCAATTAATCACTGCTTTGTATCTTTGCTGTACAAGGAAGGGCTCTATGGTTTACAGGAGGTGCACAATTAACAAGAAACGTGCTGAGATTTCTGATGGGAAATAGGCTCCAGAATCCAAACTATGTATATGCCAAATATATATCCTTGTTACTCAAAATTCCAAAAAGTTTCCTCTCCCAGAGTCAGGAGATACTCTTTGGCAGAGGGTGCTGTGTGTGCTTATATGCTTGTGGGGGAGAAACTGTCATAGCCATGAAATTGTCCTAACAGGTGCTAAAATCCCTACAGGCTTTGCCATCCTATGTAACACCTGACTGCAGGTTTTCCCCTTTGACACAGCAACAGACACCTGCTTACAGACAGTATTGCCAGTTGCACTGTGCTGCAGGTCCCAGGACAAACGTGAGAGGTACATTTCAAACTGCCTCGCTCCCCGGACAGCCCTGCTCAGGAATCTCAGATAAGTATCCTGATTCAGATCTGGGAGACACTAACACATATAAAATTTATTCAGGGCATCACACAAAATGCATTTAATGCATTTACTAGAGCAATATGAACATCTCTTAAACGTATTATTAGAGCTCTCTTAGGTGGCTACAGAACTCAAAACCACTCCCTTCTTCAGGAAGGAATCAATATACTAAGGAAAAGACATTGCCAGAAATTAGGGCTTCAAGCACAAGGAGCAACTCACAGTTCTGTGCAACATTAACATCCTTTTCCTTAATTTTTTTTATCGCTTCAGGAACACTTATCATGGTCTAGTTATAAAAGCAGTACTTTGGCTACTTACAAGTTAATTGGGTTTAAAGCAAAAATTAAACATAATTAGAAGGTCCATGGTCTTAGACCATGGAAATTCAGGCTATTACTTTTGTGCAAAGCTTCATCCTAAATGGGTCTTTATTTCAATAAAATATCTTCTGTTAATTAGCATCATGAACTCCATCTGCCAAATTGAGAGTGATCTCTCTCTGTGCATTTCCCATACTCTGAATGAAAGACTTCAAGTAACTATTAAGATGATGCATTTTTAGTAGCATAAAACCCTGAAATGCTAATCCATGACAGAAGGATTTAGCATTTCATAAACAATAACTTAAAAAGCAAGAAAAGTGTTAGGTTAGATTTACTGAATACAAGGTCTTGATTCCCATCCATTAAAGTTTTCATCAGACTAGTTATGATTTTTAAATGCATTACTTGTCATAGTTTAAGTTGCTTGCTATTTTTTCCCCCTGAACTGACATGGACTTTGACTAACCAAAATGAAAGAACTTATACAAGATTCTGGCTCTTGCTCTTAAAGGAGCTCCATTGTGCAAAGGATTCTTGAATTCTGGAAGGCTTGGTGCTGTGACCACTTCCCTGGGGACCCTGTTCCAGTGCCCATCCACACTCTGAGTACAGGAGCTTTTTCCAGTACCCTACATAAACTTCCCCAATGAAGCTTCATGCTGTTCTCTCGGGTGCTGTCAATGGTCATCAGAGAGAAATGAGAAAAATTAATGTGTGCCTGTATGCCTTAACAAGGAACCTGGCCTGACATACATGTGAAAAGCTGAGGAAGGGGTGAATTCAAGCACCCTCCCAAGCTGGGTTGGTGAGTGGGTCTGACAGAGGCAGAAATAAAACCTTCCCCTGCCCTACTTCTTTGTGGGGGTGGGAAATAATGTTTTACAACAGGGTAGTCTTATGGTTTTATCCTTTAAGTATTTACTCAGAAATTCACCCATTTATAAAGCCTATTTACGTGTTTCAACTTAAGCACATTCAAAGGCAGGTATTTGTTATGATTCCTAGATTACAAAGTTCCCTATTGCTATATGTATTTCTACCCATAAAATTGCTTAATTTTAGCTATAGTTCAACTGAAAATGATAAAATGTGCAGAAAAAAGTAAAACCATTTGCATTCCTCACAATTTCTACATGCTATGGTATATGCATAATAAATGCAGTTTGGAGATGGCAGTCATAAGTCAGCATCAAACTCTCTGGAAAATCCTGCCCATCTAAATTTCCAATGCTTCCTGCAAAAATTCAGTGTAATTTTGAGAATTCAAGAAAAGAAGTTCAGTTTCTACATATGGAATTACCATCCAATACAATGTTATTTCACATAATGCTATCATGGGGAAAAAAAAACCTTGGAGTTAAACAGTACAAATATTTGGCCAGGTCCCATTACTCATAGATCTTTATAACAGCTCTCAAAATACCAGTTTATATGTACAAAAACCAAATGAACCATACAGTGATCACTTACAGAGGCAGAAGCTGCAATTGGCAGAATGAAGAAAGGGGGAAATATGGCTGTTGCTCAGCCTTATATAACTGATGAGGAGTTAACACAGAGGCACTGCAGAGACAAAGCAGCTCTTCCCCTGGCAGGATAGCTATTTGCTCAGAATAAAGGTTACTGCCATTCATTTGAATAAAATGGGCACTGTACCTAACTTAACTGTCAGGCAAGATACAGCTGGATGGTGCCTTTGTTGAGAATGATAAAGAAATTCAGGTATAATGAGGTCTGTTTCATACATACTAGGTAACCTGACATGTCTTATTTTCCCAGAATAGTATCAACCTGCTGTTAAAATAACCCTGCTATTTTGGCCTCCGAAATCCTGGAGACAATCACAAATATTTTCTGCTTTTCAATTGAAAAAGTGCTTTCCTGGGCTGCCATATGTTTTCTCCAGACACTTTACTACCTGACCGAAAAAAGTACATTCTAACATGTCTATGGACGCATTGTTAATGGAGTACTTCATGGAGACAGATCTATTGAACACTTCTTATCTGGGGGCCTGATTTATTCTTGCTCGCGATGCTTTCCTGGCACAACACACCTATGGTTTGATCCTCAAACTATGAAAACATGTTATGGTGAATGAAAACAAAACAATCTGGTCCTAAATATGCATTTCCTCTAGGGAAAAAAAAAAAAAAAAAAAAAAAAAAAAAAAAAAAAAAAAAGAGGAAGAAGACAGATGCTGCCTTCCTATTAACTTTAGATAAAAAGAAAGAACAATTTCAGAAGATGAAAATTCAACTGAGTTTAATAATGCAATGACTCTAGGGTCAGATCACAGCAAATTAGCTGCCTACAGAGTTAGTATTTCATTTGCAGGATTTCTGCTCTGTATTTTGAACAAAAAACCCAGGACAGACTGCTTTTTTCACCTTTGCACAGGAGTGGTTTTTTCTAAGTCCTCGTTTTTGGAAAGACATCCTCGTTTTTTGAAAGTCCTCATTTTCTTGAAATTACTGTGGCTGAGTAACTTCACAGGTAGAAAAGGCCAAAATAAAGAAGTCCAGGTAATTTTGCTTCAAGACCCTTATGCATCTCTAATTACACAATTTTTATTTTGTGTTCTTTTATAGCATGATAACTACATGAAGAAACATCATGGGAATAATTCCATGAAAATATAATATTGCAAACTGGCTTTTTATAGCCACATTTTCACACTGACAAGTCTGTCAACTTGCTTATATGCTTTTAACATGAGCAATATAATGAATCTTGTCTCAACAATATTCCCAGTAATCAAAGCACCTAAGCTTCAGGCAGATACCCAGTACGAGAAATTTCAGACCACAGAGTTAAAGCCTTTTTCAGGATTAAGTGAGTAAAGACTGGGCCCCCAAACAAAGAGTCAGGCAAGTTCAGCAATGGATGTTGCTGTAAATAATGGCTAACAGGAAGCTTTCTAGCTCTATTTATTTGCGAACTAATCAGAAAGCATTTGAATTGACACCTTGATAGATATTTCAGTTGTGTCATACCAAAGTGCAGTGGCAAAGATTAAAAAACAGAATTTCTTGGTAAACTGGAAAAACTCAAGATAAGAATGACATTCTTACCATTCTGAGAATTCCTTATGATTTAGTGTTAAATAAAAACAAAAGAAAACAAACGAAACAAACCCAAAACAACAGGAAGAGATGAATATTAAAAGCCCAGGTTTTATGTTACACTGCAAACTGGGTCTTCAATCTCAAAAGGCCTCCTTTATTCTACACATTAGAAACAATAATGACATGTGCTGGTGCTGCTATTCCCTCTGAAAAGGATGGTGAGACAGGGTTTGTTGGTAAATGAGCAGAGCCTATCTAAATATTTGGATTAGCAGGAAATAGAAGTTCTTTCACTCACCTGCTTGTCCCTCAGTCTGTGCAGGGAAAATCAGAAAAACTCTATATGGCTTGTTTCAGAAGTGAGGTAACATTATTGTGCTGTCCTTACCCTCATCTTTTCCATAGCTCACCCAATCTATTTTATGCCACCTGTCAGGACCTGCTAGCATTTAACTTGACACAATTCATGCTCTTCTCCAATTTATTTAAAATGAAGTTCTGTGCAGAATTATCTTGCTCAGATCTTCTTTGCCTTAGTTTTCTTTTTACTTATATTTACTTATATTTTCTGCGTTTAAAAACTTGCTTTGCTAGTTTCACTAGTTAGGAGAACAGTGTTACAATATACTGCTTTTTCTTCTCTGCTTTCCTTTCCTTTGGTTATTAATTTACACAAGATTTCCTACCTTCATTCAGGAAAAGAACAAATGTTGTTCTTCGGGATTTCAGTGGTTAGAGTTTTATCATATCAATTACTGCCTTTTATTTATCTGTTACATCAATGGAACAATAAAAAGAGCAGCAGTGTCACATGAAAAAGCCAAAGCCAAAAGATTTGAAAACAAATTTAACTCTGGTTTCCAGGGGAGGAATAGTCTAGCAAAATCACGCACATCTAGGATTTTGATAGAGATCTCAAAGATATAATTAAGGATCCTCACTGAAGGCCATAAATAACTGAATGATGGATTAACAACACATCTGTGGAAACCTTGCCATCTCTGCTCAGTCTTTGTCACGACTACTGGGCTACTACAGAGCCATGCACACTTCATCCACATGTCAGAAGCACCTTTATATTATTGTGCTGGGTTTTTCAGTGATAAGATAACTGGAACCATCACATAAAACAGTCAAATGTTATTGAGATATCATAGTAAGTTTGAGTGCAATGTTTAAACAGAGAATGAACTGAAGAAGTGACCAGAACCTTGAGTATTTGCTTAACATTACCAGCATCAGAACAAAAATAAATCTCTGTAGGAGTTTTGATGTGACATTAAACATGACCTTTTAAGTAACTGATTGAAATGGGATTCTGTCGAAAAAGAAAGACATATATGAAATGTTGAGGTAACTACTACATTCATTACTGTTGGTCTCACTGAGTTTAAAAAACTTTTTCTAAAATAAATGCACTAGCAATAGTCAGAAATTAATTATAACTCATCATTATCATATAGGCTACTTGGCAACCAATATTGAAACAACTAATTTTAAAGTCATGTCAGTGCAAAATCAACTAATAGACCGAACATTTCAGATGGAAATGGAAGTAAATGAAATCATGATTACCTAGGGATTTCCTAGGAATAAAGAGGGAGGAACTGTTCCCAAGTTGTGAAGAAAGTCAGGTCTCCTATTTTTCCATCTAGCACCCATCATCCGTGCACCATGAATCCTTGTTTCCCCAGCACCATGCCTGTCAGACCAGCATTCTGTGCAACCCTTCTGAGCAGTGTTTGTTAAAGAACCCCCCTCAGAAAGAGGTCTTTACAAAACAGCAGATTTGAAGGGAGCCCTAACCCTCTAGGTAGCTTTCAAAGAACACCTCTGAGATTTAGAGAACTGAATTTTATCACTTGTAAACTGCACTCCAGAGTATGGAATTTCAAAAGCTGTGCAGCAAAAACACAGGTTAAAGCCACACTGAGGGTCTCAATTCTCCTTTAAAACACCTCACTCCCTGTGCAGTCCATTATAGTCCACTGAATTTGCCAGTAAGGTGGACTTTTTTCCCATGTTCCCATTATGGCCATGGTTTGGTGGCATTTCCACAAAGTCAAAATTAGGAATGCAAGTGCCTACCATGAACAGTACCCAAAGTCTGTTCTTAAAAGTAAATTACTTGCCTTCAAAAAAAAAAATTAAGGAGCTTGTGTTTGATATTTATTTAAATCATGCTAGATACAATGAGATTATAATTTTGACTAGGATTTTTTATGCTATGAAGCACTCTTTTCTGGGTTTGATACAACTTTTGACCAAAGTCAGAAAATTGTATCGATAGGACATATTATACAGGTAAGGGAAAAGTAAGAAGAAGGTTGGGAAGATGTATCCATGACATAAAAATATGTTAAAACTAATTCAGATTGTGTTGTTTCATTCTCAGTATAGATTGCTGTAAAAAGGACAAGCTTATTTAGCGGAATAACTGAAGGAATAAAGAGGAAAATAAAAAGCTTCCTATATTTCATACCCTGAATTTATACTTTATTTCAATTCAGGAAAATATTTACCTTATTTTAATTCACACTCTTACCCATCCCTAAAACTTTCACTTAAAAATGGGGAGTACTCTTTTTCTGAAGTCATATGACTTTATTCCAAATACATTAATGGAAGATGACATTGTATGACTAGATGATTATTTTGTTTAGTTGCAAAACCAAGAACAGAGGACAAGAACACTTTGAGGTTACCAGCTGAAAAAATTGCTTAGAATAAGACTTGAAGGGAGGGGATTGTTCTGTGACTGATTCATGGTCACAGCTTGTACTTCAGCATGTATTGTCATGCATTAAGCTGTAGGATTTTCTAGACAACTCTGACAAAGCCAGTTAGTACAAATGGTCTTCATTCTTGCAGATTTAATCTAACCTATTCCAGAATAGAAATATTTCTAAATATTTCTTATTTTGTTACAGAGAATTAATTTACTATGACATGCTTTTAAGCTGTTCTCAAATAGGGATTTGAGATAGCTGCAGAAAAAGTCTTTTCAAAAGGCTTTTGCAATCTAAAAGGTGGTAGCCTATTGATTGACTAAGCTAGATCCTTATTGAAAATAAGTCAACTTTTGATCTGTGCAATCACTATTTCACCTTTATAAATCAAAGAACAAAGAACAAACTGTAGTGGAAGGCTCTGAAGCATATTCACACTTTAACATACCATTCAGCAGTTACTGCTGCAGTCCCATGGCAATGCTTCAGCAACTCTATGCAATTAAATCAGCCCCAGAAAATCCCCTGACCAAAAAAAGACAGAATAAGACAGAGACAGTGATGCCACTTCCATTACAGGAGGTAAATAACCCTCTCTGATTTCCTTCAAACAGGTAATGTGCATCTTCACACAGGCACCATAAGTGTTTTTGGTGCCTGAAAATATGATATGATTCCAAAAGCAAGAGACATGTTGCTTTGATCTGTCAGGAATGAAGAGGCTGGGAGGAGCAGCTGTTTTCACTAGGTATGGTCTAAGTAAACCGAGCTGTTACCTCTAGAGTGTGTGATGTCTTCTGCTACCCCAGGTACTGAAGCACAAACAAAACACCTGAATCACAGATATAAAACTGCTCCAAACATCAAGCATAGGCTTAGCTAAAGCACCAGCAAACATACATAGCACATATATTGCTTCTCAAGTTTTCCAAAGTTTGAAGTTCCCTGAAGAACTCTCTGTGTAACAGGTAACAGTCCTTACGCCCATTCATAATGAAGAAAAGGCATTACAGATTTCTTTCCTTTGTCATTTCTTCCCTAATGTCATATAAAAGCTATATTCCTTGATTCCTTAATTTATTTCCTTTCATATTTTGAGTTAATTCATGGTGATGGGGAGGGTTTTTTTTTTGGTTTTGGTTTGATTTTTTTTCTGGGGGTTGGGGAAGAAGTCCCAGAGATCTGAAAACAGATTACAAGAGTAGAAAATTGAAGTTTCTCTGCTTTGGAAAAGGGTGGTGAGACATGAAAAGAGAGAAAAAAGAAGGACATGAGTTGAGAGCTAACTATTCCTGGTTCCACTGGCTACTCTCAAGTAATCTACAGATGGAAATCTGTATATCCAGTTATATCCAGCAGATGAGAAATGCAAGAGAAGGGAAAGAAAAAAAACAAAACAAACCAAAACACAGCACATTTGCTTTGTTTTAAACATATCCAGAATCAAAGTCATGTATTCTGATTAATCTCTCCCCTGAATTAAATAATTTATTAATAAAGATACCCAGGACCTGTCTGGATTTTTTTTTTCCATTGTAAATGCTTGAAAAATTCCTTTTATATAGAAGATATACTTTCAAGAAATGCAAGTCAAATCTCCATGAACAAAAACCTAAAAGCTGCCACATCACAAAAAGTTGCATCCAGGGGCAAGGCTGCAAGCATAAATAAATGCCAACACTTGCTTGAATAGCATCAGCTTTCCAGTGTTATCAGCTGTGTGTTCACCAGGTTTTTACACGTCTTTCAGCAAAACTGGAGCTCCAAATGCAAAGTGAACAGCTCAGGAAGGTTACATGTGCTTCTCCCCAGTGGGGGCTAAAGGTCACAAACCAATGAACAGACTGAAATGAAACATGCAGAGCAAGATTTCAAAGCGCAATGAGGGCAATTTGTTAAGTACTGTTCCATGCTTCATATCATTTATTTCCTTCAACTCAGTATTTTGATAATTCATAAGACAAGAAGCTCTACTCAGCATTAATATGTAGAGAATTCAACAGGGCAATTAATTTAAAAGGCAAAGCTGCAAAGGAGTCATAAATTAAGGATTTATTCTGTTAAAATATAGCATCAGAGGGTATCATAAACCAGAGAGAAGACTTCTCATCTGGAAGCAAACTCTACGTGGCCAGTGCAATATGACAGTGCAATTAACTCTGTCAGGTGAGAAATTTCTGGAGATAAGAACAAACCAACTTTCCCAGACAGAGCTTTACTTTGGGCTTCACTCACAGCTCAAAGGTCAGGAGTAGGAGCAAGAGGAAGTTTGTACCCCCAAGACACTGGACATGGAACAGGAGGATTAATTCTCTGTAGCCCACCTGAACTGTGAGTTTTGATAAGATTTTCACTGAGGCTCAGCTTTACCAGTAGCTATCAGCTCTGGCTAGGTTGACAAGGTTGGAAAGGCAAAGAGTCATGGATAAACTCCTCAACAATATTACTTTTCAGAGCTGTTTTAGTTATATTAATCTCAGTCCCAATTCTGCATGCAATGCTCAGAATTGTCTCTTTCCTTACATCTAAACAAACCTAAACCTTGACTCTGAATAAAAGCGCTCTTTTTTTGAAAATCAAGGGGTAAAACTCGTTCTTTTGTTGCCCTCACTTTCATACTATTTAAATTACCCAAACCTTACTTATTTGTTTAAATTGCACAGCAGTTAAAGCAAATAAATAATTTTAAAGTCAGATATAAAGCAACTATCTTGAGACAATGAAATATCAAAAACGTGATGAGGTCATTGATTAAAATGCTCCCTTCAGCAAACAGTAAATAAATGACATTCATTTGGCTCAGGAAGTGAAGCCAGCACAACTCACTTGAGTACTGCCAAAGGATCATTGATTATGAGGGATCAAACTCTTTGCTAGCTCACTAATATCAAAGCAGAGAGATTAATCATGGACTGCAATTCAGAGAAAACTATTCCAAGACCCATCGCTGCTTTTGATCTATGAAGGTTAGGTTTACCTTTGGCAGATCCCAGTGATGAGGCTCACAGAACAGCTTGGACACAGCTATGTCCACTGCAGTTTTACTAAAACCCCTCCAAGAATCCTGCTAATTCCATAAAACTTTTAAATGCTTTTGGTAATACAAAGTACTTTTCAGTCTTTGTTTATCCTGATTCAGTTGTTGTGAGAGGTAGTCAATCACTGAAGTAGCTCTTAGCTGAAGAGCCTTGCAATATATTCTGTGCACCAAGATGCATTTTTCATCTGACATACACAAGACTTCTCTCACATCAGCAACTTGCATGGTTAGTCTTTGTTATTGATAATTTTCTACTGGAATAAAAAAATATCTTAAAAATATTCACTCTCTTTGGCAAGAATTAAAAGCTATAGCACAGCTAGCGCTCGGTAGGGTTTTACTTGGGAAAGAATTTGCTGTAGGTAAAACATAGTTAACTTAGTGGGAGTAGGGCAAGAGATTCTATATCTTCTCTTACCAGAAGCAGACCAAAACCTTGATCATGAAGTCAACTGGAACAGTGGTTTTTTGTAATTTACAGTACATATTGTCATACAAACACTGAGCAAGATACAAGAATATCATGGGGTTTTTTAATGCTCTTTCCAAGAGGAACTCAACCAGCCTCTGTAATGAAACTAAAAATGAAGATTTACCAAGGTCACTTATGCTCTCGATGAAGTCATCCAGAACTTTCCAGAACTCCATCCAAATTTTCTTGCACCTTTCGGGGACAACCCTTCAGCACACTCTGGGGAAATTATTCCACTTGGTGCTTCTACACAAAGCAGAGGCTACAACTCCTCAACAGCAGATTGGCTCTGATTGCACATCTAATATTAGACAGCCTAACTCTCAGTAGGATTTTCAGAGAGAGACTATTGACTTACTGTCCTTGTGTGTCAAGCCAACAACCTGTAAATCATATGAAAAAGTATATGGGGAGTTAATTTTGGAGGCCAGACAGCGAGATAAAAAATAAAGATGCACCTAAAATTTTTGAAACTCAAATCATTGATTTCCTGAGGCAAAATTAATAAAGGTTTTTTCTCATACTCTGCAGTTAAACCTCAGACTTCTCTCCTGCAGAAAAGCTTTCTGTTGGCTAGCATAATTCCAAGTAATCCTAAAGTTAGTTTCTTCTGTTAAACCCATTAAACCCAGATTTAAATTTTCATGGCAATGCATTTGGGGGGTTTTGCTGTTTGCCCATAGTGAAAATGCACAAAAAGTTTTCTCAAACTAATGCAAAGATATAAAATGCATTTACTGAAGAAAAAGCAGAATAAAGAACAGTCAATGTATTTAGCATGTCAAAATTTAAATGTATTTTATTGGTAGGAGTTGTTTTGTGAAACAAGAGTAAATTTATGCTTTGCAGAAATTCTACTTAAAAGGTTAAAAGTTCTCAATACTTCTTTATTTTAGGTGACATTAAAGAACTTTCAAAATACAGTATCATAAGCCTTACTACAGCGTTGGCTGCCTTGAGCTCTCCCCTATATTTTATAAACATGCTATAAATTTTCCTCTTGACAGATTGATAACTTTGGTCTTGCTGCTTACAAGCTCCAAATATGAACAACACCAGCAGGGGCGGGGGTGGGGGATGGGGTGGTGGTGGTGTGCATAAAGATATCTCAGTGGTATTTCATTCTAATATCGTCAAGTTTTCTCCTGTTATGTTGTAAAAGTGTCTGTTCTCAGTGCTACTGCATGGAAACATGTTAAAAATACCAAGAAGATGAAATGAAGTTGAGTAATGAGAGAGAACATCAGCTGCTCAGCACAGCTCAGTGCCAGTCTTGTTGTATTTAAGAGCTCTGTGATTTCTACTTTCCACTCAAAAGAAAATTAGATTTAATGTCAGGTTAAAAAAACTAAACTAAACTAAACTAAAATTAAAAAACTAAAACTAAATAAAATAAAAGAAATTACAATAAAAATAAATAAAATTAAATTAAAAAACTTAAAATAAAATAAAAAATAAAATAAATGAGAAGAAAATAAAAAATAAATAAGAAAATAAAATTAATTTAAACAAAATAAAATAAAAATATAGTAAAATAAAAGTAATAGAAAATAAATGAAAATGTATAAATAAAATATTATTTTAATTAGTTTTATGTCATTATAATTTTATTGTTATTTTATTAAATGTCACTTACTTTTTAATTTTAATTTAATTTATGCTATCTGACAAGTAGCCTTACTTTTCCTTTTAGAATACTTTCAAATTAATTTGCAATCTTTATTTTGCTTTTATCTTCAATATAGTCTTCTCAGCTAAAGATGACACAAATTTAACATTTCCTTGCACAATATATACTTATATCTACTTGCTCCAGTAATTATTAAAAGCGGCAGAAGGAAAAATCTGAAATGCTAAGCCACTTGTTTGGTGTCATGAGAATAATTTCTGTCACAAGACACCGAGGAGGATGTTTCCAAAGGCCTGCTATGCTTGTTGAGGTTCAAGACAAAGGCAATTATTATTCTGAGGGCCATCTGAAAAGAGCTGTTGGCTACAAACCTCATTATTGACATTAATTACAACATGGAAGATGCTCCACTACTGAGGAAAAGGCAGCAGGACAAATGTCATAGTCAATATGCAGTAGTCAGACATTGCACTCAAGGTGCTTCATTAAAAAAAAACACCAGAAGGCTCCAAGCATCAGCATCTTGTTATTCAAAAATCTTCTATACCTTTTCTCTGCACTCCCTACCGGCAGCTCCACACAGCTCTGGCTCTTTCTTTTTTCTTCTCCAGTTCTGGCTCATTCCCTCCTGCCCCTAGCACAGCCACGCAACCCTGTCTGTCTTATGTACGGCACCTTACTTTTCTGTCCCTTGCATGACTCTTGCATAGATGTCCCATGCTTATTTTCTGTCCCTTCCTCCTCACAGCACAGCCAGCAGAATCCAACTGACTTCAACCAGCTAAGTCACTCTTTATCACACCCATGGCTGTGAGGGCAAGGCTGTTCCACCCACTCTTGGATAATTAACACAACTGCAATATATCAAGGGCAAGACTGCCTTCAGCAGCATCTCCATCTGTCTCCCCACAGACAAATGCTAAAACTGACAGCAAAAACATGACACATATCTTACCTTCAGCTGAGTATTTTGTATCCAGCTTCTTCTGTTGTACAAAAGCTGGACTACTTTAAAAAGTGAACAGCAAGAGCAGAGTCTTAACAGTGTGGTACTTTTGAAATCTCTGTTTCACATGGACTAATTGATGGCTCTGCAGACAGTGTTGATCAATCCCAACCCACTGTTATCAGTTAATAAAAGACCTCTTGTGACCTTACTTTAATACAAATTAATAAAGAAATCCTTGCCTAAAGAAGTAACTCACATTTTCTTCTTTTAATGTTTTTGTGGCACCATGAAAAAAATAAAAAAGCTAGAAGAGCTTTTAATACTGATTATGGACATTCCAACTTGAATAAACAGTGTTTGTATAGCAAGCATTATGTCTTATTCTACATGAGGAAAAGTACTTACAACACATGGAATACTTTAGTGATACAGTACTGGGGTCTTTTTGAGGAACTAAACAATTTTTTCTCTTGAGTGATATTAACATCAGATGGAAAAAGGAGACATGGAATTACATTGCTGATGTTGAACTGTGCTGCACCATGCATGCTTGACAATGGTAAACTTCGCCAAATCCCTCTATAAACACAAGTAGTCTGACAAGCCCTGGTGAGAAGCATGAAGTTGCCTGCACGATGTTCAGATTTTGGTGATCCTTTATAGTAAGGATCTGCTCTACCATGATCTGACCACCCTCTGATGTCTGATTTAAACAAAACCAGTTACAGAGAGTTTGGTAATTAGTTTTATTTGCTGGGAGAAATGCGCAGCATAAGCAATAACTGCACAGAAGAGACGTATCAAAGGTTTGTTTCAACCATAGGGATCATTTACCCCTTTGTTTTGTCTTCTGAATGTAGATTAGCACTTGATCTCAAGTTTAGTCTCATCTATTTATATTTTTATTTATTTATTTTGTCCATTGTGCAGAATTGTGGCTTGGTGATACTGTACCAAAACATAAATACTGGCATAATTCTGTCATTTGATTCAGTGCCCAGTGTTCTATGAAATAAATTAATTACTTTTGTTTTTTAATTTTTCTAATGTAAGCAGGATGTTAAAACAAGAATTATTGTTTTTAAGAGATTGTTTTGAACATAGAGTGGTCATGCTCTCAAAGGTTGTGTTAATTTACAGATTGTCCAAGGGGCAGTGTGGGAATATTTTAAGTGAGTTTAGAATGTCTTTGCTTTTTCCAGCTACTTTTAAATATTTAAGTCAAATCAGATCAGGATTTCATGCTTCCCATTGGCCACAAGTTTGTTTTAAAGTCAATGATACACCCAAGCGACATCAAAAAGTCATACTTCCAATGCTCTGACTCTACCACCCCCTAGGCAGCCCATTCCAATATCTAATCACCTCTTCTCTGAAGACATTCTTCTTAATGTTAAAGGCCAGTAACACCAAAAAGTCTTTTGGAGAAAAATACTAAATATAACAAATATGCACACGCTATTTTTTTCCCTGGTTTGTGAGGGTGTGGATCATCACCAGTAGAAAAAATCCTGTTATTTCTGCTGGAATTATCTTCCACATCCTAGCTAAAAGTACCTAGGAATTACAGGAAAGAGAGATAAACAGAGATTTTTTTTTTTTTAATCAAAGAGAAACTTCTTATAGTAAAGCAGTAAAAAATTTAGAAGAAGCTCAAATGAGGTCCAAAACTGAAGCAAGTCAGCACTGTTCCTAATAGTAATAGAAGTGCTTAGTGTTACATTACTGTTTCAGGAACATAATTTCCTTTTTGAGGACAAAAAGCACATCTTTTTGGCCCTGAACTTCTCTGCTCAGCTTTTGTAGTTGTACAAGGACTCTCAGGCCAAACAGTTTAGGCCTCTGTATGAAGCATACTAATCATCTCTTGAATTAAAAACCTTAAGCTCAAGAACTCTTCCAGTACCAAATTTATTTATCTTGTCCTTTGCTATTATTAGGCCTTTATATAAGAGATGAATCATGCAAAACTCCTTGAGTATGCGAACATGCAAATTTGCTTGTCTTACTGCAGTATCTGAGGTGGAAATGTCCAGGTGTGAGCCAGGACATTTGGCTTATTTGATAGTCACGTCAGCAAAGGATTTCTGCATTATGTGCACATCCAGCTTTGGAATAATCAGGAAGCAGCTCTGCTCAGTCACATCATGATAGGGACCTGCAGTACAGGGCTGTGTGGGAAGTATCACTGAAAAGCTGCTGCATTTATTACCTAGAAAAAAAATCAATTATCTGTTCTGAGGTAACAACAGTCCCCCGGAAAGATGAGAGGGAAATAGCAGCAAAAGAGGATTAATGGAGCAGTTAGTGTGGTATTGATTAGGCTTCTGGCTTGTAGGGCTCGTTCTGGATTTGGCTAAAAGTCAACTTTACCCAAATAATGACTGGAAAGATTTTTTGCTGTGATAAGAGAACCAAATCCTGCATGCAAAAATAGTAGACAAGCAAGTGGGGTGGCTGTAATGTTTTAAGTAGCTGACAGTCTTCCAGAATATTAGTTTGATGCGGAATAATAAATCATGCATAAAATTTTCATGCTATTTTCCCCATCTCCCTCCACCATTAACAGAACACACACTGGAGGTAAAAAACCTATTTATTAGACAGATGCTAACAGTGGAAACTACCAGAAAAAAAATAATTCTGAATAAAAGGTATATGACATTTTCCCAGATAGAGAGAACACCTGAGTCTCAGGTATTCTGCTTCAAGAAAAGGCTTCAGTTTATTTGTGGTTTTGCAGAGCAGAAAGGAGATGCGCTTTCTAGAACTAGATTCTACATTGGTTTACAAACTCTAGGAGTTGAGATTACTTCCAATAGAGTGGGTATTCATGAAAGTACAAAATAAGTTGTGGCAGTGGACTTTTCTCAGAAGAGCAAGGCTTTTCTATGTTTTGCACTGGAAATATTACTGTGTTAATAATATTAATAATCTCTGATGTTACTTAATATAGTCACTTAAGACCCGTGAATGGCATAAGAAATGACTAGGAGGAACATTGATGCAAAACTAAGAAAACTAGCTAAAAGTAATTAAAACAAGGAAGAATGTTATAAGGCTGAACATGCCAACTGACATCACAGGTGAAAGTAAAAGCTAATAATTTAAAAAATATATTTACTATACATTTGATGCCCAAAATGTGGGGCTTTAATTTTTTTTTCACTCTTCATTCTCATATCATTGGAAGAAAAATCATTAAAAGCGATATAATAGCAACAACAGAGGAAGTGGCAAAATTCGAAATCAGACACATGATTTCTGTCCTATTCAAATAGTGAAAAAACAGAAAAAACATCTGTACCAAGAGGGGAAATTACTGTAAAAGAGGGATATAATCATAAATCAGTAAGTTACAGTAGCATATTCTAGCTCTAGTGTAGAATAGACTGTTTGCATGAAAAATATGTAGATTTAAAATGCAATAAAAAACACCAACAAAAGAAATCAATAATGATACATTTTATTTCCAGCAGTCATAACAGCAGTGCCACATCCATCAGTCATATTTTCCTAGGCCCAGTATATAATAATCCCCCTGATCCCTATATAATTGCCAGCTTCACCTTTTGAATTATCAACAGCTTTCAGAGCTTATTGGTCCATACTTTCTTAATAAGCACCTGCAATCAATAATCTTCCTACTGAGTAAGCAGCAGCCAGCCAGCCAAACACAGAGTGTAAATGTTTCAGAAGTGATCATTACAGGGATTTGAATGACAAGGTGACTGTGCTAATGCAATAGGCATGAAGTAAAGACATAATTTGGAAAATCTGCTTACTGGAACGTGTAGGTGTCTTGCCATGGCAAAATGCTCATTTTGCAGAGGAGAATATTTACCCTTGCAAACGGAGCTTCAAATCCTCCTGGAGGGCATTTTTTTTTTCCCTGAGATGGCAGGCACCATTACCAGACTTTCATAGCTCACCATCAAAACAAACCATCCAGCATGTCTGCAGCCAACCTCTTCTATTTGGAAATGCAACTGCTCACTGTTCCACACAAACTCTGCTATGATTGATAACAGGGATTTGCATGCAAATTTGAGAATAGCGTCACTTTGAAGACAGTGGTTTAAATAATAATGTGTATAACAAGGGCCCTCATAATTTTTTTCTGCTACAACTCATCCTCTAAACACCAACACAGAAAACATCCACCTATGTTTGAGAATCATTTCTTAAATTTGACAAACAGAACAAAGAAACATTGATCCAGACTCACATAAATTAAATAGAACTTTGAACAGAGACAGTTTTTTCAGAGTGCTCAGTAGTCACATTGAACACATTTCCAATGGAGCTCAAGTCCAGCTTATTAAAGTTGACTTTTAGTCAACAAAACAAAGGATAAAAGTTTTCAAAATGTCTTGATGAAAAAAGTGGTAATTTTCTTTCATTCTTCTTATGGCTGCAGGCACTGGGCTCTTAAAAACCCATCTACTTAGGAACATGGACAAGTTCCATAGGAAATAATCAGAACTTCTGAAAACATAACTGTTTATTTAAATGTCCAAGTGAATGTTTGTTTTGTTATCTTGTCTGAAGAATCCTTGGGATATTGAGTAAATTGTGGTGACTTACAGTGGCAAAATATTTTTCTTCGGAAGTAATATCAAGAGCTCATGAAACTTAATCCTTCTCACCATTACATTCTCAAATACTTGCATCCACTGCTCTTCAGAGATGAAAGTGCATAGGAAGATGAAAATCCTGGCAGTTTATTAAAATTTGCAAGACATAGCAAGAAAAAAAATATATTTATCCCTATTTTCAATATTATTTTTGAATTCACAAAAGGCTTGTGGTAAATCCAGAGTTTGATCAACAGCATGACAGAAACTGATATGGAAAGTACTATCAAAATAGAAGAAAGTTTTACCTTTATTATATTAACTATGAGTTAGCATTTGTCTTTGTTGACAGGTGGTTTATTTAAACATTTTTTCTTGATCAATTTTTTATGTGTTACTGATTTTTCAAACTGGCTTGTAAGATATTTGAAATAAAACATAAGGCATATTCATTTCACAGTAAAAGCTAAACTAAACTGTAGGCAAGAATAAAATGAAAAAAAAAAATTGAAATTCACAGTGGCCTGCTCTTCAATAAACCATCAGTGCCAAGACTACAAATAATTGCTTATTTCCTGACAATCCTGTCTGCAGATAAATCAGTGTTCAGTGCCTGTTTATTTTCTTTTTATTTTCTCTGAGGTTTCATTCTGCAAAGGCCTCATAGTATTTACTGGTTTTTTGGGTATTTTTAAACAGTGAACAACTAATGAGATTTCCCTATGAAGGACATGCTGAAACTGATTATCTAAAAGTCCTGCAAAGTACCCAGCCTTCTAAATTAGCTTCAAAAATTCATTGCTGGCATTCTGACATGCACATCACCACAAAACCCAGTATAAAGACCTTTAGGCAAATCTGCTGGTGAGCCATTAGATGAGATGATGATGATGATGGTGATGGTGATGATGATGATGATGATGATAAGAAGCTGATCATTAAACAGCATACTCTTAAGGGACCACTTCTGCCACACTAATTATCCTTAGATATCCTTAGACTTAGAGCTTTATATATTGCCCAGAACAGCAGCACCATCTAAGTGCTACAGTCTGTCAGTAGACCCAGCAAGATCTGCAGTGCATTGCCTGGCCTATCTATTTTTTAAGGGAGAAAAATGAATTAGAGATATTTTGCACATTGTTTCCCACTGGTTTGTGCCTGTTGGTAGGACAATGATGTACAGGAGAGCTAGATGCTTATTGATTTCATATTCTTCAGTGAATTGCTTGGGCATTGAAGTGTCACACACTATGTGAATACGGACAGGAGGGTATGGCCTGCAAATGGATTCTGTTAGTTTTATAAAAGAGTAGGTTTGTGCCTTTAAGAGTGCTTCCTTTAAAGGAAGGAGAGAGCTGTGTGTTTGTAGCTAGAGCAGGAGTAGTCTCCACTGTTTCTCAAGCGTTTCTTCAGGTTCATCTCCCCTTCCTGACCTAAACTGCACTAAAAAGCCTTACCTCTTAAGCACTATTTGTTGACCTAAAGAACTATAGGTTTTCCAGTCCTTCCTCTTGCTTTTCACCGTAAAGCAGCTATTGGCAGAGAAACTTCTGAACTACTCTTGCTTTTTCATTCCCTCCTCCTAAGTGATGCTAACAAACCTCCTCATGTTCCTCACTCTTTCATTGATTTCTCTGCTTCAGAAATATGGGAACATGCTGCAGTTTCCCAGGACTTCATCATTGCTCTCGTGGCAGGGACTACCAAGAGTTCTGTCAAGAAAGGTCAAAGACATGGCTCAGCTCTGGAGGCACTAAGCTCTGATCCAAAGCTCACAATTATTACATAGTTTTGTAACATCCTTTGAGAAAGTTTAGATATTTCTCATGCCTTTTATGAGTGGGAAAGCTTCCACTGATGACAAGAGGCTCCAACAGAACCACCAACCATGGACTGGCTGAAAATTAATCTCAGTACATTTAAACCAAAAGCTCTGCCTTACTGTCCTTATAAGCACAGTCTTAGACACCTGGGCCCTAAATGGGACTTCTGCTACAAACTGTGTAAGCAATTCAGCTGCATGATCCATCAGAAGTGGATGAATCAAGTGCACAAAAGGGCCTCAGACCAAGCAGCAATATCCATTGTGACTGTATGTACAGCTTTGTCACTATCCAGGTATGCTCATGTGACCAGTTAACAGCTGGCCTTTTTGAGGTAAGTGTGCAAACAGGTAACACAGGCATTCCAGAGCTTGCAATTAAGAGTTTAAATAACTTTGAACAGAAAGGTTGGAAATGAATAATTAAAAAGATATTTGGTTAGCAATCTATAGTCGCCAATTCATCAATTAATAAAAACAAAATTAATTGCTGACTTTCAAATTACCTCATCTATTTTCAAAAGAAGCTGACATCTTGATGTATTAAAATAAGAATCATCACTTATTGTAAACAAATTTCACTTTACCCGCCCCTCCCCCCACCCCGCACAGATCTTTAATTTCAAGAAGGATGGTGCACCTCATTTTTGTGTCTGCTGGACAAGCTTCAGCTCTGCATTAGCTAATTAATTCAAAGAAGGAAGAATTACTTTTACACAGAATCATCAGTATAGCTAATATTATTTATATCTAACCATAAATAATACAGGGGAAAATATCTTTGAGTTCCTGGGGATGCTGGTCTCACTTTAACCCTGTATCAATCCTTAGAGGATTAAGAAAGCAATGATAATATATGCTATCATTGGTAATAAAAGCACTTCTGTGGTGCGGAGATGAAGGTAATAAAGCATGGTTTCAGAAATAGGAGCAGAGAAAGCACATGCATACAAAATAAGGGAAGGGAATTCTGTGCTAACCTATGTAAAGACAGGAGACAAAGGTGCATTGCTTTAATTTAAAATAAGGGGGCTGAAATGGTGTATTGTCAAGAAATAGAAGTAGTACTGAAGAAGGTTTGAAAAAAGAAAAGAGGAGGAAGTGATAAATAAAACCACTGAAAGGGCAACACATGTTGATACATGAAAGGACAGGCTTTCTTCAGTCTGTGGTGACAACTTTATGAAGAACTTTTCATAAACTTGAAAAGATGACTTCAACAGGTTTTTTCTGAAAGGATGCCACAGGGCTTCACAGGAAAGCACAGAAACCCAAGGCAGAAATGTTGAGCAGCAGGAAGAGTGAGGAGAAAGCAGTCTAAAGCTGAAAGCTCCCGTTTGCACAGGGGTGTTAACTCTGAATTGTGAGAATATTTTAAGTAGCAGACAATGTGATCCCTGAGGAAGTCAAGATGTTGCACTGGAAAGCACAGTGCACTGATTCATGAGAAAGCAGGACTGATGTTAAACTTAAGTTAATGTTTCAACCATTAAAAAGTTTTAAGTGCCTACCTTTAATCTTCTAAATGTGCACACACACAGGTTACTGAACTATATATCTGGAATACTGTCATGTGAATCACACTATTTCCCAACAAATGGACATGACTGAGTCTTATTTAGATAAAATGGCAGTGTACACCAGGGCTGGTAAATATTTTTCTTCTTTAAAAAGTTCTAGCTGTAAGTGCAGGTTTGTTTGTTGGGGGTTTTATTTTGTTTGTTGTTTTAATTATTTCTTTAGTTCCCTTTTTTCTTTCTATTATTTTTTTTCCCTTAAGCAGTTTTGAAAGCACAGCTGAAATTCTGAATCATCTATATTGTCTGTGCATTTCATTTTAAGTGCTAAATTTACATTCTACTCCATTATTCCAGGAAATCCCCTATTTCTGCGTATCTCAGGAAGTTTAATGTTTTCTGTGTATCTGATACCTGCTTATTTAAATATTTGAATACTTATTTAAGGATTTGAATACTTAAATGCATTATGAGTAAATTGGAACATGCCATGGTGAAGTCTTAGTCTACTAATTCATGTGGTTTTCTACCACAGAGTAAATAAAATGTTCTTCTGTATGAAAGTCATGCTTGAAAACAAACACATGAAAAATCTATGTGCAAAATCTTCTAATACTGTAAAACATCAAGTAAGTGTCATCAAGCTGCAGTACTGTTGACAAGTTCTCTTATCCTTCAGCATGGTACTACAGTAATTATGATCTCAGCCTTAAAAAAATACCGAAGTAAAACAAAAAAAAAATCCCCAAATAAGAAAACAAGCAAGCAACCAAAAAAACTCTAAATATAAGCTGTTCCAGTTCTGAGTCGGCTCACACATTCATGGATGACTGAAAACAGCATTTAAATCAGCCTTTTAACATGAAATAAAATTTCTTTTTGTCCCATTCCTTTATTTATCTTGTGTGTTATTCCAAATACATCAGCACCAGCTTATGCCACTGAAGTCATCCCAGACAGACAAGAATAGTGTCCATGCCAGGTCACAGTTAGATCCCTTTTTCCTCCTCTACTTTTTCCAATCCTGCTGAAAAGTAATGCTGTGGTTACTCCATTTCACACTATTACAGCGCCAGCTCTCATGTCTCACAATTGATTGAACAGCAATTCTGGTGGCAATTTCTGTTACTTTTTCCTCCAATCTCCAGCTCCTGAAGTCCTGCAAGAGAAGGTGCAATGTGTTGTGGTATGGAAATTTAGGACAGGAGCAACTCCAAGAAAGACATGGACTTACTGAACAGAATGCACAAAAATTATTAGATTACCTCTCTTATGATGAAAGGCTGACATAGTCCTGTTCGTTGTAGAGAAGGGGACTTTTGGGGGGATTATTATTAATGATTGATCTAATTAATCGTATTAAATCTCATTAAATCTTACTTAGCTTATTAACTAATTAATCTGACTACATCTAGATAATACCTGAAGGCAAGGTGTAAGGATGACATAGCCAGGCTCTTTTCAGTGGTTTTCAGAGACAGGATTGGGAGTGATGGACACAAACACAGGAGTTACTCCTGAACATCAAGAAACACTTTTTTACTCTGAAGGTGGTGACCAAGCAAACAGCAGCTTACAGTATATCACAACCTCTTTCCTGTGCTCTTTCTGTGGAAAGAGAAGCACTCTAAAGTCCTGAGATATCTGAGTCATAAATCAAGCCAGAGGTTTCTCAGAAATTCTCTCCCCACCCTCCCCGCCCCCCCCACCCCACCCCATACCCAAAACTCAGTTCTCAAGTAAATAAGCATTCAACTCTGGCTTGTGGTATTTGACAGATTGATGTGAATCCTGACAGTCATATTAAAGATGGAAGAAAGGAAGGCAACTAGTTATCAAGCATTGATAACTGACACAAATGTAGCATAAATGCAAAAGCTAGTCCTGAAGAGAGAGAAACGGCATCCCTGGTTTTCTGATTCTCTCTTCACCATTCACAGATTTTATTGTTGGCTAAGAAAAGAGGAAGAAGGGAAGCACGAAGACAGGCTATTGGAAGCCAGGAAATGAAGAGAGAAGAGATTAAAATTGAAGCAAAAATCACCAGCCTCACTTTCAGCATCTCAAGTTTAGTCAAAAATACTTCCCACTCTGTCACAACACTTCACAGATTTAACTTTTTCCACAAACCCTTACATTTGCTGGTGTAACAAAAGTGGTAGCAATGCAAAAGCCTTGTATTAGGGTCCTAACTTGAACTGCAATCAGCTTGTGGCGACCTGTTTAGCTATGATTAAAATTACGAAGTTCTGACCCTTGTCCTTACTGTCCTTCAGATTGAAAATGTCCTGTGTCACTGGCAGGCTCTAAGGATAAGCATATGAAAGGTCATTAAACACTAAGACTCTACCATAATAAAGATAAATAGAGATTTGCAGGCATCATATTCTGTCTTCTGTTGTAATTTTTTTTTGGTAGGGATAGAGTTAATTTTCTTCACAGTAGCTTTTAAGGGGTCATGTGTTGGATTTTTTTTCTTTGCTTGTGCTTACAACTTTTGCTTTACCTATTAAACTGCACCTCAAACCATTTTTTACACTTTTACCATTCTCATCCTCTCCTCTATCTCCCTGTGGAGGAGAGGCTGAACTAGTGTGAGGCCAAACTGCCTGCTGGGGTTAAATCACAATCAAAAGCAATTACGTAATCTTTTTCAATTAGGTATTGATGTACTGCCAATAAATAAAAAACTGCTCTTGACCGTGGACTGTAATGTTTCGTGATTTCATATGGTTTGTTTAATTAAATTAGCAACATAATTTGCATTTATTGGATACAGTCAGTTCCAAAGTCCTGCCAGAAGGAAAAATAGTAGCAAGTTGTACCTCTCACAGTAGGTACAGCATTTCTTATTTTTATTTCACCTTGACCCAGTGTGAGCAGCATTCCCCAGCAAGCCTACCATTACAGCAAGGTTTAGAGGTGAGAAAATATTAGCAGTTGCAAATTTTATCCAAAAGACACTTAACACTTTCTGCACAAATCTGGCTATGTTCTTCCTTCACTTGCATCCTGCAATAAAATTCCCTGAAATCCATGGAAAGGCTTCTTCCTGCATCCTGAAATGTATCCTTCCAGTCGGCTGAAATCTATTGATAGAAGATACGTTACATTTTGTGAGCTTCCCTAAAAGTCTCTGTAACTGTAGAAATCTCTTTGCCCTAGAATTTTAAAATTGCTGCATTGTAAGAAAATGTGAAAACAAAACCCAAGAATGCTTCCATATCATTGAAGCATTTCAATATCCATTCATCATCTGACATTTTGTCCTGGAACAAAAGACTTCAAGGAACCAACACTGTGTCCCCCAGCTAGGCCAACATGACCAAGGATGCCCTACAACTCCACGAAGCATAAGATTCATTTATGCCTTATAGCCTTTTTGCAGCTTCAAGGCACTGGTAAGGAATAGTGTGTGTTAGCAGCGTCCAGGGGACCCCAGCTGTGGGTACCTTCCCTGCTGCTGCAGAACTGTAATGGCTTTGATGACAGGAAAGTGACAATAATATCACAAGCAGCCAAAACAAAGCCAGTTCAGAACCAGCATACCCAGATTTTGAACTACATTTTCCTTAATTGTAGTCTCAGTCTGAGTGTGGGGTGAGAAGTGAATTTCAAAGCCTCTGCCTAGCATGTTCCTGTCTCTGCTTCAGACTTGCCTATTTGTTGTGCAAATTGTTCTCTTTCCCAGTATTTTTAGAGTTCTCTCAGCCAATGCATCTGAGCACTCTGTAACCTGTAAAGTGTTTACCCTCACAGCACCCCTGAGGGCAGTAGAGTGCAATTATCCTCGTTTTACTGATGGAAAATTGCAGTATGGAACAGATTAAGCCATTCACACAAGGATCAAGAGCTCTTTGCTCTGCTTGTTTTGGGCAGGTCATCTTGCTGCTCATTTTCCATTTGGCCTGAATCCCAGTCAGCAGCTGAGCACCACATCCAGCCGACAAAACTCTGCTCCAAGAAACCACCATGAAACCCCAAACCTTAATAAAACAATGAAGGTGTAAGTAAAAGTAATTTCTCTTGGGAATACTTTGAGCCCATGGATACCACAGAAGTCAGTAGCAGTTGCAACTCAGTCTCTCAACCACAATAAAGACACTGTGATGTGTCCTGGGAGATGAAGCTGCTGTCCTCCCCTCCTTTCCCATCTCACACTGCTGGCCCCTGGTTTCAAGAGGGCATAGTTCTGGTGCTGGTTATGGGACTGACCTGCTCCAAGCAGACAACACTCATTACTGAGAGTGATCAACACACACAGACATGGATGAAACAGGAAACACCACAGAGCTGCTCCCTGGTCTGCCTGGCAGAGCTATGAATTTTATATATTGGGGATATAAATTAAATCTTATGTTGGAAGGATGAAGTCCATCACACATGAACAGCCAGGAGTCAGTGTGATATGGTGTCTTGGTTTGGAAAGACAGGTATTTGCCAGGGAAAGCTGGAGTTTCCCTTAGAATGGGGAATGTAAACCCCTCACACCCACCAAATTATAATTTTGCAATTAAGGGCTTTCAGACAAAGATTTGGGAATAGGAATAACAGTTCTTTACTAGGAATAGTAACAATACAAATGTAGTAGAAAACAAAACCATCCAACCAACCAAGCAAACAAACAAACCACAATTTTGAAGAACCCTGACAGAGTCCTGTTGGTCAGGGTGTTGGAAGCAGTCCAAAAGTAAGTCCTTCTGGAGTGACAGATTTGGTTCTGTTGGAGTAGAGATGATCCTGTAGAAAAAGGGTCCAGTGATGGTGAGAAGGGGTCCAGTCTTCCTCCGGGAATTGGGTGAAGCTGGATGCCTTGTGTTCTTACGTCTCAGTTTTTATCCAGGTAGGAATGGTTGGCTCCCCCCACTGGGTGGAGCATCTTACATTAGGATGATGGAATGTGGATGTACTGCTTTGGGGAGGGTATAGTTTGGTCAGAGATGCTTCCCACTCTGTCACAATACTTCACAGATTTAACTTTTTCCACAAACCCTTACATTTGCTGGTGTAACAAAAGTGATAGCAATGCAAAAGCCTTGTATTAGGGTCCTAACTTAAACTGCAATCAGCTTGATGTTTGAATGGCCCATTAGCAGAAAAAAATTCCCTTGGAGGGAGGACAGGTGGTGAAAGAGATAAGAAACACTGCCCTACCTGGTTTTAACAGCTGGCCCGTTATGAGAAGGCATCTGCCCCCTCTTCTCCCAGAGTTACAAGAGATAAAGAAAAAAAAAATCTCCCCAGCTGCTTTCAACAAATGAAATAAAATACACATTTTTTGTTCCATAACCCAAATCATATGGGTACACATTCTGCTCCAGTATTTCCCTCTAAAGCATCTGTTATGGGTGTTTGGAAAACTTGGCCTTCCTAGAAAGTTTAGTGCTGAGCCATTTTAACAGTTTTGTACTTAGTTCTGCTTGCTATGAACATTTTGATTTCAACTTTCTTTAAGACCACCAAGAAGAACCTCATGGATCAGGAACCAGGAAAAAAGGAAAAGCGGATTTTCTTCTGAGTGACTAATCAGTAAATTGTCCAGAAGCAGGACATATTTATTAATTTTATTTATCAGTACCATGGACAGAAGAACCTTCATGTAAAAATATATTCATGTAAAGCAAAGACAATCCTATTCTTTATTGGGTTTTGGTCTTTTTTAATTTTCTCTTATTTTCTCTTTTAACTTAGTGCTGCTTAGCACAAAGACATGAACCTGTGAATGATTTTAGTTGCTGGTCTAAATCAGCAGAGAAAGGACAGCTTAGATGTGTTAGTAAAATCTTCATCTCAGTCTGTTCAGTGCATAATTATAATAGGAGTTGTGACACTGTTTATATCACAGAGACTAAATTTTGCTTTCACATCCCAGATATTTCACATTGTAAATCTTTGCACACTGTAAATCTCTTCACAGCTTGCTTTGTGTCCTGGTCTCAATCACTCAAGATCTGGCATTCTGGCTTAGACCATGGTATCACTGTATGATAAACATTGGTAATGGGGTTGTTGTTAGCACTCCCTCTACAAAAACAAACAAACAAACAAGGGGAGGGGTGGGAAATAGGCAGTTTTTTACCCTTCCAAACCATGTATCACCATCTTGCATAAAGGACAGGAATAACTTTTATGAAAGAAAGCATCTGTGGCCCACAGCCTTGTTCTCATTCCCCTTCCTCCCTCTGTTCACTTTTATCAGTTCCCCTCTTTCTTGACAACAACTTCACATCTAGAAATAGTAAACTGCGTTACAAGGCCTTGAGCAGACATGAGGTATGTATGGTCTTGCTGGGGTAGGGTTGCCTTAGAAGCCATAAAATATTTCCCACCCTTTCCAGAAAGGAAAATTTGTAATCAAGTTTAAAGAATAAGTTTGTGCTTAAGTGCTCTCCTCAATAAGGTAGATATATGAAGTACCCAATTGCTTCCCTGGTTGAAGGTATTAAATGACAGTAACACCTGCAAATCCACTCTAAACTCAGAAAAGAGTTTTCCTGTGAAATTCACCTCATTCTTTTGGTCAGCATCAAATTCCCCCCCTGACAAAGAGCTGATTCCTTTTCCTTTGCGAATTCTACAGATCAATATTTGCTGTATGAATTTCTTGGGATCAAGTTGG
This sequence comes from Phylloscopus trochilus trochilus, assembly GCA_016584745.2. Taxonomy (NCBI): domain Eukaryota; kingdom Metazoa; phylum Chordata; class Aves; order Passeriformes; family Phylloscopidae; genus Phylloscopus; species Phylloscopus trochilus. The sequence continues at coordinate 55,201,772 of WQNJ02000007.1, read as the reverse complement.
GAGCAAGTGTTCTACTTAACTGTACCTAAGCACAACTGAATTTCACACACATTCTAATGCTATTCTTTCTTTCAGGTCAGAGATGAAACATGGTAAAATAAGTCGAAAAGCATCACATCCAATCTTATTCTCTAACTCAAGACTGGTATCTATTCCCTTGCCTGAAGTAATCCCTCCCTCCGCCCTCCTGGCCGGCTGCTAGCTCAGATTCTGGGGGGCTTTGGGCAAGGAAGACTTCAAGATAGGGAAAGAGACCCAAAAGAGGCTCCTTAGCTCTGGGTGTTTCAAGGCTTGATTCTTGAAGGGGTTCCAGGGGCAAAGAGGATGAACAAGAAAAAACATGGGTTTATCTAGACCCTCTGTCCCAGGACAGATAGCTGGCACTGAGCCAATTGGTCAGAGATAGGGGGGAAGTACAGTCAAACTACATAGTTACAAGCTTTGGGATTCCTTTTGGGGTAAATCATTCCCCGGAGGGATACAACATCTTGTGAGTTTGCAAGAAATGATTTAGAAGCTTTATTTATGAATACAGTATAAAGGTTTTCATTGTTAAGTTTAGAATAGTTTGAACACTTTGAAAGGGCCTTTTGTTTTAGAATGTATCCTTTTCGTAGTTTTGATAAGAGTTTCTAAGGCAACTAGAGCCCCTGCCTGAAAACTCTTCTTTATTGGTTCTTTCTTGTTTCGTCCTTGTGATATGCATAATTTTTCCTTTGTCCATCATAGAATTCTTATCTTTAAGGTCCAAGAGCTTTAGCCACTAGCCTGGCAGGGCTCTTTCGAGACCACTCCCAAACCTGTGTTGGATTTGTTAGAATTTAAGTAACTTAGTTGGCATGTAGTGTTTGGATTGTTTTATTGGTCTGTATGATTTTGTACCCACCCCAGATTGTGTAGTACAAAACTGCGCTGCAGCCCAGGCTTGGAGTCTCTCTCCGGAGGCTCCAGCCTGAGGCTGGGGGTTCCCCTGACTGACCCCCGAATAAAGCCTCTGTTTCCTGAAAGCCTCGAGGGAGTCCCCTCTTTTTACCACAGCCATGACAGTGTGAGCCAACTGCCTGTGAACTAAGACCCCACAAAAGTGTATTGTTGGAGCGTACCAGAGCAGCCGGGGCCCCAGGATGAACACCAAGCTGAGCCAGAACCAAGTACGCACCCCAGCAACATCTCACCCTTTTTTGTTTAACAAAGTTAAAGGAAAAATATTAGGTTATACATAATGTGGAGTTTCTCTTTCCCACCACTTAAAATTGGTGGGGAAATCAGTTTGCCTTAGATTTGCTAACTCTATGTGGTTGACTTCTGAGATAGGAGGTATGAGACCATTGATAGCTTTGAAAACTAAACGGCGTAGGATTCCGAATGCTATGATTACAAGGAAAAGGATAACAATGAATAACAAAATTGTTTTAGCTATAGAAATCCACCACCCTGTGAATCCCCAGCCCTTGAACAGTTCTTTGAACCAGTCCTCAGATTCTTGCTTCACTTGTCCGATCAGGTTGTTCATGCTCCGAAGGGCAGCGTGGACGTTTAGTGCTTTCGAGGTCAGGTTCATGCAGCAGAGTCCTTCAAATTCCTGGCATTCATGTCCATGAAGTAACAGGAGAAAGTCGATCGCTGCACGGTTTTGCAGCGTGGCCTGTCTGGTAATTTCCTTGTCTTCTAGGAGGGCACTGATAGCAGTTGATGTCAGATTTGCCTGTTTGATCACCCAGCACTCTAGATGGCCCAATTCACCTAGAGCTTTGGCTGCTGTGACCCATGGAAGGAACAGGGACACAGCAACTCTTGTTGACTTTGCTCAATGAAAAATGTCTGAATTACAATTTGAGTCCAATTTGTCAGCACTTCTCTTATGAATTTTGTTTGCCGAATTGTTTTTGTGCGTCCATTCACCAATTAGTTTTGTTGGGTGTCAATACAGACAGTTGCCCTACAGTACATGGTCCTCCTAAAAACTGAGACGGAATTCCTGCCCATGCTCGATCCCCACAAATCAAGAACAATCCCTTAGGGAGGCTTTTGCGTCTTGAGTGAGATGGGTTAGGTGGCTTAGGTTATGACACCACCTTTTTGCAGTTAACTCCCCACAATATTGTTTTACATTGTGGTACTCATCAGTGTTAGGAGGTCTTGGATAGACAGAAAAATGTACTCAGTATGATGCAGGGGAGGAACCCAATAACTCTAACTCTTGGGATTCCTGAGCCATCTCGGGCAAGCCTGGCAAGCACTCCACTAAGGGATTCGCGGTTACCACAACTTCTTGCTGATTATTTTTGTATGGTTGGAGGGGAAATAACTTCGGAATTTCATTGGACATATGAGTGTCCAATCCCGCAGGAAACTCTCCAGCCTGCAATGGAATTCCTACCAGACAGGTGGACATAGGATTCTTTGCTGAAGCAGTAGACAAACATACGTTTTCCTGCTGAAGTGTCTGTGCCAGGGTCACTCAGACGTTTTGACGTGGTTGAGGGACGATCCATGCAGCTGCCAGACTGTTCAGCATTAACACGATGACAATTTGGCTGAGGTTCATCACAGGGTTGAATGGGTGGAAGGTTTTCTCTAAAAGGAAAAACAAACATTTTAAAACACATTAAAAGTTTCTGTTACTGCTGGAAGGAATCCACACCTAGGAAGATTCTCTTTCCTCCATCCGACGGCATCTTCTCTTGGAGGCAGTGGTTACTCGCCTTCCATCCCCTTCTGCTGGAGCTGGATTTTTGGGGACAAAAGGTTTTACCCACTTCTGAGGGATCCACCAAGAGCCTGAGGGCATAGCTACGCACATGTAACCATGGCCCCAGATCACGAGCTCATAGGGACCCTTGGCTTCCCAAGTTTCTGGATCCCTGATCAAGGGATGTTGGGACAGTTTGAACTGATTACCACTGTTGAAATTATGTACCACAGGTGGACTCATGTTTTCAAATGAACAGTTCAGAAAATTGATGGTAAACATGGCTTTGCAGAGTTTCTGTTTTGGAGACATCCACACAGTAGTGCTGCTCTGTTTAGCCAAGACTTGTTTGAGCGTCTGATGTGCACGCTCAACCACAGCTTGGCCTGTGGGGGAGTGGGGGATGCCAGTTTTATGTTCCACTCCCCACTGCTGGACAAATTCCAGGAACTTCTTGGACACGTACACTGGGCCATTGTCAGTTTTAATTTCTTTCGGGATCCCCAAAACTGAAAAAGCTTGCACTAGATGTTGTTTGGCATGCACAGCTTTCTCTCCTGCATGGGCAGAGGCATACACTGCACCTGAATGTGTGTCAATACTTACATGAACATATTTGATGCGACCAAAACTAGGAATGTGTGTGATGTTTGTCTGCCACACCTCACAACTGCCAATGCCTCAGGGATTAACCCCCATACCCATTGATGGCATGGCCTAGAGCTGGCAACTGGTACAGGTGGCCACAATGGCTCAAGCCTGACTCTGTGTTAGCTGGAACTGACGGATCAGACCTGGCACATTTTGATGATGTTGTTGGTGACTCAGCTTTGCCTGTTGCAAGATGTCAGGGAGACGTGCCTTTTCTACTGGTGCAGCAAGGGAATCTGCTGGACGATTCCCCTCTGCAATTTCACCTGGTAAATCAGTGTGTGACCTTACATGCATCACAAAGAACGGACATTCTCGATGAGAAACCAAATAAATCAGCTTTGAAATCAATCTGAAGAGATGCTCATTCTCGATTTCTTTGAGCACAGCCTGCTCCGCTCTGGACACCACTCCAGCCACATATGCAGAGTCGGTCACCAAGTTAATTGGCTCTGAGAACTTCTCAAAAGCTCTTACCACTGCAGCCAGTTCAGCTACCTGGGGGGATCCCTCCACAAACTCAACATCAGCTTCCCAGTGCTGAATCTGAGGATTTCTCCAAGTCATCACTGACTTGTGGGAAGCCCCAGATGCGTCCGTGAACACTGTGAGAGCCTTGAGTGGTCTCCAACTCCTTTTCTCACGAGGAGTGAGGTGGAATTCCTCATTGAACAGCTTGTGGGATGGGGCATGGACTGATATTTGTCCCCTGTAGCTGTCCAGAGATAACTGAAGACTGGCATTGCTCTGGAGCAAATGCTCAAACATCTCTTTGGTCAGTTTCTTTGGAGAGTTCTTTCCCTCCTCTGAAAGTTTGACCGGGAGGTGAATACATGCAAAGTCACAACCAGCCAGCTCACACAACCTCATGCTGGCCTTCCAAATCAATTGAGCTATCAAGTCTTGTGGCTCAGTGATGGTCTTAGATCTTTGGTGAGAGAGGAAGACCCACTCTATGATTAAGAGTCGATCTCTCTGCCCTTCGATGCATTGGTAAATCAAACCATGCAAGTGTAGCAGCTTTCCTAGCACAATGAAATGGAAAGGTAGGCTTGGTTCATACCTGTGAGCTTGTCTCTCTGACAAGGCATTCTGTACCTTTTCGATTGCTGTCTTTGCCTCTGGGGTCAGTTCCCTGAGGGAGACCAGCTCTCTCTCCCCTTTCAATAAATTGAAAAGAGGGTCTAGGTCCTCTTTGTGAGGCCTAGCCAGGGTCTCACCCAATTCAATGATCCACACAGGGAGTGGAGATCTGCTACGGTTTTAGGATTGCACTCGATTTCCAATTTCTGAGGAACAACGGTCCTTGCGGTAATTTGCAACCCCAGGTACTTCCAAGATGGCATCCTTTGAACTTTGTCTTCCTGTAACGGAAATCCAGCAGAGGTTAAAACCTTAACCACTAGGTCAAGCGTGTGTTGGAGTATAGAGTCAGTGGGAGCACACACAAGCACATCATCCATGTAATGAAGGATGATGGCGTCCTCTCTCAGCACATACAGGTGACAGTAATGATGCTACGTACTGTTGGCATATGGAAGGCGACAATTTTAAACCTTGAGAAAGAACTTTCCAGTGATATCTTTTCATGGAGGCTTGGCGATTCGGGATGGGAACTGAGAATGCAAACCTGGGGACATCTTCTGGGTGTAGAGGAATTTGGAAGAAGCAATCTTTGATATCTAGAACAGACAATTTCCAATCTTGAGGGAGCATTGTTGGAGAAGGCATCCCTGGTTGGAGTGGTCCCATGTCCTCTATAATTTTGTTTATTTCCCTGAGATCATGGAGCAACCTCCACTTGTCCTTCCCTGGTTTCTTTATTACAAAGACTGGGAAATTCCAAGGGCTTGTTGTTTCCTCTAGGTGGCCTTGAGCCACCTGTTCCTCCACAAGCTCTTCAAGCGCCTTGAGTTTTTCTTTGCTCAATGGCCACTGTGCTACCTATTTTGGGCTGTTATCTAACCACATTAACTTGTGGGCAGGGCACGTCACAGTAGCTATTTCTAAAAAAATTCTCTGAAGGAAATTGTTTAATATCTGCCCTTAATTCCAGTTGTTAGCAATTGATAGAAAGTTTTTTCTGCAGCACTACAAATTTTATCTAAAATTTGCTTTGATAATAATCGAGTTTGTTTTTCAGGACAGTGTAATTCACCCTCACCACACAGATGATCTAGTGTTATATCATTATCATCATTATCCTGTGCTGCTTCAGGAGTTTGTTGAATCTCCTGTAATATTATTTTTAAGGTTTTTTTCCACATGCATTGCCATAATTCATATTCTGAGGGTGTTAATAAACATCTGAATAAATCCTTAATGTCAGTAGGTACCAATTAATTTGAACTAAATGTAGCAGTTATCATGCTTTTAAAAATTTCACTGCATCTCCCAAATTCTCTCTGAACTTTGCATATCTCTTTTTTATCTTGATAAGAAAATGGCTTATATTCTTTCCTTCCATTTTTCCTACCAAGATATTCCACAGGGGCAACAAAAGGAATGTTTTTATCAGATTCAGTTTGGGTTTGTGAAAGAGAGGGCATAGTACACACCCCGCTGTGAGTTCCAGTAGCACACAGTTCCCTTCCCAATACTGGGGGCCGCGATATAGATTGCTCTTGGTCTGCAGCTGTGAGGGAACCACCCCCGCAACCGTGGCTGGGAGGAGGCGGGGGCCCCACCCCCCCTCCTCCCACTGCTGGGGGTGGCACCGCCGCCGCCACAGAGTGGGGTCTCACCACTCAGCAGATAACCATCAGGTAAAGTTTCTTTGTAGCTTATTAGGGATTTTAAGATCTTTTAAAACAGGTTTAAGCTGTTCTAATAAACTCTTTGGCAGACAAGATGAAGATGGTTTGGCTCCCATGTTTCTGGTGTTTTTAAATTGCAATCCTGTCCAATCTCTAAACTCCTGTGCAAGATATAACAGACAAGCAAGACTTTTCTCCCCTCCTGCTGTCTCCAGAGACCTGGGAGGGGAAGAGGGTGCCCCAGGTGGAACCGGCGCCATGCCGAACCTCCCTGGCCCCAGGGGCTGTGGGGGGTCACACCGCTGTCAGGGGGGGACCCTTACCAAAGCCTGCAACCCCCAAAAACGCTGATTTCTTGGGATGCCGGCGCCAGACATACCCGAAAACCAAAAAAACACGCGGTTTTGCAACCGTTACCATGCGTGCCGGGTCTTAGTGTCTGCCTGCAGCCCAAGTTGTTCCTCCCACCGTGGCAAAATTACCCTCCCCACAACTAAGGTACAGGGCGGGTCTAGCGCTTATGGGGTTGCTGTGTTATTTTCACTACAGAAGGTCCCTATTGAATCGATCTGTATGAGCAATACAGGCTCCCAATTCACCTTCAACACCTCCAGCTGCACAAGAAGTGGCTGAATCGGTGAAGAAGTAGTTGAACAGTCCAAAAAGGCTTTTGAGATCTCAGGATATGAGACTCCAGCTTCTTACGTGGTTTCGATAGACCACGTTGGATGCCAACTGAAATAATCCCTCCCTCCGCCCTCCTGGCCAGCTGCTAGCTCAGATTCTGGGGGGCTTTGGGCAAGGAAGACATCAAGATAGGGAAAGAGACCCAAGAGAGGCTCCTTAGCTCGGGGTGTTCCAAGGCTTGATTCTTGAAGGGGTTCCAGGAGCAAAAGAGACCAAACAAGGAAGAGCATGGGTTTATCTAGACCCTCTGTCCCAGGACAGATAGCTGGCACTGAGCCAATTGGTCAGAGATAGGGGGGAAGGTTCCGTCAAACTACATAGTTACAGGCTTTGGGGTTCCTTTTGGGGTAAATCATTCCCCAGAGGGATACAATACTTGCCCTGTTGTGAACTTATGTACAGCAAATTATTTTTTTTGATGGCAGTTACAATTCCTACTTCAGTAACCAAAGGAGTAGCCTTTCTCTCATTCTCCCATTCAAATAAAAACCTGTTTTTCTGCAGAGGTTCTCCTTCACTTCTTCATGTGTAACAGTGGCAGCTCTCTGATGATCTTTCTGTTCTACTCACCATGAGGAATAATAATAATTCCTGCACTCCTCTGCCAGCATGACAAACACCCTGATTTGCTTAATAAGAGGCCTTTCTGTGATTATTTAGGACCTTGCCCAAGGGTCTTGTGTTTTGCATCATGGAGAGAAAGGGGAAATACATGTGTGAGTTCATATATATATATATCAAAGTGGAGAGCTGTCCCCCTCTTTTTCAACCTCTGCTACCACAGATCCATTTAATATTAAACTAATTTCTGATCTTTGGTGCATCTCTACCTAAGCATATGAACACCTACTGCTATTTTGTGCCCAAAACTGCTCATCTTCTCTTAAATGTTTATGTGCTGCAAAATTAGAACTGCATTTGTAATCATTAGACTTAATGCTAATTTAAATCTCAGTTTCTCTAACAATCCAAGGAGCTGCAGAAGGAACAGATTAAAGAGCAAAGTCATAAGCAGATGTGCAAAACCAGAAGATCTGAAATAAAACACAATACTGAAAAAGAATGTGCACACTATCAGGGGTTAAGCCATAAATTGAACAAGGAAGTAATACTGCAAACCACAATGTACTAAAATTTTCATTTTTCATAACTTCAGATATACACTGCAATTCCTGCACATTTCAGACTTATAAAACAGAGCAGGTTTGTCCAGTAGGCCTTCACCTGTGTTTCAATAATTTATAAACACAAAATTGAATAAAAAGTTATTTTTAAAAGTTATGGCAAAACTCATTCATTAGCAGTAGTTCATTGTAGAAAAGGAGTGATGCACAAAGAGAATCAATTTGATATTTTGAAAGAAATATTCAAGATAGACGCTTTGGAATGAAATACACATTCTAATTCCAGTAAATATACCAACTGAAAAATCCCTTAAAAGACCTCTCATACTTCTGAAAGTCCAGTGAGACTACTCACTTCTGAGCTTAGGTTGAATTCTACAGCTTCTGCTTGAATTTTTTTGATTCTGCTTAAGAAGATGCAAATAAAGAAGGCAAACAAAGCCAAACTGACCAAACAAAAACATTCTTCTAATTATTAAATTTTATTTATTTTTATTATTTTTATTTTTATTACATGTAAATTTTATTTATTCAAATTTATTTATTTTTATTTAAAATTTAATTTCAATAAAAATAAATTTTAAAATTAATTTAAATAATTTTTTAGTTTTATTAATTGTTTTTCATTTTAAGTTAATTTATTTACTTTAAAATTTATTTTATTTTATTTTATTTTATTTTTTCATAAAATCTCATAAAGCAAAAATAATCGTAAATGAATGAAAATAAACTAGAAAAGAAAACTAAATATTAAAATTAAAAGAAAAAAGAAAAATAAAATTACTATGATTTGATAGAAAAAAATTAAAATAAAAGAGAGTGAAATAACAAAATAAAGAAATGGCTCTGGGATGCAATTGCTATCATCCTTCTCAGTCTCTTCCTCAGCTGCAAAACACATCTTTCATTTCAAGTTTTCAAGTCTGTAATTCTTCCCGTAATGAACATCAAATATTGTTTTCCTTCATCCATTTTCAGTCAGCCTTCTCTTTCAACATCCCTCTCCTCAGAATTCACATCTATGTAAGAGACATTTGCTCAGATTCATGTCAATTTTAGCAATTCTTTACAAGACATGGAAATCAAAAATATTTTGTTTCCTCATTTCTTACTGCAATAAGTGGGACCAAAAGCCTTGATTACTTAATCACTAACTCCCAAAGTCCAAATCTCCCGATCTGATAAAAGCCAAACCACTTTGCCACAGTGGTGGTTTTATATTAGCAATATTACCACAATGAGTGAAAGGATAATGATTTATCTAGGAGGTCAGAACATGGCATTCCAGGACACTGGAATGTTTACATCTTGGCAGATAATAAAAATGTAGATGAAATGCACACATCAAGTTTACAAATCAGCTCTGCCTGACAAGATTTTTAAGGCTGATCAGAAAAAAACACTCAAATTGCTCTAATAACAAGTGCAGAGTGAGAAGATGCCTAAATGGCCTCCCAAAGGAGTTCAAAAGAACCCGAAATGTATATAAAAACAAGTAGATCAGTACCATTACTTTCAGTGCAGGCTACAAAACTCATGGAAGAAGAGAAAAATCAATTCCCATTACATGGATTACCTGAAGACATTTCTGGAAGACCAGAGTAGTCATAACCTCAGCTGAAATACAAAGCAACTTGGTTTGAACTCTGGCTCCTTTATGGTCAAGTAATATTGAAATGCAGTTAAAAGAAGACTTGAAAAACTTTAAGGCTTCACTGCACAGAAAGTGAGGAACTGTACAGGAATGAAAGGAACTCCAGCAGAAATGGGATTTTGTTCCAGCAACTTGGAGCTACCAAAACAGTGCTCAGCTGTGGAATTTTGAAGTTCTCACAGACATGGATCCATGCTAACTGGGAACTGCATGTATAAAGCCAAGGAAACAGGAGCTGTGGCAAATATGTGAAGTTGAGGACTGTTTTTCAGAAGAAAGAGTGTGTGAGTGAGAGGATATGGTATGTGTGTAGGCAAGAGGAGGCAGTTCAGCCTCATCCTCTGCATGCAATATTAACATCCTTTTGCACTCTGTCAGGTGTCATCACTTACGTCAGATAAAAATTATTAAATTTGTGCTTTTTCTGGTTTGGGACTTTTTTCCTAAAAGAATACGTCATGTATGCCTGGCAGTGGCCTTAGTTTTGACACAACCTTTTTACCCCAGTGCAACAAGATAAAAAAGACATGTCCAGGGCTTCCTGATGTTTCAGCAATGATAAAGACTGAAAAATTCAACACATCTCTCGTACACTATGATTGTCAACTTCTGTAAGTGAATAAATTAATTATTCCATTAAATTCATAATTTTGTCTAGCCCTTTATGTCTTCTTTTTGATCTCTCTTTAGCTGGGATTTTGTTTTGCTGTAGTACTCTTCAGGTGGTTTGAAGATGACGCTGAAGCCACAAGCAACGCTAAAAGCTCCAACTATAGTAGGCTTGCTCTTTTCATGGTTGCTCCAACATGTTTTATATTTAAATGTCATTTGGGCATTACTGTCTCAAATGACATGAAAATACTTCAGAATCTCTGACTGTTCTGCAAGTTAATATTATATTCCCCATGTAAATCCCATTCTTTTTCTTCTCCCCAGGATTTTTCTATAAATCTCAAAGAAAACATTTGACTTACCTCAAAGTAGTTAAAACCTATAAAGATTCCCTTTAAATTATTTATCTACCACATTTACATCTTAAAAACTTCCTCTGTCTGAAGGGTTCTGTGAGGTCTTAAGGGATGATCTATAAATTACCCAACAGCAAGCATTTCAGAAACTCTGATTTAAAAGCTGGGGAAAGCGTGGTTTCTGTTCTATCCAGTTTCTATGTGATAAAATAGAATAAAACATAAACCAGTTGGAAATCCTTCAAAGGGATTCTAGAGCTATAAGTGGTGGTTCTGGATTGGAATTCTAGAGCTGATTCTCACCAATAGAAGTATTCTCATCTTCAACCCTTGCATATCCACTGGCTCTAATTGTCTTAACAAAACTGTGTAAGAAGCAAATGTGTGCAGATGATAGTAGAGCCTTGGGAAGTTGTCTCTATGAATTAAATTGCAGATTTATCAGTTAAAACAAATTCCAAGTGATGCTTGCAGGTTTTTGACCTGGTCAATCAGGCTTTTTAATCCTGTGCCTGTGCAACAACAAGCACAGAGTGGCACCTACCCACAACAGAGGTTTCCCACCATTTGTACACATGGTTCATGATTAACAGCACAAGTTCCAGGAGTTGTTCAGACAAATCTCTCTTTCACATGAGCACGCATTGTATGTGCACTCATGTAGTGCAGAAAAAAAAAAGAAGATACCTGGTTTGAGAGGGAATATTCTCTACATTTGAGTGATATTTTCACAGTAACATGGGTCAAAACAAAAAACAGAAGAAGAAATTATATTCTTAGAATGACAATGGGTTTTATGTACTTCAAAACTGTCATTATCTTTACGTTTGTTATTGCCAGCTCAGAGCAGTTTCAAACGCAAAGGAAACTGCATTTGGGCAAAATGACTGCTAAAACATTATTTCGTGCTTCCTATCATATTCTGCTCCTTCCACAGGTCCCTGCCCCTGTGCTGGCTCACAGGAAGCTATTCCCTCCCTCCACCTTGCCCTATTGGTATGAGAGGGAATAGCTATAGATGGCAGGCACTTAAAAACTTCAGTCCAAGACCATACCACTGAAGCATGATAAATAGAGCATGCCAAAACAACAGTAAAGCAAGATCAACGCAATACCTTGCACCTGAATCCTAAGCTTAAGATACTCTGCAGCCAATCAAAACCTTTAACAATACTGTAGAATCAGAACCCCACACATTTACCTGTACAGCACTACATAATTGTATACATGAGATTGCCTCAGAGAATCTACTCATCTTCTTTGATTGTGACACTGCATTATTTGTAGGGATAAGAAATGTTATGGAGATTTTCCTGAATGATTAAGTAGAACTGAAACTAAATGTAATTATACATTTATAGGAATGAATTTCTTGTTTTGTTCACACTGGGAGTTTTCATCTGAATATTCACACTTATTTTTAAGCATGCACTGCATATTATGCATTACACAAGTCATAGATGAGGAAGACCTGGATAATATTGATTTCAACAGACATAAATTTTTAAATCCTTTCCAGGCACAGAGAAAAAGCAAACACTTAAGGTCATGGAAAACATAACCATAACTTCCTTATTATGTGCTGTTGTTCCTGTGTCACCTTCATTGGGTGATGCTGCCATGGCAAGGGGTTGGATGAGATGATCTCCAGAGGTCCCTTCCAATCCTAATGATTCTATGATTCTGTAAACAACAAGCCTAAAATATCAGAAGATAGCTTTAAAAATAGTCTAATATGGATAAATTAAAGCTGTATAATTTAATATATAATCATCTTCTATATTATACTACTTCAAATTGAGAAAAAAATTTTCTTAGAAAATTGATCATGAAATATTGAAAATACTTCATATTATGCTATAAACTTTAAATAGCACAGGCAAAACTCAAGTGTAATTATCTTCTTTTAGGCCAGTAGATACAGCAACCAAAACTAGACAAAATTTTGCAATTAGTGTTCTGTCATAAATTCATGGAAAGGATAGAGCAATCCAGCTTCACTGCAGGTTAATGATTATAGCTCTTAATGTGATCTAATTACATAAATCAATTGGACCACAAGAGAGGGAGAGGTAGTTAACCTCTGTCAATAGAGAGGAGGGGAAACTGTTAGCATCTGTGCTAAAAAAGGGAGACAGCATAAAAATTTCTGTGAGCAATAAAACCAATATCTCTGTCTTGTTCACAGTTTTAGTATCTTTGTTATGAATTCATATTCTAAAATTGGATTTTCAAAGTATGTTATACAACCTCTCCCCAGTTTTTCTGATTTATATACGTAGACTATTGGGGAGTTAGTGAAATGATAGCACTGCTTTTTTAAATTCGCAACTCTGGAATAAGACATCTAACACTAAGCTTTAGTTCAATTAGATTATTGAAAGACCAAAACCCTCATGGACAAAAGAATGGATGCTGCCAAATGCTATGATTCAAACAAGAGAAAAAAATGCTGAATCAAAAGGGAAGCAAACCTAAACACTGCTTACCAAGGAGAGGCCAGAAAATAATTCAACTCTAAAATCAGAGCAATGGTTCCCATCATAATTTGCTTGAACTTTCACTTTTCTCTTGTCTAAAAGGATTCATGTGCTCAAAAGCTTGTCTGCTTTCTGCAATCATATCAAATACTGCTCTTCCAACAGAGATTCATCTTGCTTGTATTCGTACATCACAGCAACTGCAACAATCTTACTATCCTGAACTTGATTTTTTCCTGAATTTTCCAGTAAAATAAATTAGTGCAGATTCTATCAAAAATATTTTACAAATAACATAACTGCAAATGACAGTGTATGGGAACAGTACAACTCCACTTCTAAAAATGTTTTCTTTCCTCTGTCTTCTTGCAGGCCAACTGCTGGCACTAAAATGCTAGAACATTACACATGCTCCAGACTCAGGAATTGTGACACATTTGATACTTAAGGAAGTTCGAGGAAATTGACTGTGAACTTAAGACTAGCTCCTAAAAACAGCTTCCTATGCAAAGACTGTGAAAGTATGGTACCAAAAGTATAAAAAAGTCCAAATGGCTATGAAGTATCCAGGATTTATACTTCACAGAGCAGTGTATTATTATATCTTTGGTAATCCTCACTGAACATTGTTGGTTTTCACAGCAGCAATAAAGAGGAATAGACTTTGAACACCAATAAGAAGTACACAGAGCTTTCCTCATGTTAGCCAAGACCACCCTACTCCCCTGAGTAAGGACAACCATGCTTGTAGTGCATTCATAACCTGGTTTTAGGCATTCGCAAACTGAGCAAAAAATATTGAAGTATTAGATATGGTTATGTGACACTACTGGGGTCTAATTCCAGTTTTCAAGGTATCCTTAAGGAAGTTTGTATTTAATTAGAACAGCGACAGAAACACTGTCCAGAGGAACAAAGTACATGTATAAAAGAAGTACAAAATGAGTGGACACAGTGCACATGTATGAACATTGCATAAATTAGGGATCAAGAGAAACTTTATTCCGAGATGGCACTGTCAGTGCCTCCTCACCACTTTCTGATTCTTTACCTCATTGTAAATTTAAAAAGCTTTGGCATAAATAACCACTAGGAAATTCATTTCTTAATTAATATAGTCTTAAACTATGGCATTGATTTTAAGAGGAGTTAGAAGCTCATCTACTAGAACAAGTTTTCATTTGAAACATCTTTTATGAAGACTTGATAGAACACGCTAATGTCAATGAGAAATACTTTGCAAGCAATATATCCAGAGTGCTCAATATCCACAAAAGCACATCCGACTGTCAAAGTTCATGAATTGACATATTTTCAAGACTCTGCAGCTAAGTCAAAATGAAGATATAGCAGAAATTCAAAAATTGTGATCTAAGGATCTGCATCAGAGATAATAAATCCCTGCACTTGATATGAATTCTCCATAGAAAAACATTCTTTCATTTCAAAATAAAAACTGAATACTTTTTACTGAATGGAATATCAATTCTATACGTAAAACAGAATCTTGACTCATCAAATTTAGCTTGTTTTGGAAAACAGATTAATTTTTCAGTTTCATTCTCTAATTTTTTTCATAAGGTATTTTTTCAAAATCCAAAATCATGTAAAAGCAGATGAAATAGAACAGAAACAGGTTGTATTTAAAAAAAAAATATTTTACCCACCAAAAGCAAGTTTTGTGTCTAAGCATCCACCTGAGCATGAAAATAAAGGCAATATAGGAATTAACATCTCATGGCATCATACTCAGGGCTAACTAGGTCTCCCAGGGTAGTGCAATTCCCTATCTAGCAGCAGGGAATATTTCCTCCTTTACTTCGCCCTCCTTATCTGCACTAGCTACATCCAGCCATAAAAATTTTCAGTTTAACCCAGATAAAAGTGAACTCACAACTTTTGCATCATGTTAGGTCAATTTATTCCAAGAGAACTTTTTCTGACCAGCTCCACTTTAGAAGTCAATCTATGCCTGTGCTGAAGAAAATGTGTGCTCCTAAGTGTCATTTTTGGATGTTTTTTTCTCTTCACAAATCAGTCCCCAGTACATAAATTGAAACAAACATCCTTCATTCCTCTGTCTTGTCAACTAAGATTTTAATTTCCTGAGTGCAGTGACTTATGTGCATTTCCAAGTCTCCCTGCAGAGAGCTTTGAATTCAGCTGGGGTTCCTGGATGCTGCTGGGGCTCCATGGTAGGTGTCAGGCACATAAAAGCACAGTGCAGGATCCAAAGCAGAAATGATTCATACTGAATTAGAGCTCATAAGGCCTCCTCATTAAAAAATTCCACAGTGGTTCTACTTACCATGGATGTCATTCCCTAAAGTACTTGTGTAGCATCTGCCACCCACAAGTAATTAACTGCCTGAGAATGAGGGAAAGTGCGTGCAGCAAGTCAGGTTGGCTGTGCCCCCACGTTCTGCTGGTAAAGGGATGTGAAAAGGGTAAAAACATCAAGGCAGAGCAGCAATTACCTCACCACACAAAAGCACAAGGCAGCAAAGGATGTTTGCACTTCAGCACTGACAGAGCAGATGAACACAGCTACCACAGAGCAACACCATAAGCTCTGAAAAGATTTGCATTTAAGCACGTATTAAACCCCCTCAGAGCTTTCCTGCCAGCACAAATTGTGCTGGCTTTGACTACAGTGGAATTGTCAGAGTTCTGCAGCCCAGTCCACACGTACGTGTGGCTACAGGAGCACGAAGATGCTCACACAAGCTGACACAAAGTCACACAAGGATAAGGGATCATTACAGCAGTGTAAATGCATCCAACCTAGAAAAACTGCGCTGCTGTGACAGAAAGATCACAATGAGAGGCAGCATATTTTCACATAAGCAACCTGCCTTTCAGAGAACAGATTTGCTCAGCCAACACAATGCAAAGGTTCAGAGAAACAGAAAGCAAGGGGATTCTGAAATAGGAGCAGTAGCTCCCAGAAGATGAAAAAGGGGAGGCCCTGAGTGCAGCCATTATAAGAAAGTCATCATATTACTGACCAATTATTGCATTAAAGCTACAGGGTACCAAAGGGACCCTTTTCAGCTAATTAGGTGCCAAAAAATACAGAAGAAAATGATAAAAATTACGGGGACCAGATCCTTACAGAGAGAAAGAACACATGAAATCTTGTCCTTACAGTGGCAAACACCTTGTTTACGTATTGGGAGAAACAGAACCGGAAAACCAGGATACAGTGTGAGAGAACAGCTCCTGTGTGTAATGTATTGGTAGCAGTAGGCCCTAGCACTTCAGTAAACACAATCAAAGCAACACAGCTGGAATTTGTAGCCCACTGTGTTATCAGTTTATGAAAGGCTGCTTAATAGAGACTGCCCTCTGGGCCAATTACAGACAGCACATCTTAGGCACAATGGAAAATTATTCCAAGACACTGTGTTAAAATTCAACATTGTCTTCTTTTGTCTTGCTTTCCCTTTGATTTTGCCCATAAAACAAGGACCAGTAGCAACAACTTTGGATTAGACTAAACATACTAAAGTGTTAGGGTAATTTCCTATCTACTTAATTGAAGGGATTCGGTTGCAAAGATTTATAAGGAAAGAAATCAACATAATTTTCTGAAAATTTCAATATAAAAGAATAAATCTCAGTTTTGGACCTGTATACTCCTGCCCACATTATATACAAAGTACTCTTCTGGGAATAAGCAGACCAGTTGTCACTTCTTTGTTACATTCAGATCCCATGGAAGAAATAAAAAGAAAACCAATGCCAACAGCACACCATTACAATAAAGCTTATGCAATAAACCAGAATAAAATAGAACTATAAGCATAAGGATATTATTACACTCCTGATGCCCTATCTGCCAACATTTTGCGTCAGCACAGCTGACATGTATTTTATGCCTTTTGGTTTGCTCTTCTAAAAAATTCTGCTTAGGCAAAACTAAATCATACATGGGACCTGTCATTCCCAGCAGGACTGTAATATGCAGTTTGTCCAGCATAAAACCAATCTCTGTTTAAGAAAAACATTAATGGATACAGCCACCAGGTGACATTTAAAAGAATTTATTCTGGAAAAAAATCCTATGTTTGAAGTGTCCCATTGGTTGTAAATAATTTACTGAATATTCAGCAGTAAAAATTTCACTGGGCTACATAAAGCTACTTAACATCCAAAGGGGAAGTTATCCTCTCTGCAGGGAATACTGGGTTCTTGTTCATTCCTGTGAGGAACACTGCAAGTAGAACAAGTAACCCACAGAAGTTAGCTCTTTAACCCTGCCATGTAGCTGTTTTGGAGGCTGCTCCTTTTTCACCTTTAGCAGAAGACACAGCAATGTCATATGTGGTAGATATGTTCAGTACATGTTCAAATAGGTACCAAAAATCACAGTGAGTAGCTCTGACCCTTCTTGTTATAAAATTGATTCAGAAAAGTGATGCATTCCAGTACTTCAGTTGAAATTTGTAGGAGCTCACCCGGCAAATGTAAAAACAGAACTGCTTAGTAGGGAGTTGTTACCATCTACCTTCAGTGATTTGCTTTATAAAATAATTGCTTCTTTCATTACTCTCCGGGAAAAAAAAAAAAAAAAGCTAAAAAATTATGAATGCTCCTGTCTTGCAGTAGCTTATATGACAACAAATAAAATCTATTTTTATTATAGTGAGTAAGGTTTGTGTTTTTTAAATCTATAAGCAAACAGGCACAAGGAGGGTATAGGAAAATGACAGGGGGTAAAATTGGAGAAAACTGGGAAGTTACATTCACATTCCAACAGAAAATATAATAGTAAGGGAATTCTAGGGTGAAATGCAGTGGCTAAATGCAATGCTCTAAACCTCTGTGACACTCCTCACACAAAACATGTTAAGGGAGATGAAACAAAGGGTGGAGCAGAATGAAGACATCATGGCCAGGTTTCAATCCCTGCAGGAATGGGAACTTGACGTTCCTAAGTAGGTGATAAACCACATAGCAGCTGCTAACCAAGGGAAATCGATGTCCTACTGTTGAACCAGCAACTGTGGCAAAATCACTCTCCTCAGGTGAATTTTGTTCATTACATTGTCATTGTCATAACTAACTCACAGCTGCATCCCAAGGTTGCCCTCACTGGGCATGTGATCTTCATTTTATTGACTGTACATCTGAGAGCTGAGGGAGAGAATTTTGCACCTCTGGGCTGCTCTGTGCAGAGTCCCCATGATGGGACACTGACAGACAGGTCTGGCACAGGGGTTTCAGCTTTCCTGAGGCACTGACTGACCATCAAACCCAGAGGGCTTGAGGAAATTCTCCCTTTGTCATGACACAGGGCTCCTGTTAAAAAGAAAAATTTCATTTAAAGTAACTTGGTGAAGTATTAGGGTGTGCTGATCATTGACTGGGTAACAGAACAACAGAGAGGTAGAATCTCACAACACACTGATGGAAACATTTCTGGAAGCAGATGTATACAGAAAGATACTGCTTTATGGTAGCAAGATATTTTCATAATCAAAACCATTAGATTTAATCTTTCATTCTGAAATGAATATTCTAGTTGGGTGTTAGTATAAAGCTGAACCCAATGAGGCATGAAATTACAGGAAGGTATTCTTATACTATTTGCTGCTTAAGTGCATCTGCATTTTTTCACCAAGAGTACTCAAATTACTTTATAAATACCAGTATTCTATTTTACAGATGGGGAGACTGAAATTCTGAATGGTGATGCTTGCTGCATAGGAACAACAAGCAGCTTAGCAACAGAGGTTTCACGCCTAGTGGGGCTTAATTCAAACAGTGCTACCTCATGAGCCATGCTCCCAAGGCATGACTATGCCAATAACTTCTGTATGTTTCTGTTCCTCTGGCAAATCCTCTCTCCAGTGAAGAGACTTGGAGATTGTCAAACAAACAGTAGTAAATTCACTTTGTCGAAATAAGCAAGAGATTTTTTTCAGAGCTCAAGCTAATCAAAGGGAGGTGGCTTTGTGTAAGGTTTTATTGCTTTTACTGCATGGACATCAAAGCAACTTAACCATGGAAAGAAATAAAAAAGAATTTAAAAAATTAGTTTATTGGAGACCAAACTGCAACAGTGTCTCAGATCTTGAATTTGGTAGCTAAACACCCAGTGAGATGGGGAAAATGGAGAGAGTCACATTCAGAGTCCTTGCTCAGGGACTCTTTTCACTGATCAATCATTTACTGTAAAATACAGAAATAGCCCCAGGTACACAGAACAGAATAAAAACATTGATTCTAAGTTTCTGAATTTTTTTCTTTTTTTCTTTTTTTTTTTTTTTTTTTTTTTTTGCTTTTGAGCTTTTTTTTTTAAATGCTTTTTGAGGTCTGTGAAGATATATACGCATAACAGCAAAACATGTAAACAAATAATCTTTCACATTCTAAGACAGAAAAAAACCCTACCTAGAATTTTCCCAGCCTAAATCAGTACTTTGCAGAGCTGCATTTTTGCAGTTTGTTTTATAATAAACTAAAAAGTTGAAGTATCCAATGGCATAGCATAATGAAGGAGATGCCGCCTTTGCTGGTTCTTAATTTGCAGAATAATTCATAATGGTTGAAGAAACTTTGTTTCCTAAGTAAATTTCATGTCAAAAACAGGTTAAATAGGAAAAATATCTGGAGAGATGGAACTGCAGTGCCTGCATACTGAGAGAGAAGACTTTGGGATTAATTAAAAAACTACTAGCTACTCTACCAGCATGCATTCTCAGACTTCACAAAAATTCACCAGACATTATGAAGTGGCAGCAGTAACCAAGAACAAACAAAGCAAAAAATTTTTTAAAAAAACACACCAAATACCCATCCTCTCCAAAGCAAAGTTTTGCATTTAAAAGAAGTGCAAAAGCTCAAAGCATGAGAGAGAATAGACTTGAAAGAAACAGAACTTTTATGTAATGAAAACCACTGAATATAAAAAAAAAAATTAACCAAAAGAAATATTATCAGTACTGTTTGCGATTGCCATTTTAGTGGAAGAAGTTGATTTCAGAAATGTGAGTTTAGGATAATAATTTCTCTTTATTTGCAGTATTATTGGTGCTTCACACTATGAAAATAATTTCTTCTACTGCTATTTTTTTTAATCTATATTTCCACCTAGAACTAGAAAATGAATGAATCTCCAGTGCCATTGAAAATCTTCAATCCATTCTGTTTCAATCTACAGACATACTAATTCCTGTACATTTCCCCCAGTTCTTCATAGGAAGCTCCTCCATCAGCACTTTTACATATTATTTCTAGCTGATCCATCATCTCTGGTAGAGAACAAGTAAAACATCACAACAGGCAAAGAAATCTTTACAAAACCTTCAATCCAGTACTTTAAAATTTTGGCCACCCAACTAAAGAGACACTTGAGAGCTTCAAGAAGTGTTGGGCGCTGTGTGATAAAAAGAATTTAAAACTTCCCTGAGTAAACTCTTTTATCATCTTGACTTTATATAATCAGGATTTTTGGATGAGGGGAATGGCTGGAACTAAAATTTTTAAGATCCTTGAGTCTGTCCCTCCACTTCTGCACCCTTTCATCTGTGCTTCTGTGCATTGTCAGTTACAAAATATCAAATTTACTAATGCTTCTTTGTGAATACATTGTAAAAATCCTATAAAAAAGTAGAGGATTAGGAGAAACATCTACCCAGAAAATTATTACCTTTTTTTTAAACTCAGAAACCAATAATTAATCTCTTATGAATCACAATACTCGCTTTTCAAAATAAAGTGTTACATTAAAAAGTAGGTTAAATATGTTATTTTTTTGCTTGGTTTTTTTCTTTTTTTTGAACCAGCAGGAGTAGGAAAATTAAAAAATATAGATTTGGTTACACTCTTTAGAATGGATATAAAACAGAGGAAGGAGAACTGAGGCATGAGATAAAATGCCACATCTCATATACAAATAGCAACCAGGCAATAACATATATTTTGTGGTAAACAAAGACAAAACAATGAATCTATAGGAAATAGGAAAGTAATGTATCTGTGGGGCACAGGAGTCAATTTATGAATTCCTGAGACCAGACTGAGAAGATAAAGTAGCTTCAAAGGCGGTCTGGCATTGTTTTCTCAGCTAGTCCTTTCACAGAAGGTGTATCAGTAGAAGGCTTCCCCGGAAATACAAGTTTTATCTGGGACTTGGACTCAAAGATTCTTACTGGTCACTTCCAGCTTGAGATATTCTATGGTTTATAAAATTATTGCATTTTCAGTATCAGCTTCAGCAGACTACCCTGGAGATTCGTGGCACCAATCACTCTCAACATTTTACTTTCATTTAGACTATGGCAAGTCCACAGTCATGTGAAGGAAGAAAATCTTAGATTTTATTTACAGGGGAAGTTCTTAAATCAAAACAAATCTGGACAGACCTAAAGAAAAAAAAATTAATTAAAAGAAATTACTTCTTTAAATTGATTTTTTAAGTTCGTTGATTAAGCAGGACAACTGGTTCATATGAAGCAATCATTCCTTGAAGAGTACTACTCAGCACCAGCATCTCTGTGTCCAGCCTGGAGCAGCAGAACGCTTGAGCACTGGCAAGAACATCTTCAGTGCTCTTCTCCCACACACCCTGAGATATCCCTTTGAGAGAAGATGCTGCAGCAACTGGCAGCACCCTGCCTCTCATAGTCTCATTGTCCTTGCCTTACTGTTGCCTGTTTTGCAGCAGTTTAGAGGCTGGAAACACAGGCTGAAATAAAAGGTTATTTTGCATATTTGTGTGCTGGAGCAGGCAGGTTTTTGATCTCTAACCAGAATGTATTTTTGAAAGGAGCACACCACAGATGCCCCCTCAAGGCAGCCCAGAATTCCTACCTGCCAATGGCACATAAGGTTTAATCAACATATGAGAGAGAAGGAGGGAAAGCATCTGCTGACCTGCTCTAGCCAAAACACAGACAATTTCATTCTTCTTAAGATGAGGTAGCTCAGCAAGCAATAATCTCCTATTTTATTATGGGGGAAATGTAAGGCAGCCAACCATCCCTACTAAATCAAACTTTTCCAAGCTGCCCTCTGAAGCTGCAGTCCTCAGGATTGGAGCTTGGGATCTGCCAAATTAAAATGTTAAAACATGACTTAAGTAATCACCATTTTACAAATAGGAGCCAAATGTAGCCAAATCTCCATATGTGAGACAACAAGCAAATGTTTCCATATTTTAAATATCAACTCTTCTGTAGACGCGCCTCTTTTAAGATGGCATCTTGTTAATCTGCCAAGTCTCAAATAGCTGTATCATAAGATACTGGGTTATATCCTCAGCTCTGTAAATCATTGACGTTGCTTCAACAGAAATAACTTAATGCACATCAGCTACAGATCCAGCACACTGTTTATTGTTGAACTTGCATAGAAAGAAGTGCTTTGAAATATATAATGTCCCTGTCATTCACTTCAGGAATACATTTTCATGATGACTGGCCAAAGTTAGCTTTTCCCTTGTTTTTTTCCTGCTTTACTGGCAGCTATTATGGGTAATTTTATTTATTTCAAAAGGTTTGTCCTCATCCTTCTTACAGGCTCCCTTTGAGCATGGAAAGGTCACAACAAGGTCTCCCCAGAGACCTCTCCAAGTCTCTTGAGGTTAAACATGCAATGACCCAATGTGCAGCTGGTATCCAAATATGGCTATCAATCATCTTACTCCATAAACAGGGGAGAGCCTGATGAACTCTCCAGCATGCCAGTGTGCTGCACATCAGGATCTCCTTGAGGAAGCCTCTCAAAATCCCTCCTTGAGGCAGAGCAGTTCCTTGCAACAGATTTGCAGTGTGAGTAACAGTATGTTAAACTTAGAAATCCTAGATGTGTGATATAAAGGACATATTGTAGACATATAATCCTTTAGACACAAACTTTTGACCAAGTCTCAGAGTAACTCTGGGTTCCAGCTGCACCCAAATTCCCCTCAGAAGAGAGTTAAAACTGCAAGGGACACCCTCCCACTGAATCATGAGCTTCAGAAAGAACTCCCTTGCTTTTTAATCTGCACCTGTCCTGCAGTAAATCATCAAGTGTACCTTGCCATTGGGTCTTGTTAAACCCCTGCCACATTAACTACCAATCTTTGTTAAATCACTGTTTTAGATCAATAAATAAATTTCTATTTCTCTGTTACAAAAGAAAGCACAGCTCCATCCACGACATGTGTATGTAAGATGTCAATTACAATGCCTATTTTCAACAGATTGCCTCCTGAGTAATTAATTCGCTAGAATTTTCTTGACCAGCCAGATGGATATATTAAAAAAAAAATTCTTTCAAGCATCTGCAATGAAAATGTGGTCATGTGAATGTATGAATCAGGAATAGATGTAAAAAAAACCCACCACCAACAAAAAACAAACAACCAAACACAAAAAAAGAGAGATATTGAATAAAACTTTCACCTAAAAGCTACAGATCAGCACACTTAGTTCTGACATCTAATTTGGTTTCTTTTGCTTAAGCTGTCATGAGGACCTTTCAGCTGGAGCAGATGTTCAGGCCAATGGCTTTTGTCAGTAACTGGTCTTGACAAATAAATGTTGAACCTGAGTTTGGCTAACACAGATATCAGAAACTGTGCCTGAGAAAGATGATCAGGGAAAGCTTATGAAAGTGTTTATGTGTAAAAATAATATTAAAAATTACATGGGCAATTTTACATCAAAGACTAATATAAAAAATGAACAGCCAGAGTACAACAGAAAGTTATTGTGTGGCCGCTTTGGTTTTTTTGGGTTTTTTTGTGTGTGTGTTTGTTTGTTTTTGTTTTGGTGTTGTTTTTCTGGTTGTTTGTTTGTTTGTTTGTTTGTTTGTTTTTTAGTAGAATTAATTTAGGGACAGGGAACAAAATGAAGCATAGGCAATGAGTTCAACACAAAAGTGTAAGTCTCCCAGGAACCAACATTTTATTATTTAGACTGTGTAAAATTACAAATAGAACTGATTACCATCCAAGAAGCTGCAAAAAAAGAATAAATAAATGGACCTTTTTAAGACAAGCATTATTACCTTTATTCTTATGGAGGACAAAACACTGCACAGCATGATAAAGGGACTATTCATATGCATCTAGTATTGACATAATATCTGACAATGATGAGTTTTATCAGATTTCAATGTGTGCCCAGTTTACATAGTCATAAAAATATCTGAAAATACAGCCCCAGTTTATGGACTGTTCACGGGCACCCTGTTTCCCTGTTACACACAAACAAGGCCTTGCTGGAGCACACACAACATGCACCAAAGGTGGACGGAGAAACAAGCCACACTTGATACTCAAGGCTTTTTTTGTATGCAAGTGATAATATCTTTAAAATCATAATCCAAAACATGGGAAAACACTCCTGGTGTGCAGACACAAAGCTGATTAAAGAGTCCGGTTGTCAGTGGAGCAGCTTACTGGCAATTAGTTACCTGAATAAAAAGAAGGTGGTCACAACAGAGCACCCTCCTATGAGTTACAATCACCTTTGTACTTGGACTGAATTTGCCAAAAGCACAGAAATATTTCCAATGTGTAAGGAGAGCTTGCAAGAGTTCAGGGACTACATTTAAAGAGAGGAAAATTATGAATTCACCACCAAGTGTGGCCACTTAAAAGCTTAAAGGCAATGAACACAGAAGGCAAGAGAACCTCAGAAAGTTTCTGGGGAAAAAAAAAAGTAATATATAGATATAAATCATATAGATATATTTCCTCAAGTAATAGCCCTGAAGTTTAAGAAACAATTCACTGAAACATGCCAGTTGCTATTAGCCCTATAGAGTTTGTGAAAAAAGGGCCAATGGAGTTAAATTGCATGCTCTGTACTGGCAACAAAAATTACTAAGAAACAGATTATGAATGGTAGACTAGAGAAAACAGAAATATACAAGAAAAACAAACATTCAAGTCCCCAAAAGATCAGGTATTCATTACTGGTGAAGTAAAAAGTCCACTTACTTCAGTTTCTTTAAGCTGCTTAATGTAATTCATAGACTAAGTCTGAACTGTCGCAGCCTGACTGAAGAACTACCATGAGGTGATGGGAATGACAGATTCTGATTACATGACATCACATCTTAGAAGAAAAGGGAAAAAAAGAGTTTGAAACTTAGGCCAAAATGTTCCCACTTGTCTGCCTTAGGTTGTCACCAAGAGAAACCTGCACTTTGGCACTAAAGTTCAAGAGTCTTTATTTCATCACTCACAGCTACTAAATAAAGCCTTTGATGTGAGACCAATAGAAGATTCACCACCTCTATAAATCTCAACATTTTCATTTGCACACCTATTTTCAGTGTAAAACCCTAATGAAAGAAAAACTCCTGAAAAAAGGAGTTCGACATGTCCTCATTCATGCCCAAAATATAAAAAAAAGCATGCATGAAGATATTTCGTAGTACTTGTTTTAAATTGCTTCAGAGACAAATATGGAAGTCAAGGCCTATAGGTGAAAAATCACAGTGAATTAATTAAATTTCAAATGTTAATATGTTAGCATGCAGCATATATAGGCTATTAAGCATTAAAATAGTCCACATATTTTAACACAGATCACAATGCATGAGATATAAAAAAATCTCTTAGTTATCCATTACACAGATGGAGTTTTCTTGCTGGAAGAGCTGAGAGTATAGTAAGACTCAACCAAAATATATAACTCTAGATAAAATCTATTTTCCAATAATAAAAGAGATGTTTAGCTAAATAAGGGTTAATCTAGATATACACTAATATTTTCTTAATATCAAATAAAACATTAGATAATTCCATATGAGAGAGATTATACATTTAATTTCAAAGTGTTGTGTCCATGTACAGATCCCTGTTGGTCACAGCAGGCAAGTTTCCCGCTTCTACAACACGCTTCCTTTCTGCTTTGGATAAATCGCAAACACAGCCAACTTTTACAGGATTATTTCTCTATGCATTGTGTACTATTAGAAGCAGAGGCAATGACATCTCTTCTCTCAGGGTACTTTTGGCTGCACAGGAAAGAGGAAACAACATAAGATTTTTTTTTTTTTTTGTCTAGTTTTGCATTCCAAGGAGGTTTAGATACCTGTCTACTCAAATAGGCAGGTGCTTAGCCAGCCTTACCCTAAGAATGTCTGGTAAATATCCCTGCAGTAATCAGAATGCAGAATTTAGCCCTCATTTGCAAGAATCGTAATTTATACCGTAGAAAGCTTTGTTTGAACATTGCCTTGGCTGAACATGTTCAAAATTAATGTCACATTGATTTCTTGCAGTTGATGCTTTCATTTACATCTGATACAGGACTCAGATCACTTGTTAGAATTTTGGAAAACTGTGTATGTGTCTTTATTTTTTAAGAAAGCTTTTAGTGTTCAAGGGTGTTTTCCCCCAAGTTCAAAATTGGCAAACAGTTGCAGGCCTCTCAGTGATTTCCATTTCAACATTTGATTTATTAAAAATATCCTAGATATAGTTTAATTTATTTGCAAATATTTTTTCCCTGTCTTTAAATGAAAAAGTTGTGAACTAGAAAATTTTGTTTATTTCCACAGCAGCATCTGCAAATATGTGTGTAATGTCTGAAATTCTATTCTGTAATTTATTGCAGCAGTATTTCTTCAGGCACCATAGTTGATATGCTTGTAACTTCTTTAGTAGCTGCTTTAAAGGAAAATTTTTTCTTTGCCTCTCCCAGCTCTGGATAAAGGAAAGCCCCAAGGTCACAAAGTTTTCCTAGATCAGTGTCATTGCGTATTTACTGATAAAGAAAGTGAGGAGAGAACAATTGTAAAAAGATTGTTCTTTTTTATGATGTAGAAACATGCTACATATGTTGCTTGTGTCACAGAGATATGTATTATCACAAAACATTTCTTAATTTACACTGTTTGGGATTCTCTGGTATATTTCATTCAAAATCATAAGGACCTTGCAATAAATAATCAGTTAAGTCAGTCTAACAGAACTTCAGTTTATGGATGACAAAGTTCTCATGAGATCAAAACCTTTCTAGTTTTGCTCAAAATGCTGGCTTCTCTTGGCTTAGAACAAAACTTGAACCCAAAACTCTGTGGCATGTTCAGAGCCATGTAATTTAGCAGCTTCCTAAAAGGAAAGGTTTATAACTGACTTGAATCAGTGATTCCTTCCTGCAATGCACAATCCAAATACTTCAGTAACTGCTGCAAATGTAACTTTCAGATTCTGTTTTCCTGTGGTCCTGGTAATTTGGGTAATCAAAATTTAAAGTTAAAAAATACTCATTCTTCAAGTTCTGTCTTTTTAATTATAAGTACTACAACTGGATAGAAAACCTCTCAACCTGTGTGTTTTAAAGTTCACAATATTTGGTGTCTATTGACCTCCAAATAAACTTATTTTCTTCATTTGTACATGCATGCAAATTAGGGATATGACAAACAAGATGAATTCTATCTGACGAAAAGTAGTCTGGACTAGAAGTTATGCTGCAGATATTTTCCATATGAAAATACCTACCAAGAAAAAAATTCAATAAATTTACCCTAGATTAAATCCAAAATATAATACAAGAAATTGCTCTGATAACTTCAGCTGAAAAATATTTTCTTTATGATTCTTCATATGTAACATCCGGCAGTATTATAAAATACATTTTATATATATGTTATTGAATTGCCACATTTTTTTATTAAATTGCTGATTAAAAAAGAAATAAAAATCCCAATTTATTAAGTTGCAGGTTAGTAGTACTCCATGTTTAAAACACATTTTAAAAAGAATTAATTCTGATTAATACATTTCTATCAAATGAATAATCTCTTGATTAATTTAATTGGAATTTGCCAAATGTACATTATTTCTACTACTAGAGTAGGCAATAAATTATATATGCAGTTAATTTTATATGGCTTGCAGGCTTGACAAATTGCTTATTCAGAATGACTAACTAATCTGTCACTATTTTAGCAAAGAGTACAAAGTGTAAAAAGAATCCTAATAAATTTACTAAACTTCATCTATGTACAGAATGAAATTAAACAAATTAAATTAAAATTTCATTTGCACACACAGTTAAGCAGGAGAATGTTCTCAGGTACTAGAAGTTAACAACTAAATGCAATGAACATAATAACTGTTTCCATGTTCTAGAAATTTCTGCATTTTAAAGTAATTTACCAACACAAGCTCCTTTTGCTTTTCTGGGACACTTGTTCAAAAAAAGCAGTACAAAGGACAAAAGTTACTCCACCCTAAGCCTACAATGCAGGACTGTTTTAAGGTTTCTGGGGAAAATCAATTTATAATTTCCTGAAAATGAAGCACAAGCACTGTAAATTTATCCATACACAGTGGCTGCTCTGGGGAGGCAATGCCATCCTGCCAGAACCTGACCTTATATGGCAGCCTTTAGGCCACTAAGCAAGCCAGGCTTAGTGGGCTCTGAGCTCACACTACACCAGGTGCACTTCTGAATACCGAGTGTCTGCCAGCAGTCATGGATGCCAGATCTTTTAAGAAACTTCCAGAGTTTTCCCAAATTTAGCTAAGCTCTTCTTTCCAGGGGTGGGACTGACGAGAAAAGAAGGATTTGGATAAGCTCTATCTCATAACCAAACGTGTTTTTCTATAGGTTGTGGATCTCCTAATGGCTTTCTCAGCAAACTGGTGAGAAGTATTATACAGGCAAGTCATCTGTAGAGCAGGGGACGCAGAAGACTTCTGTAGTATATAATTCTCACCCAGAGCCCTGGGTTCACATTTCCTGTAGGTCCATGCATGAATACCCACTTATGGAAACTGATTTTGCAAGGGAAATATAAAAAATGCCCCTCCATCACAGGTGGTTTTTCCTTTGTGGCACCACTGGATGGGAATTAGTCCTCCAAACATCCCATATTGTAACTGTATGGTTACAAGAAGGGTTTTTAAACAGAGACCATTTGAGGTGCAAGAGTGTGTGGCCACAGAACTGTGGTCAGGTAGGGGAAATGTTTTCAGACACCTCTCTTTTGCAGCTTACCCCAGCCTGGCTTTAAACAAGCCTATTTAGTATTACAATCCTTTGGTTAGTTTCTAACAATTCTAGAAGGCTGAAACAAGAAGGGAAGGACTGCTCTTCTGTTCAAGGCAGCCAAGGCAGTTCAGTGTGGCAAAACCACAACTGGCAGTTTGTTGTATCCCTCTGGCATTGGTCTCCCCTGTGAAACCCTACCTGCCCCTTGACTCTTACCTATGGCCTGCCCCCTACCCTGAAATGGATAAAACCCCCCATCCCTCTGAGTTCGCTCTCTTTGGCCCTGGGATCCCTTCTTGGAATAAACCTTGGAACATATCTCAAGGTAAGAGCCTCTTTTGGGTTTACTTCCCTATCCTGAAGATCCCCTCACCCAAACCTCCCTAAATTCTGAGCTAGCAGCTGGCCTCGGGGGGCAGAGGGAAGGGGAACACTTCAGTTGGTGTCCACGTGGCCTGAAAACCACTCAAAAAGCTAGAGTCTCATTATCCCGAGATCTCAAAAGCTTTTGGATTGTTCAACTGCTTCTCCACGGATCCAGCTGCTTTTTGTGCAGATGGGGGTGTTGAAGAAGAATCGGCAGCCTATTCTACTCAGGTCGATTCGATAGGGACCTTTTATAAGAAAAGAGCAGGGCACCTCAAAAGCGCGAGATCCTCCCCTCAAAAAAAAAAAAAAAGAAAAAAAAAAAAAAGAAAAAAAAGTGGGGGGGAGGGCAGTCTCGGTGCGACTGGGAAAAATAAAAATCTTTCGCTGTGGGTGCGCATTGCGTCCCTAGCCACGCGGCGAGCCCCTTTAAGACCCAGTGCAGCCTACCAGAGGTTGCGCAATTACAGTTTTCATCTCTGGGAAACCAGGCACTGGCAATCCCGGAGATCCACGGCGTCTCGGGGTGTTGCGGGTTTTGAGGAGAACCCTGGACACCGGGGCCACCCCCCCACAGCCCCTGGAGACAGGGAAGCTCGGCACGGTGCTGTTTCCCCGCCCCGGAGTACACCCCCCCGTCCCAGCGTCCCCGGAAGTGAGAGTGGGACTGGGACAGAGCCGTGTGTGTGTGGTTTTTTTCTTCTTTTTTAACACTTTAACATCACAAATATGGGTTCTAACTTTTCCACTAACCAAAAGAAATTAAAACTGACAATGGCCCAGTGTACGTGTCCAAGGAGTTCCTAGAACTTATCCAGCAGTGGGGAGTGGAACATAAAACTGGCATCCCCCACTCCCCCACAGGCCAAGCTGTGGTTGAGTGTGCACATCAGACGCTCAAGCAGGTCTTGGTTAAACAGAGCAGCACTACTGTGTGGATGTCTCCACAGCAGAAGCTCTGCAAGGCCATTTTTACCTTCAATTTTCTGAACTGTTCATTTGAAAACATGAGCCCACCTGTGGTTCATCATTTCAACAGTGGTAATCAGTTCAAGCCGTCTCAACATCCACCGGTCCTGATTAGGGATCCAGAAACTTGGGAAACCAAGGGTCCCTATGAGCTCGTGACCTGGGGTCGTGGCTACCCGTGCGTGGCTACTCCCTCAGGCCCTTGGTGGATCCCCCAGAAGTGGGTGAAACCTTTTGTCCCCAAAAATCCAGCTCCAGAAGAAGAAGATGAAAGGCGAGTAGCCACTGCCTCCAAGAGAAGGTGCTGTCGGATGGAGGAAGGAGAATCTTCCTAGGTGTGGACTCCTTCCGGCAGAAACAGAAACTTATAACATGTTTTAAAAATGTTTGTTTTTCCTTTTAGAAAAAACCTACCTCCCACTCAACCCTGTGATGAACCTCATCCAAGTTGTGATCTTGTTAATGCTGAACAGTCTGGCAGCTCCATGGATCGTCCCTCAACCACGTCAAAACGTCTGAGTGACCCTGGCACAGAGACTTCAGCAGGAAAACGTATGTTTGTCTACTGCTTCAGCAAAGAATCCTATGTCCACCTGTCTGATAGGAATTCCATTGCAAGCTGGAGAATTTCCAGCAGGATTGGATACTCACAGGTCCAATGAAATTCCAAAGTCACCCCCCCTCCAACCACACAAAGATCATCAGCAGAAAGTTTTGGTAACTGCAAACCCCTTAGCGGAGTGGTTGCCAGGCTTGCCCCAGATTGCTCAGGAACCCCAAGAGTTAGAGTTATTGGGTTCCTCCCCTGCATCATACTGCATAGAGTTTTCTGTCTATCCAAAACCTCCCAACACTGATGAATATCACAATGTAAGACAATATCGTAGAGAGTTTACTGCAAAGAGGTGGTGTCATAACCTAAGCCAAATTGCAGCAGACAACCCATCTCACTCAAGCCCCAAGAGCCTTCCTAAGGGATTGTTCTTGATTTGTGGGGATTGAGCATGGGCAGGAGTTCCATCTTGGCTTTTAGGAGGACCATGTACTGTAGGGCGACTGTCCATATTGACACCCAACCAAACCCTAATTAGAGAATGGACTCACAAAAAGAAATCGGCAAATAAAATTCATAAAAGAAGTGCAGACGAATTGGACCCAAATTGTAATTCAGACATTTTTCATTGGGCAAAGTCAACAAGAGTTGCTGTGTCCCTGTTCCTTCCATGGGTCACAGCAGCCAAAGCTCTAGGTGAATTGGGCCATCTAGAGTGCTGGGTGATCAAACAGGCAAATCTGACATCAACTGCTATCAGTGCCCTCCTAGAAGACAAGGAAATTACCAGACAGGCCACGCTGCAAAACCGTGCAGCGATCGACTTTCTCCTGTTACTTTATGGACATGAATGCCAGGAATTTGAAGGACTCTGCTGCATGAACCTGACCTCGAAAGCACCAAACGTCCACACTGCCCTTCGGAGCATGAACAACCTGATCGGACAAGTGAAGCAAGAATCTGAGGACTGGTTCAAAGAACTGTTCAAGGGCTGGGGATTCACAGGGTGGTGGATTTCTATTGTTAAAACAATTTTGTTATTTCTTGTTATCCTTTTCCTTGTAACCATAGCACCGTTGAGTTTTTAAGGCTATCAATAGTCTCATACCTCCTACCTCAGAAGTCAACCACATAGAGTTGGCAAATCTAAAGCAAACTGATTTCCCCACCGGTTGTAAGTGGTAGGAAAGAGAAAATCCACACTCCATGTAACCCAATGTTTTTCCTTTAACTTGGTTAAACAAAAAAAGGTGAGATGTTGTATTCCTCTGGCATTGGTCTCCCCTGTGAAACCCTACCTGCCCCTTGACTCTTACCTATGGTCAAAGGCCATAGGTAACCCTGCCCCCTACCCTGAAATGGATAAAACCCCCCATCCCTCTGAGTTCGCTCTCTTTGGCCCTGGGATCCCTTCTTGGAATAAACCTTGGAACATATCTCAAGGTAAGAGCCTCTTTTGGGTTTACTTCCCTATCCTGAAGATCCCCTCACCCAAACCTCCCTAAATTCTGAGCTAGCAGCTGGCCTCGGGGGGCAGAGGGAAGGGGAACACTTCAGCAGTTCTTGCAAAAAAATCCAAAAATGCCAGAACTCTTTTGAACCTTCATCAAAACTTGGTGTCTGTCAACTGTTCTAGACTAAAATGTGTCAAGATTTTTATTTAGCTATCAACTTCTCAATAAAATGAAACCAATATTGACACATTTTATTTTACAAATTCTTTAAAATCAGAGGTGAGGGTGAGGACATTTACATGCCTCCCATGTTATCCCTTCCTTTGTTGTTCAGCTTCTACAATTTGAATCTTTGAGGAAAGCAGCAGTTCAATCCCTGCAAAGCATGTAAGCTGTGAGCCCCAGATCTCAGACTAAAGAATAAAGAACCATGACACAGCTGTCATCACTGGAGTCTACACGATTTTTAATCTTCTAAGAATCTGCCTAATAAATGTTGTCTGCTTCATTGTCTCAGAGCTATAATTTGGCCAAGCATATGAGTGCAATTTTGACATCCACCCCTTAAAATCCATTATCTATCTGTGACAGTGTACAAAACACTGAAACATTCAAAACAGGAGGAAAATCAATAACAGCCCTTTAATGATATTATTCCAAGAATCTGTATTAAGTCTGCACATACCCTTTTCCATCCTGAATTTGCTATCAGCTGTTATCGACAGCCTGCTGAATACTGCAGGAAGTGGGAGAGTAAAGTTGACAAATGCATACAGCTTTCTCTCTAAGCAGCAATATTGTGAACATACTGATGGAATAACACTGAGATCAGCAGGCTTCTCTATTGCTGAAGATTTTCTTGCATGTTTACAACACAAGAACTGATGCCAGTGAGTGTTTCCCACATTCTGTAACAGCAGTCTATCACAGTACATATTTATGTAACTAGAAAAATACATGTATTTATGCAACTAGGGAAAAAAAAAACAACCTAGAAGTGTTTATCAAGTTTTGAAACTTGCTTGTGACTTCGTGGGAAATAGGTTGATGAAACTGTTCGGGACTGAAATAAATGAACTTTGTATAGAAAAAAAAAAAAAAAAGTGTAATTGCAGAATTTTAAAGGATTGTCCAGACATCTGCCTTTTGAAGAAACAATTTAGTTTCTTTTTATTTGCATACCTCAATACAGTCTTAGATATTGAAGTTTCTCTATTTAGGGTCATGGTCTTTTAGACCAAAGCTTTGCCCCTCACAACTAACAAGAGAGCCATGTCTTAAGCATTACCTTCGTACTCCTGCAAGTCTTCAACCTACAGCAAGAGCTTCAGTACTCACTGCCACACAGTGCCTTTCCCCAGTGTTTTCCTCTAAAACTTGGTGATAGAAAGAACAGCTTTCTTGTTAGTCGCTCAGTCATCAATGGCCAGAATCCAACCACGTTTCTGCTAACTTGCCTGTTTCCTCTTCTTTACTTTCCTAGGTATAAGCTTCTGCAGCACCTGGATGCTTCCTTACAGCTTAGGCTCCCCTGCTCATCATTAGTGTGGCTCCCATGTTCAGACAGCTCTCTTTAATCTTTGCTGTGTGAAAGCACCAAAATTATCCTTTCCATTGCATTTCTCTTCTCAGCCTTTGGCTCCCCTCTGCCACTTTTTTTCTCTCTTTTTATCTTTACTTCCCTTGTCTGTTGATGTTCAGCATTTCTTGACACATTCCTGATGCACAGCAAACACATATTCCCTTTTAGGATCCCTGTTTTGTGAATAAATTAATATACATAGAGTTGGATGACTTTGAAGGTAATAAAGACATTTAAACAAGGGGAAGAAGGGTAAAAAGAAACTGCTTGCTAGCATCAATTTTTTGACTGCTATCTGCACGGAAAGGAGGAAAGGCTGCAACACAGTGATTTTATCATCCAAAATTATTTTATATTTTACCATCCTTAGAAGATGGATTTAAGATACATTCTGTTGCACTGTGTAATATGTTGTCAGTAGGTACCCCTTCTAGTAGGGAGAGTGAGAGAATTCTATCATATTCCACTGTTGAATAGGTGCTAAAATTTTCCTTTCACTGAGTTGCACAGCATGTGAATATGTTAAGGCCATGATACTGAAACCCTAATTCTTTTGTTTATGCAGTTAAATACCATTCATTCTGTCTGGAAATTCCCAGTTCAGTCCTTGTTGTTTTGGCCATCTTTTCACTCTCACACAGTTCACCCAACCTGCTCATGTTTCCTTGTATAAATGAGGCAAGATTCTTAAGGAGCTGTGGTATTATTTTTTAGACCAATTGATACATCCACAAAAAAAAGATCATCTTTCAGGGAAAGTCTTCAAATTTTTTCTTAAACTTTATTTTTCACAATTAATCTCAAGTAGGATATCTTTTCATATGTTGTCTTAGTTATATCTTTAGAACATCTTGTCTACCCTACTTGTACCACACCAAACACAAACCTTCATGCCTAGAGGAACATGGACAGGATAAAAAACCCTACTGTTTAAAGTGAAAGTGCATTTTCTTCATGCTTGTGTTCAAAGAAGAAGAAAACACCAGCTGGAAAACAAAATTCTGCTAAGCCAGCTTGAAACATTTCTACTTTGTTCTTTGAAAGTATGCCCTCTTGGGAGCACTGATTTAAGGGATATGTGAAGGAAAGAATAGAGCACTGGAAACCAGACAAGAGGGAAGATCAGTATTTTATGTACACATGTTTAGTTCAGCCAGCTAGCTTGGATCCAAAATTTCTGCATGGCAGTTATTTCATGGAGGGCTTATGATTCTGTGAAATCTGAATGCAGAAAGGAGAAGATTCGCTGCTTCATGAAATTGCTGTTGGCTCAAAGCTGGGTATCCCTTCATATGGCATAAGAAGAGCAGGCAGGAGGGCTCAGTTTCTGAAGGCATATACCAGTTCTGAGTCTGAGCAGGTTTGTGTCTGGTCCCCAACTGCAGTACTTTTGAATATTGCTATCCAGAGGTTATCAGTCAGCCATTCAATTGGTTTTACACTGATACTCTTGTGGCAT
Organism: Phylloscopus trochilus trochilus; assembly: GCA_016584745.2. NCBI lineage: Eukaryota > Metazoa > Chordata > Aves > Passeriformes > Phylloscopidae > Phylloscopus > Phylloscopus trochilus. The sequence continues at coordinate 55,166,421 of WQNJ02000007.1, read as the reverse complement.
GTGTGTATCTCCCAGAGTTTCATATTCAGTTCTCTGATGCAGGAAAGAACAACTCCAGAGTGGTCACAGCTCCTGGCAGTGCAGGCAGGTTTAAGTGACTTCCCAAAGATCAAGCAGCTCTGTGGCAGAATAGGGATGGCTACAACTGGAGCTTTCCAGAAGAGAGAGGTACAAGCAGGAAACAGGGATCCCTGTTTGTAGCATTTTGAGGGACTTCCATGTAGCCTAGGGTAATTGCTTCAGGAATTCTGTAACCACAGAACCCCATGAAGACCTGCCAATAAATTGGTATTAAATGGTCCCTCTTCAGGATTCAGCATTAGGTGCCAGTACATAGTCTCTCAAACGTAAAATTATTTCAAAATATATGGATTTTTTTCACTAATGAAACAGGATCCGCCTAATAAAAATCATCAGGGTATGAGTGAGAGGAGACTAGACATGAGACCCCTTCACAAAAGACTCCTTATCCTTTCAAAAAACATATTGAATTAATACCCACTATTTCAGAAACATTTAGTATCAAGCCATGTTTATCTTTGAATCTATATGACAAGGAGCTCATCACTGCAGAGAAGTTGATGATCATCCAGGGAAACAGAACTCTGAAAATTTATTTAAATATTTGGTGTGTTATTTGTTTGTTGTTGGGGTTTTTTCCATAAAAAGTCCAGTGTAATCATTGCTTTTTCATAATTGTGCAAATGAAATAACTCACTTGAGATATTTTTTTCATTTAACACATATATGATACCCTTGCCCACCGTGCCCTTCCTCAAAACCCCCCGTCCCTAAGGAAAAGCTGTCTTGCAGTGTTAAAAGATGCAATACAAAAATACACTGTCTGTAGTGAAACATTTGATTTTGATGTATATTTAAAAATGCAAAATCCCTCTTGAAATGGAATTATGACCTCTTTGAAGCTGTGCTGGATTGGGCAGATTCAGCTAAAAATTGAATTACTCACCATAAGAGCAGTCTTTCTCCTGAATGCACCACTTAAAGCAGCTCTGAAAAAGCACAACAAAGAAATAAACATATTGCTTGATTTAGAAGGAGGTGATTTTAATCCTGTTTCATTCCTTGAAAGCTCAGCTCCATGTAGAGTTGAACAGTTCCGTGATGTGTGGAGGGAGCATCCTTGACATCTACTAAGTCTTAAAGAGAGCAAGGGAGATCACTGGCATTTTAGAATGAGCATACCCTTTCTAAGCAGAGACTTCAAAGGGGACAAGACAGAATGCTTTCCCTTCTTTGAAATATTTGACTGGGAAAGAAACTGTACTTCTTATTGATTTTCATCAACGCCATTCAGCTTACAGCTCAAACCTTAAGCATAAGGGCTATTTTGGAAGCCATAATTAAAAATAATATTCCCCTGCAGTGTAAGAGTGAATTTTAAAGTATTGCAGTTATTTATTTCTTTGTTACTCTGTCTGATTTTCCTTTCTTTGAGGTCTTTCACAATTTTATTAGCTCTTGTCTTCTGTAGATTTTGTGCTTTTTCCAAAGTTTGGATGGATGTTTTTTGGACTGTTTAAATGTTTGTTGGATGTTTGAATCTTTTCAAGTCCTGTTCCCTATATTTAGCAGCACTTTCAGTTTCATCCAAACACTGAAAACAATGTCCTGTTGTTCATGGGTGTGACTGGTGGAAGAAAGCTCAGAAGAGATGGCCAAGGGAGATGTGCCTGTGAAACTCAGTTCACTGAAAGAATGTGACTGCCCTGACCTGGCCAGGTCACAAGCATGGAGTCTTTTTGTGGCTCCGCACAACACTGAGTACAAAATCCGACCAAAAAGTTTTAGAAGACAGCAGTGGTTTCAACCCACATATCCACAACATCATAAAGATGGACAGCAGGAATCACAATGATATTGTGATTAAACTCTATATTGTAAATACTATGCATTTTTCTATGTGTAACTTACAATAATATTGTTTTATGCAATATATTCTGTCTTTAAATAAGGTAATTGGGTATTGAAAATTACACCCTCCACATGTGAAATGCCTAAAAGAAACTGGTCAGTAGGTATTGAATTCTGAAGATGAACCTGAATAAACAGCTGAGAAAAACCCCAAAAGGTTTAAAAACAGTTCAAAGGACTGTTCAAGGCTAGAAGAAACAAATGTTCAAATCCTTTGTTTAAGACTTTATGGTAATTAAGTTAGTAATTAACACAATTATTAAGTTAATAATAACATCATTTTTTGAGATATGAATGATAGTCCTGGGGAAATATCTTGTTCCCGGTGGAGGCTGAATTATGGATATGTCATTTCCCCCCCACCATCAGAAGCAAATGGGACAACAGTACATGCCACTTTTTAAACTGATTTTAAATTATAATATATTTTCAGAGGCAGTCATTACCCCCTTTATGCCCCCTAAATTTTGTATATTGTATTATTAATAATTATTATTGTTTATATTGTATTATTAATATATAATATGTTGTTATATATTAATAAATTTTATAATATTAGAGTATTATTGTTTAACTAACAGATGACACTGTAACTTTGGGCATAAATATATTACCTAGCTAATTTAGGCTGTTTATTTTATTCCTTGGACAACTAGACTAATCTGGACAGATCTAAGCAGAAATGTTTGTGTCCAGAGTCTGAAGCAAGTCCTTAGACAAATTCCACCACATTTCAAAAAAGGTAATTTATGGGAAAAATGTCATTGTATTGCCTAGAATTATTGTTTATTCATTTGATTTCTTGCCAAGTAATGGGGCATAATTAAAGTAAGTTCTAGCTTGTTGTATGGGAAGGGAAGAGTTTGTGAACTTTGGACTTGATTTATTTATCACAAGCCTGATAATTAATTCAATATCTAATGTAGGTCTTCTTAAAATATTCTTAAAAATAGTTTAAAAAAAAGCTCAGTTTTTTTAGACTGCTGAACAAGATCCTGAGCATTATTCCATTGAAGTCAATGCAGAAGAACATAAAAGAAAATGTGCTATCTGTGACTTGTTTTCATGTAAATTCCCACCTCTGTAACTAGCAGCATATACTGCTCAGGGCTTTTTGCTCATCTGATTACTTATAACAATTACATAGAATGGAACTAGAGTAGTTTTACATTGTTTTTAGAGTGGAACATGGCCTCATTCTGCCAAGACCTTTGACTTAGTGTTGGTTCAAATTAATTTCATGGTGCGACTAAAATTGATTTCTAGAAAAGAACATGAAAGAGGTGAAGAAAAGTGACTCCAACTCCTCAAATGTCTAGATTTTGAGACCACATCCCAGACATTTGGACAGTGTTCATTGGCTATTCCTGTCACTGCTGTCAACTTCTTACAAATATATTCTGATACAGAGAGACTGTAACAAGGGAGAACAATGCACATATCTCTTGTCAATATGGTAGCCCAAAGGAGTTAGGCTGCCTAAACATTTGTAGAAGCAGGACATTATGTTGCTGACCATTCGTGAACGGTCATGCCTTAAAAGAAAATAAAAGGAAACCAAAGGTTGTCATTATAGTCTACTTTCTGCCTTGTCTATTTATCTGTAAGACAAAAACATTAAATCTGAGAACTTGTCTAGTTTCATTTAAGGAAAACAAATACTCAGCACTGCTTTTAGTAAGTAGGTCAGAAAAGTCTCCGGGGCATCCAACACGCATTTTGTGTAAACATGAGTTGTTAGGCAAATGAACTCAAAATGGACACAGAAGATTTTAGCATTTGCATCACGATCTCTTCTTGGGATTAAAAGGAAACAAAAGAAGCTGTAAGAGCTTTACTACTATCTTGGCTCAATATTCCCCTTCCATGATATGAAAGAGTGTCTCAGAAATCTCAGGCTTTGTAAGCTTAGGTGTAATACCAGTGTACATTTATTAAAGCTTTGATTCTGTCACACCTCACCCCGATTGACAGACTTTGGGTATTAGCAGCCCATTTGAAAAGGGATTGAGCTCAGCTTTCATACCCAAAGCACAAGGATAGTTTGTATTCCTTCAGATACTCCTGGGTTGTTAGTTCAGGAGAGAGGATATCAACCCTCAGGCTTTCATATCCCAAGTTAGGACTCATCAGTCAAATTTCTCAGTCTCTCACAGAGTGTAGGGTTGCCACTGGCTGGTGGGTAGAGGGGGTGGGATACTTTTTCCAACGGCTGGGTATTGTGTGATTAAAATAATCTCCCTTCTTACTCCAGAAGAGGTTAATGGAAAATATTTAGTGAGGTGAACTATGACCCACCCCTCAAAATGTTCCTTCTGATTTGCATTGTCTTTGGGGTGATCCAGCTCTCTCTGGATTTGGTTGTTGTTGGAAGCTGTGAATTCTCCATTGGCAGTCCATTCTGATCTAGCTGGACTGAGAACTACAACTTAATTATTGGAATGAATCAAGCAACTCATCATCACCAAAAATCCAACTTTTTCTAGTAAGTATACTGTCAACAGCCAGGCTGCAGTCCTCTTAGCTGTATTGAGCATAATTCAGTAAACACTTTTTATGAATAATTCTGGCTTTATTATAGGTGATTCCCAAGCACTTCCTAGTGAATATTCAATAGTCAGAAACAAAGATGTTTTGCAGTGGGTACTCAGAAAATATGTCTTTCTAAGCAGATGAGTTCAGTTCTTGAAGTCAATTTTCAGTGTGACTACTCTGTTTCACTTTATTTTCTTGTGGATGCACAAGACTTAAATGTCATATAATTTTCCAAGCAACATGACATCAATATTTACTGATGTCAGCCATTTACTAGACTTGTTCTACCAGTATTCTTACTTTCTGGCCATCTAGAATGATGCATTTAAGCATAATTTAAGTTCTTCCGGTTTTTTAGGCATCCACAGTTCCTTTTGCACCATTGCATAGGTCAGCAACAGAATAGGATGTCAATAATTACCCCACCATATTGCCAGTAACAAACCACCTGTGTGATGGACTGGAAACTCATTACATGGCTCCTTAAAATTAAGTAAAGCTTCTTCTAATGGAATTTAATCTCATCAAACCTGCAGAGACCTATTGCCCTAATAAACCAGATCAATTGAAGTTCTGCTCTCTAGCATGGAACTCCCTCCTCAGTGTTATAATAGGTAGGTTTGCATTTTCATTCATTATTAGCTCTATTGTCATTGACCTGCTAATTGAACCCTTTGCCAAGTGGGAATAATCTGGTAACTAACCCATAAAATATTAAATGTTCAGAAAGACAATAGGATAAAATACATCTTGTCTCAGTAATGAAGTGGTAATTAGGCACATTACAATTCCATATTTATTCATAATAAGGGCATATAACTACAAGCAAGCTGGGAAATATACCAACTTTAATTTCCAGACAAGTGTTATCCGTCAGACATTTTTAAGGATATACACAGAAAACAGAAAGACACTTTATAAGTATACAACCTGGGTCATTACTGTGCCTTTCCACCTCTTTCATATTTATTTCCAGAATTTGGTTTTTAAAGGAAAAAAAGGTACCCTTTTTGTTTTAGGGTAAAGATTCAATCGTAGCTACTCTGTAATATGCTTTTGAGACATGTGAAGGAAAGTCAGTGCTTTTCTAATTGCTAAGTATTTTTGTTTTCTTTGTTCTTGTAATATTTTCCCATCACTTTAGAAAAACAGCCACCTTTCCCCTCTGAAACAAAAGCTTCCATATTAAATGTATCTATTCTACACTTAAAAAGCATCTAACATTCGGGGAAGAAAAGAATAGAAATGTCACAGCACAAAATACAATCTCTTCTTTGTGGAAATTTCTGTCATATTTTATCTGGATCCTACATCTACTTATGAATGGACAAGTATTCATCATGAAACCATTAGGCCTTCACAGGATGAAAGGAAACATAAATAGTTTGAAAAATGAATAGAAATACACATTCAATATGCGTGCTTTTTCCAGCATGATGTATGGTATTTTTCTGCTCTGCATTAGGCCAAAATATGAGCACATTAAGGGCTTAAAGAGTCAGAAGTGTTCAAAAATATTCTGATTGGAACCAGAACTAGATCAGAAATATGAGCAGGCTTTGAGCTACTGTACCTTAACTCCAGCCAAACTCAATGAGCCCTTTGTGAGATTATTTAAAGTGCAGGTGTAAATCTCTGCTTGCCCAAGGCAGTCCTAAGTAGCCAGAATTATAGATCCCCTATCTACTTATAATTTCACTCAGACCAATTCTTTAGCCCTCTCTTAAAGAAAAAAAAAATATTTTTCTCATTCCAGATCTTCTGATCATGATTTAACAAGTGTCTCGCCTCCTTTAAGCAGTACTGTCATAGTCATACCATAGTTGCTATGCAGAAGTGGTTCTGTCAAAGCATCAGCACCCCATCTTATCTAAAAAGCAACATCAATCTTATCTTGTTCTGAACTCTAAACAAAATGTGTCAAACCTGCCAAAAAATTTAGGTCAGTTCTTCCGTTAGAGAGACCTTTTTAAAGTATTTATGTTGGTGGAGAGGTGTAGGGAATTCAGCTGGATAAGAATCCCGCCCTTTAATTGCTGTTATATTTGTTTCCATTGCTCTGGTCAAACACACACAGTCCTACTGATCTGGAATGGATAAACTGCAGTTAATTTTACCTCAGTGGTTTTATTTCCCATATTTGAATATGGAGAACACAGGTAGCAGTCTACCACCTAGTAGGAAAAAAATAATTCTGAGACAGTCATCCACAACATCTGCAATATGTAAGAAATGTGAAGATTGTCCTCTAAAATGTACTGCTAGGTGTTATGAAACCAAGATTCACTGTGACCTCTTTACAGCTAAAAGTTTGAACTACCCAGACTAGTGTGTCATCTGATCATACAAAAGCATACATGGCAATGGTAATTACTGGTGCTTGTGTAAAGATTTTTTAATTATTACTTCATAGTATTAAAAAAGTACTTTCCTTAAGGTGCATCTGAAATCTGGCCTAGGAATTAACGTGACCTTCAGTGTAAATAAGCTGAATTTTCTGGCTGCAAAGGGCTTGTCTGTTCTCGACCCACATTTTATTGTCTCCTCCAAGAGATTCAACATGTACATGGTCTTCCTACACTTACTTTTTTTCTGGGAAGAAATACATCTATGAGATAGTGGTCAAGATATCAAAGTTCCTTGGGTTTGTTTTTCTCAAGTTTGCAGCACTGAAAATCTTAATTGAAATCCCATGTTAGGGTGATGCTGGGTGTCCAGCATAAGAGATCTCTAAGATTCCTATTTTGTGGGCAATGTGAGCCCAGAACTTAAAACACCTGAAGCCAGGTCTACAAGAATATAGATATCAGACAATTTATGACTAAAGTATTGCAGATGCTAAATAGAGCAAACCCTTATTTCACACAGATCATGAGACAAAGTTTGCTTCTTTACATCTTTATTTGTTAGCAGCAGAAGACAAGTTGTGTTTCAAATGTAGTATTGTGCTTCTATTTCCTTGTGGATGGAAGAAGTCCTGGAGTATAATTCCTTTGTCTACAACCTTAAGCTTCTTATTGGGCATCCTCTTGAAATATGTTCATGCTTTGTCTTGTTGTTGCTCCTTCTCCCAGATGTATTTCTCAAAGCCATGCAATTCCCTCCTCAGCATCTGAGGTTCAGGTAGAGCCTTCTCCTATTTTGAGCAATGGGTTACATAGCTGGGAAACCCTGAATAGAGCAGCTTTATGTTATTCCTTGGTGGAAAAGAGGTCTTAAACTTCTCAGACCACAAGCTCTGCCTCAACCCTTGCACACAAAGAGTAAAGAACAGGTGTCAAGGGTAACCTAGCTGGAACTGGTCACCCACAGAGGTTGTGGAGTATCCTTCTCTCGAGATATCCAAAACCTGCCTGGATGTGATCCTGTGTAACGTTCTCTGTGTGAATTGGCTTTAGCAAGGGGGTTGTGCCAGATGATGTCCAGAGTCATCCTTCCAACTCCAACAGTTTTGTGGTGGCTTTGATTCTGTGGATGTCTTAAAAAGGTCTTTCCTTATTGACCCTGAGATGAAGTTGTTCAGCCCATTAGAAAAACCTCCTTTCCCCCACATCTCTGAACAAACAATAGCTCTTTTTATATGTTTATAACAAACTCAAGGAGCAAGTTCCTGCCTGCAGTTAAAGCTGAAATATTGATTTAAAACAGAGTTCAACATTGTCTGGCATAAAGATATTTGGTTTATCCTGGAACTTTGATGCAGTAAGCCAAAGAGCTCTGCAACCTACCTATTATCGTTTAATTCTGTTCAAGCATTTTGGAAGATGTGCAGGGAGGGGGATGAGAGTGTTGCAGTTTTTTCTGCTTTTCTGAGAATATCAAAAGCACATGAGGTCAGCCCTCCTTGCCATAGTAAATGGAGACAATGATTTGAAAGCACATGTGTGTGTGAAAAGAAAATTATAAAGAAGCTACACTGAGATAGTTGCGGCAAAAACTTCTGTAAAATTAGGCATGTTCATTATACTCTCATACTAAATGTGTTATAATAGAACATAAAGTGTTCTGTTACGTGGGGCTTTCTGCTTGTTAACAGGAATGCTCAGATTACCCAATGCAATCAAGTCATAGGTGAAATGTCAACTGTAAGAAAGATATGAAAATTTTTCCTGCATAGAAAATCACTGAACCCACATTCTGGTTTTGACTCATTTCTTGATGAAGGTCTGGAGTGTCAATTCCACACTTTCAATGAGGTAAAGTAGTAACACCTAGTATACTTCCATACTTCTGCAGTATGCTTCCATAGCATATTTCTGCCTAGCAGATTTATGTTCCTCTATCTTTTATATTTCTGTGTTAGCTTTGGGGTATTTTAGGCAAGTGTTAAAGTGTGATGAGAAAACATCCTTTTCCCCCGCTGTGATGGTTTTCTATATGTGATGCCCTTTTTGCCTCAAAGATTTTGGAGGTGGAGAGTCCTCAGCCTACTGGGGACTGGAACCAGCTCCATAGCATGCACAGAAATCAGGGAAGGAGAAAGATGTTTCTGGACACTGAAGTGCCTTGAGTTCCCATGCTGAATGCCCTTGGGCACAGTGTTGAATTTTGCCACCCATTTGCTCTGTTTCTGTTTGCCTTCCACCCAGACATCTCAAGGGTCACAAGGAACCACAAGGAATAGTCATTTTGTGCCTAAGGGTGTTCAAGGCCATGAGAATCAACATGCTCTTTGTTCATTTAGAAGCATGGTCTTACCCCTCAGTGGATTGATCTTGCTGACCAACTAAACCTAGGAGCAAGTGGATTTGATGGGTGTCACATTTGTCTTCTGAAGTTTGTTTCAGAGTATTTTTGCTCTCTTTGCTTTCAGTTAGCTTGCTGTTAGAAAGCTAAAACAGTAATCAGTGTGAGACCTCCAATTCCCAATAAACAGCAATTCTTCCCTCCCCTGAGACCAAATGAATCCAAAGGCACTGTAGCCTTCAAAGAGCCTGATTTCTGAATCTGTATTGAGGTAATTCCATCCTGCCTGCTTCCTCTTCCTGGAATAAGTGTAGCCACACGGGAGGAGTGGTGGTAGTAAAGACATGCATCTTACTATGCCACATATGCTTGAAGAATATTCTTAGTTGCCTGTGGGGATGAATCTGAAATTAGACTGTTTAGACATATTTAATGCACTAGCTTCTTTTCTGAAATGCTGGAAGAAACTTAGGCAAATCATTTCACCTCACTGTGCCTCTGAGGCATCTCATGCTGTCAGACTTTTTTAGACAAATGGAATGCATTTCAGGCCAGGGCTAGACTTGACTTTCCTGTTACAGTTAACCCGCAGGAACCCCTTTCTTTCTGATGAATTGCAGGAGCAGGAAAACATTAAACTATTCATGGATTAAAAAGAAGGTGTTGGAAAATCACACAGAAGGTACTGTTGTCTGTTATATCAGCTGGTGCACTGCTGAAATCATTCCTAGTGCTACCTGGTCACCTCTGCATCCTGGGCTGCTCCATAATACTCCAGTGTGTCTCTACCCAAAGTAGTGAGTTGATACATTTGAGGTCTCAAGACACTGACAACTTGTCTTTGGAAAGCTGTAAGTGTCTAAACTTATTCATCTTCCAGGTAATCTGATCTGGCTAGCGTAATTTTGTTCCCTTGGTCTTTTTGTCCATATGTCGCTCTATTCAGCCCCCTGGCTTGGTTTCCTGTCTCACTGTCACTTTGAATTAAATGTATCCCCTCCCATTAAATCAGTCATGTTTGTGCTGTCATTCTCCTGCATGTCTGATGATCCTAGTCTTCACTTAACTTCATTTGCTGTTCACTCTGACTTTTATAGATGAGCTTTCCTGCCTTCATCTGCAATAATGCTCATACAGGTGAGAGCACATGTAACTGCTTAATGGCATGTCTTCATTAATGTAAAGCTTAATGAAACATTAATGGAGGCATATGTAAATCCACAAGATTCCTTGTTTTCACCACATTTCCATCAGCTTATGTCAGATGAAGAACTAGTCAAGAGTTTTTCTTCCCACCTCTCTCCTAAAAGCCTCTGGAAAATCTCTTATGTGCAAGCCATGAAGAAACACCTCACATTGTTACTCTTGAAATTGCTGCTTAGCGTAGACAGGAGCTACAAAAAGTGAATGTCTAATGCCCACTCCTAAAATGATGCAAGAGAAATACTGCTTCCATATGTGAGCTGACTCACAAAGAAACTCAAAGGTAGATTTTAGTTTAATCTTGAGCCAGAAACTCCAAAATCTGGAAACAAAGCCTTGCTGAAAGTCTGTGGGACTGTGGCTCTCAACACTGCAGTTAGTGAGTATTAAGTAAGTGAGAACTAAGGCCTGAGTTCTGCTTTGTTTCAGTATTGTCTGGCTTCTCTCCTATACAGATCATCTCTATTACTGAAGTAGAAAATCCTCTTAAAACCAATAGAAATTATTCAACAAAATGTTTACTTTAGTCAGTCTTAAAATTCAGATACAGCCAATGAAATCACTTGCAAGCTTTGGGAGTCTATGTACCTCTGAAAATCTATGTCTCAGTACCCACTGAACAGAACAGTAAATAAAATCATGGAGTGTAGTTCTGCATATTTACATCTCTATGTCCCAAACCCACTTTCAAACTATAATGGTTCAATCAAAATTGACAGAATAGATGATGTGAAAATGTTTTACTTGACAGCTTCCATGAAATTATAGGCTTAGGCACTCAAGAAAGGGCCTCCTAAAACCTGCAGGATGGAAACACAACAGTACCTTTTCTGCTTTAAGGTGCTTAAGAAAATACTCTAGAGAGGAGGGGAGACACAAGACTTCACTAGAAACTGGTCTTTACTCTTCCTGCAGCCAGAAACCCTGTGGTAAAGTCAGGCATTTAAAAATTCAGGCACAGGCCTCTCAAAACATTTCATTTGTATTACTCCTGAGCTCTGCTGAATACCTTGGGGAAAGAGTTGCTAGATCTTTCTGGAAAAAGAAAAGTGCTTCTGCAAGCACTTAAATATTTACCCACTGAAAAGTGATTAATTAACTTTCTGGTATGTTTTCTATTTGGTGTCATTTACTGTAATGCATCCATCAGGACAGTTAATTTGGTGATACAAGCAGAACATGAAGAAATGCCATGTCAGCCAAGGCTAATGTCTTTCCCTACCTTGTGCTGGAGATCACTACTGTTTACAAGATTAGTACTATTTACCAGAGGATGTGGTGTCAGGAAAAAGGGAAATGGCTTCAAAGTGAAAGAGAATAAGCTCAGACTATATATTAGCTTTTTTTTTTACTGTGAGCATGATGAGGTGGTGGAACATGTTTCCCCAAGTGTGGCTGACCCATCCACCAGGTTGGATGAGGCTTGGGACAACCTGGTCTAGTGAAAGGTGTCCCTGCCTAGGGAAGGGGGGTTGGAACTAGGTGATCTTTAAGGTCCCTTCCAATCCAATTCATTCTAAAACTCATTGCATAACCTGTTCTATGACTACTGGTTGTTGTGGCCCCCAGAGGCATCAGAGTTCATTGAGGAACCAAAGGTGCTCACCGACCAATGCTGGTGCGCTGCTTGACTCAGATCCCTCGGCTTAACTCTGTGTTGCGTCTGTGCTCTAATTTATGCATCTAGGTGTTGTTTACCACACATACAGTTTTATTGTTCTCAGAGTTATTCAGTTTATATTTTACTTTAGTTTCATCTTCTTCGTAATAGCAAACTATGTTTCTTTCCTCCTTCAACACCCCATTAATATAATTTTTCCAGAAAAGAATTTTGCCTTCTGCAATTTTTTTAAGTTGTTGAGAGGAAATAAAATTTGCCTCCAAAGTCATCATCTTACACTCCTCTTAATTAATGAAAGCACTGTGATTATGAGCTGCCCTCTTGAACAGTGCATTTTAGCCTTTAGTTCCTACATTTTCTGAGGAATTTTGTAGAATGATAAATGTGAAATCAAAAATAGGACAAAAGTTGGACTCATCACATTTCTTTGCTTTTTAATAAAAATTGGCAAGACAGCCACTAGTCATTTTAAACCAATTTACATTTTGAAAGTGTTTTGTAGTTGGAAAATTCTGTTTCCTTTTGTTTAGTTCAAGTGCAACATTTTCAGAGAGCTACGTACAGACTCAAATGCTCTGTGTAGCCATTCTGAGTAAAGACAGCTAGCACTGAAGTTCTTCAGAAGTTTTCCATTGCCTCTCTCTTCTAAGGAATGATACCAGTGTCTCAGTTCTCTAGGATCCTTAGTGCATGCCATGACAAGACCTCCTTCCTCTCCTAGCAATGTCTTTTAAATGGACTGAAAAGTACCCACAGTGACAGCTCCTTTATTGCTCCGAGAAAGTATGAAAATACATACCCTTAAAAAACAGTTCTCCTCTGGTGGTTTGAATAATGTTCTTCTACTTTACAAATGGTTTCCAGATAAAGTACCACAGGGGAAACCCTTTATCCCCTTGAAGGCATATCCCTTGCAGGCTGTATATCAGCCCTGAGATACATAAAAATTTTAACAGTATCCCTTGTGTTTAAACTTTCTTCCATTCACACAGCATTTCCTTATTACTTACTTTTATGGACAGTGAATCTGTGGTGTCCATTACATAGATCAGTGTTTACTATCCCTCTTAATGTGTTTCATTTTGACTGTAGCTTTATAGTGCATCTCCTTTTTTCTCTCCACTGTCTTACTATTAAATACTGCTGTTTGGCCTTTGCTCATGTATGCATCATATTTATTTATTTATTTATTTATTTATTTATTTTTAATTTGAAAAAGCTTTCTTCCAGTTGTAATCTCCTGCTTTTTTCAATACATTTTTTTCAGCGCTGTAAGTCAGTTTTCACAAGAATTCACTGAAAGGATAGGTGAAAACACAACTAAATGCAACTTGTGATGAAATCTGAAATATCAGACCTGTTGTACTGTGCTAGAAATAGTTTTCAGGACTTGAGAGCAAAAGAATTCACAATCTTAGCGCAAAGAAGCTGAAAAAAATTAATTGCAGCAGAATTGCAGCGGAAAAGCCTCCCAGTGTTTGGGCTGATGTTCCCTCTCACCACGTGCTGAGATTTTTGTATTCCTAATCCACTAACCTGGTTGGCTGAGAGGGGGATATAAGTGCTAATATTTACCTAAGGAAAGTAATGATTTGCTCATATTTACATCATTCTGAGCAAAGAGTGACACAAACCAGAGATAGCAGTATAGGTGCAGCTGGCCACCCTGCCATTATGGGTGTGGAATTCCATGAAATAATTGTCTGTGCGGAAACTTTGAGATGTGAATGCTTCTGTCTGGTTTGAAGCAACATGCCTAGATCAGGTAGATTTTTCCAGAAACAGGAACTCCTTCTTTCCACACAGCTGTGCTGTTTTTCTGTTCCGTCATGTTCTCTTACCCTGGGGTAGAACATCTTGTTCTGTTGCTAAATCTCTCCTGAATGGCTCAAAACAAAGTCTGTTCTTTGACACAAGGTATCTCAGGATATTCCTATATTTTGGTTGCAACTGTGAAAATTCAAAGCCAAAGCATTTCCTACAGAGAAGCAACTTTTCTCCCAGGTGCTGGTGCGGACACCAAAAAAAGCATATTACAGATTAAAAACAAAAACAAAACCCAAGCCCAACCCTACCTAACTGTAGGCAGAACACTTATATGAGGACTGGAATACATAAAAATGGTCTAGAGTAATGTATCTGGCAGAGTGAATTCATCACTGAAAGTCATACTACACATATTTCCTAGGGGCAAAGAACAGAGTGAGTTAAGAACTGTCAATTTTGCTATATGTAAAAAAAAAAAAAATCGAGGAAGTATTTCATCACTCACTTTGGAGGACTAAAAAGTGCAGGGTTAACGTGACATCAAGCACTGCTCTGTTGTTCCATCTAAGTTAGAAGCTGTAAGAACTTAGACATCTTGAGGAGAAAAGCCATCTTGTATCAAATATTACTCTCACTAAAGGGCTGTGTATTGGCCTGGTCTGTTGTGTGTAAGTTTTCGTATAAAACTGGAAGATATATCCTGTTAGGTACTTGTTAACAGCAGAAGAAAATTTGTGGTGCCATTGCAGTTTCCAAAGCTTTTCCAGAGGCTGTAGTGGCAGCAATGGAAACCATCTAAAGTAATTTTTTTATTGCCTTCTGTGATGGAGCAAGGAGCAATACCTTTAATTACTTCCTTTGGTTTCTCTTGGTCTTTTTGTCCAACTTTTTGAAGTTTTGGAGTATTCTCATCTTTTCATTGGAAAATTTTATGACCAGCTCCGTTGCCTATCAGCACTAAGGTTTTAAGCACCATTATTAATGAGGTTGAGTTTCTTCTAAATGGAAAGACATAAAAACCTTGTCAGTCTAAGCAGTCTCAGTTTTGGGTTTACCAGATTCTCAGCAGTTCATCAGCTGGCAAACTTTTTCAAATAATCTCTGAGATCAAGATCAAAAGATCTGAGACTGTAATGTAGACTCTAATTAGGCTGTCAAAAGCTATGCAGCAGGGAAGATAATTTGACAATTAATCAGTCCATATCTAATACTAAGAAAAAGATATTTATTCAAACTCAGATCTTAGTCCATTTCCATTGAAGTTTTCTCCACATTGTAATTTTCAGTAAAATGTTCATAACAAAATCAAGTAATTTTATAGTTAATAGTTCTCATTTCTTAAATAGGTCTTAAAGTGTTCTTTAACGACACAATTTTTCAGTTTTGTAGAACTGCATGTTTCAGTTTTGTTTCAGAAGAGAAAATCAGGGTGAAAACTATCTATAATGACATTCAATTTCATTCTCATTAAAGATGAGAACAGAGAATTTTATATTAAAAAGCCTGATATCACACTCTAAAACAATTATTTTGTAATGTATACACGAAACAGCGTTTTATCTTTCAGTTCTTTTTAAAAGACAATGAGTTGTCATATTTCTACACAATTATTCATGTTAAAAGCCCCACTTCAACTGCCCAAAATTGCAGCTAGTATTAGGCTTGAATTCATCCACTGGTTTATGCACCAAGTTGAGATATTGAAGGCAGAAGACCAGTCATTTGAGGCTGGCTCCATCAGTGCAAAGAGATGGGCATTTGCACACCATTCACATATCCATTTTGCCAGACTCTCTCAACTCAGTCTGTAGGGAGCTGAGGACAGATATTTTTATGAGCTTCCTAAGCCTATGTCCATCTAGCACTTGGACACCTCCTTGGTCTTGGACTAGACTTTTCAAGAGACTCTTCACATCAATACCCAATTCCTTTTTACTTGCTTCTCTAATCAGCTTCTGGTTTTCGCTGGGGCAGGGTTTCAGTAAACAAGGTGGTGGGTGAATAAATGCCCTTTCTGTTTCAGGTTAGGTGAAGATGCTCCTGTCAACAGCTTCCAGGCAGAGCCCAATCCATTTGCTAGGCTGGAGAGTGTTGATAAATGTTTAAACAGGCCACTCCTTATCTCAGTGTTGTCATTAAGTTTGGCTTCCATATATTTGTTTTAAGACTGTATAAGCAGCCTTAAAGCATAACCTGAGAGCATGGAGAAAAGGCAAGAAGCTCTCCTGGCTGAGGAAGCAGGGTTACATCCCTTGCTGTGTAGATATGCTTTCATGCTCCCAGCCTTTGGAAGAAAACAGTAAGGATAACAACAGCCTGACCACCAACTTCACTGAACATTTTTTGCCTGTTTAGTGGTATTAAGGTTCAGCTGGCAACTGCTGTGTGAGCAACCAAGGTCTCTAATGTCCATCTGCTCTTCAGCTATTTTATTTGGTAACAGCTGATGTCAAACTCTGGGGTACCTCTCTGGTATACTCAACCTTTGAGCACAGAGAGTTTCCTATAAAGGAAGGAACTGAAACTGGGACTGGCTAGTGAAAACAGATAAAGTGAATCAACAGCATCCTCACAGAGTGAGCAAAAGGCAAACCACAACTCACTGCAGATGGCAGGTGGGCCAGAATCCAGTGATCTGTGCCAAATGATAACAACAGAGATTTGGAGCCAGTTTGTACTTTTTTATTTCTTTTAAGATGTGCTGAATGCTTCATAGAGTCTGAAAAATATTCCATGAGAATGCAGTTCAGCTAACATACCGCTCTGTAATTAATGGCTCTCACTTGCTCTTTTTTTCCCTCTTAAATGGACACATTTGCATGCAGACAGCATCTCTCTTTATGTAAACCCTTCTGTTCCTACCAATCACTCAGCTGAAGTCATTGCCCCTTTTTTTTTTTTTTTGTGACACCAACATGGGTTGCTGTGTGATTATGATGTTAAGGAGAGTACATTATGGGTCCAGGTGAGGAATGAACAGCAGGGGCAGACAAAATTGCAGCTCAAAAATATGCTGCTTGCATGTAAATACTGACATTGTCATATTACAAATCTCACAGTGTAAGATTTGCAGAACATGGAACATGCAACTAATTGCAAGCAGAGTGGTTCTCCAGGCTCTCCAAAATTCTCTAGAAACCATTCCTTTTTTTTTTTTTTTTTTTAAGATGAATGTGCATAATTTCTTTGTGAGCATGAATTCTTAGGGTTTACTGACTTGTTTTTCTCTTCTGTGAGGAAATATCTCTTCTGCTCAACTTTTTTAATTTCCTATGTGTTCCCACTTCTACAGTTTCCAGTTCTTAACTGTGTGCCTCAGTCAGCAGGCATTTTGGTTTGAACACAGCCTGGCTGCTCAGAGTCTTTGCTACCAGTAAGAGTTCTTTCTCAGAAATGAAACTTCAGAAACTAAGCCCGACTTCAAACAGAAGTACTTCAGCGTGTTGGGCATTTGGGCATTCTTGCACACAGAAAGTGCAGGAAAACTGTCAAAATAATTTCAAATGCGTGCTTCTTAAAATGTAAGACAGGGATCTTTTTGCAACTGTGATGCTCTGATTAACAATCATACACCATCTTGAAAATTAGGTAACACAAGAACCTGTGATGATCACTTATTTAGCTGTCATACACTTCTGGTCCTTTTTGAGATACTTTCTTGCTATCAATAATAACAATTGGTAGAAATAGTTGTGACTAGAAAGAATAAGGCCTCACTTCACTAGATACAGAGAAAAGAATAAATTGTTGCCTTAAATAATTTAGGATTCTGAGGATACCAGAACACCAATAATTTACTACAAAAATTATCCCCCACTGAGGCTGAGGTTTTCATTAAATCATCCCTATTGTCTCAAATTGGAAATATGTTAAAAACCCTATTAAAAATCACAAACTAGTTTGTTCATCAAGGATGAAGGTAAATGAAAACTCTTCAACTCCTGTGCCATATCTGGATTTGTATTGCAGCAAGCTGATGACTGTATTTAGTACCTGTATTGATTCCTTACTATTTTTTCTCCCAGTGTTGACTAGGAGACATTTCTGATTATCTTACAATAAAACAGTGCTCAAAGTGAAAGCAAAGATGAAAAGCTTCAGAATTGTGTTTTTCAGCACTGATTAGAGATGGGTGAAATTCAAATATGGTTCTATGCCTCAATCTTGAATTAAGGTCAATCTGAAACATACACAGCTGGAAAATACAGCTGGTAAGAAAATCAAAAGAAATAGATTCTGTTCCCTGTCCTCTAGTGAAATAGCAAAGAGTTCCCCCCCTCATATTATTTGGAAAGCTTGCAACATACTTGCAAACAAACCAGAAAAAAGAAAATAACAAGAACAAACAGACAATCCCCCCCCCCAAAAAAAAAAAAAAAAACCAACAAAAAACAACAAACAAATACCAACCAAAAAAAACAAGCATGAAAAAGTCAGGATTTTTCATGTGAACTTGTAATCCCAAAAGCTGACCGGAGTAAAATACTTCTACTTTTAACTTTCCCCCTACTTCAGGTGAACTGCAAGTGCTCTCTAGACTTATGCATTGTGAAGTGACTCTCTTTTTGCAGCAATACTCCTCACTGAGCTGAGAAGCTCAACATGAGCCAGGACTGTCTTCTTACCAGAAATCCAACTGTGTCCTGGTGTTGTGTTTTAAGCCCAGAAGAAAATTAAGCTGCATGCAGACACTTGTCTGCTCCACCCCAGTGGAAAGGAGAGGAGAATCAAAGTAAAACATGTGGGTTTAGATAAGAGCAATGTAGTAGTTAAAAATAAGGTAAAATAGAGTAATAATGGTAAATAATCATAAGAACAATGATAATAAAAAGGCTAAAACAAGTGATGCACAATGCAATTGCTCACCACCAGTGACCAATGCCAGACCCCCCTTCCTAAACCCAGATCAGCTTCTCCTTCTGGGTAGCTCCCCCCAGTTTATGTACTGGCCATGACATTACATGGTGTGGAATATCCCTTTGGTCAATGTGGGTTACCTGTCCCAGCTGTGTTCCATCCCAGTTTATTTTGCAAACCTTCTCACTGGCAAAGTGTGAGACAAAGGGGGGAAAAACCCCATCCTTAACCTAGTATAAATGTGACCTAGCAAAAAACCAAACTATCAGTGTGTTATCAACACCATTCTCATTTTCAATTCAAAACACAGCACTGGAACAGCTCCTGAGAAGAAATTAACTCTACCCTGGCTGAAACCAGGACGCCTGGGCTGCATCAAAAGACATGTGACCAACAGGTTGAGGGAGGTGATTAAATGTCGCTGTTGGACACAATGAATGAGGCAGGGAGTGATTCAGTGAGGCTGCGTGGCCCTTGCAAGCAAGGGGCGCACGGTTTATTTTTCTACTACTTTTATGCTTTTTCAAATGTGCCCACCTTAGAGGTGGGACCTTTGGGAACCATTGGTCAGTTCCAGAGACCACCACACTAAGTCCCTCCTCTGAGAACAGAATGTGGAAACACACGGTAGTTTACATTGTGTGACCTTGTGTCCCAAAAGAGTGCCTGGGAATGGAATTTCCCAAAACAAAAACATGGTAGGCACGAAGCATGCCAACAATTAAATTCCTCTATTCTGCTTTCATAAGACCCCACCTGGAATTCAGCTCTGGGGCCCCAACAGAAGGAGGTGATGGATTTGGTGGAATGGGTTCAAAGGAAGGCTACAAAGATGATCAGAGGGATGGTGCATCTGCTATGAGGAAAGGCTGGGAGAGCTGGGGTTGCTTTTCCTGGAGAAGGGAAACCTCTGGGTAGACTTTCTAGCAGACACTTAGTACCTAAAGGGCACTTACAAGAAAGCTGGAATCTTTGTTTCAGGGCATGTAGGGATACAACAGAGGATAATGGCTTGTCTTGGGTTATGGAACCAAAAATGTGTATTCTATTTCATTTGCTGAAAGCAGCTGGGGAAATGTTCTTCTTTATCTCTTGTAACTCTGGGAGGAGGGGGGCGGGTGCCTTTTGATAATGGGCCAACTATTAAAACCAGGTGGGGCAGTGTTTCTTATCTCTTTCACCACCTGTCCTCCCACCAGGGGAATATTTTCTGCTAATGGACCATTAAGACACTCCTAAAAGCACACATCCCCAAAGCAGAATATCCACATCCCATCATCCTATTGTGAGATGCTCCACCCAGTGAGGGGAGCCAACCATTCCTACCTGGATAAAACTGAGACAAAGGAACACAAGGTATCTGGCTTCACCCGATTCCTGGAGGAAGACTGGATCCCTTCTCATCACCACTGGACCCTTGTTCTGCAGGATCATCTCTACTCTACCAGAACCACATCTGCCACTCCAGGAGGACTCACTTTTGGACTGCTTCCAACGCCCTGACCAACAGGGTGTCAGGTTGTAGCTCTGACTCTGTCAGGGTTTTCCAAAATTGTTGTTTGTTTGCTGGTTTGGTTGGGTGGTTTTATTTTTCTACTACATTGGTATTGTTAGTATTCCTAGTAAAGAACTGTTATTCCTGTTCCCAAATCTTTGCCTGAAAGCCCTTAATTGCAAAATTATAATTCGGCAGGGGTTAGGGGTTTACATTTCCCATTCTAAGGGAAACTCCAGCTTTCCCTGTCAGATACCTGTCTTTCCAAACCAAGACATGGCTTTAAACTTAAAGGGTGTAGGTTTAATTTAGATATTTTTCAGATCAGGGTGGTGTGGCACTAAAACAGATGATGTCCTGTCCCTGGCTGTACTTTAGGTCATGTTGGGTAGGGCTGAGCAACCTGGTCTAGTAGAAGGTGTCCTTGTCCAGGAGGTTGGTCTAGATGGTCTTTAACGTCCCTTCTAACTCAAGACATTCCATAATTCAATGGTTCTAGGTTTGCTTAAACTAGAAATGTTCCCCCAATTCCTAGAGGAATCTGGAGGAAGACCAAGATTCAGTGCTGTGCTAGAATATCTTTAGCCTCCTACAGTCTATTCTCATTAATTTAGACCTTTTATCTAAGTCAGAAGTTGTGGAAGAATCAAGAATGGGACATCACTCCATGATCAATATGATCAAAGTGAGCCATTTATTGCAAAATAACAGTACCTTTTAGACAGTTTTCAGCTTCTATCACGCGTTACACACTGCTTTACAATTGGATATACCCTAAAAGCACACGTTAGCCTTTTAGCCCAGATGGGTTGATGGGTTTTGCACACACAGCAGGTTTATGCAGTCCTTCTTTTGGCTTCTATCTGATTCTCATACTCCAAAGCTTGTTAGCATCCTTTGTTCTTCTTCGGACGTGACTTCTGTCATCCCTTGTTCCTTCTTGTACGTGGCTTGGATCCCTCTCCAGTATTAATGTAACTGGATCTGTGATACAAAATATGCTGTTGCTTCCTCCTGCTGTTAAGATATCTTTAGTCCTTTTAGCCATATGTTAGACGCCCACCATATATCCCAGCAAAGACCTGGGAAGTAAGACTTTATGGGAAATACAGTTCAGGCATCATTAGATGGTTGAACTGTAGCAGGCAAGAGGAGGTACCACAACAGCATTTCAGAATCAGCTCAGGTACAGTTACACAGCAGAATAAATATTTATATAAAGATGTATTCATGATTATATAGAGAATATTCATTACCCAGGGTCAGTGGCTTTCTATAATCTAGCAAAAAAACCCTATCACTAAAACCTGATTTGCAAATGACCTACCAGCAGGACAGGACATAGGGCAAAAATATTTGCATTTAAAATATATTCAGAGGTGGTTAGCTCATGCTTTCCTTAGCTATGTAGTATTTTCTTCTTCTACAAATATTTGCTAGCCGTAGATGATGGGGATTAATGTATGTGTATGTGTTGCACCACTGGACTTAATGTTAAATAGACCTCTTCATGGGTGTGCTCAGAATAGTTTCAGAACTGAATAGTATCTACATTTTTCATTTAATTTGGTGAGGATGTTGGGAGGACCAGTTGATGAGAGATGAGAAGAATGGGATGGTTATGGCAATGCTAGTTATTTTTCAGTTGGAAGGAAAGCAAAGGAAGGTTGTTGTTGAGATCTAAAGAAAAACTTCTCCTGGCTTGATGGAGCTGTAATGTTAAGGTCACAAAGGAAACAGGAATTAATTAATGAATAGCAATATTCTTTCTTATTATTCCCCACTATTTCTGGCCTTGAATAGCTCCACTCTTTTCTGATGCCCCTTGACTTGTGTAATAGAGAAAACAATGAGCAACTTTCAACTTAAACAAAGCAGAACTCCTATTCAGCTATACTTTGACTAAGTCACAGCAAATTGGGTGAAAACCTTTTCAAAGACTTCCTGGTAGAATCGTGTACCTCTTGTTCTCCAGTGGAGAAAAAATATTTTTCTTCTAAAAGAAGCCAAGATGAAATGAAGAAGAATTTAAAAAAAGCTAAATAAGTTTTGTCTTCCATAGAAGATAAAAAAAAAAAAAAAAAAGACAAGGCTTGCCCCAAGAGCTGCTGGAAGATTAATATTTTTTTCAAATTGGAAAAGTTATTTAAGTGTCTAAGTACTGACTGTTGGAATATATCTCTTGGTAATTCCTTTGGCTTCCTATGGCTAGACAGAAAAACAAGCCTAACCAAGCAGAGCTGTGGGGTGGTTGGGCAGATTTATCAACTCGCCTTGAAATTTCTGGATATAATCTGATCAGTGCACCAATGTAGAACACTGAAAACCTTCTGGTCTTCTTTAAAACACTATAAAATTAATTTACTTTTGTTGTTACTTGGTATTTTTTCAAGACTTTATATCCTGATTTTAGCTGGGGTCAGTAAGTTCTATAAATCTGGACAACTTGGCAAAAATTGGAAGATGAGGCAATGTTGTGTGAATTAATAGGCTAGACATTTCAAAACTAGGTTTTGATCCACTAGGTTTACATCCTAACTTCCTGTCTACCAGCAGTCCTGGTTAGCTGGAGATGCCCCACTTCCCTGGAAGTTACAAATGTAATGCCCACCTACAAGAAGGATTAGAAAAAGGATCCTGGGAATTGAGGCCTGTCAGCCTGACCTTGGTGCCAGGGAAGATTATAGAGCAGATCATCTTGAGTGTCATCATGTGCAAGGGATAACCGGGAAACAGGGGCAGCCAGCATGGGTTAAGAAAAGGCAGACCTTGATTTTTGTTTTCTTTCCTATTTATTATTATTTTCTTAAATTATTTTCTGTAAATTGCTGACAGGCCTTTTGCCCCGATTGCTGTGAAAGCTGACCAAAATCAGCTCTATTTAACTTGCCCACTTTGCTGCCTCTTGCCTAAAAAACTCAATTTGTTATCTGTCTGAAGGTGCCTAGAGGACCTGATGGTACATTTCTCATCAGCTTTCATAGAATCATAGGATCATTAAGGTTGGAAAAGACCTCTAAGGTCATTGAATTAAGCTAGCTCCACCTTGCTCACCACTAAATCATATCCCAAGTGACATTAGGTTTTTGAACAGTTCCAGGGTTGGTGATTCCACTTCTTCCATGAGCAGCCTGTTCTGAGGCTTTAACACTACTAGTGAAGGTATTTTTCCTAATATCTGATCTAAACCTCCCCCGGAGATCATTGCTGTACTGGTGTCTGTCACCTGGAAGGAGCATGTGTACCACAAGGCTTGAAAAATCAGCTCAATTGTCAGTGTACTCTGCCATATTAGTTATAGTTGCAAATTGTCCTTTTTCTTTTTCCTAGTAGTAATATGTTTGGATAAGCAAAAGGTGCAAGAAATTGTTATAGTGGAAGCAAAGTATGTTTTATCATAATTCAAGTCAGCTCTGTGATCATGACAATTAGTTTTGTGGTGAATTGACAGCAAGAGACTTTGGATCTGCTTAGAGGGAAAACTATTCTTTTGCAGGAAGCAAGAAGAAATGCAAATGGCATTTCAGGATTAATTTTAAAAGACTTATAATAGATCAGTATAATTAAAATTATGGTAACCAGTAAATAAAATTATTGCTGTGCCCTAGACTTTCTCAGTCCTGAGAAACATAAAGAATTTGTCTAAAAAATGACACGACTTATTCTAACTTCCTTCACCTCACCTATTTAGACTGATAATTTAGTTTCAAAATAAGACAAGAAATACTTTACACTAGATCATTAATTTAATGCTTATTAGATCTCAGCAGCTAGCAAATACCTACAGAAAACATGATATACTCCATGCCCAGCAAATAAAAGGGAGTTGTGGAGCAGCCAATCTAATTACTTAAATCTCTCTACCCAGGGAAGAGTCTTCCAGTCCTTCATTAGGATTCTGAGCCACATCTGTAGCCTGAGGAGAACAAAGACACGAGATGAAGGGGCAATGAGAGGAAAGTAGGGAAGCATAGACAGCTCCTTATTTTGGTGGAGGAAAGGAGGATAAATGACATAGCCAGGAGCCACAGAGGTCCAGGTGAAAGTTGTATTCCGTCCTTTCTGCCACTGCCACCATGTGCTGCTTGCTGTTCAGCACTTCTCTTTGCTGTTGTTTACTGATGACACCTGCTCTGCAGCCTGGCTGGGCATGGCTGTCAGGCTGGAAAATTACCTCTTGTGCAGTGACAGCCTTTGGCCAACGCGTCCTATATCTCCACAGGCAATGGGGTTATGGCAATTCTTGTGTCTTCCTCCCAAATCTTGTATCATCCTCTCATGACCTCTTTTTGGGTGCATACCATGCTGTCCAGCAAATCCTATTCCCCCTCTTCCTCTTGACAAGGAGGGGGTGCATGTCCTCTGTTCAACCAGAACCCATACACTGCCTCTTGCTGCACCTGATTGTCAGGTTTTTGGTAGCATAAAATTCCCATCCTTTTTTGAATGTATCTGTGCTAAGGAACACCTACAACTTCATAACAAGGCCCTGAGTTGAGAGAAGACAGTCAGATGTCCACCCTACTGATTTCACTCCTGCTAACAAATGAGATACCAGGGGGGTTGCTTAGATGTGGAAGAAAGCAGGTGTTCAATCTTCCTTGCCAAGATGGAGAATGGCTAAGTGAGATTTAGGAAACTGGAAATTTAGGAAGTTAAAAGAAAGGAGGACATGACCCAGGATAGGGAAAACAGATACCATCTTTCCTGGGACCCAGAACTGGCTGGATTACATGCAGCTATTCCATAAGGAAAGTGCATGGAAAGAACTTTAAATTCCTAAAATTGTCTTATTGGATAAGAAAAAAGGAAAATTTAGACATGTGGTGTGAGATAAACAAACCAGTACAAAGCCCCTCACAGAAGCACAGCTCAAGGCCAGCACAGCGGCTTCCTGAGCAGAGCAAACTCCACCAAGTCCACTCAGGCAATTCTAAGGCAAATAAGTAAACATATTTGTTTCAATCACATAAATTTCTTTGGGCCTATGAAACATTTTCATAAGCCTATCTCTAAGCTGCAGGTTCTTGTCATTCAAGCAGTTGTTATCACTGAAATAAATAATTGTACAAGAACAGAGGATAATCCTGAGGGCCATTTTCTGAATGGAGAACCTACCTTAACATACAGGAGACTAAATCTATATCTGTTAAAATGTGTAATTTAGTGATTGATCTTTAATGATTGATCCAGGCTCCCACATTTTTGGTGGACTTCTTTGGCTTATGACCTGGCTCGTTTCATGGGGATGGTTCTTCAGGAAACTTGGACGCTGAGCCAGAAGGATTGCATTTCACCATCAACACAGAAACAGAGATCAGGAAGTTGATCCCAAAGCCTGACACAAGCAACAAGAGTACAGAATGTCAGATAAAAGGTTCTGGGGCATCCTCCAAGTATGAGAGATAGAAAGTAAGAAACTCAGGAAACACTGAGGTTGAATTTGGCTGTTTTTTCAAGAGATTTGATTTCAAGATTTGATAATTCCATTCAGATGGGTTCTGAATGACTTGAGAGACTGGTCCACTCTGTGTCCCATGGACTTTGAGAATCCTCCCTCCTTGATGCTGTCTGTGAGTCTTCACCAATACATGAATAAAGAGTACTAGGTCTCTGGTATGTGGCTCTTGAAAGGATTTAAACAAATAAACAACTTCCAGTAGATAAATCAGTATTTTTCAATGTGTGAGAGCTAAGATTTTCTTTTCCTAGTCAAGTCTTTAACAAAGGGAACATGAAACAGCAGGAAAGCTGGCTTCCCTCCAAGAACAGGGCTATATAAAGTTCAAAATATTTGCAACTTTTTTGCTATTCTTGAATGACAGCAGTTTTTCATATCTATTACTTTCCTTTAAATAAATAACCTTTGCTTTACATCCTACTTAATTCTGTATATAAAAGTCTGAATAATATATTATGTCAATTATTTATTAAATGAAAGTTAATTTTAATAAGTAGATGAAAAGACCACTTGGTTTCCTTTTTTAATGCTTTGGCAGTGACACAGATTTTTGAAAATATTTTTGTTTGTAGAAATACTTAACATTGAATATAACTGCTTGAAATTTAGTGCTCCTAGGTTCTGAAATCATTACAATTTTATTGGCAAATTTGTAACATGCAGAGCATACCTGTGCTGTGTTGGGGAGGATGAAGTAGCTAGGCCTTGTAGAGATAATTTAATAGTAAAAGATTCTAAAACTATGAAACCCACAAGAGGGATAGAATTAAAAGCAAAGTTTGAGCTGTAAGCATAGACAGGAAGAAGGTGATTAAGCAGCTGAAAGGCCTTGGCTGGGTGGGTCAGTGACATCCTTGCCAAGACAAAAGGATGAATGAAAGGCTGCGCCTTCTCAGGTATCAGAGATAAGGTGGGTTTCACAGGTTTTGGTATGTAGAGTAGTATTATAATGTTGTAGCTCCCATAGGCTGTATGTAGATTCTGTAGGTTTTGTATCTAGAGGTGATTGGTTAATGTTCATTAGCATATTCACGATAGAAGGGGTTAAAATAGAATGTAACAGAGAGTTCGCCCTCTTTGCCTGCCTTCCCTTGGACTCTGCACTGGATCCCTGGACCCTCTTCCCTAGTCAGGCTGCATTTCCACGACCAATAAACCACGTGTTCTAGAGGATCCTGATCTTCAGGTCATCTCTCTCACCGGGCTGCAAGCGTCTTTTCTAATACTGCTGAAGGGTTAACAGATTGTTATGGATAAAATTACTGAAATAGCTACTCATTGTGATTGCAGGGATGTATGGGATTGCTCCACCATCCTTGAAGGATCCATTTCGTGTATCTATGCGACTGCTGGGAGCACAGAAAGTGCCAAACCTGCTCTGCCCCTCCGCCTGGCAGTGCTTGGTAGCAGTGGATTCAGAGCACAGTTCCCAAAACCTCACAGTAGGGAATTGTGTGACATCAGGTACTGAATTGATGGCGCCTGAGACTTAGGCCATTCAGGACTTGGAAAAACCATACTATAAAGCCACAAGTTGATTATCCACATGCATGTTCCTGCACTATTTTATAGAAAACATGGAAAAGATAATAAACATATTTTTAATATATTACTGGTCTCTAAATGGCATTCTTCATACCTAGTTCTTCATTTAAATTGTCTTTTTGACAGCAATGGTGAGCCAGATAATGAGCAACGATGTTGCTTTTGGTGTATTTAACGGAACCCGTGGCATTGAAGTACATTCAGATGATTAAAATTTCATATTAATACCATGGAAATATCTCAAGACTGTCACTTTCTTTGCTTGAAAGTCTAAAATATATGTTCATTTTAATTTGGTTACTCAATCTGTTTGGTCTCTTCAGGGTTTGGCAGTGTGATTGAATTGCTCCTTGCAGCTCGGAGTGCCACTGGCAAGATGCTTTTGTGGCAAAGGCTGAAAGAAACTTACCCAAGCTCAAACTCTTCCTGGTAAAGCATTGGAAGGTGTCAGAATCCATCTTCTTAAGACTAATGGAAGCATCTGGTGATGCTGCTGCTTCCTTTTGGCTTCCCACATGGGAGTTGTGCCCTTACAGGAATCTGGTCCCTGCTGTGCAGAAAGGCAGGTATAAAGAACTGAAGTCTGTGTTTTAATGTGAGCCAGGCCATACAGCTGGACAGGATAAGTTTTGTGCTGGCAGCAATCAGTTCGCCTTAAAACATTTTTTAATCTTGTAGTGAAGATGCAAAAACACTGAGGAGTTTCTGAAGAGTAGGTGGTTTGTACAGCTGCAACATCTCTTACTGGTTTTGACTGTAGATTAGCTGTTTTTTTCTCCAAATATTCCGATATTATTTCACTCATTTCCTTTTCTCCTTCTCCTTGACTAGTCATCTTAACAAATTCCTTGAATAATGTAACAAAGATTTCTATTTA
Source organism: Phylloscopus trochilus trochilus (assembly GCA_016584745.2). Taxonomy (NCBI): domain Eukaryota; kingdom Metazoa; phylum Chordata; class Aves; order Passeriformes; family Phylloscopidae; genus Phylloscopus; species Phylloscopus trochilus. The sequence goes on along the minus strand of WQNJ02000007.1, from coordinate 55,138,442 downwards.
GTCTGTTCCAGAGAGGAAATTTTCCTCTGCTATAATTCTTAATACTGTTCTTGGATGCTGTAATGTTTGAACTTGTCCTCCTTGCAACAATCAGAATAGTGGTTTATCCCACAGGAATGTAAAGAGCAAAACCTTTCCATAATCTTTAGACTCCTACATAGATAGACATCTCATAATGGAGGGTGATGGATGAAGGGGTTCTGCTGGATTCTTGATGCTTCTTGACAATGGCACTTTAAATGTCACAATCCCATTGACATCTCTCATTTCTAAAAATCAGAACCAAATCTGATAAACTAGTGATCTCCTATCTCTTTTAGCTTTCTTCTTTCTGCTTTAGCTTCTTGTCCATCTTGGGTTTAGCTTTGAAGACTTTGCCTATACGTGTTCTCCTCCCCCAAGAGACTCTTAAATTAAGTGAGAGATATTTTCTCCATTGAACCTCAGTTTAATGCTTTTACTCAGAAGTCGTATTTCTCACACTTCTGATTCTGATGTGTTTCTCCCTGTGTACCTTCTGCATGGACTCAAAAAAAAAAAGGAAATTCAGCCACTTTTCAAGACGTTTATACTAGCACTGAGGCAGAACCTGTCTAGAATGGAACAGCAGCTTAGGGGTTGTGAATGTCTGACACAGATATCCTGTGGAATCTGGATATGTGTATATCCTGAATTTCCCTTCCTAGGATTAGGGCTAGGGGTCAGTGGTATGAGTTAGGGCCAGGATTAGCTAGTGTTAGGATAAATATTAGGATTAGGGATTAAGTTTAGAGTTAGTGTTAGAAGTTAGGGGTTAGGGATTAGGTTTAAGGTTAGGGTTAGATTAAAGGTCAGGATCAGTGTTAGGGTCAGAACCTGGGTTTGGGTCTGGGGTTGAGTTATGGTTCTGATCAGGGTTGCTGTTGAGTTAGGATTTAGAGTTAGGATTTTGTCTTTCTTTCATTTGGCAGAGAAAACTGTCATTTGCTTTAAATTCAGGTTGCTAAATACTGGTGTTTATGTCTTCATAATTCATTTTTTGGGTCAGCTCCAGGCTGTAGGCAGTAAAAGTGTTTTTCTGTTGGGTTAGGGAGGGCTGTGGAATTACTGTGTAATAGCATATCCTGTGAGCAAGTTACCTGTACCAATGGTAAGTTTACTTATAAATCCTTGTCCAGCTCAGATCAAGGAATGTTTGGGCATAGAAGTTGACTAAAAGGTGCCAGTCAAGCATGTGTAGACAGTATGGTGGCCATGATTTGTTAGCCAGTGCTCATTTGGAATTATTAATACAAGATATTAAGAAAGTTACTGGGAAGAAAATCAGCTTCTATGAATGTACTTCTTGAAAAAAAGAAGAGAGACCCCAGTAGTTCTGTTTGGCATGTCTGCAGCCTTTGTTCATTCTTGCCCCTTGGAGTTTATCACCTCATTTATGCTGATGTTGCAGAAAGTAGAAGTGTATATATATGTGATCAAAATATCACTGAGGGATGATCTAAACGCTTTAAAACAGGTGGCAAATTACCTGCACTTCATTTGGTATTGATTGCAAAAGCATTAATCATGTTGAATTCTTTTGCTATTATGCATTTGGATGTAAAAGATCCTTCCATCTTAAGACAGGATAATTCTAAGGGTAAATAATCTAAATACCATCCTGATTGGGTCTCAGAGCTCTATACTCAAAACACAAGTATACAGAAAAGGAGGAAGAATGAGCTTTAATTTATTGGTGTTTAGCAGAACAGCCATAATTGTTTTTCCTGTCAGACTAAGCTGTTCATCCTCTCTGCTGATATGCAGGCTGTACACTGTTTTCCTTTCCTGGAGTCTGTTTTTATTGGGATGCACCTTCATGTAGATGGCAGGAGAGAGGTGTGAAGGTATTATACATGACTGCGCAGCATGCTCCTATTTCCTCCTGTTAGCCAAGAACAACTAATTGGCAAGGCTGTTTTGGCAGAAGTTTCTTACTCAGAAGTAATTTCAAATAAAAAGGAACGATGTAACGCAGCCCACCTCTGTCTCAGGGCCCTTCTAGTGAACCAAGAATATCCCTTTACGTTCAGAATAATCACCCCTTTCCTGAAAAACTTAGGGTTCTGAGGATGGTACGCAAGTTGCAGTGTACATGCTGTGTACATGCTTGCCCACTGGGGAGCAAATCCCTGAATGGCTCATTCCTAAACCTCATGCTGGTTTATCTCTGAGTGGAATGAAGTTTGGCCCTGCTGAAACATGACCATGCAAATGATACCAGTCTCCAATTCTCAGTGGACAAGTGCATGAGAGGACAGGCCTGTGCAGCAGTTTTCCCAGTGTCCTGTTGCTCGGTCTCTGCAAGAGTCAAAAATGCCATTTTTAACCATCAAGAAACAGAAGCGGTGCTGTTTTTAAGAGCAAAAATTCTTCAGAGCTGTAGAAATACAAACTTAAACCTGTTCTTTGACTGGCTAGCATACACCAGGTAGCGCACTGAGCCTGTGTGGACTGACAGGATATCAGATTTATGTCCTTTCCATCCTGTCACACCTCTGTTACTGCTGCTTTTGTTCGCAACACATTGTAACAACACAGATCGTCAGGCGACAGCAGGTATAAGCCATAGCTTGACATTCTTGAAAAACTGACCTGGGATATCCCAAGGGAAGATATTTATGTCAGCAGTTGAGGCACTTCCAGCAGCAAACCACTATTAGAAGTGCATGGGCCAAGTATAGCTTTAGCTTTATTGCTTCATACATAATCCCAAGGAGAAAGTGCACTAGGCTCTCTCTTATGTGGTTTCTGATTTGTCACTGTTTTTCTTCTCAAGTTTTGAATAAAGCAGTTCTCAAACTTATCACCAACACCATTAAGCACATTTAATTTACAAATATTGTCCAGACAACCTGTTTATTAGCAGTCAGACTCCAGTAAACTCAGCAACTAATTAATTTAATGTTTAACTTCAACAATAGCAATTTAAACTCTTGGTTTATATGGGTAATACAGTTCAGGCAGGATGCAGGTCAATTAATTGGGACATGCCAACAGCTGTAAATGCTCTGACATAGTTAATGTAGATAATTTTGGCAGTAGCACTGCTTTAGGTGTGTCTAAGCAATTATTGTATCTTCTTTTGGCTCATATACTTGCTGGTGTGAGGTATCATTTAAACTAGCGATGCTAAAACAGACTTGGGTTATTGAGTTTTGTACATAGACTTTTTGACTCTTGACCCAAATTTGCTGTGAATTTGCTACTGAGGCATATATGTACGTAGTACAAGCATTGGGAAGTGGTGCCATGAATCACATAGCTGTTTACTGTGTTTTAGCCTTTTCTTAGCCACTTAGAAGCTGGAGAAAAAAAGATAAACTTGGTATTTTGTGGCTACAATTGAAAGAAAATACCCTGGATGAGCTGAAAAAGCCACAAAATTTTCCTATTCTTCTGCTGTATCTGAAGGTGCTTCCCCTCTTCATTAGCTCATTGAGGTTTCTAGAGGGTTGCTTGCTCTTTCCCAGATTCTGAGACAGCAAATGAGGCAAAGCACAGGTGTGTCGAGCCTGTGTGTTGTGAAAATGTTTCTCATTTTCTTTTGAGAGCATTTGTCCATGGATTTGGTTTGGATTTTTTAGGGTAGTAATAGGAAACAGCGGGCATAAAAGTAGCTGTCTACAGAGCTGTCACCTCACATGCTTCACATATTGTCACCTCATCTCCTGGCACTTGAGTACAAGGGAGGGATCTGACTTCATCAAGTTCTTGTAGATTTGCTTTTCCAAATAACTAAAGAGAGATATTAGCTCAAAATGTCTCACTTGGGAAAATGAGATTATAAGGCACGTTTGAACTCTGCATTCCCAGATATATTGATCCTGTGGGATGTTCAGGGTGAACTTCCTGATGCATGGTACTGAAAAGAAACTTCAGGGAAGATTAAAGACCTTATACTGGGTTTCTTAGTTCACTAAGGAGGAAAAGAAGTGGCACAAAGAACTATTTGGGGAAATAAATTTAATTTACTGCCAATCAATCACAAAGCAGTAGAATAGCAAGTAATAAAACCAAAATGAAACATGCATTTCCACCACTCCCTCTTTTTACCAGGCTCAAGTTCACTCCTGACCCAGCAGGCAGCACAGCAGGATAAGGAATGGGTGTTGTGCTCTTCTCACAACGCTTTGTCTCTGTTGTTCCTTTCTCTCCGTGCTGTTCTTCTTCTTCAGAGTGAGGTTCCTCACACAGGAGTCAGTCCTCCGTGGCTGAGGACCATTGAGGGGTCCTGAAGGTGCACAAGTCCACAGGACCTCCTGAGGTACATCTGTGAGTCCTGAGAGAACTGGTCAAGGAAGTGGCTAAGCCACTGTCCATCATATTTGGGAAGACATGTCAGACTGATGAAGGTCCCATTGACTTGAAAAGGGGAAATATCTTGTTAGTGCTGTGAGGAGACATTGCAGAGTGCACTCTTATTTTATAGATGCCATTGGATTTAAGTCAGGTAGAGATGTAATGAATATTTTAAATACAGGAAAAGCTTATAAGAAAATTCAGTCAAGAGATGCAGGGCCAAAAGAACCAGATTGAGATGATTCAGTTCTCTTAGCAATATGTTTATTTTTGGAAATAAGTAAGCTGTCACTTAAGTTTTGGTTAGAAATATACACTTTATTTGATAAACAAGTCATCATTCATAGCCAAAAAAGCTCAAAAATACTTCTCTATGAAAATTGGAGTTCTCCGTGAAAAATTGAGACACTTTATGAGAAGCAATTTCTTGTTGGTAAGACACATATTTTGACTGAATTTTTATTAAAAGAAAAATAAAAAAGGATTACGTCCCTCATGGCCTTTGAGTCTGAACGCAAAAGGTGAAAAACCTGAACATTAGGAAAGCCAAAAAAGGGAAAAAAGATGCAGAGGATGATGAAAGAAACTGAGTGGAGGTGAGTAGCGCATGTCAGGTTGAGAAAGAAAGAACTTTCCTCTGTATTTTGCCTTATTCTGACATATATTTCACTTTTAGAATAGAAGATCTGAGCCATATCTTCCTCATGATGTGTATGGTATAAAACAAAAATTCAGCTCAATTCAGAAGAGAACAAGTCAAACTTTGCAATGAGAATGTTTTTCCTGGTAAAGTCTGCTGTTGGTTGCCTGCATCTATGGAAGAAACTTCAAGCACCTAAGTTGATTGCACATTGTGACTGTAAGCAAATTGCAAACAGCCTGAGCAATCCATGCGGAGGGTACATGGTTAAAAAAAAGTCTTTGGACATAGATGATGGAAGCAAACTTGCTCTCATGAGCAATTATCCTGCTGATCAATTTCCTCTAGCCAGAGAAGCCTCATCTGGGAATCATATTTATGTCCAGATTGGTTGGTTGGTTTGTTTATTTCATCAGAAAATGTTCATCTGTTCCTTACAGCTTTACAGGTAGTGTAAGGCAACAGATTTTTTTTTCAGCCCACACTACTTCCCTGGGTAAAGAGAGAGTTTGTAATTGTTATGGTTGATAGCGTCTTCCTATTTGATGTCTATGTTAGGTCGTTCAGGTTTTAAAAGCAAATTATATTTGCAGTGTTTTCTGTTTTCCATGGGAGTTGCCACCTGCTAATGAATCCTGCCAAAGGACTCTCCATCAGTCAGAACTTAGTCTAACCATGACACTTCAAGGTGTCCAGTTTCCAAGAGCCCAGAAAAAGATCTGTGGTCTGTCCCATACATATTGTGTGTATACATATATACACACACAATTCTTATTTTTTATATATATCTAGTAACATCCATTGAGTGAACTCCATCGAGTGGTTAGAGAGGTCTTGCTGGAATGGAAACTTACATACAAAACAACTGGTTCCTGGTGGAGCAACCTGCCCATGCTGGATACTGGTCATGAATGGGTAGTAAGAACAGTCCAAGAAGCACAATGAACTCTTCATCGTTAGTTTTCCAGAGCTGCAAAAGTTCTCTGAGATCGCTGCATTCTATCTGACTGCCAGTGTAGTGCATAAGCTAAACATACAGTGCTGGGCTATTTGATACATTAAGTGCAAAGACGTGATCAGAAGAATGGACGTTGAACCCAGATCTGAGCAGGGCTTTTAAGGGAATTGAGAAATGAAGAATTGTAATTGGCATCTGTCATTTGGGTTATTTTTCCTGGGTTGCTAACGAGATGAGAGACAGACTGCAGAATGGCAACAGACATCTTTGAACTCAATATCTTGGAGATGATAGTGGTTCTTTTCCCCAGAAGATGACATTTCTATTATCTAGGCCACCAAAAGGTGTGACTGTTCTTTTGGAGCTCTTCCTCCCAGGCAGAACTTCCAAGCAGTATTTAAAACTAAAAGTACAGATGTATCTGTTTGTAACAAATACTCTTTTCTCTCTTAACTTTTAATGTTTTATTAATGATTGAGAAATAGTTTAATTCACCCATTTTCACACAAGAAGCACCAATATGTAGATGAAGTCTTTGAGAACTGTCTAACATTGAAAATTCGATCAGGCTTTTATATGTTTTCCAAGTTATAAGAAACAACCACATACAAACTGGGGAGCCAACCTCAGACACATTGAAGGCTGGAGATTTTAAAGGGCTTCACGTTGGTTTATTATAGAAGAGGAAATTCCATCAAAGTGGGATTTGATGTCTTTTTTATTGATGAGTCAGCAAAAGAAACTCCAGCCAAGAACTACAATGTGAAAATGGAAAGGTACATGATTAATGAAGTTTCCTGACTTTGATGAAGCAGAGGGAACTATCTCACAACAGAGGCACTATCTCACTCACCACCTCTACACTACAGCAATATTGCTATAGTCCTTGAGCTTCCCAGGAGTTGGGAGTTGATTTCAAAGCATCACATCAACACTTGAAACCTGAAATTCAGAAGGCCAGAAGACCAGAGTACTGGGACTGATTGAAGCCACTTTCCTCTTCTGCTACTGCTTTCTGGGAGGAGAGATGTCCCAAGCTCTCTATATACCTATGACTGTGGCCTTCCAATGGCTCATGTACTGAAACATCTCTAAGACTGATGTTTTCTTGTAGTGAGAGGGCAAGCAGCTATAAAATACCTTCACAGTTTCATGAAAAATCTTCATCTGGCTTTCTTCAGTTGCCTCATCTTGCCCTTAATTTACTGTTGAGGGTGAAGGACATAGCAGTGTTGTTTATTTATTTATTTATTCATTTATTCATTTACATATCATTCTGGCTAGCAGGTTGTGGTTATCTGGAATACATTTCCCCCTATGACAGACACTTTTAATTTATTTGAGTGAGTGATCTCTCCTTTCTGACACTTTTGCTGTTTGAAAAATATGATGCTGTGTGATTGAGGAGGCAATGTAATTAGCCGTGGTACAGCCAGAATCACCAGATTTTTTTAGCTTTACACAAATGCAACTCTTCCATTTTTGGACCTATACATCTCTCTACTCCAGTGATAAGTCTAAGTTTTGCCTTGGTTTGCTGGGTTTTTTTACAAAACTCAGGATTGCTGAATACTGGAATGTCACAAAAATATTTTTTTCTATATGTTTCTGTAGTGCAACAACCTACTTTGTGTTACAGGACAGGAAAATCCCCTAATTTTTAATCATTCCTTTTTAATCAGAAAGTTTGACCGATAAAGTTTGAAAGAAAAGATGTGTTATTCTATTCAGTGTTTCACAGCTGGAAGAGTAAAATAGGCAGAACTCCTGTGCTACCAACACAAGTTTCTAGGTGGATAGAAATAAGGGTGTAATCACCTTTACCCTCGTAACCTCCTGACTGGATTTCTCATGCTTCAGGCTACAACACTGTTCTTGTCCTGACAGAAACATGCCTGCAGCTACTGCTCAGAAACCTGCCTCTGCCATGAGGCTGGACAAGAGCACTTTGTGATGAATGCATTATAAAAGCAGGAAACTTAATAGGACAAAAACATTTTAGGGTCTGATTAATCTAGGTAAAGAGTGAAGTAAGGGGAGGATGTTGAGGGGGACTAATCCATTTCAGTGAATATGCAAGACAATATTGCTGAAGTTGATGGAGACAGCTTTATATTTAAAGAGATTGGGATTCAGAACACCTTTTGTGACTTATTAGGCAGAGAAAATTATTACTGCCCATTAAAAAATTACACTTCACACAAAATGGAAGATCTGATTAGTGCACCTCAGAGTGGTTAGCTTCTAAAATTATAAAATGAATGAATACATGAAATATTTAATTCCATACATAAATATCTGTTAATAGAAATTAATTACTGAATGCAATAAAATTCATTTATTGCACATAGAGGACCAAATGTTAAACATGAGATGAAATAAAAATGTGAGCATTTTCCTTGCTTATGTGTAACTGGTTTGGTTATTGGTTGAAAATTTTTGCTACTGTATAAACAACGTAGATCAAACTCAGTGATAAGATAAGCTCTCTCTGTATTTTCAGTGTCTTTCAAATGGTAAGTCCTTGTTCATGGAGAGGGTCACCTGTAGGTGCAATTGATCTCAGCTATCACTGGGAGTGCAAGAAGTTAATGAAATAAAATATATGCTTGAGACTTTAGAGAACTGTAAAACCTGTGCTTCCATCATAATGAATTTTCAGGCTATTGGACTATGAGAATAAGTACATCTGCAGCTTTTGCAACTGTCCCAGATAAACAACACTCTCATATGTTGATTTTTGGTGCATTGATCCGCTGATCTGGCAAACACATATTTGATATGCCATGATTTAAGTTGAGCTTGTCTTTCAGCCAACTCCTGTCACTTACACTGGATTTACTCGCTTCATTATTGTGCCTCACCTTGTCTCTGAGTCTTCCTCTACTGTGTGAAAACTTCCTCTGTGTCCATGCTGGCAGGCCATTCACTGTCCTAAACTTGTCAAGCTGCAGCTTCTGCTGACAGTTGTTTTCTCCTCCTGATTTGAGCTTCTGGTGCACCTGCTTGACAGCAGAGCATGGCAAACTAAAACAGCCTGACTCAGAATAAACATTACTTAGCAACAATCAGTGTGTTATCAGTATTCTCATAGCAAAGCAAAAACATGGCACTGTACCAACTAGTAGGGAAAATATTAAGAAAACCAGCTCCATTCTGGCTGAAAATGTATCCAGATGAATGTTCCCACCTTGCAGCCTGAGGCTTCAGCAAATCCAGCTAGTTATGGTAATCAATTAAAGAAAACAGCGTATTAAATCACACAGTATTATAACTCTGTGCAACTCATTCTATTTAAAACATACTTATTTAAGCTGAGCAGCTGATATCTCTCAACAGTAGATGGAAATGTGCAGGAATAAGGTAGTATTCTTTTAAATAGTTTAAACCAGGCAGTGCTAGTTAATGTGTCCTGTGAAATGTTGAGAGGCATTGGTAGGAAACGCATGTCCAGCTGTATTTAATTAGCCATGTTATTTGGAATTCATCTGTGCTACTGCCATTCTTTTACTGTGTTTAACAAAACTACTGGAGGTGAAACCATATACAGAGGTCTAACAAAAACAATTGATGCCTGAAGCTACTCGACATGCAGGGAAATAGCTCATTTTCAGGAGAAACAGGATTACAAAAAGACTGCTCAGGGAAAATGGACTTACTGGGGGGTGGTCCATCCACTTCTGAAGTAGACAGCAGAGAAAGGCTGTGAATGCTGTTAGTCATTAATAATGTAAATGATAAGAAACGGTGATTTGGGTGGGTGGCAAAAATTGGTAATTTAACAGCTACTTTTAAGCTTGAGGGTAAAAACTACTTAAATTGTAGAGAGTACTTTTCCAACGGTCTGCTGCCCAAAGCCTTGGAGGTCCCCTTTATAATGAAATCCATAAAAAGAAATGGTTTCTGTGTGTCTTTTGCTTAAGAAAGCTAAAAAACCACTGCTGATTTGGATGGTATTTGAGTAATTTTCCAGGTTCATCATCAGCCTCTGCAATCTAGAATAGATAAATTATTTGTCTTACTGGCTGGTGGCAATCATTCCTGAAACTTACCCAATTAAAGTCTTTCTGAAAGTGTCATAACATACTTCCAGTCACTGTCTTCAGAGGACATCTTTGGCTATACCTATGAGATAGCCTTTGAGCTGTTGCATGAAGTCCTTGTTTGAGTGATACACACCAAGTACCACAGGATGCTAATAACCTCTGTTAAAATGATGCTGTATAATTGTAAACTAGCAGCAAAAACCCTGAGAAGCACCAGAAAGTTTTTTGCAAGTTACAGGCATGAAGCAAATGCGAACAAATCCTCATTTTTCCAAGGTTTGGTTGTGTTCTGTGGTAATGCCATGTTCAAAGGCAACTTGAGCAACTCATTTAAGCAAACTTTTTGACATAATCTCAATATAAAACCTCTGCTGCGAGGGTTTTTTTTCCTGAGAATGATTAATTATTGTCGTGATATATAACTTAAGAGTGTTACATCCTAGAAACAAGCTGTCATGGCAGAGAGTTGTTCTGTGTCCATGGTCTGCCTTGTTGAGGCTAAGAAACCAAGAAACTCAGAACCCTTGGATGACAGATTTTCCCATAGGAAAGTTTGCAGTGATTCTCATACATGCTTAAAGCAATCAATGCTTGAGATGAGTGGTCATACTGAAAGTCCTATAAATATTGCTTTCCAAATTTCTTGCCTCCTCAGAGCACCACTGAGCTTCAAACCACAGGCAAGGTTTGAGGCTAGTTTTCAAGGAAAAATTTTCCCACTCTCTCTGACTACAGTTTATGAATTGCTAGTCTGAAACCTTAATGCAGTGAAGGGACAACGTGTATTGACTATTGCCTTCTGACAGGCATGAGGAGGTTTGGGGATTCGTCTTGGGGTAGTAACAAATTTGGGTGCCAGGTAACAAGAAAATCTGGTGGGAGGTGCCCTTGTGGGACTTGAGCCAGGGACAGCTGAGATATTTTGCTTGAGGGTGATTAGGGACTGATTAACCCACAGATACTGTGGTGTTCATTGAGGCTGGCAGCAAATGTTACATGTATTTAAAGTTGCTCCATTGTTTTTCTGGGAATGGCCAGGTACTCTGTGGCAGAGAATGTTAAATCCACTCCTCTGAAGCATTTAAACAATGTATGGTTTAATTGTACTAAATGTCCATTCTAGATACCCTGCAGAATTGTCATCCAATTCTTTCAAGCGGTGACTCTTGCAGGCAATGGTGATATAAGACCTGTTTTCCCATACTGATAAAATGGAAATGAAACTTGTAATACAGTTTCCTGAAAGAAATGCTATCAAAATTTTCAGTTAAATGTCACATTACTGCAAGTGGTGGAAAGGTATATTGAGGCAATCAAGAAATTTATACTGTGTTATTGGAAAAAAATAACTTACATTATAATGCAAACTTCTTATTACTCTATGTAAATTTATTGTGAGCAGTGATTTTACAGCATATTATTTCAGATCAGGTTTCAGTTACACTGAAACTTAAGGGGTTTATTATAAAGAATGTGAGGAAAAGGATTTGATTAAACCTGAAGTGAGATAGGAAATGGCTTTCCTAGCTGGAATGAATGTCTGCAGGAGGGAACCAACTGCCAAAACACTGTGAAAGATCTCTCCCTGGAGTGCCAGAAACTCAGGGATTAGCATGGTTACCCAATTGCCTTGTAGGAGACTTGATTTCAAACTAGGTTTTGACAGGCTTGTCAGGTGGAAAAAGACCAGAGATGGCAGAAGCTAGGTTTTAAACCTCAATTTTTCTTTTTTTTCCTCTTCTTTTGCTTGTTCGTTTTACTTTTTCAAACACCAAGCAACCCTATATCCTCTTTTCCTCCTTTTGAATGCATTCATAGTTCTGTCCTGTTTAAGTGAACTAATAGCTTTGGAGAGGGGAGTTATTTTAAACTATTTTTACTAAAGAACTCACAGCAACTGGGCTATAAACCTGCTTGTTAAAACATGACATGATATGAATCAAGAACCCACTGACAGGGTCAATGAGTGAGGATATGGCCATGCTGATCTTCCTGAAGTTACAGTGCAACCATGACCACTGAAGAGTGGATAATTGATGTCTGGCCTTAAAATCTGAGGGATTTTAATAACAAAGTTGGTCTTAGAGAATTAAGTAATTGAGAAAAGAATGATAGAGCTTCTGCTATCAAAGGACTTAATATAGATATGCCTGTTTAACTGCTTTAGGAAGTGTGCAGACACAAAAAATAAAAATCCATGTGGTTTTAGGTTGTTCAGTTCACTGGATGATGGTTTGAGACTTGGAATTTGAATCCCAGAGACATTGAGAGGACTCAAAATGCTGGTAAATGCAGCAAGGATCCCCATAAGTGGCACTGGGATGATGCCAGCTTTTGAAAAGAGGTTGTTTTATAAGAGATACTGTTGCTGACACATAAAAATAACTGCTAAAGGCACAGAAGAAGAAATAAGGTTCTGACTACTCATACTAACCATGGAAATGCAAACCTCACAGACCTTCTGGAGGTGGATTTCATCCCTTTCTTAGCCCTCAGGTTTGTCTACTTTCTTCTGGGATGACTTTCAGATCAGGACGGCTAAAAGGACTGCGTATTGGAAAGGTTTATTCTTGCACAGTGGTTTGTATTACAGGGATAAAGCTATGCATATCATGGTTTCATGTCAGCTAAAAGTCCTCTGATCTAATGCCATTCTTTTCTCTGAATCTGGAAATTATGATCTTTGTCATGTCTTGTTAGAGAGCATGAAATTGTATTTGCAGATACTTATGCACAGTATAATAGCACTCTGTTAGCAAAATGTAATGAAATATAGATCCCCTCTCACACCCTCCCTTTATCGTGAAATGGACTCAGCAAATTCAAGAGTAAAAAGAATGTCAGGCCATTTCACTTTCAGTTGTCTGCTTCTTAAACTTGGAAAACAACAGCCATGTATGATTTTATTAACTCCCTGTAGGTAACATCTATGAGAGGCATTTCTTATATTCATACCTAATACAACATGTAAAATAAAACTCAGTGAGGGATGATTAAAACCACCTCTTTCTTGCAACCAGCTGCCCTGCAGTTTCCTGCACATCCCAAATGTGAGAATGCCAAATACCACAAAAGAGAAGTACTGTGTAAATGGCATGAAGCTGAGTCAGGGGAGGATTAGGTTGGATATCAGGAAAAAAGGTTTTCCAACTAAAGAGCTAAAAGGCAAGCATTGTGTGTTAACAGATTTAGACCATACTTTTTGTGTCTGCAATGAGAATGAGGAGGAATCCAAATTTTATTTCACTTTTATTGTTTGGGCCTGTTTAAAGTTTTTTTGCTAGCTCTTCCTTTTTTACAATCACATATCATAGCATGAGTGCAGTGGCATCACTAACTTCCACTTCCCTGATTCAAGACTTCCTTCACTGCAGCTTTGGAGGCATGCTGGCAATTCGGGCTGCATGTACTGACACAGCTGCATTGCAGATAAACAGTATCATACATTTCTAGATGTACATAGTAGCCATAATGACCTCATGTCTGAGTTTGTCCTAGAATTTGCATGTGAGATTCAACTAAAATTTAGAGATGACTTTTGCTCCCTCTCCCTTCCTACTTCAAAGAGATGTGTCTCCACAAAGAATGAACAATTCTTTGAAGTAGTTTTTTGAATTCTCAAGCATGTCACACTTCTGAAGAAGAAGAAATGACATTGAAAAAGATCGCAGCAAAATAGTACAATCTATCACAGAATCATCAACTTTATCAGAAACTTGCAAATCTTACTCTGGTAGTTAAACATTTACTCCAAAACTAGAAAATAATGCTTCAAGATTGAACCCTTCAACATTCAGTCTGTGTCTGAATTGTTCAGCAATTCGTTGTTCAATATTTAGGTCCCTTGCTTTGTAGTTTGTTGTTTTTCTTTTCTCCAAGAGGAAGATCTAAAGCACCCTTCTTTTTCAAAGGTAAAAATCTTCACACAATACACAGAAGGAATGGAAACTGAAATCCTTTGCTCAATTGTTAAATGTGTAGAATTAATAAAAGATGAAGTATCTGCTTATCTGAGCCTCATGTAATTACTGTCTATGTTGTTTCCCTTATGGCAGCTGCTTAGAGGATTAAAATTTGTTTTTATTAGAAATTGTGGCATTAGTTACTAATTATGTCGGGTGTCAGGGGTTCGGGTTGGACATCACACTTTGGATGGAACTGCAATCAGATTTCAATTCATTTTTCATGTTTGATTTTCTATTTGAGGGTCACACAGCAAGAGTGTCGTAAAGTGATACAGGCATTGGAGCTTCTCCTGAGCCTGGATTGCCACGTTCCCCCCAGTCTCTTGCAGACCAAGGCACATTTTTTTCTTACAGTTGACATGTGATAATTTGCATAAGAAATAAGGACATTTGCTTTAAGACTGTGTCAACTCCACATTCCCAAAATAACCTTGAAAAACAACCCGTATCTGTCTCATTTATGTTGGTGTAGAACAAGGACTGTGGTATTAAAACAGATGAAACCAGAATCTGCCTCTTGGCATGGGAAGAAATGTTAGGGCTTTCTCATGAGTTTTGCAAGTTGTTACAGAAACTGTCCTTCAGAGCATAAGCTGACCTTTTTCCTTGAGAAATGTTTATACAGCATATGACTTATATAAAAAATTATAGCTACAGCGAAATTGTGCACAGAGCTATTAATTTGGTTGAATGTCTAGTAGACAACAATAAATCTAGCTGACATTATGAGACCCTGATAATAGTCCTTGTTGATGGGTTGCAACAAAAAGGTTTACAGGCTTCTTCATTAGTAAAAAGTCACTTAACAAATAAAGCTAAGTAAACTTGATGCTTGATTCTGTTCTACTCAGGTAATTGTGCTGTGTGCTGCTCACTGTGTCTGTTCATTAAAAAGGGAAAGAAAACAGGGTTCAAAGCCCATTTTACAAGCCAGTGCTTATTTCTGTGGAAGTATCCATACACCTGTGAGCAAAACAACTTTCTCTGAAAAGGTTTGTTGACTCATTTCTTTCATCAGTAACAACAGCAACTGTACACTTCATTTGCACAAGAAGTTTCACGTTTTAAGACTGCTGAAAACACCTCATTATACTTCTCTGTAGAATGGCTCTGGATGTTGATTGTGTCTGTTGTCTTGAGGAATGAAGTAATTTTCCAAGATGGTGATAAACTTGGTGTACAAATTTGCTCAAGACCTACACAACATGGAGGAGTATTTGTGTAATTATTTCCACAGCTGGGACTTTTTATATTTGCTTCAGTTTTTCATTGCAGTTCTCTGTTTTGCTCAGCCAATGCTGTGAAGCAGCTGGGGCATTAGAGATGCTACATGAACTAATTTTTTCATTTTTTCACTTTTTTATCTTTTCTCCAGTCGTTCCCTCTTTGTCCCACCTTTGTATCAATGCTTGTGCAATGATTTCAGTTAGTGCATATCCTGCAGAGAGGCAACTGCTGCTTTCATCAAGTAAAACTCCGTAGTACTTTGGTTTGTGAAAGCATCTGAATGCCATCACTTGATACCAGGACTTAGCTCTTTCTGTTAGGGAGCTGTGAGGAAGCAAACCTCCTTGTGCCTGGAGTGCAAAAAGAACTAGAATTGCCACAGCAAATGGCTGTGGAGTCTGCATCCTTGGATAGAGTCCAAAGCCATCTGGACACAGTGCTGAGCAAGTGGCTCTATATGGCCTGCTTGAGTAGAGGGGTTGGACCAGAAGACCTCCAGAGGCTACAGTTAGGAGAGACAGAAAGAAAATGTTGGACATATTTATAAAAAATATATATTCATATACACAGGCTCAGGTAAATCTATATACACTTCTTTTCTTCTTTTTTTATTCATAGGATCAACAATATCCCACATTGTGATAAATGAGTAGAATAATTAGCAGGATATCTTAGCATGCTCCTGGGTTTAAATATCTGAATGGTTATCTTGCCAGTGATCTCAGTGATTTTAGATGATGAAGTGCAACTTTGGAAGTCTGACACTTGAAGAGTTTTGGATTTACTTTTGAAGGTATAGGTTCTAGAATGTTTGAAATGTTACTTCTTCAAATACATGGCCTTCTTTCAACTGAAAAGGAGTTTTTTATTTAGTAATTACTACAGAGACAGCTAAAAACATTACAGGAAAAAAATCCCCAATATTATTTTCTGTTCTTTGTGGACTGTATGACAATAAGAGGTCATGCTCTCATTCCAGAATCTCTCTTGTTGTTGGCAACACTGTATTCACCACTGGCTGGAAAATGAGTATTGCAGGAGTCAAAATGGATGATGTCACTGCAAAATGTTTAGTGGTTTGAAGTTTTGTTACATTTGCTTTTATTCCTCCAGAAAGGAAATGGATAGGTGGTCACAAAAGTAGTTTGAGTTGCCATCTGAATTTGTGGGGAATAAAAGTTGGGCATCATTTGTGTCAGCTTTTTAGATTTCTGTCTAGAAGCTCACATTTAAATATATTCACTGCTGTGGGGAAAGAAACATACCTAGTTGGTCCTCATTGCAGTTTTTCACATCTCTGTGCAACTAAGACAACATAATCAGAGTAAATCACGGATTGCAGCGTTACTTTGATACCTTTGATTTTCTTTGGGATCACTCACAGGGTCAAATGCCAAGCCTAGCCTTGACTGACACAATATGCTGACTGGCAATGTCATAGAGTCTCACTGCGTTTGTTGGATTTGTTCTGACGGAAGTGAAGATACCTGAGACTAAAAATAAAAACATGGCTCTGCTGTAGCCTCCAGCCTTCTCAGTTCACTTCAGTGAGACACAGAATGTGAAGTTTTCAGTTGCAGAAGGTCAAACCAGGTCCTCCCCGTTACTCTCTTAGTTTGCATGATAACATAGCATGGCATGTTGCCACAACACAAAGTGAGATGCCTGCCTTTTTCTGTCACAAGCCTTATAAAACCCTTATGAAGAGAATTTTCTGTGTCTATACATCTCCATCTTTTATTCTTTCGAAACATTCCTTCCTTCAGCAAAGCAATGGATTTTAGATGAAAACATATGATAGGATTGTGGATGTATGGTAATATATACATGTGCATGAATGTATGAGTACATACATGTGAATTTATGTACTGTCATTTAAAGGAGTTTAATGTTTCCTGTTCTGCATTTTTCCCTGGTCTATCAGTGCTACAGACTATGGTGTGCTAAAGGCTGTAGAGTGACGCATATGTAAAGGTGACCAAGCTTTCTCCTTTCCCCTTTTTACATCTTAGCATGAATTCCTTAGATAAACCCTGGAATTAAAGATGTCTTGTCGATGGATTATTCTGTACTTAGTTGAGACAGCTCTGTTAACAAGTTAGGGGAAGTGTTATGAAAATAAGCCAAGGAAAAGAAAGCTTCACTGAAGTGGCTTGGTTGGTTGAGTTTTTAAAGAGATCTGGAGCTACTGGGAATTACCTAGGTACTTCTAGTAATGGGTGTAGGGGCACAGCATCTGTTCCATCCTCACAGTCCCAGCATGCACACCCTCTCTGTGCCTTGTGCCTGCTGGGTTTTGTAATGCTCAAACCTATCAAGGTGATCTGCTGCTTCTGCCCTTTAAGGAAGCTGAATATTTAACTCAACACTTCCACTGAACCTGACTACCAGCTCTGTGTCACTGCAGGACACATTTTTAATCAATCTGGTTTTTTCAGTGAGGAGCACTCCCTATTAAGTTTACAGGATGACAAGAAAAACAGATTTATTACCAAAGTTAATGTCAAAATTTCTGTGGAGTAAAGGAGCTATGGCTAATGCTATGATGAGGTATCATTAGTAGCATCAGTAATTGTAACTGCTGCAAATTTATAAATAGCTAAAGAATATCATTAAGTATGTGAATCATGAAGAGCTAGCTTAATTGTGTCTTGTCTTGTTATCAGATGAAGACAGCTCTTTGACTAATACTTAAAACCCCTTATCCATGAAATCCATCAGGATTTCATTATTTAACTCAAATATTTCAGTACTGGTGCAGTACAGATGCTGTGGTTCCTTCCTCTCATTCCTCTGCTCTAGGAATGTGAGCCTTCTTTTTATACATTAATATATGGATTATCTTCTGTTTTACGCAGACTCTCAGAAATCTTTCATGCCTCAGCTCCCAGCAGTATCCTTTGCCTAATTTTGTTTCATTCACATGAGAGGCTATGAATGTGGCTTGCAAACACCCTTCAAATGGGTGTCTTGATCTCAGTAGGATTTCAAAAAGAGACAAAGATGCAAATGTGATACCAAGGTTGTAATTTGCCTGACTACTATTAGAGGATACTTTAAGATTTTCCCATTGGCTTTGGGATTTATTGTGTACACCCTGCATTGCACTCCCAGCGAGGAAGTAGATTGCATGAACATTTACACTGCAAGTACAAAAGGAAATTTTAGATCTTTTCTGTGTACAGCAGTAGGTATGTGGTGATAAGCAGAGTCCAGTAATGAGTTTGGTTTAAGGTTGTATGTTAAAAGTTGAATTTCTAATGTATTTTGTTCCTTTTTTTCCTTTTTAATTTTTTTTTATATTTTAAAGCCTTTATTATCTTTAAATACACTTTCCAATGGTTTCTGGTCTTTGAATATCTGCTCTGAGATTAGGATATATCCTTATTATGATTATTCTTCATTTAAAAAAAACCCAAAAGATATGTGAAGGACAAGCTGGGGCTGCAGTTACACAGTCAGAAGTTACTGTGCGTGCTGTTTCACAATTACAATGTATTTCTTGAAATGCACTTGTCTCAAAGTTAATGTCACTGAGGCGTTACCACCAATACTGCAATTAAATCCAGTGACCATCCAAAATCTTGGTCAATGCATTTTAGAATTATGAAGCAAAAGCTGTGCTGCTGTCTCAGGACTGCATGCATGGAGGCTGAGCAGTCCTTTTAGATGGGACCCTTCTTTAAAACAACTTCTACCACCTAACCCTGGGCAAGTCAGTGTAGAGATTCATGGTGATTTAAACAGGAGGCATGAAAGGTCTCTCCTACAAATCAGCTTTACATCTCCCTGTTTATGAACTTCCAACCATGCATTGCCCTTGTGGTAAACAGACTCTGAAAAGAATCTGATGTTGGCAAATGAATTACATAAAGACAGTATCTGATGGTATTTTCCAGTCTCTTCTTTAAGCCTGGAAACACCACACTTCATGTAGTTTATTTGAAAACTTCAGAATGTTTTAACATGCAGTGTCTTCTCTAGATAACTAATGATGTTTACGATTCTGAATATTCATTGGTGGTGACACCTTCTGTGATGTCACTGTCAGGAGCTGAAGATAAGAAAAAAAGAAGAAAACCAGACAAGTTTCTTGTATAGACATTGTATTCCAGACACTGAGCATTTTGAATAAAATGTGCCCTTTGGTGTGGGAAGACAGAAAGGCTTCACACAACTAAATATTTTTTGTGTATTTGCACTAATGTCTGTATTTTGAATTTTTTCATAAAGCATGAAGAAATGGAACTCAAAGTTTCAAAAAGCTTGTGCTAAACGATCACTTAGTGTCAAAGACCACTTAGTTTCAAAGACTTAGTCTTTAAATACAACCATTGTTTCAAAGAAATGAGAATGATTATGTAATGCAGATTCAATTCACAGTAAATTAATTGGTAAACATCTTCCACACACATAGTGCCAGGTAAGAAGTGCTGACAGATTTTTTTGCTTTACTTGCTACAATATAGTTGTAATTTTACAATTTCTATATATTTAAATTTTGGTGTTTTTTTTTTAAAGCGACCGTAATCAGTATTTTTTAAATAATTCCTATGGAAAAAAAAGACAAAACATCAGGGACAAGCCTGTTTGGTATCAGCATGTAATCAAGACAAAGACTTTGTCTGCAACCTGAAAATTTTGGTGTTCTTCTTAACAAAACTTTTAGTGCTACTGACTTTAGTAGCAGAACTTCTTCTCTGCCTTCTCTTCCCCCAAGCCTGATGGTTTTTCATGCAAGCACAGCAAAACAGGCTCTGAGAAACTCCAAGCCCAATCAAAACAACACACTTGAGCATGCCACACCCCCAGCCTCTCTGGGAAGGAAAGGATTTCATGGGCTTGGCACTCATATGAATGTCCAATCTCCCTGCCTATTTTGAGAGCATATCTGTGCTTCACAGACAGCTGTCTGGATTTTGCTACAGATGCTCTTTGAAAGTAAAAAATGGGAGAAGCATATTTTAAAAGCTCCCAGTATCCTATCAAAGAATTTACAAGAATCTTGAATCTTGAGGATCTGAAAGCATTGCATGCATGCTAAAAAGAAATGTACCTGGTTAACTGTGAGCATTATTTTTAGATATTGGTACAGCAGACAAAGCAGGCATGAAGCTAAAGCACATGAAGAGTTAGATTTTTAAGAAGAAAACTTTGAAAATTAATTTGCACACTGTAAGTCTTCAATTTTTCAATTTAAAAATATGATTTCATTTGCACTACTTGTAATCTGATTCAGAATATAGAATTTAAGCTTCAAAGACTGGTATATCTTCAAAGAGCCTTAGAACCCAAAATTTCCACATCCTACCTCTAAGATCCAAGCTATTGTTATTCTCAGAATTACCAAGTCTGAAACAACTGTATCCTTTCTTCTTTCTCATATGTTTTCTCACTGATGGTGCAGAAGAATTGAAAGGCCTCTAAAGAAATTGCATGTTTGGGTTGTTGTGCTCCTTTTCCAAGCTGATGAATCTCATTCTTAAGCTGTTCCTGCTGCTAAAGCCTTTGCTCATCTTGTCACCATTTTGTCCCCTTTTTGCGTTGCCCGTGTCTTTTCAGAAAAGATTAGAACTCTGTGCAGTGCTGCAGATTCAGATGCTGCACACATTTAATGCCATAATCCACTCCTAGCTCCTTTCCTTACAATTTTGGACTTCTTTTTTTCTTACTGACTGTTGCTGAACTCTGAACTTATATTTTTATGCAGCTAACTGTTTTTACCTTATGACTCCTTCCTAAGTGGTAACAGTCAGCTCAGAAGCTGCCTTTATACACTTTTATCAGGACTGTCTTATCTTTTTTTACTTGGCACTGAAGGGTATCTGCAATTTCAGTGCCCTGACACTCAGTGTCATTCCCCCACTTATTCATTCCTCAATACATAATTAGATGTGGAGGTTACTGGCTGTACTTATCAGGAATGGATGTTGACTGCAGCGTGCATACCTTAAATACAAGCTGTGTACCTCTAGATGGAGTCGGGAGCTTTCATCTGTGTCAGGCTTACAAGTGCAGCTTGCTTCTCATAGTCTTGGATTTGATGCTCCTCCCTAGGAGAATCTGGACACTGAGTGATTTGAGCAGATCTTTTCTTGCCTTTTATTTCTTCTAATCCTTTTTTGTGACCTTTCATAAGCATTGAATTTGTGGAGAGAATAGGGGTTAAGTTTGGAAAAGGCAGGGTAGAGGTTCCAATATATTACTCCGGACCTCAGATCTGGATGTAACTTAAAGAGGATTAGAGCTCTGAATTAGAGCTGTCCTTAGGGGTTTGTCACAAAGTCATCCATTTCCAGCTTATTTTGTGTTCTCATGTTTGTTTGTCTCTTGTTATCTCAAATTGCAAATTGCAGTAGGTGGACTGAAACTTCCATGGGTGTGTCTGTAGTCCATTTTTTCTCACACCAATAACTTTCCTTACCAAATTAGTTTTTAAGACCAACTTTCAAATCACATTTTTACTTAAAAAATATGTAGTTGGAGGCCTGTCAGTAGTGGCATCCCCCACAGCTCAATACTGGGCACAGTGTTGTTTAACTTATTAATCAAATAGTTGGATAAAGGGGGAGACTCCTCCTCAGCAAGTTCACTGATGACACAAAGCTGGGAGGAGTGACTGATTGCCCAGAGAGATGTGCAGCCCTTCAGCAGGATCTAGACGGGATGGAGATGAGCAGAGAGGAACTGTCTGAAATTCAGCAAAGTGCAGGGTCCTGCTCCTGCTAAAGAATAACCGAAGGCACCAGCACAGGCTGGGACTGACCTACTGGAAAGCAACTCTGTGGAGAAGGACCTGGGGGTCTGAGTGGACAAAAAGCTATTGTCATTGTCTGCCTTTGGTTGGCTGAAAAATGATGGAAACTTTTGCATGAATTTTCATAATTTGTTAAATTTCCACAAGGGATAATATTCATTCTGCTGATTCAAGCAACAATGTCTGGATATGATTAGGATAATATCCTCTGAGATTACAGGCATCCTCAGAAGATGTGGATTTAACACATTTATTTAAAGCTGTCAATAAAATACTTCCTGTCAGTGGAAAAAGAATAGTTGACATTCATCTTTGTCTTCCCCATTTCTGTCAGTGTACTCCTTTCTCAGTCCTGCTTCTTTACAAAGAAAATTTGTTCAGATGAACATGCTTTCCTTTCATAACCAAGACCTGTAGCAACACGAAGACATCTACAACTAAATTAAAGATGCATACTTTGGGAAAGAGACCTAATGAATACCAATTTAAGGAATGAATCTAGAAGTACTAATGAAGCTGCCTATCTAAGGATCACTGATAGGAAGACTTGTGGCTTCTGACCAGTGTGTGACAAGGGTAAGGTAGCATCTTTGAATACTTACATTGTCAGAAACATGCTTGCTGTTTTATATTGGGCCAAAGGCAGAAATCAGATGCTCTGCTTGAGCAAGACATGTAATCCAGGTGTGTTGGCTTGCAGACAGGAAATGGAACCCAGGAAGACATTCTTCTTCAGAAAATTGTTTCAAACCAGCTTTTTGTGTCTTGGTTTTACTATTATAAATTGTCCACCCATCATTTTTTAATATTCGGCTAAAATTCTTTAAAAATATGTGTCTGTACATACATAAGTGTGTATAAAGGCAGAAGGCAAAGAGAAGGTCTGGTGAAACACTTGATATTTTTCTCTTTATTGCTCTGCTTTCTAGCTCTGTCACTAATTTTGCTGTTCTCTGGATGTATTCAGGGACCTTCACACCCTTCTTAAACTGTGGGGCCCAGAGTTGCACTCAGGGTGAGGCTGCCTCAACACTGAGTGTAGTGGGGCAATCACTCTTTTGATGGGCAGCTTGTGCTGTGTTTGATGCACCCCAGGATGGGATTGGCCCCTTTTGGCTGCTGATGCACTCACTGCTGGCTCACTCTGCCCTGCTGCCAACCAATATTCCCAAATCCCTTTCTGGAGGGCTGCTCTCCAGCCACTCCTCTTCCCATTTGCACTTCTGCCTGGCCTTGCTTTGTCCTGGATGCAGAACGTGGCACCTGGACTTGCTCAATTTCATCCCATTAACCATGCCAGTACAAGACAGCTCAATTTTATTTTACTTTGGGTGGTCAGTAGATCAAATGGATCTTCAGGTTAGGGGTTTTGGTACTGTGGGGGATTTTTTGAATTCTTTTAATTTTTTTTCTAAACAGCACATTGTTTCAGGTTCTTGTACTAGCCCAAATATTTTCACAGATGCCTCAGGCAAAAAGCTGGCGACTAGCATACAGGCAGCACACAGTACTCACCAGTTTTATACCAGCCACTGCAAACAGATTGAAATTGTTTATTCCAAGCCAGCCTCACTACAGAGACGGCAAGAGAGAGGAGCAGAAAGCAACCAGACATCTTTTGGCAACTGGACCTCAGCACTGGCCACATTGGAGACATGAGCAAGTCTGGTTTTTAGTGTGTTCTCACTGCCTGTCTCCAGGCAAGGGCAGATATCTGCCAAGCCACTGAGAACAAGGGCCTCCAGGAGCTCATCCCATTTCCCTGTGGAGATGACAAAGACAGGCTGCCAGGCTGGTGCTGTGATGTGGAGACTCCTGCAGCACTGCAGATACCAGGATCAGAGACCCTGAATATCTCACTGGTGTCCTACTAAAGTCCAGGCCTGGTGTATAGTCTGGAAGTCTAAGACTATACACTTACTGATGCAGATTGTCAATAGAAGTTCTTCTGTGACATTCTAGAAAAGGGCAGAATGGGATTTTCTAATTAAAAATACTCCCTGGAAAACCAGGCAAAGTATGCATCAGTTAAAAAAATGAGCACAGTAACTATTTATAGACTAATAAGCAAAGGCTACCTGAATCATGAGCACATTGCAAAAAGAAATATAGATCCCTTAACGTGTCTATAAAGAAAATAAAAATTAATTGTTGGATTAGCAAACAGAGGAAAAGTGTCATACACCAAAGTTACTGAAATCTTATTAATAATCTAGAAGAAAAATCTGGCAGAATCTAGTGAAGCTAATGAAATTTGAGAATGATGCAAAATTACTTTACAACCTTCTTACTACCACAGATACCAGAAACCCAGGAGGCTGGCTGTTAGCTCTCTATGCTAACATCTCCACAGATCCCTAGGCTTTGGTTACTGAGCTGCTCAGCTACTGAATCAACACTTTTGATGCCTTGTGTGTGAGAGGAATAGTGAGGGAACTTCAGTTCTCCCCACACAAGACCTTATTTACACATCCTCTACTTAGTGACAGTGAAATGAAAAAGATCAGTGCTCTATTTGCAGGAACATAGTCTATGAAATTAGTTAAGATCTGGTGTTGCTGTTGCTCCTGAAACTGTTTTGGCATAAAGCAGTGTTTGCACTCTAAAACAGTAGTCTTGACTAGCCCAGTTGTTTTCAACTAGGGAGGATTGAGGAGCTGCTGTCCTGTTGCACTGGATGTTTTGAGCCTTCAGCTGGTCATGCTGTGAGGAGTGCTTAGCTCTGGGCAGTCTGAAAAGGCACCAGGCTGCAAAGTCTGTCCCATTTCTGAGCTGTTAAATTTAAGTTTCTGCAACCATTAGTCAGCTTGTATTTGGACTGTGTTATCAAAATTATCATTATAAAGAGAAAAGCATGTGGGAGGGTTTGTTATTACTGTTTTGTGTGTGTTGGGTTTTGTTTTCCTCAAACAAAAGTTAAAATTTATAATGCTCCTACAGATGGTCATTGTAGAAAGGCTTCTCTCTCCTCACTCATGCCTGCACCTCTCTCCATACACGTGATTTCTGAGATATATAATGGTCCTTCCACAACTTTCCCTTCTTTGATTTTAGTATTAATTCTTCTAACCTTAAAGCATTTGTGTCAGCCATTATGTTGACAACAGTGAAAATTTTATTTCTTTCTATTGATACATGTATTTAGTCAGATTTTTCTTCCTGCAATATACAAAAAAAATTAAAGTGTTCTCCTAAATTGTTTCCTGAAGTGAAAATTGAAAAAAAAATGTTTAGATAGGCAACAATATTTTATTTTGATCTTTGTGGAACAAAACTTTATAATCTTCTATTTTGAAATAACTAGTTTCAGTAGTTTCTTTACTTCATATTTATAAAAAATATAAAGAAAAATCTAAAAAAATGAAATTAAACCTATTGACTTTTCAACACTAAGTGCATTACTTACTTGATCGACTCTTCAGTCTATCAAGAATATTTACATGAAAAGCATTTATTCTGCTACTGGAGAAAAGGCATTTCAAAACTGGGAAACTTAGCTGAAGACATGGACACCACGTGGTTTTAATGGATAGACAAAAAGCATGTTGTAGCATCAGGAGATTTCACCATATGCTTTGTCATTCTAAAGCTAAAAGCTGATGGCTACTTAATAACAAATTTACCAGTGCAAAACATTTCATTTTGTGTCTCACAATTAGTTGTCCATCTTCTATAAACATGTCAGTTTCAGGAACTAGAAAGTTTTAAGCAGTTTGGTGGTTTAAGCAACAGGTGGTTTATGAGTGGCTGTCACAGAGCAATGCAATCATAGTTCCTTTAGCTGTTAATGAAATAGGAAAAAATCCAACAAATTTTTACATACTCAGGTTTATTATTATTATTATTATTATTAATTTAAAAAAATGTTCATCTTCCTCTAATGTTTGTGAAACAGTTGTTCCTCCTGTCTCATAAAATCTATGAAGAGAAATGCTCATGGGAAAGCTTCTCTTGGATCCATGAATAAGACACCACCTCTGCCAAAATCTGACACACAAGTTGACAGAGTTGGAAAACTTACACAGCAGGGAGAATATCAGCTATCAGAATGGCGTGCTATGGAGGGTGGCAAACCTGAAGACCAAAGAGTTATGTCACAGCAACAACAAAAACAACAACAAATACTAGTATCTCGGTATATTCAAAGGTGTCTTGTATTTAGAGCTGTAGTAAACAAGTATCGAGAAAAAGCAACCTCCTTTACAGCATCTGAAGCTGATAATTCAGAAATCATGTCTTCAAAACTGTTGTTCTGTTCAGAATTGGTGTGAAAATTTGCTCATATTTCAAATGACAATATGAAGCTTAAAAATGAGAAAGAAGAATTCTTAAAAAAAATAATGAAAGGAGAAAGAAAGGTGCATGGTCTGCTGGGCTACAAAATGCAAGAAAGAACTGCTTATATTCAAGATATAGGTCAGTGTCATGCTTTCTGTAGCCATGTCACTGGTCCTTCACAATGTTTTCACTACAACAGAATACACCTTTTATTTTTTAATCAAGTTGAAAACACCAGATAACTAGCAAAAAAACATAGGAGCAGAAAGCTGTTTTACATTGTCATGGTAACAGAAATTTAACAGTAATCTTATTTGCCAGAAATTAGTGCAACATTGCTCTGGGCAAATTTACATTGAACAAATGTCTAATTTTTTGTATAATTACTAAATAATGCCATTCAAATATAATGAATAATTCAATTCTCACTTATATTCACCAAGGACTTTACTATTAAAAATTCTCATCAGTCTGGACATTTTGCTTTTTGGGGCAGACAAATAGGAATTTATCTGAGATTTTTTTGAAGTGTCTTACCTTCTGGAATTCAGGGAAAGGGAAAATAATGAGAATCTGTGTTATCATGGAAGTGAGTAGCAGAAGCTTAGACAATAGAGTGCATAATTCATAGCCACAGTCTATTATTTAGGATGGAATGTTCCTCTCTAAAGCAAAGATAACAACAAATGCATTTAGCCATGAAAAAGTCAGACAGCTTGCATAAAGAGCCCTCTTGGTCCTATTTTCCACTGTGAAAAGAATCAGAATAAAATAG
The DNA here is from genome assembly GCA_016584745.2 of Phylloscopus trochilus trochilus. Lineage (NCBI taxonomy): Eukaryota > Metazoa > Chordata > Aves > Passeriformes > Phylloscopidae > Phylloscopus > Phylloscopus trochilus. Next base: position 55,111,476 of record WQNJ02000007.1, on the reverse strand, counting down.
TGGTCCAAATAAATCCACTGACTGTTTTGTTAAATAGGATAAAGATTAGGATAAGTGCTGTAACCTCAGTTTCTGTCCGTAACATAGAAAGGCAGTTCTGACCAAGTCAGGGATATCTAGCTATTCCAATCCTGCTGTTTACTGTCATGCTATCACTCCCCTATCAGATCAGCTTTTCCACCTTTAAAGGCCTCTTCCTGTAGTGAGAGTGCTTCATTTCCTCCTGCTAGCTGAATTCTAATTTCCAGATAGCAATTTGTGTAGGACAGACAAAGATGTAAGACAGGATTCTGCCAAATAGAGGCACATCAAGTGTTTTTGTGCACATTTTCTGGGTGCATAGCATGGATTTGAGAAAACTCAAACACTTCCTTACAGATAAGAGTGCTGAACTTTTCTGGGTAAAAGAAAAGGAGAAAGGGAAGTGCACTGGATTTAGCTAGTGCACGATCTGTCAGCAGAGGAGTTATGGAAAAACATAGCCACTTTCTTTCCACCAACTCACTAAACATAAGGTGAGATTGCAAAGGGCTGAACTTCTTGTCTTTAAGACGGAACTGAGTCAGGTGACCATGGGACATGTGCAGAGTGTGGAAACCATACCTCATTCAAGAGAGCTCAGAGGCACAGTCACCCCCTGGGGTGACTTGTGTGACAGAGGCAGGGTGACTGACATACAAACGGATGAAGTGCACTGGGCTATGGCAGAGGCAAAAGAATCAGGAATACCAAGGAATCGTATTGTGCATAAGGGAACCAGAGAAAGGCTGTTGTCTTCACCTGCTTTCCTGGGTGTAACTTTGTCCATAGACATTAAAAAAAAAAATTAAAGTTATTTCCATATCTACATACCTACCCACTATGGGGGAACAGCTGGACATCAAGCATTTTTCAAAGAAATCTCTGGATCTACTTAGAGATTTTAAAAATATTTTTGTTTCTGACCTGCAACTTATATTAATTTTCCTTGTCTACATTTATTTTATAGAAAATCAATGGGCCATTGTAGCAGTTCTCCTTTCAGTTTGCAATATATTTCTTAATCATCTTTTCTATTAATAATCCTTGCACACATACAGCTATTCAATATTTAAAACTAAAATTGTAAATGCAATATAGTGCCTTACTTCAGCTTACAACTTGTACAAAAGCAAAGCTTTTTTTTAAAAAAAAAATCATTCAGCTCTTTCAGGATCCATTAAATGTACCATTTATAGAAGACAATAATTTTAAGCTTTATTATGGCTTAAATATTATCTTTCTTTTCACTAAACTTTGGAAGAGCAAACCTGTAAAATAAAACTCTTTTTTGTTTTCCTATCCTGTATTTCAGCATTTCTACATGGAAGAAAGATACCCCCTCTATGGTAACAAAATAAAAGCCCCAAAACTTAAGACTGAAAAACAAAACTTTATCAGCATTTTTGTTGGCTAAACACATCTCCTCCATGTGTTTTATGTGTATGATCTGAAAAAACATGATTTCTTATCTTCAGGAACTAGAGAGGAGGAAAAGTTTGTTGGCTCTTCCCTAATTTTCAAGGGGTTGTTATCTTTTTATGACTGCTATGCCAGTTCTGCCCTAGAAACCAGATGCTTATGAATCTGTACATCAAAACTCCCTCCAGAAGACTTTTGCTTTAGATATGGATAATTTTAGACTCTGACCTTTGAAGCTTTTGAAACAAATCATCACCTAGTATCTAAGAGGGGCACTTTAAGAGAAGAGCTCTTTATCCAGAAGGGTACATCTTCTTTTTCTCTTTATTCTAGCAAGTCACTACATGTCCTCATCCCTGACATTTAATTGCAGCTAAAGCAGGTGGAGAAGGGGTGTGTGTGTGGAGGCAGGAGGTGTTTCCATTGCAATAAATGGCTATGCTTCTTTTTCTACACTTAGTACTTTGAAAAACAAGGAAGCCTAATTGCCTTTGAAAGTGCTTAAAGTTATTTTTAAGCTAAATTTAAAGGTATTTGTTGAAATGTGTCACTCTGATGATCTGATTCCCTCTTTGGATTTCACACAGGTAGGGATTTTTTTTTTAATACCCTGTTACAATTTTAAAGGGAAAGAAAGCAGTTTTAAGCATTTGTTTCTTCTGCAATATTTGAAGAATATATTTTTGTGGCAGGTGGATCTAACCTGTGTCCCAGCCCTGCCTGAACCTAGCCTTCCAAAATCCAGAACTGGCTACAAGTACATTAAATCTTCTTACATGTGAAAATCACAGTACAAGTGGGTTAAATTTAAATAGGCTGGTATCCCTAAGGTGTAACATGTGTCACTGGCCTTGTGACATCTGTGATAATTAGTAGCCAGAAACTTACTTATTTTGCTGTCTCAGTCCTCATCAAATAGTGTTGGATTAGTTACTGCTTTAAGAGAAGTAATTGAATAAATGGTGAAATATATAGGGTGGCAAGAATTGTAACCATATTCTCACAGAATGTTCCAGGATGGAAAGAACATCTAGTCCAACATCTCTGCTCAGGTAGGGCCAGATAGCCAGGATTGTGTCCAGACAGCTTTTGAATATCATAGAGGATGGAGATTTCACAGCCTCTCTGGTCAACCTGTGCCAGTTCTTGGTCACTCTTACAGTAAAAGGTGTTTCCTGGCTCTCAGGAGAAACCTCCTGTGTTTCATTTTGTGCCATTGCTTCTGGCCATCCCTGAAAAAAGCCCAGCTTCACAATCTTTACACCCTCCTGTCATATATTTTCACACACTGATAAAATCTCCTCCAAAGCATTCCCTTCTCTGAGATGAGTTGTTCCAGGTCTCTCAGCCTTTCATCCTTTGAGAGGTGCTTCAGTCCCTTCACCGTCTTTGCACAGCTTCACTGGACTGTCTTCAGAATATCCCTGTCTCTGTCGTACTCAATATCCCAGAACTGGCCACAGTACTTCTGATGTGGCCTTAGGAGTGGGGAGTGTAAAAGTCATACTGTACAGGAGAAGGAAAACATAATTTCTGAGCTTGTAATGCCTAAATTGGATTAAAAGGAGGGACTCTCTTCACTTCTCAAGTTTTTATTTAAAACCAGGGAGTTATTTAAAACAAAAAAAAATTATTTGCCTTTTAACAATTGCAAGAGAGCTGTTGCTTTTATTCTCAGTGAAAATAATTTTTTTCATCACGCTCCTTCTTAAGATCCATGCCAAAAGAAAAGAACCTTTTTTCCTTAAAAAGAACTTTTTTGAGAAGCTGAAGCTGAAGCTTTTTCCAAGACATTAACTTGAGGTGCCAACAACTTCTGCAAGCCAGCAGATCCATGTGGATCTGCCCTGTGCTTTTGATGTCAGGAGAACAAAACTGGCCTATGCCAAATTACAGCAGAGAGTGACGGTATTCAGCTCTGTTGGCTTCATGTGTCCATGCCGACAGCCTCAGGTGACAGAAGAGTATAAATTGTGCTGACACGGGGGAATGTGCTTCCAATGATTGTCTCAAACTCCTTGGCATTTCAGAGTTACATTTTCCGGCTTGACAGGCACAGTTGAAGGAAACCAAACCAAACCAAATTATTTTGCCATTGAATTTCTGTACAGAAATTTCTGAATTTCTGAATCTGATGAGATTGGTGGCACCTCATCTCTTTATCAGTAGCAGTGCTTCAAAGCATACTCTTTGCATATGGATATTCCCAGTCATAATCCTCCCTTCTTCTCTACTTCAGGTCATTCAGTAAATTTCCAAACATTTAATTCTGACCCCAAATCTGTAGTAGTGGATCATGTAATACCTGAGAGTATGCTTTATTCCTCAAAGAATACAGCCAAGTAGGGAATAAATTGAAATTCCTGTTTTTCAGTTTAACCTGACCCATGGCAGCAAACTGCAGAAGCAGGCACTTCTGAGAAGGTTACTTTTGTTTGGTTTGCAGCTAAGCCACAGAGAAAATAAAGCATTTCCATAAGATACCGTGTGCTTGTTAGTGTCAGTGTGTTGGTATATATTCCCTCGTCCCCTCTTCCTGAGCTGATGTCATTTGTGGAAGATGTGTATGAGATATAGCATGTTCCATGAAAAGTAAGACGAAAATACTTTCCAGCAGAGAAACCTTATTTCAGGGTAACTTTCTCTGGGAGTTTTTATTACGTCCCAGTGTTCACAGCGAAGTTAAGGCAGAACTAGCCTGACTTTACTAATCATCACTTCACAACAGATTGCAGTGCCTCAGTTTTTTTGTAACAGAACTGGCAGTTAAAAAAGAACATCTGAATGATGGTAAGGACAAACACCCCCAAGGGTAATTCCATGGTGTGAATAAACATTCCAAAGGGTAGTTCCATATCATTCCCATCAATTTACGCCTCCTCTAATGAACATCCAGAACAAAAAAAAAAAAACTCTTATATTCTCCACCCCTTGACTTTCCAGCATCTACACAATCTACAAAATAAAATGTTTGCAAATCACCTGCTTGACTTCACATTAACAAAAAAATACCCCAAACCTTTTCATTATAATTTCTTTCAGAGTTTTTGAGTATGGGTGCATTTAGACTAAGCTTTAAAATCTTTTTTTTTTCACAACAAAATTAAATTATGCTTGATTTAAAAACCAAATAAAAACAAATATTATTTGCAAGAGATCACCTGATACCCAGGTTCTGGACTTTAAGGTGGTGTGACAGGGAGAAATAATCTTTTTGCTTGAAACACATACAAATTGCCAAAACCTCTTAAGATGCATCACTAGGCTGGGAAAGGAAGAGATTATCTCATTGGCAAGAGACTATCCACAAACACAGAAATTTAAACTGCAAAGAACAGTTTGCTTCTTTGTTTTTTTGTTTGGCCACTAAACAAGAAAGAAAATGAAGAAGAAAAAAATCCACTGTTACTGAGCTTGTCTCTGCATTTCTGAGCTTCCAGCTTCCCTTGATGGCCCCAATGCATTTACCACAGCATCCTGTCTCCTGCATGGGTTGTGGGTCAGCTGCGGTGTGTGAATGGTATATGTGTTTGTTTTTTTCCCCAAGGCCAAAAAAAGCAGGTTTATGATGCTATTGTCCTTTGTGAAAAACAGAGCCATTTAATCTCCCTAATAGTGACTCTAATTAAGGATGCAAATATTCAATTAATTTGGAAAACGCAATGGGCTTCACAATTGAGCGACATAATATGAATGAGGTAATTGGCCTGGGACCACAATTTGTCTTTATACTCTCTCTATTTCACAATGGCATTACTTTGCTAAGAGTTATGTTTTATTCACACACTTGAGTACCAAAGCCCTGGGGATCTGGGATATTTAATTACATCACAGCAGCACACACAATGGTTACAACTCATGGGATACATTTTCTATATTCCCAACCCTGTTAGCACACAACCCCCTGCTTTGCTGTCCTGGGAAAGAGGTATATGGAAGGAAATAGCTTTGAGGAATGTGTATTTATGAAGTGCTTAGAAGCTTATATCTCAAAACAACCTTTTTGCCTGAGCAAGACTGGTAAATTATCATTACTCTGAAAATACTTTGTAGTAAAAAATTATACCATGTGCTATGATGGAGAGAAACAAACCAAGGAGGATCATTTTAATGGTGGGAAGATGCACAGCACCATGCAACAGGCCCAGACCTATCAACTGGGAGTGAGGAGATTTTAATTTGTGCTCTATTATGTTATATGAGCTGTTGGATGAATCTCCTATATATCTTGCAACTCTGCAGTCCCTTGGTGATTGTTGGAGCAATTCCCCTTCCCTCCCTAGCTCATTGATGCTAATGATAGGCTTTCTACTCATCATCTGGATATTGCTTAGGGGTCAGAGTGGAGACAACTCATTTCTGGTGTAACACAAAAAAACACCTGACAACCAGAATGTCTTCTTCAACTCACCCCTCCTCTGGCCACTATCACAGAGAAAGAAAAGATTTTCTCTCATGGGAAAGGATTTTTGTACGGGACTAGTATTTTAGGAGGGTTTTCCCCAAAAAATATACAGGCATCTTCAACTGGAATACTAGGATAAACTCTCAGAATATCACATCTCACTGCTTACTGCTATAAGTTAAATGGAATGTCTTGTCTCACAGCAGCTACTCAGGTGAGCTGGTATATTCTTCCAAACAAATAAAGGAAATATCTCGGGAGTTCTCAGTCAGAGATATGTTCTGTCTGTCTGGAGCATAAAGCAAAAAAATCTGGTATAATGCCCAGGAACAGGCACATTCAAATGATTGGTAATTGCTAAATATCAGGTTCCAGGTCATCTATCACTACCTTAATGTCCTTTCACTTCCAGTGAACTTTGAAGCCTTTATAAATGATAATGTTGTGTGAACTCTGTCGAGCGGTCTGTCCCCTCATTTTCTCTTTACAACAAGGCACAGATTCAGTATTCCAGACTCGGCATCAGAAATCTGGGGCTGGACATGAGTCATCAATGTGTGCTCACAGCCCAGAAACCAAACATGTATCCAAAGCAGTGTGGCCAGCAGGGCAAGAGAGGGAATTCTGCCCCTCTGCTCTGCTCTGGTGAAACCCCACCTGCAGGGCTGCATCAGCTCTGGGGTCCCAGCACAGGAAGGACAGGGACCTGTTGGAGTGAGTCCAGAGGAGACCACCAAGATGATCAGAGGGATGGAGTACCTCTCCTGTGAGGAAAGGCTGAGAGAATTGGGGTTGTTCAGCCTGGAAAAGAGACCTGATCTGACTGCAACCTTTCAGTACTGGAAGGGAGCTGACAAGAAAGATGGATTTTGTGTGCAGATATTTACTTTGTTAGTTTTTCTCAAAACCATCTTAACTCCAGAATTAAATTCAACTTTGAAAAACCTGTCATAGGATTAGGGTTGCTCTCTGTAACCATGTCAGTGTAGCACCCTCTTATTTTATGTCTTAAGACTGACCTAGGCATTGAAGCACTCATGCTATATTTCCTCATATTTTTTACAACTTGTTTTCATAATTCCTTTGTCCCCTGAAAATCCCTAGCCAAATTGTGGCCAGATGCTTGGCACTCTTGAAGAAAAACTGCAACAGCAAGAAAATGTGTGCTTAAAAAAAGCCGAGGCAAAATCGATTTCAATAATAAAACATATTTAATTTTCAAGTTCCTGAGATATTATTAAAAGAAGGAGCAGAACAAATAGGCAAGGCAACATGAAAGATATGTTGACAGAGTTCTAGCAAGCATCAGCAGGAAATTTGAAGTTAAACTGATGCTCACATTATGCCTTTTGTAATAGCATCCATTAAGGATTCCCTGGACAGGATTTCACTTCCTCCTGAAAGCTAAAGATTACTATAATCTTAATTTAATATGTGCTCTCTCTGGTTGTAATATCTATTTAGAATGCAGAAAAACCTTATTCAGAGCCCTTTTTATTTAGCATTGCATCAAACGATTGAACAAATAACACAAAAAAGGGTTCTCAAACAACATTAGGCTTGCAATATCAGGCTGTTACAAGGGCGAAAACATCAGAACTTATTTTACCCCCATTATGTACTGGAGGATAATGACAATGCCCAGGTTCCTCTGACTGCTTTCCCTCAGAAAGTCTCTCCAGCTCCTGCAGAGACAGAATCATCTCAGGAAGTTGCAGGACTGAGGAAATTTTTTATTTTGGATCAACTGGAATTGCATTTCAGGTAACACTTCTCTCTTCATTTACCGGAGATGCAGCCTAAGATGAGTGCCCAGCTACCTTAACCAGCTGAGGAAATTCCTTGATATAAGGCCACATGAATACTCTCCATATCTGAAGCAGTGGAATACCAGCTGCAAAATACACTTCTCTGACAAAAATTTTCAGACAAAAAGTTCTGTTTACTCTCTGCTTTGGCACCGAGTTTGTACAATAAACCTCAGCTTTCTGTTGGAGGCTCTGGTTAATCATACCTCACTATCTTCTAAGCTGTAGGAGGAAGGAAGGTCAGTGGACACAAGTTTTTATTTTGGATATTCCAAATGAGGTTGGAAAGGCAACTCTAGTTATTTAATAATTTCTGTCTCTGAACATGTCTTTTCTCCTCTGTAATTTCTTGTTTATTTTTAGTATCAATAATTCTATAGCAACAAGCAGTCTGTACTTCATATACAAACCAGGAATACTTTAAAATCCAAACACCAGCATTTTAACAAGCTAAACAAAGGACAGCATACTAATTCTGTATAGGATTTTCAAGTGAGCTATCCTCAAAGGACCCTGTAATCATTAAAACAAAGAGGTTTGAAAATTGAAATTAATATTGCACTTCAGCATGTCAGAGAAAATTCTATCAAGGCTTTATATATTTTTCCTAGTTCAAATAATCTTGTTTACTTTCCTATGAGTTTAACAACTTGGCTTTAATTTGTTATTTATTGTTGTGGCTATTAGTTACTTGGATAACTACTTTGATTTTGGAGGAAATAGGAGCTCCAGGTGAGGTATAAATAAAGGTCAGAAAGCTTGGAGAAAAAGGAGACAAAGAGAGACAAGAATAGCAACACTGGGAAATCTTTAAATATAATCTCTGGTGCCAAAAAGAATACCTTTTGTAACTGAAAGATTTCATAGTGAATTTCATAGTAGACAGTGGATTTTGCAATTTCATTTATCATAAATACCTGACACATTTGGGTGGGACAATGAAAAACACCTGGAGGAATTAGACACCTAAATCCCATTTAAAAACAAAAACAAAAACAAAAACAAAAAACCAAAACCAAAACCAAAACCAAAAACAAAAACAAAAACAAAAACAAAAACAAACAAAAACAAAACAAAAACAAAAACAAAAACAAACTCAGGTTTTTGCTGTTTTTTTTTTTTTTTTTTTAACCCTGTCTCTCAAGCCTAAAAATAAATATTTCTATTTGGCTTTCCTCCTGCTAGGTCTGGCAAAATATTGTGTACAGAACATCATAACTAAATCATACAAAGCAAAAAAAAAAAACCAAATAGAAGATCATTTATATCTTCTGGAAAGGCTTAAAGGAGTTAGTTCTCCATCTCCAGTTTGCAGTGAACTGCAGTCACCAAAATGCAGCTAATCCAGTGGAATTTCTACCTTCTGTTTTCCAGAATTTCTGGATTTTTCAGCAGCCCCTTCAAGCTAGAAAGTCCCACAGAGTTCAGCCTCCATATATATAATGATAACAGAGCACAGAAATTTCACTTGGAAACCAAGGCATTGTTAGTGTTCTTTCAACAGAAGTTGCCTGAGAAATAAATTTAAAAGCTTGATTTTTTCAAAATTACTGTGACTGAGAAATTAGTTTATGCATAGATAATGAATTTTTGGAAAGATACCCTCAAAAATTTATTTGCCTGGTTGTCTGATGGGCAACATTGTCCAGACCCATGTGGAGAAATTCCTGTGACCAGACATTTAACAAAGGAAAAGGATAGCTGTTGGACAGCTCCTTAGGTGGTATATTCGGTAATCTTTTGTGAACTTTCCATGTGCTGTCACCATTCTGAAATCAAAGAAGATGTCTGGAGCTATTTGCAGAATGCCAAGTGTTCAGTTCTAAATCTGACTGCTGCATTTGGAAAGAATCCAGGTGATGACTATGCAGGCAAAGAAAGTGGAGATCTGAGTACTTGAGTTTCTGAGCCATCACTTGGGAAAAGTCCACTGATATTTTTAAATTCTGAGCAAGAACAACATTCAGCACAACCATGGGCCATTTACCAAAGGAGAGAATATTAAAAATGCTGTATTATGGATCATTCTCCCAGCTGAGTTTCATTTAAAAAAGAGAGATGTTCATTAAAGAGGGATTCTGAAAAGAGCAGTCATAGCTCAAAACTTTTAACTTAATATGACTCAGTTTACTACTAATGTCTTTGGAGGATTTACATTTAAAAGTAAATCCTCCAAAATTTATTGTGAGCTCTCAGAGAAGCTACAGATACTATAGGCTTGCTGCTTGTTTAAAAAGAACCCTCAACTCTCCTTGTCTTCCTTAATACATATAATTTTTGGGTCTACATGAAAAGGTAAAGAACCAGCAAATTTTCTTTACACACTCAAGTTTTGACCATCCCAGTCCAGTTGCCATTTGCTCTGCCATCTAATTATTCTCTGTAACTTCAACATCTGTACTGCTTTACTATTTCCTTTGCCTTGTATTCCTCTCTTTTTACTGCATGTACTGTATCTATCTCCCTGCTGCATCCCTTTTCTGCTAGTCTTTCCTGAGTGTCCTTGCTGAACTAGTACAGCCTAAGAGGTCCCATTTTCAATGAGGGCAAGTTTTTAGCTTGTTAGAACCAACAGGAGAGAGATGTCCTAACCTAGAGACACACTGAAAACAATGGCAATCTGACCACATGGTGTTGTGGCAAATGTGAGCAAAGTGACTGATTTGGGGTGAAGTGGAAACAAACCTGCTCAGAAGAGGGAGGACTAATCAGACTTGTCTGCCATTTATTTGCAGCACACTTTTGCTTGCACACCTCCAGATGAACTGGGAGTTTGCCTCCTCAGCTGAAAGCACATCTATTTCTACACACTTTTATTAGAGCTGGCAGCTTGTCATGCCAGTACATCCTTCTGCTGCAGTGTATTACATGGCACAACATAGCAGTGTGATGAAGTGAAATGTCAGAGCCACATCAGATATATTTAGAGCTATATGTGCCTGTCCCCAGTGGGGGAAAAACACTATTAGATCATAGAGCCATTTCACCAGGTGGTGCATGTGGTTAGGAGTCACTTTTTTGTCCAGCTCAGCTACTCTCATCATAATGGCAAGCTCATCTTTGTTGTTTACTTCTTCAGTACCACAAAATCAACATGGAACAACGAGACAATTTTAAATCTGTCCATCATTTTGTCATCTGTAACATGGAAATTGCATAATAAATGCATGGATTGATCCAGGCAGCAGGTAAGATGGAATCCCAGTGTTCACAGCATTTTTATTAGGGATCTGCAAGAAGCTGAAGTGACATTTTTGTTAATAAATTGTACCATTGACCTCATCTGGGTAGATTTCAGTCACAGGAACACCAGAATGAATGAGGGTTGCACAGTCCAGCATGTAAGTCTGATCTCAGAGAACTTACTCTTTTTTTCTCATTCAAGTAGTGACCTGCCCTGAGCTCTAGAGGAGGCCACTCCATTTTTGAGAAGGAGATTCAGTTGCAATTGAAATTTTATCAGTATTTTTAAAAGGTATTTTTAGTCCATTTGAGAAACACAAACCCATTTCTTGATGAGGATTACATTTTCTTATATTCAACAAAATTATATTTTCATGATATTTCAATGTTTCCAGTGGGTTTTTTTATTTCCTTCTCTTTTGTTTTTGAACAGAAACAAAACTGTGTTTTTCCAAGTACCTCTATTGTCCAGCTATTTAGACTCCAAAGGAAGTTTTGCTTTTTATAACTCTGTATAAGGACCAAGCTTCAAGCCATTCTTCCCAACATTATTGTAATATTTAGAAGACCACAGCACCCATATTAAGAGTGGGGATGAGTGAGGAAAATGCATTTTCTAGGACAGCTGGACATGTGCCTTCATTCTCATCAATGGCTATAGAAGTAGAAAAACAAATTGCATCTTTAACCACTGTAAATGTTCACTGAGGACACACCTGCATGGCCTGGTTTATGAAGTTCCAGCAGTTTTATAGTAGCTCAGTTTTCATTTTCCAGGAGACAGCAGGAAAAGAGATGTGCTCCATCCTCTCCTTAAACTGTGGGGTTTCTTTGACCTCCTAGGTTATACATCATCTGAAGATGCCAGATTGTGTAAGAAGAAAACATTAGTATTGTGACATAACTCACTAATAGTAGCACATTCTTCAGAGTTGACATTTGTTGCCATGCTCGTGCCTGCCTGTTTTGGTTTTGGGAAATTCCATTCCCAGGCACGGTTTTCATACACAAAGACATGCAATGTAAACTGTTGTGTGTTTTCCACATCTGTTCCCAGAGGAGGGACTTTTGTGATGGTCTCTGGGTCTGACCAATGGTTCCCAAAGGTCCCACCTCTGAGGTGGGCACATCTGAGAAAGTATAACAAGAATCAGAAAAATAAACCGGGGTCTCTCTTGCATGGAGAGATCACGCAGCCTCTTCTGAATGCACTCCCTGCCTCGTTCCTGTGTGTCCCACAGCGACAGACATTATAGGTGAGGTATAAATAAAGGTCAGACCCAAAGAAAAGGGAATGGAAACGGCCTCAATGGGCCCCACAGATGTTTTTGTACTTGCTCATGCTATCCTGAGAAACGTGGATGTTTCACCTCTAGAAAACACTCTTTTGGAGTGCTTGAAAAGTCCTTCAACAGACATTCTTCTTGACTTTGTAAAGGGAAATGATAGTTATTATAGAATGGCTAAAACCTGTATATAAAGGATTAGACAAAAGTGTGTCTAAAAGTAAGCATATTCAGAAAAATGAAGCTACAGGACAGCAGAATTCCAGCACCTTAGAGTACCTTAAATTCTAACATTTATTAGCCCTTCAACTTTGCAACCATTTTGGTGATAGATAAATAAATTGTTCCATTCTCCCCTCCTCTTTCAATTTTAGGTAAAAATAGCCAGATCACTCCTTCTAACCTTAAGATAAAAAGATTTTGTGTTTTAATCTCTTTTCCATGGAATGTCTCTGATTGTCACGTAAGTGCTCCAAGGCATCTTGTGCAAGTGTATTATATACAATTTATATATGGGCCCTATTATGAACTGAATTCAGTGCTTTGAAGACAATAAACTTGGGAAGCTGACCTGGGATATAATTGCATAGATGTCTGTATAAAAAGTGTTATGAAACAAAGCAACTTCATACATAAAACAGAAAAAAAAGTGACTCACCTGATTCTCTTTTCTTACACATGTACACTGCTTGCCTTTCCATTATTTTCTTTTCAAGAGAAAGCATATGACAACATTCAATTTTCTGTCATTTCTGCAGTCCTTATAAATGAGAAGCATGAAGGATGTAATTTAATAGGGCATGCATTTGTTCACAAATTCTTAATTATATCAATAATGAAAGGTTTCTTCTTGATCATGTCTTGTAAATATGCAGGTGTGAAATCCTACTGACTTAAATACGGTATCAGTATATATCAAATAATTGATGTTGTTATGCTTAAATGTTCACCAAAAATTATTTTTGAAGGGTTTGTGAAATTTTCAGTTATATCATGCTCATTGCTCACGTAAGCCACATAATTAAGGAATTTCATATGAAACCCCATAGCAGAAATGGTTAATCAATTGACTGTTTGGAAGTGATTAAACACCTGAATAATTTCAAAAACTGGTTTAAAATCCAAACTCCTAAGATATTTAAACATCTTTGAATATTATGATGATAATTAATGGATAAAATAACGGAAAACAAAATTTGTCCAAAACCACATTTATTGGTGACTTATGAATCAGCTCACAGTATGTAAATGGAATTTATTACCTGCTCTGAAATCAGAGTAGAAAGGCAATAAATACATGTTTATTTGCCTTCATTAAACTCCCTTGTTCTTTGCAATAGAATGTTTCCCTCTTAATACTTTCAAAGCAACATAAGGAAGTTAGTTGCAATTCCATTAGGCCCTTTTAAGTCATAGCATATCAAATAAATAGATATTAAATTCTCAGGTCTTGGTAGCTTATGTCAGTTTTGTAATTCCCCATTAAAAAGAAACAGAAATTGTTTTTAAAGGAGCATGTCACCCGGAGTGCTGCTGCACAGCTCATAAATCCAGTCCTTGTTTTAATTTAGTGTGTCAGAAAATGACTCATTTGTTCATTACCCCATTAATTCATTCAGAACATTACTTTGTCAGGGAAGTGCAGCTACTATAAAACTAATCATCTCAGACTATCTACTCCCTGGAAAGACAAGGATACCTCCTTCTCAGGATGGGTGGAAGCACACCTGGGCTCAAAAAAGGCTTATGCTTTAAATTGTATTGGGCTTAGTACAAGTATTCTTAGAAACCAACCAACCAACATCAGCAACAAGTATTCTCAGAAATACCCCAATTCATTAGGGTAGATTAGTTCAAAGCAGCCCTACCAGAGTATTCACAGAATCACAGAATGGGTAGGGTTGGAACATTCATATCACTTCCAAATATTTCTAAATATAGAGAATGAGGAAACCATTTTTGTGAATATTGTCACTTCTTTGCCTTTGGTGGGGCAGAGGGTGCATCATTCACTGGAGTAGCTGGTTACACTCTGCTAAAAAGCTCTGCTTCATGAGGACTCCAGCCCCAGTAGCTATCCCTGTGCAGTTCTGGAAACCACAGCTTATGACATGGTAATGCTGAAAATATTTAGTTCCCTTAGATCCTCCTGCTTACTAAACATCCTGTTTTAGGGACCCCTTTTTCTTCATCCTATGTGATTGAATTGCCTGGTATGGGAACTTCACTGCCAAGGGAATCAGACCTGAACAGAGGTGAATAAAGGAAGTCCTAGCTGTCAGAGTGAAGGATGGACAGGGTGCAGAAATAAGTAATTTCCTAGGTTATGGATTCAATTTTGGATTTGCACCTGCCTTTGATATTTCTTATATAGGCTGTTTATTTATCTTAGAAGAGCATCTACATGTCTCAGTTGGGATTAGAGCTTGTTGGTGATACATGGAGTACAGGAGATGTATTGTTGAAGTTAGTGGTCAGCTGGCTCTGCTGTACCAAATCCACATCATTATCTCCACAGCCACATTCCTCTGCTGCTACTTGAACCAACTGTGAAACATACCAATAACTTCTATTCTACCAGGAACACCAAAGAAAACGCAGTGTTTTCCTTGGAGAGCTCCAAAAACAGTTTCCTGAGTGTCTATCAGCCCTTCTACCTTTCAGGCGTCATTTTTTTCTGGTAGATGAGGACAGGTTATCTTACTCTGCTTAAAGGTTTTGGGTTAGAAAGGTTTATTGTTCTTATTATTGTAACATGTTTGTATTTCAAATTTGCTTTATTTGCTTGGAGAGTTGTCACACAGAATGGCACTCTGCAAATCAGACGAGGAAATCGTGTGCTACGATTTTTCTATGAATTAATCAAAGATTATGACAAAGAATAGTTTCCTCTTCTGCTCCTCCCATGTTGTTTCTTTCTGCTCACAGTACTACTCTTGTTCCAGACATATCGGAAAAACAAAAGCTGCATGGCTGGAAACAAAGAATAGGAGCCTGCAACAGTTAGGGTGATGAAAGAAATGGATTTTGTCACTAAACAGGATTAAGCCACTATGAAGTAAAGTGGTACATCGTTCAGGGATACATAGTTCAGACTAACAGAACTTCATCAGGTGTGTTCCTGTTAAAGAGATAAATGCTTTAGCTGAGCTTTTATAGTAACAATTCTGAGGCTACTTTTCCACCTTGCTATAAATTCAGTCATAATGCAGATTGTACTTTATGTTGACAAAAGCTGAAATTAAGAGAAGTCACAGTAGTGTATCTTCCATTCTAGGGATTTTAGAGGTTTTCTTTCCAGTACAATAAGGTAATGTGCAGAGACAGAAAGGAGAGATGAAATTAAATGTTTTAAATTGAGTGTTTCTAAGACTGCTGTGTATCCATTTAAAAAGTGGTTTTTTGGTGGTTTGTGTTGTTAGTGTTGTTTTTGTTTTGTTTTGTTTTGTTTTGTTTTGTTTTGTTTTCTTCTTGTTTGACTTTGATTGGCTTGTTTGTCAGTTTGGTTGATTTAGGGGGGATAATCTTTTCTATATCATTAATTTATGTCCTTGTGCTCTTTGAAATGTATTATCCAAGAAGGCTTGCTTTTATTGGAGATCAGTTATTTTCCTGTTTCAGAGCAATGGCTTTCTAACCAGAAGCAGACCCAAAGCTAAATCACAGATCCAGCCACTTGCTCTGTACTGTGGATATTTAGTGTCTGAATTTTCTTCTAGTAGATGAGCCTTCCATTTTTCAGTGTATACATCAACCTTGAAGGTGATTTTGAATGAAAAAACATATAAATATGCCATCTAATTGAAGTCTGTCCTTCAGAGAATAAATACCTATGTTTGAGTGTTAAATGACCTGATACAATTTGTAGGCATGATGTTTATTCTGCAGTAGTACTGATTGTAGTGAAGTCACAGCAGAAGTGAATTTGCAAATAATGGCTTTGTTTAATTCTCTGAGTTGATGGGATGCCAGATTTCAGTGGCACTAAATGGGCTGTATATAGAAAACATGTTTTCCTATTAAAAGAACTATATTCTGTAGCTATAGGAGACAGCAAAAAGGTGGTCCATCATTGCCCCTTGCTACAGATAAATCCATGGTGTCTATTCACTGGAGTTTATTCACATTGATTTTTCATTTTATAAATCACTTAACCATTGCAGCACCTTGACAAGCTTATATGTTAAAGCACAATACATTAATATTTACTTGCTGCCTAAAAGCCACACACAGGCTTTCCTTGCTTTCTAATGATATTCAAGCATGAATGAAAAGAGGTTGAGAAAAGCAATCTCTACAATGGGAATGCATCTGATTTATACCCTAAAATGAGAAATTATTACAGTTGTAATAATATCCTTTCACATAAGCTATCATAAGTGGAGTGAAGCTTGGCCAATAAATACCCATTTTCTGAAATGGAAGAAGTCAAATTATCAGTTCTTCAATGTCCAGTCAAAAGGCAGTTATCAAAACTTGGAAAAATTTCCTCAAGACATCAACAAGGGGGAAAGGAAGCTGCTTAAAGAATGTTTCTTGTGCGCCCATGGGGAGGGAATAGGGAAAGTTCCCCGATGTTCGCATTATATATGAGCTGTGTCTAAAATAACAGACGGAAGATTTATTTCCCTGGAGCTTGCACTTACTGCACATCTGCAGATGGCACAGATGCAGTGGGTGTTGGAGCACTTAAGGAAGCCAGCCTCAAGGAATGAGGCTGGAAATGTTCTCCCATTGTCTTCTGGAGGATGTCTGTCCCTCTCTTTTGTCAGCGGCTGCAGGAGGTTGCTGTGGAAGGATTACACATTCCTTTCACCAAGTGATCATGGCCTGGTGAGTGGGGTGTTGTGAGTGGAGTGTCTCCCTCCTCCCAAGGAGAGAAAGTTTGGCAAAAATGCTGCCTTATGCCCTTTAGGGCATAAGGTAAAGATGTCTGCTGGGCCCAAAGGCATCTGTAAGGATTTCCAAAAGCTTTTTGGAATGTGTACCCAAACTATTCCCTGGCACCTTTGTATTTTAGAATTACTTGTGGATGTGAAAGATTTACTTTGAGTCTGTGTTAATGCTTCTGTGAAGTGAGTGTTTTGCTCTAGAATGATGTGTATGCTCTGGGGAAATTTATGAGTTTCTCTTTTTCAAGTATGTAAGGGTGTTACCACACGGGCACAAAGCGGGGCCCGACTCGAGGAGACGGCATGGCAGCTACACTCTAGCTTGCTTGGTCCATTGCTCACAGAACACCAATGTGGTGGATAGCAAAATGGCGTTTATTGAAACTTGCACAGAGTTTTTATAACTTTTTGCTACCAAAACCCCACCTGTCTGCTTGGGTCATCCTTCATATGTGATTGGCTGACCCAGCAGACCTACCAATAGAAAAGCCTAAGCACCTTATCGCCTACCCGTACACCCGAAGTCTTCCGAAGCGCCTGCCCCTAGCTGCTACATTTCCTCCCCCGCCCATGATTAACTAAACATGCTAAAACTTATAAATGCAAAACTCTTAAATTAGTACCTTAAATTACTAAATTGTTAAATTGTTATTAAACTACAAAACTGGTTAACTAAACTGCAAATTAAGCAGTAGGATTGAGACATTGCTTTTATTTGGTGACTCCTAGCTATTTAAAATTTTGCCAAGATTTTTGTCTCTTTGTTGTTGGGGTTTTTTTATCAGTACTTTTCTCTCCAGCTTCCTATGTATAAATGAATGAAAATGTAGATTTAATGAAATGGTGTGAATAGTACTACAGTTGAGATGACTGTAAAAGTCTTTGGTTAAACTGGTAACAGTGGGGTCAGGTCTTTGTAAGCCTGTGGAGTACTGTTAAAATGGGTATAAAGTGGCTGAAGTGTTACTGAAGTTGTTACTGAAGTTTGGCTGTCTTAGCCACACTCCCTCTGCAGCTGACGGATTAGAACAACTTCTGTCCAGAGTGCAATTCCTTCTAACCATGCCAAGAAGCTTGCTTTTTAGTAAATGAAGAAAGTCTAAAAGCAGTTCAGGAACAGAAAGCTTATGCCACTAACTTGGAGAGCACTTCCCTGAAGCAGGAAAGAGGATGAAAAATCTGCTTAAGAGCATGCTTTTCACTTAAAAGGACCTTTCTTATCTATAAAGATAAAAGCACTTTTAAAAATCTGTGCTCAGTTGGTTTTGTGTTTTTTTTGTTTTTTTGTTTTTTTTTTTTTTACCAGTCTACATATGCAGAGAGCCTAGAAGCAATTTGTAGAAAATCTGTGTTATAGTGAATAAAATCTTTCTATCAAATTGACAATCAAGCTCTTATTACCAGTCCTGTCACAAATTTTTGGCATCATCTTTGATGGGGTGTTTGGGGTCACGCTCTCTGGAAAGTATACTTCCCACCAAAGCACTTGAATGAAGTGATTGCTGCTCATTCTCTGCACCCAGCAAGGATTTCTTTAGAAATATTCTCATCTTATTCTGCCTCCTAAGAAGTAATAAAGTGCTTGCTGACCTACAGCTTTTCTGTCTCTTCTGTCTTGCTCTGCTGGGAAAGAAATATCTCTGTGATGAGGAACAGAGAGTTTTCAGGCTCTCATTTCTTCATTAATAGCTAGGTCTACAGGGTTCCTTTGTTAAATAAATACTTTTTATGTATAGTTTGGGGTTTTTTAATTGCTGCAATTACAAGAATTTTATTGTGGGTGCTGTCAGCACTTTTCATCCTTCCTAGATGTTAAAAATGCTCAGGTTTTTTGTCATGAGTGTTGTGATCATGGTATTTTTCACTCTGAGACAGAGGTCTTGTGCTCTGGAAACAAAGAAAAGTTCTTGCTGCCTGTATTATCTGTAGTTACCTCTTTGATCTCTAGAGGTTGTTGTGTACATGCAGGCTTAAAAACGGCCTTCTCTTCAGAGACGCTGTGGAAGGGCTCAGGAATTCAGGGGTTGAGGGAGAAGAGGAAAGGGATTTTGTTCATACAGACTGGTAATCTTGGCCTTGGGGTCAATGGTCAGTAATATACTCTGTATTTTGTGTTCTTGTCCTGTAAGATTGAAAATTCTAACTCCTTGCCCTCTTTGTTAACACATAACTGTACCAGAGCATAAACGCACAAGTTACAAACTCCAAATTTGCTCTAAAAGTCCCATATATATAATAACTTTGTGGGTTTAAAGATTATTTTCTCTAGAATGGATCTTGAGATGTAGTGTTTCATCACGCAAATCTGAAAATATTCTTCATTAGTCATGATTTCTTGTTCTTGTACCGGCCTCTTGAGGACTCTCCTGGATCAAGGGGAGAGATTGGATGGAATAATGTCATTTCAGACAAAAAGGATAATATTTTTTCCTTAATGACCAATATATTGAATGGTAAATTCCAATTAGTACACAAATAATGAAACAAAATCCCCCACAAACCTGCATTCTCATCTCTCCACACACACCCCTGCACACACTCATAGGCAGAATATAGACATATTACATATCAAACTGTCATGGAAACCCAAAGGTCAAGTCTTGGCAGGGGAGAGGCTTTCACCCAGAAATGGAGAAAAGACAGATTTTGTTGTCATGAACCAGCATAGGAACAAGCCATTTGCAGTGATGTGACAGGTTTAATCTGTCCAACAGTCAGAGATCGACCTTCAATGTTGCTGGACTTCAGCCTTGTCCCTCCTTATATGTTTCCTCCCACCATAGGCTGGTGTTTCTTATTGAAGGATAGAAGAGTTAAGGAGCTCCTGAAGAAGCCTGAGTTAGAATGAGTGAAGAGGCACCTGGTCACCAGAGGAAGAGATCTGTACCCCTCCCTGAGCTTCCGGCCACACCAGAACTGGACCATGGATGCACCTGGTAGCCCCTGTGTCTATAAAGGGTGGCACAGTTATCACTCTGGCTCCGTAGGAAATTCCCATTATAGCTATCAAAGTGGGTGTCTCTTATCTAATACTGACAATGATTGCACTGAGAGCTCAGCTGCAGCATCTCTGAAAGATTTTTATGAGATAATGGTTCTGATTTATGGTTTAATTTAACTAAGTTGGATCAACATCTAACAAGGCATCCTCTGATTTTTCCCTGCAAGTACAGCTGGGACAGTCTCTGTCCTGTCTCTTCTGATGTATCCACTTTACAGTGATAGGAAGTGAATGTCTATTTTGCAATGCCAAAAAAGCACAAGCCCAAACCAAACCAAGACCCCAAACAAAACACCCAAACAAACAAACAAACAAACTTGAAAAAAATTAAGTAATGAATAGTTCTTGCTTGCAAAGTGGATGACACCTCAGTAAAAGATCTCTTATATTTCAGAAGAGCTGTGCCTCATCTCTGAAGAAGCACTCCTGTCTTGCTCAGGAAATATACTAAATTTTAACCACTTTTCTGACTGTCTGGGTTTCTAATTTTTTAAATGTTTATTAAAAAACTGAAGTCTTACCAACAGTCTGCCATTTCAAACTGCTATCAAAATTGAAGGTCCTTCTTTTACAGGTGTTGGGTGACAGAAAGAAATGTGGAGTAAACTCAAAGTGAATGGTGACTGAAGAATGCCCACCATTAAAATAAAATAAATGTGGGAGTGAAACAGGGACCTAGCTCATGTGGTCCTCCCTCTATTTCCCCTTGCTGAAGCTAAGAGGAAAAAAAAGGCCAGATTAGAGGGTTTGTTCAGCAAGGGAACAGGCTACCTCATGTTATGATGTGGCTTTGACCTTGCTCTGGCCAATTGAAAAGAAACACTGTGTATTGAATATCAAGTATCTGTATTTTAAAGCAGTTGGCACATTTTTGCATCCCTTTGGTTTCCTTAAAAAAACCCCTGCTCAAAGAGAAGAGTACATAAAGCATGATGTAACTTACATGAAAATGAACAACAGTGGAGAAGTGCTCTGTCTCTCAATCTGAATTGTAAATCATCCTTCTAAATCAACAGAACTTACAGTGGACCTAAATTGATGCAAAAGGTTTTACATTTTATTTTGTGTTCATTTTTATTAATGTTCTGCATAGTAAATGCCTCCTTTAAATCATTATGCCGTTAACTTATACCTGTTTAACATTTTAAACTTCACAGGGTTTTTTGTGAGTTTTGCTCCTTTAACTGTAAAGTAGTCAGGGGTTTATGTAATTATGAAGTCCCGTGTTTCCTGAGAAAACTAGGACACAAGTTTCCCAGGAGGAATTAGCAAATAATTAAAATATTGAGGAAAAGAAAACAACAGTGAAGCATCAGCCAACAGGGTTACAGATCTCTGATATTTGACAGCATTTTTATTTGGTTTGTTTCTAAGAAGTATTTCAGCTAAAGGATGTCCTTGTGCCACTGTGTTGGGGTGAAGGAAAGTAAATGCAAGAATTAGACTCACTGAGTTCTGCCTTGCATCTGCCAAGGTTAATGCAAATGCATCTGCTTCATAGTTTGTCATCTCTCTCTTATTCCATGTTGTTCTTTTGTCCTCTTTTCCTTTGTCTCCTCCCTTTGTCCTCCCTTTTCCTTCACTTTAGACAATCAGTATTCCTACCCTTGTTTGATACCTCCCGTGCCTCTGCCAGAGGCAGAATGACATATTTGTGCCAGCTTTGGCTTTCCTTGTGATCTTCTGGGTCTGTAATTCCACAAAACAAAGTTTAAGGTGACCTTTCTTCCTCTGGAATCTGAGGTCTGAGATCAGCCCCATGTCCCCCAAAGTTGGGCTTCCTTTTAGGAATTATTCCCAAGGGAGAAGTGAGCAAAGACTGTAGACATAAGACCTCTGAATTACAGTTTCCTTATGTGTTGTCTGGGTTTTTGCCATTCTCCTCTGTCTCCTTTAAGGAGTTTGTAAAAGACTTGTTTTTAGCCTTCTGTGTCTTTGGAGTCAGATACACTTTCATATAAACAAGCCATTTGTTATGGTAAAATCTAGAGATGTTTACATTCTTTTCATAAAGGAGGAGACTGTTGATGGACTGCTGCATGGTCCAGTGTGGTTGGAGAAGAAGATTTTCTTCCTCCAATCCATGATCACTACTGGAATTCGATAAATGCTGGTTCTGTAAATAAAGTCCTTCTTCTTTCCACCTCGGACATCGCAAGGTGTGGATGTGAGTTCTTTATGTCGGTTGCAACACTTATGCATAGAAACAAACTGATAGCTTAAAGGTTCAGATCTTGTAAAAAACTTGTTGATGTATATTTGTGTAGATTTTTTTCCCTTTGGAACTGAAGCTCATTGATTTAATCTTTTTTTGCTTATCATATTATACTTGGTAGTCCTTAATTTGTGTAGAAGCAGAGGCAGTGGAGATCAATATTACAACACTTACATTTTGCTGAAGAGTACTTATTGACTGCCTTTTCACCTAATTACATGTGACCATCTAGGCTTTATCCTTTAAAAAAATAAAAAGGGACTTCTTAATCCCATTTAGAGATGGCAAGAAAATATCTTCCCATGCTTTGCAATGGGCTTCATATTACCTGTTAAACCACTGCACATCTGTGATGAGAAGCAATTTGAAAGGCAGTTAAAGCTTAAGGGGTCTGTATGTGTATTATGAATAAATCTCTGAAGCTGGCTTTTGTGCCAAGAGTACCTTTCTCCTCAAAGGAATCATCCTTTCCGTGATCACAGTCTAAGAAGCAATAAACTGTTGAAGAGCAAGCTCAATTAATGACCTTAATTTCTAAACTGAAGTGTCTGTTTAGGAGCATAAGAGTGAATTATGCTCAGATTTAATTCTGAACTCAATATACTCTATTAACTTTTGGAAGCCAATCTGTTGAACACCAGCTGTGTGTTTTAGTGACAGGTTTTGATAGGAGCCAGTAGACTTTTTGTTTTAACAGATGAATGCATTGTTCACATCATGGAAAAAAGGGAGTGTCCGTAGCTGCAGCATTCATATGAAAATGCTGCTGGTCTTCTATTTCAGCTGTGAAAGTTTGTACCTGAAGATGTATTACACCTTTTAGTTGTCATTGTTACTTGTACACTATTGAAAGTTCCTTGTTTCAATGGTTTTTACAATATCCCAAGTAACCATTGTTAGGAAGTTGAATTAGTTTTTTTTCCTATATCCTAATAATATTTGAAATTCCCTCCACACTAAAGAAAATCCAATTCATTTTGGTTCCTCTCTGGATTATTAATCAAGCTGGTGAAAGACAAAATGGCTCCAGCTTTCATGGAAAGCTGCAGGGATTTTGACATGCTGTAAGCACAGTGGAGAGAAATCTGCTTCAGGGGCCTGGTGAAATGAATGCTGATTCACTGTTAGCTTTGATGTCTGGCTGTTAAGGTCGGCTTATTCCTTACAAATATTCTTTTTCATCTCCTTTACAACTTTCTTCCTGAAAGTATGACTGTGAGTTCTCAGTTGAACATAATTGAGTTATGGTGACTTTAAAAGTGCTGCCTGTGACTAAACCTTGGTAACCAGCTGTGTGATTATTCTGACTTAGCTCCAATTCTAAGGAAAAATAACGTTTGCCCTAATGACATCACTGTTTTTTGAGATAAATGCAGACTGAATGTAGACTATTATATCCTCCTTTTTGTGAGTATGAATACCTACATGTGTCCTGAGGATGTGTCTTGTGTTGCAGAAATTGTGCAGCCCAAGATGGAAAGAAAGGTGTGCTGAACTGCAGAGAACTATAAGAATATATCTGAGGATGTTTATGGGATGCTAAATCACACTCTGCATGAACATCCACTTTTTGATTACACAAGACTTAAAGCATTCTTCACCCCACCTGTCTTTTCTTGACACCTGCTTTTCCCACATGCTCCAACAGTGAAATATGTGCCACCCTGAATTTGTTTTCCTCCTGTGCATATCTTCCCTAATCAAATGCCACAGACTACCATTCAGTTATTGGTGATCTCTGTATATGCACCTTCTCCTGCTGTGCTAGCCAAGTCCTGTCAGGAGTGGTAAGAGGGTTTGCTCCATGTAGGGCTGATTTTTTTCTTTTTGTGTTGTCTCCTCTGATCTACCACCACAAGTTTGTCCCATGCTTCATGGAAAATACATGGTCTTGAAATAACTCTTGAAGCTGTGTGCAATTAAGGACTAGCAGAATACCTGAATAACTAAAATAATACCACCAGCATCTAGGACTCCAAAGCAAATATCCGAAAAGGCAAAATATCTTAACTGTATTCTTGCAACAAAACATCCAATTCATCTAATTTGCTCGTGGGGTTGGCGGCTTCTGGAGGAAGTGTTTTGGTATAAACTCTTGGAGTTGTTGCCAACAAATATGACAGCACCTAGTAGATGCTGATGGGATGTTGCACAGCATGGCTCCAATGCACAATGGAGTCTGTTACTTTTGAAGTCCTGGGTAAGAATCTGAATGCCAGCAAGAGATGGAAATAGCTTTTTTTATTAAAAAGCTGATGAGTAATGGGAGAGGGTATTTCAGGGTAGTTTTTGTTTCCAAAGGCATCAGTAGGGCTCCTATTTGTCTGTTCTGGATGAAGATAGATTATAGAATTCAGGTTTTTTGTTAGGGAATCTGTTAGTGTCTCCATTAGGGAGATCCGTGCTGTTGTCTCCGTTAGGGAGACAACAGCAAGGCCTCAAATGAGAAAGTCTACCATCTGCAAGAAATGAACTTGTTCAGGTATTGTGCAGAGAAGTGTTATTTTTGAGGTCATTGCAATCCATAAGTTGGCAGTGAAACATGCCATGCCCCTGGTCTGTGACAGTCAAAAGAGATGGCGAATGAGAAAAAGCTGTAGCAATTTCTGTTTCTATTTCTTCATCTATTCTATTCTGTTTCTATTTCTTCATCTATTTCTTCATCTTCAGAAGGCAGCATGATAAAGCTCATCTTGCCAATCCTCTCACTCTCCATTAGTTGGGTTGGTATTTCCTTGGCTTTGGTGCTGTCTGGTACAGAAAGTAGACACTTTAAGAGTAGACCTGAGGAAAATATCCTTACAGTCTGAGAAGCAGAGCTTTTGTAAAAAAATTTAAAAGTTGATTGAAAAGTAAAAAGATAAATCATATAGGTTCTTTTCAGAAACAGCTGATATTTGCTTTAATGTCCAGTGTTTTATCTTCCTGCTCTTACCTTGTCCTGTGGTGAAGACTTCTCAGTGTGTTTAATATAATAATACTTCCAAATAGAAGCAGAAAGGGCAAAGAAAAATATGAAGAACAAGTCACCAAATTGTATTAAACTTTCTTAAATGTGTTAGGAACAAGAACAGAGTCAGGAGAGTTCTACATTACTTCAGAGGCATCTGGATGAGAAGTTACAGTAGAGGAGGGGGTGATTGCTCTCAGCATTCATTGAACTGAGGATCCAGTGGCTTGCCTTGAAGACAGGAAAGTCTCAAGTTTTGCTGTATTGGCTTCAATTCTATTTTTGAAGGAAACTTAATTTAACTGCTTTCATTTCAGTAGTACAAGTTAAGAGTCTAATTTCAAACACTAATGACCTGTTTAAAAAAACGTGTGGTTAAGCTCTGGGCACTGGAAAATGTATCATAGACCTTCTGTTGGCACTATGAGGAGTTTCAGAATGGTGGCATTTTGGGAAGTTTAGTTTCAAAGTCAGGCTCTCCATTTCATCTGAAAAAGAATCTCTGAAGGAATCCTTCAAGATGTCAAATCTGGACTATTTTTGATCTATCTGCTCTGATTAGAACTGTTTTCTTCAGGAGACTGATTGGATGACCTCCTGAAGTCTGTTTCAAACAATGTGAATGCAAACTGAATGATCATGTGGGGTGTATCCATTTATTTGTATTTTGGGATGGTAGAGAAAGCCTAGGGATAGCACCAAGGGATGAGTTAAGTGGGAGTAATAGCAAAAGTGAGATATGGTCTCCAGGGACCTTGACTGTTAGGAGTCAAGACTTAAAGTTCCAGGAAACTTTGTAATTCTTTTCTCCTGCCTTACTAATTCTGCAGGTAGAAAAGCTGAAATTCTCCTCTCAGGAGCCAGTTTTGATGGTGATTGGTGCACTGTTAAGACTTGTATCTAACACTGCTCTCAAGTTCAATATGGCTTCAGATAATGGTTTTTTGGGGGTCCAAGATTAAACACTTTTGCATTACATCACATTGTTCTCTAAGTAGAATTTGTCTCTGTGTCACAAAGTGACACAGAAAGCCAGGCAAGGAATGCTATTCCTACTATGTACACAAGTGTTTGTTGCATGCATAAAAGATGTATGGTCTTAAAAAGTCTTTAATTCTTGTATTTAAGCTTGATGGTACCCCTTGTTGTTGTTCCTACTACCCTAAAAGAAAAGAGTCCCCCTTTAGACCTCCTTTTTTCTTCTGAAAGGAGATTAAACTGTTCAAGAGCAGTAAATGCCAATCCTGAAAATTTCTAGATCAAGTTAGAAACCATGTTTGATATGAAACCTTGAATTTGTCTTTTCCCTTCTTCCCTTAAGCAAATAAAGCACAGGATGGCAATAATGCAAAGCAAACTGTTTTCCTTATTTCTGTCCCAGGACTAGGGAGGTAGGAGATCATAACAGAAACTGGCTTGTCATATTTCAAATCCTTTGTGCACCTGGACTGCTACTGGCCTTGCTTCTCAGTGGGTGTCTTTCCAACATATGCAGATTTAAAAGAGTTCAAAAATATATGATTTGGGGTTCATAAACCATTAAGTCATCTACATTCAGCTGCCACTTTCCTCACATTCTCAGACTGTCTTCTGGTTCTGTGACTTCTCCATTCTCCTCCCATCCTAACTCCAGTTACGTTGCATTTTGACCTTATGTGCTTTTTCTCTAAAAATATATATATACAGCTGTCTACTCAACCTTGTACTAAACTCCCGCTTTACCTTGAGGCAGATATTAATATGCATGTATAATTCATTCCAGGGCTGAAGCTCCTACATGGTTTATACTCACAGCCCAAGAGGGTTATGGAGCTCTATTTTACAGGGTGCCATCAACTTTATGAGTTTGCTCTAGTTTGTATTCCAAAGCAGTTGCTTTAACCGTGAATTTGCCTTGTTTGCTTACAAATAAGCAATTTATTTTTTAAATGAACTCTTTTTGGCACTTTACTGCTACTCTCTCAGTACGGTGTGTTTAACGTCTGTCGTGGTTTCATCTTGCTATCAGAAAATATCATAGGAAGGAGACCACTTCCTTAAAATAACAGCCACCAATATGGCCATTTGCAGCCCCAGGTTTTCAACACACTTCTACTTACATTAGTAATTTGGTTTCAAGGGAGTTATGCATTAAAAAAAAATGATAGCACCCATATGAATGTTTACATGGTTCAGAATATGATTAGGTACCCCTCCAAACAGTGTTATTTTTTCCAGCTCCAGTTGCTGAAGCAGTTAATTGCCCAATGAGATAGACAGTTGTAGAGCAGACTTTCATCAAATGTATCCTCCATGAAAATATTCAAGTATTATATGTGTGAAAATCTATAATAATGAGGAAAAAAATGGATTTTTGGTCCTCTCCTGAGATGTAATACACACTTTGAGATATCTGGTCTTCCTGGCAATACAGAATAAAATCTTTAAATGCATGGATGCATTTTCTTTCAATAACATCCAAAATGGGATTATCAAAATTGCAAACTTTTGGGAAAGTTCTTCTCCTGTATTAGGCACATTGTGCTTGGCATAAGACCTATGCTGATACAGTGATTGTTTTTCTCTCTATTTCCTTATCAGTACTAAAGATTGAGGTGGAAGCAGGGGAATAACCCTTAACAAAATCACCATTCTGGGTAAAACTGGGGTCATAACGAATCTGAGTTAAGACTCCCAGAACTTTGACAAAAATGCCCACCACTGACCTTTGATAAACTTCCTGCTCAAAAAATGGTAAAAGGTTAATTTGCTGTTGCTGTATTAAGTCAAATACAATATTGCCTTTCCACACAACCTTACTTATCCTGAATTGGATTCTGTCTTATCTTTCAGCTAGAGCAAACTTTACATAAACTTTGAATTACTAGTTTGGCTAGCTAATATCACCCTTGTGTTTTATATATCAGATCTAAATCAAATGCATATTGGAAATGCACCTGTCGGAGGGTCCAATTACAAAGGGATAGCCTGGGAATGGAAAGGATAAAATTGTTCCTTGGCAGTATCAATCCTTTTTGGAATCACATAAGCAGGAGAAGAAATGACTCAGAGATGTCTGACAATGGGTTTATGCCAGGCTCCAGGGGACTTTCTAAATGCACAACTTAGAAGTCCTTGAATTAGTCCCATTCTGTCAAGGGACTGCCTCAGGCTGGTTAAAGTAGTTTTGTTTCATAACATTTCCGGAGTACTGAGCTCCAGAACATGCTGATCTGCAAGTTGGTGAAGAAAATTAGGATAAACACACACAATTTCCTACACACTCCTGAATTACTGTGTGTTGCACTGAAGTCAAATCTCCTTCTGCTCCTTCCCAGCCCCTTCACTGTTTAACACTTTATCCTGTGTTTTCTTGATTATACCAGCACAGCTCTTTGTGCACCTGTATGAAAAACCAGACTAAGGAAATTGATCTCAGTGAAGTGGTGTGAGGGAAGCATCTGAGTGGGTGTGGGGTGTGCTGTTTATGGGGTTTGTTTGTTTGTTTGTTTGTTTGTTTGTTTTTAATGGCCCTGCTTTGACTAAATTCAGCAGAGTCTACAAAATGCTCAAGTGACTGAGAGCAGTTTCGCCAGCTGAGAGAACAAAAACCTAGAAGCCTTAAATGTTGATTGATCAACTGAAAGTTGGAGATGTCATATTCTCTCATCTATAAACAGTTTGTTAAATGCATTTTCCCTCTAAAGCATTGAGGATTATTATTATTATTAGCTTAAACCAGGCAAGTTACCAGAGATATTTTAATGTCAGTAAAGGTGATGCACAAAAATGCAGCCATTTACACAAAGTGTGTAGGGGGTTATTTTAGCTTCCTTCTGTCCCTCACTATCAGGAATGGAAGCTGATACAGCTTCTAGGAAATGAAAGGACCATTTAAAAGAGAGCTAAGTAACCTGCAGCTACCATGTACATGAAAAGAAAGCACTTTTTTACTTTCTCATCACTTTTAAAGGCTCAGTATTTACTGAGGTGATTTTTGAATTCTGGAAGCCTGTTTAGTTTGATTTATTTGTGGCTTGAGAGTTCAGATGCAAAGGCCTATTTGTCATTTAATTCTTGCTGCAAGGCTTGCCAAATACCCTGTGACTCTAATGAACCTGGAGGGAGGCTTCTTTACTTATGAACATGTTTTAAATTAAAAGCACCAACTGGCAGCTGAATTTTGAAGGTTGAGTGCACAACAGGGGGAAAGAGCAAATGGTAAGGCACTGCTCATATCCACAATTGAGGACATTTTTCCCCCTGGAAAGGTGTGCCCTTATGGAGATTTTGAACAGAGTTTTCTCCACCATGCTGCTCCTTGTCTTTTTTCCTGAATGCCAGAGTGAAAACCCAGCTTTATTGTGTCTCCATTTTGCTCAGCACCTTAGGCAGTATATGTTTCATTGCCAATGCAGTGGGAAACAGAAGGAACTTTGGAAAAAGCTGAAAATTAAAAAAAAAAAACCTCTGGAAATCATTTTCCTTATAATTAATGATCTGTTGAAAACCAGAGCAAAACAGTGTCTAATCCTAGCAAAGATACAGGCAGGGTCTTCTTGATGGGAAAATCTGGTAAAGCCATGTTTCCTTTGGCAATTATAAGAATAGAAACTACTTCTCTCCTAAGGCTCATATAATAATGTCTCCCCTCTGCAGGGGGAAGATGGAACACTTCTTTTCTTCCCTTCCCCTAACTGGAGCTCTACCTTGAAGCATTGAAGCATCTGCTTGGTGCCTCTTGCCTTGCTTTAGCCTTTGCCAAGGGATTGCCACAGCATCAGCAGCAGTCAGGAGTGTTTGCAGGCAGCAAGCCCTGTGCCCCAGCTGCTGCAGTGGGGCTTTTTCCTTTTGGATTCTGGCTGGTCCTTCGGCTTGCTGTGGATGCCAGTGAACGTGCAAATCCTTGTGAATGTACTTCAACCTCTTCGGCCTCCCAAGAGGGTGCACTGAGTTCCTCTCAACACAGCAATCCTCCCCACTCACACAGGGGTCAAATGGCCTTTCTCTGCTTCTTGAAAGGAAGTAGAAAAATATTGAATTTCTGGTGTTGTAGCTCAACAGCATAGTTAAGATAAGTCCATGCTGAGGAGAAAAAAAAAGGATGGTGAAGAAAAAAATATATAAGAACTGTTTGGACAATTCATAAAGCAGAGTTCTTGACCTTTGTGTCAATTTACCAAACAGTTTTGGGAGTGTTTCTATATTTGTTTGCTTATTTGTTTTGTTTCTTTACTGAAATAATGTTTGTAGGCTTAAATCACAATTTAGGCTAAAGTTTCTTCTTTTGCTTTATTATAAGGAGCTATAAATGAAGATTAAGTGGCTGGTGAGCTGGTACACAAATGAGGCTAGAAATCTCAAATGCTCTGTGCTTCGGAGCTTGAACTAGAAGGAAGTGAAATGACAGGGGAAGTTCTTATAAGGTTTTGTGACTGGAGAAAATTCAGCACAACAAAAAGCTGATCTCCTGGAACAGAGGAAAATGGGCTTAAGGTGCAGACACTTTGCCAGATGTGCATGCTTGTGGTTTAAATGAGACTCATTCATAAAGGGATGCAATTTATTTATGCATTTTTGGAAAAATATCTTGGCTTTAAATTGAATAAATCCCATAAATTTGAAAAGGACAGTGGATTATATAGAATATATGTTAATATAAACTAGCATAAAGCAAATCCTAAGATCTCTAGATGTTATCATGTTGAGACAGATAAAAAGTAAGTATTATAGAGTGTGATAGTATCAATTCTCTGTTAAATCTCTCTAAACTTTTAATTTGAGGCACAAGTGAGCAAGACATTGGGGAGAAATCTTATTTTTTTGATGGATGTTGTTTCTCAGTAACAGAGTAGAATTAACTTGTACTCTGTTTGAAATCAAGCATTCTAATAACCTTTATATTTAGGGACATTTGGCTTCATCCTGCTAACCAGGTTCATATTGCACCTGGATTATGGGCAGAGCAAGCAGTGGGATGTGGCAAAGCAGTAAGGATGAAGAGGTGAGTCTTGCTGCACTTCTGTGAAGCATTTCCTCCTCCACAAAGGTACCCAGGTACTCCCAAGCAGCCAAGACCTAGCCAACAGGTGATTTGCAGAGTGAAGGTGTCAGTTTTATAACACTGAAGAACAGTGACGAGGATGTGCTCATTTTGCAGCTTTCAGATAAACATTTAGACAACAAACTGAATTGTTTGTAGCCTCTCTGCACTTTCTGTTGTACAAGAAAATGTCCTCTAAAAATAGACTAGGTTACTACCTTTTTCCTCAAAGCTGGTGCCTGTTCATTTTCCCCTTGACTTTTAATAGAAGAACCTCTAAAGAGTTGCATCAGTTCTCTCTGTGTGATTGGTTGACTGCACACAGTTGATGAATCCCACTTTTAGAGACAACAGGATCATCTGCAGACATTACATTTCTGCCAATTTTCATCTGTTTTATTTCACTGTAGTTTCATTTATCCTCATGAAAAACAGTAGTTCTGGGTTTTTACCATCAAATATCCCAGCTTCCAAGCATCCAGATCAGATTGAAAGGCATAACTGAAATCTCCAGTAAGGATTCTGTGGAAGAAATACAGACCCATTTAAGTAGCTCTAGGAAAACTGCCTTGTGTATAAATCTTTACCAGATGCAAAACTTCCCATTGAAGATACTTAAGGCTACAGTAGTTGCAGCTTCAAAGACAGGGAGACATGAGAGCTGAATTATCCATTTCCACATGCTTCATCTGCAGTCTGCTTCCCTTTAACATGCTATATTACCATCTGGGCCTGCTAATTGTGCTTCATGAGTGCACATTGTAACTGACTTGCCAAAAGCCAAGGTATTAATCTCTCTAATCTTTCACTGAGGTTTATGTTCCCACAGTTGCACTTAATTGCAAATTGGCTGTTGTGTGGCCATAGAAAATGGCGGGGCAGAGACTCTGTGAACTTTTACAGAGATTATGGAAATATGGAAACTAATCTGTTGTCTGTGAAAACAACTACTAAACCAATTACTGCTTTACAACCTTACTGAGGTTGGTCATACCTCATACAGTTGATCTTGGCCCATCAGTCTGGCCTGTCCAGTTCCCTCTGCAGAGCCTTCCTACCCTCCAGACCAACATACCAACCGAGCTTGGTGTAATTTGCAAAATCACTGAGGGTGCATTCAATCCCCTCATCCAAATTATTGATAAAAATATAAGCCAAAACTGTTCCCAGTACTCAGCCCTTTCAGTGCAAAGAAATGGATTGTTCTAAAACATATTTATAGAATCACCACAGTATATAATTTTGCACCACTGACAACTTTTCCTCAAAGTGTGAATTAAGGAGTTTTAAAAACCAAGATGCTTCCTGTTACAAGTTGGTCTCCATTCCTTTTTAATGGGGTTTTAAATATGGAGATCTGCCTCTGCCTGTGTAGAGGATGCGCAGTGCTGGAGCATCCACCAAGCTATGGAGAAGCTCCTCCCCATCAAACTCCACGGGGCCTGTGGTTTCAGGGGTACCACTGATGCCCTCTTCATAAATTCTTTCTTGCCTTGCAATATATTGGCGGGGTTCAGCATGAGAATTTTTTTCATTGTTGGTTTTAATCTGGTGCTAACCTTGTTCTTTGACCCCACAGGATCCATCTGTGAGATGTCTCTCAATCAGATATGAACTTCCTCAGGAGTGCCTTTTACCCTACTAATGTAGAAATCTGCATTACTAGCAGGCAGGCAAAGAAACTTATGCTGTTATGAACCCATCTGGTCAGTAAGTATTTAATTTCACTGCTGAATCTCACTTTAATCTGCTCTGAATTATTTATACATGAGAGCTCGTGATAGAGATCTCTGACAAATCACAGACAGTATGTATTGAGGGGTGCTATGCCTATTTGTCATGCATCTCTATTTTATCAACTTATTTCTTCTGAACAGTGATACTTTACGTCTCTATCTAGTTCAAGTTTTCACTTCTCTGCTTCCTTCATGCACTCTCTACTTTATCCTATTTCTTCTCTTGCCTACCCTAGAATCTTCTCTGTATAAGAAAATATACAGTATCCATGTCTCTAGTTGTAAGTTTCTGCATCTTGAAAGGAGGATTAAGATACTTGGGAACTATTTAGTCTCTCTCTCTCTGTTTTTTTTGGGGGGGGGTTTTGTGGGTTTTTTTTGGTTTTTTTTTGTTGTGGTTTTTTTTTCCTTTTCTTTTCTTTTTTTTTGTGTGTGTGTGCATGGATGCAGCATCTTGTACTTTTCCTTTTTGAACTTTATTCAGTTCTCATGGGCTCACTACTCACATTTGTCCAGGTCCCTCTGGGTGGCATCCCATCCTTCTGTTGTGTTAAGAGCACAGCCCACAGCCTCATGTCATCAGCAAGATTACTGAGGTTGGACTGGATCTCTCTATGTCATTGAAGACATTAAAGAGCACTGGTGGCACAACAGAGCCCTGAGGGACACCACTCATCACAGACCTCCAGCTGGACATTGAGCCATTGAGCACATTCCTCCCTCCTTATCCTCTGAACAGCCCACCTTTCAATTTCATGTCTCTCCCACCAGATAAGGTGGGTTAAGAGATAAGTGAGACCCTGTTGAAGGCCTTACAGAAGTCTAAATGGGTGACATGTGTTGTTCTTCCCTTGTCAGTTGTTATCACTTCATCATAGAAGGCCACCAGATTGGTCAGGCAGGATTTGCCCTTAGTGAAGGTGAGCTGGCTGTCTTGGAAAAATGGGAGAACTTATTGGGAAAACACCTGAGCTAGTGCTCCTGCTGGAGTGACAACAGAGAAGAACTGAGGAGGATGTTTTGCTTACCCTGGGAATGCTCCATTGTGGTCAAACGTCAGTCACTATACACATATTTGTTACTAATTAGAACTGGTTTTATACCACCAGTCAGTAGGAACTGCTTCATATAAAGAGACAAACATACATGTTACTAATTCCAATTCTCTGTTATAAACATTCTCGGCCAACAAGGGTCTGGTGCTAGTACCAAGGACTATCATAAAATCCCATGGGAGAAAATGTATCTCTTTGAAATATTTGCTTTCCCAAGAATAGAGGTTAAACGATGTAATTAATGCATCTGGCTGGTTTATTTCCTTTTAGTCACTTCAGAAATCCAAGACCAAGAAAGCATCCAGAAGGCTTCAAAAACTGTGCTTAGCCAAAGAGAATGAATAAGAACTAGCTAATTTTTGTGATCCAGGCTGGATTAGCAGTTGGGTTTAAACTAACAAAGCAGATAGAAGACGTACGCTGTAACACACTTCTGCACAGTGGAAGAGGGAAAATTTATTTTGAAAACACACTAAGGATTTAGACAAGAGAAGCTAATGTTAGAAACAGGATAATGGACAGTTAAGAGACAGGTTTTTTGACAGTTGAAGGAATTAATTCATATTTTGGAAAGCCTGTATTTGGACTGGAAATTTTCAAGAAATTGCATATAGATGGCATTAAAGCAAGAAATGTAATTTTTGCTGTGAATCTAAAGAATGGAAGGGAAATTGTGGAGGAGAGAAATGAATGCATAAAAGAGATGAGGATTATAGATTAAGATTCTTTCATTTCTGAGGCTTTCCTGTGCTTCATACTTTGTCTTTCCTGCTGAAAAATAAGTGGCTGAGGTAGGTAGGAGTCAGCTGTGGAGACGCAGGCAAAGGCTGAAGGACTTTTACATCTTTTTATTTTAATGTAAGTAATGGCTATTCTATATTCAAGGTCTGGCTACATGTTTTATTCAGTCTCGTGTGTTGTGATATGCATGCACCCCACTCAAAGGAATAGCCACAACAGTAATCTGTGCAAGCTTTGAATGGTGTGTGTTGCTTGATGCTGGAATCATCCTGTACCACTCTCAGTAACTGGCTGAGATCCTTGTCTGGAAAGAGCTGGATATAGCAGGCTAAAAGGAACACTGGGTGTGCAGCAGCACGCTGTGCACTGTATCCATCTCCTTTCCTTGCAGCTGATGACAGCCAGCTGCAAAAAGCTCTAGGAGAACAGTTGTGCATGGGATTCAAAACCAAAGGGCAACAGGAAATAACCTGCATGGTGCTGTCACAATGAAAATGCAGATGAAAACCACATCATTTCTGTATCTTTCACCATTTTGGTGAGGGAAATAATAATTCCCCCATGCATGTGAGGCTGAGGATGATTAGAGGTCTTTCCTCCCACCTGCCCTTTCAACCTAGGTATGCTTGAAGGAGAGACAAGTATGTCGATCCCTGGCAGATGGGATTATCCATGTGAGGACAGGTTTAGTATCTGAAATTTGGCAGCTAATTTGCCCGTCCTGGAAGCAAGTAAGTTGGATTACATTTGTTCATTAAGCACAAGACCTGGAAGTGCAGAAAAGAACTAGATCGTTCTGTAAGTGTCACTAATTGTCACAGCTAAAATTGTCACAGAGCCGTTTGGAAGAGATGCCAACTGTTTGAGTCTCTGTTTATTAGCTATCAGCAAATGGAGACAAGTTTAGTAATCTGAAATTTGGCAGCTAATTTACCCTTCCTGGACGCAAGTAAGTTGGATTATATTTGTTCATTAAGGACAAGACCTGGAAGTGCTTTAGGTGTTACATACCTAAAGGTGTTAAATCCTTTCACAGAGTAATCCAAATCTGTCTCCAAGAGGAAACTGTAGGGAAAAAACAAAAACAAAAACAAAACCACAAAAACAAAAACAAAAACAAAAACAAAAATAAAAAACAAAACAAAAACAAAACCAAAAACAAAAACAAACCAAACAAAACCCTAGGCCAGGCATGTGCTTAAAGTTCAGTGACAAGTGGATTAACCCATCTGGGAGGAAATCCTTGGTATTATTTTGAAAACTGAGGAATGGTGACTGTTTCTGTCCCTACTCATCTGGTTGTGTCCGACCTTTCTTATATAGGTTGGTTTGGTATTTAACGTCACCTGTATTGTGCTGTTGGTAGTCTTTTGAAGGAGGAAAGCTCTTTGGGCAGATCAACATGAATGGTGATTGCTGATTGCCAATTTCTAATAACAGACACCTTCTTATAATCACTTTTTCCAAGTTCAACTAAAGTGTTAATAAAAAATGTGCAACTTCTGAGTTGTTGAGGAGGGTGTTGCAAATTTTGATCCAAAACGGCACATCAGTTAAACACTTTTGAACTCTGCAGCATGAAGCAAGTCCATATGTAGCTGGGCTTTTTTTGTTTTTCCTCACAGAAAATAATATTACAAAGGAATTATTGAATATCTTGTACCTAAATATCATTGTATGCATCATTAAAATATATGAATAACTCTGTAATTCAAGACACTCATCTTATGTTTTCCTGCAATTTTTCATTAACACACGACTGGGAAAATTTATGTAATGAACTTCACATGTAAATTCTTCTATATCTATCTGTATCTATTGAGGAAGAATAGATAGTTGATAAATGGTTTTTCCCTCGAAGTGTTGGGGTTTTTTAATAAAAAGTGTATAAATTGGTTTAGTCTTCTTTCTGTACAAAACTCCTCACAAACACCAGAATACAATAAACTATTCTATCCCTTAGTAATCTGGAGCACATTTAATATTGCTCTTAATTCAAATGTAGACTTTAATAGTACTGTACTATGCATGTTCCTCAGCACATTTCTGTCACTGAATGGCCCAGAATTGAGCTAACTTTCCTACAGCTTTGCTTGTATGAGCCATTTCTCCCTTCATAGTGACAGATTTTAGGACAGTGGCATGTCCTTCTCCATGGACAGTACAGCTTTAGGTCCTGGAGTTCACCTTGGGAACAGGTCAATCTGGACTTTGCTTGAAGGCTCTTTTACTGTGCATGGGCTGCTTTTCAGTTTATATCTTTGGTTTATACAACCACTGCAGAATGGGTGAGAGATGCCAGTGTGCAAGACAGTCAACTATCTCCTTTCCTTGGTGCTCTCTCCCATGCAATAATGTAGAATTTATGGTTTTAATTAACTCACAGCAAATTCATTTCTTTTCCATCCTGTAAAAGCACAGTAGAAGGGTGCAGATGCGCACACAGGCCTGGGTTTTTTTTCAGAAGGCAGAGGAATGTACATTGCAAATTTTGTAAGAGCTATGCATCTACCTGGCTGGCTTTCAGGAAAGTTTATTGCAATTTTAAGTCTTGCTCAGTGTTTTTTTCTCTAGAACCTGAGGGTTCTATGGGGTGCATATAGCAATATGTCAAGTCTGTGGCCATGCCTGATGCCTTAGTGTGGACAAAATCTGGGATACTCTTCTTTATGATAGGAGCTCCATGTTCATGTGTCAGAATTTTTTAAAACTTCATACCCCCCTGCATGTCTGTCCATTATAAGTCATCTGATTAATTATTTTAATTAACTCTGATTTCTATGCAAAGACAGTACAAGTGCATGGATTGTGGACTGGATGAGAGACCTGCCAGGAATCAGCAGCTCTCGTGAGTGAGGATGACATGGCATGGGCATTGGCAGGGGCAAATTTTGTGTAGATTGCCCTATGAAACTCAGATGCATGAGGTAAATCTTATTTTGCAACATATAACCTGGAAGAGAGGAAATGTTGCATATCTGTGTGCATGTGGATGTGTATTTGTAGAAACATCTCCATAGACAGCTACACACAGAAAATTAAGGGAAGAATCCATGCTACAGGCATTTATCAGTCCTGCAGTGTGTTAACACTTTAAAGATATACTATAATACAGTATAATATAGTATAATATAATATAATATAATATAATATAATATAATATAATATAGTATAATATAATATATGGTATCTGTAGAAAAAGAGTTTACATGAAGATTTCAGAGTGTTCAATAAGAATATTTAGGTGAGTGTTGCCTCCAAGAAAATATGGATCATGACAGATCATGAATTGCCTGTGAAAGGCCTGATAACACTATGCATGTGTATATCCCTGGGAAATATTTGTCTCTTGGGCTATCAGAATCTATTCTATCATCTGTCCTCTCTTCAAACCAAAACAAAAAGATGCATCAGGGCCAGTATATAAGATACTGTAATACAAAGAATAAAACTGAATCTGTGGTTTTGTGCTCCTTTGCTAAAGTATGGGCCTCAGAAAGAAATTAGAATTGATTTCTCTAAATGTCTTTGTCAAGAGACATGTGGATCTTGCATACTGGGGTTTTGGATGTAGCTCTTTTTATCATCAGAAACTAATGTTGAAGTTTCTCCCAAATAACTTCGATAACTATGTTAAAGGCAATTTAGTAGGATCTATATTACTAAGGTATAATTTGTCCCAGCAGTGTAATTTTAACTTCATCTAAGGCACAAGACTGCTCCCTTGGGCCTGCTGAAAGCAAATATTGCTATAGTTTTACTGTAAAAAAAAAAAAAAAAAAAAATCCACAAGGGAAAAGTCACTGTAAGAAACTTAACCCCTGCTTAAAGAGCTTTTGCCTAGGGAAAAATAGGGTGAATATGTTTTATTGGGAGTAGCTGCAAAATGTCAGAAGTTTATGGGA
Organism: Phylloscopus trochilus trochilus; assembly: GCA_016584745.2. Lineage (NCBI taxonomy): Eukaryota > Metazoa > Chordata > Aves > Passeriformes > Phylloscopidae > Phylloscopus > Phylloscopus trochilus. Next base: position 55,072,837 of record WQNJ02000007.1, on the reverse strand, counting down.
AGGTAGAAAGATAAATTGAGGGACTGTGTGAGGAAGATGGTAAAGTAATATTCTTTTACCTCATGTAACAGTTGTTGCTTCTGCATGGTGCTTGAGAGAGGAAGGAGGTGTCTTATGGAAGGGTGGGAGGCTGAGAAATGACAGCCTTGATGAAAATACTGAAGAGAGATGTTGTATCCCTCTGGAATTGCCCTCCCCGTGAAACCCTACCTGCCCCTTGACTCTGACCTATGGCCTTTGGCCATAGGTAACCCCGCCCCCTACCCTGAAATGCATAAAACCCTCTTTCCTTCCGGGTTTGCTCTCTTTCACCTTGGGAATCCCTTCTTCGTATAAACCTTGGAACACATCTCAGGGTAAGAGCCTCTTTTGGTTTTACTCCCCTATCCTGAAGATCCCCTCACCCTAACCTCCCTAAATTTGAGCTAGCAGCTGGCCTCGGGGGGCAGAGGGAAGGGGAGCACTTCAGAGAGAAACTTGGAATACTGATGTGTAATGGCTGCATAAAGAGGGAAGGATGCCCTGTGCTCCCACCCTGTAGGCAAGTGCCACTTGTGAATGATCATCTTTACTACACTTGTATTGATGTGCAAGTGAAGATTTCATTAAGGTTTACATTCAGATTTGGGTGATAATTTTTCCAGTGATAATGACATTTCTATAGGGATTTTAACAATATGCATGTTTAGATTTTATTATGGTGAAGGTAGGCATTTGCATTAACCATTCAAAAAGCTGAGACAGGTATAAAATGCCTTTGGAACACACATCAGTTATGTAAATGCTATAGTTTGTCCCAGTTATTAAAGAGTCATATTCCTATCAATGAGATGAGAACTTCTTGCAGTCGGTGATTTAACCACAGTCTGTCATGCACAAATAGTTGGCAAAGATGCTTTAGCACCTATTACTATTTAGAGGTTAAAATATGAGCCAGCTGACAACTGGAGTAGCAAATATACTTCCATTATACAGTAGTAGCAGCAAAAATATCATCTTGAAAGGGCCCCACAAGCAGGGCTACTCATACTAGAACTTGTACAGTGACGCATTCCAGCATTACCCCCTCACCCTTTTCAGACAAACTCCAGAATAAATAAGACACTAACTTTTAGACCTGTTCTGAGGTCTGAAGGATATTTTCTTTAGGAGAGCAGCAAGATCCCTGTATCATGGAAGTATCTCTCAGTCAGGTCTTGTTCTTGTGAGCCTGAGGGCTGTTAGCTTTAAATGCATCAGCAGCTGCTAATTGCTGCAGTACAGCAGGAGGAGAGTCAGTCTCCAGAGCACTGCTGTAAGATAAATAGTAGTGCTGATTGTGGTGTGTGAAATACCTAGATGTCAAATCAACACTAGGATTTACCTGCTTTGCAAGTGTTAAGAGGATGGAGTTTTTCAACAATTTGGGCTTGGGTTTTTTTTGGCTATGATTCTGGCAACAACTAGGAAAGGAAAAATTCACTGTGTTTAACCACGACTTTCTCAGCACAGGTAGATTTACGCAGATTTACTTGGAAAGTGGTGCTTGCAAAAAAACCTTCATTCTGGAATTTAAGGTTTTATTTCCCCTAGGAAATTTCTGTACTTGTTGAATTTTGGGTCATAGTAAGAGCTCACCTCTACTGTTATTCATTAATTGAGCAAATAAGGATAAGTCATTTAAGTGTCTGCAAGTCCTAAATGAGCCTGGACTGATTTTTGTGCAACATTCTGCTATTCTGCAACATGAGAAGGATGTGAACCTGTTAGAATTAGTCCAGAGTAGGACCACGAAGATGACTGAAGGGCTGGAGCACTTCTCCTGGGAAGACAGGCTGAGAGATTTGGGGCTGTTGAGGCTGGAGAGGAGAAGGCTCTGGGGACACCTGTAGCAATGTTCTGATGCATAAAGGGGGCCTGCAAGAAAGCAAGACGGGGACTTTGTACAAGGGTAGGCAGTGATAGGACAAAGGGTGATGGCTGTAAACTGAGAATACAGATTTAATTTAGATATTAGGAAGAGATTCTTTACAGTGTGGGTGACAAGACACTGCAACAACTTGATACCAGATGCCCATTCCTGGAAGTGTTCAAGGCCAGGTTGGATGTGCCTTATTTTTAGCAGAAACTTTTGAAGTTACTGTACTGCGTACTGATTTAAAAGCTTAACTTCACTGCTGTGTTTTACAGTCTTGAGTTATATTGTTTCTGAACTGCCTGGAGACAACATGATAAATATTTTTCATTACTATATCCAAGTACAGTCCTGAAGGATTCCTTTTGTCATTGAGTTGTTTCTAGGAATATTGCTGACTGAAATGTATAATGTTAGGTTGATACCATGGCTTTCTGCAATCAAATACTGTCTTGCTGGATAACTTGGGGTTAAAGTTAACTTTGAGAGTAAGAATATCCAGTAAGTTGTAGATTTGGTCTGGTTTCTGCTTTGTTCCTATGTTGTGTTTGAATGAGTCCTGCAGTTCAGGCTGTAGCGTTTGGCAGACTGCTTCTGAAACAACAACTTGGATAAAATCCACCCAGGCTTCTCTGACTCAAAATGAGCCCTGGTCACTGGGGAAAGCTCTTCTCAGCAGGCTTCATAGAGTCATCTCACACTGTTCCTGGGAGGAATTTGGGGAGGAATTTAGATACCTTCCTATATCAAACAGTTTTCTAATGGGCATTAAAAATTGCTTTATTCTTTATTGTTATCTCTTTAGAAAAGACTTCTTGATACTTGGAACTTTGTCACTGAATTCCCCAAATTTTTAAGGGCTGGATTCTCAGCTCTGCCTACCTGCACTGCTAAATGAGCCATATAGACAGCCTGGGAGCACTCTTGTGTTTGGGGTTAAATCCCATGCTTGCTCCATTCATTGCTGCTCTAAGGGATCAATTAAAGAAGGTTTTACTTTAATCTACAGCTGACTCCAGCCCTTAGGAACACATGCATTTGAGTATTCTTGGGCACATACAGGCTGCACCTAATCTAGCATATAGAGATCTGAGTATGAAGTAAAATGAATTTGCATTTCCAAATTTGTCATCTTTGCTAATTAGCACAGCCACAGGCAAACTCAGATACAAAAAAAGCTGCATCAGATTTTCCTGTATCACTGCTCTGGAAAGAGTAAATGGTCATGGATTTGTACTCAGTAAATACAGATTTGTATTAGTTTTATTAGGTTAGAAAAAGATGTAATTGAAGTGAAGCTACTCTGCTGTGTAAGTGGTCTGAATTCAGTTTTAAATGTTATCTTGTGATTTTTTTGTTTTGAAAAAATGCATGTTTTCAAGCTGAACCCCAGCGTAGCAGTAGTCAGACCTCTCAAAGGGAACTGTACATAATTTCTGTAGCATTGCAGGGGGCAGTCAGTGGCTGTTAGATCAATGAATTCACTTTGAAAATTTGCTGCTCTTGCATGTCCCATGGGGAAGCAAGGCCTAGATTCAAATCCGTATCCTGGCACACGTGGGAAGGGAGCAAGAAGCTCAGTGAGGCTCCGCTGCCTGTGGGGCTCAGCTGCTTTCTGGGGTGGCTGAAACATGACAAGCAGGTTTTAAGATATGGAGTGCTTCAGCAAGGTCTCACTTGTTTTTTGTTTCTCCCACTGTCAAGAGTTACTCCTTGTACCAGCATTGATACTGATGTAAGTCAGGGCAGCCACAGACCTGCACTGCACTCCTCAGGCTGATCTGCCTGAGGGGTGAGACACCTTTTCAGCATTTGGGATATATTTTGTGTAGGTATCTGTTTAGGAATGGGTGCACCATCCACCCCTGTCTTGTGTGGAATGAACTGTCTGCCTGGAGGTGGATGAAGAGATTGGGGATGGGATCCTTCAGCTGTGTTGAATTACCTGTCTATAGAACCCAGCTAGGGCAGCAGGGCTTGGTTTGCTTTTTAAATCTTTCTGTCACTAATAACCCTGTCTGAATTTCAACATCCAAAGATGAAAGCCTTCATAGTTTATTACAGTTCACAGGTCTATCCAGTCTGCACAATTAATTTTGCTTTAGTGTTCATACTTACAGCCAAATTATCTGACACTTGAGCTTTTTTTAGGGTAAATCTGTTGTGTACTGAAAAATGTAGTCCAATATTGTAATGCTGAAACTACGCTTGAATAGGAAGCCCTTTTGTAGTGCTACAGGAAGTTCTTGCTGGCTCTGCTGCCATTCGGCTGGGTTTTTAAGTAGGTTCCCATAAGGCAATATCTGCTGGAATCCTGTGAACTGGATTAGACCTTGTGTCTTAGATACAGCTCAGTAAGCTTCACACTGCATGGTACAGTTTAAACACCATTCCTTGTGCTACCATGCTGCCTTGCATATTCATAGGTTTTAACACCTTTTGGGAGAGGCAGGTTTTTTTAAGGAATTGGTGGCATCAAAGCTGTCCCAGGACTTGAAGTACTTGCTGATTTGATGTGGTTCTGCAGTATTACCAGTACTGGCAACAAATTAAAACACTTTCCTGTATATGTACCATTGTTAAGAGGACTTCATTTTCTTTCTTTCAATGACTTCCAACTGTGTTGCTCTCAGCATGCATTATCCATGTGCAACCTTGTAAATAGCTTCTAGTTCTTACAGCACTGATATGAATCAGAGGGCCATTTTCTCTAGGGGACTTGAGCCTTAAGCTCTGCAGCTTGTTTTGAAATGAAAGCCATGTTCAATTAAGGTGATTTGTTTGCTGCGCAAAGATTTAAGTATCTCATACTGCCATTTATAGTGAGGCAGGGCTGGGAGGATATAAACACAGCATGAGTATTTCTTGTGTGTTCTGCTTTCCACTTCCACCTATCTCTTTTCCAGATATCTCCTACTGAGATACAGTCTGCTGGAAGTGGGGTGTGATGAGAGTGCCACCAACAGTGTAGGCTGTGAGATTATCTATTCATAGCTGATTCTGTTCACAGAGGTGGAGAAAAGACTTAGGGTGCATCTCACGTACGCTGGCTTGAAGTTAAGTTCCTAAATAAATATCCTTCTTTTCAAGATAGATTGCTTGATACAGACCAGTAGAAAAGTGGAACAGGAAAAAATGTTCCTGAGCCAGTATTCTTGGCCTTGAGCGGGGCTAAAATATAAAATTGCTTTGAACCAAGATATTGTCTTGGGGGATTTTGTGTGTCATTCACAGAAGGAGTTAGAAGGATATTTGGCAAAACAAAGTTCAGAATGCTCTGTGTTTTTGCATTCTCCTGGTCCCATATGGGTCCACCCACAAGGTTTCTGCGGGGACTGTCAGTGCCTTAGCTCATTGCCCTGCTTTGTGCAGCTCAACCCCCTGCACTGGCCTTGCTCTATATCCCCCTGGTAACTTCTGGCTCTCATTCCTGTAAAACTGGTCAGGCTGTCACTACTTCACTTCCAGACATGGCCCCAATAACAAAGCCAAATTTCTCTTTTTGTGAATAGTCCAGGAGGAAAGAAATGCTGCTCCTGCCACGGGGCATATCAGGCCTGTGACATGCTGTGGGACTGGGAGACAGATCTGATGTGTATCCCTGACATTTTTCTACATGGGTGACTTCAGACAATACCACAAAGATTACCAGAAGGGAATCCCACATGATTTCACTCAGACCTTTTGACTTTTAGCAACCCTATTCTTGGCTCTCTGTGTGCAAGCTTTTTGCTTCTCCTGCTGCAGTTGAGCTTGGTTCTCTGTTGTCCTTGCCTCTGTTCCATTTGTGCCATAGTGAATGACTGCTCTGGGGTAGGGAACAGGGAGTAGGACCAGGGTATTTTCCTGTACTAACCTGTCCCAGGTGTGATCTCAGGGCCAGATCCTCAGGAACTGAAGCAACAAACGCTGAAGGTTTTCACATCCCCATTACACATATCCTGTGGGATTTATTTCAGGTTACATTTTGTTTGGTCCCAAACTTCCTAACTCAACTTGTTTTTTGGAGCTCTCTCAAGGAAAACCATCCCAAGACGCTTTACTTGCTCTACCACAGCACACAGTTTAAGATGTTCTCTTAAGTGCCACATGAAGATACCCTCAGGTGGATGAGGGTGTCACTTGAGTGCACACATCCGTATCCCTGCTAACAGTCCCCATGCTGAATTTGGGCATGGGGACATTTTGACACATCTTGAAGGGGAAAGTGAAAGACTTAATCCCAAAATTGCATCAGCTCATCCAGAATAGGCAAGAAATGATACGGAAAAAAGAGCTGAGAGGGCACAGAGAGAGCCTAGTAAAGTAAAAGGGAGAGAAAATCAGATCAGGACCCTGCCATGGAAAGGTGATGAGGCCTAATGACCCAATCGAAAGGAGGGAATTATGCATGAGGAGGCTGTAAAATGTCTGCATAGCAAATGACTCTTTCAGCAACTGGTGTAGAGAAGTCATGGTGTAACAGAAATGAAGGCTGTTTACGTTTGGACTGTTTTCAACATCCTGAATCACAGGGTCAGATTGAAACTCTGACTCTGTCAGGGTTTTCTTCCAAAATTTTTGTTTATTTGTTTGTTTGGTTGGGTGGTTTTGTTTCCTATCATATTTGTATTGTTAATATCTCCTAGTAAAGAACTGTTATTCCTATTCCCAACATCTTTGCCGGAGAGCCCTTGATTGCAAAATTATAATTCGTCAGGGTGTGAGGGGTTGGCATTCTCCATTCTAGGGGAACTCCAGTTCCCCTGGCAGATACCTGTCTTTCCAAACCAAGACAGTAGCCATTTTAGTTAGGAATGCAACAGCATAAAATCATAAAAAATAACACCTAAGAAAAAGTATAATGGAAAAGAAAGAGAAAAAAAGGATAAGAGTAGAAAGGTATGAAGTGACCACCTGCATATCCCCTGCATATTGCAATTGTTTTTTGCAATTTTGATGTCTATTGGTCAAAGTGATGGTCACAATCTTGATCTTTCAGGGATAAGGAAAGCCCACAAAACACTGAGTTCAATGGGTTAATATACTCTCAGGTTCAGGTGGGAATGCCCAGGTACCTCCCCTGGGGCAGGGAGTTTTACACTGTGTGGAAACTCCCTTCAGCTCTCTACAAACTCCCTCTAGTACCCTACAGATTTTACTCCAGTCCCTGACTGGAGTTTGGAAGTTTTGGTCATGTACATGCAAAGAGATTGCCAACACAGATACAGAAAATATACATACACATATATTTAAACACCATGACACATCTAGACAGCCAAATTTCACAGAAACATATTAATTAAACTCATATCTATCACATCTACAGAAAGATAAAATACCAGTTCCATATGTGTAATACATATTTAATTATGGGATTCTAATTATCTTTCTTTTAACACACAATAGCTGGTAATTCTATAGTCATTCTATAGATTAGATGTAAGCCAGCTTCTTATCCATCTGTCCATTTCCCCAATAAACTCTTCACATTTTCTTCTCTACCTGCACTCCCTCCCCTGAACTCTTTAATCTTAGACCACAAGCATCCCCCTGAGATTATGACAACAAATGGCCTTGTCAAGACTTCCACAGTTTACCAGTTTTGTCCTGCTTTGCCAGAATTACTGACTCTCTTTCTCTCAGCTGGAGATTTGCACAAACACAGTAATCAAGTGGGCACACGACTGTGAAAAAGCTGAAAATGTACCCAAAGGATTTGAAGTAACTCAGGCTGCAAGAGTATTGGAACAGCTCTACAGACACAGAGCTGTGCACACCACTGCTTTTCTCCTCTCTCTGCAAAAACCTTCAGTATTTAAATTGCATGTGTAAGAGATGCGTTCCCTTGCACTGTATCAGCAGTTAATTTTGCTATGATTCAGTTTTGTTGTTAGCTAAAGAGTGCTGGACAATTGCATAAAAAGACAAGAAGCACCCAAGAGTATCCCTGACTATAAAGGTCAGTTTGCTGCATTTCCCTTTTGCCCCTGGTGCAGGCAGGCTGCTTTTGTGAAAGAAAAAATTCAAAGACAGAGAGCAAATGGAGACAGGGAGGAGCAAAACCAGGACTGCAACCATGATCTGAATATTACAGCTACACTGCTCCCAGCATACAGAAACTTGTCCACACATTTGGCCATCATATGTGCTTCCCTTCTGTATCCTACCATCCACTTCTGTGCTTTCCACCTCCATCAACACCATCTTCACATCCTCATTTCTCTGCTGATGCATAGTCTGGTCATCCTCTTTCTCATCTCATGAGTCTATAGTTAAATGCTACCTCTGTATATGCCATGTTATAACCACTTCCTTCAGAGAAGGGAAAACATCTTTGATGGGACCAACAGTGAATGACTGGAAAAGCTTAAGAACAAGGAAAGTCTGTGGGAACACTTTCTCAACCTACACCACCCACTCTGAGAAATTTTCAGACGAGATTTCCTTGTCTTTCCCTCTTCCCCTCACCCCATATCTGTTCCAGACACTTCTGAAGTGGCAGACGTGATCCTGTTGGAGCCGAGATGATTCTGCGAAGAAGCCGGTTCAGGGGCGGCGAGGAGGGGAACAGGATGACGAGCACAGGAGACGAAGGAATTCTTGCCACACCGCAGAGAAGGAAACGCAGCGCTCCCAGCTCCTGCAGCAGCCCCGGCCCGCTCCCACCCTTCCCTCCTGGCCGCCTCCCCTTCCCCCACCCCCCACTGCCAGGGCATGAGATGTATAGAAATGCGAATGCACCACACAGGCTGGGGAAGGTGGCAATGGCCCTATCAAGATGGGTCATCAGGCGCCCCAAACAGATGTAAATAGAATACACAAAACCCGGCTCCACAACCCAGGACAGCTACATTTTCAAATTTGCCAAGTAAGTGACTTATTTAACCTTAATGTTTTAAAGTATGCAAGCAAAGTCTATCAAAGCTCCTGAGAATTGTTATTTCTTCTGCACACTGCCCAGAGTAAATCAAACAATTTTCTCCTAGCCCATCAAGAGGACCTGGGCATAACAGTAGTAGTACTTCTATATTGATGCATATTCTCCCTTAAAAAAAGTACTGACGCCTCCTGCTTTTGACAATTGCCTCTAAAACCTGAAATGTTTGAGAAGGAATTTCTAAGGGGAGGAAAATCCATGGTCCTTCTTCAACTTTGCTGTACATGTATGCTTATTTTCAAGATTTGGAGAAAGGAGAATGACAGATAACAAGAGATTTTCATTATATATTGGTGCCCAGAATCAAGTTATGATCTGTACTGTACTTCTCTTATCCTGCTGGTTTTACTGGAATGTCAGCTGTAACTGCACAGCAGAATTTGGTTTACCTCCCTGAAGAGTAACTTACTTATAAACCAGAGGTTTGTAGCATACCTTTGCATTCATACATAGAACATCTTCACATGTATGTCTGTTATAAATGGGCCAGGAGACCAGCTCCTTTGAAAAAGCCTTTATTAGGAATCAGCTCTGGGTAGGGGGCCCGAGGGGCTGCGCACGCCGCCGCTGCTCCCAGTAGACACCACGGAGGAGGAGGTGCAGTCGAATCTGCTGCTGCTGGTGCTGCTGCAGAGTCGGGATTCCTTCCTCACGGGGGTTCCCATAGAATCACTTTGGCTCGTGTGGTCCAGGGGCGTCACCTCTCTCCAGTTCCTTTCAGGTCATGGCGAGAAAGTAACAAAAGAATGCCTGCTGCCTGCAGGTAGCTAGACGTGTGCCTCGCACAGTTTTGTCCTTCTTAGGTCTAGTTTCTGTGTCGGCTCGCTGTCCCAGGGGTTTTTCTAGCTCCAACTGGACTCTCGGCCGTAGCCAGGCACTATGGGAGCCCTTCCTCTCCATATTGGGCGGGGCCCACGGCTCGACGGCAGGCAGGCAGGGAGCAGCAGGAAGCAGCGGGAAGCAGCAGGGGGCAGCAGGAAGTGGCAGGGGGGAGCGACAAGGCGGCGGCGTGCGGGCTTTCGTCGGGAGAGGGGAAAGCCCAGGATTTAGGGAGAAAGGGTACAGAACTTGGACATAACGAACAGAAATTCAGGGTACAGATTCAACATGAACAGTTTAAAACAGGCAAGTAACAGTGCAACTTTAATTTTACAGCAAAACAGTGTAACAGTACAACTCGGGAGTGCATAACCTGGGGCTAATTTCTTTCATGTCTATGAATATATATATTCCTAGATCCACACATTCTGCTTGGTTTTATAAATATAGTTTTAGAATAATCTCACTCACTGACCAAGATAATTGCCACAACACCCAAGGGCTGGTTCGGCTTTTTCTGTAGCAATGCTTGCTTGAGCAGCTTGACCTTTAGGTGCAGAGTATGACCCTCTGACAAGGGAAAGATAAATTGGACAGAAACACTGCTGGCTTTCAGCACAAACCATTTAAGTTTTAACATTTTAAGCACATAATTTAAAAGCTGCTGTTCAAAGAGAAAATAATTTGGTCATGTCTTACATTTCATGTCACATTCATAACTTAGAAGGCAGCTGCTTCTTAACACTGATGAGAGCACAGCCAAGTTTTGTACAACCCCTGTGCATAAGCAGCTCTTGTCAGCTGTTCTATAGCAGGTGTCAAAACATTGGCGACTTCCTTTGCAAAGAGTTAGTGAAGTCTGGACAAGAGTCCCTGCTCTGAACCCAGCCAAAGCAAGCCAAAGAGTGGATGAGGCGGCCAGCCCAGGGCAGTGCAGGTAGCTGGAAGCTCTATGCTGACAGCCTGAAGTAGCTAATGAGAACAGCTTTGGAAGAACTTGGTGTGGAATGTTTAATGACATTATTCTACAGGATCTTTCTAAGATAAAACGAACCAGTCTAGGCGGGCTGCCAGAAAATTAATGTAACATTTCTGATTCCTTTACACAACAATGACCAAGGCAATTCCAGGGGAGTCTATAAGGCTGTGGTGCCATTTGATGTCAAATCCCATAGTTATGAGTTATTTTTTATAGATTATCAATCTGCTTCCAAGACTGCCATAATTTAGAGGGAGATAGTCCATTTCTACAGCACAGATAGCTTAATGTCCTGCCAACTTTTTCATCATTGATTGCTGGTTTGTTTTCTTTCTGAGAGATAGATGATGGATGGCAGGATGGGGACTGGGGAAACAAGGTGATTCCTACAATAAGCAAAGGTAAGGTTCAGGACCACCTGAGGAACCCGAATGTACATGAGTAAAGCCAGAGTGCTGAGGGAATTGGCTGATGTAGCTGCCAAGCCACTCCCTATGATATTTGAAAATCCACGGCACTCAGGTAAAGTCCCAGGTGACTGGAAAAAGGGACACTTTGTACCCATTTTTAGAAAAGTTGGAAAGCAGGACCCTGGGAACTACTGAGCTGTCAGCCTAACTTCTGTACCTGGGAAAGTCTTGGAACAGATCCTCCTAGGGCACATGGAGGAGAAGGAGGTGATACAAGTCCTGCCTAGCCAACCCAGTGGCCTTCTGGGATGAAGTGATTCCATCACTGGACAAAGGAGGGGCTACAGATGTATTTTATTTGGACTTCTGTCAAATCTTTGACAGGGTCCCCAACCTCATCCTTTTCTTTAAATGCTGTTCTTCTACTATTAGACCTCACTTTAAACTGGAAGCTTATGCAAAGATTAAGAACCAAAAATCTTCTTTTTTTTTTGTTAAATTATAAAACAAACTGGTTTGTTTTATATTTCTTTTAAAATAGAAGGCACCCTCTTCATTGCATTTTCCTGGTAAAACTGACTTCATTAGTTTTATTGAAGCATTTTTACTCATTAAAATTTAATAATATTTGTTGACGAAACAAGGGAAGCTAAATATATTTTAAAATAATTCAGCACTAACTTACTCCCACTAAGATATGGTACATTATTTTCTGGAATATTTTGAGCTTAATTCATAAAGGCATTTCAAGATTTTACTGGGTTCTCTTGAATTCATTTAAGTAGGAGTTTTTGTCCTTCATTTAGTTCTCACTTTGTGGCTGGAAGGCTTTTCTGTGGGAAAGGAAAATGGAAAACCTTGTTTGTTCTGTTCCTGTCATCACCCAGATGCCAAATGAGATCAAGGATCTTTCTGTTTTGGTAAAGTGGGAAAAAAGAGTCACATTCCATTCTCATGTGTTCACTGTGGCCCACAAAAATATTTAATGCCAAAATATTTACAGTGGAATTGTTAGAGGAGGATACCAGGACATCCTGAATAAAACAAAAAGGTCTAACATAAGCAAAATCCTCCTCCTTTCCTGCAACATGTAGAAAGAAAATACGGTTTTGGACAAGAGCAACATTCTTTTCCAGTCAGACTATCTGAAACTACTTTTTGCCTCCTTGATTTTCAAAGTTAGTTCTTAAATAAGGTCTTTACTGACAGTCAGAACAACATGTAGGTTAGGAAACAGGTACATGTTCTTGTGTGTTAAAGGAAACTAGGATTTTATAGGTACCTGTACTTACAGATGTGTAGCAGGTGCTTCTATTTCAACTCAATTCACTTTGCAGCAGAAAAACAGAGCCTGCACTAAAAATGTTGTTTCTTTGAACCAATTTGCTTGGTCAAACCAATGTTTTCCCTTAGAAAACTTGTCCCATATGCTTTTGTTTGAAGCAGACTTATATTCATAGTTTCAAGAAGGTTAATAACATTGTGACTTCTGGAGAATAAAAAAAAACACAGTTCATTTTCTCTCCTAGCTGTCAGATGATGCAAATATGACTTGGCATTGTGCAATGATTTTACAATAAATAGTTTCTCTGTATACCAACTTTTTAGACAATTACATGATTAGTCTAAATTTACACTATCCTTCAGTGTAGTTGGTTATTTCAGGTGATGCTTGTATTTTAGTGCATAAAGTATTCTTTTAAATTAAACAAAGACCTGCTTGGGAACTTGTATTTATCTTCTCATTCTTTAAAGAGTTTCATTAAAATATGTAGTCTCTCTAAAAAACAGCTTCAAATAAGAGATTGTGCACAACTATGCCATGTTGGTTAAAAAAAGGGCAATGTAAAACATTTTCGAAAATACCTACTTATTCATTAACTCTCCTAAGCTATTAATAATCAGTTGTGTTGCTTGTTTACAGAACTTGGGTTCCAGTATGGCAGGATTTGCAGAGTTAGCAGTATACATTTTCACTTCATGTAAAGCAAATAGGGATGAAAATTATGAGGTAACAACACGAGGTTGTAATGTTAACTGGCAAAACTGAGTCAATTTGCTGGGCCTGAATTTAGTTCCTTGGAGTCTGAAAAACACTTCTAAATTTGGGAAAATGTAATGTAAATTATAAGAATTTAGAGAGACTCAAGGACATTCTACTTATATTATTTAAAGCCAGTGGCAAATTACCAATTGTCCTTCTCGCATCCAGAGCAAGTGCTGTGTTAGTCTCTTCAGAATGTATCAGCAATAGTGTGGCCAGCAGAACCAGGGCAGCGATTGTCCCTTGGTACTCAGCACTGGTGGGGTCACACCTCCAGTGCTGTGCCCAGTGTTGGGCCCCTCAGTTCAGAAGGGACATGAGCATGTCCAGAGAAGGGCAGTGGAGCTGGTGAAGGGTCTGGAACACAAATTCTATAATGACCCAGCCAAGGGAGCTGAGGTCATTTAGCCTGGAGAATAGGAGGCTCAGGGGAGACTTTATTGCTCTCTAGAACTACCTGAAAACATGTAACCAGGTGGGGGTCAGTCTCTTCTTCCATGTCTTAGGAAGTTGAATTCCAGAATATAAATAATTTGGTAATTTTAACAAGTTACTTAATTTTCATGCAGGCAGTGTTAGGTCTTCACCAGTGCTTTGAATCATGCTCTTTGTTTTCTATTTGTTTAGACAAATCCGAAGTCTTGTGCATTAGAGATCTGGGTATCCTATGAGCATGCTGAAGCGACATTTCCACTTCTGTGAATGCAAGATGTGACAAAGAGTCTATAGGTGGCAGCCACTTGCAGCCTAGAAGGGTCCTCCACAATAATTCTTCAATGAAATATAAAACATTAACAGAGTTGTGATGTTGACATGGCTGTGACACCATAAAAACTGAAAAATTAAGTCATAAAATCTATGACTCTCACCTCAGGCTTTTCATTTTCATTACAAGGAGACCTCTTGAATTAAAATAGTTTGAAATGAACCTCTGCTGTGTCCAGAAGAGTAGATCATCTGGAACTAATGACTACTAGTCTTCTGGATATTGCTACTGCCAAACCTTTCAGGCTGAGCGCTGGGTCTCTTCAGAATGTATTTTACAGCTGACTGCTAATACAGTCAGTGCTTTGTCAAGGACCCAGATGCAGGGCTTTCTATGGAAATGTCCTCATAAAGGGCCTGCAAATGCATTTGGTGATGATTTTTCTGAGCATAGCAGCAACTTTATTTATTGTCTTGATATTGCAAGAAGGTTTTATTTGGCATTACTAAAGAAAATGGACATTTTATGTGATTTTCCTCCTTTTTCCTTTTGGTTAAGAAAGAAAATTCTTATACTTTTGAATCAGGAATTAAAGATCTCATCTGCAAAGACCCATGCCTCTTCCAAATGGCTATAACCTGACACAACTAAATCAAAGCCTAAAACTATTTTTCTTTTTCCTAGCATACCATGGTAGGTATCTGTCACACAATTTGAAGGAAAACCTTCCATAAAGTGATGTTGTCTTACTACTGCTACTACTTCAGAGAAAGTGATAAAATCCAGCTTATGTGTCTGAAAACTTTGGCAATTAATCTAACATTTGATTAAAGCTGAATATTAATATTTTAAAGCCAGATGTTTAAGTGCATAGTGATAAAATAACTGGGTGCCTGGGTTCAAAGCAGATAAAAAATAGGTTCTTTTTCATGGATCTTAACAAGTATTGAGTGCTGCTGGAAATGGGGCTCCATTGGGGATCGTAAAAGGCATTTACCATCTGACCCATGAAGATATACAGAGTGCCCGGGAAGGCTGGGAAGATCAGGTTTTTCTTTCTTTGTTAGGTTTTGGGTAAGTACCTGCATTGCTTGTTAATGTGCTTCCTACCTGCAGAGCCAAGGCAAGGAGAGGGAAATGGCCATTCATCCTCCTGGTGATGCTGGGGAGGGGACAGTGTCTTGATCACCTGATGTGGTGGTGCCATGCACAAACTGACCTAGAATGAAAGGCTGTTTCTTTCAGCTGTAGTGGGTTGTGTGTGTTTTCTCCAGAGAGGTGGCGTCCTGCAGGGGCAGATTTAAACACATTTGAGGTGTGCTAGATGATGAATTCATATGTTCTGTACACTCAGCTCAGGTTTTACCGAGTACTGGTTGCACTAGAGATGGGCAACAAAGCAACTGTGGCATCTAAACTCATCTGAGATGGGAATTTATAAAAAAAGTCAAAAAGAGTGAGCAAGGTAGCACAAAGGAGCTCTTTTAGAAGACGAGTATGTCTGTCAGTGCTTCAAATCATACAATAATGAAGAAGATGTAAGTGGTCTGTCAGTGCTTCAAATCATACAATAATGAAGAAGATGTAAGTGGTGAACATGGATGGACATTGCTGTACCGTAAGAAACTGTGTCAGTTTTGATCTGGAAAATGCTAGGGGCCTAAGCAGTCCTGCAGAGGCTTATTTGAAAGGTAATTCAGTAAAGCAAGTCCACTATTGGCAGACATGCCCTGCAGTGATCAACATCTCCACTGGAAAAATCCTCTGATCTACAAAAGGTTGAAGATCACGGCTGCAGTAGGCACAAGTCAGCTTAGGATGAGCCTCCGCTGGGGTTTGACATGTGACTGACTTTGTGTCTACACTTCAGGCCTCCTGCCTGAGAACTGCACAGAATGTAGCAGCCACGTTTTGAAAACGTGACTCTGTGGCCCTTGCCACTTCACAGTGTCTTCCTGTCAGAGCATTCCTGGGATTATTATTCCCACACTGCGCTGCTCCACACCCTCTCCACAAGATTTACTTCACTGTCAACTCACTCACTGCCTGTCTGTGGTGAAAAGTTCCTTGGATGACAACAAGGAATGTCATCAAAAATACACTGAAAGCACTGCAAATGGCTCAAGATATAACAGTTTTCTCATGGACTTTTTATGTCGTTCTCCACAGTTCAGGCTGCAGTTAGATACCTTTATTTTTATTTTCTAGTATTCATTTAGACTTTTGTCTGGTAAACATACCTATGACATCCAGCTGCCCTTTCATCTCAGCATCCTTGGAAGATCCAATGTACAGGAAGGGTAATACAGCTTGGTGGGAAATATTTTACATGGACAGAACACATATGAAAGAAGAGGACAAACAGCTGATACCAAATATGTGTCCTTTAGTTGGCCAAGGCACTTGACCACGGGACATGCCTGTCTGAAAACTTTCCACATTTTGCAAAACAGTTTTCACTTGAATTACTGAAGGCGGAGGGGGGTGGGGGGGGAGGGAGCTGTAAGCTATTGCAAAATTGTTTGCACTTTTTAAAATTTTTTCTGAGATGTAATTTTGGGAGATTTTGTGTATATTTCACAGTGTGCTTACATTGGCTGCCCAAGGAAATAAGTATTTCACCCAAATGTAATATGCTTCCTGGGAGCTACAGTTCTATGTTCCCCATCTTTTTTTCCTGATTCAGACTTCTTCATGAGATCAGTTTTTCTGTGCCTGTCTTTGATGCAAATGTCCTGTTGCTATGACTGGAATTCTGCCTGCAAAAGTCAACAGCAAATGACACTCAAGCCATCATGGTTCATCAGATGCCATGCAGCAGCTTTCTGAAATTACTACTTCACTTCGCACACTAATTGGGGGTTCAAACTGTCACTGGAAAGGAGAAATTTCTGTTCTGTACATGGAGAAGCAATTATTATTTTTCCAAATGGTTTTAGTGGCATGAAAGCTATATGAGTCATTTGGATTGTGACAGCTATAATTCTTAGGGAACCCATTAGCTCTTATGGTGAGACACCTCTCCTCTTTTTTTTTTTTTTTTTCTTTTTCCTCTTCTTTCAGAAGATGTCCGTAACAGTTTCTGGCAGTCTGGCTGAACCATACTTATCTCTAAGTGAAAGCGTTAGCAGGCATTTTTCAAAGGCTTTTTTTTTTTTTCCTGAGAATGTGACCTATAACACAGGCTCCTCATTAGCTGCAGTCATTTAACACAAAATGCCAGTAGCAGGGTATTTTTTCTAGTTACTATAGCAATATCATAGGATATCAGATGGTGTCAATAAAAAAAACTCCACTGAAAATTATCATTTTTGAGCCACCTCTATTAAGACGGTTTAGTTTATCTAAGATCAGGTGGTAATGAGTTCAGTTTGTATTTTTGTACCTTCATGTGACATTTGGTTGGTTTGTGCATGTGTGGCCCTTATATTGCTTGCCTACATATCCTCCTACTCCCCTCAAGGCCTGCTGTGCTAAAGTGGGTTTGTAAAAACTCATCACTCCCCCTGCCTTTTGGCCACCTGCAATCTCTGCAGTTTTCCTGCCTGATGGCAGGGAGTGTCGTGGTGAGGGGATACATTTAATATGCCTTTTATTTCCCTCTGCCACTTGGAATTTTATAATTTTTTTTTTAACCTGATGAAGAAGGAGCTGTCTGTGCATTCCTCCAGCCCTCACAAGCCCTCACATCTCACCAGGCCTCTAGGATTCTTTACCCTTATTGTGACTCTACTTGTCTGTGTTGGTGTTTATTTTGGTGTGAGAGCACAGACCTGCTTTTCCTTCTGGCATATAGAAGAACAAAGAGAAAAGTACCTGTATGGTTCTCCATATAATTTTCTCCTTCCAGCCCCAGTGAATTACCATCTGGAAGAAGTGAATGGAAGAGGGTTATACCTTTTCTCTTGAAAGGGTTTGAGCCAACATGTCTTTGGCATAGACTATCTGACTGTCAGTTCCTATATTGGGAAAGCTGTGCAAACACTTACAGAAGTGACTTCACTTGTTTTATGAATATTTTCGTTGCCCATTGACTGCATCTCATGTACTTAAGGTCTCACAGAAACAGAACTAATTAAAGCAACACTCACAAAGCAGTGTAAATCTCACATTTCAATGCAAGCATCTGGTATGTGGATGCAAAACCACAAACAGAATTTAGACTACTACAAAGAAACAGGGCATTTAATTTTAATTTTCTGGTGTGCATGATGCTTGGGAAAAAAGTCACTGAATAATTAAAACTGATACATGGGTTCTTTATAAACACTAGATGTTCTTTAGGAGAAAGTGTTTTCCTCCCACTGTCATAAGGCACTACCATGCTCAGAAATACTAATTAGTGATGGGCCATGAGGCAATCTCGGTATAATTTTGTGTCCACCTACTCCCAGATATCAACTAGTTCAGTTGCAAAATCGTGATGCTGAGATCATTTTTCAACAGTAGTCCAAAACATTAAAATTGTGTACAGCTGCACCTTATTACCCATTTTTCTAGCATTTTCCTACCTGATCCACTTCATTTTCTGTATTCTAGATGTCACATTTTCAGCTCATGGGAAAGGTGTAGCTGCTTTTTACCACTACATTGCATAAGCCTCTTGAATATATGGGACAGTATAATCTCTGAGACAGGGTTTATTTACCAGTTCTTGTTTTCTTACAATCAAAGACTTTCAATTTTAAAATTGAAAATTGTAGTGTATTGAAGTACTTCCTGAATGGGAAAGGTTTGTCCATTTGCAAAAAAAAAAAAAAAAAAAAAAAAAAAAAAAAAAAAAAAAAAAAAAAAGCTTCAGTTTTGTATTCTAGAATTTTGTCTCATTGTGCATCTATATAAACAGGGAAGAACTTAAAGTGTGCTTGTTCAGAACTGTGCACAGCTGTAATACTATGGGGCATAGCACACAGCAATTTCAATTATACACTCACACCAGAGCTGGCAATAAATCCTAAAAGTTATTGTTATTAAACCGGGGGTTAGAAATAAAAAAAAAGCCCATTTTCCTGATTAGTCTCTAGATCCCCCATGAGCATTTCTTGCCTATATATATATATATATATATATATATATAAAACAAGCATCAATAACAAGCAAATTGCCATACAGATGAAGTGTAGTCAAAACACTGTTACTGTGTAATTTGATCCAGAGAAATATTTTGAATTCAATTCAAGTGGTCACAAGCAGTTTGCATTCCTGCAGAGAAGTACAATATTATGACTTGAGAAAGCCTCCCTACTGAAAGGCTTAATAAATTCGTAGTCTGAACTCAAGCTGGATGAAATTCTAAACAAATTGTTCGTTCTATGGACAGACTAGAATTTTTAGTCTGATCTTCTGTAAGCAAATTTGCAAAATGGAGCTCTTTTTTTAATATATATGTATCTGCTTAACTGAAGAAGAAATAAGTTCCACTTGAGATTTTAGATAGAGTCATAGAGTCATGCAGGGCAGGACTGAAAACTGATCTTCAGTTGTAGTTGATTGAGTTAATGGAGACTGTTATTTATTGCGTGAAGTGATTTGGAATCAGTGTTGCTTGAACAACTTGCCACTACCAGGCTTACACAAGTGCAAAGTTTTCTATCCAGATTATTTCTTCCAAGAATAGTTAGTGTTTGGTGAGGATAGCCTTTTCTTGGCACATAAAGAGGCTTATAGCAGCAATCATAAAACATTAATGGTAATTTTGTGTGTTCCTAGGATATAGGTTTGGAAGAAATACAAGAATTTTTTATTTTTTTTTAAAGGGGATGTGCTCCTTCATTACACTGTTTGTTACATTTTTAGTTCACTGAATATGTCTTCTAAATAAAGAGCTGAGAGAAATACAGTTCACTTTCTCTAAAACATTCATGGGCAACAACCACTTTTTATGCTTCTACCTCTCTTCTCTTGTTACTTTAGTTCTTTCATGTGAAAGAGTCCCCATATGACCTTCCTCGGTGGTTTTCCAGCTGATTCAATCCCTCTTATCAGGACCTCTTCCATCTCTGTCTCTTCTTTCCTTCTTTCTTTCTTTCTTTCTTTCTTTCTTTCTTTCTTTCTTTCTTTCTTTCTTTCTTTCTTTCTTTCTTTCTTTCTTTCTTTTTCCTTGTAGATAACCAGAATTAAATGGCATTCCCTCTGAGAATACAATCTTCATGTTATCTCAATGAATTAAATAATTTCACTATAATTTTCTGTAGCTTCTCCCTTCAGCAGTCCTTTATTGAAGAAGGAACTGCTCTACCAGTTAATGCCACCTAATTTTGCCAGCTGCTTCTAGAATTCATCATAACTTTTTCTCATGACTAATCTGCTGAGAATATACTGCTCTCGTCTGTTTCTGTGATATGGCATGACTATGATAAGCAATAACATTTCTATACAGTCTTTTGGTGTTAATGTTGCTTTCAGAAGAGATGATCTAATGCTACTTTATGACATGACAGCTGATGTGAGGACACAAGGGCTGTGGCCAGCAGATTGAGCGAGGTGATTCTCCAACTCTCATTCTGCCCTTGTGAGATCCCACCTGGAGTACTGTGTCCAGCTCTGGAGCCTCCCGCATAAGATGTGATTATGTTAGAGCAGGTGCAGAAGGGGCCATGGAGATGATCAGAATGCCGGAGTACTCTTCCTACAAAGACAGACAGAGAGAGTTGGGATTGTTCAGCACAGAGAAGGGAAAGCTCTATCGGACCTCTTTGTGCTTTTCCAGTACTAAAAAGGAAATTCATGAAAAAGAGGTTGGACTTATATGGTATTAAAGGTCGCTTCCAACCCAAGGCATTCAATGATTCTATGATGGGGAGACAGAGGACTGGGAGAAGTTGTTCAGTCTTTCAAAAAAAAAAAGGGAAAGGTTAAAAGTCTTCTAAGAAATTGCTACATACAGTAAGTCTAAGATGAAGGAAAGAGAACAGCTTTTCCTGCACAATATAGAGTTAACTTGTAAAACTCCTTACAGAATAGCTTAAGAATAAATTGGTTTAGAGAGATGTCCATAGGCCATATCCAGTGTCCATGATCATGATGACCTGAATCTTTGTCTCAGGGTGACAAAATAAGCTCTTTTTAGGACATGAGATTGCACAGGTGAGGAAGAATCAGCTGTGCTTATCTTAAAGACACAGAACTGGCTTGGACTAATCTTGGGTTTCAACAATTGGAGCTACTTTTGTGTTTTCTTATACTGAACATGGACATTTCTGTTATTTTTCTGTACTTTGGCCACTGTCTTTGAAATGGAGGAATGACGTCATGAAAATTTCCTTAAAATCTTGCAGTCAAGATGTGAACACAAAGGCAGTGTAGACAGCTATCCACTGCTGTATAAAACAACAACAACAAAAAAAAGAGCCATGAAAATTAGAACTGCAAGTTGACAACTATTTCCTGCCTTACACATAATGCTTTAGAGAATCCTCTGAGTCATAAAGATGACACTAAATCTGAAGCTGTACAGGTTGCTTAGGAAGTGCCACCTGCCCTAAGATCTGTAAACATGGTTCTGACTACGGAGGAGCTTTGCATTAACATAAAGACAACAGAAGAAAAATCTTTACATGATACAGAACTTTTTTGCATTGCTATAAGGATCGTACATTCAGTTATGAACATTCACTGAAGGAGACAGGCAGTTTTCATATAAGAAGTGCTTTAATATATTCTGCTAGCCTATAGACAATATGCAACTGACTATATCACTCTATGCTGAGGAGATTTTAACACATGCATATCTCTTCCTATCTTCTTTCTGCAAGGAAATCAATTTCGCTGGATGCTGAAATGAATCATTTCATTGGGGAAATCATTGTAACTGCTGGAAATTAATCTAGGTAGACCTATAATTTAATTCTTAGAGTGACAGTGAATCTAGTTACATTATTTAATGTAAACTATTAGTTTAGTGTAACCATAGGGATAGAAAGGGATAACAATGACTATCATACAAGTAACTATTGCAGTCTGTGTGCCTAAATCAATGCAACCTATTCTTTGCTAAAGCTATAAAGCTGTACAATTATAATATACCAGAGATATGAGGTAGAGAGGAGGCAGGGATTTTCAGGTGCAAAATGTGGGAAGCAGCACTAGGGGTGCCCTCTACCCAGTAAATGTATTCAACAGAAAATTAAAATCTTATATTCCGTTTTCTTTTGTAGACACCCTTTTATTGGTGAAGGTAATAAAGGAGGCGTTCCAGCATTCAAGTAAAGTGGAATAAAGTATTTCCCATCAACTGATGTCTAAACTGTTCTTGAAACTTAACCATGGAGCCTGAATAGATGAGGTGAGACCTCTGCTTCTGTTCATTATGTCATATTTAGAATTCAATGACTATTTTTTATTTTTCATGCTAAATGAGCATAATCATCATATGCACCTTGACTTGGCCATGTCTTTGCTCATGCTTCACAATTCTGTACTGTATGATTAAATAAAATCGTTTTGCTATGTTGTCGTGAAGACCCAGGTTTTGTGGGCAGGTTCTTCCTCTCCTGATTTTTTGGCCAACATCTGCCCAGATGCTCTTCTGTGGTGTATGTGAAAGCATTCCAATAGATAAGTTAAAGGTGAATTTTAAGAGCTAGAAGTGTGTCCACTGGGAGCTCTAGGCTCTGGTAGACCAGACATCATGGCATGAACCAGGAAAACAACTTTTTGACCGAGAAGAATCTGGTTCACTGTAAGAAGTTCTGAATCTGAAGAGAGGTGCCTGCCCTGCCTAAAGCCACTAAACTCTGCCACACAGCTCATAAACAAACAAACAAACAAAAGAAAGCCCTGCTGGAAGTAGCTATAGGTGCTGTTAAACGTCAATGATTGCTGCACCTAATCGGTCACTTTGTTCTGAATACTTTTGTATCTGCTTGGGCTTTGAGTCCAGGCATCTCTAAATTGAGTTATTTTCTTAATATTTATGAAGATGGACTGTGATAATTGCTGTACAGTTTGGAAGAAACAGGCTGAGCAATTTAGCTAAGATCAAAGTAGGGCAATGGCAGGGAGAAAGGGCAAAGATTCAAACCCACATCTCAAACACTAAGCCTCAGCTTAAATCATGCAGATTTTTCTTTTTGCTTATTAAGAGATATCACTTCCCCTCCTCCATTTAGGACAGTCTGAATTTAATGTTACACTTAAAATTAAGCTTGACCTTTCACATTACACTGGAAAAACATGCATTTTCTCAATTTACAGCACTTATCTTCTCAGGGTGGAGTGAATTTCTTTTAGAATTTACAAGTAAGACAAATTAGTTTAGGACTGAAAATTAATTTTAAGTTATGTCTTTTAAGAAATTTAGCATCTGTGCTACTGGGGTTTTTTTTGTCCTGAAAGTTCTCTTAGTTCTCTTAGAGAGTAACCAAATTTCTTCAAGCTATTCACACCATTAAAAAAACCTGAAAGTGTGTGTAGAAGTTATATTTAAAGAGGAAATTGGCTTGCAATTAAGTAAAATTATTGATGATAATTTCTTGACTGTGTAATGATGGGTTTTAAGAAATACATAATGTCTCAGTAATGCTTTATTTTTTACCCTTAAGTTAGTCTCAGCCATAAAACCATCTTAGCTTTATTTGTGTGGTAATTGGCACTCCGGAGGAATTTGGAGTGCATCATCCAATTGGATTTTCTCCAGGTCCTTCTCTCTCTCCCAGAAATGATCACAGTACTTATTTTGGGGTTTGGAGTAAAGGTGGACTCATCTGCATAATAATCCCTCCTGTTCTTTCTCCCCCTAAGCAGCTCTGGGATACAAAGCCCCAGGTTTTGCTAGAAGGCAACATGGGCTGGATTTATTTCAAGTACCTTAACAGCAAAATGTTCTGCTCCTTTGTAAGCATAAGCTAGGGTGGATTGCTTCTATGACAGTGTGCTGACTGTTCTCCCTTGTCCTGCCCTACGACCTTGGATTTGCTGCATAAAGGGTTCAGAACCTGACACTGAGCTTGCACTCCAGGTTCTGTGCCTTAAAGCATGTGACTGTCACTCAGTCAAACCATTTAGGAGGCTGAGACCTTTTGGCCTCCTGGCACACAGTGCAAGCCAGGACTTTTCAGCCTGTCATGCTGAAATGAGGGTGATCTTTTACGGGCATCCATAGGGGACCTGCCTCAGACAAAACAGAGTATTATTGCTGCGGTGTGCGTCACAAACCCCCCACTGGACAACATGAGAAACAGAGGATTAGGATTAGGATTAGGATTAGGATTAGGATTAGGATTAGGATTAGGATTAGGATTAGGATGAACCTGGCTGCTCCCATTGAAAAGCTGGAATGAATAAGGAGCCTTTTACTGTTGTATTCCTTTGGGGAAATGGTTTTTCCCAGAAACCCCCCAAAGACTGTAACCTTTTAGTTTAACCCTACCTTTTACCTATCTCTGACCAATTGGCTCAATGCCAGCTATCTGTCCTGGACAGAGAGTCTAGATAAACCCATGCTCTTCCCTGTTCGTCCTCTTTGCCCCTGGGACCCCTTTGGGAATAAAACCTTGGAGATACCCTGAGGTAAGAGCCTCTTTTGAATCTTTTACCCTATCCCCTGAAGTATTTTCCCCCAAAGCTCCCCAGGAACTGAGCTAGCACAGCAGCCCAAGGGGGTGGACAGGGGGGAGTACTTCATTTTGTCACCTAGGAGGTACAGGCTGAGGGAAAGCAGGAGCTGCTGCTCTCTTGCTTCCCCTAACACCAGAGAAATTTTTTCTCAGAACATGGAGGCTATTAAGTGCACAAATTTTCTTTGAGATTAGGAGGTTCAGTTGGTTGTCATGGCTGATGCACAGAAGTTTCTGCTAGCAATTCTGAGTACTGACAACTATTTCCAATATCACTTCATGACCGTTCCCTTCTTACCCACAGAACCGGCTTCAACTGGGTCAAGAGAAGGTGTCCTCCAACAGAAATTTGAAATTTGCGTTTTTTACATTTCATATACTTGAAATGCTCCAGTGGCATGGCTCACCCTCCAGTTAAAGATGAATAAAAGCCAAGGCCCACATTGTTCTCAGCACAGACATGTTTTCCAAGACCCACATCACCCTGCAGCTATGCTGTGTGTCACGAAATGTCAAATACAGCCTCCCTGACTGTTAGATGCATTATCTTTAATGCAGTGGGGTACTTAAGAAGCCACTGTGCAAAGCATCTCCCAAGCTTTAATGGATCATTGTACCCATGAGGGTGGAGCACTGAATGACAGAGCACTGAAAATGGAGATAATTTGTATCTTTACCCCAAAATGCTGCGCCAGTGAAAATAACACCTTTGGGAGATTTATAGTAGAGCTGAACCTTTTTCTGTGAGAACACAACTTTGCATCAGGAGGCTTTGGGCTAAGGAAAGGCTTGTCCAAAGTCAGAAAGTGCTCTTCTTTCCAGGAAAATAAAACAATGGTAACAGGTGGAGTGGCTGTTCTGTGAGGATGGGACAAAGATTAAGGGTAGTTTAATTATGACACGTAGACCAAGAAATTTTACCTCAGTTCTTTCTAAAGGCAGGGATGAAAGCTCATTATGAGAGGAAAAGGAGAACACAAAGGCCAGGGAAATAGAAATTACTATATTCAGAATGTATAGGAAGCACTAAAGTTTCAGTGATTGTATGGGGTGCTCAGGTGTCCACCATCTCACATCACACACTTCTCTTCCACTGCTCACACCTGCAGCTCTCAAGAGTTGAAGGTCCACGGAGGACCCTGTTTGTGGCTAACACTGCAGGGGCAGTGCACGGGGGAAGGACTCTAATACATCCCTAAACTGAGGTGTGCTGTGACTTGTGACTTTCAATGGGATAACATAAAGCAATCTATCTCCAGACAAAAGGTGACAGATTCTGAATTTAGGGAGTTAATCTCTGGTGTGCTGACATGAGATATACAAAAAAATAACAGATTAGTGGAGAAACTCACTTGAGACTAAACGTAAGATGGATGGTTGCATCAAGTATATCATACAGTGTCTTATCTAGATTCCTGTCACACCTGTGAGCACAGTACTTGAAGAAGGCTGTAATTGATAGCTTAAAAACTACAAGTATGCTGTCAGCTTGCAACTTCCTTATGCATATCCAGAGCTAAGGAAGGAATTTTCTAGAGCTTCAATTTATTTCAAACCAGTAAAATAGTCTGGTTTTGTATATATACATATACATACATACATACATATATATATATATATATATATATATATATATATGAAAGTGTCCATACCAAAATGGTGAAGAAACAAGCCAGTTGAAAGTGATATATAAAATCAATTCCAAAATTAGGACTTCAGCTTTAGTTGTTGTCAAAATAAAAAGTTGTCAAAATGCTCTGAAATTGATCTTTGTTGATGCAGTCCTACCTCCCCAAAATCTGAATTACTTTTCAGTGAGCAAAAACAATTTCTAATGAATCTGATGAAAAACTTCTGACAGGCTGTTTCCCTAGAACCATATAATTTCATGCTATATCCTTGATCCAAAAGTGACACATTTGAACTTACAACATTTGATAAAAAGCATCACTTGTAGCCAGTGAAAGGCCTTTGGGCATTGTGTTGTATTTTTACATGTCTTCTGTGTTAACACTAAGGATTCCTATTTGTAAGAAGGCTAAAAGTATACATTTGAAATAAATAAAGAAGCCTGACAAAGAGAGAAATCTGAAAGGCTGTCTGAGAGGCTTTTAGAGTGTTCAGAAAAACTATAAATATTGCTAGGCCTGCAACTGAACTGCTATAATTAATAACACTAGTTGAGCTTTTTCACTCTTGGTGGTATGATATCCAATGCCCTGAGCACCTATTCCATCTGACACATGACATTTTTGGCCAAAAAAAGGCCATGTTACGAAAGCCCACCCTCTAAGCCTTGAATGTGAATCAGTTCAGAGTTTAGAGCTAGATATCATGATCTAAATCTAGCTCAGGAAGATGTTAAAAAAACCATTGTTTTAGAAGAACAAAGCAAAAAGCAAAAGGGGATTATTCACAAGGCTGTCAGTACAGCTGAACTCACATTTCACTTGCCCTCACAGTTTGGTACAAAGCTAAATAGACTCAGTTCTGGTTTTACACAGCTAAATATGATGACAACTTAAAAAGCCAGGAGGCCCTAAGCATACTGCATTATAAATATTGCAAAAACAACATGAAGGCAAAATAAATTCTAGTATTAGAAATACTATTCTATCCTTTCTAACACATATAGGACATTCCTAACAAAAACTTGGGAGATACCTAGTTGTGTGTGTGGGTTTTCACATATATCAGGCTGTTTTCTCATCTGGAATAAATCTGTCTGGTTGCCCAAATGTCATTACTACATACAGAGGCAGAAAAGGCTCCTGTGATTCTTCATAACAGGACATAAAACTTTCTGTTTATGCCAGAGTGTAAACATTTGATTATATGGAAATAAGGGAGTATATGCTGCAAAGCTAAATGTACTCAATGCCTTAAGTGTGCTTCTGGCTGAAAAACACCTCTGATCACTGCTTTGGATAGGAGGGGCAGAAGATTACTTAAAAATTCCTCAGAAAACTCAACAGAAAATAGTAACTCCTGCAGAAAAAAAGTGGGTGGCAACTTCTTTTCCCCATTATTGAAGACCTGAGTCTTACCAATGAAACAACATCTCTTTTTCTTAGCTGGATCTGTGGTTTTCTGGCAGAGAAGTCTGCCTGCAATCTGCAGTTGACAAAAGAAACATCAATATATAGTGAAGGAAAATTTTTCTAAATACAGATACATATTTAACTCAGTGTCAGCTTTATGAATAAAGTTGGTTCTGAAAGGGTGGTTTTACTACAACAAGTGGCTTCACAGTAACGCAAACTGCAATAAGTTCATGCGACAATATAATTCAAAGCCTTTGGGGCCATGGCGAAAAGGATAAAATCAGATACCTGAAGCAAATATTTTTCCTTTTTGAGCTGTGAGATGCAAGTTTAGATTTAACTGATAAACAATGCCAGTAAGAGTGTTGCTATTTTTTGGAGATTTAAAATTTGGTTAAAAGCTCTAAGTGAAGAGCTGGGTTAGTAATTGATGCATGTAGAAAACGTTCGTCTTGTAAATCTTTCAGTGACAATAATGGTGAACAGTAGTTTGTACTCATCATGAGCCCTCCCTAGGAAGGCCTCAAGGATCCCTGACAATCAATAATTAAGTCTAGTAGCAACCTCTGTGCTCTTTGAGAATTTTACTGCCTTTGAGGGAAGGAAACTGAGGTAAAGTCAACTTTCTTCCCAAGCTTCTCTGTATCCATCCCATATTTCCTGCCATTTCATAAGGACACTAGAGAAGGGCATATGGTCAGAAGGTACTATGGATATTAATTTGAAGGAGTAGCACTCTCTGACAGGACAGAGAATTTGTCTCATTTGACCAGATGGAGATGAGTGTGTAAGAGCTGATTACCCAGACTTCATACTGGAGAAAGGTGCGACTCGTGCTATACTGGTTCTGGCTGGAATATAGTTAATTTTTTTCCAGTTGATGATAAAATAATGTGGTTTGAATTTAGTATGAGAATAATGTTGATAACACACTGATGTTTTCATTGTTGCTAAGCTGTGTTTCTACCAGAGCCAGGATTTCTCAGCTTCTCATGCCCTGCCAGTCAGGAGGCTGGAGGGCACAAGAAGTTGGGAGGGGACACAGCCAGGATAGCTGACCCAGACTGGTCAAAGGGATATTCCCTGCCCTATGACATCCATCTCAGTATACAAACATGGGGAAAACTGGCTGGGGATCAGTGCTTGGGAACTGTTTGGGCATTGGTCAGTGAGCGGTGAGCAGCTGCATGGGTCATCACTTGTTTTGCATATTCTACTTCTTTCATCACTATTATTACCAGGATTATAATTTTATTCCTTTTCCATCCATTAAACTGTCTTTATCTCAACCCATGAGTTTTCTCACTTTTCCAGTTCTCTCCCCCATCTTGCTGGGATCTGGGCAGAGAGAGAGTGGCTGTGGGGCTTGTTGCTGGCTAAGCCAGCAAGCCCATTATATATACTCAACAAAAATGAGACATTTGAAATAGGTCAGATGGATGAAAGGCTAAAACTGAATGTTCTTCCTCACTGACAACTAATCTATCTAAATCAAAGCCATAGATATCTAACTTTTACACATATCACACAAAGCAACGCAACTTCCACATATTAAACTCCTTCTGTCTTGAAAGTTGTAGTTGTCTATAGAATTTAGTGGACCTCAAAGTAACCCTATCTGACATTATCAGGGAAGAAGAAGATGAAAAAATACTGAAACATGAACTAGAGTTTTCTGAAAATGTATTGCTGGGAACGTTTTCTTGGTCCCACTGACACCATAAGAAATTCTGAGACTGACCTTGCTGGGGTCATTAATTTTCAGTGTCCCTGGAGACAGAGTGGGTGCCCAGCCCACTCTAATGCAGATGTACCTAATCTACCACAGTCTAGCACAGCATATGGCCATCTATCCATTGCCAAAGGGAAGCTCCATTATACATAGAACAGAGATGCAAATTTTATTTTTCACTTGAAATTTATTAGACAGAAATATTTTACTTCAAGACTAGTTCAGGTCCCCTCCCAGATCTGACACTGCTTGTTATTAACAAACCTTTGGGTGTTTTCCAACACTCAGTTTACCTACCCCTGCTGAGCTGTAATTAAGTCAGATAAAAAATATTACTTAAAACTTTTAATAATTTTAAAACTTTTTTTTTCAGGTCACATAAAGCTTATAGGGGATTTGATAAACAAAAATCCATCAAGGCCAGCCAAACACTGCTTGACTTAAGAGTGCCAGTGTGGTTTTTATGGGTGGTCTCCCAAGTCCAACAAGTCTAGTATTTTTGCGTGGCCAGTCATTAATATTTCATTGTAGTCTCTAAAAGCTGGGAAAGGACTTATCCTCTGTTTCGTGATGGCTTTAATGCCTTGCATGTTCAGGGTTTTTTTTCTAACACTTGACCTCACTTTCACCATTTTTTTCCTTTCTCGGTCACATTCTACATAGCAGTTCAGGGAGTTGCTGTCATCCTTGTTTTGCAAGTGGAGACTTTGAAGAGACTCAGCAATGAGCATAGGCACAGATTACCCAACAACTTCTGTTCCCAGTTAGTCCAATAACCCAACAAAATATGCAGAGGGTACTTAAGTTTACAAAAATTGAGCACCTCACAAAAAGGAAGGTACCTAATTGACATGGGAGAATTTACTAAACATTTTTTTTAGTATCTAATAGCAGTTAGAGGCTCTAGGATACTAATATCTCAGAACATCTGACGCTGATTTGAAGCAATAATACTGATTTTAAAACAGAAGCATCCTTAAGGATAAAAAAGCAGAGAAAACATCAACATTATTGTAAGAAATAATATTGCCCTCTAGTTCTAGTCTTGAGAAGGAAGAAAGGGAAAGGAGTCATTTGCAGCTATCAGGACAGAGAGTAAGGGGAATGCTCAGATCTCCCACATGTGTCAATACCAAGAGAATTAAGACAGCAAATGGTAAGTTACATATGGCTATGCTTTCAATAAATGAGAAGGGGAGCAAGAAATAAGCTCTCCGCAAAGTATTAATTCCCCCAAAGGAGTGGGGGAAAGCAAGAAGTGTTTTGTGGAGGCTGATGAATGAGATAAGGTATCTGCAAAGTATAAATCCCCCCACAGTTGAGTGGGTAGATAGATGAAGGACCTCTCTTACCTGAGCAGGGTTGTCAGATTTTGCCACTCTACCCAATGGATTTTTAGCAGAAAGTGAGGCTGTTTTTCTTGATCTTTTTACTTGAATGACTGTGCTGCCATTTCAGAGAAAACTGTGTGGAAAGAATAGCTTTGATTTCTTATAATTTAGCAAACTGTGAGGTTTTAAAAGGAGTCTAATCACCCAGGTCATCTGTTGAACATAACAAGCAGTAAGGGAAGGAAGCAAGTGATGGGAGAAAGAAAAGAAACAGAGGGAAGAATAAAGGTAAGAAGAAGAATGAAAAGAGAATATCAAGATGGAGGCTGGCTATGTGACAGTGCTTTTAGGAGCTTGGGAGACAAGGTTTTCTGAAGAAGAGCAGTGGAAGTTTCCCATTTTGATACCATTTTATTTACAATGATACTTGGAATGAAACCGTGCTGGAAGTGTGTGCATACAAAAGCTGCAGCAAGAGAAAAATGGAGTATGGTTGTCAAGGTATGGATTATCAGTGTCCTGAGAGATTGTTGCAAACCCTTCAGTAGGGAAATATCTACAAAGTTTAAAAGCTTAGGGACTGTGGTCAAGATCTTCAGACAGCTCACCCAATCCTAGCCCCAGTACACAAGAAGTTCTCAGTGTGCCAGAGGGTTAAGAACCACAGCACAGTGGTACTGTGCTCTTCATCTCCCCAGGATATCTCCGAGCTGAGGCTTACCAGCATCAGCAGTCAGGAGGGTTTAAATTCATTTGAAACAAACCTGAAAGCTTTCCCCTGAGATATTTAGGTATTCTCTCCAAGGAAAAACAGCTTTTGCAAAAACTCATGTTTCTTCTCTATACTTCTGCAAGGAATGACCCCTTTCTTGGGGGAAAGGGAGAGAAAGTTGAATGAAAACATGTTTTATGGCCAAAACAAAAGCAAATTTTCTAAGCTTGTACCTATCTTTGGCCAGAAAGGCTTATATGGTTGTTTACCTTCTTGGCAGCTGGTAAATACACTGAGCGGCTTTGTGAGAAATTAAATTCTAAATGTCTACAGATTTAATATTTCTGATGCTGTTATCAAGCTATGATTTCAGGCCAACTTAATGGAAACTTGATGTGATAAGAGATTTTTACTTCAAAAAAGAGTATTGTTATATTGTTGGGAGGGGAGGTTCTTTTTAGGCTCCTACTAGCCTGGAATACATGTTGAAGAAATTTGAATTAAGAAGAAACATACTTGAACAGGGGTTAAGAAGGGGGGGGGGGGGGAGGGGAAATGCTGGGGAGAAATAAAGTTAATAACTGCATCTATATTAGTGTTTTTGATTGGAGTCTAAAGTTACTCTTCCCAGCTCTACAAAAAAAGAAAAGGAAAAAAAATAAGAAAGAAAGATTGGCAATAAGGCAATGACAGAGCAAGAAAGCAAGATAAACACAAGGAGGTACAAGTACAATTTCTTCAAAGTAGACTGCCGATTTAGATAATTTGCAGGCATCTGGGCATTGTGGCTATCAATACAAATATCTTAATTGCTTTCCCATAGGTCTTACATGGTAGTGCTTCTTCTTTATCTACTTTTTCTTGAAGGCATCTTGTTGAACCTTTCCTAGCCAATTTTCTTTCTACCAGTTTGGAATTTTTTGCACTTTTAAAAGTTACTAAGCTTTCTATAATCACTTAATCCAGTAAGTATTTTGTTTTTCATTCAGTTGTTACTGGCAGGGGAGAAGCTCACGTTCATGTGGCCCATTCATTAGTCTGAATAAATGGGAATGAATTTTCTACAGGTAATGTGTTTGCAATTATTATTTTCTCTGCTTGAAGTTGTGAATATATCACAGAAAGAATCAGATCACGTTGATCATGGAACCTTATTTCTTCTACTGAATAAAGAGCCGAGCAGAGAAAAATTTGTTAGTTGTAACAAACCCGCACAGAAGAAATGTAACACTCCAGTGGAGAAGTGCACATGTGAAATGTGACTGACACCTATTCTGTTTCCTTAAGAGCTCTTTGGGTTTCGGACCTTGACTGCTGTGTGCTGTGTTTGTCTGAAAGATCCAAGTACTCTACTGAGATGAATATGGAAAGATTTCAAAGGGGTGTTGGAAGTTTTGTTCTGTTTCTGTTTTCTCTTTGTATTGCTGAGCAGTGCAACTCTAAAATTTTTGTGTTCAGTAATGCTGGAGCAAAAAGATGTTAATTATTTGTTTGCTTTTTATATGTATTTATATAGTTTTTTTACATGTATGTGTCTGTGAAGAATGTGTGGTTTATACTTGAAAAAAAAAAGTACCAGATGAAATCTCTTTTTTTTACATTTGGTGCATTTTTGTGTGAAAAAAAAAAGAGTGAACATAGGGCTGTAAAATTTGCCTTATCCTTGAAAAATGGAACAAATTAATCTAAATTGTTTGTAGAAATATTCTTCAAAGTCTCTACACTAATAGAATCAATCAGTAAAATTAAACCCTCTTGTCTTAGCTCAACACAATGGAAAAAAGATAATTAAACTCGTGCGAGAAGTCACAGCATTGCTGCCTGTGTGTTTGCATAGGCAGGGAAACACAAGGAGTTTGTAAAGAATTCTTGCATATAAATGTTGAATCAGAAAATATGTGTCCTTACAGTGAAACCACCAGAGAAGGCAGAGGCAGGGGCTGACTGGGATAATAGGATTTCTGTTCTGTGAACAAATGCCTCCGTGCTTGTTAAGAGACAGGGATGGCAGATGTTTGAAAACTGAAAATGGTGTTTTGGCAATGACAGAGTTAGGTTTCCTGCTGGTTGGTGCTAACCTAGAAAGGACAGTTCTGCTTCAGCATTTGAAATGAGCTGCATTGCTACTACTGCCACCCTCTCCTCTTCTCTGAACCACACCTTCTGACTATTCTCTCTCACAGGACTACTCCCATGTCCAACCTTGTCTCATGAAGGCCAAGTAAACAGAATTTGTGTCAAAATGTCCATTTTTCTCAATATTTTTTCTTTCATTTTATCTGTTACTCCTTCTTGATTGTTTTTGTCAAGTCGCATTTCTTGTCTTCTGTGTAAAAATGAAAAAAAATTCTGTTAATTGAAGAAAATAAAAGAAAAAGGGGAGAATGATTTTTAAGTGAACACAATGGGTTTTTTTCAATGATTGAGAAGATCATAATAGAAAGCCTGATCCCCTTGCCAACAATTTAACTGTGGGTACAAAACTGTGTTTGCAGTGGAGTGGTGTTGTGGAGTGCAGCAGAGTAGTTCTTATCCAAGGGGATGATATAACAGCAAAAGAGTGTTTCCATCAAATGATATATTGTCATAAAACTCAGTGCTATCTGTATGAGCAGCAGTTCGTAATAAAAAGTAACGAGTGCATAAAGTATTTAAAACACGTTTTGATTTTGAAATGGGTCATGAACAAATATATGGGAGGGCATGTTCAGCTTCATAACAATTCTATAACATGAAATGGGATTAATTTAGTGGTACATAAGGCCATATCGCCAGGACAGGAAGTGAAGAACATCACATTCATCTGAAATTTAGGTTCCCAGCTGTGGTTCCCAGGGATTCCTAAGATAGATTCGGTAGTGCTTTTGGTGCAAGTCAGGTCTCTCAACTTTTGCAGCTTTACTTCAGGCAGGTGAATGCAAATTCTTTTTTAGTTGTCCCTCATCTGGTGGGCTTGAGTTGGATGCCACAGATGTCCCTTTCTTCCCAGGAAAACTGACCAGTTTAGGCGTGTGCAGTGCAAGCCCAGAGCAGCAAGATCTGACCCAGGATTTTTCACATGTAAATAGGCTTATGAGAGACTCAGAAATATCCAAATGGAGCAAAATTGGCGCCTCTGTTCTGGAAACAGGGTCCTGAAGAGTAATGTTTACTGTATGAACAAAGTATCAAAAATAACAATGCTAGTTGTTGTCTAAATTACTTAATAGCAAGCTTCCAGACTTGCAATGCTTCACTTATCTTGTTTTTAGACAGATTTTTTTTTTTGCTGCTTTGAAACAGCTCATTAAAAAGGTTGCTTAATTTTTTCAAGAATTGTTACTGGATTCAAAAAATTTTGAACCATTTTATGGTAAAGTGGACTTATTTTGGTCCCAAACCATAGCAGAAACCATATGTGCTCCCTTGAGAATTTTTTTGCCAAACTCTAAACAGACACACCAATCCCTCAAAATCAAGGAATTTCCAGTGTTGGATGACTGTCTTTTTCACTTGGCCTCACTAAAAGAAGGCCTGCAGTTTCGAGGGGGAGGTGGGAGAGGACGGACCCACCATTTTTGGTTTACTCTATACTTGGCACATCCAGTTCTGCAAAACATTTTCCTGCTTTCAGACCACTTAGAGGTGCAGTACACACCTCCTTGAAGGCACTCTGCTAACGTACCATTAGCCAATGGCATAACTACTAAGGAGTTGCTGAAGTGCTCTGAGAATCCTACAATATTTGCTCTGCCAAGGCTTTTGCAGATTCAGGTTGTGCCTTTCAAGCCACTCAGCAAAGGGAAAGAAACCACCCCCTGTTACATGTAGAACTTTCTAAGTCTCAGAGAGCAGAAGTGACTCTAGCTCTCGAGGGACTCATTCTGTCAAACACACACACCACCATTACCATTTTGATATCACTGCTATGGTGCTGATTAGAGTTTTTAAACAACTCTGGTGGTTTTAGCATCTGTGACAGGGAATTTAATTGGTGCAGCAATGCTGTGTTAAGCAGCTGAAGTGTCCACAAGGGATTGCCTGGCTCCCAGCTCCCTGTGAAGACAGGAGGAGATCCTCAACAGCTTGTCCACAGTAGCTGATGAACTTATCCCTTATGTTCATGTTTTGCCAAGGCTTATTGCTGTGGGCAAACTTGATGTTTCAGCTTCAGCTGTGCCTTGTGAACAGGGTACTTCCTAGAGCTACTCATGTCTGAAGTAAAGCTTGTGAAAGGTTTAGCTAAGGACTAATGTACAGGCCAGAAAATACAGAGCCAGAAATACAGCAGCCACACAACAAAAATGCACTAATCCAGTTCAAATAGTTTGGTCCTGAAAGAATAGCTGTAAATGTCAGATCAGGTCCCATCAGCTGAGGGGGAGCAGTGTGGTGCTGCTGCATGACCCAGCAAGACCCTGCTCTTATTCCAAGGACTTAGTGTCAGGAATAAGGCTGTGATTCCAAATCCGGTGATGGCTGCATGGTTCAGACATTATTGTAAATGTAAAATAAGTACAGAAATCACTCTAAAAAAGAAAAGAAAAAAAAATCAGGTCAGCTGTAGAATGTTTCTGATCATATTTATTCCATTCTGATTTTTCTGAAACCATTCAAAAGTGATTTTTCCCAGCCATGAAAAGGTTTTGCTTTAGATCAGCTGCTTTTTCCACATCCTTGGCTTTACAAAATCATCAGGTCTTGAGGGCATTGCCCTGTGAGAACAGCTAAACGGGGAAGGTGAGCTCATACACACCCTAGAAAGCTCAAGACCAATTCCCAGGTAAATAACAATTGCTGACAATTTCCCATTAATACACTTTTTCACCACAGGGGTTTTATGTGAATTTTCTCTAGCTGTGCAATCAAGTAAAACCTGCAATCTTGAGCACTTGGTTAATATTGTCTCTTTGGCATATCATATAGATAAGTAAAATTTTAAAGGTTGTTTTTTTGTTGTTGTTTTTTTTTTTTTTTTAGTAAAGCTCATGTTCCAGCATTATACTCTTATTTATGAATGCATTTGTAATGTGCCTCTTAAGCAATTGCTGTTCAGTTGATGAGCTCAAGATAAATTACAGCTTTCTGTGTCTTTTCATTCTTCTTTAAATTTTGTTTCCACAAAAAATAAGAGGGCTGAATAATCTTTTTGGAGTCCTAGCTCAGCTTCCATTGCTCTTCTTTCTAACCAAGTATTTCAACAAACACTATAATCAAGAAAATACAGGTGGTTTGCACAGTGCTGCCCCTTATATTATCACATCTCCTTTATGGATAATAAATGCTGATAGGACCTACAGGCTATTAGACCCCCAGCTATTTCTGTGCCCTGGCTTCTTGAGTGCTGTTGGAGCTGAATGCACACCCTTTCCTGACATGAGATGTGTTCTCTTCTCCAGCAAACTGTGAACCACACAGAGGAAAGATTGTCTCCTGATGTCGTTCTTCATTGCATCTTTCTTTGCTGTCTTACTGTAGTAATACATACAGCAAAGCAAGTATCTCAAAGATGGCAAGGAATTCAAATGAGAGACTTCTTCAGACTGAAAAATCATTGTTGCAATGAACAAATTTTCAGAATATTTTCTCTCATCAAAGAGAAAACTTTTTGTTCTGCTCTTTTTTTTGAGGGGGGGTTCTTTTTTTTTTTTTAATTCCCAGAAATATGATACTCACAGCCTTTCTGTCTTATGTTTGAATTTCTGGATAAAGAGGCAATTTAGAAAGCTGTAATGTTTAAGTATGATTTTGAATAACATAACTGATATTAAGTATAATTATGAATAACCTAATAATTGACAACCTGAACCTCTAAAACCATGAAATAAAGCAAGATCCTAGGGGAAGTTCTTTCGTCCTTTTAATTTTTTTTTTCTAATTCAAGATTGCCTCATTTCTCAGCAGCCTCAGGATTTGTGATAGCCTAGCTTTTGATCTCTCTCTCCTCCATCCAGTAATTTTCTTCATGCCATAATTATCCTTGCGTGGAACTACTACTTTAATATGTGATGAACACATAAGCTTTGGTACTGATCACCAAGACCAGAAATATCTCACTATAAACCATTCCTGCTCTCTCTGCCAGCAATGAAGCCACATAGTCCCTTTGTCTCTCCTGCTGAAGCAGAAATAGTGCACTTTACAAAACGGTGCTCAGCTCACCCTTGCTCAGGAGTAGAACAATATGACTTCAACCAAGGGACTGTCTAAATCATCCTGCAGCAGAAGACAAAGTTCTTGTAGTTCCAGTTGCGTGTCTGAAGTCTAATCACCACACTTCGGCAGATTTTGGCAGGTCTTTGGCAGATTAACTTGCAGGCTTAATATGCTGCTCCCTCTTGCCTCATGGCATGTCTTGTTCTCCTGCCTGGGACTACTCCGGGGAGACCTTTTTACTCCCTACAGCTTCCTGAAAGGAGATTGTAGCCAGGCAGGGGCTGGCCTCTTTTCCCAGGACAAGAGGACATAGCCTCAAGCTGTACCAGTGGAGGGTCAGGTTAGACACCCAGAATAATTTCTTTACTGAAAACAGTGTCAAGCATTGGAAGGGCTGCTCAGGGAAGGGTGGAGTCACAGTTCCTGGAATTATTCAAGAAATAATTTGATGAGGCACTTGGTGCTGTGGTTTAGTTGATATGGTGGTCAAAGTTTGGACTCAATGATCTTGGGAATCTTTTCCAACCTTAATGGTTCTTTGAATCTATGATACCTGCCTTTGTGCCATGCTCACCATCCTATTGTTCCCACTTCATAGGCCAGGTTATGTTCAGCCCCCACAGCATGAGGCACCACAGTAGAACTGTGGGATCAAGGCAGGATCAATGGGTGAGAAAATTGGCCCTGCACTGGGTCTTCCCACCTCTGTCTGAAGGATCTGATGTTGGCTGCTCTTAAAAAGGGATGAGGTAGATAAATACAGCCTGACACATCCTGTGTTCACAGAATACATTGTTTGTTAATTAACAAAGCTGGATCTGCTGTTTGTTCACTTTTCACAATGATTTATCATTTGGGGATGCATTTTTCACAGAGAATAAAAAAAAATTGAAAATACCTGAGGCATTTAGACAGGCTCAAAGCTCCAAAGAAACCTTTTTAGTTAGATGTTCTGCTAGCTGAATTAAATAGAGTGATAGAAGTAATAGATATTAATTCATACCACAGGATGTGCATGGCAGGTTGTCTCCAGGTATTTAGGGAAAAACACAAAATTCAATTAAATCCAAAGTCACTTGTGTAGAGGCAATCCATATACCAGAATCCCACAGATAACAAATCAAAAGAAAAGGGAAAGATCTGATGGTAGTTCAAGAGGGTTTTTTCTGCTGCGTACTTGCAGCGTGTTTGAGGGTGTTGTGATGGGAGTGCCATTTAATTTTAGAAAGAAAAATTATCTTATTCTGACCTTTTGTGAGGCTTTAGCACTGTTTACACCCCTTTGAATCAAGTACCTGCTATGTGGACCTGGTAAACACTGATGCCAGTGCTTCTTCTGGAAAGAGTGGATGGTACTGATACCATCTTCTGAGCTAGTGCCCAGACAAGCTGGTCATGTATTCTGGAGGACGGCTGCTTTTCATTGCAGGGACAGTGTGCTAATCCTACTCGTATTCCTCTGCTCCAAAATCCTCTCTTCTACTTCACTGCGATTTATCCTAAACTGGCTTTGTCCCCACGTCAGGCACTCAAGGAAAGGGTTTGCAGCCCAGGTTGCACCCTGAATGTGAGGAGCAGAATTTGGCAAAGTCATCATCACATCAAAAATCATCCTGCAAACTGGATTTGTCCTCAGTTTCATTTGTATCTTGGAGGTTCAGGTCAAAATCACTGAAGTTCCAAAGTGCTTTAAGGAATCCTAGATTTAAGCTATTGTCCTGGGTTATGGAACCAAAAATGTGTATTCTATTTCATTTGCTGAAAGCAGTTGGGAAGATGTTCTTCTTTATCTCTTGTAACTCTGGGAGGAGGGGGGCGGGTGCCTTTTGATTATGGCCAACTGTTAAAACCAGGTGGGGCAGTGTTTCTTATCTCTTTTCACAATGGGCCATTAAGACTCCCCAAGCTGTTCTCCTCCCCAAAGCAGTACATCCACTATACCTTCTCCAAATTATATCCTCCCCACAGTAGTACATCCACATTCCATTGTGAGATGGAGTGGAGAACCAGTACGGGGAGCCAACCATTCCTACCTGGATAAAACTGACACGTAGGAACACCAGGATTCCCGGAGAAAGACTGGATCCCTTCTCACCGTCACTGGACCCTTTTTACCATCACTGGACCCGTTTTCTACAGGATCATCCCTACTTCAACAGAACCACATCTGCCACTCCAGGAGGACTCACTTTTGGACTGCTTCCAACACCCTGACCAACAGGGTGTCAGATTATTCCCTCTGACTCTATCAGGGTTTTCCAAAATTGTTGTTTGTTTGTTTGCTGGTTTGGTTGGGTGGTTTTGTTCTCTACTACATTTGTATTGTTAATATTCCTAGTAAAGAACTGTTATTCCTATTCCAAAATCTTTGTCTGAAAGCCCTTAATTGCAAAAACATAATTTAGTGGGAGTGAAGAGTTTACATTCTCCATTCTAAGGGAAATTCCAACTTTCCCTGGCAAATACTTGTCTTTCCAAACCAAGACGGCTATGTTGGTTTGGAAACAGTGTGGGATCTACATCATTGTGGAGTGTCAGCCTGATGTTGGGTTAGAGGGTTTGCTTCAAGTTTTGCTGTTCTGAGAGAGTTTGGGAACTGTTTGAAGTACATTCATAGCCCAGGCCAGATCAAGATGCTTTATTGTGTATGCACTGTGAGAGCAAATATCAACATTTCTGTATAAGGAAAAAAAAAAAAGGATGATTTCTACTACATGAAATTGCTTCCAGCAGTAGGACACTGGAGATGCAGATACAAGCAGTGTTGTATTTTGGGGATGACTGCATGAGGAGAAGGGAGAACAAGAACATGAAGGCACAAAATTTTAGGACTAGGATAGCTGACACAAATTGACAAAAAGGAATACTTCATACCATATGACATCAGCTCAGATATGAAAACCAAGAAAATGACAATAGCATCCCTTCCTTCAAATGTGGCATCTTTACCTCTCTGTTTGGTATTGTCAGCAAACACTCTGAGGGTGCATAAAAGAATGTGAAAAATCAAAATATGATGTCATAATATAAAAACAATATTGTTTTAAGTACGACTTTTAAGTTGTAATAGAACTTCATCCCAATGATGCAGACAAAACCAGTCAAATAAGTTAAACCATTGGCACATAATCATTCACATGAAAATGGGAACCCAGCTGCTGATTCCACTTAACCATGACTCTTCTTTGGAGAAATTGGGAGAGCTGGATACTGTAAAAGGAGTCCAGGAGGGCTGTGAATAGAGCTATGCATGGAGAGACAAACAGCTTAAGAAAACTGTGCCTGGTTGAAAAGCATTTGGTTCAGCTTAAGCTCACCTGCAGAAGACTTTTGGCTCACTAGATAGTTATGAGAAAGTAAGGAAAAGGGACTGACTGATCCTGGGAGAAACTGAATGCACATCTAACCTTTGCAGAAAGGACTGTCTTTCTCCTCTCTCTTACTAGTTAGGTGATAAATAAAATGCATCTATGCAGAAGAAAACTTCTATCTCCTTTAATAAGAGAAACCATGAAGTCCTGGGAATTCTCGAAAGTGTTAAACAACCTTAATATGACACAAAGCAATTTTTAACTTGTTAGTGCCTATGGAAGGAATAAAGCCCAAGCACTTATTTTGGATTTCCTCAAAATTAGTATATTCTTGCAGTTATTCAGAGCTCTCAAAAGGATGAGAACTAAAGGTCAGAATGATCAAAAGTTTAGAGTATCCTGAAGCAATGAATAAGAATGCTACAAGTGTGTTTAGGAATGGTGGTTTCTTGGCAGTGAAAATAATGGTAGGGGATTTCTTAGCTGGCACATAGAGTGTTCTGTGCTGTGACAAAAGCTTGTGGAGCCAGCCTCAACTGAAAACCACATAACAGCTGTCACTCTGCATGTCTGGCTGACTGGCTTTCTCAAAACTGAATTAAACAGCCCTTGGCCTGTGCTTCCACTTCTAAGCAGCAAAAAATATTTATGTGGCAGCTTTCAGACTCATTTCCTGCAGAGGGGTAGCCTGTAGGCAGGCTCACTGTCATGGTGATAGTATAGGGTTAAAATGATTTTTGTAGAGCTGTAAGCAGGTAACTAAGTGGGGTGGTGATTAGGAAAGGTAACGGTTGGGAAGGGAAAGGCCCGGGCTTGCTGGTCAACAGGGCCTCAAGAATAGAACGTTAGCTTTGCTGTAGTTGCTGTAGCTAAGGCCATTGTTTTAACTAAATCAAGTATGACTTTGTTCGGGAGAATTGAATATGATCACTGTTTGGCTAAATTACAAGAAATTTTGCTTAGGAACAGTCCAGGGTAACCAATCAATATGTAGCTGTGTGGCAGAGGGGTATAAAATATGTGTGTTGCGAGTCACTGTCGGAGTCAGATTTAAGTTTGTTTGTGTACCCCGGCTCCCAGAACTCCTCAATAAAAGCACCTGCATATAATCATTCCGTGATTATGTGTTTCCAACGCTAACAATGGGGGAATGCTCTTCATCCCAGCAGCAGCTCCTGCACCAGAAGGAGAACAGCCCCATGCTCAGGTGTGGGGAGACAAATGGAGATGCTGCTGAAGGCAGTCTTGCCTTTGATATATTGCAGCTGTATTAATTATCCATGAGTGGATCCAAGAGACTTGCCCTCACAGCCATGGGTGTGATAAAGAGTGAATTAGCTGGTAGGGAGTCAGTTGGAGTTTGCTGGCCGTGCTGTGAGGAGGAAGAGACAGAAGATTGTGCATGGGACAGAAGAGGTAAGCTGCTGTCTGTAGGACGGACAGGGTTAGGTGGCTGTGCTAGGGACAGGAAGGAGTGAGCCAGAACTGGGAAGAAAGAGAGAAAGAGCCAGAGCTGTGTGGAGCTGCCCTTGGGAGGCTACACAGAAAGAGTATGGGAGAGTTTTTGAATAAGAAGGTACTAATGCTTGGAGCCTTCTGGTGTTTTTTTAATGAAGCACCTTGAGTGCAGTGTCTGTCTCAACTACTACATATCAACTACAACACTCAGGACACTGAGATGAGGCAAGGTAAACTGCAAGACTTTCAGTCTTGCCAGTTGTGGTAACCCCTCAGCATGTTTGTGCCTATTGACCTGCCAGTGCATTCCAACAGCAGAGTTTCCAAAGAGTTAACTCAAGATTTCAGGTGGTTGACCTGCAGGTCATAACCTAGATGTGTGCGTTTTTCAGTACTATTTTTCCTATGCTTCTGTTTGGTAGGCCAGCAGACTTTTATTACTGCAAATTGCTTTTATGGTATTTTGTTTCAGCCATTCTGTCATACCAGGCAGTTTTTTCTCACCTGGCTCAGGAGAGACAGGATCTCTGTTTGAAACAGTCTGTGACAACTATGCAAATAACCTCGTCCAGACTTGGATGTGAATTTTCATTTCTCAAAAAGGCAATCTTTTTCCAAACTAGAGCTTTTGCTCTGTCCTTGAAAGAGACGGGAACTAGTTGCAGAATGCAGATCTGTAGGAAAGTTTTCAACATCCTGCTGTGTGATGGCCTATACCTTGGATTTAATTTCAGGTCACTTTCTAGCACTGGGTATTTAATTTCTCATCTGTCTGATGAGTCCTACTTTACTTTACCATTGTTGATGCCTCTGAAAGCTTGTGCCAACAGTTTGCCATCTGTTTTAAACTAAAACCATTTAGTTTCTCTTGATGTGAGACAAAACCATCTGATACGAAAATATGAACAGTAGGTGGCCAGCTTATCACTTTTTAATGTACATGAGAACTCACAAACAGTATGCAGGGGCCTTGATAATGTTCACCATCCATAGATCCTTCCAGAGAGACTCATTCAAGGCTAAGTGCAGCCATCTCCTAGCTGTGCAGGATTATGGCTCCTCTTCAGCTCAAGAGACTGTTCTTTCATCATTGCCACTGTTCATTTAAAATACATGTGAAACTGTGAGAAAACTTTGTTTTCTTGTTTAAAAGGATTCTAACTTTTCTTAATTTATGAGTCTTTAAAATGTTTGTGCTTTGTGCCCCTGGTGTGAGTGGAGAGGGAAATGATGGCTCATTATGTCTCTTAAGAGAGAAATGACGACTGTCAGGTGAAAATAGTAGGAGATGGATTAAAAGCAAGAGGTAGTTCTAGTGTGTGGCACCACTGGCCAAAGCTTGGCAAATAGTTTAGGGGATTCAAGTGGAGACAGGAAAAGTTAATGAAAAGAACTACACTGTGAGGCTTTCTTAGACATAAAAACAACATCCATCTCAGGAAGCTGGAGGCTGGGAAACACATGACAGAAATGTTGCTGCATGTTTGACTTCTGATATTCCTCCCTAGCATATCTCTTCTGGCCACTCTCAGGACCCAGAGGTCTTTGGTCAGCACTAGCACAGACTAGAGACATGTACTGTGGAATACCTTTGCTATCATCAGGGGGAAGAAAGTTTTCCTTCTGATAAACTGACAGTGACTGCCATGTGACAAAGAAATACTCTCCAAACCTGCTTAGACTGAAAGCAGCCTTAGTTTTCAGAAGTGCCTTTCATTACTTCAGGCTATTTTCTCAAATTACAGATCTAAAATGGAGGCACCGGTGAATTATATCATAACAAAAATACACATTTCAGCTGAGATGAATCAACGTGAAACAACAGAGAAATCAATAATGATGCATCATAAGAGACAAAATCTGTAGGAACTCTGTTTTATAATGGAGTTGAAATAGTGGCTCACCATTTGAATCACTCCAGCATTGGGGGGAAAATACCTCAAAACAGGTCTCGAAAGAATTAATTTTGCTGTACCTCTTATGTAGGACTATCTGCTGGTACAGCTGGAACAAGAGGCAGGACCAAAGCAGAATTTGAGGAGAGCACTAAGGCAGCTGTGGATGGATGAGGGAATGTTAGGAAGCAGTGGCAGGATCTGGGATGGAAGATAAGGAAGCAAGAGGAGCAACTGCCTAGAAATTTACAGAGAAACTGAAAGGTTTCCTGAAACTACATTTGATCAGAAAAACAATATATCCTGGAAAAATAGCTCTATAAGAGAAGAGGCAGATGAGTCTGTAGCCTGTTGCATTGTGCTAAAATGCAAAGGCCACAGTTTGCAAAGCCCTGGTCACTTAGGAACAGGTCAGATCTGTGCTTCACCAAGATACTGACCTTTATGTTTCTACTGTACTTTTTAAAGTGATCTAATGACTTAAGGGAATATTTTTCAAGAGTTATCACGGAGGGGATTTGGGAATACATAGCTCAGTTCCTCTCAAAGACTCTTATGCTCCCAAATTAAGCTCTCTTGAAATCTCCCTAGTAACCATTATTTGTAATACAGCCCAATTCTAACAGTTGCGTCTTAGTTTTTTCCTTTCATTTATGAAATATTAGTGATCATTTTAGCTGCTTGAAAGATAAAGGACAATGGTACAAATTGTATTTCTTCCAGCTTGCCTTTTTTATAATTAGTTCCCAGCCGGCCTTTTTCATCATTCTTGAAATGTAACTGAACCAGTGATAGAGAGAAGAAGGAAACAAAGGAAAATCAAAGCTGTGTTT
The DNA here is from genome assembly GCA_016584745.2 of Phylloscopus trochilus trochilus. NCBI lineage: Eukaryota > Metazoa > Chordata > Aves > Passeriformes > Phylloscopidae > Phylloscopus > Phylloscopus trochilus. The sequence goes on along the minus strand of WQNJ02000007.1, from coordinate 55,028,059 downwards.
GATCAGTATTAGAGTATGTACCAATCCTAAACCAAATGCTTCTGGCAGCTCCCAATAGAAGGAATACAAAGAAAGAAATTGTATAAGGGGCAAGTCATCTGCAGATCACTGTTAACAATAATTAACAGTACAAAACAAGGGATTCTCATGGGAATATGCATCTTCCAAAGATAAGGTAATGGTGTTGTAGCTCTAAGTGATTACATGAATTGATACCTTGATCACAGCACTCCAGATAAGGCACTGACAAATCAGTGCTGCCACTGGCACCTAGGACAAAGAGGAAAAATTGGTGCAGTTTATGGGACCATTCTCAGTGTACAGATCCTGCATAGATATGATGTCAATAAAAAGTTTTCTAATCCAACCCAAAACACACTGGGGGGAAATGAGAGTGCCTATGCAGGACAGGGACCTTGCCTTGTTTTATTGGAGCTTCCACCCAGAAAAACTGAGAACCAAATTGGATCAGACAACACTGTGACTGTATCTACAAGTTTTCAGTTTAAGAACAGTATATAGACTCTAAAAGAAGAGACAGGCACTTCCCAAAGGAGCCTGGGTAGCATTAGAGGTCAGGATTGAAAATGTTTTAAGTTAAAACCTTGAACTACTACCCCACTAGGAAACAAAGGGAAGCTTTTTTTGTACAATAAGGGAAAATTTTTTTAAGGGAAATTTTGTTTTAAAACAGAGACAAACTTTTTACTGGATTTAGGGCTCCAAATTTCTTGTATTTTTCAAAGATGTAATATTTTAGTCAGCCTGGTGGTTACACCTTACTTTGCTGGGTTTCCCATTTGGTAAGAGGCTATACCTTCTCATCTGTGCCGAATAGGCCAGACCTTCAGTTGTCTGCCCATCACATGTCCTTCAGTCTGATTATCCCTGTTCATTCCAAATGAAGTTCAGGTGTGGTACAACCCTATGCAATCCCTACAGAGAGATTCACATATGAAATTGTGTGAGTGGAAACACAAACTGAATAAATGTAAATTCATATTGGTAACCACTTTAGTGTGAGCTAGATTATTTTCTCTATATGTAAATTGAAAGAGCCAGTTCTGCAATACCTTTTCATTTGAAAAAGTCTCTGATGATTGCAGTGTAAAAGACTCTTTTTCCAGTAGGCTTTACCTGTAATCTCTCCAGATGGCCACTCTGTTAACAAAGGGGAATAAAGTAGGAGCCTCCTCACGATGTGAATCCAGTTTGCCAGCTGGATTTTCAAAGCACAGACTGATCCCAAGATCACCCACCTTTGCCTTGACACATTTTGCACCTCTAAAGCTTGTCATCCACAGCTGCCATGCCTGCCCTTACTGTACATTCAGTATGAAAACAGCTTCCTTGAAAACACAAGGAGTGAAATAAACCACCCAACTTTTCTTATCACATTTCAAATGAACAGTTTTGCTGAGAGGATTTGATGAAAACTTCACTCTTAAACTCATACAACTGTTCCTCCGTTCCCAACACTGAGCTCATACTGAAGACTATTTTTAAATTGCTTTAAACATTAGGAAAACAAAAAGCATGAAAATATGAAGTAAAAGGCCATAGGCCTTAGCTGTTCTTTCTTGTTCATACGCATTCATGATACAAGTTTTTCAGAAATGCAGAGAGGCAGTGTGTGGTGCAGGATATTTCACCTAAGCAAAATCAGGACACTTCTGAAAGATTTCCATTTGGTGGTTGCAAACTAAATTGCAAGTAGTAATTAGCCAGGAAAAAAAAAAAAATTGTAGTTCAGGCAGCTGCTTCTAGTCAGATAAAAGTTAAGCACATGCTCAAGATTTAATGGGATACCTTGAAAAACCCACTTGTGTCAGCATGTATGCTTACATTATGCATATATTTACATTTAAGAATATATTTACTGTGGAACAGAAAACTTCAAGTTCTTTTAAGTAAATTGTGATCCCATGAAGAAAGAAAAATCTCCATGTGATGAAAGTGGTAAAGCCCTCACGTGTTTAGATTTGCTTCTAAGGCAGAAAACTGTCTTTCTGCAGTGTCACTACTACATTGAATGTTAAAAATACCATGTAATCACCTTAATTTTCAAAATGTCTGCAAAAACATCATAGTGAAGACACTTGGATGGAAGATCTGGTCAGATGAACACTCAGTTTCACTTTACAGAATTTGAAGCCGAACACTTTTTGGAAGTGTGCACAAGGATAAGAAACAATGCTTTACAGACTGCAGGACAGGCTAATAGTTAATAGATGTAACGAAAAGGGTTCTTTGCAGTGAGAGCAGCTGTGATTTGGAGCAAGCTGTGGAATCTCCATCCTTGGATAATTTTGAAACTATTCTCTGCCAGAGAAGACAAGACTCTGCAAAATCTCATTTGATGGAGCTGTGCTTTGAAAAATTTTGAATCCAAGGCCTCCAGAGAGCCATTTCCAGCCTGAATCTTTCATTGATTGAGTTGTTAATATCAAGCAAGTAAGAGAGAACCAAGTGAAAGAATGTAAGACAATGCAGTAGGAGTGAATAAAATTGAGGATGAGTTGCTGTGAAGGTGGTGGATTGATAGACTTTGTAATTGAGAGGAGCATGAGATACCTGAAATTATCCCCTTTGTGATGACTTTGGGTTCCTGAAACTGTGCAGTATGTGCCAGGTGGGATATTCTAAAGTGCTTAGATGTCTTTTATTGGGATTTATTTGGTCTTTCAAATGTCTTAAATGCATTTGGAACTCATTATTCATGTGGGGACTTCTGGAATCTACCTTGCTCTTAGACTCTGGTACTGACAAAGCATAACTTGAAGTGTTAAAGTAAACTCAAGATTGATGGCTTTGATTCTCCAATATGAGGTCACACACAACTAAAAGTGGTCTTAAGGATGAGTCCAGAGCAAACTTTCATCACCTACAGAGATGTTTCCCAGGATCATTCTGAAATGCTTTTAGGAATGGCGCAAATGTGATTGAAGAAAAAAAAATGACAGTAAATAAGATGTTGAGTAATGATAGGAAATAATTTTAAGAATCTCACTTGAAGCTTCTATTTTGGGATCAATTGCTACTGGTGAATTACTGTAGAAAAATATTTGGAGTATTTTCAAAAACTGAGAACAGAATTTTGCTCTGACCTTATTCACATGCCTTTTGATCTACTTAGTCATACACCAGATTTATACAGGTGTCCATGAAAAGCTGTTTTTTAAATCCATCAAATAAACCATCTGAACATGAGCATAATTAATCAGTATTGCATCATCCAGTTGGGAAAACAGAAGCTGAACTGTGTTACCATAGTAACTGTTTTCTGTTTGACTACACACTTGGGAGTATCACATTTTGAAAAAGACTATTTGCATCATTTTTGGCCCAAACAATCCTCTCTTTTCCTGTTTTTAAAAGGAAAGTCCTTATATCTAATGCAAATAAGTCAAGAGAAAAGCTGATGCTACCCTTCTAAAGTGTCCTCAACATCACATTGGGTAAGTTTGGACATAATTAATTGCAAGTGGAATGTGAAGGAATGGCATGCCAAAAATCTTTAAGGTAATTTCTAATCCTGCTTTATGCTGATCTCTCAGTCCTGCCAGCATAAGCTAATGATCCTAGTGATGGGATTTGATGTACTCTGGCACCTGAAAGAAACTGTCAGTAGTTTTTGGAAATAAAAGTGTGAGAATTCTTAATAGAATTTACAGCTCCAGGATATCACTTGCTGAAGGCTGTTTGACAACAAAAATGAGTGTGTGCTCCAGGAGAGAATGGTAGCCTTATCCAGAGAGGAGACAAAACATCCCATTCCCAGACATATCCCCAGCTATGTTTAACTGTGAGAAAACTTTCCTCCTTTTATTTTTCTCTTAGAGCAGTCCATCCTCTTGCTCACTTGACCAGCTGAATGGTCAGATTCCTACCAAAACTTTGTACCTGGATGAAATAGTCATGGCCTGAACCATGCAGACAAGTTATTGAATCTGAAAATCTGCTCATTCAAGTGGACATTCCTGGTAGCAGAGAGTGGCAGAGCTGCTTTGAAGTCAGGATGAGAGCCTGGATCAGAACTAACTTCTCTGGAGATGTAGTCCCTGTATTGCACAGTCCTGGAAGACAGGTCAGGATTCAAACACCCTGTCCAAAAATGGTATTACTGAAGGGGAAGCCATGTGTGTGTTCAAAACCACATTTATCTCCTTTTTGCTTAATACTGGGGCTCTGTGTTTAGTCCAGCAATAATGACATATACCAACATTTGAGCAGGTGGGAAGCCCTGGAAGAACCCAAGTATCACTTGCCAGAGGAACACCCAGAGCTTGAACTGACTCAAGGCTGCATACAAAGATAATATGGACACTAGGTATGTTTGTCTTGCAAGCCATAAACTCCTTTTCAGCATAGCTGTAAGCTATATGTCCACCAGAAAAAATTAGTAATTCTCATCAGTTGTATATGAGTTCTACAAGATTGTCTTCGTTTGGTTTCTCCCCTGTCACAAGCAGACTGGCTCCCAATTTTGTGTGCTAATCCCTAAACTTTAGCTCCAACAGTAGTGGTGACAGCTCCTGGGGAAATGGGAGCCACTATCACAGTGTAAAGCCAGCACCAAGATGGATAGGTACCCTCTGCACCACCATGGCGACTCTGGGAGACTCCAGTAAGTTGCATTTCCTCTAACCCTACCTCCCATTTTTTCTATGTTAGACACCAAATTGGGAAGCTCTCTCCAGCTAAAAAAGCATAAACACTCCAAGTCCCAGAGACCTCTGAACGTAGATGCTAGCATCTAATAAAATTGCAAAGGAAGATGTAGTTGATTCACAGCTGATAAAAACAAGAATTGGAACAGAGCAGTACAATGACAAGAGCCATATCTGGTTCAACTTCCAAAGCTTAAAGAATTCTGAATATAGCAAACTGTGGGACATCACCTGGCTTATCCTTGGTAACACCAGCAAGATACCCAGAGTTCACCTTGTTGCCTAATTGGTCAGACTGGTGAAAATAGATGTCTAGGTTTCTATACGTGAATATGCGTGGCTACATTTGCTCCTGGTGTGCAGCCAGCCTGAAACCTTTCCTCACTGAGCACCACATGGCCCCTGGAGCACAGGCTACCAGCTGCACCCTGAGGAACCACTACTATGTGCTCCATACTGCCCCTGTTACTTATACCCCTAATCCAGCTGTCCTGACAGCAATTAAGCTCTGAAGCAGGAATTTCTGTAAAGAGTTCACGGTAAAAACTGAGAAGGAATATGAGTGCTAGTTCTTGCCTCCTTTCCCTTGCTATGGGCATCCTTGCTGTCTCCTGGCTTCTTGCCATCTTGGTGACTGCTGTGTCCAGGCTTTCTGTACAACCACAATGTAGCCTGACTGCCCCTGACACTGCTGGGGCACTTGACAGAAGAGTGTGTTTTAGGCAAGTCCATGCATTCAAACAACCAGGAGATGTCAGGTTTCTTAGGCACCTACAGTATTGTCCCTTTGTGTGTGACTTTCAGCATTGCACCTTCTTGACTTCCATTCAGCAGAGCACTTAAGCACTAGGCCTGCATTTGGTTTTGCAGCTGAAGCTCATTTTTGTTGGTTTGTTTGGGTTTTCGGTTGGTTGGTTGGTTGGTGTTGGGTTTTTGGGTTTTGGTTTGGGGGTTTTTTGTGGGTTTTTTTGGTTTTTTTTTTTTTTTTTTTTTTTGGTGGGTTTTTTTTTGGTTGGTTGGTTGGTTGGTTTTTTTGTTTTTGTTTTGGTGGGGTTTTTAAAATTTTTTTTTAAAAACTCCAAAGATCTATTTGGCAACACAGAAAAATTTCCAAAAATTTTCTCAGGCTTGCTGAATTGTTCCTGTAAAAATAAAGTAGAAAAAATTTTGTAACCAATGTCCATTTTGTCATATTTAAGTGTAATGTGCTTATTTTTCTGTTTAGAAGAATTTTGTCTGATAGAATAAGAGGAAAAAGTCTAGTGGAATGTCCTGCATGGAGCATCAGGAGGTAGCTGTTCCCAAACAAGGAAGAGGGCAAGCCTGGGTAACTCTGAGGCTGTTCCAAAATGACATTTTTGCAGCTTTTGTTTTCCATGATGATATAAACATACGAGAACATGTCATCTGGTAGGATATTGAAAAGTCCTGAAAAAATATCACAGGTCAATTTTTTCAAAGCAGTTTCTTCCAAGTGTATCTGACAAAAACATTTTTATATCTGGCTGTTTTCTAAGGCACACATAAAAGCAAACTTTTGAAACTCTCTCCTTCAGCCCTAAAAGAAAGAACTAACCACTCAGCCAGTATCAGAGCTACTTGTATACAGCAAAAGAACACTAAACTAACCATTTGCTATTTTGAAATCACGAGTAACAGCCTTACCAAGACTTCTTAGGCTTGATAATTTTTTTTTTCAATTTAAATTGCATCTCTGCTCACTATCTTATTTCTCCTCATTGTCACTGTGCAACAGATATTTTGCCTGTTGAGGCAAATCTATGAACTCCTGGTGCTGCTCATCTTCACCCTCATTCACCAGCTCACAGTGACTCAGTACTGAGTTACCCTGAATGTAAACAAAGTGCCTTCCATCCTCTGTGTTGATGAATTTCTCTGATATGCTGATGATGTGTTATCTTTCTAGTCACTGTGGCAAGTCATGTGATTTTGTGTGCTGTGTCTGTAACACCAGCCTGTTCGCACAAGCATTGCTGACAGCCAGGAACAGGGAACATGTTTGCATTAAATCAGGAGCTTGTTGAAGTTGAAGTCTGTCACTTCAAGTGACTCTGACTCTCATGCTCTCTTCTCCATTGAGTGTTTGTTTGAAAAATAATTTGGCTTGCCACCCATTGATATGGCAGGTGTTACACCATGATACCTCAATGAAGGGATGCCAGTTCTGCTGGATTTACCATATGACAGTTTTCTAGGGCCACAAAAAGTTTTTGGAAGGAAGTTCCTTGCCTTCAAAGTAGCTGTTAACCACAATGGCCTGCATACCATTTTTATTTCTGAGAAAAAATTGTCCTGCAGGGGGCTATTATTTTGATGAACAGATGAGGAAAGATCAAGCAAGCAGGACCACCAGGTGAGGATGTTAACCTAGGAGGGATGAAGCCTAGATTCAGTCCTTGTTCTGGGAATTTTTTTGCCATTTGAATAAAATACTTTGTATCAATTGCAGAACAGGAAGCATCCTTCTCTCTTTAATTTCAGGGTCTCTTTTGATATGGCTCCAGGTCTGGTCCAGATAATATTCTTTAGTGCAGCATCACCCCGTGGGAGGCCTTAATTCTGCACACAGACAGAACCCAAGAGAACTGAGCAAAAGATGGATGAGCGGACAGCTGCAGAGAAGTCTGGAATTTGTTTTTGGTCACTAGGTGATGTATGTAAGGGAGTAGGTGAGTATTAGAGGCAAACAAATTAGTAGTTATAGAAATGTTGTTCCTGTCTTTTAAAATCTTGACCTTATTACTGTCTTCCAATTATTTTGATTTTCCTGGGTTGTGATTTTTGGGCATATTTGCTATACTGTAGAAAGTGTCTCTGTGCTGTTTCAGGTAGTTAGACCACGCTGTGCCCTGGCTTCCTGCATGCTCTGAAGTTGTTAGTTGTCATGCTGAGCTTGAGGTTTGTAGACTCTGTATCAGATTGCATGTATACACTCTAGATGTGGTACATAAATGAGCTAAAGAAGACAGGGAAAATGGTTTTTTACATTCTAACAGGCTGTGAAATCCAAATCTATCATAAGAGAAACCACAAAGACTGAAAGCTTGCAAAAAAACATGGTTCCTTGAAACATCTCATAATTTCATCTTCAAAATAATATTCTATACCATTTCTGAAGAAATTGTCATCACATATATGATAACAGATCAAATTTTGCTGACTTCAGTCACAAAGCACTGTGTTCCCCTGAGCTCAGTCTTGCTTTCTTGGCTTCCCTCAGATCTGTAGGAATTGGTTGAGTCAAATGCATTCGTCTGACTTTTCCCAGTCAGACCATGAGAGTATGTATTAACAGAGGGTGCCATGTTAATCCTCGTGTAGTCTTTCCTTAGCTACTGATAGCTCCAAATCAGATTATTGTACACAAATGTAGTTCTTTGAAATGCTTCTCTACATGGCTTATGTTAATTCCATTATAATGGGCCACAATCACGCAATTGTGATGGTAATATTTTTCACTGCTGTTGAAAATAGCTTGGCACAGCCCCAGAAAAAATGTTTCTCCAGACACAAACAGATGCCAGCTCTTACATTCTTGATAAGAATAAACATTCTACACCCTTCTACAAAAATGCAGCAGTGAAAGATGATTGAGATAAACATTAGAAAAGGATGTAGGTTGGGGGTGAGGGGTTGTGTTTTTTTACATATGCAACACGTCTTAATGATGTATTTGAATAAGGATTGCTTTCATAGGTATGTGAGGAGAAGAAGCCCAGATAGTGAATGAAAATTCTCTTTATGATGATAGAGAATGAGAAGACCGAAATAACTTATATGGTATCCAGTTAGGCTGAAACAATGTCAGAGGATTATCAAGAGTCATCAATACCACCTTAGCAAGGGATAGAATCCAACTTATTGTCAGCTACCCAGAACTTCCATGAGATAGTGAATTAATATTGTGTGCAGAAATAACACAGTGTATTAAATTAAATTAAGATAAAAATACACAGCCTGCTTTTATATTAATATGATAACATGTTGCTTCATACACTTAAATATTTTGTGACACTGGTGTCTTGTATCAAAGCCTTTTCAAAATGAGGAAACTAAGGCAAAGTGAAAATGAGATGACTTTTCCATGGTTGTTCAGTCAATAATTTCAGGTCCCAGGCCACTGTTGGGATAATAAAATTTCTTCTAAAAAACCCCAGAGTATTGCTTTGAAGCCTGCCAAAATTTTTATTAAGCTCAAACGTTAAGGGAAAGCGTGCACATACTGAGGACACAAGCCCAGGAAAGTCCATGTCCTAAATGGGGTGATGGGAGAGATGAGCAGAGATTGGGGCTTGAGTATTTCAATTAATTGCTCAAGCAAGGCATAGAAGAGTTACATTACACCAAAGGGCACAAGCAGAAGAGAGCAGATGTATGAAAGATTTAGAATTAATTGAGTTGAGGTCTATGACAACTGAATTATTCTCAGTCTAAAGATGGAAGTATCTCCTAACCTTCTATTTGTGACTGCTTACTGTTGCGCTTACTAGCAAACTTGAAATATGTTACAGAGAAAGCTGACCTCTTTTGTCATTGATATAATCATCTGCCTAGCTTTACAGGTCCCCAACAGTTTGCAAAAGAACAGTTTTAATTTCATAACTTCTTTGGTCTTTTGCACATTGTCTCAGTTTGGTTTATCTTTCAAAGATATTACATGCCTGATTTGATTAAATCAGTGGAAGGAAAATAATATAGGAAGAGATTAATTATTATTTTTCTATGGGAAGTCTAGACAATCAGCCTGATAAATCCAGGGAACCTTGGGAATAACAGAGAAGCAACTAAGGCTATCCATATTAAAGTCCATGGCTACATGTCTGCTGTCTGGTGTGTGTGAAAGCCATGGATATGCTGTGCAGACCCTGCAGGTAGGGTTTGAGACCAGACTGGGCTGTGACAGTCACAAGCCAGGTTGCATGCACATTCCATCAGCTCCTGCTGGACAGAGTAAGAAACCTTGCTTCCCATTTTTTGCAGTCACACAACTTTACAGTGAAGACTCAGGAAATATGTGGTGGTGTATGGTTATTTGTCCTGGATATAGCACACTCAGCACATCTACATCACAGCTGAAATTTTGTGTTTCAGTCTGTGCAAAGGGGTAGCAGATTTCTAATTACTCCTTTCATGCTATGAAGTTTTTGTCTTGCCTTCAGTGCTGCACAGTCAAGGTTAGGGACGAGTAACATCACAGAAGTAGAGATGTTATCTTAACCTCTTTGTCCTTCAGTCCTTCTAAAAATGCAGGCCTGGGGGAGTAGGGGAAGAAAAGTGTGATTTGATCCAAAAGATGACGTAAGACATGCATGTATTTCCCTTAGGTCAGTAGATGATTGCTTTTTTAGACTATATACATTACAACTGAAATGGAGAGAGGTAATAACAAAATAATTTGGGGAACATTTTCTTTCTTGCTCTGCAATTTCATAGTATTTTGCCTGAAACACTGGGTTTTGTGTTACTGTGATCAGATACTGTATAACTGTACAGCTATACAAAAGCTTCCGTCAGTTGCTAGAGGCATCTATAGGAAAATAGTTGAGAATATGTTTTCAGGGCTTTTTTCCTTTTTATTATTATAATTGTTAATCTGGTAATGGGAGAGGAAAGCCAGGTCATCTTCCTGCTTGGGCAGATTGGGAATGCTCTAAGTATCGTGCAGATGAAAATTTCCACTCACATACACATTGGTATTCATCCTGTCTGGAGTCTGTAAGTAAATTTGTGTTTCTGAACCTAACAGTAACAGAGAATAGATGCAGTCTGCACCTGAAAATGCCTCTGGGAGCCTGGTCCAGTGCTGAGGGAGGTGGTCCAGACAATGGATCTGTTATACAGCAGTAGCTGAGAGGGTGGAGGGGGAAAGAACTTGGAGCTGTTTTCCCTATTATGTAAGTCCAAGCACGTTGGAGATTTTTTTCCTTGTGGCAGAACCGGGCTGCTGGGAAAGGCAGACCTCTTCTGATGAGCAGTTAGTGCTGGAAACAATCTTTTCCTTGTTGATTTTCTCTCAAATATGTTTCCTCGCTCTCTAAGAACAAGCATCTTGTGAAGCCTTTAGGAAATGGAAGAAGAGGAAAACCTCAGTTCAGCACGAAGTGTTGGGTTGACAAAATTAAATCGCTGAAGTGAGGTTGCAGCAGACAGAAGGCAGCTCGAAGTGCAGATAGACCGAGCCCTGGAACACGCTGCTCAAGGGACAAAATTGTGTTGCGTTTAGCTGGGACGCAGCTCTGAAGAGAGAAAAAGACCATCTGGGATACACCCTAGTGGTGGGATTTTGAATACTTCCCTCCAGACTGCCGGAGGACCTGCACACATCTATCTTTTGCTCACAGTCTGCATTTCAAGATTTACCTATATAAAGACAAAGACCATATACATACATACATACCTTACTCGAAAAGGACTCTGTGAAATAAAGGAAAATCTTCATGGTCATTAATTTCTTTTGAAACTGTACTTAACACTGGTTCCAGCAGCAAAACTGTGACTGTATTTACTTGAGGAATCCAAGACTGTTAAGAAAAAGTAGACCTGTATCATTCAGTAATTAAGTCAGTTTTCAAAACCTTGAGAATGTGGCTCTCCGAAGGTCAAATACTGCTTCTAATGATTGTAATTACCGAGTAAAAATTTTATGTTACTATTATTTTATTCTTAAATGGTCATTGCTTTTCAGGGTACAAATCAAAAAAATTAAAAGCCACAACGAATCAAATCTTCTTCTATGAAGTAGAATCATCGTTATGCCTAAAATGGGATAGAAATTTAGATATTTCAAATATTCTGACAAGTCAATTTGCAAATCCTTTGCAATTAAGTGTTGTCATAATTAATCTCTAATTTTTATCTCAAATTGGAAAGAAAAATTTTCTTTTTTGTGAAGAAAACAATCTTTTTTCTCTTTGAAAGATTGAAAAATCTCAGCAATACAGGATAGGTGAGGAGTGGGGGTTGTTTTCATTTGTTTGGGTTTTTTTTAACAAAGAAAAGTTGCTTTAAAAGAAGTTATACTTATGGCTCTGTTTGTAACACTGAACAAATATTCCAAGTCTTGGTGGCTTTTGAGTGTACTCACCCTTTGTTAAAATTACAGTTTAGTGAGCACTGGTTCACAACCTAGCTCTATGTAAAATAATCACCTTCTCCTAAATTATAATCCCTCTTTATTCTTTCATGGCTTCTTTCAGGCTTAACGGGTGAAGGGAGAAACAATCTCATAAATTTAGGTGACAGTGAACTTTCAAGTTGTATCTAAGAGAGAGAGTGATCAGAAGCAGTTAATCAGTTCAGAAAAATACCCAGCCAAAGAAACAGAAAAACCCTTTCCCAGACACTGGATTCCCCTTCCACTTCTGGTGAACTGGGGAGTCCTTCTTACTGGTTGCTTTAATGTATTTTGCAGACCTCTGTCTTCCTGTGTGGAGAGGTTTTACCATGCATTAGTGTTCTCGTGAGGCATTTTCCTTGAACTGTGCTGATTCTCATGACTGCAATTTTTCAGTGAGCCTCTGAATTTTTTTTTAGTTGTTTCTGATTTTTTAACCAGAGAAAGAATGCAGGAATTAATCCTAAAAAGTCCTTCACTTGACTTATGATTTGCAAAGAACGTGAGATAGCGTGGATCAGGAAAAACAACACACCCACACTCAAACCAAACCCTTTGTGACAGATTATACAATCTGAGTAAATCATTGAGCATTCTTGGTGAAACTGGGAGAAGGATTTGCTGACACAGAATTTGACTCCAAAAAGAGAAGTAAGGAGCAGCTCAAGCAATTCTGACATTAAAGGATGTCTCCTTGCATTTCCTAGAGGTTCTTTAGATGATGCAGCAGATTAAATTGTAATGTATGTTGCCATAGTAACCAAATTTTTCATAGTCAGTCTTGTTCCTGCGTACATATATGAACTTTTTGAGCTTAAATGCAATAATAATGAAATATGTCATACCATTCAAGCCTAACTGAGGGAGAGGATAAAAAATAATTTAAAATTGTAATAAAAACAAAGGGAGATGAGGGAAAACAAGAAGCAATTTTAGGGATGGGCAGCTTAGACAAAAAGAGTTAAACGTATAAACATATGTTATAAAGCCTTGTGGACCTCCCATTAAGGATTTTTGAACTGCAAAATTGCCAAAGGATAGTGTGGGAGCAGGACAAATCATTGGTTTTAGGAATTATGGGATTTCTTACTCTACATTTTGTATGTAAACAGCGGTTGATAGAAAGTAGCAAAGCATTCATAGCTGTGCTTTTGAACTTTGTAGGTCTAGTAAAAAGAATAATTCATTTCTAGTTCTGAGGAAAAACTAATGTGAGGCTTTTGCATCCTCCTTTTGGTATCTGTAGAGATTGGTATAATTTCCAGTGCTTTGTAGTGTCTAATGGCTGTAATATGAGAGAAACAGACAAGTTTCTTCCACTCAGTAGCCCCTACATGACATTGCAGGTCACTGCTGTTTTTCAGTTGTTTATCTTTCCTCAACTTTGTGGGATTTACAGTGCTAGAAACTTGTTTAATTAACTGTGATAAACATTTTGCCTTTGTTTCATTTTTTACTTTCCCTTTGAGTTTCCAAAATCTTTTACATTTTCCTGCATGTCAAAACCAAAATGTAAAAATAAGAAATGTTTTCTCTCAGAAATCAGCAAATCTGAAACCTTTGCTTGTTTTTGCATTGAGTTTACTACCATTCTGTATTTCTTTAAGCATTTTTCTGTTCAGTTGCAAGGGAACACAATGCAGAAGCTATGCCAGAATGCTTTAATGAAGTATGAAAAACAAGGCAGTGACTTACAGATACTGACAAAATGGTACCCCATGTCTCTAAGCTCATAAACAACACAACTTTCTTTAAAATTTACATATAAATCAGAAAATAAATCTACATTTGCCTGATTCAATCTATGAAATTAATCAGGTGAAGAATGCTTCGTGTCCTTCACCCCAGCAGATGCAAAATTAAATATAAGAGATATTTAAATCCCACATATTTGCTGGTGGAACATTGCTCTGTGATGTTTCACTTGGATAAGGCACAAACATCAGTGATTTATATTGCCCTAAATGGTATCTCCCATTTTCCTTGTTATTTTTTCCTCTCTGTGTTCATAACAACATGTTCCAACATCATGTGAGTGAGCTGAGGACATGACCTAGAACCACTCCACCTACACCTCACCTTTCTGAATTTCTTGTTAGATACAGGATGCAGCAGGACTGCCAACTTTCCACACAGTTGCCCAATGGTGCTTGGGACTAGGGAGATTAGGAAATGGATACTGTCACAGGGAATTGTCCCCCGTTGTCCTGGCTGGCAGACTGGCCTTGTGTGACATGCCACAAAATATACCCAACAGCACCATTAAATATGGGAAGTTCCAAACCTCTCAAGGACAGAGAAGCAGTTTTGAACTCCTCTGGGGCAGACCAAATTCCTGCTACCTGGATTTCTATGGTAATTTCAGTTACTTAAGTAAATATCTGTGGATGGCACTCTAAATCTTTGGGTTCTGTTATACTTGTGTGTCTTTACATATATATATGTGTGTGTGTGTGTGTGCCTTTGTATCCCTATACATGGTTGCTCAGCCCTTCTGTGTTTAGTAATGTCACAGAGGAAACTACTGCTGCAGAGTGTTGTACTACAAAAGAGTGTGGAAACACTTATAAATATGTAAATGTACATCAGGAAAAAATAAGCTTGAAACATTCTCATTTGTATTTAAGGTTTAAGAATAAGAGCTGAGAAGCTAACATTCTCCCCTAATGTTTCAAGGCACCACATCTAGATTTAGTTGAATTTAGGCTTTTATTCCTATTGATTTTCAATCTCTGTTAGTAACACACAGGCAAGTGGGGTTGTCACATTGCTCACAGTACTAAAAAATGAGTCTTTTTATGTCAGTGGTTTTGTTCTAACAAAGCACCTGTTTCTGGACAAGAAACGAATCAGCTTACCTGCAAAATCTGGTGTTTGGGTTCCCTAAATTAGACAGACATAAGTGTGCATGGCCAGACCTCCAGACTTTTTCAAAAGCTCACATCATCCACTCAGCTTCCTGTGAGTTAAAAGGCACTTTAAAAAAGCACTTGCACCCCTTGGGACTGACATTGAATCAAAAGGCCAGAGAGTTCCACACAGCTTGAAAGGTATTGGGCAGGATGCTCTACAGAGCAGAGAGTCAAGGCAGAAAAATGCTGCCTTCAGCTGAAGTCTCTCTGTCAATGAAAGTTTCATATCTTCTAATGAGTAGGTGGACATGTACAGAGTTATGATCCCTACATAAATATGAGCATTCCTATCCTGCCACAAAACAGTCCAATTAGTTTTGTTGTTATTTTTTTCTCAGCATATATGTCTGTTTTAATAACGAAGCATCCTTCAGAAAATCCCTCATTTTCTTCATAATTTTATCTATCAAATGCATCTCTGTTATTGCTTGGCTGTAAAACTCAAATCTTTATCCTGCCATTGATGTTTGGTTTTTCATTCCATATTCTGGTACTGCTGCCATGGCAGTGTAGTGGATCATGACTGTGTAGCATGTGCTGCCTCAGCAAGAGACCAGTGGGAAAGGCACAAAGCTTGTGGTCCAAGCAGGTGGAAGCAGTGCTGCAAAGTGCCCTCCTAAGGCCACAGGAACCACTTCTGTCCTTTTTCATGGGGTACAGGTGTTTGAGCACAGCCCAAGGACAGCACCTTTTCCTTCAGTTGGACAACAGTAAAAAATAAACTGCAAATAGCACAACTTCAATGCTGTTTTCAGGTGGGCAGAGGTAGATTTAGAGCAGAGGAGAGATTATTTTCAGGAAGTACTTTGTCATCCATCTTTGTGGTGGCCAAAAATCTCAAAAGACTATCCTGTCTACCAGACAAGGTAGCTTGGTATGATGCATGGGGCACGGATCTTGGGCCCTCCATTCAGAAGCCCTAATTCAATGCTGGGAGAAGAAGGGGCCTTGTGCAGCCAGCCAATATTTTGGTAGGAGGCCTTGCATGGGGCTGACCTTAACTGATTTGCCCAAAGGCTTTCTAAAAGAATCCTCTAAAGAAATTGATCTAAGCAGTCCCATGATCATTGCACAACCACCTCTGCATTAAAACACTAATACTATAAAAGATGAGAAATCAAACAGTACTTCAAAGAGTATTTTCCTCTTCCTCCACAAGAAGACTGTGACTAAAGCTGAGTAAATAATTCATAATTAATTTTTAAATGTTGGCTGTTTTCCATTAGTGAAGTGTTCACAACATGAAGACAATATTCTCAAAGGTACTCAAAATTATTCACTGAATAATGTCTGCAAATAATCCTTAGTCTTTAACGTGTTCATAAACACTTCCTTGAAAATCACAGATTTCAGAAAATAGAGCAATTTTGACTGAATACCCCGTGATATAGCATGCTTCTCTGTGTGGATAAAATTTGTGCAATACTGAAGGTTTTTGAAGCAAACTATGAAATATCCTGTCTCCATCTTTGATGAATATTTTAGTATATTTACAATTCTGAAACAGCAAATTTTGTTGCAGATAAACACATTTACAAGTCAAAATAGTGTCCAGTGGAACCACTGGAAGTCCCACTTGTTTTGAGTGTCATTTCTGAGATGGTTCCTAACTTCCAGCTGATGATTGTGGAGCAAGCCAGATCTATTGTGACAGATAGTGAGGAAAGGGTCAGGAGAATCCACTGATTCCTCCTCCACCTTTGGATAAATCAGAGCTTCCTTAGACTTCTAAGAAAGCTTAATATCTCTAAGAAGTGCTGCTTCATTCATTTGCCCCAGAATGAAATGATCTGTCGAGCTATTAAAGGTGTGAATTCCTTCACTAGTGAGAGACAAAGAAAGAAGTTAAGGAAAAGCAGCTGGACTTCAACATGGCTATATTTTTGAGAGAAAAGAGACCCATGTTTGTATAGTAACACCTAGTCAGGTAAAGCAGAAAATTATGCTTTCTTGTTGGACTCTGTGGGTCCAGGCTTTAGAAAAGGATTTTGGCTTCTTTCCATAGCAAGGAACAGAAAATGATTCCAAGTAAAACCTTGCCTGTCCCTTTTAGGCTGGCACAGAGCTCTGCAGATAAGATTCCCCATCTGACCTAGTTATCTGTTTATTTGTGCGGCAAAAATAAAAAGCAAACAATAAAAATTGCTTGACCCCTCAGGAAAAGATTCAGGAGATCCTTTGGAAAAGCTAGACCAGCTCTGTAATGTCCTTTAATCTTACAACTCGCCTAGTCATATTTGTTCCTGCTTGACAACACTCTTATTTCATGACTCTTTCCAAGCTTACACTGACTTAGTAAAAGGTCTTTTCATTGCCAGTCTGGAAGTGTTTGTTCGCTTTGCTTTACTTTTCTAATCCATGTTCTTTGCAAATGTTCAAGTGCTTGACTGGAAGTTTCACTAAATTAGCTGTTGGGAAGGATGCTCCTTTTTTGCACAGAGAATTGTGTCAAAGCTTGTCATAGCCAATGAGAAGTCTGCTTTTGGCTGAGGTTCTTAGTAGTGAAACTCAGTCTGTTCCAGTGAAGTGATGTGGTTGCCAGGTAATCATGTAAACTGATAAACTGGGTCAAACAGAAACTAAGTTAATGGATAAAACTATATCCATCTTATTCTGCCACTTTGACAAGCCACTGACTCTAAAACGAAGTTGAAAAATACCTTAGTAGAGCAGGTGGAAATTTGTGTGGTTTGTTTTTTGGGAATTTTGATCAAAAAGAGGCCTGTGGCAATGATATTTCTTCCAATTACCTGTTTTGCAAAAGAACTAATATTCTTTTGAATGCCACTGCTTTGCCACAGCATCCAAAATGAAATAATTTCAACAGTCATCCTTTGCCCTTTTTGAATGTTTGTGCTTAAAAAATAACTTGGAATAGCTCATTTTACCTCAGCTTTTCTTTCCTTTTCTTGGAGAAAGATAGCCTAACAAAGGAAAGGTATTAAAAAAAAATGGAGTAGGTGAGCCATATTTAAAGGACCCTTTTTAAATTAAAAACTTCCAAAATTGCAAATCATCTTTGAACTATTCGTTTTTATATGAAGTTTAATTGCCCTTTTTAACTATCCTTTTTTTGTTGTTGTTTTTACAGTCAGTGAGCACATATCTGTATCTTTCTCCTTTTTTATAAATCAAATAAGGAAAAATCATGGTTTTAGTATTTACCTGATTTAGAAATACATTTTTTCAGAAAGTTTGACTGCCCTACAGTTTTCAATGTGTACCTGTAGCAGATGAATTAGTTTGAAATCTGTATGGAGCTGCAGGACTGAAATTACCAAATAGAAATGATTTCTTTTAAAATTTATATTATATTATATATATATGTATATGTATATGTATATGTATATGTATATGTATATGTATATGTATATGTATATGTATATGTATATATAAACACATATTCTACAATTTTCTGGCCAGCCTTGTGGGTTGCTTTCTTTTTTCACCACAGGATCTCTAAATATTTGCAAGTAGCCCAAGTGGTATCTCCTAGGGATGTAAACAACAAGGGAAGCTTTTTTGACTGCCTCAAGAGGTAAATTGTGTCTCCCTCCTGTGCAGATCAGCAAAACTGCAGCGAGGTGAATTTCTCTGTAAAGCAGAGAAATAGTTTGGCATTTCCTCTCTTCTCTAAGAAGCAGAGATACAATGCTAATTCCATTTATTCCAGCCTGCAAACACTAAAAATTGTCCACTTTTAACATATCAGTGCCTCTCTAATGGCTCAATGTAGAAGGAACTGAAACTAACAATTCATCTTCCAGCAATTTCCTTTGCAAAGAAAGAGTTGATGAGGACTCTCAACAAAGTAGACAAGCTTGTCTTTTAAAAGACAGCTGTCTCCATCCTATAATTTTCAGGCCAAATATTTCCCACTGACGAATTTTTACAAGGGTATCATGACTATTTACGAGGTATCATTACATTTATGAGGGTCTCATAAAAGGGGCATTTAATCTTCAACTGTTGTGCTTCTTGCTGAGAGTGTAGGAAAGAAATAAAGGAGTTGGAAAGGGTCCCCCTTCCTATATAGATGTGGATTTCCCCTGCCAGGGATTTAAATGTTGGCATGAGTGTGGTGTAAGTACAGGTTCAGGAAAATGTTCCCAGGTTTTTTATGGTAATGTGCATACACAGTAGGTGGTAATGTCAATGGGTGACATTTATTGCAAGAAAGACATTGAGGAGTGAAGCATGTTCAAAGAAGATCAACAAAGCTGGTGAAGGGTCTCGAGCACAAGTATTATGAAAAGCAGATGAAAGAACCAGGGTGGATCAGTCTAAAGGGAAGTTCTCTCTCTGGGGAGACCTTGTTGCTCTCTACAGCTTTCCAAAAGGAGGTTGTGAAGAGGTGGATGTCGTTCTCTTTTCCCTGGAAACAAATGATAGGATGGGAAGAAATGGCCCCAAGTTGCAGCAAGGAAGGTTTAGACTGGATACTATGAATAATTTCCTCACAAAAAGATGTTATCAAGCACTGAAATAGGTTGCTCAGGGAAATGGCAGAGTCACCATACCTGGAAGTATTTAAAAGACACATAAATGGAGCACTTGGAGACATGAGCAATGGAAACGTGCCATTTTTAAACTCAGCTGGAAATTAAGCACCGCACAGCAACTCACTCTTTCTGCCCCTACTCTAAGCAGAACTGGGAGGAGAATCAAAGTAAAACTTGTAGGTTGAGATAAGAACAATTCATTAGATGAAAATAGAGTAAAAGGTGTTAATAATGGAAAATAATAATGACTAAAAAAGGGAAAAAACAAGAGTTGCACCATGCAATTGCTCACCACCCACTGTCTGATGCCAGACTACCTTGCTCCAGCTTAGATCAGCCACTCTTCTGGTTAATTCCTCCAGTTTATGTACTGGGCATGACATTCCATGGTGTGGAATATCCCTTTGGTCAGTTTGGGTCACCTGTCCCAGCTGTGCTCCATCCCAGTTTCTTTTGCAAACCTTCTCACTGGTAGAACATGAGACAAGAGGGAATAAAAGTCCTTGAGTCAGGATAAACACGACTTAGCAAAAACCCAAAACTTCAGTGTGTTATCAGCACTATTCTCATTCCAAATCTGAAACATGGCACCACTACAGCTCCTGAGAAAAAATTAACTCTACCCTGGCTGAAACCAGGGCAGCATGGCAGTGTTGGTTTAACAGTTGAACTCAGTGACCTTAGAGGTCTTTTTCAGCCTTAATGATTCTACAATTCTTTGACTGTGGTCTCCATATTTGTGTGTTTTCATGGGTAGGTTTAAAAAAATGAAATTGGTTTAATGGAATAGTTTAAAAATAATGCTGCCAGAAAGCCACATGGCCCAAGTTGTAGCCCCATGCTAGCTCAGCAAGGGATGCAAAACTAATCTACTATGTCTTGCTGTCTGGTTTCCAGGGATTGTGCTATTTGTCAGTGCTAATTACAAAGATGGTAATGTTAAATTCATTGGGAGATAAGAAAGGCAGATGGCATATTCTTTTAATAAAAAACCACTGACTCCTTCCACTTTCTGTAGCTTTTTGTGCCTTCATTAGGATTTACATTTTAAATTATACGTGATCCAAGAAACCAGCATGGCACCTCATTATCAAGGATGTATCTTCAAGTCTCTACCTGAAGGGACAGTTGAGGATTTTTTTCTGCTTCATATCTCTTGATTTAAGAACCTGCTCGCTTGCTTTATGCCAGTTTACTTCAAAGTTTCCAGTTGTGTCAATGCAAACTTGGCAACTTGGCAAAATGCAAATTCAAAACTTTCAGCTGATTCCAAACAGTATGCAGGGAGGAATATATGGATTTACAAAGCTCTGGCTTACTCAATGGAAGCATTTAATTATCCATTAACCAAACATCTCCTTTTGATGCCTAGGACCAAAAAGGAGGGGAAGGCAAACAAAGCTTTGTAGGCTTACAGCTTATTCTGGAGATCAGTGGAAACACATTTAGTTCTTTTCTTAGACACATGCAATAACATTAGTTATGACTCAGATACGAGATGCTGAGAGCAACAGGGGAGAGAGAGTGTTCTCTGTGAAGATCAGGTGCAAGGCAATAATTAAGGCATAATCAGAGTGTCTTCCTGCTGCTTTTCAATCACCATTCAGCTAATAATGACTTTATAGATTAAATACCAAGCTGCAGCTAAGTTAGGCAAATGCAACATAAAAGCAATACTGATGTTTAAAGAAATTAGGTAAACAGTCAATGAAGCATATCATCTCATTCATATTAATCTCCAGCAGAGACCTGGTTGTTCCAGTCACTGATTCAATCATTTGCTTGCCTAAGTATTTTACTTCCTTCTGTGCATTCTCCATTACATTCTTCCCTTCAGCATTCACCTCCTTCCTCTCAGGTGTTCCCAAGGTTAAACACCTAGCCCTGAACCCCTCTTCTTCATGGTAGTTTCTGAATGAAAGGGATTAAGGGGAAAAGAAAAAGAAAACAACAGCTAGAAAACTGCTAGAAAATATGTGCATACACATATGGTTCATGTCCGTGATGTTTTGATTTCTCTGAAACTCTTTCCCAGAGAGTTTTCTGTCAACAAGAGACATGTTTTCTTAACTGTAACCTTTGTTTACATTTCTTTCCCGAGGAGGGACTTCTTGATGTCCCTCTGACTTGACCAATGTGATTGAAGAAGTTTGTCTTTTTTTCCACCCATTGGTTGGTCTCTGTAGGATAGCATAAAAGGGAAGAAATTCCTGGATATAAATGGAGTCAATTGTCAGCCTTCTGAGTTGGAATCTGTGTCATTGTGATCTTTAACAGCGTCATATACATAGACAAATTTATATTAAAAATTATCTGCAATTAGCCATTACCCTCCACTACCTCTCTGCGTCAGAGCTACAACCCGGGTAGAGGTTGGCAGAATGGTAAAATGCTTTGGTTTTTAAAGACTCTTTGATAGTTATTCTTGCTGCAGAGCTCCACAGTTGATTGGGCTGTGTTGCCAGGAGAGCAGCTGGAAAATCATCCATGGTCAAGACTGGGCAGGCACTGACCCCACCACTGTCCAACTTGTCCTTGCACTGACTATGTAGGATGATGGGGAGCAGCTCAGAGTGCAGGGCAAGTCTGCATTTGCACATCTCATATGCACAAGCCGCTTGCTAAATGCTTCCCTAATCTGACAGCATGAAAACAGAAAACTACCAAAATTGGGTTGATGATTGATTGGGATGCTCCTTTCTTCTCTTGTCATTATTTTTGCTTCTTCAGTATATGCACTTGGCAAGTTTGGGCAGGATGTCTTCTTGTCAGTCAGTAGGACTGGGTGCAACAGCACAAGTCTTTTAAAAGGATCACAGTTCTTTGAACAACTATCAGGGACCAAACTATAGGTATGGAGGCTCAGTTCTGGTGCAGCTCCTGTTAAGGAGCACGTCACTGTCACTTAGTCTGTGCTGTCAATAAGGCTCTGTAATCACAACTCCACACTGACAGAACAGTGGAAACATAAGAAATGTTAACTGGCCTTAGATGTGGATGCCTTTCTTCTGCTGGTTTAGATACTTTGTGTCTTGGAACTCATGAAGATTTTTTAGTCAGAGGATTAGGAAGATTGGTGACACTCAAAATAGATATCATTGAAATGTGAGTGGTTTGAGAAGAATCACAAATTGTAAGAAAAGATTTGCTCTTTCTGCCATCCTCCTTTTCAATATCAGTCTTCTTGTATGTGAATTGTACCAGTGAGGATTTTTTTTATTTTTGCCAAGAGGAAAGAAATTACGCATAAGCAAAAGAAAGAATGGCATTAAATTAGCAAAGATAAAATATTAATTATGTGAAAATGCAAAGCAGGGAGAGAAATCAATTGTGAGGAAACAGCATAAGAAAAGAACATCTTAGCCTTGTCAGATGCTTTGTGGCACAAAGCCTTCAATCAGAAATGTGCTGATACTAAATTATCCCTGGATCTGATCTAGCTCTAATAATTGAAAACTCCCACTGCTGGAACAAAACCAGTTTGCTGAATGAAAACTAATTTCTCAGACTGGATATTAAGTAGACAAAGCTGTTGCATGCATCTAATCAGATTTGTATTTTTATTCCATGACTACATCCTACACTGTTGTGTATCACACCCTGCCCTGTGACATGTGTCAGTGAGAGTTACATTTTCCTTAGCACTTTCTGTCTTCACAGCTGTGATTATGATTTCTGAAATCAGATTTTCAGAAATTTACCTCAGAAAGGTATATTAGAAAAGGTGTGCAGATTAAACAATTTGTTTATTTAGTGCCTTATTAACACACCTCTGGCCCCTAGATTTTGTAGTTGTGCCTGTGAGATAGCTCAGTATGATTTTGCAAATAAGGCTTGCACGTGAAGAGCACTCTTTACTCTTTCTATCCTCCTGTTTTTTGTGTGTGTGGTTTCCCACACCTCTGTGAAAAAAAATAAAGGTTGCACTCTTCGTAACTGAGGTACAAAGCCATCTGACCTGACTTTTTCTCTTTCTTTTTCCCCACAAGGAGAAATATACTCAGTTCAAAAAACAAACTGTGAATTTTGCTTGTGAAATAATATGTAGGAAAAGGGAGTAGAAATAAGAACAACAGATCAAATTAAAACCTTGTTCAATGTAAAATACATTTAAAATTCATTAAATATTTTACCTACAGTGACTATTAAAATGTTAAAAATTTACTAAATACTTATTACTGATGGGGAATTTGGTGTTTATCCTTTTTCTCACCAACAAGTTCTTTTAAACTTTCTTGTAATCTTTTGGCTTATTTCCTTGGACTTATTCCTTTGGGTTGACCAATGGCTCTTGTTGCCCACTGTGGTCACTGACAATTGTCCAGCATCACCACTTAGAGCTGGGTTTGTCCTTTGTGTCCTTATTCAGTGCAATATATATGCCCAGATATCAGTACAGATCAGCTTTAGGATGATCTGATCAGACAACTTTTAGCATGTAGTTATATCTGACACTGGGTATCCTGGATGGATAACTATTTGAGGAGTGTATTTCAATAAGATTTTTTATTCAATGAAACATGAATCTACACTGGAAAGCAGACAGGAAAACAGGGAATCAAGAAGTACTGTGGCTGAGCAAAACTTCAGTGCTGTAGCTCAATACTAAAATGTTAAGACTTCTCCATCAAGAATTTTTTCAGTGCTGTATTTCTGATTACTTGGTTCTTTGAGGGAGTTATACACTTGCTACTAATCCTCCTAATATGAGTGGTTGAAATTGGGATTTTATTTCACAGCATAACAAGAAGCTTTCATTTGAACATCCTTCAGAAATAAAGTTGCTTTCTTGTATGAAATTTTATACAATTGCTTGATGGACAAAAAAGAGAAACCCTTTCTTTCCGTGAACCAAAAAGATCTGTTCTGCAACTGCGCTGTGGGAAAATCCATTCAGGGTCTGCCCAATGTTGCACAAAAGCAGAGTTCCCAGCATCTGAAAGGAGATATCTGAAAAGAAGATTTTCTTCCTATATGCACTCATCCATCTATCTATCTATCTATCTATCTATCTATCTATCTATCTATCTATCCAGCCATCCAGCCATCCATTACTTCTCTATCTATCTATTTTATTAAAACAGCTGTTTTATTATGCCAACTGCTGTTGGGCCTTTCTTACTGAGATCCAGGAAGAATCAATATTGTCATGGAACCATCACAGTGAGTGGTTTGGATCAAAGACCACCTAGTTCATACACATATGATCATGGACAGGGACATTAAAAAAGGTTTTTTCAAGACCCCATCCAACAAGACCATGAACACTGCCAGGAATGGGTCTTCTACAACTCCTCTGCTGTGGAGAAGGTGTGTTCCAGTGTCTCACTAGTTTCATAGTGAAGAATTTCTTCCTTATGTCTAATCTAAACCTATGCCATTTTGGTTTAAAGCATTACCCCCCATCCTATTTCTACAACTTTTAGGAAATTCTCCCCACCTCTTTTGTAGGCCCCCACTAGGTACAGAAAGGCTGATGTAAGGCTTCACAGAACCTTCTCTTCTCCAGGCTGAACAATCCCAACCCTCAGAGTGTCCTCATGGGTGAGGTGCTGCTGGCCCCTGATCATGATCCTGGCCTTCCTTGGGAACTGCTCTAACAGGTCCATGACTTTCCTGTGTTGGAACCCCAGAGCTGCTCACAGTACTCCAACTGGGGTCCCAGGAGGGAGGGAATCACCTGAGTTGACCTGATGGCCACAGAAAACATTTGGCTTTCAGGGCTGTGAGTGCACATTGCCAGCTCATCCTAAATTTTTTCACCAGTAAGACCTACGTCTTTCTCCACAGGGCTGCTGTCAATCACTCATTGCCCAGCCTGTTTGGGATTGCACTGCTTGTCTCTCTCCCACACTCACTCCCACCAGCACAGAACAATCATCCTCAGGGAAGTTCTGCTGAGAGCATAACAAACACTCCTTCATGCTTTCTGGCATGCAGCAGAGCCAAAATAAAATTTGATTATAAAATATAATTTTAAAGTTAAATGTTACTTGCCACTAAACTTTTATTTCAAATTTGATAAGCACATCTTCCCTTAAATGCTCAAAGGAATGATTTATGACTACAAAGACAGCTTTCATTTTTTCACCTGCTTTGCAAAAGAAGGTAGTTTAAAATAAATACAGGGCATAAAAATTATACAGTCTTCTAGCTTTTCTACTTAAAAAGAATGACTCTGTGGATGGAAAATGGAAGAGGGTTGTCAGCATCTTGTTGGCACATGGCTGTTGCAAAGGAAACTCTGTCTGTAGTGTGTTTACTCTGGTTGACAGGTTCCAAAAGCCCTGTCCACTTGATGTTCTCAGCTTGTACATGGAGGCCTCTCTGGGCCTGACCAGTGCTAAACCAAGGTGCAAAATGCAAAATATATTTCCAATTCCACCTGCCATCTACACCTGGAGAACTACAGTTTGCACAGAGATTAAGCCTGGTCTTTACAACTGTCTGAAAATTATCCCCAGGATGTGATGTAGCTGTGCCTGAATGTCAGTTGCTCATGCAACTGGAAATATTTCCCACTGAAGAGTGATGCATGGAGAAGGCAGAGCACAAGAGGCAGAATATGCACACAGAGCAATCAGCAATGACAGTTATGAACCCATGCCTAAAATCCAGGCTCTAATTATGCCTTTGCTGCAGTCTTGAGTGCAATGACAATTTATGAGGGTCAGCACTTGTGAAGTTACATAACAACCCTTATGCCATGCCCTACATCAGCTGTAGAGTCTTAGAAAACCTCATACCCCTTATCTCCAGGCTGCTGAGCACCCCAGTAAGGGCTCGGTTTGTAGCAAAAGCCACAGAGCTGTTTATATTGAAATACTGAGTTTGGAATTCAACTGAGGTGGAGGAACAGCAGCAGGGTATCAAACAAAACTGAGCTGTTACATTTCATCATTTTCCCTTTTCTGCTCAATAGACCAAATCTGCTCCATTTATATTTCTGCTAAAGCCTCATTTCTGGATGAAATACAGATAATTACCTCTGCAATGAAAGTAACTTGGCCATTTGATTCCATACCTTGGGGGACATGTTGAGGAAGGGGATAGTACTTCATAATGAGCTTCTCCTGTGGTGCCAGGAGAGAAGGAGTATTCAGAGCTTGAGATGGTGCTGGATGGCTCAGGCTGAGAACAGATGCATGCCTCCAGGGTTTGCCAAGCTGGAAACTGTCCTCCTCCTTTATCATGGTTCAATCTCCCACATATGTAACATGCCAAGGCTGCTTCAGTTTTATGTTTGCCAGCTGGGAGAGGTGAGGCCAAAATTCTCTTTCAGTCTGTGAAGCCTGATAAAAAGGTGTTTCACTTTGACTGACAGGATGCTAATAGCAAAATCTCCCAGCACAAGTGCCATTATTATTTGGTGTGTTGAAAATACAGTTGTTCTTGTAATTATGAGCAATCACTGCACTGTTTACTTCTCTGTTAAGTGCAGCGCTTCAACTGACCAGATAGTGGGAATGTTGGATAACCCTGGCTACTGTAGAGCTAGCCAAAACAAGGGTCTGGTCAAATGAGTCCATCCAGGCTGGAACTTTTGAGAGATGTTCAACAACTACTGCTTCAGCTTTACTCCACCATGCTGTTCTGTCTGCTCCATGCGGAAATTCAGAGAGTAAGTGATGCATGGAAAACAGTAGTTTGTATGAAAGTGACCCAAGTAGATCTTATTCTGATCAATTCAGGCTGGACTTGGTTGTTGTATCTCTCTGGCATCCCCTCCCTGGTGGGATTTGTTAGGTAAGGGGTTATTCCATGGCAACATATGAAAGATAGCCATGATACAGAGCAAAGTGGCAGCATCAGCTAATCTGCAGTAGCCAATGTAGCAGAGTAATTGTCACACTCCTGGGCCTCTCTGTAGTATGGGGGTGGCACCATCTGTGAGACAGAGCTTGCAGCTGGGAATGTTGGGTGACATTCCTTGTGAACAGCCAAGCAGGAGACGGGATGGCTTCCTCCCTAGGAAGCTCCACATGCTCCACAACCTGCAGCTCCAAGATGGCCCTGTCTGGCTCTCTCATTTAATAGAATCTCCATGTTCTCAGAGTTTGCAGAGACAACCGTGCTGCTAGATTTCGTCGTCAACAAACCTCTGCTCCTCATCACAAAATGTGTCAGCAGAGCCACAAGTGTTGATTGCTTCAGCTAAAAATAAGCCATTTTGAAAACTCAAAGACACTGTGGGAAAAAATTGTCTTCATAAGATGGAATTTGAGCCAGTTAAGCTTAATAAAATTTTGAAAATTAATTCTTATACTCCTTCTTGCTTTGACTCCTGTGAACACAAGGTCCTTCATATCTTACATCCAGCATTCATTGTTAGCATTCATTTCTCTCCTTAAACATTTGAACCATTACTGCCCATCTATTTCTAGACACTATTTCTCTAACATGACCTTTGATGTCATGAAACCGAGCTATGAGAAAATAAGGAAACAAATCTCTGCCCCACAGCCATAAAATCAAACCCAAATGCCATTTTTTAAATATCCATTTTCATGTTTCCAACAAATCATACTGTTCATATTTCAGGATCTGTTAGCCCAGGAGAAGACCAGAATATATTGCCAAATATTCCAGAAAAACAGTTCTTGCCAGGTCAACATTTTGAATGAAGTACCAATATAGCTAATTGGGAATTAATTTTTATAAACTCAGAAAATATAAGATTTAAAGAAACAAGCAAAGCTTAGTGTCCCTTCTGATGAGGACTAAAAAGAATTGCTCAGGTTCTTACACCAACTAGCTTATCTGAAGAGTGGAGGCTCCAGGAGGAAACCAATCTTCTCAATGACATCAGTCCAGTATATACTACAACAGGATGCCATGTATTACTACAGTACAAATGCATGAATAATTTAGTACAGATACAATTTTTATCATCATTTATATTATTCTTATATGTACAGTATAAAGATATCTCAAGTATCAAAAATAATAAAATGGAAATGCTTCTTAATTCCACTGTGAATATCAGTGAAAGCTAAAAAATGTCACCTTTGTAGCTTTCACTGATATTCACAGTGGAATTAAGAAGTCATTCTAATGGATATAAGAAGCCATTCTAATGACTTAGAATGTTTCAGATCACATTCAAAAAACAAAACTTCATTACTATCCATGGGATAAATGCCCAGAGTCCCAAATCCTTTTTACTATGAAACTTTCTTCTACACTGTGATAATATCTTGGTCTTTAAGGCTAATCTGGGAGTCTAAAGTTGAGGAAAGGATTGCTAGTCCTTCAGAGTGCCATGGGATGGTAGTATGAATTGAGAAAAATAATGTGTGGCGAGCTGTAGGCTTTGTGTCTTGTCAGGACACAGCCTCATATTTCTTTGTTGTTCCTGCAACAAATGATAAATAAACATGGTATTATTGTTTGCAAAATCACCAGACATGGTAAGACTGTTATCAAGCAGTTGACAGTCATGCTTTGGTTCCAAACCAAGGGTCCTCTTTTCATGATCCATTGCTACTGTTCATGTCTCTGCCTTTGATAATGGATTGGAACTAGATGATCTTTGAAGTCCCTTCCAACCCTAACCATCCTGGGATTCAATAAGATTGCACAGTTCAGTGGATTTTTTAATGGTGGGGCAAGCACTGTCCTGCAGGTGTTTATCACTGCTAAGAATTAGCACCACATCTTTAAACACTCCTACAGGTGACAGAGCTCCTCAACAGATCTGTGAAAATCAAACTGGCTGTGTACCAGGATGCTCTTTTGTTGCTTATCAGATATGCTCTAACATTTTTCCTTTGCAAGAAGAATTTCCCATCTAAGAGCTGAATACTGTAATCACTGTCATAATTCATGAAAGTCACTTGCTTTGAAAATAACAAAAACATTATCATAATTGTCAAAATGATGGTTCTGTAATCTAGGAATGCTTGTTATCTTGCCGGCTGTAAGTTGTGGACCTGGTCCAAAACTCAGGAATATAAATGAGAGGCTTTTCATTGGCCTCAGCAAGTCTTGGATCAGGCCTTTCATTAAGATTAAGGAAGGAAACAGGCATTGCTGTAGTGCTGAGACAGGGTGCATGAATAAAGAACAAGTGCTAAGGTCAGTGAAGTGGTTCCTGGATGCTACATGTGGAGTATAATAGCATCCAAAATGGTCCATCAACACAAGGCAAATTTATTATTCCAGATACACTGACTGGGTTTCACAGGCATCTCTACCATTCATTGGATGTGCATTCTGCTTTCTGGCAGCATTTTAAAGTTCATTTAATAGAATATTAAACTAATCATGACGAACGATAAGCCAGATTTTATTGTGTTTTGTTAATTACAAAATTGTATCTATCTAGTCTTGTAGAAAGCAGATTAGTTGAAGTGCAGTGTGTCTTCACGGAATAGCCAAGGGAGGAATGAACTAAAGAGGAAAGGCAGGAGGCAAATCACCTAAGTCAATACAAAAAGGTTTAGGTGCACCGTTTTTGCTCTGACCCATAATAAACTCCCCTCCCCTCAAATATCAGGCGAATGTAACTTTTAGAAATCTGAAACAACCGCTCATTTTTATACTGGGATTTGGTTTTATATCTTAATTCAAGCATTTTCTGTACTGCTATTTTGCTGATTTATTTAGTGGAAAGGCATCCTAATAGGAAACCCCTACCCCGAAGGAATCAGCCGACAAGTCACACCAAATCCTTTCTTAGCGATTACTCTGTAACACTTATTAGTGAAATTAAAATTCATGAGAAAAGATTTTGATAACTGCTGAAGTAGTGGCTCACATTTCCAGATGGTCTGCACAAAAGTGACATCCTACAACCCTCATGATAATACGATGTGTTGGCAAGTGAGTGTGGACGTTTGCTTATTTAAATAATAGAGAGTTGCACATCATTCAGCAATAAAAAGCCTGTGTGCTCAGCCCCACAGAAAGTTGTGTGTGCTTCGAGTTGGGATTATGGAGGATTTGGGCTCTACTGTCAAAATCTGCATTCCTCAAAATCATATCAGCAGCCATCTACCACAGCAAAATCCACAATTTTCAACTGAGGGAATGAGGGAACTCTTCTGGCACCACAGATGGATAAAAGTAGTGGCAGACACTACTGAGAGCTACGTTTTGAGGCATGGGAGGGGTTGGACCCCGTTAGAAAAAGACAACAAAACCCAAACCCACTATTTGGATGCTGTAACATGCACATTTCTGGGAAGAGCCATCAGGTAGACAAATTTCTGTGCTTTGTTGCAGTCCAGCCTCACAGCCACTCCCTTTCAGTGGTGTTGTTTCCTTACAAAAAAGTTCTTTGCCAGTGTTTCCACTAACTATCATTGGATTGTTTTCAAGCTGCCCATAGACACACACCCCTAGTGACTGGAGCAGACTTACAGGCAGCTTGCAGAAGAAAGAAGAAAGTATGATAAATTCCTTTGCAATGCGAGCAGTACATGCGTTACAAGACAGTGAAGAAAAAACTGAGTGCATGTGCAGTTTCCATCATAGCTGTATCAACAGCAGATACTTCCACACCTATTTTTGCCTAATAGTTTTTGCCTAATAGATATCTATAGATATCTTCTGTTCTCTCTCTCTTTTTTTTTTTTTTTTTTTTTTTTTTTTTTTTTTTTGGTCCCCTTCACTCACTTTTACTGCAGAGTTTGGTCTTAGTGAGTTTTATGTGCTGGGATTTTCAAAGTGGCTTGAGGCTATTGACTTTCAATAGGATTTGGGTAGCTAATTGCCTTTTCCTTTGTACTTTCCAAATTCCAGACATAGCTCTTCTGTGAGTTCATTTTAGTCTTTTATTACTTAATTTCCTGAAATGTTATATGCCTTTTGAAAGGGGAAAAAAAAAAAAAAAGAAAAAAAAAAAGGAAAAAAAAAAAGAAAAGAGAGACAGAAAATAGTTCCCCTGTCTCTTTTTAATGTAAACCAAAGGAAATAGTTGTCCTTTTTCCTCTAAAGGTCCAAAGCTCTTGGTCTCTTATCTATTTAAGTTAAACAGTACAGATATCAAAAACATTAATTTAAGGCTCCTTGAGTTCTTGGTTGCAACCTGGCAGCCGATCTGGGTGATAGAGATTTCCCCTGTAAACCCTTCTCAGTGTGTGCCCTGCAGTGGTGGCTTAGAGCCTGTCAAGGGGGCTGAGAATGCTGAAAACGCAACAATTAGCCTTGGGGCTGCCCGTTCAGAAACTTCCATTTCAGTCTTTCACACCCAGCTTTCATGAGCTATTGCTGTCTGTCAGAGCTGACATGCAGCTTTGACCCCTGGTTGTCCAGGGTACCTTGTCTTTTGTCTCACTGCTATGCGTAGCTCTGTGTTCACAGCTGCTTACCGCCAGTCTCAGAAAGCAAAAGGCAAGAGACGGTCCATGCAAAACAGAAGCAAACCATTCGCCTAACACAGCAGATAGGCCTATAAACATTAAAGGAAAAAAAAATAGATGTTTTGTAATGGTAGTAGAAGTCTGCCGAAGACTTTCAGTAAAACAGAACGAGTGCATGGAGGAAGCAAACTGCAGCGTGAGATTTTGTGAATGCTACCTCAGCAAGAGTGAACCAGGCAGATGCGCAACTGAGAGAACTACATGCAGAAAACTAGGAGAAATCAAAGCTCGTAGTTAATGGGTAAAATGCAGGAGGAGAGGGAGAGAAGCGTTAGTCACTGGTTACAATTTGTCCTTTTTTCTATTTTTCTCTTTCTTTGCTGAGCACATGGACTCTGCTTTGGCTTCAGGCAACTCAATGCCTTTCTCAGCAAGGGGTGGGAATAACTCCACAGAGCAGGAGTGCTGTAAGCTGTTTTAAAAGTAATTTACACACAAGGAGACATCACTGGAAATGGAAAAGTAGGAATAGAAAAGCGAATAGAATATTCTGTAGCAGCCGTTTTTGTCCAACACAATAGTGCTGTGTGACTGTCAGAAGAAGCATTAGGACAAAGGCATCTCTGTTAGAGATTAAAAATTGTTTGAACTTCTTCAAAAAAGGCACTAAATGGACTTAGCAGTTTATTTAGATCATAATATGTTTTCCAGGACAACATTTGCCTAAAAGAAGCTACCGAGCCTCCAAGAAGATTTTGTCAGCACATTTTTGTCAGTTGTAAGTTTCCTATCTTTTACCTTCCAAACCATCTCCAGATACACGAATCTGCAGGAAAGCTACTGTACCTGAATCTGTGCCTAGAAAAGGGTATTATTACCTCTCTTAAAATCCAGCTGCAATGTCAGTACCACTAAAGGATGGGTATGAGCTATTTCTAGATAAGTAAATACTGATGTCAATACTGGCTCCATTTCACTTCCAGGGTTCCCTGAGTAATGTGTCTCAGGATTATTCCTCATAAAATTTGGAGTCATGGTTGCTGCTTCTCAGCTTCCCTAGGAACAAAATATGACTCTTGCTGATTGAGCTATCAAAGGAACTGCTTTAGAGTTTCATGCTTTAAAACCACTGTGACATATATTTAGGAAATCATCTTTATTCAGCAAAGTGTGGTAGCCCTTTCTGACCATGTACTTCTCTATTGCAAAGGTTTCAAGACATGTATCTCCATCAGAACTCCGCCGTCTGAAATAAAGAGCCAGATTTTTGTCTTCTCGGTTATCACAGGTTTGGAGTTCCCGTGACAAGAAAATAAGTTAAATACATACTGCTTGGCATTTTACAGACCAAATTCTCCAGGACAGTAGAAGCCCATCTAGGAAAAAAAAGATTTAAAAAACCCTCCAACAAGATACCAGTTAGAAGATAAAGACCCAGGTGTTGCACTTTGCATTTGGACTTGTTAAATTTCATTAGGTTCTCGCTGGCCCAGTTGTCAAGGGTGTCCATCAGACCCCAGAGACCTGTGGCTATTCAGGTTCATCACAAGTGGTTGATGCTGTTCAGGATTACAACAACATGGACTCCGACTCAGAAGGCTGATGTTATAAATTTAGACAGCCAATTCCATTGAAAATGATTTATTTGCCAGTGAAAATTTCAGACAGAGCAATCGACAAAGCCAATGACCAAGGAAACAGTGCCAGCACTGGGTAAACTCTACCATGTTACACTCCCCCCGGTTTCACACCGACCCCAGCCCAAGCCAGCTGTTTTATACTATTTCTGGCTGGGCTTACGTGAGTCCAAGATTTCTATAAGTTCTTTTGCCCATGTCTTCGTTGATGAAATTTCGAAAGGAGGGTCCAGTTTTCTGAATGGATTTCCTGGGTGTGAAAGGTTCCTGAGTACTCTTAATGTCCCAGATAAGATACCATCTCAGAGCCATTAGTCCTTATCAGGTGCTGAGCATCCTTGTCCAGGTTGTTCTCCACCTTCTGTTGGAATTGTAATTTCTTTGTCCTCTCCTCTGGAGACAGAGAAGGCTCTTGTGAAATATTCCAAGCCCTCTGCCCTGCTGGGGGTGCTTTTTGGCTCTTAGAAAAGTACATTTTATTTTCTGTTTATTATAACAACAATATTCTGAAAACATAAACTATCATTCACCACAACAACAACAACAACATTATGAAAACATGAATTATCATTCACCACAACTGACAATGACTCCGGTTATTTCCTGGGAATTTCTTCCTTATTATGCTGTTTTACAAAGAACAACCCAATGGAAGAAAGACAAACTTCTTCAATCACATGGGTCAAGTCAGAGGGACATCAAGAAGAAGTCCCTCCTAGGGAAAGGAATGTAAACAAAGGTTACAGTTAGGGAAACATGGCTCTTGTTGACAGAAAACTCTCTGGGAAAGAGTTTCAGAGAAATCAAAACATCACAGGCATGAACCAGGGCTACAGGTGATCTCAAACCTGCTTACAGTGGGACTCCTGTCCCCCAACCCATACCTAGGAGCTCAGGGACTCAGAGATGTGGGAAGCCTGACTGCCAGTGAAGATTGAGGCAAAGAACCTCAGTCTTCTACATATCAGCTGTCACCAGTTCTCCCTTCTCATTTATCTCCTTAGCACAACACAGAACATGGATAACTGCTAGGCTAAACTTATGCCTGAGTAAGAGTCTGTTTAATATCCAGGAAAGGACCTGTGGTTTCTGCTAAGTGAACTGCAGATGAATTGATTGCAAAAAAAAAATCAAAATCAGATACATAGTGTATGTCAGATTTCACCTTGATATCATTCATGTTGGGAAGAAATGGTCAGAGATAAGAGAAACAACAGCAAAATAGTTTTCTGCAAGCAGACATTCCCAGGTTATAAAGCTCACCTTCATCAGTTTGGCACAATTTAATTATATTATTAAGGAATTTCTTGCACATCATTGTATAATTAGCCCAATTTGAATAGTTTAGTCAGTAATTACCAGCACAACTGCATTCATAAGTTGTAACTTAATTGTTTTATTGAGTGTCACTGCTCTATATTTGGGAAACTATCACATTTCAGGTAATTGTAAAATGCCAGCATGACAGAAAACTAATAATACATACAAGCACATTCCTTGGTTTTTTTGCAATATTGTAATGAGCTATAAGTCTAGAAAAAGCTGATAACCATTTCTTGGTTTGTGCTCAGGTATTGCCATTCCATACGATGACAGTAAAAGTAATTCAGGCTGTTAAAGATAAGTCCAAGCAACTCAGACAGAAGAAACTTCCCTCCTTCATCCCCATCTCATCTGTTTCAGTAGCTTCGAGCATCTTTCTCACCGGGCCCAGTGACTCCAGACTGGTCCATGTTGGACTATACCACTGCAGAGCGAATTTTGTCAGGGAGGCTGTCAGGGAGGTTTTGAGTCACTCCATTATTAGCTCTGGAGTCAGCCCAGCCCACTTCCTTGGACAGCTGTGCCAGGTATGCTGAGAAGTGCTTCATGGAGAGGAGGCTTAGCAAACTCACCTCTGCAAAACCACATTCTATTGCTTCCCAGTCATTTAAATATTACTGTCTGGCCTCTCAGATAAAATGTTTTGGTAGGACCCCTAATATGAGGGAGCATGTTATTTTTCCTCATCAGTAAACAATTTGATTTATCTCAGGTTAAATTTCTGAGGAGGTCCCTGTAAAGATAACCTTGTACTCTTGTGGAATAGGGAAATTCTTCTCCATGTCACTGAGTTCCAGCACACCAGAACAGCAGAGGATATTGGAACCCTCTTGTGCTTTGAAAGTGCCAAGGCTGGCAGGAGGGACACTTGAATATACAGTCACCATTACAGAGGACCCAACAATATTTCACATATGAGGACACCAATCCTTAAGATGCCTTTGAAGGTAAGAATTTCTACATGGGGAAAACCTGAGCTTCAGAGGCCGACCTTATTTAGGGCCAGTTAAAGGCTGAGGATAGGGCCAAGCCCAAACCTT
The DNA here is from genome assembly GCA_016584745.2 of Phylloscopus trochilus trochilus. Lineage (NCBI taxonomy): Eukaryota > Metazoa > Chordata > Aves > Passeriformes > Phylloscopidae > Phylloscopus > Phylloscopus trochilus. Next base: position 54,992,535 of record WQNJ02000007.1, on the reverse strand, counting down.
CAGTCACAAGTCACAGTCCCATTTTCTTAACATTTTTTCATCAAAATAAAATAAGTCGTTTTCTCCCCTCAATTCAAAAATGTTTAATGGGAACAATTCTTTTCCCTTGCCAAAGGAACTATCCAGATGTGACCAAAAGTCAAACCATCTCAATAATGTGAATTGCTTTAGGTGACTTGTTTCTATCTTTCTCTCTGCTTTACTTCTTGGTAGATGTCTGTCTGACCTCTTCCAAACTCCGATTTTAAATAGAAATTCTAGCAGTGCCCCATAGAGGCCAATTTGATTTGAAGATTGCAGGAGAAAGAGAGGATAAAGTTAATAAAATTGTCAGACTGCAAATAGCCACTTGATGTTATTTAATGTTTCTTCTGTTCAAAAAGGTCACAAGGATCATCTCCCAGTTCTCTTATGAGGAAAATCAAGCATTAAGGGAAGGAACATCTGTGTCAAGTTCACTGCTGAAGTGGAGAAAAAAATGCAGAAAATTCTTATCACTGGCTAATGACTGCATCATACTTTGTTGAACTGTGGCTAAAAATAGATGGATTAACAAAATATTCCTAATAAAAATCAAAATGTAAAAAAAGCTCTAACTCCTTTCCCTCTTCAAAAAGGTAAGAAATAAGGTGTCATCTGGCAACTAATCACCACATAGCTGCCACTTCATTCCCCACCACATGTGGTGGGGAAAAGGATCAGACCGGTAAAACTGAGAAATCTCGTGGATTGAGATAAAGATACTTTAATAGGTAAAGCAAAAGCTGTGCATGCAAGCAACATATAACAAATTCCTTCAGTATTTCCCAAGTGCTTAGCCATCCTTAGGAGACCAGGGCTCAATTTTCAGCACAAATCCCAAACACAGCCCCACACAAGCTACTATAAAGAAATTTAACTCTTTAATCTAAAAAGTAGCATTTCTACTTATGAAAAATCAGAAAAAATAAGCTTGACTTCCATATCCACTTTTTCATTTTGGGGCTCTAGTTTTTTAAGTATCTTCCACCATATAATGAGTTTCTATATGGTAACAAAGTGATTGCATTTTCAACTCAAGGGCAAATCCAAATCCAAAGGTGCTTCAGCTTCAAGGTACTTAACAGGTAAATAATCTGATTGAAGTCCAAGTTAGGAAAAATTACATTACACATATATGGTTTGTGCATTTCTGATTCAACCCAAAATTTTTGATCTTCATATGCCTGCTACTTACCCAAAATAATACATTATCTTTATGTCAAAAAGCATTTTCTTTAAAATTCTTCTGTTATACGTATGCCACCTTTGTGTCTGCAGGCTGAAATTAAAGTTATTTAAAGTGGCTGAAAAATATGATTGGAGATTTTACAAGCAATCAGAGGCTGGTAGGAGGTGTAAATTAGAAAGATTATGACACAAATCACTGTGAATTCTTGTGCTAACCAATTACCAGCATACAAAGTACAATTTTTTTTTCTGTACTGCTTTCTGCAGAACAGTAACAATGACCTGGAAAAATTTATGCTCCAGGGAAAGGTGGTTTGGAAAGATAATTGGAGAGAGAGAGAAATATTAATAGCCTACAAAATCCTTTTCCATCAGGATATGGATACAAATTTGGTCCATGATCAGCTGCCACTGAAAGATATTGTCAGGTTACTAATGTTCATGGACATTGAAATCTCCAGTTTATTTCCTAGAAGTCATGAATTAATACGTCTACTTTGGAGATCTGAAGAAAAAAGATGAAAAATGGAACTGGAAGTCAGTTAGGGACTACTTGGCTACTCCAAACAGGTTAAAATAATACAGATATTAAAGAAATACTTTGACACCGAGTTATAAGTACTTCAAGTCTACCATCAGATCCATTTGACATCCATAACTGCCACTTTCCAATGAGAATTTGATATTTGCATTTGTCTAATGAAGTGTTATGCAACTTTGAAGGCCAAAAGATCACCTTCACATGAAGACTGTGCTTTATTATGAAGCAGCATCTAAAATGGACTCTCTTCTCTGAGGACATTCATCATTCCTTTTTTCACTGCCATCAGTACACATCTCCCAGACTTCTTCCAAGAACAGAGCTCTGATAGTAGCTTTCATCTAACTGGGTCACAATAGACACAATGCTAGACATCTGATGTTCTTTGTGCAAGAATTGGGAGTTTGATCTGTAGTGAAAATTCTAGTAATTTTCAGAAATATTTAAATTATGATATTCCTCTTGACAATTGTTTACTGAACCAGGAAAGATAATTATGTCACCATATGTATCCACAGTTCTCACACCCTTTTAATAAAATTTGGAAATTGGAAAAAGCGTAACAAAGGTAGCAAGGGATATTGAAACTCTGGAGCAGCTCTCAAGCAAGGGATGACCAACTGAGTAGACTAAATTTCTCCACCCTGGGCAAGAGACAACTGAAGATATGTTGGATACAAAACTGTGAATAGCATACTGAGGATAGAGGGGGATTGATTATTCACTCTCTTCAAGTATAAGGAGCAAGAGTATCAAACCAGGACAGCAAAGCCACAAATTAAAGAAGGTGGTTCTTCAGGCAACAAGGGGTAGAACTACCTGCTCAACATCCTTTCAAAAGACCTTGATTCTGAAACAGGTTGTCAGGAGTTCAAGGAGAGATGGAATGAAAGACTTGGAAGAAAGAACCATGAAGAGCTTTCTAGACAGACAGACAAACTATGGCAGGAAAAGCCCTGCTCTGCATGTGGTCCAAGAGCAGGGAATTGTCATATACGCTTTGCTGGCGACAGAAAATGGCCCTAGATTGGACTTTTGAGCAGAACTAGTACAGCTGTGTTTATCAATGTTTTCCATATTCCATATCTCTATATACTTCTGTCCATATAGTTACACTCCATTGTTTTGGAGAGCTCAAAGAGCACCTTCCTCAAAAAAGCTACAGGCAATGATCTTTCCCAGCTTTCAATTTAAGCTGTTTTGCCACAGTGTTCTTGCTTACCCCTCTCAGAAACAGTGACACAGCAAGGAGATTCCTGTGTGCTAAGACCTTCTGAACACATGCTAGCTCTTTGATACCCTTTATAGAATATATACATTATTTTTATTTAGGATGTTGACCCACTAAGCACTTTGTTCTTTGGAGATTGTTCCCTTACACTGAAGTAGAGTGAGGGAATAATCCTGTCTGAGGAGATATAAGGCAATAAAGTCGGTTTCTTTCCTCATTAGAGGATTGGATGAATAAAAGTTATATAATATTAATCAGTTATTACTATTATTATCATTATCAAGTGTGCTCAGATTTTACCTCAGGAACTTTTCAGAAACTCATTTCTGTCACATTTTGCCAGGCTAACTCTCGGGGTCTCTGCTTGCCTGAGATTAGGGTGGTTGTTGCCCTATGTCCTTCTGAAAGCCCCGAGCCGCCTGCAGAAATGACGAGGAGTCCTTAGATGTTAGTTCTCAAGGTTGTTCTTCTTGTTTATTTTATCTTATCACAATTCTTTTTCTCTGAGCTCTGCCAAGGTCTGGACAGCATGGACAACAGGTGACAACTGCCCGCCTGCCCAAGGCTCATCATCTTATATACAGAAAATTACGTGCACATTATTTACAATTACAAACCAATATCTACATTCTATACTAAACAGGTGTCTTCTACTCTGACCCAATCCCTCTAAATCACTTAATGTCATCATCACTGTAGAAAATGGAGATGAAGAAGAAGGACAAGACCCCAGGGCAACGCCCAGAATCGTCCATCTTGTCTCTGGTCATTCCTATTCTAAAACCCCAAATGTGAAAATATTATTACTTTCTATTACCTTTGAGGGCTTGCAATTCCTCCCATAGTGTTGGTAGCTTTTCCCATGGACTGTAATTGAGGCCCTTGCCTGTCTGGGGTCTATTCCAGGGTCTGCAACCCCCCTGTACAAATTCCAGACCCCCCTGTACAGGTTTTAAGCCCCCCTGTACAGGTTTTTTGTTCGTCCAGGGTTTCCAAAGGAATGCCCTGGACTCCCACAGCTACCAAAACACAATTAGTAGAACTCTGTAGTAGTACAGTTTATCCAGATCTAGAAGCTTGAGTTGGGAGAACACAATGGGAGAATCTTTTGTTGGTGTAAAAGTGAGGGGAAATGGAGTAGATGGATGTCATTAGCTCCTTGTGGTAGGGTGACTTTATGCTGCTCGTATCCCCAATCGTCTGCTCTGTTTGTGCTGTATATTCAGTTCTGTACCTTTAAAACTTGTTCTGGGAGTGAAGTGGGAGAAAGCAGCAGCGTGCAGTTTGTTTTGGAAAAACTGCCTGACTCCCCCATGGCTGCTCTCCAGCGTTCGTTCTGAGGCACGGACAGCGGTGGGACAGAGATCTCTTGTGCTTTTAGTTAGTTTAGCTAGCTAGGGCAGAGAAGACTCCCTGGACTGTTGTTTTTTTCCTCCTTTTTTCCTCTTTTTTTCTTGGGACTGCTTAAATCTGCTCTGGACTGACAAACCCAGAGGAGCAGCGAGGGCTGGCACCTGCGGCCCGCCGGGCCTGGAGCTGTGGAGGGAGTGGGGCTGGTGAGAGACTGAGGGAGCTGAGCTGCACCCAGGGCAAGGACTGTCTCTGTTTGCCATCTCTCTTCAGAGCGGTGAGAGGTTTTATTGTTTCAACTATTAATTCTTTGCATTTGTGGGCATTTTGTTTGTTAAATAAATAGTTTTTTCCACTTTTCTCTGAGGAAGTTCTTTTCCTGGACCAGCTGGGGGGAGGGGCCGTTTGGGTTTGCTTTTCAGAGGAACCCCTTCGGAGGTTCCCTCTCAATTTTGCCCTAAACCAAAACACTTCTAAATGTCAATGTTCTTGCAGAGCATGCCCAGCATCCAGTTCCTAATGAGCTATGCAATGTTTAACCTGAATTCTAAACATGGTGTCAGGAAGGCAACTAAATATGTAAGAATAAATGTTGTCACGGAAGATTGTCCTGTCAGTTATAAGTTTCTTCACATGTATTTTGATCATGCCCCTCTCCTAACATATCCAGTTTTAATCAGCTGTCACGGAAGATTGTCCTGTCAGTTATAAGTTTCTTCACATGTATTTTGATCATGCCCCTCTCCTAACATATCCAGTTTTAATCAGCTGTAAAGGCTAATTAACCTCTACATGTTTTGAAGAATAAAGGGAGTTTAAAATAGCACCTGTGCCAGTATTGTCAGACACAGATTCCTTGCTCAAAACTGATGTACTCCTGTTGAAGCAGGAGATAGCAGGGAAAAAAACCAAACAAAACCAAACATGGACAGAAAGAGCTCTAAACCATATATTGGACAGAAAACCCCGCTCTTCCAAAGTGTAGTGGTCACTAGGTGTAAAGGGGCTACAGAGGTTAATGGTAGTGGGACTTAATAAATGTGTTCTCCACTTCATCCTCTGATGAACAGATAAAGAGCAGTGGAGCAGCTGAAAGGAGTAGCAGGATCTTGGTTTTTATGGGAAGTTTGAGTGATCTATGAAATCATCTTGTGGAACACAGAAGTCACATGTGGAACACAAGATGAGGTTTTCATTGTGCTGAAGGACACAGACCTTTGCTGACAGTGCTAACGCTGTTAAGCTCTACTGACAAATGTGTGGAATCTTTTAATATGTTGCTTTATAGTTTTCTTTGTTATTTCTTAATTTCGCCACTCACAGCTTCAGAATTCATTCTGGGAAAAAAATTAACAGTTATGATAAGTCCTCAGTTTATCAAGGTGTTCATCCTTGACTATTTACCCTGAGCTCCTGGATTCTTGTGATTAGCTGAAAAATTTTTTTGTTATCAATAGAGTTTGTTTTGTACTCTGGTGATAGGATTAAAAAAATCCAACAAACACACTGCCAACAAAAAACTCCACTACACTCAGAAAATTGGCACAGAGAGACAACTGGACTCCTGCGCACTACTATCCAAAACCAGGAAGAATGGGAGTCACCTTCTGTAAAAATGTCCCCCATACTTACATATTCTTACATATTGAAGTACTTAATCTATTATTTCCTGAACGTATCACGCAAATGAAGCTGCACTTAAGGTTTTTGCAGGAACAATTACAGAGTTGGTTTTCTCTCCTGAAACCTACACACAGTATTTCTAATTAAGGTTCCTTTCTGTGAACAGAAATTTAGAATAAAACCAGTGTGCCATCAATTGTCATGGTGCCAGGATTTGACGACTACAGCTGATACAGCATAGTATCACTTTCAAGCCCAAGTTTTTGTAGAGATGGAAGAGTCTTCAATCAGGAAACCTGATGAATTGATTCTATTTTGGTACGTGGGCAGAGAGTGAAAGCTGCAATACCAGCCATTACTGAAATGAGATTGTGGAGTTAGAGGAGATGAGGTGGAAGGGAAGAGCAATAAAATCAGGGAAGTTAAAAAAAGGAGGGGATGAGTAGGAAAAGAGAAGGAAGGACAGGACAGAGAGTGTTTGTTCAAAAAGATATAAGAAAAGACAGAGGAAAAAATAATAAGAGCAAACAGATGGAGAAAAACAAGAGAATGAGGAGAAAGTAAACAAAAAAACAGAAGAGGAGTTTATTTTAAATTTACAGTTTATCAGAGTTGACTAAAATGATCCCTTATTTACAGTGGGAAATCAGGATTTTTCTGGTTTTGTTTGGAGGAAGGTAAGGGACTTTTTTTTCTCAAAGGGAGTGGAAGCCATGCGAGTACTCTTTAAAGTAGGAGTATACAAGTTATTTAATCACATCTATTTCATAATAAAATAACCTTCAAACAAGCTTGGCCCTCCTGAGAGCAAAAAGGTAAAGATACATTAATTATACTTAGTTACAAACACGTAAAACAAGTCTAATACAAATTCACATGTATGTGTTCAGTGGGGCTCTAAATTAGGGCTGCATCCATCCACGTGCTTCCATCTTTCAAGAAGAACAACCCAGCTCTGGCATTTCAAGCAGTAATGTGCCCAGTGAAATTAAATTACCCATTGATAAATGTGGATGCAGTTACTTATTTGACGGAGCAGTGTCAGAATTGTCAACTGGGTTATAAAATATGTGTTACTTTGTGTCCTCTCTCTAGCAAGTCAGCATTGGCTCATGAAGGACCACTGGTAAGTGTGGCTGCTGGTTCTCACCATCTGTCTCAGGCCAGTGGCCACAGAAATGTGCAGAAGTTCACTGCAAGGGAGGATATGATTCCCCTGGGAAATGTGTAGATTCAGGGGAAATCAAAGTCTATCCAGACAAAGCGGGATGCACTGAGGGACAGTGGTCAAAAACATTCTCAGCAGAGAGCCAAACTGCTTTCCAGTGAGGCATCTGGAGTGAGGGAGGGTTTGTGAAACACATGGACTTGATTCCTAAAGGAGCTTGACAGGTAATAAAAAGAGTCATAAGGGGTTGAAAACTTTATTGCAGTCTAAGCTGAGACACTCTCTCTGCATAAATTAGAATAAAGGTCAGGCTTTCTTTACCAAACCCTTGAGACATGTACATATCAACTTGAAAGCATTTATCTCTATTACAATTTATATTCTGATATTAAAAGGAAGAAGACTAAATACACAAATAAACAAATAAACAAAAAGAAAACCCCAAAACCAAAAAATGAAACACAAAAGAAGAGGGCTTCCAAAAAGAAAATTGGAGAAAGGTTTTTCCAGGAGATAGCTCACTATGGAAAACTGTTTTAATAAATGAACGTAACACATATGCTTTGTTTTAAAGCATATATTTATTCCATATTAATCAGAGAATTTAAATCTGTATTATGCAGTGATTCAATAGAATCAAGGTGCACATACAAGATTAAACATGGGTTCAAATGCTTTGCTGAATCAGGGCACAGCTTAGGTATCAACGAACTGTAATTCTGCTCTCTCTGCACTTGCTAAATTTGATACTGATGTGCAGGTTATACCCCTTCCATGCCTCTCAAATTATCATCTGTGGGAGTACCACAGTGTGACTCTGACATACAGAGAACTAATGAATACTTCATGAGACTCTCAGTTATTATTTAATCACAGCTCCTTTATGAGCTGATGGAATTTACATTGATACAAAGGCAAAACAGAACAGCACTGAAATGTAATAGTGAAAACAAAGCTAAAAGTAAACAAAGTTGCTCTTAAAAGTATGAGAAGCAGAGAAGAGAAATATGAAGTAATGATTGAAAACACAGATATTTGAAAGATTTCATCAAAAAGACCAGTGCAAAAGAATAGACAAAGTTCTCAATTCCGTGGTATGGCACTACAATTCATTCTTATGTAAAGGATCAACTTTTTTTCCACATATTTCTCATTAAATAATCCGAGAGTCAGGGCTAAATTAATCTACAAGTAGAATGCATAAGAAAAATAAGCATTTAAAAACTGGCCTAAACTGCCAATCTTTCTTTTTTATAAACTTTTTTTTCTCCAAGAACATGAACAGGAGAATGGAAAATATGGGTAGTCAAAAATGAAATCTTTTCTTTGTCTGCTAAACTGCTACCACCAAAGTTAACAGCCCAACCAATATTAACTCTAAAGTTAACAATTTTAATAATGTTGTTACTTAGATTAATTGTATCTGAGTTTTCTTTTTCCAAAGCATTGTTATTATGACCAATTTTATGTAGAACAAGTCAATATTCCAGATTTCATAACACCCATGTGCTAAGTCCCAATTCTCTGTGCTCATACTGCATTATTTATACTGTTGTAATAAGGCCTGATCTAAAGCCCTTTGAAGTAAATGAAAAGACTTCCACTGACTTCAAAGGACTTTCTATTAGGCCCAGAGTATTTTCTTTGCAAGGCTTTTGTACTTGATAATATCTGATATGGTAAAATTTGTGCCGCATCTCTCCCCTTCACCCTCACCCTGGGTGTTATTTTCTATGTTTATGGGTTACTTATTATCTGGACTCTTTTTTTTTTTTGTTTTATATAAGGATCATTCTTAACAAAGAATAACATTTTAAAAGCAAAAGATTGAAAAGTTGCACTTCAGGAGTGTACAATTCAAATATTTTGGAAATAAAAAATTTATTTTGTAAAGACTGGAATTTTTAAAATATTCACTAAAATATCTACTCAGTATTTTAGGCTCTTTTTCCTGCAGGTTTCACTTGGATTTGTGAATAGATTTATCTTCCTCAAACCATATTTCTATTAATGAGTAGTCAATGGGTGCCTAATATAATGCTTAGCCATAAAAATCCAACTGCTGATAATTTCAGAGGAAAACAAACTTTTGCAATTCATAGAAATCATTGCCCTTATTAATCTTATTGCCTATGATAAAGATTTTGAAATAGGTTTTTTTGGATCTGCTCAAACTCCTGTGTATCACGACTGAGTTTTATAAATTTCATATTTCACAGTGAGTCCATCTTTGTTTAAGACCTTTGGGATGCATAGCCCCCTGTCTTTTCCTTCCCTTCTTCTAAATTAAAGTACAGGATTCATAGTCTTCCAGCTTATGTCTTTTTTGTGCAGTAAGATGTGGGTGTTAGCAAGAACACCTTACTTCCTCTTTTTATGCAGTTAGGCCCTCCAAAATAATTTGGAGGAGGTTGTTTACCATGTAGTATACATGTAATCTTCATTATATTTTCACTATTTTTCATTTATTAAAGAATATAATTTTTTATTAACATTTTTCAGACAAGCATCTTCTGCAGGGATGTATTTTCTCTCTTACATACAAAATATTGAGCAAACGCAGATCAGTTCTTTTAAGATCAGCAACAAATAATTATGTGATGTATTATGACACTATGTGGTTTGTTTTCTCTTACTTCCTCTAGATAAACACCTGAATGCCCTGATTTTAGGGGCTACAGTTCAAAGGGTGCGAACCAAAATCTACTGAAATCAATACTGAACTACTGAAATCAATAGAAATCTTTCTATTGATCAAAATGGATTTTTGGTCTGTATTTACATATCCAAAAAATTAATTTTACTTACTGTCAATCTGATATTATAGGTTAATTTCTCTAATGGGGAAAATGTGAGCAAACAATTTGCACTGTTAAAAGATTTATGTACCATTTACAATGAAACCATGAGCACAAGGCATATATAACAGAAGATGCAAGTCAAGAAAGAGATGTAACTACTTCATAGACCCTCTTTGGAAGGTAGTTGTCTCTGGCAGTGAGCAGTGTCATGCAGATCAAATGGCACAACACCTCAGTTTGCCTCCACTCCCATGATAAAGGCAGTTTAAGATAAAAGGCACCTTTCACAGTACCTGCAAAATAATGCTGAGTCCAGCAAATTCCTTATACAGAGCAAAGCAGGGGAGTGGAAATACGGTTATTCAAGGACTCAACAACCCCACATGCTGCAGCTCTATCCTGGAATTAACTAGAGCCCTCCTTTCTCATGCCTTTAGAACCTCACACGTGTGCTGGTTTCCAGCCAGCATGGTGCCTCCTTAAACTGAAATGCAAATGACAAGTAAACACTGTTTCCAAACTGTTCCTGCAGCACCAGCTGAAGCTGGAAACCATCTCTGGTGAACAGACACACCATTCTGGTCATCTGGCTGGGCTGACACCAACTGATTCAACATCTTCGGATTTGAAGAAGACAAAAGTTTTGGTTCTTCATGCATTGATGTTATTGTCTGTCCCAAAGGCTGTCATCTGGAGGGGAATTATTACAAGCAGCCAGCCTAGAACTGCATTTGAGACTGTGAAAACTGATATTTGTTCCTGCTGAGTACCAGGATAGTGCACACTGATTCATGGAAGAGAGAAATGTCGTTATTCACAAAGAGTTTCCTCCGGCTGCATATGCCATTTATCACTTTCAATCAGTATTACTCACAAAGAAAGAGCAAGCTCATGGCGTGGCCACCATGTTCACCCTTTTAACAATTTATAATTTACCAAATACAAGATATTTGTTCCTACTTTACAATGGCCTTGTGATGCAACAGGCAAGTAAAAGCACTCATTTCATGTCATGTATTTCAGGACCTCAAACGATTCTATTATAGTCACAACAAAGGACCATCAAAAGTAACTAGTGAGTGCAAAGGGTTGGAAAATTCACCAGAATAGATGTATCCATCTACATACCTGCATGGCCACACAAATCTAATAAGAACAGAAATACAGATAGGATGGGCAGAGAGAATTAAGATGTCCCTAACACCTGCATTTGCAAAAAAGAGTGCTCAAAATCATTTGCAGAATCAAAGGATAACTGAGGTGGGAAGAGACCTCTGAGGTCATGTAGTCATCCTCCCCTACACAAAGCAGCTAAGTAAGGTTGCCTAAGACTCCATTCATTACCTTTTTTAAGATCTCTGAGGATGGAGACCTCTCTATCTCTCTATGCAGTTTGTCCTTATGTTCAATCAAACTTACGCCAATAGACTTTTTTTTTTTTTCCACAGGATTTTCTATATTTCAGTTTGCCTCTTGTCCTGTCACTGGATACTTTTAAGAAGTCTCCTGCTCCATCTTCCTTACCCTTCTGCATCAGGTATTTATACACCTGTCATCCTCTGTCACATTCTGTCCCTTTTTTGAACAGCAAAGCCCAAAACTAGAACAGCATTTAAACCGGGACCTTGCTGCTATCAAGAAGAATGGAAGATTTATTGACAATACTTTCCATATGAAAACCCTTCGTGGAAGCACCAGGTGTGTCCTGCTAATAGAACAAAGACAGAGAGCCTTCAAAGAGTATGAGCAATCACCTGCTCATAAAGGAGCTATGATATCAGCATGCACCCGCACTTTCACACCTCTACATGATGAGGAGGGTGTCAGTTTTCTGAAAATGCATGGAATTTTAGTAGACATTGCTTCTAAACACCATGGATCACTTCTTTTTAAGATGAGAAATCTCTTATCCCTCAGAATGTCATAATAAGATGCGTCTCAGTCAGTGCAGAAATACAGGTTAGCCATGACAGATGTCTTCATCCTTCCTGAAGGAAGAAATATGTTCATTATAAGCCCAGTTCACCAATTGCTAGGTAGACTAGGCAGATCAGCAGCAGAGTGCCCAGCAACACAAACTATGTCACACATACTGCAAGACTCCAAGTACGTAGAAAGAATCATTGTGGGTATCAGTGGTTAAAACAGATCAGAGCTGGAGTGGGCACTGCCTTGTTTGATTGGTGGTTTTCTAATGTTCTGATGATGAAACTTCAAGCCCTTCTGCAATGACACATGAAGATGAGACCACATCCATAGGAATCACCTTGTCTGTGGGTACATACATACACACATGGAGAACATATAAATACATTATTATTATTATTATTATTATTATTATTATTCTCAGACCCATCTAACTCAAGAGTGTTTTCTAGCCCAAGTTTTGGATAAATGGAGGAACAATAGCTATAACACAAGTGATCCTCTCAGTAGGCATGAAAGTGACTCCAAGAAGAGTTTTCTGTGTCCCACTGAAAATAATTTCACCTCTCTCATCTCGACCCAAAAATTTGCCTCTTCAGGTTCTTTTTAATGCCATCATGATTGCATCTTTGTATCATCATGCACTGCAGTTTTTACAGTACAACCTTGCAAGACACACAGAAAGTCAGTCTCCCAGGAACAGAATAAAGAAGGGATGCTCTGATTTGCATGTAATGAGCAGAAAAGGACCTTGCAGACAGTGTCAAAATGAACTCCTTGTCCAAGTAATATAGTTTTTCTCTTTCACCCTGGCTGTGAAGAGGAAAGGTTGACCCCATTGTCTCTCATCCTGTGAGAATATCAGTTGAGACCACCTGAGGAACCTGAAGTTCATGGGATCCTAGGTGCCAGGGCCCTGAGGGAATAGGATTGTATAGTTGTCAAAATACTCTCCCTCATATTTGAAAAGTCACAGCAGTCAGACAAAGTCCCTGGTGAATGGAGAAGTAAAAAACCTCACACTCTTTTATCAGCCTGTCAGCATCCCCTCTGTGCTTTGTAAGACCATGGAACAGATCCTCCTGGAATATGAGTTGAAACACAGAAGATAGGAAGGTGACTAGAAAAAGCCAACAGGGCTTCACAAAAAGCAAATGGTGCCTGACAATGGAATGACAGCATCAGCAGGCAGGGGAGGCGCTATGAGTGCCATCTACCTGGACTTCTGTAAGGCCTCAGACAAGGCAATCCTTAACAATCTTACCTCTAAATTGAGGAGATATGGTTTGATGGATGCACTGTTAGAGGGATAAGACTTAGCTGGAAGGCTGCATCCAAAGAGTTCAAGTCAACTGCTCAATGTACTGGTGGAAACCAGACATAGGCAGTGTTCCTTGAGGGTCCATCCTGGGACCAGTGATTTGATATGTTCATCTCCAACACAGAGAGTGAGACTGAGGAGGTCCTTGGCAAGTTTGCAGGTGACAACAAGCTGCGTGATGGAATTGACTCAATAGAGAGAAGGGGCATTCAGAGGGAGTTTAAAAAGCTTGGGCTGGGTCCATGTGAATTTCATGAAGTTCAACAAGACCAAGAGCAAGGCTAGATTGGATAAGGCTATGATGCTGGTGTAGTCAAAAATGTTCCTGGCCAATGCAGTGGGTTCAGAAATAGATGATATTTCACTGTCCCTTCTATTCCAACCCATTTTATGATTCTGTATGCACAAGTTTGATCTGGCCCACGTTTTGATTTATTTAATTTATTTTCCTTTGGGAAAACTCCTACCTTCTGTTTACCCACATGTATTCTAAAGAACAGGATTTTTAATGAGGAGAGTAAAATTGACATATTTATGTTTGTAGTAACCAATCCTCCTCCACAGTTGAGATGGGGACAGTATTTAAATGACTTTTCTGCGTCAATAATTTGGATTTCTGTAGCATAAAATTAATTTGTCTCTTCTCTGTTGAAAATAACTCAATGCGTATTCCCGTATCCCAGCTGGACTACCAGCAGAGGAGAAAGAAGAAACAGCACACCTTGAAGAAATAGGATACAGAGCTCTTCCAAAAGAAATTATATTTTCATCAGATCCTGATATGTATTTCCCTGTTGTATTGAACACAATACAAACACAACTTGGAAGACAAAGAAACAGAAACAGTAATGAACAAAAATTATTTTATTCATACAATAGAAGACAGAGTGCAGTGAAGTAAACAACAGAAGTAGTGTAGCTTTTCATCTGACCCCTGCAAGAATATCTCCTTTCCTCTCACTTTTCATATTCCTATGTAAATACCTGCTGCTGATCAGCAGCACCCAGGATGAAGAGGATAGATGGGCATAGATGGGCCTTCTACTGTGAGCCACTCTCATACTTAGCAAGACCATGCTTATCCTCAGGTACAGAGTCATGGCCATACGAATACTCTCAGAGCCATTGCAAACAAGTTCAGTTCTCTTTGAATCATGAACAACCATAATAGGCATACTCACAAAAATCTTCCTGCACCCTTCCCTGTACCAGTCCTACAGACCAACTTCTGTTTCCAAAACTAAAAGAAAAAAGAAATCACACCTATACTGGCAAAATTTGCACCCAGACCTCTTTACCTGAGTATTGAATTGCATTTTCAAAGCGGAATCTGTACTCGCAGATGTCTGTCTTGTGATTACAGTCAGAACATAAACTTAAAGCCACACTGCTTGTCATTTCTCATTCAAAGCCTGGGTACAAAGCTACAGGTGCTGATGCCATGGCATATAATTTGCTCCTGCAGTGATATTGCCTGATTAGCCATCTGCTACTGCATCAAGAATTTTGTTACCTTCAGTTTAACCATGTCATGTTTTCAGCTGATCTGCATTTTGGTTTATGAAGGAACATTGCAGCAAAAGCACTAGTGGTTTATAAAGCTGGTAAAAGCAGTGGTAATTGTAGTAGGAAACAAAAAAAAATGCAAATGAAAACATTTCTCTGTTGTCTGCTCTCTGAAAATGACAATATATTTAAAGGTGAATACTTCCTATTATCTCTACTTATATAGACATCATTACCTGGAAAGGGGTACATGAGGTTTCTGTAAAATTAAGGAAGTTCAAGCACTGATTAAAGAATTCATTTGCTTCTGATAATATTCAAAAATGAGGGCAGAATTCAGACTAGCACAGAAGTAGAGAGCTCATGACAGGGAGGTGAAGCACAGCCACAAGGAGCCTAAAGACATCAAGAAAAACTGTCCTGTCCAAAGGAACAGGAATAATAGGAATATTAATGTCCACATCAGAATGAAGTCAACCATTTTCTTTGGTAGTTTCAGCCATCCCTACAGCCCTTGCTTGTCTGTAAATTTACTTATATTGTTGAACACACTTATTTCAAACCATCTGCTTAAGAGCAGGGGCTAATGGAAAATAGAAATGGCCTTGGAACAATTAATGAAAGGCAAGTGCCATTAGACGAGCAAAGATTGAGGAGCCAGATGGCTGATGTCGGCACTGACTTACAGCTATAGAAACTTGCCTGACTTTCCCTGCAGAGAGGAGTGATTAGCTCTGGTGAAACTAAATTGTCAAATGTTCTCTCATAGCCTCTGTGTGTCAGAGGGGAGAGAGAAGACCTGCATAGTTCACCCTAGATTCAAGGCCTGTTGTGTATTTTCAGAGCTCAGCAGAAAGTCACAGACTTTCACAAACTGCATAAGGTGGATGAGCAGCACACTGAGCAGACCTTACAGTGCAAAGAAAAGCATCATCACAATTTGCTAATATTTACTCCATATTCTTCTTAAGATATAGGTCATTGTAGAGTGGTACAGAAGTTGGCTGTTTTCAATCTTTACTAGCTGAAAATTCAGATTTTATATTGGAACAGATCCTTATGTGGACACCAGTTGAAACCTTTTGTGAGAGTTCGAGTTGTATTTGCTTGCAGGGAGAAAATCCCTTGATGTTTTCAGTCCTTTTGGTAGAGCAAATCCAGAATAAAATCAAATCCCATCACACAAAATTGCCCGCTTTTTTCTGCAAGTCAGAACTTCCTTTCACTTTTCCTTTAATTTTTATTTTTTTTTTAAAATCATATTCCCAAATGTCCTTCCTCAGGTCAAAACTAGGGAAAACAGATCCATAACAGAGATAGCTCAGACAACAGAATTTGTCTCCCAGGATGGGTATTGAGGTACCAGAAATCCAAACTGTTGCTCATATACACTCAAGGAGACCCTGTTTGCCCATATGTTTCAATATGAACATTTATTCTTCCCCTCATAAGATTCTGCCTGAATTTTAAATACTATTTATCATTCTGCAGGGTCTATGACTGAAAGGCAGAATATAGCCTACAGATTCAATAAATCTTCTGGAGAAGAATTTTAACTGCATAAGAAATTTAATATAAATATAGAAGGATATATTTTTCTCATATATGTAATGAAATTAACAATTCACTGAAAGAAATTCTGTTACCTGGCAAGTGCAATCCAAGCTATTAATGTGTCACAGAATGTGTTAAGATACAAATTGGGATTCCTATGAAAGTAGCTTGACTTTTACACATTTGTGTTCATAGATTTTAAAGTGATACCAGAATCAGCTTGTTAGGCTATGACTGAGTCTCCAGCTGGATTTCAAGCACATCCATTTCTGGAATGAAAAAATACATTCTTGAAATATACCATGGAAAGAAATATAAGGGACAAAATAAAAAGAAATAACACACTTTTTTATTTCCAGCAGAGAGGAAAGACCAGGAAAACAATGATTTTTTTTTTCCTCTTCCAGTAATACACACATTAATATTATAGAAGTGACAAGAAGGTAGTTACTTTTCCCGTGGGTAAGAAGGAAGTAGGAGCAGAGGAAGGAGCCCAAATAAAACAAATTAATGAACATTTTTAGCACATGGAAAAAAAGCTACTACAAACTATTAGGATATTTAAAGAAGCATGTCTTCATGGGGAAGGGAATCCATTTTTCTCCAATGCTTGACCATCTAATTGAAATATCAGTAGGTTAAGCAGATAGAAAAATAGAGAAAGTAGGAATCTACCAGATGCTGTTCTAAGGAAGTGTTGGTACCATTAAAATTTGAGTAAATTGTTCCTGTACTCTTGTCATGATCAAAAGGCCACAGGAATTAGCAGTGCATGCTCTGGGTGTCTTTGTGTTCCATGAACAAAACTATTTTCGTTTGGCACATGATTTTTAGTCACATGATTTTGTTCCCTAGCAGTGATCAGCAGCTATCCTTGTGGGAAGCTGAGCTTATGCCCTTGGAGTACCCAAATATTTTGGCCTCTATAGTGATACTTAAGATACAGTAGGTATCATGAGCAACAGCAGCAAGAGATATGGTACGTAGCTTAGTTCTTCCAAACAACAACTTGAAGGTCTGTGGGGGATGTAAGGGAGATGCACCATGCAAAAGCATGTCTTGTTACCTTCAGTTACGTGTAGTGTATGCCTTCATCCACAGCAATATTAGAAACCACCCACTGCAGTTCCTAAGGAAAAATGGAGATCATGAAAATATTCCACCAAAATTCTCTATTTTTCCTGTAAAAGCTGAAACCTCTGAATTATATTAATGGTTCTATTAACATGATTCCAAACAATCTCTGCTTCAAACTTAGCAGTTTGAGTCCCCTCAGTTCAACTGGGCTGGACCCAAGAGTCTCAGCAGAAGTAAGGGTTTATAATTACTGGTTGCTACAGGAGCAAAATTAATATGTCTTCTGCCATGCCTGCAACACAAGAGAAGAGGTGAAGGCAAAGGCAGCTTGATGTAACCTCTAAAGTTGAGGAACTGAATCTGCTGTAGCTCAGATCTGCTGTAGCTTTGTCTCTTAAACAACTCAGGAAATGTGACTGATTTGAAAATAATCATAACATCATAGAATCATTTAGGCTGAAACAGACCTTCAAGATCACAGGGTCCAACCTAACACTGGCAAGTTCACCACTAAACCACATCCCTAAGTGCCACATCTACACGTCTTCAGGGGTGGTGACTCAACCACTTTTCTGGACAGCTCATTCTAATGCTTCATAACTTCTTTAGTGAAGAAATTTTTCTTAATATCCAATTAAGGCCTCCCCTGGTACAACTTGGGGCCTTTTCCTCTTGTCCTATTGCTTGTTCCCTGGGAGAAGAGACCATTCCTGACCTTGCTACAACCTCCTTTCATAGAGGTAGTCATAGAGAGTAACAAGGTCTCCTCTGAGCATCCTTCCTTCCAGGCCAAACAATCTCAGCTCCCTTTCCTGCTCCTCAAAAGATTGTTCTCTAGATCCCTCACCAAATTTGTTGCCTGTCTTTGGATGCTTTTTTTCCCATTCTCTTTCTTAAACTTGATTTGAAATGCTGAAGTTCAACCAAAGAAGTTCATTGCAAGGGTGGACACATATTGAGGGAAGAAAGAAAGCTGACTTTGGTGTTAGATGTTAAAAATTTCAGAAATGACAGGACCAAACAACAATATTTGATATGGTCAGTGCTATCTAAACCACTAGTACTAGAAAATTCACTTTGACACAAGAAACTCAATGTGCTGAAAGAGCTTTGTTCCAGGAAAGAAAAGAAAAGAAAACCCATTAACTGTGTGTGCACATAGGTTTGTGTGCATGCACACACATCTGAGGCATGTTTGTCCCACACACTTCAAACACAGGTTATCTGGCCAGTTAGCACTCATTGCCTATATTTAAATGCCTTTATTTATATAGGAGATTTTCAGTTGTCACAGGACCTATCAGAGGAAAGTAATACAAAAACATTTATTGATTCCAATTCAACGAAGTCAATTTTTGATTTTTCAGCAGACTTGCTACATTGCATTTTTGAGCTCAGATAAAACTTTTAGAAGAGCAGGGCAACACTATCAGTGGATTTTTCTCCAAGCTCTGTCTAGTTAATGAGTTACTCCTGAGAAGCTACTGTTAGCAGAGAGTTAAAATTCCTGGAGGAAAAGATTACCCTGTGTGGTTTTGGACTCTTTTACTTCCTTAAGTAGTAGTATATAGCCAAAGTAAAACAAAGCCCCTTCAGGCATTAAAACTTGTTAAAAATCACAGCAAGTATTTTACAAATCTCTTCAGAATTGCTGGATTCTTTACAATTGTGTGGAAGGTCTTTACCATGGAGAGAGTAAGCCCACAGCAAACTGCAAAGGTGGTTCAGTTGCAGGATTCTTCTTTTAGGTTATCTTCAGCCTGCTTGTGAATGGAACATTAGAATTAAAAATGGAGAGAGAAAGAGTAAAAAGCTGAACAGGTACAAATAATCAGAGTGAAATTATTTGATATAATTTCACTCTCAGACAGATTTTTGCATCAGTCATAGATTTTATCAATGTAGCTAAGTTAAGGTTAAAACCACTTCTGCCATAGGTTTTCTACTGTGGTTCCATATGTGGGCAATCACTATCAATTTTACACTGTGATGTTAAAATTCAGTACAAAAAGAGAAAGTCTGGCATCGACAAAGCATAGATATTTTTAAATAGTATTAAATATACAAGTATCAATACATTGAAACAAAATTAATTTGAAACAGATTTGACCAGTAAGAACAGCAGTATCTTTCAGCAATGTGTTAGCCTTAGAACTTTTTCTTCTAACACTTCACAGAGCCTTTTCTAGACTAAGTCAAGACAAGAGCAAAATTAAAGCCAACTGTACATTGACCTTTATTTACCACATCTCAGTGCAATGATAAAAAATTATTTAGTTTAGCAAATGATCCACTGTTTTTTCTTCTTTGTCAGTCCTTCACAGAACATTTTGGAAATTTTCTCCTAGATTTGTTCTTGCAAGGGAAAGAAAAGTTTCCACTCCCAAAGTGAGTTCTCTTAGATCAGCAAAAAGTTTACCATGTGTTTTAGACTATGAAGGCATCTATCACGGGCAACTTCCCAAGTCTGAATTTCCTGGTAAATATTCCTTAAGGTTCTTTGAGGAGACTTCCAGAAAACATTTTTGAACTCTCTAAATTGGGTAACAGTGTGATCCTTCCTACTTTTCTTTCCACTTACAGATTTTACAGTGTAAAGTCAGCAAATACTTGGGAATATGTAGCCACCAGTGGAGCATCTGGTATGGCAAAGAGAGGCAGACCAGGAGAACACAAATTGCTGAGTCTGAAAGATGAAATTTCTACAGAAAACCTCATCTGTGAAAGTGAACTTACTTGTGCCCACATCAGTAGCAGCCAGGCTCAAGTGTCCACTCCAAAGAGCATCTCTGGGCTATATGGACCATCAATCTAAGCCAGAGAAAAAATTCCTATGGGGGAAGTAAAGTTATAAGTAAAAGTTATTACTTCACCCCTAAAAGGAGACCTGTAAAATATGAACAACTTGAAAATGTTACTCTGGAAAAATACAGAAATTTTACAAAGTTATTTTTCCCTTACTCTGTCTAAAAATACATTTGAAGCCTGTGAAAGATAAAAAGGAAGGGTTTTGAAGGGTTTTATTAGAAACAATTTATCAGTTTGCAGCCATGGAAATTAAAAATTTAGCAAATGCTTATTAACATGTGAGGAAAATTGGTGGAACATCTGTTAACTGCAACTAAAATATTAATAAAATGCTCATAAACATCACAAAAGAGTAGAGCATTACCAGTGTCCCTTGAGTCACACATAAGTCTAGATAAAAATGTCCTCTGCAACAGGATTATTCAGGAACTGCTCAGATTCCAACTCCATAAGCATTTTACCAAACACTATTACTATTCCAAGGA
Organism: Phylloscopus trochilus trochilus; assembly: GCA_016584745.2. Lineage (NCBI taxonomy): Eukaryota > Metazoa > Chordata > Aves > Passeriformes > Phylloscopidae > Phylloscopus > Phylloscopus trochilus. The sequence continues at coordinate 54,971,935 of WQNJ02000007.1, read as the reverse complement.
ACAGATCATCTTTGAGAACACACACACTCAGACCCTTCCATAAAACATTTATACATACCAGCTTTTGTTTTTGTTCCGGAGAGTTTAGATCACTGTTCTTAGTGTTTGTTTACTTTCTCTACTACTTTCTCCTAGACCAGAACTCATTTTTTGAGAAAGCTTTCTTCTGTTTAATTTGACCATCCAATTTAATTTGATACAACTTTTCATTTGAGATGTTTGTCATTCAAGTTATGTGCAAACAGATAAAAATTAAGTTAAAAATCCCCTTTAAACTTGTAAGCTCAGACATCGTATGAGAAAGTTTATATTTTTATACATATACACTGGATTTCGAGTAATACTACGTAATGTCATATTCTCCATTTCTTTCATGATCATGAATATCTGTCTGGAAGGCAAGACTTCCAGATTTTATACCAAGGAACTAACCAGTTACATTTGCTCAAAACTATCAAGAAAAATTAGTAGAGAAACAACTACCAAGGAATGTGGGAAATCCACACTGAGATCCCTGCAGTGAGGTAAAAGCTGACACTGTCCTTCACCCCAGATGAATATACCAGGTACTCTAATCACTGTGCCTCTTCTTGTCAAAATTATTATTAATTACTCTTGAAATAGGGCACAGCTGCAATAGGGAGACAGAAAAAAAAATCATCCTACAGCAGTCCAGCAGTTCAACATCCCCAGGGAGGTTTGTGCCCTCTGAGTTTTCAGGTGGGTCTGCCATTTCCTCCCTGGCCTTAATGCACAGCCTACCACATCCTTCTGAGGAACATGGTATGAAAAAATTCCCCATGAGAATTTTTGGTTTGATATCATCTAATGAGGTCTGTCAGGTCTCTCTTCCCATTACCCAAATACTCAGCATTTGGAGAGACACACATCTGAGATACAGAAACATCCTATTGCACCTGCCCAAGCTGCCATTCACTTTTTCTTACAAGACATTATCAATTTCTAGGCTCTGAGCCTTGTCTCTACTACTGTTTGTCAGCACAGTGGAGGATGAAGATGGTCACTCTTGCCTCCCTTCTATCATGACAAGGAGGAGAAGGTTGTATCTGACAATATGGTGAAGCAGAAAGCCCTTTTCCTGAGCAATACACAGGTTTTTGGGGAGAGGAGGAGCATGTCAGGCACTATTACTTGGTTCCTGGCATTTATACCATGATATCCAACAGATAACCCTTCCAAAAATCATTTGCTGTGGTTCTCTGACCATCAGCATTTCAGAAATATTACTCAAAGACCACATTTTCAAACTTCCCCCTCAATCTTCCCATGTGAAACTAAGGGATCTGTTAAACAGCCAGGACATATAGATTTCCTTAGTCTCACAACTTGCATTTGTGATATGTACTTATGCAAAGCACTGATAAAATACCACTAAGGAACAATGACATATATTTAAGCATAAATAAATACTAGTCACAGGGTACCAGAAACAACCTCACAGAGTCTCAACCTTACATGGCCAGACTGGTGAGTATCACCAGAAACAACACTGAGTGGCAGTTCTAAGAAATTATCTGCCCCAGACTGGGTATCTTCAGTGCCATGGCATGATATGCAAAGACAGACTGGCTATATCAGATCCTAAAGAGATGGTCTGTTCTTGAAAAGGCTGTCTCTACCTAACCTAGTCATTGGGCTCTAAAGCACACCAAGTCCTGGTGAGAAAATAGGCCTTAAGGCCTAAAATATGTAGAAGCAAAATCCCAAAAGTCTGCTGAGTGAGTAAGTGGATCCCTCTGCTGCTGAGGCTTTCCCCAGATTCATCTAAATTATGCTACCAGTTTCCAGGTTTAGGGAAAAATATTGACCATGAACTAAACATTTCCATCAGGAGTAATTTCATAGCATTATTGTAGATGCATTTCTATTTTAAGAGGTTCTTTACTGAGTGCATAAGCTATAGCTGTATGGATTTGGGCAAGCAAATACTGCTGTGAAATGAAACTCCCATTTTACTCTCTGTCTTCCTTTTATTCCTCCCCCACAAAGAGTAAAGCTGAGCTGTTTGAGGAATGCTGCTGTCCATCAGACATTACAGCTAGAAGCATGCTTTCTCTTTTTGATAAAACTGTTGTGAGGAGGTTATTGTAAACGTTCTGAGTTTAGTGGAAAATTGTAAGGATAGTGGGTCATAGGAAATAGTTTACTAAAAGAAACCAAACTGCAACCTGGTTTTATTTGCCCCTTTCCTCCTTTGCCAATATTTCTTTCTCCCTTCTTTTTTGTTTTTCTCCTCCACCTCACTCCTTCCAGTTATCAAATCCTTTCAAAACTATCACTGATGTATTTACTGAATAGAAACTTCTTGTTGCAGTGGAACAGAATAATGAATGACCAAGGAATTGCTTGTTTGAACAATACAGAGAAGACCCTCTATCTCTTATGCACATGGGAGATTCCCATTAGTATTAATGGTATATTGTGAGTGCATTGAAAAGTGACAAGATGTCTATAGTCGCTCAACTACTAATTCTTCCCAGCACAAAAATGGGAATAGTACAGAAACCTCTTTAACCCTGTGTCCTGAGCAAGCAGATTTCTAAAACACTCAACCCTTGATAAGTGCATGTGGCAGGTTGGAAAGATCTGATCCCATCTTCTTGGCATTTTAAGATCTACTCTTTGTCATCATTTAAAATGGTAAAGGAAAATAAATAAATAATAATTTAAAAAAAGTTAAGAAGACTCTCACATGTTGTTATTCTCTGCAGGGAAAATGGCCATTGATTTTCTGAACTGTCTTTTCAGATGCCATTTCCTCAAAAGCATCTTTATCAAGGAATTCAAGGAATTATCAAGGAAGGTTCTCTATTCACTCTAGAAACTGGAACTTAAGCACTGCTTTATTAATTATTTAAAGATACAGCATCTATCTACGACACTAGACAAACTGCTTTATTTGTTCCTGGAATGGATTGCTTAGAAACACTGGTTTCTCTGCTAGTTTTTTACATCTTTTTGCAACTCAAAGGTTTTTCCACTCCTGCTTTGCTAAAATCATCAGGTATTAGCAGAAGTGAATAGAACATTGAATCATTTCACTCTAAGCAACAGAAGCTCATGTGAAAATAACAGGACAGGCAGTCTAAGATGCAGAATCCAGATCCACTAAAGGTATGCTGCTCCACAGAGTCGGCTGCCAAAATAATAGAGCAGTAAAGCATAGAAAATGCTGGGAGATCCTGGGTTTTGAGGAACTCAGCCTGCTAAAAACCTACATACTGGGAACTTGCCTGGCTTATCCCTATCAACAGTAAAGCTATTCTCTGCATTTATCTTCAAGCCAGCCTGTGCTGAAGATGAGAAAGCCTATTTGCCTTAAGGAAGGCACAGTTCCCTAATTACTCACTCAAACAGAACACAGGTGAACACCTGATCAACTAAAAGGATATTAGCAGTGCCAAGAAGACAAGGATGGTAAAAATTCCATAGAGAGGAAACTGATTTTGTTATTTTGGAGCACTCCAGTTAAAATTATTTTGATCCAGTAAATTCTGTGTCCTGGTTGTTAAACTGTGTCCTGCACTGTTAAACTTGTATTTATAATCATGGGGTGCCTTAAAGTGTAAACAATCACATTGACATAATGTGATTTATTAGTATAAAAGAAATAAAAATATTCATTTACAAAATTACTGAAAAGAAATACAGTTGTAAGAGTTCATGAAGTCACAGGAAGAGAAAACGTAGTAAATTTGTCCAAGCAAATTCTCACTTTGCTGAAGGTAGGTGATGACTTGCAATGCCATGCACATATTCACTACAAAGCATTTCCAAAACCAAACCACTGTGTTTCATCTAAATGTTTTTTTTTTCCTGTCTACAAGCATAAGATGGTATTTGTGCGTCATTATTGGATCTTGACAGAAAAAAGTCAGGATCAATTAAAACACATGGGATCATGAAGATCTTGGGGTGAATGTTCTCAACCACAGTTCTAAAGAAAAAACAGTAATCCGAAAGGTGACTAATCCAGGCAGACTCGCATATCCAGAGAGGAAAGAATGGTATATAAAGAAATGGAACCACGAGTCCCAGATTACTTCATTCTTTTAACATTTGCAATTGTTGTAACTCCATTTAACTTGGTGAACACGCACTTGTCTGTGAGAAAAGACAGTAAGCTGTCATCTGACTCAAGATTTGAATCAGGTCCACATAATTTTTAGGTTGCTGGTCTTCTTTTATAATCAACAACCTTTCTGCTTCAGGAGTTGCTCCAAGAGGTTTACCAAAGTAAAAACTCAATAATGGAGTTAATTTCTGTTCCTACATGCACAATTCTGTGAAAGTTCTGTGATTTTTACCATATCTGCAATTCTGTTGATAGTTTGAAGCATAAGCATACCACCCCTGGCATTAAGCAGCAGGAGAAAAGTCAAGAAGCACTCTGTCAAAGAAGCAACCCCAAAAAATATAATTCATGCAACTTTGAAATAATCTCAGGCCAATCTACTATATGCTTGGGATATTAATGTATAGAATATGCCTCTGAGTGCTTCTCAGATTTGCAATCAAACTGTGGTTCTGAAGTGCACTGTCATTATAACCTAATCATAATGTCATATATGAAGAGTTTTCTTAGAGCAGCTTGGAAGTAATTTCCACCTTAAATCTTCAAGCTCCTTTGGAAGCATTTCAAACAAGGAACTGTGAGGAACCACCTAACTTGAGTAACAGAGTAGTCCTCTGAGACAAGAGCACTACAATGCAGCCAGACAACTTAAAGTCATGAAGATTCCTAATGTTAAAGACTGAGGAGATGCTGCAGCTTTATTGGAAATGCTGTAGAGTAGGTGGGCAGCTGGATTGATCAGTTATTACTATTTACACTTCAGAGCACAAGAATAGTGGGGCAAGTATATGTACACTGTTTACATAATATGGTTCTGATGGTTAGACTCTTCACTGGAAATTTCATGACCAAATGACTAAATGGAAGTATCTTTTTATATTTTTCTCTCAGACACATACAGAAAGGAAGATGTTGTAAATATAATATCAAAGAATTTGTTTTCATAGAAGATGAGAAGTTACTTGGAAACATACTAACCATTGCTTGAAGCAGAAAGTTGGAGACCAGAGAAGAATGACCAAACCTCATAGACACATTTATAGTGTATGGCAACATCAGATGAAGTGTTGTAAGAAAACTCAAACATTGAAACTTTAGATAAAGTGTAAGATGGAATCTTATCATATCAAGACACATGTTCTGAATTATTGATTAATGCGTCTAGTCCAAAGAATAAATGGTGTTAAGAAGGCAATTGGCCACATTCAAATTCCCTGACTGATGTTTCATCAAGACCACTGTGAGGTAAGTTATCTTCCTCTTCCTCACAAAGAGGACATTTTACTGAGTTTGCCTTCCATACTTCTATAACGGCCACATAAAATTCATCATCACTGCAGAAGGCACAACTACCCTTGTTTATGTTACGACTTCAGCTGGATTCTATTTACCCAACATAATCATAGTACCTGGATAAAGTTCAGTAAAATTTATTAGTATCTCCTTTCTTTGGGATAAATGTATAGAACATGCACGCTGTATGACTGCTATGGCTTTTTGAGATACAAAATGCCAGCTTTGAAGTCAAGAGAAAGGTGGCACCTTTAGAACTCATGAAAAGAAATCACACCAGATCTAGACCAAACAGGGAAGAGAATGGGAGTTCTTAGAGGAACTCTCTCCCACCTTGCAGAAATTCACTTGCAATCTGTAATCCCATTCCAGAACACCAGCTGGTGTCACTGAATGACATTATCAATTCTGCAAGCAAGGATGAGGAGCTTGGCTCTGAACAGCTCCCACCTTGCAAATGCTGCTGCAGATTGTAGCACATACCACACATGTAGCATGCAAGTCATTGAGCAAGGATGCTCCATCTAACAAGCTGTGGCTGGGTGATTGCTGCCAAAAAGACTCTGAATCATCAGCAGACTAGCACTGCTGGCACCTACAGTCATTCCAAAGCTTAACAGATGAAACTCCTGTGGAGGCAATGAATGTACATGTGCTGGGAAAGGTCTCCTGCATGGACTGTGAAAGTTACAAAATACTGCTCACCAAAAAGTTGAGGTTAACTTTTTACCACAGAGTGCAAGGTCATTTCAATCTATGTTTCAAGAGACAAATAAAAGAGATTTATTATGTAATTTAAAATAATCTGGATAGGCTGGGATTTACCGCCCTTTAGACTTTCTTTACAGACAGAATAAGACATTAACCCTCCAGATGGTGATTCATCCCATCTCTGTTGAGAGGGAATGAATAAACCTCTGTCTTTAGCTTTCTCTGCTGATTACAAGAAGGGTTGAGATGATTAACTTTTACTTACCATTCTTTTGAACACAGGTTAATCCACTCATTCTGTGTTCCAGATGCCACACTGTTCATACAAAATCTTTTCGTTATGGAAAAATACTCCTAATGTTATCTACTTAGTGCTGTACAGAACCCTTTAGGACAATAAATGTACACCTTAAGCAGCAAATAATGAGACTATAAAAACAGGGAACCAAACACTGTCTCTGCTCATCTATTGATCTACAAAGTTTACTCTGGCCAACAGAAGTCAGGTTACAAAAATCCTTTGAAGGCATCATGGTGACTTCATATCAGGTGGCACAAATAGTTAAAATTTCTTGCCTGGGATCACTGACTGCAGAAGTACATAAATTCAATAGTGTTTCAGCCTCACAGAGAATTTGGGAACCTTGAATTTCTCTTCTCTACCCCTTTCAAATTAAGAGTTCAAATAGGAGTTCAGTTGGAATATCTCCTGTAGAAGGCTGTCAAGCATGATCCCAGCAAGTCACCCACATTACTCACTGCAATTAGAAGGAAATGTGTGGCTTTGAAAAAAGCAAACTTCTTTACCTAAGCAGCAACCATTGGAAAGTCCTTTTCCAATTTTTGTCTATTCTTCTGCTCTTAATAGTTCCTATCTCAATATTTTCCATATTTATTCAATCAAGTGTTATTTTATCCAGATTTATGGTAGGTAAACTAGTTATACTGAGAAGAGCATGACTGTTTTCTCATGGTTTAAAGTATTGCTGATTTTTATCATACACTCTATATTAAAAAATCATCTCTCTATTGTGAACATACTCAAGTACTTGCTTCTAGTTATTTCCATTTTTCTTCTAGAGTTTAGGATGCATCTCCTCAAAATGGATGACATTTATTTTCTCTTCTTTTTTCTAACTTAGTTTTCCACTTCAGCTGCATCTACTGCAATGGAAATTTGAAACAGCACAGTGAGAAAATGAAACACAATATATTGAGCTTCCTGCTACTTCACCTTTAGGTTCCCTCTCTAATTTCTTTACAAAAGGCAGGTCTTCTGCTCCATTATTTAGTGGTTTGTACAGAATAGATTCATCATCTCTGAGACTGGTTCCGTAAAATAGGCATTCCTTTTTTTAAAAAAATTAAGTCCTCCATTAAAATTCTTATATATATTTTTATTCTGTGAGATCTACTTAGGAAAAAAAAAGCCTTGCCACCACTTGAAAAGCTAAAGTAACATTGCAAAAGCTGCATCTTCCAATATTCACATGGCCTTTAAGAGAGTGGAATTAGGCCACGTATAGAGACAGCTCTTGTTAAGCAATACTATGAGAGTTTGTATATTTACAAGGGAAGGAGAATACAGGCAGTTGCTTCTCTTTGCCTCTGCCCTTGTCTCCTTGGATTCCTCTCCTTGAACAATTTTGAACTTGTAATGAGATATGGTGCCTCACATATGTGGAATGTGGCTGCAAGAACATGGGAAGAACATTTGAGAAGGAAAATTCTCTTTAGTATTTGGGGCTTTTGTTTGGGGGGCTTTTTCAGGGCTTGTGGGATTTTTTGGTTTTGTTTTTTTGGTTTGTTTTGGTGGAAGTTTTTTATGTTTTTTCTTGGGTTGGGATTTTTTCTTAAATTTCCCTGGTTATTGAGGATAGATATTACAGTCCCTCTGATGTTTCTGTTCATGTGCAGTTCAAAATTAAAAGTTCCCATCTAACAAGTCTAAAATGTTCTCACTGGAAAACTCCAGTTGTGCTGGAAAATGTTTTTTCCCCAAGGATATTGGAAACTGACAGGTTATCTGTAAGCTTGATTGTTTCTATTTTCTTATCTATAGACAGGCTCCTGGAAAGTCTGTGCACCATACTCCATCCTTTTTCATTGTAGTTTCCAGGAGAAGGTGGAAAAAGGCACACAAAGCCATGAGAGTCAGCATTCAGTCTCCTGGAATTTGCCTTGGTTTTTATTTTCTGTTGAAGAATGAAAAAACAGTAAGTTGTAAACAGAAATTGTTTGAAAACTTTCTTCACTTTAAATACGCGTGTGCTTTTCATGCAAATTTGGGATGCATTTTGTGATGCAATTTTCCCCTGGAAGCAATTTTCACTTTGTGAACACCTCAGATATTCAAAGGAGAAAGCAAAACTAATGCCCTTCTCCCTGTTAGCCAGCCAAAGCTTTACGTGCCTCCATACACAACTTTTTCAATTAGCTATATTTAGCTAAATGGGGAAAAATTCACCTTGACATAATGCCATTACTACCCCCGAGGTTCTGCAGTATTGCATTTGGTCCCTAGGAATTCATTATTCTTTTGGATAGATGGCTGCAGTTTATGAATGACACTTTTAATGTGTCCTGGAAAATATGATCTGTGTAGTTTGGTAGGCTATCTCTCTTTAAACCCAAAAACTAGACAGGTCCCTCCATGCAGTGAGTGTTTATAGAACCAGAAATTACATCAAGTTATGTTATTCACTATATTCAGCCTAAACTCTGCAAATGGGCTTGATGATAAAGTTTGTAGTTACTTGAGAGGCAAAGCAATGCTAGCGATATTGCCTGATGATTTTAGAATAGTTGCTCAAAACTGCACAAATCCATGAGGATGTAAAAAAAGAAATAAATCCCATTTTCTTACTTTTCCATTTGTTTTTTTCACTCCATACTGTTTCATGCAAAATTTAAAGTCGATTGAGACATGCTACTGATGTTGTTAGCTCAAAAGGACAGTAATCTATCTGGAGTCATCTAGTTCCCATGAGGTAAAAATAAATGAGGTTTTGATTGGATTGTTTCCTCTAAATCAGAGAAATCAGTTTTTATTTTGAAATATCTCAAATTCCTGTTCTTGAATTGAGGCTCCACCCCTCATTCATGGTGGAGTTTCTCCTTCAGTTATAAATCAACCTTATTTTTTTAATTTAGTCATGAGAAGAAATTTTTTGTTAGCATTTTTCTAACACTGATACTCATGCATATTCTAAGCAATTTTTTAACACAGAAAGCCCTAAGATAAATTTTGTACACGGTAAATTCTATCCCAAACCAAATGCTTCCCTCTTAGGGAAACAATTCCTAAAAACTGAATAGCTACTACAGCAGAATATATATATCTCTAAGAAAGAAAACTGAAAGCAGACTCTATATACTGTAGTCTATTACTATTTTCTGGGGAGGTAATTATGATGAGACAGATAGGTGTTTTCATCTTACTTTTTTTTTTCCTTGCCAAGAACAGCTTCTCTCTGTTATGCTACTTACCTGGTGGATAGAGCTAGAATAAAGTGTTAAATGAAAATTCTTTCTAGAGGAAAACAGTTCCTTAAAGATCTTCATTTCATTAAATCTTCTACTTCAGGGTTCTGATCACCATATATAGTTCTCCATGTTGGCACAGCTGCACCTTTTGTGGACACAGCAGCAACAGGCATAAGAGAGAGCTACAAAACCAAAGCATCTCTCCTGACCAGTGTGGGAGACAAGCAGCTCATAACACAAGCTGTTAACCATCTTCTTTGAAAGGGCCCTATTCACAAGGATTATTTTCTTAAATGTTTCTGACTAGCCCTATTAAAACTATTAATAAAATCAAAGGGCAACATGAAGGGGATGAACAGGTAAAATTGGTGTCCTTTATTACTGGGATCAAAGACCCAGTTTCACAGAGCTATTCTAACAGCTTGTTATCCCTTCTTTACTCACAACATCCTGTCCTTGGCAGAGAATATACACACATTTTAAAGGTATCACTTTTGAAAATGGTTATATCCCTTCAGAGACATTCTCTGGTACCTTTTCAGCTTCACACTAAATTAAAACACTCTGTTGTCATATGTGTACTGCTATGTATACATATATAGGAGTATTTATTACACTGGTGAAATATTAGTTCTTGTCTGTTCATCTTGCTTCCATATTAATACTACTTGCAATTTCACTAACACCTTTTAACTATCTCGTAGAACTTCAGCATCAGAACAAGAAAAACTCAAATTCGTTACTGTTTCAGGAAAATGTTTTCACTGTGCAGTTTTAAACCACTTCTAGTCCAATAATTCTACATACTTCAAAGGTGGTCTTGCCTTACCGTCCCATTGAAAAAAGGAAGAGTTGCTTTCTGAATCAATGACAAACCTTTACATGTCAACATACACGGCTTCCTTTCTGCACTCTGAGAAATCTCCCAAACAGCTAGGCCTCCTGAGGATCCATGTCCTCTTTACTTGCATTGTTTCAGGTGCCAAATTTGGCAACCAAAGAATGGTTTGTGTTGGAAGGGACTGTACATTTCAAGTGGCAGGTGCAACACTACTGGATATGATAAGGATTTGCCTGTATTCCCATATTGTCCTTACGATTCAGTACTAAAAAATTAAAAAGAAACAAAAAACCAAACAAACCAAACAAAAAACAAACAAACAAAAACAAAACAAAACAAAAAAAACAAACAACAACAACAACAACAAAAAAAAACCACAAAAAAAACCAACCAAAGAAATGCACAAAATCAATCAAAACCAAACCAAAATGCAACAGGGTCGATCATGTCAGTTATTTTGCTTTTTTGCTCAAAGAGGTATAATTCTCAGAGTTTTGATTCATTTCAGTGAATACAGCAGTACTATAGAAATTCCTCACTGGAACCAGCTTCCTGCCATTATCTAAGAAAGATAAGCCCTTAAAGACATTTTCCATAATCTTTATGTTTTTGTGTAGGCCTAGTTTCACTATATATTGTCTAAGAAGAGTAGTCATCACAGTGGTTGCAAAAAATGGCCAATTATTGCTAAATTTGGGCAAGGAAACAACTCTTACAATGGGACAGTAACATTTTGCAAAACTTTTCCTGTCATTAAATCTTACCAGTTCTGGACAAGGACATATATGTAGCAATATACAGACAAGAGACTCTTAGAAGTGGCCAGTGAAACAAAGGAGAATGCTCCAGCCGTAAGTATCCACAGTTTTTTCCTTTAATTGTAGACCCCAGAATGTTTTTTCAAAGGCAAGACATCATCATTGCCATTTTACAGGTGGGCAAACTAAGGCAGAGCTCTGTTAGGTGACTTGTCAAGAATCAATAAGCAGCTGAGTAAGACATAGGTTTCTCTGCCTGATTCTTCTACTGCCATGGAGGGAGATTATAGGAGAGCTACAAGTCCTCTTCAACAGTAGCTGTGGGAGAAGTATGCCTGACATATGATTCAACCCTGATTCTAATTCTGTACCTTAATGTTCTTTCGCGGAATATTTCTTCTTGCTCCTGGAAAAAACAGGACACTTGATCTCATCCAGCTTCTCCTGGGCTGCAGTCTTAGACATACGTTCTTTAAAGTTTAAATTTGACAATGTTTGACTACTTCATATTTTAGTAACCACAAATCTCAGAATCTTGAGACCCATCTATACTGATTTCTGGGAAAATGCTAGTAGCATTTAAAGCCTGAGGGGAAAGAATCAAAATTAATTCCTCATTGCACTGAAAACAAATATAAAAGAGACTTAAAAAATCAATTCCAACAAAGTGACATTTCTCCCTTATGTTTACTTATAATCTGTATAAAAGATTTTTTTTTTAATCATCTCAAAATAATAATAAAAAAGCTAGTTCTGAAGGCATTGGTTTACTCTGAAGAGTGCTGGTTTGGTCTGTGGTGAAGACAGGACCCTGGAAATACATCTCATTGTTTCATTATGTCACAGTTTTTGGGTGACAAAAAGGAGTCACTCAGTTTGCAGCAAGCCTTACTGATATGTGAGAACAAACCATGAACTCAGATGTCTGAGAGCAATGCAGGCCATTTCTGGCAGGTAATTTACAGGGATGGGAAACTCAGCTTGTGTTCAGGGATTAGAAATTATATTATACTTACATTAGCTATATAGTGCTTTCTAAATACTAGTAGCAAAGTGCTTTCTTTATCAGGAATCTCAGCTGATAATCTGCCCTCGTGGTACTTTCTGGTTGCAGATAGGAGCAAACACAGTGTTCTTAGTAATTTTTTTCACTCATTCTAAGTGGGTATCTTAGTTTTTACTCAGTACCCACTGCAATTTAACCTGCAATGAGGACTTTTTGTCCTGGTCCTGCACTGCAGGGCAAGAGCAAAGGGCTGTAGCCTCTTTTATTTTGGCTCCAAAATTTTGAAAGCTATTCAGACAAAAGACAGTGCCTCTTCAGTCCCTATCCTTCTGCCTTTTCAAGTCCCCCTCCAGCGTTGCTTCTGAGCGGCTGCAGGTACGCCTCCCACCCTAATGGTGGCAGAAAAACCCTACACATTGACTGCGGATAAAGCAGACTGCAGCGGGGGAAAGAAACGGGACACATCCTGCCATAGTGTAGAGAAAGGAAAAAAAATGAGAGAACCATCGAGAAAGTGAGAGATGCTCAACAGATCATTGTGAGGGAAAAAGACTGCAACTGTTTAATTTAGAGATGAACTCGGAAGTTACATAAAAGGCTGAGCCAAATCTATAAATGATAAAATCAAGAGGCCTTATTGCTCACATATCCCAGACTGGGGGTAGAAAATGCTGGAAGAAATGCTATAAAATACTTTCCTAACCCTTGGAATTCCCTGTCAGAAGACTTGGTATTTTTAGTGTAAAATAACAGCAAAACAGATTTGGTACCTTTGTGGATGTCTCCTAAACAATTACAGTAGATGTGGAATGAAATGAGTGAGTTCATGTAAGTGACTTAGAGGTAAAATGTGTTTGCTTAAGAGCCAAGCTAAAATTGGGGTAGTGTTTTTGAAAATTCACTTTCTTCTAGTAGACAATTATAAAATTCCCTTGGCACAATCAGCTTCTGAGTCAGCCAGAGCCAGTCATGCATCTCCTACACTTATCCTATGCTAACATTACACAATTTGACAAGTTAATCTAAACTGGAATCACATCAATCACCTGATCCTAACACAGAATATTGTTTTAAGAAGAAAACCAAGGAAAACAATGTTTCTTATTACAAGCAGAAGTCAGAAACTTAAGGCCTTACTATAATAAATCAAATGCATCATCCTATGTTTCATGGTGCTAAAAAAGTACCTTTTTTATAGCAAAAGACAGTACAGCATAAGCAGCTCAGGAATCTGCTTGTTTTAGGTCCACCTATGGTGAAATGCAGTCATAACTAATTAATGTTAGTAACATTTTCATTCCTCCTACTTTCTAAGTGCATACATCTGTCAGAACAGAATTGATCCCTTGCATCAGTGACAGGAGGAGCACCAAATTTTCTCATTATGATCAAAATATGCTGAGTGCTTATAACGTACTACATCTGATACCAAGCCTTAGCTCCTCAAAACTTACTGATATAATTTATTTTCAGAAAGGCTGAAAATGGGGTAACAGACATTCAACACAAAACTGGAGCTCCTTCACATCAGTGATATGATACTGCTCATGTAATTCTGGGAAGACTCACAGAATTCATGAGTAAGGTTAAATGGAAAAAAAAATTGAATTGGGGGGAATGTAAAGGCATTGTGAAAAAGAAATAATTGTCCTCTTGTCTGGGTACTATCCATGCTGCCATAAAGCCCTTGCAACAACTATATGACACAATGAAACACAGCATCACCTAAAAAGTTAGTTTGGAAGGGATTGCTGGAAGCTTCCCAACCTAACATGGGACACAGTGTTATACAGATTGAGTCATATATTTTATTCCTTACAGTTCCTTTTCTTCCAGATAATGCTCTCAAAACAATCATCTTTACCCCATTTTAAACTCCATCCTAATTTTGACTGTTTCTGCCTTCTTTTCCATATCCCACTCGCTAAAGGCAAACATGTCACAATTACAAATCACATTTCTGAAGTGGACAAAACGGTTACCAAAGACAGAAACACTGTCAAGACAATGGTCAAAAAGCACCAAAGGCCCTGGAAAACAATCTGGTTAAAACATACCTGCTACTGTAGGTTGTCTTAGGATCACTGGATAGGAAATAGGCATTTGTCTCCAATCATGGCCATGGGCAGTGAGAGCCCCCATGCATTACTGATCAGGAGCCTGCAAAGTTGACATCAAGCAATGCCTCACCCGTGTCTGAAAGGTGCAGACAGGGGTCAGCTCTGTGACTGCCAGTGGTGATTTAAAGCACATGTGTAATTGGAAACACAAATGGGAGCTTCTGTTGTTTGGCTTTAACAGGGAGCTTTTGAGAATGGCATCATGTGACTGCACAAAGAGCAAAAACACCAATCAACCCCGCAAAGAAAGTTACAGAATGGGACTGGGAAGTTTTCCTCCACCAGGCTGTAGAAATGCAAGAGCCTCCTGGCAGACCCAAAACATCCAGCACAAGCTCCTGTTCCTCAGAGAGGGACTGTCACCTTACATGTAAGAAGCCACAAAGAAAGAGATACAATTTGAACCTTAATCATGTTTATCCTCATCTGCCAGGAAGAAGATGTCAAATGCCTCAAGGTCTGAGTGTTTGGAAGAGACCTGAAGTCCTTACAATCTGATGCTGCTTTAGAAGTGCCACTGCAGCTCAGGTTCTTTGCTTTTTAATAAGGAGGCCGTTCTTCTCCTAGTCCCTGAAAAGGCGGAAAGCCTTCAAGCTTCTGATGGTTGTGAGAAGCATAATCTATTGTGCATGTTATGCAGAAACATTCATTTCATCAAGGGGTTCAAGCTTACTTGCTCGTGTCTAGAGTTCCTAGTTGCTCCTCTGCACAGCAGTTATAGGTTCCCCCTTCATAACATCCCTTATTTTCTATTCTTTTATTGTGTCACATTGGATTGGTTTGGTCATTAATTTTGTTCAATTAAGATCAATGGCAGTTTCAGCATTATTTCAAATTGCAGCAGTCACACACCTCCTCTGTAAGTTTAAATTTATTCAACCACCCTTTTAACTAGCGTTTTCCCATACCCCTATTCATTCTTGTTGAACCTCAATTAATTCTGCATTATTCTTTTTGTGATTAAGTACCTAGAACTGAACAAAGCTTTTAAAGTAAAGTAAATCTACTAATATAAATAATGGCACTTACAATTGTTTCTGTATTATTGTATTATTATTTATCCTCTTGCATATTTTTTTTCTTTTTTTTTTTCTCTGGTGTGTGTGTATGTATTCTCTTACCAAAGCTGCAGATCAAGCAAAAGACTGTATGGATCTGCCGAAAATTCATTAGTTAAATTGTTTCAAGATCTTGTTTTTCTAACTTTACCCCATAGCCTAAGGAAGAATCTTTTTGACTCTGAATTCCTTAAAGCCCCCTAGACAGCAGCCATATGTAATGTTGCTGCAACATTCATGCAAAAGATGGACAATAGAATTGTACAAGCTAACCACAACATTTTGAAATACCATCCCTTGTTCCATATGACTGGAGCAGAGGCTGCCAAACAAGAACAGAGTGTAGGAGGAGGATCTTCAAAAGCTGTTAGCTCTAGACTGAAATCCATAATACCCACTGGGAAGCTCTTATAAGTGAAAGGTTCTCCATGTTTACTGCACATTTCCGAAGACTTGCTGAACTAACATGCTGCTGGAAAGACAGAACTTTGCTTTTTGAGCCCTTTCCTCTTTCAGGAAATGACTTCGTTAAGGTCAGGTAATTTTGAAAATTTAAGTCCAACTAGTGCTTTCTCAAGGGACGATACACAAGAATGCTGTTTTCTGAAAAGATAAGGAAGTCTTCTTCACCAAGAACTTGACAGATATTACTGTGCAGTGGCTGCACTTCAACATCAAAGGGCTTTCTCCCATCTCACAGCTTTCCATGAATGTGAATTCTTGTCTCATGTCACTGGAATACTTTGGAGAGGAACACCAGACAGAGTATTCAATTTATTTGGCTTCTCCAGGCATGGATATTCTTCAAGTATAACTTCCAACATTGTTCTGCTTTCTGTTGGTTCATTTTTGATCTGAATAAATCAAAGTGATGTGCACAGTTTTGTACCCCTGGCTAGCTTTAGAGAAGCCCAGTGCTTTGCTCAGCCCTGCTGGGGATTACTTTTGTATTCACACTTGATTTTCCTGGAAATTTGAATTTCTTTGTCTGATACAATTTCATGGCTGTGGCAAACCCACACAGTTCAGCATGAGGTTGGAAACTGTTGCTATCATAGTGCCAAGAGATAATTAGCTCAGCAATGTTAACACACATGCTTGGCATTCATTATCAGACAGGGTGGGAACAGAATGCAGCAAGATTTCCACCACAGTTGTCCTTTGACCCTGCTGTCTGCACTGTCCCAGCTTCCCACGCTTCCACTCTTTATCTGCAGCCATGGCATCAGTTTGTACCAGGTGCCATCCATGCTTCTTCCTCTTCCAGGGCATTTTCCTTCCCCTATCTCCCCAACATCTCTGCACTGCCCAGCTCCCCTTCTATCCGTGCTGACCAGCAGAACTCTGCAGGCTTGTTTCCTGCTTTCTAGGAAGAGCAAATGGAGCTCAGAAGGATGCACATGGAAATCTCCATCCTTAAAATGAAAGCTCACTGACAAGGCCAGCAGAGGTGATATTTAAATACATGTGTTTCAAAAGCTCTGTGCTGGAAAGCCACTGTTTTCCATGTTTGGTGCATTTGACCAAGGAAGACCGAAGGGAGCTACCTAAATTAGAAAACAGCTTTCCACACGGGGTGTCTAAATAGCTGCCGAATATTTCATTATTGACAATGTAAAACAATATCAAATGCTTTTTGCCTCAGAAGGGAATGAAATACACCTTCTTGGAAGCAATACCCATGGGGTTTATGGACTCCAGCCACAAATCTTTCCTTCCAAGCAGCTCCTTTTAGCCCTTGATTGTAATGTTAAAAATCCCAAGAGAGGCCTGACACAGTAATTGTTATTAATTATCATTCGTTCATCTCTTTATGACCTTTTTCTCTGAGAAAATGGCGGCCCATTGCATGATGAACACTTCAGATGACAGTGCAATTTCCTAGACAGCCTTGATGTTGTAACAGTTACCTGAAATAATAATTGATGTACAGTTCTGCCTATCTGGAGGACATCTTATACATGAGAAAGGAAGAAGATGTTTCCTTCAAAAGAAAAAAAACACACAAACAACAAAAAACCCAAACAAAAACAAACAAAAACTCAAACCAACCAACCAAACAAAACCCAACAAAAAAAAACCACAAAAACCCCCACAACAGAAGAAGAGCATCCTGACTATTAAAGAAAACCAAAACCAAAACCCCCTTGCCTGACATATGTCCTTGAGCTGAAGATATTTGATATTATTTCTATTGGGACTGTGGTAGGTTTGGTTAATCCTTTGTGAGTATTTCATTTTATGTGAATAGCTCTTATTATTACACAATATATTTTCTAATACATCCCAATTAAGCAATTTCCCAAGGGAGTAAAGAGAACTCTTTCTTACTTGGAAGTACAACAAGTAAGCCAGATTGAAAGTCATATTATGAATCTCGAAGCAACAATATTTTTTAAAAACAGCACACAACAAACCTTCCCTGGCTCGGGAGCAACAGCAAATATGTTAATATATAACAGCAAGTATGTTACTATGTACGGGAGGAAAAAGAAAAAGGAGAATAAACCTAATGCTTCTGCAAAAGTTGTCTGGATATAGATTCTAAACAACACACAGCTGTCCCAGAAATCCCAATGTTAATTTACTGGGGGCTAATCTGAAATACCATTAAAACCCTTTGAAAACCCAGGTCTAAATGTTTGTGTCTGAGATGTTGGAACAGTAAATTCATTTGGAAATCAATGGCAAGTCCTAATTTTTGGTGTGCACCTACAGATCTTACACACTTTATCTTAGATAAAGAAATTATGCTTGCAATTTAATTGTTCCACATCTTTGGTTACAGAAGCAATGACTGCCAGTAAACTCTGAGCCTAATTTTATCAATATTTTTGAACAAAATGTACAGAGCTGGAAGAGATTTATAAAACCTCAAAGAAACCAACCCATTTATATGCATGTGTTTGACTATCTTAACCCTATAGAACTAATATTTACTTCTGATGGAAAGAAGAGAGAGAATTTCAAAAGGAAATGGGAAGAATTAAAATGCAGAAATGGAAATTACTCTGGCTTGTGTGATGAAAAACATTCTCACTGCATGTCAAGGAGGTCAGCCTAGTTAGCATCAGTATGTGAAAGACTTGGAACAGCTGCAAATCTTGTACCACTACCTGTAGGGCTGAGGCAAAACAGAAAAGAAAAAATCCTCTAGTAGTAAATCCACTGCCATTTTATTTGCAGTGCACCTTCTTTGAATTCCAAGCAGATACAAACAAACTGCATGTTAGTTCTCTCTGTAGGAATATTTGTTTTGGAGTGGGATCAGCAGTATTCCCTAATCCCCATTTTTATTAGTAGTCCACAGAAAAATTTCAAAGTGACAGTTTTAAAGTACTGAACCCCACTACATCAGCAGAAAGCACATCAACACACCAAGCAGCAATTCTTCCCATAAAGTCACACTGCTTTATGTAGGAGACATTTCCTATTCAGGCAGCCCTTTAGAGAACTGGACAGCATTTGGGATAATTCCCAAATATCAAAGAATACAAAGTAGGCAGAAGTTAAAGAAGACAGTCAGCCAAAATATTTCTTTTTCTTTAACTCTGAGAAAGAATCCTTTGAAAAGTGCCAGGGCAGAATCTGTCCATCCTGATTATTTTGAATAATTCTTTGTTCCACCGAGCCTACCCATTGAAATGAAACTGGAAATACTAACAATCTCCATTATCTCTGTTGGGCTGAGGGGAATAAATATGAGAAGAAAGAATGAAAATGATGTTATAAACTTAAAAAAACCCCAAAACAAACAAACAAGAAATGAATGGACTGAAGACAAATACGTTACAGAGCAAAATAAAATCAAAATCTTTCTTTTCATTTTTTCTTTTCTCTACTTCCTGTATTAACAGCAGAGGGCTGTTTTTCCACTCAGAAACACCTCTTTACAATAAGCATGTCCAGACCTGATTAAAAAACTGTTTTTCCTAACATCATTTGCCTTTAGTTGAATTGCTATGGTTTCCCACCCTTCCTATGAATCAGCACTCCTTTTCCATCATCCATCACTTTCCACACAGACTGCACTGTTCTGTCTACCCAGGGCATAAAAGAAATAATGCACTGGCTATACATCTGCTTTTTTCTGAGGTCCTTTACACCCACTAAGGAATGTACATCTGAAAAGGCAACAAGATGTACTTTTCTTAATATGGAGGAATTAGGATATATTGAATATCAAAATATTTTCTCAGAGCTATGCAAAATATCTAAATTATTAAATATTTACAAATTATAATAGAACTCACAGGTTCCAAACAAGTATTAGATATCCTTAGCTTGGGGCTCTATTTAATGCAGGCAAAACACAAAGGGAACAAACACCCTAGAATAACAAGAAATTGATGGATGGAATAGAAAAAGTTTAAAAAAAAATAAACAAAAAGAAAATAAAAACTTATGGAAGAATAATTGTAATATCAGTGAGTTTAAAACCCTGTTATTATTTTGCAGTACTCTGTCCTTACCAAAGTAGTACAGAGATAGAAACAAAGGTACGGAGTGGATTTGTATCATCTCTGCCCCACAAATTATAATTAAATGAGAGAAGACAGGAAAAACTGAAGCAGAAGCTTCAGAAACAAGGACAAAAGAGATTAAACGTTTTAATGGAAAGGAGAGGAAGTAGAAACAGCAGAACAGGTGATTTTTTCCTTGTAAAATTCATCACTAGTGCTGCCAGGGTGAAACTCTTTCACCCTTCACAGGCTCAGCCAACCATAACGAGGACACAGTCTCAGTCTGTGAAGAGACAGCAGCAGCAATGTTTAGTATAGCATGGTCTGATTCTCTAAAAGGCTGAAACAAAATCTAGAACAAACTTGGGTCTTGTTTTAGCTGAGTGCTGACTGCTGCTCCCTGAGAAGCTCAGACAGGAGCCCCAGATTGCATCCTGCAGACTTCAGTGGGCACAAAAATCAGGATGTTTTGAGAAACACAGCCAAGTGTAAAATGGGTTAGACCAAAATGAGAGTAATAGGGGAGCTGTACTACAGGGGAGGGTTTCAAAGAAAAGAACAACCAATGTGCCACCAGGCACCTGTACTGCTGAGGGCAGATAGAGAGATAAAAGCTGTAGATCAGCTTCTACAGAAGTAACAAATGGCAGTAGCTAGACTAAAAGAAAATAGAAAGCATAAAGAGATAAATAAACTCCCTGAAAAAATTAAGTCAGGCTTGGCATTCAGATATCATTGCTGAAGGCCACGTTGCTGACAAAGGCCACTGATAGGCATTTTTTTAAATTTATCTTTTTCAAGTTGAAATCACCATTAAAAAGCCAAAATACTGTATTTTATTTTCATGGGGACCTAATCAACATCAAGATGCACCAAAGGAATCTGTAGGAATGTATCTGTATCTGAAGGAATGGTGCAAGAAAGATGGACCCAGGCTCTTTTCAGTGGTACTCAATGACAGGACAGAGGCAGTAGACACAAACTGTAACAGGGAGGTTTTTACCCTCTGAACACAAGAAAACTCTTTTCACTATGATTTTGACAGCAATGGCACAGGTATCCCAGAGAAGCCCTCTGGAGTGTCCCTCTTTAGAGATATTCCTGTCTAGAAATAATCCTGAGTAATGTGCTTAGGCAGGGGGGCTGAACCAAGATGAGCTCCAGTGGTTCCTTTCAACCCCAACCATTCTGTGATTCTCTTTTACAATAATGAATCAGTTAATAACTTTCATTTTACAGAAAAAACAGTTGTGTTCTCAGAAAATACCCTCCTTTATCTTTAAGCAGGATGTTACTTGGCACAGGTTGCCTTTAGACTCCTTAGTACTGGAAACAGAGACAAAAGAACACATTCAAAATGGATGAAAGAACTGACACTAAACACCTACCCCCACAGGTCACAGGAATTTTTAGTTCATATATATTTTCACATGGCAACTGGGATCTCTTTTCTTTCAGTGCATGTTGCAAGGAAAATCATAAATGCTTTTGAAGGGTTAATAGTTAGCATATATGTTAGGGTATGCTACCAACAGGAGCAGCATGCATAATATGTGTCTATGAAAACATCAGTGGGAAATGTTACACACAATTATAAGCAACCTATTGACTTCTTAGAACTTAAAACAAGGTATTAAACATCTATGAGTAATTATTAACTTTAAATAAAGTATTTCTGTATGCTATCTTAATACTGCTCATGCCTACCTTCTCATACCCATAGCTGAAAGAAACTTTCATTTCTTTTGACATCCTCTACTTATTTCATGGATGAGATTCAAAAGTAATGTTTCTGAATGGACAGGTGAATTCCCAGAATGAAAGGTTTTTCACTTCTTTTCTTTTCCAGACCTGGTAACATTATACTTCCAGTACATCCCCAAACCAAACACAACATACTTGAAAAGTGAAACAGTGAGTTTCACTTTTTGTGAAAAAAAAAAAAAAAAAAAAAAAAAAAAAAAATTGTGAGATTTGTTGACAATTGTAATTGTCTGTTACAATTAAGGACAAAATGAAAATACTGTGTTAGGTATTACTCAAATGCCTTCTGCTTTTCCTTAAAAATATATGTTAATTTAGCATGACAGCATTGAAGACTGCTAGGATTTTCATGATGCTGCATTGTATCTGAAAAGAATAATAAGATGGAAAAGTGTTTAACCCTTCTCTTTGGTGAACATAGATCTTGCTATCAGCTTTGGAAGCAATAAGACTATGATTTGTTCAATGAGCTTGATTGGTAGTGACAGAATACAGGAATCTTTGGGGTTGGAATCATAGATATTGTGTGAAGTTTAAGGGGAAATTATTACTAAATTATTGCTAAAATAGCCAAGGTGACAAATGTTTAACTAGTCATCAGCTAACTGATACCCAGGTAAGCAGGCAAGAGGGGGGGTGTGGATAAATGTTATGCACAGAATTGAAATAGAATAAAGCTGATCGAGGCATTGTTTTGTATATTTTAATTTCATTCTTTCCTGATAAGCAAGATAGGTGGCACAATTCATTCAAAACCTAGAAGAATAAGAATGCTTCTTTTCTTTAGATGTTCATTGCAGAGAGAGGTACACAGGGAGAGATACAGATGCATAAATGTACTTACACATAGAAACTCACAGAGAAAATATGTGATGGTGTGATAGAAAATCTTGAATTCATATGCTACTCCCACGTGGCAGACACCAGCAAAGTGGCCATAACATTCTAAACACATGTACACAGATTCCTTATTCTAGATAAGTCTCTTTATGAATTCTGTGTATGCCATCTATTTACAGTTCATCTATTTTAAAGAATTTCAAGTAATTATAGCCATCATATGTCCCTCTGCCTAATCATCAAGTGCCTTTGATACTATCAGTTCAGATACTGCAGCCAGGCAAAAATATGTGTCCAACAAGTTTTAGACATCTCTGACTTTTTGTCATCTTGCTAATAGACAATGGTGTGAACATACCAAATGCAATAACTTTGATGCTGACAGGCTCAAAATCATATGCAGTGCACCAGTGTTTGGTGTGCACTTCCACCACCTGTCAAAAATCCCTGCCTTCAGGATTTTGGACTTTTGTTATGTTACTAGGCAAGGAGCAGATTTTGCCTGTCCTAGGCCTCAGTAAGCTTTGGAGGGAGAGAAAAGGAATTAGCAAGAAACTGCAGTTGAATTTGCTGGGAGGGAAATAGTCTGGATAGATTTTAATTAGACATGTTAAATGTAATTATGTCATTCTTTGTCCAGCGTTGCAGCTCATTGCTGCGGCCATTAAAAGAGAGGGATACAACCTATTCCTATATTTCTGCATTTCCCAGTTGTCCCTCTCCATAATCAAATCAAGAAAGTACGGATTAAAGTCTCTCTGGTTTCTATGTCAGTTGCCACAGCATTCTCTGGCAGTCCTGTGGAGGAGTGGCTGTGAAATCTTTGTTCAACCCTGCATGTCAAAGTGCCTCTTTTGGAGGGCAGATGCCCACCCCTCCTTTGGCTGTTCCTGCAGCACTGTGAGTGCCCAGAACAGGGAGAGTCCTCAGGGGATTTCAGCACAGCACACAAGGAAACCTCTATTAAGTTCACTCCAAGGCAGATTTGTCAGACACTTTAAACTTGGACAAAGAATTTGCCTGAAACACGTCTCTCTGAGAGCAGCCAGCCATGCTGCAAGTTCTCTTCAGAGGCAAAAAGTGCAGTGTTTCTGGGAACAGCTAAGACTTTCCAGAAAAAAAGAGAAAAAAAGAAAAAAGGAAAAAAACCCTATAGAATTAATTCCTCCCTAATTTACTTAATGATTTTAACTGTGACTTAAATATAAGGCAAATGTAATAAAAACATCAGGTTGAGACAAACTGCTGTTGAAAGTGTTGGCTGGAGGCATTAAAATGTGGCAAAGTTGCACACAGCTGAGCATTGGCAGCTGTACTTGCTGCGTCTGTTTATGGCACCACTGCCATTCAGTACATTAGAGGCATTTTAAAGAACTGCTTGCTCAGTGCCCACCACAATCTCAATTTTTGGAGGTCTCACAGAGCAGCACTGCTTCTGTAAGTGCTGTGCAATGGCCATGTAGGTACCTGAAGCCTTTCAGTCCTGAAATCTCTAAACAACCGTTCCCATTGAACAAATATGTTATTGAAAGTGGAAGGCTGTTTAAAATTTTCCAGAAAGGGACAATACTCCTTATATCAGCTGTGCAGCCACCTTGAAGTTGTGTGGATTCCCACTGAAGTAGAGATCTGACCCCTGAAAATGCATTTTAACAGCAAAAATTCCTGCAAGTGACAGGAAAGTTAAAAGTGTGTTGAAACAATTTAAGGAAGGGATCAACCAAACATCAGAGATTCAGTGTAATTATTTCAACTTAGGCATTATAAATCCGGGAAATTAATAAGTAGGTTTAAATTTAAAATAAATAAGCTGACTTGTGGAAATGCCCTCACCAACACAGAAAAACTGACTGCTTTTACTGAAACTATGCCATAGAGATGTGGTGATGATTAATGTATAATGGATACTGTGACTTCTGAGATCTGAATAATTACTGTAAATGATATATTAGATTAAAATAAAATTATCATTTTGCCTCATTTTGACACTAGAGCTTTCAATAGAGTTGAATACAAAGAGCATTTAAGGAAGATGCATAGTATTTTTTTTTTTCTGGCTAAAAAGGTACCGATGCTTAATGCTACATCTAGTATGCTACATCCAATTTTAAATTAGTTTCACTGGATAAACATGTTCATATATTTGTTGAGAATTTCATGTAAAATTCATTCTTTGCCCAGTCCTTCCTGTAATTCCAAAGAAGCAAGATATAGTCTTCCTGATTAGTGAAGAGACCAAATTACTGTTAACCATACAAACTCATCTCACCTTAAAGAATAGTCAAAACTTTTGTAAAATTTGAAAAAGGGAACAAACCATCACATGAAAAAAGCTTTCACTTTCCCTTGTCTGTATCAGACCTTATCAAAGTTTCCACGACACATAAGCAAACCAAAAAACTAGGAACTGCAATGGGAAGGGAAATTCAATGTTAACAAAGTAACATAAGCAGTAGGAATAATTTTTATTTTTACTAGGCTTTAAATCTGCTATTTAATCCTAAAAAAATAAGGAGCTAGACTGTTACCCCAAATCAAGATAAGCACAGCTACAAAAATTTAAAGATAATTAAGAAAATGTACACTAAAGATGCTACTTCAGAGGTGGTTCTTCACAAAGAACTATATGCCAAAGATAGAAATTGCCTCTGGGAATTAACTAAGTGTAAAGAAATGTCTCTTTAAGGAGAGTCAAACATTCATGTTATTAATTTTAGAAAATAAAAATGCAGAATCTGCTATGAAAAAGGTACCCACAATGTCCTAATGTGCTGTAAAGGGAAGAAAATCTTCACAAACAAGACTTTAAATATGGAAAATTCAAAGCTGATCATGAGAAAAGCTTTCCCATCCTACACATTCCCTTATGAAACTCCTTGCTACAAAGTGTTGTTAGAATCAGTAATTCAGAAGCATTCAAAGTAAGACACAGATAAGGAAAATACTCAGGATTTTATACCATATCAACAACAAAGTGTTTTAGAAGGGATACAGGTCTATCTGATCATTAGCCTTATCTTCCTGTGAAATATAAAAGAAGAGCTGCTGTTGAGGGAAAATGCAGACCTGAATGGACCAATCATCAGATTCAACTCTACAAGACAGTGCCCACCCTGCCACTGCTTCCCTGTCACCAGTGCCTTTCTTAAAAAACATTTTTTTAAAGCACAGTGACCTTCTGTCATTCACGTATTCACATATACCTTACATATGAGACTAATTTCTCATATTGATATGTTGGATTTTTGACATACAGGCAGCTGATCTATAATAATCTGTCATCTAAAACACAAGTGTAATGGGGTGTGCCATGGTTTTCCTAAAATGCGTCACAATCACAGATCTGTTTCTTAAAGCAAGAAGAGACCATTAGACAGTGTAGTGTTAGTTGATTTATTACACAGGTATATAGCATCAGTTGGAGCCTGTTTTGCAGTCCAGTTGCCTTTTTTGATTCAGACAACTGCTTCACAAATTCACAGAAGAGCTTAGTATATTTGGATACTGGCTTGTGTTAGTTACAAACACATTTGAACAGTTTCTTTTTCTTTTTCTTTTTCTTTTTCTTTTTCTTTTTCTTTTTCTTTTTCTTTTTCTTTTTCTTTTTCTTTTTCTTTTTCTTTTTCTTTTTCTTTGGTATGTGTATGGCCCAAGGCTATCCTGAAAGTATTAATCTTGCTTAACAAAATATATTTTAAATTGAAAAAGGGAAAGTATGGGTTAGATATAGGGAAGAAATTCTTTACTGTGAGAGTGGTGAGACACTGGAACAGGTTGCCCAGAGAAGCTGTGGATGCCTCATCCCTGGCAATGTTCAAGGGGATGGGGCATTAAGCAACCTGGTCTAGTGGGAGGTGTCACTGCCCACATCAGGAGGATTGGAACTCAATGATTTTTAACATCCCTTTTAACCAAAACCATTCTATGATTCTATGACATCTACATTTGGAGATTGCTTGTGATGAGAAATTTAATAGAGCCTTCAGTGTTATATGTGAAAGAAATTTAAATGATCATAAAAATAGACACTTGTCTCTAAAATTGGAAACTTAGGTTCTGTTTCCTGCTTTAAGTGATATAAGATTTCTTAACTTAAGCTCAGCGTTATACCAATCTGTACATCAAATCCTCAAGAAGTTGGCCTCCAATCATGGATTCCCTGGAATTTTTAGACTAACTCCAAGACAAATAAGCAGCCTCTCAGTGACAGGCTCCCATCAGTACCTTTGATGGCAATACATGCACAGAACTGTAAAAGTGGGGCCTCTGGGAGGAGCAAATTCAGAAAGCACAATTATGGTGTCTGGAAGAAGAGAGATTGCGGGTTGCCAGCCACAGCCTTGTTGCCACAGTACCTCCCTCTGAACGTGTGTTGGTGCACCCAGGGTGAGAATGAATCAGCACTGCGGCATGGACAACGTACCACTTCCCCTATTAGGAACACCTGTTGATAATTTAACAGCCTGAGGAACAGCTGAAAAATGAGTCTCAGTGTTGGCAGCCAGCACATCTATTTAGCAGTAAATCTTTCCTCTTCAGCAGTTATTCAAGGCTCTTGCTCCTACACTCTTGTTTACAATGGCTTAGCGCTGTTGGTATTTGTGTGGAAAGAGAACGCAAGAAAAGAAGAAAAGTAGGCTGTGTATTATCACCTAAGGCAAGAGAAGGCTGCCTGCCTCCATGGCGCATCAAAACTAGAATTAATCACACATATCTATAAAAAAACCAAAACTAAAACCAAAACAAACCAAACAACTTCTGGAAAAACTGTTTTCATTAAAATGACCAAAAAGATTCCCAACAGATATCTTACATGGAGGACAGAACTGAGACTGAACTGACTACTTTCCACCAGAAGAAAAAAGAGAAAGAGGATCTAATCTTCTAGTGCCTGAGGAGAGAGAAGTGGACATGCCTCTTTTACTGGGGTCTAGATGGAAAGCATTGAAAGGTTTCACCTAAATTCAAAGGTAGAATGAGAACCTGTATGAAATAAACTTCAGTTCCTTAATGCTGTGGGCATGTTTACCATTTTATCAGTTTTCTATCTCACCACTGACAGATGAGCAAGGGGCTGAAAGGCACCTGAACAACCCAACCTCATTGTAGCCCTGCACCAAGCTGTATCCAAGGGTAACAAAAATGCAGTCTATATGTGATATCTATTTTGAGGTTGCTGTTATGGCTCTAAACATGTTAAATTAAATCTAACCAGATTTAATCTGTGACAATTCTAGACAAATATCCAGCTGTAACATTTCACCAGAGCATATTTTTGTGATCTAAAGGACGGAAATTTATTGTACAGATAGCAGTGTCATGGAGGGAGAGAACACTGACACAAGTAGTCAGCAATAATGGGTATATATCATGGCAATATTTCCTTGTGGTTTCCTATATCAGGAGCGAATCATTGCTCCTCTTTTGGAAGCCATCCTATTTCAAAGGACATAGCCACAAACTTCATCATGGCAATTACAGTCAGCATTAAGAAGGTCTGAACAGTCTCTGACATATAGCTGAGTTTAGAAACAGAGCACTCAAATAATATCCTGCCTAAATGGCTTTTTGTTAATGCTAGAAAATGTTGCTTATGTATGCAGTGAAATTAAAAAATAAACAAAAAGATTCATAAAAGAATACTTGAAACACTTTTCAAAACTTTATAAAACTCACAGTTCCAGCTCTCACATATAAATCTCAATGATGTGAAGAAAAATGCTAAGATAATACTTCAGGGAAAGTTTTGGTCCAACTATTGTGGGACCTTCAGATATATTCCTCTTCTTTAATTTCTCTTCTTGATAGAAAGTTTTACGTCCTATATTCAGACTGTGGGGTTCTGGAGTGCAGACTGGTGAACTTCCTCATTCCCACACACCTTTGGACTCTCTCTTCAACTGTTTGTTCTAATGAAGAACAAGGACAAATTTCATAGAATCATAGAATGGTTTGTGTTGGAAGGGACTTTAAAGAGCATCTAGTTCCAACATGCCATGGGCAGGGACACCTTTCAGCAGAAGTCCAAGTTGCTCAGAGTCTCATCCAACTTGGCCTTGAACACTTCCAGGGACGGGACATCCACAATTTATCTGGACAATCTGCTTCTGTGCCTGGAAAAGAATTTCTTCCCAACATCTAGTCTAAACCTACTCTCTTTCAGTTTAAAGCCATTTCCCCTTGTCCTATCACTGCCCTCAGAGTCACTCTGCGTCTTTCTTGTAGGCTTCCTTCAAGGGCTGGAAGGCCATAATTAGATCACCCAGACACATCTCTTTTCCATCCTGAGCAGCCCCATTTCCTCTTAGTCTTCCCTCACAGGAGAGGTGTTCCATCCCTCTGGTCATCTTGGTGGTCTCCTCTGGACTCACTCCAACAGGTCTGTGTCCTTCCTGTGCTGCAACCTCAGAGCTGACGCAGCCCTGAAGGTAGAGTCTCACCAGAGCAGAGCAGGGCAGAGGGGCAAAATTCCCTCCCTTGCCCTGCTGGCCATGGTGCTTTGGATGTGTTTTTCTTTCTGGTCTGTGAGTGCCCATTGCCAGCTCATGTCCTGCTTCGCATCCACCAGCATCTCCAAGTCCTTCTGGGCAGGGCTGCTCTCCATCTGTTCATCCCCCAGCCTGTGTTGAAACCAGGGGTTGCCCTTACCCAGGTGCAGCATCTTGTGCTGGAAACCCCCAACATTGCCACAAAAACGTAGTTCTTATTGTCTGGACAGCTTTTCTTGTAAAACAAATTCAGCTTAGAATTAGGTCCAAGAAAGAAAAGAGTTTATCTTAAAGGTATGACAGCACACACATTGGCTAAAGACATTTACAAATGCACTTACAAGGCCATGGCGTTCAAATAATGTTTTATAAAGTTTTCTATTTCAGACCTCTGAATATTTATTCTGTGGAAGAAACAACACACAGCTCTCACTATAATGGAGAAATGGAGGGTTTAGGGGAAAAATAAAATTAGTCAAGACACTCAGCTATGCAAGAACTACAGAAAAGGCAGTGTAAGGAAGGAGCAGTTTCTTCTTCAGCATCTAGGTAGAGGCTGCCAGAGGTCTGCTTGGATGACAGGTAGAGGGCATTATGACCAGTGATAGGTTCAAAAACTTAAATCCGTAACTTAAGATCACTGGAGTTTAAAAAAAATTAAAAAAAAAAAGAGAGAGAGAGGGAGGGGTAGAGGAAGACAGTGAAAAATTTAAGTATTAAAACATAAAGACTCCCTGATTGACATCTAGAATTACATTTTGAAACCCGTGCCAGAGCAGTATGTCTACTCATCTGTAGCAAGGTCTGAACATTCAGCTTGGTAACAGTTAGGGGTTTTATTTGGAATGTGTTACTGTGTGACTAGTTGGGTTTTATTTAATAAGCCTTTTCTCAAACGGCTAATCTTAGAGGAGGAAGTGTGATTCTTTTAAATCTTTTAACTTATGTTTTGTCACATTATATTCTGATTGGATGTGTTTGATTGAATCATGCAGAAATTAATTAGGAACAGTTTAGTCATCTTCAATATGCTGAGGTAGTCCAGGAAGAGGATAAAACAGAAAAAGTTCAATCTTAACATACTTTTTAATATTTTTGAAAAAAAATATTCTAAAACTACATTGAAAACTGGTGTCCATCCACAAGTTCATCATTGCAGATAATGATAAATCTTATTCCTACTTATTCTCCCAATAGAAGCATATAATTTTTTTTAGGAATGTATGAAATGAACTGTGACCTATTTGAATAAAATGGAGATGGGCCAGTTTTGATAAGTGGGTTTTGTTCCCTTCTTTCATTTCCATGAAGACCTTGAGAAATTGGACTAAAATAATTGGCTGCCTCTTTTAGCTGGATTTCTATGCATGGAAAGGATAAATAGCACTTATGCCTGGTACTAGCACAAGGCCTGAAGCTACAAAATGAGCTCTCATATGTTTCCATTGGAGGCCAAAACCAATTTAAACATCAATGACCTCAATGGATTTTTGGATCAGACTACTTGGAAAGACAGCATAGAATTAGTTTGGACTATCTCTGTCCAAGTTAGAGTGAGCACATTTTTCACCACTCTTAAATAGCAGCAAAAGGAGAATTAGGAAGGACCTTTTTCAAAGATCCCACCAGTTTTAGAAAAATACCTCATATGTTTGAAGACACTCTTCATATAAATCCAGAATTTTATAAAACACTGACAAGTAAGTTTACTTCACAAAAATAAATACTACCCTTTAATAATAAGAGTTTAAAAATACTTTGGAAGACTCTTTAATGTAAATTGTGTTCCTTTAGGATAGGACTCATTGTCTAAGTTTTATTGTCTGAAAACTGGTGTTTTGCCTCAGCTAGATACTCTTTGGACACTTGTTCAAGGAATTTTGAAAATTACAGAGGTAATTCAGCCTGCTGAGGCATGATGAGTTACTTTGTCCGCAGATTGTAAAACAAACAGGAGAAAGGAATAGTTTGGATAAGAGGTCTTTTAGAAAAATCATATGAAGCAAAAAGAACCCAGTTCTCCATACAGATGGAAAGGCCTGCTTGAAGGTGCCAAACACTTACAATTGAACTCCTATTTTACAATTGTGTCATTATAGATGAAATGGAATAATTAAATAATAATACAGGAACTTATAAAAGTTCTTGGAAATAATTTTTCAGTCTGTTCTTGTTACAGGAATATCTGTTATCTCAAGCCATTTCAAGGCTTTTAGTAATGTACAATTTATGGATTGCCTCGGGTCATGAGGATACACACCTTAAAAATAAGTAGTGAGAGACAGAATTGAAGCTTACAAGCACAGGGGAAAGAGTTTCCCTCTGATCTCATTACATAATGGCCTGTCTCAATTTTGAGACTATTCTCATTTCTAGACACAAGAGACAAAAGCCTCTCTTGGGGAAATGGAAAAATTTGAACATGCGGAGAGCCCTGCCAAGAATAAACTTCTCTTTCCATCCATATCAGGATAAGAGGAAGGAAACTAACCTCCAACAATGGGTGTCTGTTTGCAAGAAATAGGAATCTCTTCAACCCTCGCAGTCTGTTCTAGAAGGGAACAAGTGCTCACAGCACTATTCTAAATACAGTCTGAAGGAATTCATGGGTAGCAGCAGAAAGCCAAAGATTTGTGTTCAGTGGAACAGATCACATGATTGTGACCTCCTTAGATGTGACTTTTATGATGATGGGAGAGAGAAATTATATCACTAAACTTATTATAGTTGATATTACTCACCTCCTATTTCACTTATTATTATTTCTTCAAAATATTTTGCAGTGTTTCCAACAGATGAATTTCAGCCAAGATGATGGAGTATCAGTCATAGTGACAAAGAGAACAAATTCCAATTATTCTCTCTCAAGTCAAAATTAATAACATCAAAGTTATAATTTCTTATAACATTTCAATGTATCTTCATGGATGATTTAATGATGATTGTATCCTAGCAAATTTTACCATGCATGATGCTTCTATTTGAGTTTTGATACAGTTTATACCATATCCTCCGCTGATTTCTGTCTGAGAAACTGGGATTGATACTGTGAATCCTGAAATATTAACAGGTTGTTAAAAAAAAAAAATTAAATTAGCTTTAGACAATAAAAGAGATCAAAAATAGACTGAAAGTAGGCAGTTCATGATGAGCCCCGGTCCTTGGAAAAAAAAGAGTGAGGACGTATATCTAGTGAAAATATGATATAGTGAAATGGTCTAGTGAAAGGTATCACAGCAGTGGCGTTGAAACTAAATGATCTTTAAATCCCCTTCCAACCTAAGACATTCTATGAATCTATGGTTATTCTATGATGATTCTATGATGATTCTATGATGATTCTTTGACGATTCTAATGCTTCTATGCTTCTATGGTCTAATGACTTCTTTCACATTAACAGCTCCCTGGTAATTACCGCAGCTTAACTACAGGAAAATCCTGGCCTAGAAGAGAGAGCAAATTACACTCTGAAAGAGAAAGAACAGATAAAAATGGGAACATCCAGGCCAATACCACCATCAGCTTTTCTGGCATTATAAATAGAAAATTCTCAAGTAAATTGAAATTAACCCCATGACTTCACATTCATTAGGGTCTCTGGTAGAGTATTGCAAGCCAGAGGTTTTCCACTCTGTGTAACTTCCTGTCTTTAGTGGCAGTGGGGCACTATAGCCAGATTAGACTATGTTTGCCACCCTACTGTATGTTTATCTAGGCAGCCACAGAAATGCTTTGAAACTAATGGGCCAGGACAGCTGTCTCAAAGGGTTCTGCAAAACCATAATCCAGGTATGACACTAGGATGGCTTGTTTGCACAGAAAAGTTGGCAGTTGTAGCTACTGTGAGTGAGGAGAAAACAAATCTGATTCTATTTTAGTTATACTGGTATAATGTCCACATCAGAGATTTCTATTTTAGAGAAAAAGTCATGCTGTTCAGCAGTAACAACACTTTACCTCACTGGAGAAAAAACAGGCCAACACCTGTTTTTCTCAAATTAGAGGGTGAAGGGGCTTTTCTTGCTGTTTTGTTGTTTTTTTCTTTTTGGAAAAAGAAACGAAAATGGTTCTGCAAGTTTCATCCAGGAGGAATAAAAGAAGGGGAGAAAAACGGATTTTGTCTGGGTTCTTGCCCTTGCACCCACACACTAAATAAAAGAATACTGAGGACAGAGAGTTCTGAATCACAAGAGGAAAGAATCAAAGGTAAAATAAAACCTTCTGACTGAATTGCAATGTTGCCACTTCCTTTCTGGAAGTTCCCTTTCTGGAACACTTTGGAATGAAAATGTTTCTTGTTCTGGGGTTTTGTTGGGTTGTTTTGTTTTGATTTGGGATTTTTTGTGTGTGTGGTGAACAAAAATGACAGGAATCTGGACAGAACATTCTTCCTTTGGTGGCCTTAGGCCAGTGAGGATGATGGGGCAACCACAGGTAGAGAGGAGAGAGGAAGTGGTGTCCTGAGTTTGATGTGTGCCACCACACGTTAGTAGCATCCATCGTATACACAGGCAGCACCCTTTGGATGTGCAGTCAGTGAGGAGGGAGAAGAGAGAGAAATGCATGGAAGCTGATTTAATATATGTTGACTGGTCCATGCTGGCTAATTACCTAACAGGCCAGCATTCCAATGGAACATGTCTTGAGAAGAGGCTGTGTAGTGAATGTATTTGCTGTGGAACTGAAATTAGGGTCACTCATTTGATAAGAGGGCCTCTTAAGGACTGTATGTCTCCCTGATGACTGTTCAGTTCTGAGGGAAGCTAGAAAAGCACAAAACTGCTGCTAAGAGTAGCTCTGACAGGAATAGGTAGGTAAGTGTGGGTTGAAGCAATCATGATTCATGATTAACTTATGGGAGCTAATCAAAAATCCTGTGGGCAATCCCTGGACCCCTACTGTCTTCAAAGCCTCTCACAGCAGTCTCTCAGTACGAAGAAGGGTATTACATAAAGATGGAGAATGATTTTTAAGGGACCTGAATGAGAATTTGATGGAATGGTCTCCTGTGCAATCCTGTGGTTGGCAATATCGTTGTCTTTCCCGTGCATATGCCTGTGATGTTGGCTTGCTTGTTGAGCCTGCTTGAGCAGGTTAGGAAATGCTTTCAGACACAAAAGCAGATCTGAATAACAAATCAGAATGATTAGGACACATCAAAAAAATCTTGCCTTGGCATGCCTAAGAGCAGAGAGATGTTGGATGTCCTGTCCTCCCGTTTCCCTCCTCCCTTGCCACAGTCAGATGCATGTGAAGAGTAGATATGGTCAGACAGAGAGGCTCCACGTGGGTCACAGTGGGAGATGCTCTTGGACTGGGCAATATTAAGGTGATACAACAGGAAACAGGAACAGCAGCTTTAATTTAATCATAATCCATATATTTTCCTTTGAAACATGAGAATCTGATAATGCGCAGAGCTTGCTGAGCTTCCCAGTTTGGCCACAGAACACACAAGGTTTATGTGAATCACTGTCAGAGGGCAAGTTTAAATTGTGATAAGTGGCCTATATGTAAAAGCAGTATTTCTGCATCAAGTAATAAGGCTGTGTTTCCTGGGAAAGGAGTGGCTGAAATCCATCCCTTGTCACACAGTACCACGAACAATAAATGTAATTTTAAATCCATTAAAATGCTGCCAAATACATTAAACAAAAATATACAGAGGACTTATTCAGCAGAAGATTTACCGATTTCCTGAGTAGTACATCATTATCGGAACTGTCAATTTGAAAATAAAAATTGTCAAGCCATCACTGAAACACCATAAAAGCTGTGACAGAAATAGACAATAACTACTAAGTTTTTTTAGAAATAAAACCCTCAGCAAATCCACTCTACACACAATTATCACCTCTGTGGACTACCAAGGAAACAGTAAAGTACTGAAGAATACCAAAGAGAAGTCTGGTATCCAGCATAGTTTGCATCAGCTAACTCTCCAATTAAGTGTACTACTGAAAAGCAGATTGTTGTGCATTTAATGATGTGATCCAGAGGAGATAACATCCAAAACAAATAAAACCCCAGCTAAAAGGTGATTATTTGTTGTCATGTTGCTGTGGTTTGGATTTGGACCCCTCATTGGGCTCCTGACTGGTCAGCCTCACACTTGTTAGCCTCCTCCTTTCTGACATGTAGTTTTCAGTAAGCCTTACAGGCTTGCCAGGCTGATGTGTTCAAGTTCCAGGAAGCCAGTCCCATGCCTTCCTTTGATTTGAGAACACCAGATTTGATTTGATGGCGCCAGAGTGCCATCTTTCCCTTCCACATCCTTTATGACTACTCCGCCTGATTATTTCCTGGTAGACTACAAGATTATATTGCAATATTGACCCACAAGTAAAGTATAGGGCTATCACAGCCTGACGGTCTAGTAATTTAAGCACACCTTTTTCACCTCCCATATCTTGCAGGTTCTCCAGATTTATAAATTGACCCTCAAAGGACATCTGTCTGTTAAAAACAGACAGGCACAGAGCCCACAGAAGTGATTCTATACGTGATTGATCTGAAATCCATCTATAACATCTATACTGTGTTGTCCTATTTCCCTAGTGCTGTTACTTTATCATGTCTGTCCACTTCTTGAAGATAGAAGGAGCCTAGGATCATTGGCTTTGGCATAGCTCCTTCTTTGCACCATGTGAGCTCTCTTTCCCAAGAATCCCATTTCCTGTCTTGCTCACTAGCTGAGTTAGATCCACTTGCAACAAAAGCATGCCTCACTTTCCTTCCCAGAAGATGGCCCCTTATCACATCTTTGCCATTTTATTTTTAAGGTGCTACCCCAAGCACCTGTTTACAAAGAAATTCTTCTGCTAATCCCTTGCAGGGAAGGTCTGTGCTGTTACCATATCACTACTTCACAGGGCTTCTGCTTGGATGAAAGTAATTTACCCCATTATTCTTCATGTTAATTACATGTCCACTCTTGATAAGATTTCACTGACTGCAGATCTAAAAGATAACAGAGAAAGTAGCCAGTGTTCCATTCAAAATGAGTTTGCAGTTTCACACTTGGAAGCATAAAGAGATCTGAATAGCTGGCTTATTAACAGATCAGGAGGAGTCTTAATGAACTCCCATGGCTGAGAGAGGAAGCAAGACTATCCCAGATAAAAAGGAGTACTTTATACAGTGAGAAAACTTAACCCTTTAAGTGACTTAGCAGGGACCATTATTCTGTGCCTTTTGAAATCTTCATGATAAATTTGCAAGTCCTAAAATATCTCTGTTGGGTCCTCTTCTCAGCCTTGTACTAAAGGGTAGGAGGGGCTGATTATCAGAATATTTCCTAGCTTAAGAACATACCTTTATTTCATGGAGGGGTATGGTGGCAGTTTCACTGCAAGAACTATTTCAGAGGAACGTGGTGCTTGTACATCATGGTAAGTCTTGAAGAAGATCAACAGTAAAATAGAGACACTCATAGAGAGCTTCCCTACTAAAAGAGTGACCACAGTGAAAGAGTGTGAAAGTGCTGGTATTGGGTCAATATTTCTTCAAGATAGATTTGAATATGAGGGTCTTCATTCTGGAATCTGACAAAGGCAACATTGAATTGAGTGTCTCCACTGAATCCAAATTTTGGGGATCTAGAGTTTTGAAGTCAATGACTAACCTGCATTGGCTTAAATAAAATCTAGTGAAAAGTTGGAGGGGTTGTGGCACAAAATTGAATGGAATTTCTGCAGTGTAGCAAGTTCATTGTGGTTTAGATTAATGCATTAGTTTAATGCATGTTAGATAGCATTTGCTGGTGGCAAAGGATGCTGCTCCAGTCAGTTCCTGTAGCTCTGCTGATGTAGTTAAGCTGCAGTAATTCATTTGTCTATCATCATGCTAAGCTATTCCTGGCTGCTGGTGTACCCTGGATTATGATCAGTTTTGTGTTATTAGATGGCAAAAACTGACCTTCTGTTTGGTTGCACCTTTATTCAGCTTTGTAAAATGCTACTTTAATACAATGAATGCCTTGTTAATACTATACTTAAACTCTGGTACTCTGTAGACTGATTTGAGCTGATGCCCTGAATGTCCTTAGCTGGTCTGATTATTTATTCTTGCTGGATCTGTACCCCAGACATACTCCTTTGTATTTCACACTGCTACACTTACAATATTATTATTTATTAACCCTATTTTACAGATGGTGAAAAATTGATATTGAAGATGTGATAATGAGTGAGACTTTGAAGAAACCTGCAAACTTACTCCTGTTTTAAAAAGGAAAACTGCAGTAGGTATGGTAACACAATCAGACTCTCTCAAGCACAAACACCACTTGTTTATGTTATTACTCTATTTTGCAAAGGAAAATCCCAAAAGCTGGAGTAATTTTTGCAGTACAAACATAATTTGACTTGATTTGCACATTGTTGTCCTTTTGAAATCCTGGCAACCAGAGACAGGTGTCCTGCTTTGGCTGTGGACATCTGGTCACCCTCAAATGTAGCCAGTAATGCTAATTAATTCTAGCAGTACACAATGCCTTGTTCTGTACTGTCATAATTCACTGAAGGCAGTGAAAGCTATACCCCTCTCTGTGAGGTTGCAAGCAGGCACGTGATTGGAATATTATTCCATCCGTATTTCACGTTCTTCATTAGCTTTCATTTACTGCAAAAGAAAGTTCAATTGCTCATACTTGGGAAAAACAGCAGGTTAATTTAACTTGCTGAATAGACTTTTAACAATTGGAAAGCTTAATATTTTCTGAAAACACCACCAGTTTTGTTTATTGCATATTAACTGCAAAATAGTTTAAATAAACAACCACCTTACCTTCACTTATCTTCCAAAATCTCACAACCAAACAAAAATCCAAGCCAGTACCTTTCAGTTCCAGTAAGGTTTAGCTGTTTAATAGCCTTAAGTGCCTTTGAAAATACACTGTTTAATGGAAGAAATGTTTTAATATGAAGGGTTACAAATACTTCGCATCTGCAGAAAAATATAGTAATTTATGAGTCCAAATTGCTTTACTTTAAGAATCTGGGGGCTAAGTGGCATTTTCAGTACAAGTACCAATTATCTATGTATTCAGCTTCTCCCATCACTGGATTTATCTCCATTCCATATTGTTGCATAACACGCTTTTAAGAGAAAATTTCAGCCAGCGGAACCCAAAGCTGGATGGCAAGGCATGGCTTAGTGAAAATATTATTTCAGTGACAAGAATGATATACCAGATTTGGTAGGGTAGGGGTGATGACAGTAGGGGGAACTCAATAAATGCATCTACAGACTTAATTCATATGCACACCAGATCATATTTTTAAAGCAAATTTACTGGCTTTCTACATTTTCCTGTTGCATATCACCAGGTATTGTGATGGCAGCAGCAAGGGAAGGTTGAGTAATAACTCAACAGTAATTTCCCTAGTGCCTGTAAATAACAAACATTGTTAGCAAATGAGTGATGGAGGTCAATGGGCCATAGAGTCATTAGATGGTTTAATGATATGCTCCAGGTTATCTCAGGGCAAGGTGCTCTAATGACATTCTCAGCCTTCCCTGCAGCAAATAACCTCTGCAACCCGAGATAAGCAGTTGCATTGCACAATACAGTACAATATCAAATGACCCCAGCAAGAAAATTTCTCTTCTGTTTGACATTTAATGTGCAAGTATCCATCAGAATCTGTCCTGGGAAGAGAGCTGTCCTACTTAAATTTGTTTTTGCTAACTGAGAAGCTATTAAAGGGCAGAACCCAAAAGTCCTCAGACCTGTGGCTTCTGGATAGAAGGGTAATAGTTGAAGAATGCCTATCAGGAAGCCTCTTGCCTTGCTTTCCTGGCTGTTGCTTTAAAATATGTCTTTCAGAGGCTTCCAGAGCCATGCAAGGCCTCCACAGAGTGAGACTGTGCCCTTGGCAGTGCTGCTCATTTAACACCCCTGAGGAGTCAGGGGGCCCTGATCTACATCCAGTGTACACCACAGCAGAACAAAGTGCAAGGGGAGGTTTCTTACTTTAAGAACCAGTGCACAGCCCTAATTGTGTGGAACAGTCTTAGTTTTATTGAAATCCAAATCCCGATCTTCACCTAACTATACAGTCCTAGGAATGAAAGGCAAAGAAAAAGCTTGACAGAAGCTTGACAAAAGCCACAGGTTATCATTATCATGTTGCCTCCCTACAAAGCTGAGGTTTATCACATCTACAGACCATTGGTTTATTCCACTATATGACCTTGAAGTACCTGTTTTTAAGTGCTAGAAGTTCTCTCTTTCCACCCTCCCTCATTTCCCATTAGCTAAGGATGAGGCACCAAGTGCCTCAGTCTTGCTTCAGAAAGGCAGATTTACACTGTTTACTCTGGGGCTTGGCACTTTCCAGGACACAAAGGGAAATCCATTGAAACAACCACAGCTTAGTAAGAACAGACACACGAGGATTTTGTTTCTGGATGAAGACAGCTGTCATTGTGAATGGAAAAGAGGAAACCCAGTATGAATGACACATGTATGAGACAGTAAACAGTGCAGTGCCAACCATAGATGTTTCTTCTAGTTTGGATGGGATTTGCTACAAAAATTTACTGTCCTGCCCTTACTCGGGGGTTTTTTTTGTTTGGTTGGTTTTTTGTTGTTGTTGTTTGTTGGTTGGTTTTGTTGTTTTTTTTTTTTACTTTCTTAGCTGCAGGGCTTAATTAACTGGGATTTTATTTGGGGCAGGGGGGAAGAGGGAGATGGAGGAGCAGTATGAAGAGTTGTCTTAAAAGGGAGTAATTCCCTTTAAAATCTGTCTTACTCTACAGCAATCACTCACATAATTATGTACAATACATTCTGGTGTAACTCAACCTTTGGTCTGCTCCACTCGGGGGAAATTAACCAGCAGAGCCGTTCTGTAATAACTTCCATTATTGCTTTTTTGGTATAATTTAACTATTCTGGAATAACTCCCCAGTACAGACATTCAGCTCCAGAATAATAATAAAATATATATATATATATATATATCCCAGAATAATGACTCTGCTTCCAGAAGGGAATAATCATTCTAGAATAAAGTCACTTTTATTTCAGAATCAAATATGCAGGGAGTTACTTGGGCATAGCTCCCCAACAAAGTTATTGTGGTGCCAGTTAATTTTCTCATATATGCAGAAACGTTAGTAGCCTTCAGCAGTGATGTCTCTTGTTATATTTTTCTGGTTTTATATGCTAATCTCCAAAAAATTAAGCACCAAGTTCTAGTGGAGATTGTGTTAAGCTACATGAATTTTCTTTTTTACCTTGTCTCACATACAGACAGTTCAAGTTTTTGTAATAAACACATATCTCATCTGAAGAAAAGAAAGAATGTTTGAATACTTTCCTCTGCATAAATTGTATGATATGTCAGTGCAATATGAAGTTTTTTTCCAACGGTTTGCAAAAATAGTCAAACAAAAAACAAGTATACATGCACAAAACTATTTTGAATTTCAAAATTGATTTGGTAAACATGTAAAATGACTACAAAGGCAACTTTAAAGGAATTAAATGGAACAGATCCTCCTGGAAGCTGTGCTAAGGCACATGGAGGATAGGGATGTGATTTGAGACAGTCAATACGGCTTCACCAAGGACAAGTCCTGCCTGACCAACCCCGTGGCCTCCTGTGCTGGTTTGAAAGCAAAACCAGTGAAAAACTCCAAGTCAGAAACATAATTCAATAAGAGGAAAAGAAAAGAAATAAAAGAAAGTAAAATTAAATAATAGTACAAAAAAAAAAAAGCAACACTGACAGAGTCAGAATACAACCTGACACCCTGTTAGTTAGGGTGGTAGTGTCAGTCCAGATGAGATGTTCTTGTCAAAGCAGTGATTCCTGTAGAAACGTCTGGTAGCTCTTGTCTCCTCTGAGAGTCCAGTAGATAGAAGCTGCTCATGATGTCTCAAACCCTGGATTATATCCAGGTGGGAATGTTTGGCTCCTCCCCCCTGGGCGGAGCATCTCACAATGGGATGATCTCATTCTATGAGTCATGCAGTGGGTCCTTGATGGCCCATTAAACAGAGATAACTCCTGGTGGAAGTTATCTATGAGTCATGTGGCAAGGCATTGTTAGGCTCATTAACAGAAGATAAGGAAAACACTGTCCCACCTTGGCTCCAACAGCTCATGGGGATAGAATACATACCTTGGGCACAATTTTACATTGTAACCTAGGACACCTCCTGTGATGGAGTGACTCCATCAGTGAACAAGGGAATGTTACGGATGTTGTCCTTCTGGGCTTCTGTAAGGCCTTTGATGCTGTCCTGCATGACCTCCTCCTCTCTAAACTGCAGATATATGGTTTTGATGGGTGGGCTCTATCATGGATAAGGAATTGGACACATATTTGCATCTGGAGAGCAGTCAACACCTCAGTGTCCAGAGCGAGATCAGTAATGAAGGCTGTCCTTCGAGGGTCTGTGTTGGTATCCATACTGTTTAATATCTTATTGTCTGTTTAATAACTTAGTATCTGATGCTAGTTCAGATTACAAAGGGCCACAAAAATTTGGAGACACTTCCCTATCTGGTTAGCCAGCTCCTCTGAACCATTTTGATGTCAAAAGAAAAGTTCTCATTTGCATCTCAGTCAAATCCTAACTCTGGGAAAAGATGCAAATTAATAAACATTTCATGAGAATTTTTCAGTTCCCCTAGTTTCAGTTATGGGAAACTGCACATAAAAGCAAACAAACAACAGTTTTACTTAACCTTTAACAATTTTTTGTCTGTAAATTCAAAGACTAAATACAAAAAAAATTAGAAAAATTATAAGACATCTCTTACGTATAAACAATGCTGTGTTGTTTCAATTCAGATCAGAAAATGAAGTTGGTAAACTGGTATTTATTTGAGGTTAGGAATGTTCTTTCACAGTTATTCTGCTGTCTGTGAAAATCATCTATTTTGAGTAGGATACTGACAGTTTCTGAGCTTCTTCTGTCAGGCATTCAGCACCTGTCAGAAGCAAACTCTTAGGTACTTCTTTTTAATACACAAATTTATATATACTCTATGTTAAAGGAGTTGACAGATAGACAGACTGGTATGCATTTTGAAGAAATAGCAAATTGTTCTTCCACAGTGGAGTTGTAGGCTGTTTTCATGGTCATTAAAGCCTATTTTAACTTTATCCAATAATTTTCTTCCATTTGTATTAGAAAATCTTAGACTGAAAATTGTACCAATCATGCTGAAAACAAATAAGGACACTTCTGCAAGGTCTGAGAAAGGGTATTTAGGATTATTCTGGATTTATGGTAATAAATTTTGCCTAGATTTTAACCATCTGTTACTTCATATTTTAACTTCACTTACTTCACGTTTTCAGAACCATCACCTTGGGATAAAGTGGCTGTATTCAGAATGGAGAGTTTATATTTAAATTAATTAAGGGGTTGAATTGGATTAGTTTGGGGTC
Source organism: Phylloscopus trochilus trochilus (assembly GCA_016584745.2). Lineage (NCBI taxonomy): Eukaryota > Metazoa > Chordata > Aves > Passeriformes > Phylloscopidae > Phylloscopus > Phylloscopus trochilus. The sequence continues at coordinate 54,929,597 of WQNJ02000007.1, read as the reverse complement.
TTTTGAGGGAGTTGCTAATGATTTCAGGGGCAAAATGTCCATCTGTATGTATGATGCCACCTTGTTTTTAAGTTTGTCAAGACACAGAGTACACTAATGTCACGTGACAATCTAAGTTGATTTGAAACACAATCAATTCTTGGTCTCCACATCTAATCTAGGGTCTGTCTTCTGCACATCTGTCATTTTATAATTATTTCAAAGTCCATCTCAAAATGTCCCACCTGGAAAATATGAGATAATAAGTTGATGTAAAAAAACAACACAAGGAGATTTCCTCTGGATAATCAGCACAGCTACAGGAGTATGGAAGAATATATGCCTGTGCATATTTAAAACTATTTACATTCTAGTCTATTTCATTCTGAGTTCTTTTCATTTGACAGATGGACAGAATTTTGCAAATAGTGTTTGAACCAGCAGTATGAAGTAGCTTTTCTGGCTGTGCATTTTGGTGAGATTAGACCTACAAAATTATCTTTATGACATTACTGTGCTCTCTCAGAAATAGCTTTCTGAATGTTAAAAACTGAAAGTTAACTTTCCAAATTAAAAAAAAAAAAAAATAACCCCAAACCAAAACAACTACTCAAGCAATACGGTGGGCAACTCCCTTGTCAAATTATATTTTCTGTTTCTCACAATGAAGCCTGACACTGGCACACTTGTTCCAGTTTTAGTTCCATCATTCAAAAATAGCCCATTTCTTTTGACTTTTGATTGTTTTCATTTTGCCTGGGAATTTTGTATGCCCATTTCAAGTGAGAATAGGGGGTTTTATCCCAGATCTAAGAGCCAGCTTGAAAAAATACCATTCTTGCTGCAATAATTTTAAAGCTAAAGCAGCATTCATTACATTTCATATATCATTATTTTTACAAAGCTTGATATTAGTTTGCTATACCAGTGAGAAAAGGTAGCAAATGCACATGTATTGAGTATGTGCTCTTCACAAAGAGAAAATACAAATTTTAGGGCCGAATTAGTGAATAGTCTAAGGCCTGATAAAGGATTTAGAGCTCTTTTTAGACATATGGTTTGTAACAGCCCACTCTGAACAGTGATCCTGCCATCTGCAAACATAGTCCTGCACTCAGACCCGCTAAAAAGCACGACAATTTCATAATCCCTCTCTTTCAGTAACTTGCCTGGGATATTCCTGCGCATTTCCAAAGATAACAGAATTGCTGCATTTACAATGCACACTGGTGGTGATCCTAGAGTTTAGTAAAGTTGTAGAGCAGATGCATGTATTCTTCCACTGTTTTCTGGCTAGAAATACGTTCCTGTGTTTTATCCTTTCCAGTTCGGTGCTTTGTGAAATATCTGATTTGCTGTGCGAGAGCGCTACCTTCACAGGAAATCCCAGAAGTCAGATTTATGGATTATAATGCAGTTACCATTTGACTGGCATTTCTGCACGACCAGAGTCAAGCCAGAGCTCTGCCAATCTGGCAGGTTGATGGGATGTCAGCAATACCACCTCATGTGCCTATATTTCTCCTAAATGGCCTAAAAATTTAGCTGGAAATATAACCTAGCTATGTCATTTAGAAATACCCAAACGTTCCATATCCAAAATTCATGAGTTTGTGTTATTTAACAACTCTCCTTCTAAGTCACCATCATTCTTAAAAGCTTTGAGTCAAGTCATGAAAATATATATGGTAAAGTGAGGAAAAAACAACTGGATTAAAAAAAAGGAGAAAAAAATGTATCAACTTGTCCAGAGATCAGAAAGATAAATCCAACTCTATTCAGACTATGTAAGAGTGCTCCTTTTCATCTTTATCACATACAGATTGCAAGCTTAACCCACTCAGTTGTAGTCATATGTTCATAGTGCTTATGAATACACATGGTTAAAGTGTGGGGCTAGAAGTACTTGGGCAGCAAATAACTGTCTGATTTCTTCCTAAGTTTCCCCCAAACTCCTGGCAAGGGATATGAAGTGTACTGCTGGGTCATATGGAAGAGCTTGCTCAAATGCTCTCTCTAATTGAAGCAGCACAATCCTTGCTCTAGTCTATACCTTCCTCCGAAAGCTCTTGGATGCATAAAAGCACAAAAGTTTTTTAAAAGTGGTTGCAAGGGAATACTAAATTTAGGACAAATCATAATTTCTTCAGTTTCACCTCCATAGCCCAGCTGGATACATTACAGGTAGAAGAATGGAAGAGACTGGTCTGATTTGGACTCTGCTCACTGTGGACTTTTTTCCCTTGTACTTTGGAAAGGATTTACAAGAAGGAAATTTAGCAGCTGGCTGGAGCTGCATTATCACAGCAGTGGGAAATTCGATGGGTATCATCAGATTTCTGTGAACTAACGTCAGGCTTCCTGAACTGCTGCTTTATTTGTGCCCTGTGGGAGTGCAGCCAATATTGTCATGGTATCGCTGAGGCAAATCACAGAACAAAACCTGCAGATGATTTCCTGTTTCATACTCCCTATATGCCACCCTGCTGCCAGTGATTTCATGAAACAGATACCACAGCCCATCCAGATGCACTGGACTTCTGTTTTATACTTCATTACAAGGTACCCCCACCACTCCATCTCCCCATCTACCTACCTTGCCCTACTATACATGCATAATTTTGATAGGGGAAAAAAAAAAAAAAAAAAGAAAAAAAAAAAGAAAAAAAAAAAAAAAAAAAGGAGAGAGAGAGAGAAAAGGTGCTTCACTTTCAAAGGCACTCTGCAGGTCTGCATTTTTGGGCAGTTTGCCTCTTAAAAATCACCACTTATCTGCACTAAGCACACCTAAAAATTTTGGACCTTATTGAAGAGAATATTAATTTGAAATATTCTGGTCCTAGGTGTAGTTAAAAAACCGATGTCCCAGGCTGTGGGAAAACCACCCCCAAATTGTCCATTTCCCTATGAAGTAAAAGGACTTTACTTTTGCAGACTGTCACACATACCATCCACCTGCCATAGCTTCACATCCTGACTACCCTGGTGAAATTAAAATGCACATTTCCTTTCCTCTTGATGCCTGTGATGTCCCCCTGTGACAATTTGTAATACTAGTTGAAGAAGCAGCCTGTGCAACAGAGAGTGACATAGAATAATGTGTCATGTAAAACTTGTTAAGCATTTAAAGGCATCACAGACCTGGAGGATTTCAGATAAAAAGAAACAATTGTTTGAATCCTAAAAAAATGTTATAAAAAAACACAGGGAATTTGATATTTATACCTGAACTTTAATAGTGCCTATGATTTCTGTTTAAAGTGAAGGTATGTGCACATTATGGCTGTAATGTTAAGATTATAATTGCCATCAACTTTTTAATAGCATTGTTTTGAAATGCCAGACCTTGTGTGCTTTGGGAGCTTTTGTCACTACTTTTTTTTCCTATGGACATCGATGATGGCAGCAGGGTTGAGCCAAAAGGTATCAGTAACTCCTGGTAGTTACCTCTACCAAGTGACAGTGAAGTAGGATTTTCTTTGCTTTAGCTTTGTGGGCTCCCTGATTTTGTTGTGATGCTGCGTGGCTGCTGAACACACTCAGTGCTGGGAGCTGCTGTATAATAGGGCTCTTCAGAAAGCTGAACCACCTAGAGGTTTTTAACCCAATTTCATGTATAAGTATGAAGGTCAAAGGCCATGTGATGTGCTAGTAAATTACATGAATAGGCCAGAAACCTTCCACAATATCTTCCTCTTTCTTTTTATCAGGAAATTTATTCCAAGAATCCAATAACAACAGCACCAGTTTTAATTAGAGTAACTAGGAGACAGAGCCACATTCTTGTCCTTTACATTTCTTTTTGGTTGGTATTTATATTTGTGAATCTGCTGCTCTGATGAGGACTCATTTTTACTGTGTGATGAAACCCTAAACTTTGCCACAAAAACACTGCCTAATCACAAGAAAGAGAAGCACCAGGGAGAAGGATGTGAGGAGAAGCTCCAGGGCAGCTGTAAAAATACAGTGGTTGTTTGGGTATGAAAATTAATTGATGTTTGAGAGAAAAGGGGAATTCTTAAATTCAGCATTATTAAGGCAGTTCCACGGGATTTGTTTAACAGCCTAGATGAGGTAAGAAAGAACAATTGTGTTTATCAGATGTGGGTTCCAAAATTTCCTGCAAGACCAGAAAGAACCCTAGCTTTGAGAGCTACATTTTGTACATGAAACCAAAGCTTTTACAAAAGTCCAGGGACTTTACATTTACACAAGACTTATTACTATAAGGAGGAAGAGTTTGCAGCACTCATAATTTAACATTAGTTTCCCACGGACTTCTGAGAAGTCATACAGAAAATATTACTAGATGTCCTTGACTGAAGCTTAGAAGAAAAAAAGTGAAGTGGTATCAATCTGCAGAAAAGACATAGGTCAGTCTCAGTGGACTAGATTACCAGATCACAAATCACACAGTGAAAGCAAAACTGAGAGGGCATGAGAAGCCTTAAAAATTCAGCCAATACTGGACTAGAGTAAAGAGCATGAGAGATTTTTTTTCTGCTTCCTGCATTGATCACAAAGAAAAGTAGCTTCCAATCTTGAGACAGAACTTAAAACACATCTTGAAAAAAGCAAAAGTTTTTGCTTATGTAGAATATGGAAGAGGATGAAAATATGCCTGAAATTGGGCTTCATAGAAATAAAATGTATTGCACAAGGACAGAAATCCACTTTAAAAAAAGAGCCAGACAAAAGCTAAACTAATTGTAAATCTAAAAATAATAAAGATTTGTCAATTTCCCAGTATATATGCAAATGCCATTGGGAAAAGTCCTAAATTAAATATTTTTAGCATGAATATCAGGAGAAAAGGGAGAATAAAGAACAAAAGAAGGCTATGTGCAAGTAACAGTGCTAATAAGAATATAGGATCCATGACCCAATATTGTCAGATGCATGTATGTTGCATAAGGATCCTGCAGTGTTCTCCCAGCAGCTGGAGTGAAACCTAAGTGTGAATACAGGTGCTTCTCCTGGAGATTTGCCTTCTTTGTAGAAGCGGCACTCTGAAGAAGGGACAGACTTCAGGAACAATGAGAAATTCCTTCAGCTTCTTCCAATAGAGTGCACAAGAGAGATGGAGAGCAAGGGTGTGTTTCCTCTAGCCCAGTCTCTACTTGCTCAAAAATAAGTTCTCCGGGCTGAAATAAAATTGATTAATCCAGTCAGTCCTAGGGAAATGCATAAATTAATCTCTGAAGGGAGGCACCTACCAAACTTCCTTGACAACAAAGGGAGCCTAGAAGACATCTCAGGTTGTGTACATAACATGAAGATGAGTCAAATAAATTGGGGTCAATCCCATGAAGAGTTTTGAAGGTTCAAATCTCATGTAGGGAGCCAAAGTATCAAACAGCATTGGCAGAGGTTGCTTACTAGAGCAGCATGGGACCAAACCCAAGTTTCTTCAGATGAACTCAAGAGTGATTATTGCATGAAAAATATTTCTGTACTAGCTTTCACTGCAAGGGGTAAGTGTAAAATAATTTCCCCATTAAGGACTTGAAAGATTTTGATTTGAGCCAGTAGCTGTTAGAGCTCCAACTTGTTTTATGTGCTCTAGAATAAGTGAAGCAACACATAAGGCTCCTTAGTTATCATGCACAATGAATAAACCCAGAATTAAACATGAAAAAGCTCAAATACACCAGGACTTGGCAGTGCATATTCTTGGCACAAATGGAATTTTAACTTGTCCCTTTGGAGTATCATGCAATACCACTGTCATTTCAATAAGAGCATTTGGGATGCCTTTGGCCCAGATGAAACCAAATCACTTTGGTAAAGACACTATGGTTATTTACTGGTCTTCCACTGGCATCAGCAAAGAGAAATTATCTTGCATGGCTGCTCTAATTATGCATGCCCACACCACAAAACTTCCCTGTCTTTTAAGTAGTCTAGTTTAATTCATTGGAACATGTAAACTAATCATTAACTTGTAATGCCTTGAAAAATTCACCCTGTGCCCAGATAATAAGTCTTGTCAGCTTGCAAAGGTTTCATAGTGGTTTTATAACCCCAGCCCTTTGTTAAGAACAAAACTCAGCTGCACGATGCCATGAGCAAGAGCCTCCAAAGTCTAGAGCAAGGTTCCTGCACTCAGAGTCCACTGCAATGCCCCCTTCCCAAGCCTAATATGAAAGAGTTTATTTTCTGTAAGTCTTTTATTGCTGTTGACTGCCTATGCCATGTCTTCATTTAAAAGCTATGGCTTCCACTAAGTTTATTTACTTGCCCCTGAAGCTTTGAATGAAGGACTGCTTACATTTAATTACTTTATAGTGCAGCTTGAATAGTAAATGTGTGTCTGCTAATTGATAGCTCCTTCTCAATGAGGCTTTTTATCCCTGCCTGTCCCCTCGGGTGCCCTGGGTAACTTCATTGTTAGGATTGTTGATTCAAAGAGAAAGGGTACAGGAAATTCAGATTCAATACTGTACAGTGTAGCCCAGCAAATGTGATCCACATCTGACTTCCAGGGAGGTGTGTTCAAAGGGGAATAAACAACTGTGCTGATGACAGAAGCACATGGATTGCATGTCTGAAGCTAGGTTGCCATTGTCTACCCTCCTTTACAAAATAACCTTTGTTTAAAATAGGTGTGGACAAATTAATCAGGCCAACTGAAGACAGATAGTCATAAGTTTAGCACCCCAGAAGCATTCTCAAGCATTCTGTTGGACAACTGTCCAACAGAAGAAATATCAGTATGAACTTTGCCACTAAGCTGAGAAACAATGAGGCATTGTAAACAAAATTTTTGAATTTTTAAGAATTCTCAACCACAAATTGCTTTTTTCAATAAACACAACCATCATGGCTCTACCCAGGAAACAAATGCTATTTTCTACTTCTGCCCAGGATGGGGCCCTTTCATACCTGTCTTCTACTTCCTAGAGGAGTGGCCTGTCTACACTGGACTTTAGACTGTTCAGGAGCAAACAATAGCCTAACCAATAGTTTTGGAAGAAGGAAGATCAGTACTGCTTGGACAGACGATAATTAATAATTTTGGGCCCATGCATATGGCCAGGTTTTTACCCAAAGTGAAATGATCTTGCTGAAACAGAAATAAGCATTATGTATTGTTTAAATGGGAACTCAATATCTGAAGATAAAGTCTTTCCTGCAACAAATCTGGGGAATTGTTCAGGTAGAAGCAGAGGCTGCTGAGTGATGTTTCAGGATATGGCACAGAACCCAGAGGCTTGGATGAAACTTTTCACATGAAGTGCTAAAGAGATGAGCTGTGTAGTAGCAGAGACAGACTATTTAATATGCCTGCCCCTGCTACAGGACTCAAAATGTTTTCCCTTTGAGAAAAAAAAACAAACCAAAACAAACAAATTAAAACTCAACCAAAACAAACAAACAAGTAAAAGTTTCTAGACATGTCACACAGACAAGCAAGGGTACATGGATCATTCTTGTTCTCTGAAGTTTTGCACTGAATGCTTGATAGGAATACTTTAGGAAAATCAGAAGTGCAAATATAAACCTTTCAACAATTTCCAGATGACTGAAGCTATCATTTCACTTAGAAAGCCTATTATGTATTCCTTGTGTTATTCCAATAGATGTAAAATCAGCATTGTGCTAGGCACTACATTAGAGATTATTCAAAGGCAATTGTCCAAAGTTATTTGGGGGTTTGGCATAAATTGCACTCTTAAAGAAAAGTGAAAAGCTTGCTCTTTGTGTCTTAATGTAAGAAGCAGCCTGGAAATAACATCCTTATAATGTGATCATAAGCTCCAAATACATGGCAGTGTATCCTTGAAGTTTTGGAACCTACTTCCTTTATTCTGGAAGTACATAGAGATTTATGTAGCATCCTTGCTTGTACTGCATATAACGTGAAATATTTCTGTTTTGCTAGAGTAACTGATAAACAATACCATTTGTATACCAGGATTTTCAGTCTTCTATGCTCATATACAGAAAATTATTACTGCATAAGGATTTAACTAGACAACATTTTCAAGCAAAAGAAGGCATACATTCTTGCCAGAGACCAAGATTGGTCAGAAACATATTCACAGTTTATTTTACTATCCTTTCTAAACTTTCTGCAAGTCAGATGAATTGCCAGGCAGGTTTCTGTTGTTCTTTTTTTAAAAAGCTGTTCTTCAAAAACCCTCTTTTTGCGTTGTAGTTTCAGCAGAGATAAAACAACTGTGCACATCTGTGCTTTTCCAGTTACTGTATTCATTTGTTTTGTTCTTGCATTTCTTCCTTATTCTTTGCATATCTGCCTGAATTGTGATAGAAATTGCTGTTCTCAAACAAACACTTCTGTCTCCTTGTCTTTTTCTGTCTGTCCTTTTCATATGACCTTGGCATATTTTATTCTCTGTTTTCATTCCTAAATATTGTTTTCTCTTTCTGGTTCAACTTTTTTGACTTCTTTGCTACCATCATCACTTTTATGATTCTTATTTTAAAGCCCATCATAAAAGTCTTTGTTTTCTGTTTTATGTCTCTGTCTTCCCTTTCCTTCTTGTAAAAACACTGACTGTTTTCTGCTGTTAGGTGTCAGTTATTTTCCCTTTGTTTTCCCTACACTATAGCTTTAGATAACAGAGGATATGTAACAAAATATACATGGTCTTGAAACAACTACATACAATTGAATTAAATTACAACACAAAAAAATGAGGAAAATTAGATTCTAGTGAACTACAAGACAAAGGGCAGATGCTGTTAGCTTGTTTTGATACAGGACCTTACTAAGATCTAACTTTGTAGGTCTAGCCTTATAGACAGGAGGCTTTGCAGCATGCAGCCTTTAGAACTTAGCATTTTAGAGGTCCTCTGACAGCCTTTCCTCCATTTACTCTGTTTTCCACTGTAGCTATCTCTCAGCCTTTTATTTTACACTGAATATGATAATTAAAGGATTTCTGACATCAACAAAACACAGTTACAATAAATAAAAGGCATTGTCCATTTCATCAGAAGCCATCAGAAATTTTGGAATTAATTTCTTCCAGTGGCAAATGCTTTATCATAATTCATGATCATCCCCAGAACATATTATCAGAAAGTTAAGTTCTAAGAGAACACCATTTCTTTTGTTACCAGTGATCATGACTGGATAAATGGAACAGAATATTTCAGGTGAGTATTCAGCATTTGCAAGGATGTCTTTTGATTGTTTTCTACCGTGATTTTTTTGGATATCAATCATCAGAAATGGTAACAAATGGATAGTCAGTTTGGAAGGAAATGGCATATTACATGGGGTGGAATTTGCTTTGGTTTTGGTTGTTTGGTTTTTTTTAATTGTTATTTCCAGCAACTAGATGAAGTTCAATTGGACTTAGAGTTCAAACTATCGCTTGCCCTCCATTAAGACCCTATTCTCCAAATGATTGCACTAGAGTGGATAAAAAATGAAATTGAACAACACAACCCAAAGTCTAAAGCTCAGCATCATGTAAAACATTTGAAGTGCTACTGCTTGAAGAGTAAATGTTAAACAAGATTTTAAATGAGCACTAATTCATTAATATTTTCTGTAATCTGAATGCTTTCCAGTAATCAACAGATTACACTTGACAAACTGCTCCACTTCCTGAATGAATCATCACATGATATCATGCAAGCTAGTGCACTTCACAAGCTCTTAAACTTTCACTTTCATGGTATTAAATAATGATTGTTTAATGTAAAAAAGAGAGCATCCTTACTTAGAAAACCTATGTCCATTCCCCAACTGCTGTACATCATTCAGCATTAGCTATCCAGGACAACCACCTGAATCATTACAAGAGAAGGTCACATCTGTTTTCAGTTTCTTTTCCCTGGTCAAAAGAGTCTTATAGGCTTTGCTGCATAAAGTGAGCAAGAAACCCAAAACAACACCCCCCCCACCCCCCAAAAAAAAAAAATTTAAAAAAAAAAAAGGAAAATGTCCATTAATGTGGAGCAGCACCTTTCTGAAAAGCAGATAGCCTGATGGGTATGCAGCTGTTTTGGGCAATAAAAGTTTAATATTCATCTGCATATTCTGCACTCTATGGGATCCTGTACACACTTCACAGGCATCTGATTCTCTCATGTTTTAGGGGGCTACCTGGTATACCTCCCCATGTGCATCTCTGGGGAACTCACACAGATGAGTACTGACTTCACGAGCAAGTTGAGTTGTGACAAGATAAGTGCCCTATTTGAACAAATCCATCTTCACTTTCCATGTATTATTATCCCCTTCTGATTTAGTCCTCTCTGGAGTCCTGGGTTTCCAACTTTTTTTTCCAGGGTGATTGGTATTTCCTGGCTCAGGAATTTCAAAAGTTGTATTCTCCATTGTCTTGAAGGCCTTCTTTGAGTAGTAAAAGCTCACTCTGTATACACCGAAAGACTCATTAACCTCAGCTGAGCTGTTCTGCTTTGTGCCACCTGAGGACCTGACCTACCTTTAAGAAGTGTAAGTTGACAGGAGGCACTCTTTTAACAAAAAAATAATATAATTGTTTGTTACCTATCTGTACACTGATAAGTTCTTTCATTTCTATGACTGACAGCTAAACATCCAAATTCAAAACCAGAGATAACATAGGCAGTGATACTAAAAGACTTTATGTACTCCAAGTAGTCCCCTGGCATAAATCTTTGAAGGCTCAGAGCCCTAACAAATATAACTGATGTACATGTATTGGTTCATAAATTCTGTTTATTACATCTTTGGCTGCCCTCTATTTGTTTTCCATACTCTCCTCTGCATGCTGAAAAAGATGTTCCCCCACAGCTTGTGCCTACTCTGGTCCATTTTTTGCTGGAACAAACTAAAATACTGGAACAGGTTTGCTAGCAGCGGTTTTTTGAGTTTTGTCTTTGTGGTGACAACAAACACATCCTAATGAATAGTCAAGTAAGAAGACATAAATAATTAACAGATTTTCTTATTATTTTTAGAACATGCTAATTATGGCTGGATCCTGGCATATAGAACAAGGGAATGCTTTGTAAAATCCCCTGTTGTATTATAGAAATATAACCCTTTTTTTTTCTTCTTGCTCAATTTTCAGATTCTTATTCCCTCTTGAACAGCAAGACAACAAAGTCAACCTACCACAGTAGAATTTTAACCAATGGTTAATTAGCCATTCAGCTTCAATTTAAAAGTAAATTGCTTTCCAAAATGCTTTTGTATATTTCCTGAATTTCCTGGATGATTTTTTTCTTTTAAAAGAAGGGAAGATTATTTAATTGAACACCACAGGTTTTGCTTTCCAGGTTCTTATATGTATATATATATATTTATTTTTTTTTTAATATGGCCTTACAGTGATAACTGGCAAGCAGTCCTGTCTGTTATAAATTTAAAGAGCCAATTCCATCGAAAACTATTTATTTGCAAACGAAAATTTCAGACAGAGCAATTGACAAAGCCAACGAAACAAGGAAACAGTGCCAGCACTGGGTGAAACCACGAGTGCAACCTCTACCACGTTACACTCCCCCTGGTTTCACACCGACCCAAGCCCAAGCCAGCTGTTTTATACTTTTTCTGGCTGGGCTTAGGTGAATCTGGGATTCCTATAAATTCTTTTGTCCCTCTGAGTCTCTGTTGATGAAATTTCTAAAGCAGGGTCCAGCTTCTGAATGGATTTCCTGGGTGTGAAAGATTCCTGAGTACTCTTAATATCCCAGATAAGACATCTCAGGGCCATTAGTCCTTATCAGGTGCTGAGCATCCTTGTCCAGGGTGCTCTCCACCGTCCATTGGAATTGTAATTTCTTTGTCCTCCTCTCCAAAGAGGGGAAGACCCTTGTGAAATTTTCCAAGCCCTCCACCATGCTGGGGAGGCTTTTTGGCTTTCTTAAAAGGGTACACTTTAGTTTCTGATTATACTAACCAAAATATTGTACAAACATAAACTGTTATAAATAAACAGGGCAGGAGATGAATATTAACTCCTTAAATGCCTTTATTAAAAGGGGAAAGCTCAAGGGACAACCTATGTCTCTGCGGCTGCTCCCTCAATCATGGCCGAGGAGAAGGCCTGAATCAATTCTGATGCTCACACTGCAGAGCCAGGAGTCCAGACTCACAGAAGCTCCCAGGAACTCATTGGGCTTAGTTTAGTCCAGGAGTGTCTTTCTTTCTGAGTGTCTTTTAGGTTATGGTGAGCAGATGAGAAGGGTTTACAGATGGCTGGCCAGATAGCTTCATGTCTTCCCAGCCAGGTGGCATTCTTTATGGGTCTGGATTATGTGCTGGCTCATTGTTGCTAGGGGTTTTTGGTGTTAATTGTAGTAAACATGAAGCAAGGCTTCATGGGGGTCTCTGCAATTTCCATAATGGGCGTCAGTTTCTCCCGGCAGGCAGGGGGTCGGCAGGAAGCAGGAAGCCAGGCAGGGAGCAGGAAGCAGGAAGAGAGGCAGACAGAGCAGGCAGGGAGCAGCAAAACCCTCAGCAGCTAGTAAGAGCTTCCAAAACTGGGACTTGGGGTACAAACTATTCAAGATAATAATATGCATAACATCAACAGAACATCCAGTGTATTATTAAGAGTCTTTAACACTTTTAAAGTAACCATTTACATAACATTCAACATACAACTAAGAGCCATGGAGCTCTACCCACATCATAAACTACAATGACAACATTATGAAAACATGAATTACGATTCACCACGTCTCAATAAATCAAAAAATACAGCTGCGTGCCAAAAGCAAACACTTGCAATGAGTCTCTCCTATTGAAACCACATGATTTTAACCTATCACTTGCCCTGTGAAGTGCACTAGCTTGCATGATATCATGTGATGATTCATTCAGGAAGTGGAGCAGTTTGTCAAGTGTAATCTGTACAAACAGTACATTATATCCTGGTTGAGAAAATTTAGTTAATATTGAATCGCACACCCCCAAAATAAAATAATAATAATAATAATAATAATAACTTTAGAGATCTCAATGCTCTGGAGATGACAATTTTTATACCTTCACACATTCTAACAATTAACCAAAAGGATGCATTTGAAGGTAGTGTGAGCAATATTTAGAGACTCACAATATTTAGTAATGTTAGACTCTAATTCTGACCAGCTGTCATGATTTTCTTTTCAAACCGCTGCATAGCTTTCATTCAGGAGTGCTTTACACACTTTGGAAAGTAAGAGATGATTGAATATATGACATCATTGCTGCTAACACCAGGAAACAAAAGAGGCGCATTTACATGAGAAAGGTGGCTTTTCTGCAGGAGTGAAGGCAGGGAGGGTCATAGGTTCATTCCTCTGTTTGCAGGCTATGGATAGTGCTATGGACTTACCATGCCTTACACTGCGGGGCTCACAGTCAGCAGAAACAGCGCTGAGCCCGTTGCTGACTACAAAAAGACCATTATCCCCTGATAACAGTTGAGCTGTCTGTGACTTTTGCGTGGCACTAGGAGTTCGTTTCATGTTCAATGGCTCTCTGAGAGAAGAACAAACCAGTCTGCCTCTTCTTTGTACAAGTTAGTTCTGTGAGGGCAACGGACCAAGAGCAGGGGAAGTTGTTTTGTGACTGCTGTTGTCAGCAAGTCTCCCCCACACAGTTACTGACTTAATTTCACCTCTTTATGGTGGCAAACGCCATGCACATGCTGTGCAGAAATTAAAAGATGAGTCTTTGGGTCACAAGAGTTCCTCAAAATGCCACAAAGCCCCCATATTAATTCCAATATATTGTTTCCTGCAGCTCAAGAGGTCCATAGTATACATAAGCCCACATTAAGAGGGGACACTTTGACAATTAAAACATATCAGAAATCTGGTTTTCTTTGAGTATACTTCTAATACAGAAATTTTGGCTCATCCAACAGCTTTGGGGTAAAAACCCCAAACACTAGGATTTTGCTTTTGGTTTGAGAAAAGAAGTGATGGTTTGCTATTACAATGGATGTTATGGATGTCTGGAAATATTTTTACATCACACAGAATGGTCTTCTTAGTTTCAGGGAGAAAGTGGGAAGTGTGCTGTTCCTCATCATGACTTGTGAGAGTAGAAGGAAGAGGAGTGCTTTTGGAGATGTTTTCCAGGCTCAGGGAGTATGTTCCCTGATTGTGGAAATAAGCAAAATAAGCCACCCCACACCCTTTCAGCAACATCAGTGTGATCAGTATATTATAAGGACACAGAGAAATTGCAGAAAGATACATCTAGGCTTTTTCTATAAAGTGAAATAGCTAAGAGGTCCTTATGAAATTATAGATACATCCAGTGCTATTTCTTTAAACAGATGTTGAATGGACAGGATTATTTTAAAGTTCAAACAGGTAGCTCCAAATCATCAAAAAACTAATTTCTTCTTCCTGCTTACTCTCACATGCTGGAAATGTCTGTCTCTTATTTACCAACAAAATGTCACAGGCCTTATCTAATGTTTTTAATAGATAGTGGACCACAGAGCAGCCCATAAATTGCTGCATCAGTAAAGTACTCTAAAAGGGACACTGTCATCTCAAACCAACAAAGGCTGTGTCTAAATTAAGGGGCACAGTAATATTCCAATCTAGTGTCTCAATGAAATAACATCAGCAATTCCTCCTTATGCACAAAAATCCCATATGTGCCACAAAATCCCCTTGCTTTACCACTGTACCTGAGGTGACCCTGCCACAACAAACAAGCACATGTTATCATTGCTGGAATCATAAGCAGCAGACAGACTGTTTCACAGAGCAGGATATTTATACACCCAATGTGTTCGACAGGCTGCTCAAAAGAGCAGATGAGCACAGCATCCAAAAAACACTGGGTGTGTTTGTGTGATAAGCCTGTGTATGTAGCCAACTCAAAACACTGTTCTCTTGAACTCAGACAGTTTCCAATATCAATTTATCTACTTATTTATTTATTTATTTTGGTGACTATTTGACATTCCTTCTTAAGCTTAGAAAATTAAGCCTCCTGCTTCATCATTCAACTCCCTCCCTGCCATATGGTTGCTCTGATTCATCTCAGCCATCAGCTGGTACAGTGCATAGTTCAGGGATGTTTTAAGTTTTACCATATTTAAGGGCAGGAGGATTTATATGTTGCTCATCTTTTTGATATTCTGGACTTGGATGTGCCAACTAACAACATTCATCACTGTTTGAATTAAAGATACTCTTTTTTCTTTCAGACCCATCAATGCAGAAGAAGAGAAGGAGAAAAAGTACTTCAATTCCAATTCTCCTATGCTCAAGGCTGTGAAACCTGTAAATGTAATGCAGTGTACTTTCTCTGTTGCAAATTTAGCCCAATTTCCCCCCAGCAAGCTCAGATAGATTAAGAAAAAAAGAGACCACATTGTGTACAAGTGATTTAAGCTGCAACTGCTGGGCTTTGGTGTTATATTTATTCCCTGAAAGGTTTATCCAAGTGTGTTTGAAATGTAGAAAATTGATGACATTAGACAGCATTATACACTGGCCTGCTCTTTAAGTACCAATAAATCATTCGAACAAGTAGCTCTACAGAGGGAAACGCAGGCAGGAAAAGCATTTTTATGAAGGCACAAGAGAGGGCCTTCCCACTATGGAGCCTATTCCCACACTTTCTGTATTCGCCAGAGACAAGAAGATACTTGTCTGCCAAGCCTCAAATCTCAAAGCCTGGAACCAGTGCTACTACCACCAAGGCCATCACCAATATCCTCAAGTAAACAGGAGCTAACAAATAGACCCACCTTTGTACCCACAGCTGCTTCAGATAAATGTTGAGCACATCTGCCAGCCCCAAAATACATAAAAAATCAAAATGCAGTTTACCCAACCCATTACAACAACATCAAGTCAACCATATCTGCATTTTTTCTTGGTCACTTAACAAACCACAGAGAAGAAAGATTAAGATGGATCAGAACTGAGCAAATAAGTGCAACCACTGGAAAAACAATGTATATTTTTACTCTATTTAAAAGCATAGGCTACAGGCAGCTTTATCCAAATTAACAAATCGTTCTTACGTTCAGAAACATTTGCAAAGGAAACTAGTCCAATTTCTGATGAATAAACACTGTGTAACTTTTACACAATACTTTTTACGTACATCTGAGCATTTAAAAGATTGGGATTTGGATTAGATGATTTTCAGAGGTCCCTTCCAACCTTAACTATTCTGTGATCCTGTGACTTGCATGTTTTAAATTGCATCTTATATAATTGACTCTAAAAGAGTATTCCTAAGCCAGGCAAGATTTGAATCAGAAGGAAGTTAGTTTTTTGGTGTTTTTTTTTTTTAATTACTGGTATAGTCAAAACAGAAAAGCTTGCAAGTATACAGGTTCTTCTTCAAGCTTGAAAGAAAAGCAGAGGTCTTTGGAGTTTCATGGAGGCTAAGAACAACCATTTTGAATTTGTTGATCAGCTAGATCATTTGACAGAAAATGCAGCAGGTACCTCAGAAACACATGCAATAAAACAGATGATAAGATATGTATCTCCTGTGAGAAAAGGAGAGGGATGATTGATCATCAATTGAACCTGAGATTATTAGCAGTCATGAAAACAAGAAGTGCTATGAAATGTGCTATGAAAGTAGTATTTCTCTAATCGGATTTTTATTTCCAATAGTATTATGAGTTTCAGTTCCCAGGTACTTATTTTGAGGCATTTCTCAGGCTTCCCTTGAAGATAAAAACTGAATAGGAAAAAATTAAATGAAGGG
This sequence comes from Phylloscopus trochilus trochilus, assembly GCA_016584745.2. Taxonomy (NCBI): domain Eukaryota; kingdom Metazoa; phylum Chordata; class Aves; order Passeriformes; family Phylloscopidae; genus Phylloscopus; species Phylloscopus trochilus. The sequence continues at coordinate 54,912,961 of WQNJ02000007.1, read as the reverse complement.
TTTGTAAGAAATACTCTTTCTCAGATCTTTGAACATGTCTGTTTTCCATCAACTATTCACTCATTCTGGTGTTTGTTGATTGACTGGTTTCACACATGCAGTTTCCTTGTGGATATTGAACGTGCTTGCTGAAGTATATTACGCATGGGAAATGTAAGCTCCAGGTCTTGTAACGATCCAGTGGAGGACAAGACATTGTAAGAGTGGAGAGGTGTAGGCAGTGCTTACATGTGATGTTCAGGTGTTATGAATCTTTTTACATGTGTTTGTCCATCAGAGTGGTGTTTACTAAAGATCCACACTGAGGGCTGGAGGGCTATTGAAGGAGCTAGAGACTCATTACATTTGTGGTGGACTTCAGGGAAAGACTCCAGATGATAAAGGTGTCATTTATATAATCTGAGGTACAGCTTAAGTACAAGCAGGAGCATGATGGAATACACTTTTAAAATATCTTTATCAAGGTGGCTCATTGAAAGACTAACATACTGCAAAATCCTCTGCATGAGGCAGCCGTGCCCTCACTGTCAGATATGGAAAGTGAAATTATATGTGAAAAAGAAAAGAAATTGACTGGTTTGGATTTCTGAGGACTACTCTCTGTGTTGTACATACTTCAGGTTAGTCTTGGAGACTTCAATAATGTGAGGTGTTGGTATGTGAACAGGTAACATGGTCCTGGTGAAGTTGGCTTAGGTTGCGTGGTTTATGAAGGAAGTCTTCTCTGTCCTGCAGGCAGGAAATGCAGCATCTCCTTCAAGTTCCATCACCGTGTTCAATGTAGTCTTTCTGGATCAAGACATTATAGATCTTTGTCTGTTGGCTTAGTCAGAATTTCAGGACTGTGTTTTAAGCACTGCTAAGGGTGGTTTTCAGAAAGAGGCTGTGATACCACATTTTTACACTGAATATTTCAGCGGTCATTCTTATCCTGAAGTAGTTATTCTAGCAGTCCTATGCAGGATTTTGGCTAAGCTTGTCAATCAGGCTCCTTCTTTAGAATACGGAGACATTTCCCTGCAGAGACAGACCCTGAAATTTTGTGTAAGGCAGGTGGGAAGTACCATTTGACGATATCCACAGTACTCCCCTAGCTTCCTGTAGTTAATACAAGGACTCAGTTTTCTTATCAAACATTCCCTTTCCAGTCAGCTTCTTGAACTGGTGTTCCTTCACAGAATGAGATTTAAGGTTTCTTTTTCCAACCCATTGGCATGAAAATGTTTAATGGTGATATTCCTACAAGTTCCAAAGAAATTTCACAAGAAAAGGCAATTCTTCAATAATTTCTGATTAAAATAAAAAGCTCTCAAGCTCTCAACTCTCAAAAGTCCACTAGAAGGAGGACGGAGGAAAAAACTGACACAAAAAAATACAGGAGTAAATTCCTTGAGCTCAGCATTTCTTATAGTTCAGAATGTTTCCAAGATAGATCTTGGACGAGTTGGGCAATCCATCCACAAATATTTACTAAAGATGTGTGAGCTGGCACTGGTGTCTGGAAGTCAGTCTCTATCCAGATGGTCTTGCTTTAATCACTGGACCAGGACTGTTGAATTTCTCTTAGTTTACAGCAGCTAGAGTCAAAATAGGACAATAAAAGTTTCCTGCTCATTTTTGCATCCAGGCTCTCTATTCCTGTTCTTTGCAACCTTGGCTCAACTATTCCTGTTTCAGCAGCTTCCCAGCCAAGAGCTTCTTCTGATGGTCTCTTGGGACAGAGCAAAAGGAATGGGCAGCTAAGCACAAGCAGCTCAATCACCATACTGTTATCCATGACAGATTATGGCAGTCTTATTCCTACAAAATACGGGCACCACACGCTGTCCAGATCTGCCCTGTTGTCCTGTCTGTACAATCTGACTGACTGAAGCATTGCCCAGCAGCCCGTTTTGGCCATTTCAGGTTTTCTGCAAGGTTCAGACAGTATCTAATATGCCTAAATTACATGTTTTAGGTTTCCTGGATAAAATAAGGCAAAAACCTGAGTGTTTTGCTTTCAGGGGAAGGTGAATGAAGAAAGACATGTAACCTTAAGAACTGCAAGGCTTCTGAATGACCTACAGTTTGTATTGATCCATTCTAGCAGATCATAATTTTTTTCCAATGACCATTTCTTTAAAAACCTGAGATGCTCTGAAGGTAACTATGTCAAAGTAACCTCATTCAACCTAACCTGCATCAAATGCTTAGTAAATACTGCTGACCACAAACAAATTTTGCCACTTTGTCTCACTATCTGCGATCCAACTGCTAACATAGCAAGACACTTTGGTTCATTAACAGTGAATACAATACTAATAAATACCTCAGGCAATTAAACCAAGCATGCATTGTATTAGGGTACTTGCTGCACTTTGGACAGACTGGTGAATATGTATTTCAGGCAGTCCATGCAGCAGTGCCAATGACCCCAGATTGAAAACTGGTTGTGTCTTTGGTGCTTCTCTTTTTTTTTTTTTTTTTTTTTTTTTTAACTACAAAATCCTGTCAGATCTGTGCAAAAATCTGCTGAACACAAGTGGAAAAGGTAGGTGGGTGCTAATAAGAATGGCTTGAAAGCCTGTTAGTATCAAATCCAGAAGTTTCTTATTAAAGAATTTAGAAGTATTCTCAAAGCTAGCACCAGCTGCCAGTGCTGCTATGCCATAACTGTTTAGATGCTATGATAACAGACAATGTGAAAAACACTGAGGTAGTTTTACAACATTTTACTTCATTTGACCATTACATTTACTTTAAAATCATATGCACCTACATGTGGATGTTTTAGATTGAAGCTCCAATGAATTCAAAATCTGAAAAAAAACTTAGTTAGAACATCCACGTTTCACTCCGTTAATACAGAAGTGAAGCATACATTGCTGGTCTGTGCATTATCTCTTAATCACTCTCATCTGCTTCTCCTGTAACCCAAACACAACTTTTTTATAGCTTCAAAGAAACCTCGTTAGAAGTTTTGATAAGTGAGTGTGAAAGAAGATGTGATTCCAAGATTAGGTTGAATAGTTCATGGAGACCTGAGAACTGTCCTGTCACTGTTCTACTAGCAAAAAAATAATAAATAAATTGGAAAAGTTAAAAAAAAACAAACAAACAAACAAACAAAAAAAAACAACAAACCACAAAAAAAAAAAAAAAAAGCCACACACAACAAACCAGTAAAACTTCACACATTGCTCCCTAGGTACACTGATAGTAACACTTGTGTGACAAGCAAGGATTGCACGTATCTCAGATGTTCTGTATGAGGCAAATTACAGGTCAAATAATTGTCTAACACCTCACCTTTTAGTACCTGAAACTAACCCCATCATCCTTTTAGCTCTCCCTCTGGGGACTAAAGAAAAGCTCTGTTAATTTAGTGTTAACAAAACAAGAGGAGCTGGGATAGCTGGTATCTACACTCAAGCAGGACTGAATAAACCTATCAGCAATGCGGTTGGGTAGCAGCTACATTTTTAATTAGATAAATGTGAAGTGATATAGAGTGGGAGAAAAAAACCTAATTATTTTTCACACACTGCTGGGATCTAAATTACCTAGAGATCTAAATTACCTAGAGTATTTCAGGAACTGATCTAGCACTTATCGTTAGCAGGCTGGTGTGCTGCTGAGATTTCTGAACAAGGAAGTGATTGGGCAAAATTATAAAAAATTTCAAGGATTGCTAAAAGAAATATTGGAACCGACTAGGATTTTCTGATTTTTTCCCCCCTTAATACTGTGCATGGTAGTCTGTCTCAAATCCAAACTCCTGTGTGCCACAGATGGTAAATTTTTGTGTGGACAGGAGATAAGAGAGTGGAAGAGAGATTAAGTATTGAGAACAACTAAAACAACCAAGGCTATTCAGTTTAGAAAGGAAGAGTATAAGAATGACCACCCAAAATAATGAATAGTTTAGGAGAAAGAGATCTGGTATTCCTCCATAGCCATTCCCAGCCACGTAATGCAATTACAAGAGACCACTTGATTAAATTGACAGGCAGAAAATGTGACATGAACAGAAGGGAAAGTACTTTATAGTAGCACATTATCAGTCCGTGGAATTCAGTGTCACAGGAAATTGTTGAGGGAAAGAATTCAACAGGATTTTAAGAGGGTTGCATTATTTATGTTGACAAGTCAAACTTCTGTGCCTACATGAAGTTGAGTCAAGAGTGTAAGGGACTTTAACCCTTCTGACAGTAGGAAGCTGTGGGTAGGAGCTTGCAGAGATGTATCAGGATGCTCAAAGCCAAGGGGAATTCTTCTTCTTTGGAACTTCAGAGATGGCAGAGTGCCTGTTAAGGCAACCTTCACATTTGTAATATTTGGTGAGAATGGAAGAGGAGCAAAGAGGGCACTCTGGTATTTGTTCAGATTTTGATTGCAGTCAGAATAACATGTAACATCCATGTGAGTTCTTCCTAAAACACCAAACCTCCAGCAATATTTTACAGACATACATCAAAATGCACTGGGCATGGGATTCTTGCCTGCAAAAGCTGGACTGCTCACTGCAGTGCTGTCCCTCCCTGCTCCTTCCTCAAGGAATGATCATGTGTGCTTAGCTAAAGCACTACTACAGTTCTGTACACATTATGAAGACTAGACACCTAGATTATCTTCTTTTCAAATGTTTTGCAGCTTTTTCAGATCACAAAACCATGAAAAAAGATAATGAAATTATTGCAGAGTATCTCAGATTCCCTTGATCCAAATGAAGCTACAATGAACAGATGTGCAATATTTTATTACACAAATCATATAATACGTATTTGAATGGGACACTTTTAATAAGGAAGCACTCATAAGGAAACAACATTATTGCTGCTAGAAGGTATCTGACTTATTGAATTGCAATGTTTCGGTATGTTTTTAAACCAGCTGAAACTAAGTACATTACCAAGCCTAGAAATCCTACCAGGCAGCGTAGATTGCACCATTAGCTGCCTAAATACCTTAGCACTATGTTGTTTTGGTTCTCAAGAGTTATTTAAATGTCTAATTCCCAGTGACACTGTTAGGATCAAAGGTGCCAGATTTCCTATAGTGCAAGGATAATATCGTCAAGCCCAATAGGCATCCTCACAGCATACACCCCCTTCCATATCTGCTGCATCTCAAAATGGTGTTTGTATTTCTCATATTGCTGTGAACTTGGGCATGGATTTAACTCCTCGTGAAATCAGCAAGGCCTAAACGTAGACCTCAGGTTAAACACATGTGAATGGATTCTGAATGAGATGAGAGTATTGAATTATGATGTTATGACATTACAGAGGGGTAACAACCCAGGCAGTACCAACCAGCAGCTTTGTGGATTTTCATTTGTGTTTCCAAATTGCTTGATGCATTGTCAAAATGTCCCTTTTAAGAGCTCTAGAGAAGCATATTTCCCTGGTTTTTCAAGAGATTGCTTTCATCAGTTCCTGCAGAGTTTCTCTAACTAAATCAGTGCCTCATTTTAATACATTTGACACAATAATGCTCTGCAGCTGCACACAGAAGGCACGGATAAACAGAGCAGTAAATTAACAGGCCTCTGAAAACTTCCCAGCTAAAATTCTTGTCAGATTTTCTCAGTTGTTTGTTTTGGTTTGGTTTTTTGTTGGTTTTTTAAAGGGGTAAAAAAATCTCCAAAAGCCTAATAAAATATCCATCAGTGCTTTACCAGCATTTAAAATTCAGATCCAAACAGGTCTTGGTTTTTTCTCCATTCTTACTTCCTGAAAGGTATTCCATTGATATTTAACTCCTTGATATACATTTAAAGGGAAAGTTAGCAAGACTTGAAACATTTCTGAATGACAGGGAAACAGCCCTCATATAATGCTTGTCTTTGCACCTATTTGCTGACTACTCAGGAGAAGAATCGTGGCGTGTTAAACAATTAGAAACCACCTTTAGGTAAAATATGAGCCTGTGCCAAGGTTGAGGTTCCAACTAAAGTAATATCCTTATATTTAAATATCTTCTTTTATATCACTTGAAAGATTATATTTATGACCTGAACCCATCCACTGCCTTTGGTATGCTGTTAAAAATTTCCCAAGCTACTTCCCAGTAAGGTCTGACTTCTAACTCTCAAGTCCATCACAGTGACAAGTACTGTGGCAAATCTGTATTATAGTAAGAACTTAATTTTCCTTCAATTTGGTTAAGAAATTGTGTGAGAAAACGTTTTCCTATTTAAAATAGCTTTTAAATTAGATGGAAATTTGCACTAATTACATTTTTAATCAAAGCACATCAGATTTATTACAAAATACATATATATCAGTTGCAATTGGCTATGAAAACAAAATAAATTGCTTTTGTAGAGACTTCTGCAGAGGAAAAACATTACTTCCTAGCTATTTCTAATTTGCTCCTGATCTAATAAGGAAAGTACAAAATAAATAAAAGCCAAGAGACTATAAAGTTTAGCCATTGATTATGCACATGTGGTTGCCTCACTGGAAGGAGGAATAACCTGGGAGATGTATGTCAGATTACTTTATGCACAAATTTTCCAGATATCACAAGAGGTGTAACACACAAGCCTGTGTAAGAAACTTTGCCACTCTTGCAGAAAGCTGCAGCACTTTAATACAACGTGCTAAATGAAATTTTATGCCCAGAAGACTCAGTTAACTTCTGAGCAGTGTACTCTCAGCAATATTTAAAACTCACTCTGAAAGTCTGCAGCTGGCAGCTATTTTCCACTCACCAAATGTATTTCCCTTTTCCACATTTTAGGTAACTTTTTGCTTGCCTCTCTACTCTGGTAGGTCACAGCATATGAATCTCTCTCTTTTCCTTTCCTGATTTTTTCCTCCTGCTCCTCCTCCAGTTTTAGACAAACACCTGCAGCTATCCACTGGCTACCTTCTCTCCCTTTCCTCTGGTGGATGACTCTTGCTTTGACAACCTTTTTTCCCAGGTTGAGTTCAGGAGCCTATGCAACACACTGTAAAACAGATACAGGGCAATGTCTGTAACACATAATATGGAGGAATCCCATGTTTTTACAAAGTCAGTGCTACCATAGTTCTTGCTCCTTTAGTGTGTGGTTTCATTTCTGTCTACATTGGTCATTGATCTTCTGCTATAGAGGAAAAGTTTATGAGGGCATAATGATAAAAGTTCTCTATCCTTCCATGCATATAAAATCTCAGTTTTCTTCCACTGTTCACAGAGGAAAATGTGTGCCCTATGAGGTTTGGGGATGAATGCTTACCAGTCCTTAAAATCCATAACTACCTGTCCTACCTATCCTGGCAGGGTCACTTTATTCTGCAAAAGTAGGTAAACAGTGATTTGGGATCTGCCAGATAAGAGTTCAAAAAGTGACACTAGCTGGTTTGTGCAAATATGAAACTGCTCTTGAGATAATACCAAAGAATGGGGATCCATCTTAATGCTCTTGCTCAGAGGCTCAGCTGCAGACTCTGTCCAGTAACTCAGCAACTGATGCATGTCAGAGATGCCAACACATTTCTGCCAAGCAGAATGCCCTGATGCATTCACTTGTTAATCAGGATATCCAAGCACTCCATGCCTGAGCATATTTATACTCTTTAGGTTGAAAGATGTTAGGTGAGTGTGCAATATTTGTGATGACAGTAGCATTATGCCTTTAAAATTCCTGTTTAGTTTTCTATTTTCCAAGGAAATGGATTCATGCAAATAAATGGGTTGTAAGGCTGGGATTTTCAGAAGCACTTATCATTGGCCTGTATCAGCTATCTGAATTCCAGAGGGAGTCTACTCCTAATATTGGTGCCAGCACACTCATGACAGTGATGAGAACTTTGAAAGACCCTCCCCATACACACATTTTTTCAAATTTATTGTGCAAGGTGAAATTGAAGGTGCACATAGCAAAAGCACTCAGCACCCACAATTGGGACTGGCTTCTTTAAATGAATATAGTCTGTTCTTTCAATTATCTTTAATAATAATTGTTAGTGCTACTGGATTATCTAGATCCCTTTCTGACACAATATCCTACAGATTCTGGCTGAGCCATGATTAAAGATAAGATATAACTCCTGGCTTCAGTGGCTCAGAATTAGACCCAGAAAAAAGACATTGTGTGACTCCAAAAAGACAAAGCCTGGCTGGAAACAAATCTGTCAAACTCAACATCTGCTGGCTCCTGTTCGCTGAGCCAAACTAAAACAGGCTCTGGTGCAACTATCTAAGGAAATGAATAAAGATGTAACCACATGGCAGTGTATCTATATGAATCTTTGGTCACTGTTTTTGTGTGCAGAGGTACAGAATTATTGCATGTTTATTGCAGTCTTTGTCACAGGAATATGAGGAAACAACTCTGCACTTGTCATAAGCCATTAAAAATAATAGCCTGCATATTTCCAAGGTATCACTGACCACTTGTTTTAGAATGCTTTTATTTCTTGATTAATTTTTATTTTAGCTAAGAAAATTTTTCTTTATTAAGATTGCATACAGATCATGGAATATTTGAACTTCTAAAAGAAACCAGTCTGGCTCATTAGAAACTCATTTTCTAGAAACTCCACCTAAATAACAGTCTCAGAGCAAGAGAATACCTGCAAATTCTCCCCTATGCACAGGGAAGTTCACTCTTTTCGAACCTCAGTATGAAAATTCTAATCTTTAACTTCTTTTCCCTCTCCTTGTCCAATTTAAAAAAGAAAAATTCAGAGTAGGAAAAATGCTAAAATGGAAGTCTGCGTGTGTTATAAAAGAAAAAGAAAAACAAAATCTGACACTGGGGAATTTCTCAGCAGAAAGATTGGTTATGTAATTCTAAGCTTAGACAAGCCAGTTCCTGGCTATATCCCCCATCTGTAGGATAACACACTTGCACTTTCATGTTCCTTATTGGGCTCTGGTGGAACAGCTGGATTCTTTGCCCAACTCCAGAAATGTGTTTGAGTTCTCCTTTTGTCAAAGCAAATTTGGAAATATTTCCATTTTCACTTTCATCCAGTAGTAAGGGATTGTCAACAACTGAGGGAATCTCTGGGATCCCTGCAGGAGTCCCCAGTCAACACCTACAGGTGTCCTGGTCTAGCTGAATCACTGATGCAGTTTTTATGTCCCACGTGCTTAGTGCAGTTTCTATGTCCCACATCCTCGCCTCTTCCCAGATGCCTGTGGCACATCCCACACTGCTGATGGAACACAGCCAAAACAAGGTAACTGCAGCAGACACCGGCGCTGCACTGCTATTTCCAGCCCTTACATTGTACCAATCAAGCTCAGCTTTGAGAGAAGCAGTCCTTATTAATTTGGTGACATGTGCACATAAAAGTTCTGGATTCCTAAACAACTCCCCCAGTGCCTCGCCCACAAGCTGAATAATTACCATCTGGTGGAGCAATTTTTAAAAAGTACAGAGATGCCAGAATTTCTTTGGCAAGGTTTTAATCAAATTGAAGAAGGCAAACCCACAAACAACAGACTCCTTCACTCCACAAGCCAGATCCACCCATAGACATTATCCCTCCTGTGCTTTGGAGGACTCCGGTGTCCTGTGGGGGAAAAAACACCACAGCATATAATTATTTTGTTAAAAATCATACTTACTAGGGAACAGAATAAATTCCACAGATCCTTGTGTTTCTAGCATTTATCAGCTCTCTTTTCTTGATTCTGAAAACTTCTCAATCTTTTGCATGTTTTGTGTCTGTGTGAAACTGTAGTTGCCAAATACTTTCCAAGTTTTATTTGAGTTTTGATTTTCTGTAGGGCACTTGCTTTGCAAAGTTTTATCTAGTGAGTTTTTTGGGTGAATATCAACTGTTCAGATTTGGAATTGGGATGTTTATCTGCAAACTCCTTCTTTGACAGAGTTTCTTTCACATGGGAAAGTTTCTTTGCTCATGGGAAAAAGCATCATTTTGATGCAGTTTGGACCATCCTATAACAGTCGGAAAAGATGCAGTGACTCTACAAAATGTACACTGACATTAAGGCCTCACACTTTAAAAATGCCATTTGGACAGCTCACATGCAGACTATTCTGACTCCTTTCCCTGGACAAAGTCTTTTATAAGGAATATTATGTAGTCAGAGTTGCAAAGATTTTCATAAAGAAAAAACTTTGAGAGAGAAAAGTATAGCATGCTCTGGAGTTACTAAGCCCTCCAGGGCTGCTCCTACACTTACACAGGCAGGTGTTTGAGGTTTCCTTCTGCTGTTACTTGCTCTTGAGCTGGAATGGGAATGCTGGGCTCCTTTATCCGAATGGACAGCACCCGTTTTCATCCTGTAACGTCAGTGCTGTGAGACTCCTGTCTGGAAACTGGCTCCACATAAGAGCTGGAGCTGAGCTGTGTTCACGCAAAGGCAAAAAGGGTCCTCCACACCAGGAGCAATTCTCCTCTAATTTGGACTGGAGGTTGGAGCAGTCATCCATCTTCACTTCAGCTCCTCCCTCCCCAGCCAGTATTTACACTGCCTCTGCTGAATGATGGCAGGAAGGCAGTCGGATTAAAGCAATGGCTAGTCTTTAGTAATTGGCAATATTTCAACAAATACAACTGCTAGAAAAGAGGTTGTGCTTGGCTAAAAGGTCAAGCCCCTGCTATCTCTCTTTCTTGATTATCAGATTGCCAGAGTCTGCATTTCTGGGATTTTAATCTCTTCCTTACACAAGGGAAACAATATTTCATTTAAGATAGAGGCTCTTCTTCAACACCTCTTCCACAGCAGGGTGTTGATTTCAATACCACATGTCAGAAATAATCAATCTGGTTTTATTTCAAGGTTAACTAGAGGAATTTTATTGCTTTTGAGTAGAGAATTAATGTTACAGAGCAGAAATAGCATAGCCACTGGAAGCAAAAGTGCTTTGGCCTCTGGAGTTAATGGAGAGTCCTCAGCAATCTGTGACAGATATTGCTAATCTTTTGCCTAAAATAAAAAGAATGTAGAAATAATTTCACACCTAAATCAACAAATGGGGTTGGCCCCTTTCTCCGTTTTTTTTGCTCAGCTTTGGGAGATGTTTCCTCTGAGCGACTGGATTCAAAGCTTCTCTTAATATTTAACTTATATTAAAAAATCTGCAAATAATTATAAAGTGTTTTCAGCAAGTCCAATGAGTTGGCTCCTGATCTTATTTTCCTCATGCAGAAGCTTAATAAAGCTCTATTTGTACAGGCAGGAGCACAACTCTCTGATTTTGTGCTCCTGCAAATCAGTCTGAATTGCCACACAATCCCATCCACCTTGTTCATGCCTAGGTATAGTGGCTGCATTTCTGAGAGTGAAAGCAGAGAAACTTTTGTTTCAGTGCTTTATCTGAAACCCAGACAGAAAAACCACCTGCAATTTGTATTTCGTAAGTGCCACTACTTCCCATTTCTGCCTCCACAATCATACCAGCATGGTGTCAGAAGGGAAGATTTTTTTCCAGTAATGGGCCATATGACAGACTTATCAGGAAACTCCAAGCACATCCTTAACATTTTCTACCAGAGAAGCCTTGACAGTGTCTGTGCTCATTCATCTTTTTCCTTCACCCCACATCCAATTCATCACACTGAATACTCATTCTACTCTGCTGCTAAGCTCCTGATGAAAAACAGGGACAGCCCAGGTTGCTTTAGGAAAATGTCTTAAATCCATTTGTTACTTGAATGAAGAGAAGGATGTTTTGTTTGAGGAGCTAACAAGGGAGGGAACATTCCAGACACTCTGAAAGAAGTTACCAGTCTTTGGTTATGCAAGCTGAGAGCATCCCAGTGAAATCAAAAAAGACCATCCTTGTCATCTGTTGTTGACATGCCTGACAAAGTGATACCTATATTTTCACAAACATCTAATGTGACAGAGATTTTCAGAGAGATTTACTGGGACTGATCGCAGAAGGGGATGGGAGACTTGTATTATTAGAAATTTTCCTACTCTTTTCCCATAATACAGTTGTATTTTCAATGTTAAGTGGAGCCAAGTGCTACTAAAGGAGCATCTGCCTTGCTGAATATAACAGCCCCAAGTGGTTGATGGTCTTTTTTATTGTATTGTTCACGTTTGTGTTTGCCTACTCTAAGCGATAAGGGTAAAAACATAGTAAATATTAAGCGTATAAGGTGAAGAGGGGGTGGGAGGGGAAAAGGTGCTTCATTAAAAGATTTTTTTTTAATTAAATATTTTTAGAGAAAGTGCTGAAGAACTAGATCTCCATGTGACAAGACAGTTTGGCACTTGGTTCAAGTAATGTCTGACATTTAATTTAAAAGCTTCAGACTAATTTTTTTTTTTTTTTTAATTAGGCTGAATCTTTTAAATAAATGTAGTAGTAGTCATAGTACTAATAGTATTTCAGTCTTTTAGTTTGTTCTTGTTTTGCTTTGGTCTGAAGTAAGTTGTACCCCTTTCTTAGTCTAATACCAAATCAGACTACTTGTCTTGGTTTGGAAAGACAGGTTTCTGCTAGGGAAACTGGGGTTTCCCTTAGAAATGGAGAATGTAAACCCCTCACCCCTCGCCAAGTTATAATTTTGTAGTCAAGGGCTCTCAGGCAAAGATTTTGGGGATAGGAGTAACAGTTCTTTACTAAGAATATTAACAATACAAATGTAATAGGAAACAAAACCACCCAACCAAACGAGCAAACAAACAAACAAACAACAATTTTGGAAAATCCTGACAGAGTTAGAGCTGCAACCTGACACCCTGTGGGTCAGGGTATTGAAAGCAGTCCAAAAGTGAGTCCTTCTGAAGTGGCAGACGTGATTCTGTTGGAGTAGAGATGATCCTGTAGAAGAACCGGGTCCAGTGATGGTAAAAGGGATCCACTGGTGGTAGGAAAGGGTCCAGTGGTGGTGGGAAGGGTCCAGTGGACAAGAAGGGGTCCAGTCTTCCTCCCAGGAAATCGGGTGAAGCTAGCACCTTTCCTGTCTCTGTGTCTCCGTTTATCCAGACAGCAAAACTACCTGCCCCCCCCCACCCCCCACTGCCAGGGGGATGTGATCTATCTCACAATGGGGTGATAGAAATGCAGATGCACCGCTCTGCGGGCAGGGGTATAGCCTGGGGGGGTTCTAATGGCCCATTATTAGAAGGCATCAGGCCTCTCTCCCACAGATGAAAATAGAATACATATATTTGGCTCCACAACCCAAGACACTACTGTAGGGAGTGCAGTCAAAATGCTTGGAGGGAAACCAGCAAAACCCACTTTCCTTCCTGCAGTGATATCTTTCTCCTCTTCACAGCCAATCATAGACAGAAAAGAAATTGTGTCCCAGAAAAGATGAAAGAATTTTATGTGTGCCACAATATTAATCATCCTTCTAATATTGTTATAACATTTGGAGAAATTCTCATAACACTGGATGACTTCTAAATGAATATGTTATTTTTCTTAATATGAGCTTTCATAAACCCTCATTCAGCCATTATCAAAAACTGAATACCTGTGCATGGCATGCATTTGGTCTGCTGCAAAAATATTGGGTTTTATTGACTGATAGACTACATGATTGAAAAATGTAATTCTTTGCATAAGAAAACTTTAGGCCTTCGTGTTCCTATTTGGAGCTTGAGCTGTAGTGCTAATAAAAGAGAACTTTACAGAACCATGTCCTCTTTGGCTTTATGGAATCAGCAGAAACCAAGAGCCAAGACCTGTTATGGTGTCTGGCACAATTTCCGTGACAAAACAAAAGTTTCAAGCACTCCCTCAGAAGTTGGCTGAACCCCTGAGCTTAATTAGCAAAATAATTGGTCTTTGGTTCAGATGGAGGAACTGTGCTACGGTAGAGATGCAGCGCGGTACAGATGACGTTTAAATCAGGTTTTCTAAATATGCACATTTAGTGTACTTAATTGACTGTAAAATAATTATTCTATGCTGTATAATTATGTTGTGGCAGAGACCAAGGCCTCTAAACATCTCAAAGGCAAATGTTTACAGGCCCAGAATTAAGACATTATTCTCTCCTAAAATATACAGCAAAACAACAAAAGTGTTTTATCTCCATGATGAGGTTTTGCATGAGACTTGAGGCTATATTTAAGATCCTCTCATTGTTTTCTTCCTCTAATTTTCTACCCTTCCTCATGCTATTTTAGTTTAGTAATACAGATGTAAATAGACTTCAGACCATGGATAGCAATGAGGATTAAAATCCCTGTATGACGTGAGTGGCTTCAGCTGGAGCAGAATATCTAAATCTACTCAAGTGAGAATTTCAGGTGCCAAAGAAGTAGGCCTCTCCTTCAGTTGGGTGTTGAAGGTGGATGATGGGATGACATCTCTTCGAATGCTGATCTGTGAATGGACCAGTGTTAAAGAGATAAATTTGTTTTCCTCCTATTTGACAATTTTTGCTTAACCCTGGCTGGGGGACCATGTTGCAATGTGAGGGTCTTCTTCTCCCCTGAGGGAGAAAAGCCAGCTGGGAGCACCAAGCAAAGTTATATTTTGGGGAAAAAAAAAAAAAGTACCAACTAGAAATCTGACTTTCAAGCTCTCCCCCTCATCCAACACTGCTGTTTATTTTCAAAAGTATCATCAACACAAAGCACTGCTTCTTCACAATGGTGTTGCCTCTATAAAAGGTTCATCAGGTCTTGTATCATCAACCTGGATGCTTAGGGAGAAGCACATTGTGTGGAAAAATTGTATTTTCAACCTGCTTTCCAGAAACAACAGGCACTAAGTCTTTCCAGCTGGAAATCTTTCACTGCCTCCAGCAATGTTTCCCAGCAGTCACATTTATACGGACCACATCATTCTTAGTCCTGAAAGTTTTTTGGTGTGATTTTCACAAGTTTTTCACAAGAAAGACCCACCTTGTAACTAGTGAGCCTTACATTCTGCCCATCAGGAGATAGTGAATTAGTGGAATTAGGGCTGCCTCTGCTTATAATGGGTACAGAGGAATCTGCATGCTATCATCATGTTAAGAGGAGAAAATTAGCAGATGGAGCAGAGGGAACTGCAGATGAGGCTGTGCTCTAGGTTAGTAGTATTATGTTATATGCATGGAGCATTGAGCCCTGAACCAGAGAAAGCATCTGCTCCTTTGCCAGGAAGCTAGAAGTACTGAAACTCTCTAAAACCCCTCAGGAAGAGAAACATCTGGAACTCCACTAACAACGAGATGAGAGAACTGCAACATTGGCAGTTGTCTATTCTAATGCCTGTCTATTTTTAAATAGACAAGGATTGACACAGCAGAGGAAAAACTGATTTATTCTTTTGATTAATAATAAATCCTGTTGCCCTTTCAGGAGATGTCTTTAATTCCTAATATTTATCACATATCTTAGATAATAGAATACCCCAAATATAACTCATTAGTTTTAAACACTGGAGGACATTAGCAGAACAGGCTTTTGTAGGTACAGAAAAAACGGGAGACAGATTTGATAAATTATTGGTCATGGAGAATTTGAGAAGCCCATCTCCTCCATTCACAAATGTGATAATTTTTTTAAGATCAGAGTGTATGTCAAATGGAGTTCATAAAGTGGAAAATGACACTATTTACTTTCATCAAATAAAATGCTGTCAGAATTTATGGCTCTGCACCTCAGAAATCTGTCTGAATGCTACTGTTATTTTGTGTAACATTTTAGTAACCCAAGCTAATAGGGCTATAAACTAAGTTATGCCAGTAGAAGTTCCTAATAAAATAAATTTAAAAATCTTAAATTCATAAAGGAAGAAATACTCCAAGTTCTTGACTGCTATATAAAGGGAAATGTTGTAAGCTTACAATTAGCAGAGATGGGAATGTCATCTAAAGTCAGCTGAGAAACCTGACCTGTGTCTTGGCCATCATACACCTTGAAATGAGATGTAATGGCTTTAACCATCTTAACATGCAGATAAAGGCAATAAAAATGGTCCTGATCCAGTTTTGCCAACATGGTATTTAATTGCACAGTGTCAGCTGGATTTCTTTAATATTGATATAGAAATCACTAGAACAGTAACATGTACTGTATCCCTGTTTCGACTACACTAAGGCAGATTGGGCCTATGAGTCCCCAGTTTTGTATTTCCAACTAAAATGATCATTAATATTGTGATTATTTAGTGGTGATCTTCATCCACCACAGAACTATTTTTTGTGCTTTTTTCCACTCTCCCCAGTGTAAGGAGATCACAATTGCCTGTCTCAAACACCCTTAAGAACACAAAGTCCCACTGTGGCAAAGTGTGTCAAGCAAAGATCACTCCAAGTTATGGGACAGATGTGGCAGTTATCTGAGACCACCAAAGCTGCCTCCCCTGTTCCCCCTCCTTTCACCTGACCCAAATGTGCCTCCATGGATTCCTGGAACTCTTTCTGTAAGTTAAGCCATCTGATGGGAGCTTCAGACAGGAGATAATGAGGTGGTAGTATCTCAGACCTAGGAGGAGGTAAACAAAGCTGGGGGAACACTAATAATGGATACAAAGCATCCTCAAGGAAAGACAACTCAGCAAGCGTGCTGAAATCAGCTAATTCCAGCAGGAGGAGAACACAACTCATCTACTCAACACAAGAAACCCATCGACTCAGAAGAGGAGAAAAACTGAGCACAGGATTAACTAACATTAGAAGCAAGGGAATCATTTAAACAATAGAAACTAAGATTTCTGTGGCCAATGAGGATTAATTTCTCTATTTGCTAATATAAAAATTGTGAAGTTTCCAACAAAACCTTGGGACCCACAACACCTCTGAGGTCTGGAAATGGATACATCTCCTTCAGGTATGTTTTGGAATGAGGTTTGGATCCTCTTATAATAGTAGAAACTGTAAAATAACTCCTTTGTGATAGGGCCAATGTACAGTGGTGGCACTTATCTTCTGCATCTGTCCACAGATCCCCTTGTTGCTTTGATTGGAAGAATACAGCTTGAATACAGGTTCATCTAGTTAAAAATCTGAGGTGTAGAATTAACACCTTTGTTGGTAATATTCTGATTTCCCTTGATAGATGCAGCAGCTTGGTAAAACATCAGTAGAAGTCTCAGTTAAAAATTTGTGCCCTATATCAGAAGGATAACTTAAAAATATAGTTATCCATACTTTTGAGGAGTTCAACTATAAAGATAGTAAATGCTCTTTGATGTTTCTTCTATAAACCACTGAGCAGCTGGAAATCCTTGAAGGGCTAAATGGTGACTTGTCTGGGTTTTTTCCTATCTGACTCTCTGACTGTATTTCCCATTTCTTTCCTCCAGTCTATAGTCAGAACATTTACTCATTAAGTGAACAAAAAGATTGGGTTCTGTGACCTGACCTGCCCTCCAGTAATGTATATTGAACTGCCACAAGCCCACAAATGAAACACCATTTGACCAAGAGTCAACCGAAGGGAGACAATGCCACTTGCATGAATGCAACAATTTTCAGTACAGATCCTCCAGCATCAATAGCTTCCCCTGATGCTAAACATGAACCAAAGCCAAGTTAGGAAACACGCTGGGGTTTTTTTCCTTCCTCTTGAAACAGTTTGGACTGAGGCCCATATTCTTTTTCCATGCTCTAGCTAGGAATTCTCAGTTAGCATTCCTGCTAGAGGAAATATAATACCTGCACTTCCTACTGCTGGAGAGTCTGGGCAGAGATGAGCCACAAGCACAACCCCCACATAAACACAGAAATTCATCTTTAAACTCCCTCTCTTAATTTGAGTGGTAATCAGCGTGGGTAGTTACCATCTGATAATTATCTGGCACTGAGATGTTGTTAGCGAGATTTCTCCCATTTCAAGACACTTTATAGAGTTGCGTGATGACAGGAGAAGGATGAGAGCCAATCGTGAGCCCCAGAGTGCACAGCATTCCCTTTAAAAGGAGTCTGACATGTATCAGCAATGCAACAGGGTGCGGAATCTCAAGTGTGAGCAAATGAGGTTGGATCCAGAAAATATGGGCCTGTGTGATCAAACAGCTTACATGTTACACCAAACAGATTGCTGCCATTAATATTTATACACGGAAACTTGAGATCTGTTACTCCAGCAAGGACCACAAGTTTATAATAAATCACTACGCTGTTTATAGTTCTGCAAAAGAAAAGTAAATGATGTGTCTCCTTTCCACGCATGATCTTTGAAAGTAATTATACTTAAGAATGAACATCCTACAAGCCCTTGTAAACTAATGCTATGTAATAAGGACTTCTCTGGTTTATGTTGGTATTAAAATTCAGCTTTCTGTGGTGAACCCTCTCAGCAGCACTTGAGATTGAGGTGGAAAAACTCAAAGCCTTTTTTATCATACTATAATCATGAGAGGAAATTTAAGATGCAGAAAGCTATTAGACCTGTCCATACACAGTCATAATGTGCTTCATGCCCTTGCTTCAGTAACTGACAGGAGTGTTTAATATAATCTCTTATTTCTCAAAACCAAAGCCATCTATGCTGAAATTAGTATGGCTTTTTGTCCTGTGAAAGTCCTGGCACCATACAGGAACAGAAGAATGCTGTCACAGGTGTATATAACATCCCTTGCTCAGCTGATGCTTGTCCTCTTCCACACAGCTCACTTAAAGACCTATAGAGCAAATATTTCCTTCTTTTTGTAAGTCCAGGGTGTTCTAATCTGTACCTCACAAAATGTGAAACTGCATCTTTTCATCTTATTAGTATATTGCAGGAAATTATATTTGCAATTATCAGATGTTTCAGATTCACTCTGACATTTAATCAACTACAAACACAGCTTATTGCTTGATGTGTTCAAGTGCCATGAACATCATCCCTTAAATAGAACGTGTTTTGTTTTATGATTTAATTAGGTACTGCTGAAAGACATTATCTTATTGCATTCATGCTTGTCTAGATTTTCTATTTGCTGTAATTGGCAGATAAAATACAGGTATAGAGTATTAGCAGAAATCAAGTGTATATAATTTAATGCCTTCTAAAAATTTGCAAATAAAGATGTTTTTGAGGGTAATAAAAGGGTATGAATAAAAGGGTTTAGAAAAAATTAGAGCACAAAGGTGGAGGCAAAGCAAAGAGGATTTTGGTGTTTGTTTTTTTTTTTAAATCACAACAAGGCAACTGTTCAGAAATATAATATGTTGGCACCCACATAATTTCTCAAATTCCTATGAAGATGTGCAAAATGGAGATACTCTGCTCTTGTTTCAATGATGGAACACAGTAGGTGGGATTCTCTGCAGTGCTTTTCTGGTTCTGTCTAAACCTGCTCCAGCCAGCTTCAGGAGAGGGGTCAGGCTTCAATAGCCTTGTCCATCAAAGTGGCTGTGTGTTTGCTACTAGCTCAACAGTGTGTATAGCTTGCAATGGCATGGTCACACTCACCCAGCATGGTAAAGCTGGGAATGCTAACACTGTTCTTCTCTCCTTACACTAGAGGTGATGTCTCCATTCCAACTGTTCCTACATGTTGTGCTTAAATATAATTGCAACTTAGCCCAGCTGGTCACAGTGGAGCACAGACTTGTTCTGCTTACCTCAGTTGTCCTCTGTACTGCAGACATAGGAGAATCCATGGTCCCTTTGTCATCCTTGCAGAATGCAGTTTAAAATAAGTTGGTTTTCAGTAAACTAAATTCATATATAACAGTGACCCACATCTCCACTGGAAAATCTAGATGTAATGAAACTCAGAGATAGAGGAAAACCAATTCTGGATGGGCCTCTCTGAGAATTTCTATCCCTAGAAACTGTTATAACCAAAAGTGCTTTCTGGAATACAACAGCGTGGTGGATGCCTGAAACTTGCTACCACTGCAGTGCATTAATAATGTTTAGGTTATCAATTCAGCAAACATGCATTGAGACTTGAAGGATGTAGATGTATTCTTCATCACTGAAGTCTGAAAATACAGCTGGGCAAATTCTTTTCAGAAGATAAAAAGCTCAAAAATGTGATTTCATGAATTTTTGGGCTGAAGCTGACAAAATGTTTTGAGGAAGAAATTGTAGGCTGTAACATCAAAGTATTTCAATGTTTTCTAAAGTAGAGTTTTCCACTTGTTACTTAGGAGTACTGTTCATAATTCAAAATGGGGGGAAAAATCAACTCTGAAGCCCTAGGAAAACTCATTTACTTTGAAGCTTGTCAACATGTTATGAATACACTCCACTCTTTCTTTTTAGATTTTTGGTTTAATAAAACTTTGTTTTCTATCTGCCCAAACTAACACTTTCTTTTTTATTTCATCACCATCACTACTTTATTTCACCCTCTGTTCTCTTTTTTCATTCATTTCCAATGTCTCCATGTTGCAGCCAGGACATAGTAGAGTTTCAAAGCCTATCAAGTCACATATGATAGTCAAATATGGTAATGCCAACATTAATAGCTTTAAGATGTTTGCAGGCAGGATTAAAATGCAGCAATTTCTTTTACAAAGGAAAAAAAAAAGGCTGATCAATCCCCACAGCTTAGACCATGAGCTTTTTTTAGGGGATTTTACTCAGCCATATTCTCTTGCATAGGCAGGCTGGAGACATTCCTTGCACTGATTTCCTCTCTGTCCCTTTCTTCCCCCAGTTTCCTCCCAGCTCATATCACAGCTCATGTCTGGCTGCAGCAGCTATGTTCTTGTAAGGCTACATTTGTCACTCTCTGCCCACCCATTGGACCTGCTTCTGCAGTCACAACTGAGTTATTAATTAGAGTCATCTGGGGGGGCACAACTCATCACTGCTCCCTGTTTTCGGAATTCACTGGAGAATAGCATCTGTAACCAGACCTTCCAGAACATGCATGGTACTTGAACAGTACTCCTTGCATACATTTTTCTCTCCCACAGGCATGCTGTTGACCTTCAAAATCTAGATTATTTATCTCATTTCAGACTAGTTCTGCATGCCATTGATTTTTTTTTATGTAGGAGAGTTCTCTTTGACCTATCATTGTAGCTCTGATGTAGGAAATACCATTTTTCCCCTTCCAAACAAGAAGAAATCAGATGGAGATGTTTGTGAGCTTAATGAAATAATTCAAATAACCTTTAAATAAATACATTTTATGACTATGCAAAAAGAAAGACTAAAAAGAAATGAAGACTACATTAATTGGAATATTCTAATTTGAAATGTATTACTCTTGCAGATGTTGACAAACCATATTGTAGACAAAATTAGCCAATTTATTATCCACATTATAATAATCAAGGATTACAAGGTTAGGGGTGTGAAATCCCTTACAATCTCTGTTGTGTTCCAGGGTATATTTAATTCTATTATTTAAATCTGAGAACTAAACTGTACTGAGCTTATTAAATCCTACTAAATAGACTGCATCTGGATAAAGGGGAGATGTGCTAGACAATAAGAAACCCTAATATCTCTTCCCAGGTCTTTCAGGCCTTTCATACAATTCTCCTAATTTGTGGTTTAATGAGAAAATCTGTGCAGGATCCATGTCCTGCATAGGAAGCAATGCTGTGGAAAGTACTTATGTTCCTGATGCAAATGCATTTCCTTCTCCTATCATTGACATATTTTTTTCTGTAATGAATTGATACTTATGTGGTGTTACTTATCTAGTGGCACACATTAATTTCGATGCTTTCATTGTCTGATATGATTCAGATTTCCAGGAGCATCTATTGGACACCCAGACCATAGAAATGGGTTTCAGAGAGGCACAGAAGATCCTCAGAAGTTCTACCACAACTCTAAGTGATTCTGGAAATTCTTAAGCCCCAAATTGACCTCACCTTCTCTACTTCACCATACAAGAAGTCCCTCGAGTCCTAATAGCCACATGGTCACAGGAGGCTTATTTTTTTATGCATCTTGTTTGGAAAACAACTTCATAAGCAAAAACTTACTTGTGCAGAGGTTCAGAGATATCAGGTATCAGAAACTCTGAATATCACTGCAACTAATGGCCCATGAATACATAGAGAAGCCCTTTCTGTTTTCTTGCTTTCAATTTCCTTTGACACTATATAGAGTAAATTTCATCAATACCCTCAGAAAGTCCCAATGGCAAAGCCATAGGGTTCAACCCATAAAATATTTCCAGCCTAGTGCCATTTACACGACTTCACCAAAGGCAGCTTCTCCTTATTAACTAGTTTATCACTTAAAGTCATTTAATAGTCCACAGAAGTCTGTAATAAAATGCTCTGCTGGTAATTATTGTAATTAGGCGTACCTGTCATTTTAAATCTGATTCTGCATGCATCTCCAGAGATTTAATAATTCGAGGTAGATCACCAAGTAGATGGTTGAGTTAATTATTTGAATAATCTACAATTCAGACACCTAATATTATACCTACATATTCCCATGTGTGCCTGCATTTTCTGCTTGTGTCTGCAGCATTTGCCAATGCTAAAGGGAAGCTTTGCTGTGGGTTGTAACAGTACAAGATAAGGACATTGTTAATCCACTGCTGCTGTGGGTTCTTCTGTCCCCAGATGAAATGGGTTGGCATGAAGACTCATGTGGATCTGGGCAGTCAGACCAAGGCACAAAATCAAGAGTTGAGACACTAAAGCTACATAAAGTTGAACAAACAATTTTAATCTTGACTTGTCACTTTTAGAGCTGTGTGGTAGTTTGACCCTGGCTAGATGCCAGGTGCCCACCAAAGCTGCTCTTTCACTCTCCCTTTTCAAATAGATGGGGGAAGAGAAATTTTAGAAAAGCTCATGGGTCAGGAAAAGGAGATCTTTTCGACTTGGGAGAAGGCTGCTGGCAGCTTCCCAGAGAATCCATCCCTGTAGCCCTGCCCCACCACTGTGAAAAACTTATCAAGCAAACACAATAAACAGTGAAAATAAAAGGAGCCTGTGTCTTAGTTGCAAGTCCTATGAGCAAATCCAAGATCCCTTCAGGTTTCAAGCAAGAATTTTTCAGTCTAGTGGTAGAAACTAGAACTAAAATATCGCTCATGAGAGCAACCACCTAAAACATTTAAAGGAGCTCAGCAAGACCATCACTGTATGTATAAGCTCTCTTATTCAATGGTCTCCACTCTAATACCTCATTTTAGGGAGGAGAATTGATGGTGTATACCAGTTATCCTAACAACCATATGCGCCACTCAGTCTGCTAAAGGAAGAAACAACCCAAATGCCCACAAAGTCTACTCTTTTTTTTCTGAGAAAACATGGATGGGGGCATGTAAAGCACTTAAAGATGAAGGGCATGAAAAATGCAGAGACTTTTAGATGTTACAAATCAGGAATATGCTGCCCTGGCAGACCTGGCACAGACTCTGCTATGACTCAACTACTGCTAGAGTTGAGCAATGTAAAAAACACTAAAAGAGCTATTGGCAGTCTCACTTGAAAACTTCAGTGTCCTTCCTCTTCCGCTCTCTTCTTCCTCCTCTTACTTGTAGGAAAATCAGACCTGCCCTTCCCTCCTTTGGGAGGGATCATTGAGATCAGGAACAGGCAAGGCTGCCCCTGAACTGTAACGAGAAGTTTTGTGCAGAAAGTCCAAGATAGCAGTGGGAGAATGGATCCCCTGAAATGAAGGGAACAAATAAGAATGTAAATCTATTCAAGAAATGAAAACAATAGTCCTCACAATCTCGATTGAGGAGGAAGAAGACAGCTGACCTGTGATCTGTAAATTCTACAGGTTGCTGCTTATACTTAATCTTCCCTTTCTGTAAGAATTTCCAAAATAAGATATGAAAGAAGACTGCAGCTTTCTCCCACATAATAAAGGTAGTAAAAGATGATATTCATAAAGGTCACTGTGCCTTAGCAGAGGAGGAGGGATGGATTTCTATTACTGGATTTCTGTCTGCCTTTGTATGAATCACATGCTGACGTAATTTGAACTTAGAGGACACTGGATAAAAAGATAAAACATTTGTTTACCCCACAGTGCTTGCAGACTACACTCACAGAGGCACTGCTATTTACAGAGAGGTGGGTGATGCAATCCACCTCTGCAGATCCAGGAAGTGTTCAGGAACTTTGAAGGGGTTGGGAGCATCATGAAGTTCTCCTCCTTTTAGCTTCTTGGGGCCAGGAGCAAAGAATATATCTGCCACAGCCTGGTGTGCACTTTTCCTGGTCTGCACCAACAGGGAGGGCAAAGGCTAACCTAGGAAACTGCAGAGGGTTCATCTCATCCTCAGATTTACATGTTTACATGTGTCCTTTGCAATGCAACAAATCCTTGAGAAAGCAAGTGCCTGTAAGAGCCCAGCCCTTCCTCACTACAGAGCAAAAAGACCGTCTTTTAAGTTGCCATATGTGAAGCTGTATTTTTTAATAAGTGTCTAGCATACAATTTTTCCAAGTGGTGATGTGCAGCAGGCAGTTCATTAAGATGTATCTTCATCTAATTGAGTGTTTTCCATTTACAGTATCGTTTGGCCAAAAGCCAAATGAGAACTTACAAGGCAAGGTACGTGTCATGTTCAGCACATCCCAAATCCTGCAATACACCCACAGAACTACAGACTGAAGGGGCAGATATGAACTTGGGAGATGGCCTCAAACTGAATTGTGATAATCTGTATTTTCATTGCCACCTGATGCACTCCTGAGGCTGCAGTCACATGGCTCCAATCTAAGGAAGTCTTTGCTAGTGTAAATTTATTTTGTGTCAATAGTAGTAGATAAGAATTATACACATAGCACCTTCTATTGAAACCATATGTTAAATCAGGTTCATATTTTAATAAAAATGTACATCTCTAAGGAGAAATATGAACAGTAAAGGTATTGTTTAGCACAAAAAAGGTTAGAGAAACTATGGATGCCACCATATAAATGGTAGTTCAGGGAAGTTCACTGAGCCTGAAATGTCACAGCACTCTAAGTTTAACGCCTGACCCCAGAGGGTGCATTCTTTACAGTTACTATATACCCATGAAAAATTGTGTTTTCTGTGGAAAGCGAGACTGGCTTCTTGTTGCATATTTATGCTTCCTTTCCCATAGAGAAAAGGAAATAGAGACTCCCAGGCTAAGATTTTGAAAACAGCCAGAAAGGGTCAGGTCTGATCCTGCTGAGGAAAATAGAATTCTTATATCAGATTTCTGGAAAGGATCAGGATCAGAGCTGCTTCTGCACTGGAGGGTTTAGAAAACACTCTCCTGCTGTTTGCAATCATGCTTTTACAAAATAATTACCTACATTTTATGTTCTACATGTTGTTTCAGAGCTTTTGTAAAATTATCAGGAATTTACCATTAGAAAAGCATGACTTGTATTTTCCAAAATGTGAAAGAAACCTTCTAAAATACAATATGTCTAAATTAAATAATATTTCAAATTTCTATTTGTCTGGGTATTCAGTTGATAGATGGTCAGGCCTACAAAGTCAAACACTCATTTGTATGTGTCTGCACAGTTAAATCCCATCAAGACAGCTTTTCAGGATCCTTGTTCAAGGAGCTCAAGGCTTTTTTCTGGTTCCAGGAAAGGTGGCTCTCAAACAGGGACCAATGCACTTTTATTTTCCATAAATAATGCCTTCAAATTTTCAGCCTAATGTCTTTGAAAACAAAGATTCCATTGTTTTTTCACAGCACTTGCTAAGGTAGTTCTAGTCTCTGTATAAGAATATAATGTCCAATAACATTTATTAGAGTATAAATTTTGAGGTACAGAAAAACTTGTGAGGAATAAAATCTGTTCCTTTGCTTCTGATCAAGCACGAAATAGCTATTATATATTTCCACCTTCTCTGTGTGCTATTCTTTGCTTCCAGCTTTCCCTTCAAAATTATGCATGCAATTCCCAAGTAATGTGACAGAAAACTGTTGGCTCAATGGGAATCAATGAACAAGGAAAAGACATCAGTCTCAATAGGAGCAAAAGGTCTGATGGGAAAAATGATGGCTCTGTTTCTCAAAAAGGCCAAAAGGGAACTCTGTGCACAGGAACTAGACCAGTCTTTGACAACTAATTTTTTGCCATCTTGTTCCCTGTGACCCGCCCCTCCCCCCGCCCCCCAAAGAAAAACCCATAATATATTTTAAGTGTCCTTTGGACACTTATACACAAAATATATACACAACTAAATACTCCAATCTTCCCAAATGAAGGATGTGATCATCTGAAGCAGTTCTGTTGCTAAGAAACTTGCTAACATTAAAGCCAGGACAATGTGTTAATCAGCCTCCTGCATTTGTTAAGGCAACCTCCCAGTGTCCTGTGCCTTCTGTGCTCTTGTGAACTGGCTGGAGGTTGAAGTTAATAAACTGATTCAATGCTCTGAAGAGTTTGCAAATAGTAAAGTAAACATTTCACCTCATCACAGGCTCCCAAAAACAGGGCTGGTGAAGCTTTGGCTTCTGGTAATAGGGAGTTCACCCAAAGTGAACAGCATTGAAAAATATTTGGTAGTTATTTCAGGGATCTTAAACTAAACAGTCCCACTGAACTTCAGTGTTCTTTGCTCATCTGTAGCTGGACAGAGCTCCATGCAGTTCATTCAATCACTATTTTTATAGAGAATGTGACTTTTTAAACCAGAGTATTGAACTCCAGAAATAATGAAAATGCACATTATGGGCTGTATAAGAAGTTTACTGAATGATAATACAATTTCCCCATATAGTACTGATCACTGTGGCACAGGTTCAATGAGTTAAATGATGCATGCTTGAAGAAATGTCCGCTGATTTTTCCAGAGAATAAGTAGGATACTAGGCTTTTAAGACTGGAGATTTCATTTGTGTAAGTCTATAACTGGAGAAAAACACTGGGGGTTGGTAACCTGAGCACTGGGCTGGTCAACAGGAGTGCTTGGTAAAGGTATATTTGCACAAATTTAACAATTTTTCTCTTAGATGGAGGTGGGACATAATAAAGGCATTGTGAACAAAAAAAGCATTGAGAGTAATGTATTTCATTCCACACAGATTTTTCCAAGAGAACAGTGATGTTCTTGAATTGGCTGAAATTTGGACCCATTTCCAATTATTTCCTGTAAGTAAGGTATTGTATTTCTCTGAGACTGATACACACTGACCTCCACTCCTGCCTCAACGTATGGTGTCCTTTTTCCATAGAAACTCAATAGCAGCAGAATACCTTGTGATTGATCTCCTATGAATGTTAACAAGCAAAGAACATGTCATTAATAAAATCCAAAGTATGAAAATCTATCTGTCATCAGTATGATGAATCTAGCCCATAATTCCACAAATCAAATCCCTCTGTGAAAGCAATGGCTATTCACAGATCAATTTGCAGATTCAGAGTAAATCAAAAATGAGCTGCCCAGAAGCTAAACATTGAGTCCATCTAATTTAAAAAAGATTCTAATTCCTAGGTCAGATTATTCACACAGAGTTAGTGTATGGCTTGCTTATACCTGCAGCTGCAGGTTGCTTTTTAACCATTTAAAACACTCTTTCCAGCCAAAACTGGGTACTTGGCAAAGCCGTGGAAACGAGCCATCACATAAGGAGTGAGCTGGATGTGGATATTTGCTGTACTCTCAAGTTGCAAGTTACTATGGCTGATTTTTTCTTGTCGTTTTTATAGATGAAGACATTGGAAATATTGCCTTACTTTCTGGGGGGAAAAAAAGGGACAATCAGCAATAAAGAGTCCTTTAACCTCTAAGCTAATCACAAGTATTCAATCCCCTTCTTGTGCAATGGCTTTCTTTATGTGTGAACACGAAGAATGAAATCCAGGAGATGCAAAGGTGGATTTGTTCTCTGATGGCTTTCCCTATTCACCCCAAGAAGAATTTTGTTTCCCAGGCAGCTATACTTAGGCTGCCTAAATAGTGCAGGAAGAAAGATCTAAAGCTGAAAGCAGAAGAAGAACTTTACAATGTTTCTGTTAAGAAATAGTTTTTGGAAACAATTTCCTGGGTTTGTTTCAGAAACTCATAAAATTCAGAATTATTTCCATGAGGACAGACAATACTTGCACCTTTTCTATCTGTGTTCTGCCTGCTATGCCACCCTTTCTGCTTCCTCTCCTGCTGCAGCCAACCCCTGGGACTTAAATTCCCTTCTGCTAGAAGGAAATTTTCAGCAGCTCAGCTACTTCAGCTCAGTCTCTTGCCAAGTGATTAGGGAAGTTTCCAAAGGGACAGCTCTCCTTCTCCACTCTCTGCTGCATATCTTTGTTGACAGCTCTAACCTGTACTCTGTTACAGAAATGATGAACTAAATGTCCAGTTTTTGAAGGAAAAAGGCTGAGGACAGTGTCTTATCCTAAGCCTAGGATAGTTTTCCCTCTTTCTACCTTTGGAGATGCACCCAATAAAAATGTGTTTTCCGATCAATCCCCTCTACTGTGTTTGGTAGTAGGTGATAGATTCCTTATCTTACCTTATGCTGCACAGTCCCAGCCAAGCCACGGCTTTCCTTAGTGTGTGTGTGCAACAGCCAGGGCACTCTGTAGATCATCTCACATGATTCAAGCTGAACTATATCAAAACACACAGGGAAAATCCCGTCCACTCACTGTGGTGATTAACCCCAGGATGTTTGCCGGACTTCGCAATGCCTCTGGCACTTTTCAGCATGAAGTGCCATTAGTTGGGAGGAAAGAGCTGGCAGGAGGACAGGAAACAGCACTCTGCCTTCTCTATTTAATCATCACCATATTTTGTTCACTTTTGTCTGCAGAAACCACTTAATTCAATATGGATACACAGCTAAGAGCAATAGGGAATCAGAATCATATTTTATGGATCAGGCACCAGTAGAACTGAACACTTACATAACTCCATGACGTTTTCACATGTTAGTCTGTGCTTGTCAGAAACAACAGGATAATCTCCAAAATGGAAAGCCAGTGTCCAGTTCAACCATTAAAATCTGGCAAAAATCAGGAAAGTTTGTACTGGTAAAAAACAGCTGCTAGAGAAAAGAGGAATAAGGCACAGGAAAAGAGATCTGAGCTCTCAAAAGCAGCTTTTCAGGTGTCCAGCACAGCAAAAAAACATTAGGGAAAAGCTTTTATTATCAATAGTAAACAACAAACACAGGTGGTCAGGGAAATGCAGGGTTTGATATAGAAAAGAAGTGGGTATGAAGACAATAACCTTGTAGATGAAACACTAACCTCCTGTCAGTCACAGAATACAAGGTACAGCCTTACCAAACCACCAGTGAAAATGAAACCAGGCCTGTACAAGCTGTGAAGACAAAAAAAGAGCTTATGCAGTCATATAAAGCAGTAATCTTGCTAGGTGAACACGGTAGTCTTTGGACGACAGGGCAAGCACACAGAACCAGAAATCTCAATGACTTCCTTACATCTATGCTCACCACGGAGATGGGAGGAAGCACAAGTAATTTTGCTGTATGTAAACAGGGGAGGAGAAAAATAACTAGCAAGTGAGGAAGGTACTGGAAGAATCAGAACAGAATTAGATCAGCAAAAAAAAACTCCAGATGGCTTCAGGACTCGACAAAATTGGACATTTTTAATATTTTCATTGATGCTAGCTAGGGACTAGGGAGAAAATAATCTGACCTCCCCTGTTTTAAGATGTTAACAAAGGAGGAACCATGAAAATATAGCCCTTTACAAAAAGGTAACATACACAGATGTTTCCAAGTGAAATCATTAGCTGTTTTTGCTCTTTATTAATGAGACACAAATTAACTACTTTGTTTCTTTAATAAGTAAATAATTATATCTCATCAAAATAAGCTTCAGAAGAATAGAGATTTTGTGTTCAAATAAAGTTCAGGTCTTTTTCCCTCAACTGTTTGGCTGCTGTTGCTTCAGAAACCTGGTCTTTAGCAACCAATCCTCCTTTCAGCTGGAGACTGCAATGAAGTCACAAATCCACAATGAGGACATGAAATTCTTGCTACAAAAACAAAAGCCATGACACAGATTCAGTATCAGCAGATTTCCAAGATTCGGAAGAGGCAAAAAAATCTGTGGAAGTGCCAAATCTCATTTGAAATCATGTCCTTCATAAGTATATGAAACAATAGGAGATAACACTGTCATTGTTAATTGAAGACACTTGGATTTTTTAATCTTGAGGCCCCACTAAAATGCGTTAACTGCCATGAAACATGACACAGCCCTGGTTTGTCTTTTTATGGGGGAACATGGATACCATCAAATTTGTGCTTGAGTGCTACAAAAGAAATGTGCTTTGCATATTGGATCTTAGGTAGATATTTTCTCTGAAACACTGATTACATTTTTTGCACTTTTATTGCAATATGTGACCTCACCTTAAAATTTAGTTGCTGCCAACATATGGCTTTATATTAATATCACAGATTTCACTTAAAATGCATCCA
Source organism: Phylloscopus trochilus trochilus (assembly GCA_016584745.2). Lineage (NCBI taxonomy): Eukaryota > Metazoa > Chordata > Aves > Passeriformes > Phylloscopidae > Phylloscopus > Phylloscopus trochilus. Next base: position 54,882,831 of record WQNJ02000007.1, on the reverse strand, counting down.
TGAGGACCAATCTGAAAATATGAACGAAGCACATACTGATGGAAATTAAGGATAGATACAATCTTTAGGTTTTTTTCAAAATACCTCAGTTGCCTCTTAGTTAAATCGCATTTTCACTAGAACTGACTTCTGTCTTTTTTGTTTGCTATTAAGAAAACTGCCTGTGTGAACTAATGCAAAATAGAATTTGAACATTACAAGTAACATGGCTCTGTATTCTTTCAGTCATCGAAGATAGCACCTGACACTTTTCAATAAAGTTGCTTTAATTGCTGCGTGAAATCTTGTGGCTTGGTTCTATCCTTCTGTGTGACTTCTCTAACCTTGGTAGGTTTATGTGATGTGTAAAACCAGATATATAAATCCAAAAGAAGAAAAAAAGCATTTGGGCAGGAATTTGGGCAAACATATTGTGGGGAGACAGACGGAGATGCTGCTGAAGGCAGGCTTGCCCTTGATAGGTTGCAGCTGTGTTAATTATCCAAGAGTGGGAACAGCCTTGCCCTCACAGCCATGGGTGTGATAAAGAGTGACTTAGCTGGTTGGAGTCTGCTGGCTGTACTGTGAGGAGAAATGGACAGGAGGTTGTTGCAAGGGGCAGAAAAGTAAGGTGTTGTACATAGGACAGATAGGCTTAGGTGGCTGTGCTAGGGACAGGAAGGAGTGAGCCAGAACTGGAGCAAAAAGAGAAAAAAGCCAGAGCTGTGTGGAGCTGCCCTTAGGGAGTACAGAGAAAAGGTGTGGAAGACTTTTGAGTAACAAGGTGCTGATGCTTGGAGCCTTCTGGTGTTTTTAATGAAGCACTTTGTGTGCCGTGTCCATCTCAACTACCACATATTGACTACAACAACACGGGGAGCAGTAAGCAGTACAATGCCTGCCCTGATGGATCACAGAATGGTCAGAAACAGGGTGTTGTAGTGCTACATACCACCAAAACCAGCACTTTTACCAAGGAATTAGGGCAGGTTGACGAACTTTCTCTGCAAACTTTAAGGAATATTGGAGTGAAACAAATCACTGTTTCGTAGCAGCTTTGTTGTGGAGCTAGAAAGACATTGTGAACTTTCACTTTTTCAATGCTGATGTTCCTACCACTCCCAGGATATCCTTCAACCTCTTCATAACGATGGAAGAAATAGTATAGATTTACCTTCAGAAGCACCTTATTGCCATAAGTAGATCCCTGAAAAAATTAGTTTCTCAACTCTTCTGCTCCTGCTTGAATATTTAAAGGCTTTTAGAAGTTTCAGTAAGAATGTGGGGAGCAAGAAAAAAGTTGTCTGCTGTAACTACATCACATGCAGAGCCTCATCCTTTCCCTCTTCTGCATTGTTTTCCAACCAGTATTGTAAGGATTTCAGCAGTAAAGCTCACTGGGTTTCAACAGGCTGGACAGAGCATCCAGTACCAGGCTTTGATGGTTTTCATTTTTGTGATAGCAGTTCTCCACACTGCAGTAGTATCTGCACTGCCAGATACTATTGGCCACTTGGGTTTGAACTTACCCTTATCAGCAAATGGTCTAACCCGCGTGGCAAGTAGCTGTGTGTCCATAACAAAGCTGCATGTTATCATCATTATTGGTGCTGTTGTTATTATTATTGTTACAATTATTATGATGATTATCATCATCATGGTTATCATTATTATAATTATCAACATAAACTGAGAAGCTGTTAAAAATGTTAGGTTATTTAGGTTGAGGAAGATTTTATTTTCTGAAATTGTTGGAATTCTTTACCAGTTGAACTGTGGGGTAAAGCCCCCTCAATCTGAAGGCACATTCTGCAGTTGCAATTTGGAAAACCGGGCAATTAGTGAATTGGTCCAGGAATGTTTTTTAGCATCTTATTACAAAACAAATAATACTCAGAATTAACACAGACTGGAAAACTTTATTCCATGTGCTATGCCCACTGCTCATCTTGCTTTTCTGAGAGTTTGGGGGGTTTTTTGTGGGTTGTTTGTGTTTGTTTGTTTCTTGTACCAGTAGCCCTCCAGTCATAGAATCACAGAATCTTTAGGTTTGGAAGGGATCTCTGGAGATCATCTACTCCAACCTCCTTGCCAAGAGGGGAGTAATCTAAGGCAGGTGACACAAGAATCCATCCAGGTGGGTTTTCAATGTCTCCAGAGAGGAAGATTCCATGACCTCCCTGGGCAGCCATTCCAGTGCTCTTCCATCCTCAATGTAAGGCAGTTCCTCCTCATGTTGAGGTGGAACTTGTTGGGTTTTAATTTATGGCCATTACTCCTTGTTCTCTCACTGAGCACCTCCAGAAAGAGTCTGGCATCATCCTATTGGTACCCACCTTTGAGCTATTTCAATGTATTGCTGAGAAAATCTATTAATTGATGGTTTAGCTAGTACCTTAGATTTACTGAGGTCAAGTCTTAATTCACTAAACCAAATGGGTACTAGTTTTGCAACATCTCTGGCTATATGCATAAAGTACATATGCTTTTCCTCCCCTCATGGCTATTTGAAAGAGTAAGCAACTTGACAAGCTTTGGAAAAGTGGCAAAACTATCAGAAACTACCAGAAGTGACTAAACAGCCAAGCTCTGAGTCCTGGGGAGTATTTCTCCATTACAGCTATGCTGACAGGATCCCCATAAGAGCAAGCTTCAGATCTATTGGAGATGCAAAATCAACCAATAGATATATGGAGAGAACATAGCACATGGAAATGTTGTGAAACATTGTAACTATTACATAAAAGGCCTGTGCAATCTATTTTAACATTTAATCTGCAGAAGTGTATTCAGCTGTACTAATTTCTCCCAAAGCTCTGCATTTAAGAGTGTGTGTTTAACATTAAGTCAGACTTTCCAATGCCAAAAGCAAAAATTGACATCGTTTCCAGATGCAGATTTTAGTAGATCATGTCTCGGATAATTAAGGGCTGTCAGATTTGAGTGGGTTAGTAATTGAAGCTGTATAGAACACAATTTATTGTCAAACAATACCAGACCTTCAGTGAAAAGCAGAAATCGCATCTCTCTAATACAGGCTTTTCGTTCTGGGAATAAGCTTGGAGGTATGGATTGAAAACATCAAATTTTCCTTCCAAATGGAAAAGTTAAACAAAAAAGCAGTTCCCTGGAACATTCTTTATATGTGCTATGTTATTTGTCTCCCCACATTACCATGTTTGCTTCTTGTTTTCTTCTGGAAAACATGTACAAATTACGCAGCTTCCCTAACCTACTCTACTTAGAGGAGACAGACCTGAACATCAACAGTTTGTATTCAGCTCACTGCTGCTCGAAATAGTTTATAGTTGAGAATAAACTGAACCATCAGAAATAGGATCTCAGTCCTTTGAAATGTCAGCAGATCAAGTTCACTGCACAAGCAGGAGCTGAATTTTCAATCCAGAAGGCTGCATCATTGTCAAAAGCTCAAGATTATTTAGGTGAGCTGATTTACTAACATGGCAACTAATGAAATTTGTGCTCCAAAGTTTGATTTATACTTTGGATTCATCTTGTCAGCCCAGCTGTAAATAATATCCGCTAAGAGCAACATTTTACATAGTCCATTTGCAGTTTGCTCAGATTGCTGAGAAGTCCATAGTAAGTCATCTCTAGCATCAGACACAAACTCTGCTTTGTCCTGGGCCACCATGTAGGAAAGCTAAAAGAATACTTGCAAATGGGATGTTGGGGGCTGGCAAGAACCTGACTCACCATCTGCAAAGGCTAAACAGGTCTCCTGGTTCAGGATATCCCTCTTTATCTCTTCACAAGTTGGAGAGGCCCATGGAGGGAAAGCACCAGACCAGTGGCTGATGTCCCCTACATCTCTTCATTAATATCTAGGAGCAGGATTATCTAACACTGATAGCATTCATTCACTGAAACCAAGAGCAAGATGGTCATTAACTACCATAAAGACTTAGCAGGTCTTTGGGTTTAACCTAAGGGAGAGAATAAAATGCACACAGCCTTCTCTGTCTGCCCTACAAAAAATAATAATAAATAAAAGGTGACTTGGGCAGCTTTGACACATCAACGCTGAAGATGAATCAGAGAGCAGAGAAAGGTAAAAAAGGGCTCTTGCTTTCCAAATCCTGTCAGGTATCTTCACAAAGTTATTCTTTCACAGCATTCACACCTTTAATCTTTTATTGTTGACTAAATCTGAATATCACAATTTAAAAAAAAGCAAGTGTTGAAGAATCTTTTCATTTTTTCCTTTTATATTCTAACTTTAAAAGTTGTTGGGAATATTAATGAAAGAATAAAAAAATAGAAACACATTTTAGAAAGAAGGCAGTGCGTTTTCAACTTGTTTGGAAGTACAAGTTGCGGTTCAGATACATAACATGAACTTCAAGTAATGATCTGCAGACAGCTTCCCACAGAAAAATCAATGCCACCTACAACAAAGCCAGTTTGCTACATAGTTTTCTGTTTTCAACATGCTTCAAGTTCATCAGAGCAAAACAGAAAGTGCAGAAAGGACAGACAAAATTCTGCAAATGGCAGCATTTTAAAAGGCTGCCTGTCTCAGAATATGTCCTCTTTCCTTTTGGATCCAGTGGCCAAATAGGTTAAGCAAAGGGAGTGTGCTGCATTTTCATACCTGCACTGGACTCACATTTCCATAAAGAGATGTCACATGATATCTGATGGGTGGCTTCATTTCAGCAGTGGCAAGAACAGGTCCTGTATGCAGCTGCTGGATGCTGCCAAGCTGCAGCAACCCAAGACAGGAGGAGCTCTGTAACCTCTAAAGTCTGTTCCCTTATTATTAAAAGCAGAGCTGGGGCTCAGCTTCCCAGCATCTGCTGTGCAGCAGCCCCACACCCCAAAGCAGCTCCCCCAGCAGAGCTCGAATCTGTAGTACAAAGGAGTCATTGAAAAGCAAATAATTTTAATCTGTAGTATAGAAAGAGGTTCTGCAACCAAGCTGACAGTTCTTGCTCTTTAGTATTGATTGAATAGTCATTTGTTATAATGATGGCTAAAACAGTCAAGCAGATGACACAAATATTGCTGTTTTGATTTATAAATTTAGAAAACTGTTTGCTTGCCACAGAAAAATGCAAAACTTTACGTCCTCTGTTTTACAAACACAGTTGTGCAGGTAGATTTTCTGGGGTATTTTTCCTTTTGCTTTTCATGTTTTAATAACAGAATACTTCACAGCCCAATGGCAAATTTGTGAAGGCTAATGATGTGGTGCTATGCATCTACCTCAGACATGCACCTCCAGTACTAGGGAAGATACCTAGGCTAACTCAGCAGGCTTGCTAACTTACCATGTCAACAGGGAATGTTTATCCTGCACATGCAGGATCAGTTTTACCTCAAGAGATTTGGCACAGAAGAGCTGATAAATTCACAGCATGTATTCAAAAGCTGCTTTCAGCAAAACATTTCCACTTTTATTCTGGCAATGCTCAGATGTGGCTGAAGAAATCTCCACAAAGTGAAAGAGGAGACAGGGCCAGGAAGTACAGATTAAAGAGAAATCATAGCTGAATTGTACTTGATTTCTCAGCTGCATCAGATATCAAGGACTTGCTCATTGCACAGTGGAAGGAGGCAAATGAATATGGCTATAACATGGACAAGGTCTGGACAACAGTAATGAGGATGACTAGAGCTAATAAAAGGGAGCAGTACAAATACAAGTAAGCAAATTAGCATATGGAAGGTAAAAGCACCATTTTATCATGCCACACTGACAAAATTACCCCAGAAAATTGAATGTAGAGCTCTAATTGATGCAATTGAGAGAGACAGTGAAGCTAATCTGAGTACTTAGTGACTATGATGGGAGCATCACAATGTAATTGCAATGTACTTTTTTGCCACAATGTATCATCACACCACCTCTGTTCCTCTGGAACAAATACATTTATTTGAATAGAAGCACTTGGATCCCCAAATCCCTTTGTTTCATGACAAAACCTGCACGTCATCTCCTCTGTCAAGGAGCTGCAGTTTTGGATACCTGTGGTTGTAGCACAATGTTTATCCTGGGATCCACTTCATATCTGTGCCTCTGCTCAGCCAAACTCATGAATTTACTTAGTTTGTTAACATAACTGGTCCAGAGAGAGCTATGGGGGCTGTCCCACAAGGACATAATACTTCTTCCTCAAATGAATTATGTGCCCCCTCATGTATTACAAAACTACCTTGTTTGAAGTATTTGATGCCAAACCTCCTCAGTGGGAGGGAAACTGATTTTTCTCTTTGCATCATTTAAACAGTTCATCTATCATTTTCATCATGTGTAAAATGAAAACAATACCAGTCTTCTTCCCAAAGGCATTATTAGACCCAGCTCACTAGTTTCATCTAAGACATTCCCCAGATTAGTGTAGAAAAACTTGTTCTTGTTGTTGTTATTATTATTATTAATTTCTTCACCGCTATCAAGACATTGCATGCAGTCATAAGACAGATGGCAAAAAAAGCAAGGAAGAAGCCATACACTTTTCTTTGGTATCTTTTTCCTTTCTTTGATATGTTCTATAACTGGTCCTGTCTCTCTTTAGAACATGCCTGCTGCTACAGTCCTGTGATATATTACATTACAAGTGGAGAGATGTGGTTGAAAATACCTTGTTTCTTGCCGTATTTTTCAATGGAACTGTCCTGGGTTGTGAAGCCGGGTTTTGTGTATTCTATTTCCATTTGTTTGGGGGCCTGATGTCCCATCTTGATAGGCCATTGCCACCTTCCCCCATTGTGTGAGAGAGAGATTTATCCACAAAGAAAGAATGCAGGAGCACCACCATAGAATGTGCTGGAAAACTCTGGAGGAAGGGATCCAACAGCTGAGGGAAGTGGCGGTGCTGGAGGTACTTTTTGGGAGGAGTGGACAGCATGATAATGACCCTGACAAGGTTAAATGCACAGGGCAGATGTTGTGGAATCTGGCAAATCTGGGGCCATCTCAGTACACCACCTTTATTGCAACAATTAATGCTGAGGACAATCGAGAGACAGTGGGGTCTGTTGCCAATAAGCTTAGGAATTATGAAAGTATGATCAATGGCCCGATGCAGGCTCATATCTCTGCTGTGGTTAAAGAACTCAAGGAAGAGATAAGGGGGGTGAGGGAGGAGATGAGGATGAACAGTTCCAGTGTGGCACCAGTGCGAGTCACAGGCCCCAGAGTTAGAGCCCAACGACCCCCAGCTCGAGAGAGAGGGTACACCCCAAGAGCTGACCCGTGGTTTTATCTGCGTGACCATGGGGAAGACATGGGAATGTGGGATGGGAAACCCACTTCTGTCCTGGCAGCACAGGTGCGTGAGCTCAAGGAGAGGAACACTTGCCAAGGGGGTTCCACAAAAATGAAAGTAGCCTCAACCTCCTATAACCAAGCTGCCGATGCTGTGTTGAATCCCCTTGAAGGAACCTCTAGTATGTATGCTCAGGGAGGGAATAACCAGTGCTAGAGGGGCCCTGCCTCTAGCCAGGTAGAGGAAAGGGATAATCGGATCTATTGGACTGTGTGGATCCGATGGCCTGGCACATCCGACCCACAAAAATACACGGCTTTGGTTGACACTGGTGCCCAATGTACCCTGATGCCATCAGGGTATGTAGGAACAGAACCCATTTCTATTTCTGGGGTGACAGGAGGGTCCCAGCAGCTGACTGTAGTGGAAGCCGAAGTGAGTTTAACTGGGAATGGGTGGCAGAAACACCCCATTGTGACTGGCCCAGAGGCCCCGTGCATCCTCGGCATAGACTATCTCAGAAATGGATATTTCAGAGACCCAAAAGGGTATTGTTGGGCTTTTGGAGTAGCTGCTGTAGAGACGGAAGAGATCAAACAACTGAATACCTTGCCTGGTCTCTCAGATGACCCTTCTGCTGTGGGACTGCTAAGAGTTGAAGAACAACAGGTACCAATTGCCACAGCAACAGTACACCGTCGGCAATACCGCACCGACAGAGACTCTGTGACCCCGATCCATGAGATGATTCATAAACTGGAGAGCCAAGGGGTGGTCAGTAAGGCTCATTCACCTTTTAACAGCCCCATCTGGCCTGTGCGTAAGCCCAGTGGGGAATGGAGACTGACAGTGGATTACCGTGGTCTGAATGAGGTCACACCACCACTGAGCGCTGCTGTGCCAGACATGTTGGAGTTGCAGTATGAGCTGGAGTCCAAGGCAGCAAAGTGGTACGCCACCATCGACATTGCCAATGCCTTCTTCTCCATTCCTTTGGCAGCAGAGTGCAGACCCCAGTTTGCCTTCACCTGGAGGGGTGTGCAGTATACCTGGAACCGATTGCCCCAGGGGTGGCAGCACAGTCCCACCGTCTGCCATGGACTGATCCAGGATGCACTGGAAAAGGGTGAGGCTCCGGACCATCTACAGTACATAGATGACATCATTGTGCGGGGGAACACGGCAATGGAAGTCTTTGAGAAAGGAGAGAGGATCATCCAGATTCTCCTGGAAGCCGGTTTTGCCATCAAGAAGGTGGGTCAAGGGACCTGCCCGAGAGATCCAGTTCCTGGGAGTGAAGTGGCAAGATGGACGGCGTCAGATTCCCACTGAGGTCATCAATAAGATCACCGCCATGTCCCCACCAACCAACAAGAAGGAAACACAAGCTTTCCTAGGGGCCATTGGCTTTTGGAGGATGCACATCCCTGAGTACAGTCAGATTGTGAGCCCTCTCTACCTGGTTACCCGCAAGAAGAACGATTTCCACTGGGGCCCAGAACAGCAACACGCCTTTGCCCAGATCAAGCAGGAAATCGCACATGCAGTAGCCCTTGGCCCAGTCAGGATGGGACCAGAGGTAAAGAATGTGCTCTACTCTGCAGCCGGGAGCCATGGTCTGTCCTGGAGCCTGTGGCAGAAGGTGCCAGGTGAGACTCGAGGCCGGCCACTGGGATTCTGGAGCCAAAGCTACAGAGGGTCTGAAGCCAATTACACTCCCACAGAGAAGGAGATCTTGGCCGCCTACGAAGGAGTTCAAGCTGCCTCAGAGGTGATTGGCACTGAAGCACAACTCCTACTGGCACCCCAACTACCGGTGCTGGGGTGGATGTTTAAAGGAAAGGTTCCCTCCACCCACCATGCCACCGATACCACATGGAGCAAATGGATCGCCCTCATCACTCAGCGCGCCCGTATTGGTAACCCGAATCGCCCTGGGATTTTGGAAGTAATCACCAACTGGCCAGAAGCTGAGAACTTCAGTCTCACTGACGAAGAAGAACAAGAGCAAGTAACCTGGGCTGAAGAAGCTCCACCATACAACCAACTGCCAGCAGAAGAAACACGCTACGCTCTTTTCACTGACGGTTCCTGTCGCATCGTAGGGATGAACCGGAAGTGGAAAGCAGCCGTATGGAGCCCCACAAGACAAGTTGCACAAGCCACTGAAGGAGAAGGTGGGTCAAGCCAGCTTGCTGAACTCAAAGCTGTTCAATTGGCCCTGGACATTGCTGAAAGAGAGAAGTGGCCAAAGGTCTACCTCTACACTGATTCGTGGATGGTAGCTAATGCTCTGTGGGGCTGGTTGGAAAGGTGGAAAAAAGCCAACTGGCAGCATAGGGGAAAACCAATCTGGGCTGCTGATGAGTGGAAGGACATTGCCATCAGGGTAGGGAAACTACCTGTGAAAGTCCGCCATGTGGATGCCCATGTCCCCAAGAGTCGGGCTAATGAGGAGCACCGGAACAACGAGCAGGTAGATCAAGCTGCGAGGATAAAGGTATCCAAGGTAGACTTGGATTGGCAACACAAGGGAGAGTTGTTCCTAGCTTGGTGGGCCCATGATGCTTCAGGTCATCAGGGCAGAGATGCCACCTATAAGTGGGCACGAGACCGAGGGGTGGATCTAACCATGGACAGTATTTCACAGGTCATCCATGACTGTGAGACGTGTGCTGCCATCAAGCAGGCCAAGCGGGTGAAGCCCCTCTGGTACGGTGGACAGTGGTCCAAGTATAAATATGGGGAGGCCTGGCAGATTGATTACATCACCCTGCCCCAAACCCGCCAAGGCAAGCGCTACATGCTGACCATGGTGGAAGCCACCACTGGGTGGCTGGAGACCTACCCTGTGCCTCATGCCACTGCCTTGAACACCATCCTGGGCCTGCAAAAACAAGTCCTGTGGAGACACGGCACCCCGGAGAGAATTGAGTCGGACAACGGGACTCATTTCAAGAACAGCCTCATAAACACCTGGGTTAAGGAACACGGCATTGAATGGATATATCACATCCCTTATCATGCACCAGCTGCCGGGAAAGTTGAATGGTGCAATGGACTACTTAAGACCACCCTGAAGGCACTTGGCGGGGGGACCTTCAAAAATTGCGAAGTGAACTTAGCAAAGGCCACCTGGATGGTCAACACCCGAGGCTCTATCAATCGAGCTGGTCCTGCCCAGTCTACCCCTTTGCACACAGTGGATGGAGATAAAGTCCCTGTGGTACATATGAGAGGTATCTTAGGAAAGACTGTTTGGGTAAACCCCACCTTGGGCAAAGGTGAACCCACCCGTGGGATTGTTTTTGCTCAAGGACTTGGTAACACTTGGTGGGTAATGCAGAAAGATGGGAAAACCAGTTGTGTACCACAGGAAAACCTAATCCTAAGTGAGAACTGAGTGTGAGGGTTCATTCTGTATAGTGGAGTTTATTAATTTAGGTATGATACAGGTGATAATAGAATAAGGGGTGGATAATGTCCTGGGTTGTGAAGCCGGGTTTTGTGTATTCTATTTCCATTTGTTTGGGGGCCTGATGTCCCATCTTGATAGGCCATTGCCACCTTCCCCAGCCTGTGCGGTGCATCTGCATTTCTATACATCTCATGCCCTGGTGGTGGGGGGTGGGGGGAGGGGAGGGGAGCAGGCAGTTTTGTCTGGATTAAAACGGGGACTCACAGACAGGAGAGCAGCCAGTCTTTCACCCGATTTCTGTTGGGAGGAAGACCGGATTTCGTCTAACCAGATTCCATCTCACCAGTCCCGGACCCCCCTCCTCACCACCCCTGGACCTGCTTTTCCACAGAATCATCTCTGCTCCAACAGAATCACGTCTGCCACTTCAGAAGGACTTTACTTTTGGACTGCTTTCAACATCCTGAATCACAGGGTCAGGTTGTGGCTCTGACTGTCAGGGTTTTTTTCCAAAATTGTTGTTTATTTGTTTGTTTGGTTGGGTGGTTTTGTTTCCTATCACATTTGTATTGTTAATATTCCCTAGTAAAGAACTGTTATTCCTATTCCCAACATCTTTGCCTGAGAGCCCTTGATTGCAAAATTATAATTCGTCGGGGTGTGAGGGGTTGGCATTCTCCATTCTAGGGGAACCCCAGTTTCCCTGGCAGATACCTGTCTTTCTAAACCAAGACAGGAACTTCTTACCTCTCTCTTATAAAAACTTGCTAAATATTGCTATTGTTCCCCTTGGAGGAAATAAGAAAAAAAAAGCAAGTCCTTCCCTTTTTATTTTTCTTTTCTTTTTTTTTTCAAGAGAAATATTTAGCTCTTTGAAACGGTGTTAAAACATTCCTGAATTATTTCTGACAAGGTGCTTTTTTCCTATTAACTTGCTATTTTTTTTCTTTATAAGGATTTTCTTTGAGGAGGACTCTTAAAATAAACAGATAAATTGAAGAAGCAGACAAAAATATTTAACCTGCTTTGCTGCTACTATTAAAATCAGCAGCACCTGTTTTTAATGCTGTCATTTTTTATTAAACCCATTCATGCATTGCAAATAATTTCTGTTGATCAGTGGTTGACCTTCTAAACTTTTTTGTATACAAAATTAGGAGGAAAAGTAAAAGTTAAGGACAAGGACCCCTCAAGATATGTGCTGCAGCCATTTCTGGCAAAAAACGATGTTGAAACAAGGTTTTCCTTGTTTCAATACAGGCATCAATAAACAGAAATAACCTATTTCCATGGAAACAGCTCATCTAAAACCTGGACAAAGAAAGCATGTGAGTGCTTACCTGACTATGTGTCATCTTTAACATGAAGTCAGTGAGGTGAAGTATCTTCTACTGGAATTTGGCTGGCTCCCTGGAGCAGAAGAATTGTGGTCCCCAGCTTAGGGCAAGCCATGGCACATGGCCCAAGTTTGGGACAGTGGCGGGCTATCTGCATCACAGTGTCCTAGGCCCATGGACGGTGGGGAATTAAGCTGTTATTGTAAAAGGCATGCAGCACTAGCAGTATGGTTTTGTACTATCCTTGTGATTCAGGACAGGCAAACATGCTTGAAAGATGTATTAATCACTGCAAATCAGCTGGATCACTTGCCTTAACAATTTTATACAGTGGATAGAGAAAGATGCAACTGTATTTATCACAGTTTAAATGCTACTGGCACTTTTGTTATTTCCGCCTGAATTGAAACTTTTCTGCAGAGCTAGAGCAAACATGGAGCAAATGTAATTCATATTGCAAACATGAATACATGCTGTGTTAGAGGGGAAAGAATGCACTTCTCCTGGTGTTTAGACTAATCCTCAGTTTGTAAGAGGTTTATAGGAAATTTGCAAGAGCTGGTTGCCAGCAGAATCAGCTTGGCAAGGGAGGCAGGCCTCCCTGAGAAAGCCCTGTGGGGATCCTGGTGAAAATGAGCTCAGATTTGGCCAAGGGAGGAGTCTTTGAGAATACCATTTTGCATACATGTGGCAATGTTTTGTTTTTTGGGTTTGTTTTTTTTAATCTAACAAAAGCATTCAGAATGAATATAAGCTGCTCTCTGCATGCACAAACAGCTAACCGACAGGCAGGCCAAGCATTCACACCTTCTGAGGTACAGAATGAGCCATATCCTTCCTTTATTCACTGCTTAACAAAATGCACATACAGTTGGACTCCTGCAATGGTTGAAAAATCTGGTTCAGCAAGTTTAGGGGAGCACTGTGCTGATTTAGAGGTTGTTACAGGCCCAGAAATCTCAGAAGGTCCTGCTGTTCTCTCTCCGGATCTGCTGAGTGCAGGCCTGCAGTCACCTCATACTAAGGCAGCAGGAGGTGAGAATCTTCATCCTCTTTAAAGGCAGAAAATACCAGGAATGCCCAACATGAGGCTTCAAGAACACAAACTGCAGGATTCACGCATGTATTCTGTCATTATTTAAGTGTACAGGACTTCAGTTTGCCATAGTCTTAGTGCTTAAAAGATTTTATTTTTTTCCCATGTCTGTGCTGGATGTACTAGAGCATGACTTAATCTTTGTGAGATTCATTCTGGATCACTATGCTCTTGGTCATGTAATTTGTCAAGGTGTACTACTTAAGGAAAAGCAGGGTCTGCTCAGTACAGAGTCTCACATCAGAGCTTAGCAGCCAGATTCCCAATGCATGCACTATTTTGTATCAGCTGAAGCCAACAAAATAAAATTGATACTTTCGTTTTCGGGCCCAGTTCAAAATGTCCAAGGCAGGTTTTTTGCAGCTGATTAGTTTTCAATGTCCAAGCTGCAGATGACATCTGTGTGGGGAAATTGGAAGGGAGGGATGCTTCCCATGGGAGTTGCTCTGGGAAGGAGGTTGTTGTAGGTGCTGAATGCTCTGTGTGTGACCACTTTAGGCTGTGGGCATTTTGTTGTTCTTCATGATGCTCCAGGCACCAACAACCCTGATTAGGTATATTTACGTTTGCAGCGCTGCATCCTTTTCTTGTAACAGTGAAGGCCAGAAAGACAAAGGAACTGATGCCATCTGCTTTCCAGCATATGACAACACCTGGCAGTGCTAGGGCTCAGAAAGGGATGGAGAATCAATATATTTGGAGGTAATTTCCATAACTTACCCCAGGCTTTCACATACTTCCTGAGCAAGCAAGCCGCTTGTGGAAACAGACTTTCATACATTTCCAAGAACTCTCCATAGATGTGCAAGCATTATCTCCATTTGGCTAGGAGTGTAATTCTGGGGCACTCAGAGACTAAATGTGCAGTCCAAAGCATTAAGTGGCTGTTATTACTATTTGTTATCATGTTGTATCACCTTCAATGAAAACCCATTCTTAGGTCAGTTCCGTAGTCACTGCACAGTTACAAAACTAAATGACAGTTCATGCACAAATGAGCTCAAAACCCAAGAAACGGCATGTTTTAACAATAAAGGTATTCAGAACTTCTGTCTTTCCTGGTTAGCCAGGAAATGAGGCTTTTTTGCCTCTGTCAAAGGCCTGGCAGGAGTCATCCTTCATTTGGACACATCCATAACAAACAGCTCTCCCTGGCACTGACCACAGACAGCACAGAAAAAAAAAAAAAAAAAAAAAAAAAAAAAAAAAAAAAACCACAACCACCAGTAAAATTCTTAATGTTCCTAGTTCATATTAGCACGGGCAGGATGATATCTAAACATATGTGTGCATTGTGCCAAAAAGAGAGACAAAAAAGAAATCCTAGGTGGCCCTGAAATTACAGTGTGTGCTACAGGAGCTTTTAAATTCCTGTGCAAAATACTTCACATCCTCAACAAAACCATGTCTAAAAATAGGCCCATAAAAGATATCTGATGGCATTGCTCTGTTTGAGTTCACGTGCATTGAACAAACACGAGAATCACCAAGCAAACTGTAGGTTTCATGCAAGATGCTCACAGTCATTTACTTTTTGTGACTGATCCAAGTTCCACTCTTACCCTGAAAGAGAAAACATTGATAGATCCCAGAGCAAAGCAATTGTTTCAACATAGTAAATTGAATCCAAACATGAGAATAAGATGGAAGACCTAATTTCCAAAGTTGTAGACACACCTAATAAGAGCTCTCAGCTGCAGACTCTAGAGATTCTAAACAAATGGGAATGGCATATTACTAGAAGTAAAATAATATGAGCAGGAAGACGTGGCATAATTTAGTTCTAACAGATTATGTGAAGCTATGTAAAGATTATACCAACAGTTAAGTGATCGGAAACTGTACCAGTGCAACCAGAAATGTTTAAACACACTGCTGTCCTCCCAGGCACTGTAAAATTGCAGTGTTGCTAAATAATAACATAACTTCCCATATGCAAACCAGCTGGTTTGCACAAATGTTTTAAAGTGCTTATGACCAATACTTTGCTGTTGAATGACAAGCTTGCAGTATCTGAGAGATGAGAGCTGCAGACTTGCAATGCTACCAACCAGTGCAATGAAATATTTTCACGTCTTGAATGGACTTGGTTTTTTTTTTTGGCCTGATTTATTGAGAGCACTATAAGTTGTGAGGCACTATCAACAGTAACCCTATACTTATGGCTGTGATATGAGCTCTCCTGCAGCTGGCTTTTGTAGAGGACTGAGACCTGGTTCTTGTGAATGCAAACAGAGACTGTTCATTATTTAAGTGCACATAAAACACTGGGAAAAGGAGACAAAAAATATGAATAACTTTTTTATATTTTGATAATTTCAGGGGACTGCTGTAGGAGAGGCACCTGCAATGGCTGCCTTGTGAGACTTCTCCATCCTACCTTCCCTAATCTCCTAGATACGCAGTAAAGGTAACAAACAGCTGTCTGCCAGCATGATCATAATAATGTTTACAAGGTGCAGGTAACAATGCAAAGAAGGGCGAGCCTGAAATCTGCCTGAAATAAATGTCCAGCAAGAAAAATATGGGGTAGCTCCTGACTTCTGAAAAACAACTAATGCTAGAAGTGAATGGAGTGCTGTCACAGAAAGAAATTAAGAGGAAAATTTTGCGAAGAAGGAAGAAGAAAGTAAATATATGTAGCTTTAGTCCATTTTAGAGGGATTACCATCTAAATAACAAGAAAAAAGGAAGGTAAATTAAACTGAAACTAAAGTCTAAAGAAAAAATTATGATCTGACCTATAATTGATAGACTAATAGCTTTTAAAGGCAAGAGAGACCAAATAATCACCTAATGTGATGTACTGCTCTAGTGCTTTGAGGTGGACAGGATTCTGAAATTTTTGACATCCACGATTTTTGCAGTTAAGACCTAAAGCTGACTGAAAATTCTCCATGATAGAAAATGCTGAAAAGGCTTGTCAGAGCTCAGGAAAATGGAAAAAAAAAAAAAAAAAGACAACAAAATAGTGGAAATTTTGTCTGCTCCACCAATATTATTAAAAATTAAAGACAATATTATAGAATGTAGCATGAAATGTTTTTCAAAATGAAAACTGACATTTGCCTTTGACAACATAAAATTTATAAAATTTATAGTTATGAGGAGTTTTTTTTTCCCTCTCAGAGAACCTGTGTGAAGTGAGCTTATTTGCACAGCATTTGGGGGGGGTTGATAGTAAATCTTCCCTTGAAGAAAGGTGCTACTCATATTCTTCTAGGCTCACCTTTATCCCATGTAGGTCAGACTAACCAATTCTGCCCAAAGCTCACATTTTCCAGCTGTGCAAAGGTAGACTTTAAAAAAGATATCTGGTCAGGGCAGAAGAGCATTGAGGGATAAAGAATTTGTTATATTTTCACCATGACACTGAATGATTATGAACCCAATGCTTAAGAAGCAGTCCAGGAGACCAAATGGATCAAAAAAGACTGACCAAAACAGGGAAAAATTGTATATGCAAATTCTGCAGGCTTTTCAAGAAGAAAGGTACTAATCAAAGGACAGTGAAGCACTGGACCAGGTTGCCCAGAGAAGAGAGGTTATGCCATGATGAGTCAAGTAATATAGCCCTAGGATGGTGCAGAATTCCCGGTGAGTGTGGGTTTGTGGTCCATTGGTTTTTATGCCCTCTGTCAAAGACTGGAAGCAATAACCCATACACAAAGTTGTGCAGGTGACTTTTGGATATGACTTCTGTTGAATGCCCAGAGCAAGCTGATGCAGCAGGTGATGGGAAGCAGGGTCAAGAATTACGACACCGAAAGTCAGGTCACGTAAGGACCCATTTTATAAACGGAACACCTCAGGAAGAGGCATTACAGCAGCAAAACTAGAAAAAGCTAACTTGTTTTACTTTGCACATAAACAGATGAGGAGCACCCACACTGATACTGCACATATATGGGAGAGTAAGAGAGGGCTTTTTAACTCCTAATCCTCTTTAATAAGATTACTGTTACATACCCAAGTGTACAACTCACCTGCATGGGGTTTTCTGTAGATTTGGAAAGAATATATCCCTTTTAAAACCTTTTTTTGCATTCAACCATTCTTCCAAGTTGCTTAATGCAATAAGAGGGTAACCAACCAAACCAACAAAGCAAAAAAGAAAAAAAAAAAAAGGAATGTAAAAAAATTACATTTGCATAATGGAGAATTTAGAGGAGTGATGGTTCCCTAGACTGTCTGGTTTTGACCCATGCTATAATTAATTACAGTATAGAATGTGTTCCAAAATAACTGCAATCAGGTTAGAAAATGTCAGTTGCTCACCTGTGCATTCTAAAGGAGTGTCTGGGTTGTGCTTTTAAAACTACATGAAACAAACTCAGCTAGAAATTTTTGCAATTCAAAATATTTAGCTGAATGACAAGAAAACTAATCCTTGGTTTATTATTAGACATGATAAAAGATTTCTGAACATCCTAGATGTTCATATTTTTCTTTTTTTTTTCTTTTTTTTTTAATGCAGTGCTACACTAAAAATGACTTTGTCAAAAAACAGAGCTGAGTCTTTTGAAAGTGAGGAGTGGTTGTTGAAACACAAAACAAAATGCCTCAAAGATGTCTAATGTTTGGAGATGTGTGCTCTGCTCTTTCTCTTTTCCACCTCCTTTGAGGATGGCATCAAGTCTGATGTCCAAAAGTTGAGGTGCTCAGAATCATTATCTTCTCCTGAAACACCAAGGAAAGAGAAGCTGACTCAGGTTATCTGTCCTTGGTGCAAAATCATTTAAAGCCAGAGCTTATTTCAGACCTTGACATAAGTTTTGCTGCTCCCATTAACTCCAGAGCATGAACAAAGCAGTGGGAGAGTGCAGTGGATGCTTCCAGTGTGTATGTTACTGATTAAACACACTGCAAAGCAGCTGGAGCACTTCTGATTTTGACCATGGAGACTTCTGACCCTGTCCTGTCAACAAGACACCAGGACATTTGTTAAACTCATGGCTGGTACATCAGTGGCATTAATTTCCTGATGGCCAGACTTTAACCATGGGACCAGCTGCTCCCATCCCTAGTGAGATGTGAATGGCACTAGACCTCCTTTCCAACTCTGGAAGTCACATCAAGGGAGTTAAAAGCAGGATTGTGGAGGAAAGCACAGGGTATTCCTGATCTTATGTCGAGGAAACCAGCATCCTAGAACATGCCAGTGATTGCATTCATGAGGCAATTAGAAGCAGTCTGTGAGACTTACTGGAAATTCATTACTCATGTTGATGTGTGAAAAGGAACAAAAACTTATTCACCAGGACCAGACTGCTATCAAGGGAAGCAGCTGAGGGAAAGGAATCCTTTCACTTGTATAGGGAGCACTTGTGACGCAGGATTACTAAAATACAGTAAACATAGTCCTCCAGAATGCTATTTTGACAGATGAAATTTTTGGAATGAAATTGCACCCTAAGTGGCATGCTTAAGCAGACGCTGGATGAAATAAAATTAGGGCTGGATTTAAATGATACTTTGAAATTGTTTTAGTGGTTCTTATTGATTAGGAAGTGTAATTTTACAGGACAATATTGTGAATAATCAAAATGCAGTCACAAAGAAAAAGGTCAGAATATTACTGAGAAATGGTCTTTTATTTTATGCAGCAGTTAGTGAAGAAGACTGAAAACAGTAAAACTAAGCATCTTTTCCAAAGCATAGGCTACTCTGTTCCCTCAATTTGAAGTTAGTAAAGTTTAGAGAATTTATTCAAACCACCAGGAGCTGTATACCTCTTCCCATCTGTGTACATTTCTGCTGATGTAGCTGTGGAAATTTATGCTATTATCTTAAATATTTTTCTGATTTCATTTTATTGGGGAGGAGAGAAATTGTGTTTCATCACATTTTGTACTGAACAGTCAGCTGGTGAATGTATTTATCTTCACTTTATTATTTTTGAATAATTAATGCCCCCTAACTGGAAGTTTTCCCATGTTACAAATCCATTTAATAGGTACTCAGTCAGAGAAGTTCTGATTTGCAGGGACACAGCAGGAGGAGCAGCAACATAGGATGGATCCTTGTTCAACCCCTTTGTGCTTGTGTACCCTAAATTTCAGCTGGCATCTCATAGATCATATTTACACACTGAGGAGGAGAAGGCATATCCTCTGCTGAGGGAGTTCTAGGAATCAATCCATGGTGGGAAAAATCCAGGCAGTGGTACATTTTTGTTGGGTTCAAACCAACAGAAGGTTTGAACTGGCCTGAGAGAGACAGACCACCTTCCACTGGCAGTAGCAGTGGCTTTCACAGGTTGCTAGTGAAAAAAAGGTCATAAACCAGAAATGCTGGTAAAAATTAACTCTGATCTTTCAGAATTTATTTAGATGTGTTCTACTCCATTGCCCCAAGTAGTACAGAAGGATCTCAATCAGTAATAAAAAAAATATTTCATTTTGATAACAGCTGAACTATATAATTCATTAGCAAAATTATATGCTGGATACATGTAATGAAGAAGGTGTAAATTCAATATTATCATGCATATTTCATTATGCCATGCAAGATGAAACAAATAGAACTGGAAAAGTAGAAACAAAATGCATTCACATTATTGAAATAAAACATTCATGCCTTTTCAAAACCAAAGAAGAAAATAGAAATGGTTCATTTAAACATTTTCCTGTCAAAAAACCCCAAAAAATACAACTCCTAAAATTGACATCCTCCAGTGAAATGTTTTGATTTTAAAAACTGTTATTCTCTGCTGAGGAAAAAGTGTTATGCAAAAAAAATGTTTGCCTGCTCTCATTGCCAGATACAGGCAATGGAGCATTGATTACTCTGTCTTTGAAAATGGAGAACAGTCAGTCCTGATGGCGATGACTTGTTCCCAGCCTCTCCTCTCCAACTGGGAGATGCAGGCTGAGATGGTAGCAGTGTCCTTGTGAGAGGTGACTCTTAAAATGGTACATCTGGACTGGTCAGGCTGTGCACCCAGCAGGCCCTTTGTAAATAGCGCAAGAAGGAATCTGAGCATAGTGCAATGGTAAATTAAAATGACTGCAGGTGATATCATTTTAACTGCTCTGAAACTACCTGGCACTAGTGAGCAGAATCACATCCACTCCAGGACACGTTGCTTCCAAGTTATGGAAAGGTCATTTTCTGTTTCCTGACTTGAAAGCACCTTGGAACCTAAGAAAAAGTAATAAAGACATGTATATTTTTATGTGATGCTTGTTCAGCCTGCTACACACCTGAAAATAGTCTTCCCCAGCCATGTCCTGTACCAGCCTGATTTTCCCCTCCCCTTGGCTCACTATAGGTTATAACTAAACCTAATCAAACATCCAGGCTGACCGTCTGAGAGGAAAAAGTTACTTTGTTCCTCCTGAGAGCAAATTTCTCCCAAATTCATCCAGAGAAACAAATTCAACTGAATAAAAATAAGTAGGAGTGCATCTGACAGCTATTTGTAAAAGCTCCATAAATTCACTTATTTCCCATCACTTAGTGCACTTCAGAAAAAGTAAAGATGAATGTGCTTTTCTCCCCATCTGAGGCGGCTTGTAGCTATAATTAAGAGGGCATTATTGCTGAAGTCTAATTACATTCTTTAAAGTGTGCTGATAAAAGCAGATGAGGAATTGTTTTAAAGCTTGATTCCACCACTGGTTCTTTTATCCATGCTGAAACTAGTCACCAAATAAACAAAACCTGGCAAGAACAAGTTTCACATACAACATGATAGCATTTTTACCACTCTTCCCAGCAAGAAATGTAATGAGAGGGACAACCAGAGAGGTTGGCAGGATTTTAAGTTCATTTTTTGTGCAATTGATGTTTACATTTTGGTGACTTTTTTCCTACTCAAAGAGCTTTTTCATTTCAGTAACAGTGGTTTACATTAGGGGCTATCTAATGTAATAATCCTCATCTGGTTACTACTCCTGAGGTCTTCTTTGACCTCTCTTTTTATTGTCTACAAGTGTGATCAGACTGTAAGCAGTTTGGGACCAGAGCAGTACATCTCCTCGCTGCCTTATAGCGTGTAGGATATGAAAGCTCTACCTTCTGACTAAGATTTCCAGACACAATCAGAGTGTGATAAGAAATTTCCACAGCATTTGCCATCAAGATGGATGGAATTCTGTGTGTTCATTTGCTTGCACCCTTATGCTTTGCACTCATTGTTCTCAGACAAGTCCACAGAGTGCACTGCAGTTTACCTCTATTTTTACCTTCTCTTTTTTTTCCTTATTCAATGTTTCTTTGACCTTTAAATACTAGTGAAGGCAGATGACAATGTGTACAAAATGCTTGTCTTAATTGTTTTGAGTGATGTGACTTCATTATGAAACTTCTTTCAGAAGCTTAATTACTCCCAGTGCTGCATTAACAGCAAGGAGAAGGTATCAAATGAGACAATGAAGAGAGTTCGGT
Organism: Phylloscopus trochilus trochilus; assembly: GCA_016584745.2. Taxonomy (NCBI): domain Eukaryota; kingdom Metazoa; phylum Chordata; class Aves; order Passeriformes; family Phylloscopidae; genus Phylloscopus; species Phylloscopus trochilus. The sequence goes on along the minus strand of WQNJ02000007.1, from coordinate 54,861,375 downwards.
GGTTTTGATCTTATTTTCTGAAATCGGATGATCTCCTGCTCTCACCATTTATTAATACAGATCATTTCCTCCCATTTCTCACAATTGAATTGAGTCGCTGTTTGCATGCTGATGGGGCAAATAAGTGGGGAGCTGTGTTCATCACTGCCTGATAATGGATGAGAGCTCCTTGTTCAGAGACAGGCAGTTCCTCTGGAGGCCCTGCGATTTGCCAGAATATATTACATTTTTCCAAGATTATTGCACAGCAGATGATTAATATTGCACGCTCAAATGGCCTTTTCAAGGACTGAGCAGGGAGTGCAGGGGGACTGAGGGAAAGCCTCAGAAGACTAATTTCCTATCTGTACATTGTGATAGAAATGTATAATTGCAAACAGTGCTTTGTATCTCAGTGGTATAAAAGGGGAAAGCCACTGAGCAATGTGTAGCCAGAGGAAATATGTCTTCAGCTAACAAAACCAGCAGAGCCCTGTTGAAATCAATGTGGCTCCACTGGTTTGCATCAGTGAAGAATCTTGCCCAAAAAGATTACTAGGGAGGTGCAGCAGGGCATTTCCATAGGTGAAACAGTGGTTTTAGCAGGATGAAGAAACATAGCCCTTAAATCAAGGACAGCCTCTGGTGCGGGCTCTACAGGATTCCACAGCTGGAAGAAGGATGCCTAGAAAAGTTAGGTGGTATCTGCTCTCTGGTAGTAAGGGAGTGCACCGCACCCCAGTCCTAGTGGGAGGGTGAAGAAGAGCTGCTAGCTCTTTGCTATGGGAGCTTTGTATGGCCTGGGTGAAGTGCTCTATTGGTTTAGAGGACTATGAAATGTGTTAAAGGCTTGTCTTTAAACTACTTTGGTTTTTGTAGTCAGCAAAGAGCTCTGCAAAACCCCTAGCATGGGGATCTAATACTGGTGGAAATGCTTTAACAGAGATGAATGGTGTAGGTGAGAAAAGGCTGTCTAAAGCCTTTCTCAGCTCTTGCCTCTCTGCTGTAGCTTGGGTCAAATGTTGGCAGTGTTGGGAAACACAGCCTTGTGTAAATGCCCCTACATGGCTGAGCTGGGTTTGGATGGACCTTGAGTGAGCTCTGTGATTTTTATGGCTACAGCAGCAGCAGTGTAGCTTCTACCTTTCAGGCACAAGTGATTGAACCAAATTCAGCTGTGAGCTTAAATAATGTGAGAAAATGTCTAAAATTATTCACCTTCCCCTTCTTTAGCCTTGCAGGAGCACTTTTGCCAAGCTGCATGTGCCATGACTCAAAATCCTGGGAGCACATCCAAACTGGAAATGCTTCCCTCTCCTTCCACTCATGTGTTCTCCTAGCTGTGTTCACTGCAGACAGGTTGTACTATTCCTGATATGCACAAGTTTTTGGTGCCACCTTGTTTTGTCCACTGCTGTCTGTGTGTATTCGGCTTTTATTTCTTCCACTCCCTTACTGCTCCAACAGAGGTCCCCTCTAGGATGATACTGCCAATGTTTGCCTACCTGTCAGAGAGAGAAAGAGAGTGTGTGGTGGTTTTGTGCTGGGGGACTCTTGGACCTGCTACAGGTGCAAAGGATACCATGTTTGCTATCCTGAAGAGATCAGCCAAAATCATACTTAATATACAGACCTGGATGAATGTAGATTGTGTCCTCACCAATTTCCTCCTAGCTGGATAGGGTCTGATAGCATCTATTCAGCATCATTTATGCTTCAACTAATGCTGCCAGCTCTGAGCAGAATGCAAGGCCACAGAAAGCAGTTCAGCTCTCACACTTCTTGGTTCTTGATTCTCAGGAAAGGGTTGAAAAAAGGCTGAGTTCACTCTATGTGCAAGCATATTCTTGTTAGAGCTTTAGTTTGTCCAATTGCGCACCCATTGCACACTAAGAGTATTTCTGCATGGGTCTGCCTAAATATGACTCATATCCCCTCCGGCTTCATCAAGCATGTAGCCTAAAGCAAAGAAAGTTTCTTAAAAATTTTTGTTAAAAAAATTTGTCGACCTCAGTATGTTTGTGAGGAGACTTTGGTTTATATTTTTTCCTTAATTAAAGATTCACATTTTAGTCCTGTGGGTCCAATTTTGCCATAGAACTATTGGTCTGGAAATTCAATTTTTATATTTGATGCTTAGATTACTCACTTGTTTACTGTCCCAGGAAGGATGTTGAAACTTAAACTACTACCAAAAAGACCAGAGAAGAAATCAATTTTAGCATATTATGAGTGAAGAAATCTGTGTAGCCTGGGCTCTTTGGCTTCCTGATAGTGTTTTTGTATAGCTAAATCTGAAGAGAATTTTTTATTCCCATTTTAGAAATCCTCACACATAAATTGACCACTCTAAAGCTGTTGTGTTGCATTAGGGGTAGGATGGTAGTCTGGGAGAAGTGTTGGTTTATTTCCTTGCCATCAATTATCTGGTAAATATTTGGGAACAGTGAGTATTTTCAATAGAAGTTAGGTGGGTGAATGATGGTAGAAAAGGTCATGGCCCAGGTGATTTATCTGCAGGAAATAATTCAGCTGCTTCGTAAAACCACTTCTACATCTGGTCCTTTGATTGCCAAACTATTCATTCTTCCTAATGCATCAGATAAATGCTTATGTGAAGAAACAAAATAAAGAGCTGCTACAGTAGAGCAGAAGGCAGATAATTTAAACATGGAAAAGCTGCGATGTCATGGGAGATGTACATAAACATCCCTTTGTTCCTTTGTCCTTCTCCTGGCTGTGGGAACAAGCCAAGCCTTAATAGCAAATGTGTTAATTCAGTTTCCAAGTTAGCTATTTGGGAAGAGGTTTTGCACTGTTGTGTGGCTGACCCACAGGATGAAGTCAAATAGATATTGTAATAAAGGGGGAGGGGTGTCGCTGTGGGACACAATGAAGGGAGACGCGGAGTGGACAGAAGGCTGCTGTGGACCTCTCAAGAGGAGGAGCCACAGGTTTATTTTCCAAGCTTCTTTTATACTTTTTACAAATGTGCCCACCTTAGAGGTGGGACCCCTGGGAACCATTGGTCACTTCCGGAGACCACCACGTGAAGTCCCTCCTCTGGGAACGAATGTGGAAAACACGATAGTTTATAATGTGTGACCTTGTTTACCAGTTTCAGTCCCTGGGAACAGAATTCCCTAAAACCAAAACATGGCAGGCACAAATTTTGGCAACAGGGAGGGGGGCCGTAACACAATTTCCACGGTGGGTCTGTTCTGTGCTAATCAATAGAGGCTTCGTCAGTGTCAGCCCTGTGTCAGTATGGTATCCAACCCATGCTACAAACTGCTTATGAGTAGTGCACATTCCTTGATACTGTATTTACATAGCTTAACGGAGTTTTAAAAGGTCAAAATCCAAGCAGTATATACTTTGGAGCATTAACTACATAACACAATTGTGTTGCTGCATTCTTAATTGCGTCTTCAGGGTATTGATGTTTTTTCTTTTTCCTTTTAATTTTTTTGAACTGTGAGGCTTCCTGAGATGAGAACTGTCCCTTTTAAAATTTATGAGTTGCAACAGGGACAACAGACCCCACAAATGATCTGATAGGAATGCTTTTGAATCTCTGTCTTCCTTTGTTTGCAGTGGAGGTAGATGTAAGTGCAGTAAATGTCCATCATTCCAGTATTAATGAAGTTAAATAGCATTTATTTCAGAATTACAGGAAAAGAGGGCAAGGAATGGTGCTGATGGATGACTAAGGACTAAAGTTTGATTTTTGGCACCATAAAGCAAGCTCTATTTTATGTTGGTTATGTTGGTAGCTGGCTAAAACATTTTCTCACTTGTTTCGGACCACGTGTTGGGACCATAAGACCTTTACTAAGCCCTCGGGCTGTTTACCTCTGAAGGGAAAGTCTCAAGCTGGTCAATCACCAGATGACAGAGCCACACATACAGAGTTACAGTATAAAGGCATCAATTACTTTAAAGAGCAGGTTTGCAGTGTCCTGCATTTGTCTGATCAGAACATCCTAGAGCTGAGTACACATTGTATGTTAAACATGTAACGAAGGGCAAGAGCAAAGTGAAACACATGTTCTCAAATCTCCTTTCTGCAACTTCTTGAAGATTATAAAATGCTGAAACTCCAGAGCCTCTTAATGCCAACTTCAGCTTCAAAATCTCCCTTATTTTGACACTTAAAATGTCAGGTTCCTGCCATCATCTTGCTGTGTTTGTGACCTGCCATCATGTCTGAAGGAAATGGCACACTTCTTTCTAAAGGCTGCATTTAATGTGCTTTCTAAAGGTATGGTTTTTTAGCCATTAACCTATACTCTCTGATCAGAACTCTTCAGGATGAGCCTTATTTTTTTAATCAGTGGTTTACTCCAAGGACAGGAGGAGTTTAAATTGTGAGTTTATGCTGTTCCTAGATGCCTCCATGTCATCTCCCCTGAAACTAAAGTAGGGGGTCTGAGTCATCCTTGAAGTATTCCAGTTTTATGTTGAAATCAGTTGGATACACAGGATAAAAATGCAGTAATGCAACACTGAATCATCTCAGCAAAAACTTGGGGTTTGTAGCATCCACTTCTGCAATGCTCCATGGAGTACATGGCTAATTAAACTATGGGTGCCATTGCTGCCTCAAATTAATTTTCAGAACTGCATGACAGATAACTTCCTCCTGGTTTTCTTGGGACAGCAAGGAAGCAGAAGAGTAAATGTTCGATATTGTCCTTATTTATTTTTAATATTTTCCCTGTGATTCATTATCTGAGACACTGGATGTTTCCCTGAGAGCCATGATTCTTTGACAGGTATATTCAATATTGCCATTTATTTGTTTAGGCTGAGAGATCTGAGCTTACAATATCTAATGTTGCAGTGAAGTTCTTGCAGCCTCAGAGAGTTTATAAAATGGAAATTCCTCCTCCTGTTAAAGCAATTCTGCTTTCTTTGGAAAAAAATGACAAGAACATCTTAATATCTTCTGGGATTTTTTTGTAAACACCTTATTTTTATCAATGCCTATTGAAAACTGCGCAACAGTTTCATATTCTGAATATTGTTCTTTCTGGTCTGCAGAGGTTAAAGGGAATGATCAGGAGCTATCACATTACCAGAAGGTATTAAAATATGGAAGGTGACGAGAAGGACTCAATGTAACAACTAGCAGCATATAAAAATGAATAATGTGCAGCTTAAGAGTTTTGATGCTGCATCTCTTTGCCTTTTCTATGGAAGCAATCCTCTGCCTTGCCAGTCGCTCCTCTCGTCTACCCCAACTCACTGCTATTTGTCCTCTTGGCTGCAGCCTCCATCCCCAGCCTTTCCCAGAATATCCTGACTTCCAGTAAAACCAGGGAAGGGGAAAAGGAGGAAAAAAAAACAAAACCAGCCTAAAAAATCCCCAGAGTTTGGGAAAAATATTAGAGCTCCCTGTGCTCCCAATGTGCAGAGACAAGAGGTTGCTTAGGGTCTTATGTACAAGCTGTACTAGTTCAAAGATGCTCACTTGTCCAGACCAGGAAGAACATTGATTTAAGTCTCTGCCTCTGAAGAACAAAGATGATGAAAAATTCAATGCAAAATGGCTGGCAAATGCAGCAAAATACCACTTGATGAGTCATCAGTGAATCCACCAGTATCACAAGCCTCTAGCAAAATGAGAGCAGATTATCCCCAATGGCACAAAAATTATGGATGTGGTATTCATAACATCTCTGAGTAAGCAGTCTTGAGACTGGTCACTATGGAAAAAATATGAGCAGTCATTTGTTAAATCTCTGCACTAAATATTTATTTATTAGCTTGACAAAATGGATTACACAGTGTGCATAGATGGCACAGAGCATACTGTCCTTGCTGCTCAGCTTAAGGGAGACACAGGAAGGTTACTTGGGTTAGAAACCAGGTCAAGCAATCTGCCAAGGAGCTGGGAACAACAACATTATGTGCTGTCACACCAAATCTAACCTGCTAAAAATACAAGCAGGGCAGGCAGTGATCTTGCCCGCTCGTTCAGTGCCTCTCTTGCTGCTGAAACCCTTTATCTCATTGAAAATATGGGGGTTTTTTTCAAAAATATAAACAGAACCCAATCCTGTAGAGGAGAACAAGTTATAAAAGAAAACCAGTTATTATATCAGGAAATATTAAGAAACCTTAGTTGAGATAGCACATGTGAAGATATCTATATCAAGCTGCAGATATCACCAGTGACAACAGTCAATGTGTTACCTAAAGTTTTATACTGTATTTTAGCAAGCTTTTTTTTTTTTTTTTTGGTAGAAAATGTACAAATATGTTCCTTCTCTCTGAGTAACAGGAACTAATTATTTTAAGGGTTAATATGATTTCAGTTTTTTTTTTTTCCTTTGAAGAAGCCTTTTTGAATAATACTCATGATGGGGTTTTGTTTTAATACATATATTTGACTCTTTAGACCTGGGAATACCTCTGAAGTCTTCAGTTTCAGTTTGGCCGTCTTCATGTCTGTGTTGAGGGAGGAACATAATTGTGAAAACAGGCTTTGCAAAACCTCTCAGTCTTGTTTTTTTGCCCAGTGATACACTGGTGGACTTGGCTATGTGCATCTTCTGGAACATCAGAGATGAAGAGAAATGGAAAGCAGCACTTCATTTTTCCTTCCCTTCAAAACCACTGCCGTAATATGATCTCCATTTACTGTCATGCCAGTCAGTGTATGTAGGATGTGTCTAGCATACTTCAGGTCTGAAGAAGGCGTCATACAGAGGAGCTATCAAGGCTCAGCTTCTCAGATTTGCAGGGAATTGAATTTGATGGATCAGTAATCTCATCTGCTTTTCCAATCCCATTCGCTTTTGCCCCACTAGAAGCATCAATGAGTTAAAATGTCCCTGACCTGTCGACTGTGGAGTCACCTCTGTAACTGGCATAGATGGATTAGATAGCATAGATGAAGGCTGCTGGGGCAGTCTTTTGGTGTTTTCTTCCTGTCTCACTAAATGTTTAGAAAATACTGAAATTTCCCACAGAGCCTATCCAACAGAAAACTGTTATTTTCGTGTGGATTTATCCTTTGGATCCTGAGCCAATATTCACATCAAGTGCTCATTCTGTGTGTGTGGATGGCAGGGAATGCTGCTTTTAAGACAAGAAGAAAAGGCAGTGGATGGACAGATGGAGTTTTAAGATGTTTGTTTTTTTTTCCCCAATAGGAAAGAAATAATCTTTATTTTGGTTATATTTGGTTATATTTTCTTTGAAAAACACCTCACACTTTTTAAACTCAAAAAGTTCCTTTCTGTAATTTTTTGGCCTCCTTATACCTTAAGTTTACCAGGATGAAGACTTGCAAGTGTCTGAAAGGTGAGACTATTTTTCAGTGAAGTCACCAGGAGCTTCATGACTAATTTTAGTAGGGAGGGGGAAGGTGAGCAATCCTTGCCACCTGACAACAGACAGGAAGCTGAATACCTCCACAATTTCTCATCTGCTGACAATTCAAGAGTGTATTGCTGTCTTTAAATAAATAACATAAAAGACCACCTCTAGACTTGCCTCTGAAAACAGGAGGAAAGAGGAAAGTTGCAAAATGTTTCCATGGCTGCTCTGTTTTCACTTTTTTGGTTTTTTGCTTGGAAAAACTATCCAGCTCTTTCTTGTTTGTTCTCCGTCCTGTGCTACTTCTGTCCTCATCCGTCACTCATATACTGTGTATGACTAAAGGTCTCTGGTCCTTTGTGATCCAGCTCTTTAAACCACAGAAGTGGAAGGGACCTCTCGAGGTTATCCAGCCTAACCTCTCACCTTCTCCTCCAATATTTGTCTTAGGAGCATCAATCTTCTCTACCAAGTGACAGCATCTTATGAAAAATCCAGGATATCTGCAGCTTTGTGGCCCTTTCAATTTAAAGCCTGTTCCTCTTCCTCATCTCTTCTACTTTCCTGTCGCTATGGCAGGTTGCCAAGCCCTTCAGGAGGACACTTCTACACTTTGTTTTTCCCTCTGTTCCATTCCCTTCCCACTGAGTTGTCCAACTCCCTGTAAATTTGAGTCTTACTATCTCTTCTCTCCTTTACAAGTTAATATGGCTCTGTTGGGCACACTTGGAAGAAGCTGATAATCAAATACCACAGAGGATGGAAGTGCTTTGTTTGTCGTAGTGCTGGCTCACTCTACAATGAAAAAATCATTATCGCCTGAGTCATTCAGTACGTGTTCTTTGAATAACATACACCAAGCTAGCAACTGAAGTGCCTGGTGACTATGGCCATAAAAAGAGGTTGAGAAATATTGCTTGTTCTTTCTACCCACCTCAGATTATAGGACAGCCACTCCATGAGTTTTCTTTGGCTTGAAATGCCAAGAAAGCCTCTCCCCTCTGCTGAGGAAGACAGAACCAGGGAGAACAGACTGCAGCATGTGGGAAGCAGAAGGCCACAGGAGAGAATGCACTTGCTGCAGCTGCTGCTGCTGCTAAGTTATTGACAGTGGACAAGCGCTGTTGAAACACGTAGGACAGACATGGATAAGGGTGGAAAGGGGAAAAGTGTGCTGAGAAGGTAGGCCTAGGGAAAAAGCCCAAAGCAAAAGGAACTGTGGAAGTCTCCTCTGCCAGGGAGCTGTGGTGCTGCTGGGCCTCCAGACAGTGTGATGGCTAAGACAGCAGCAGAAATACTCATTAAAATGACTGTTTTAGCTTTTTGGACAATTAGTCCAATTATTATGCCACTTAATTTATTATAATAGCCTGCAGTTAATGGATGCTCTGCAAGGGAATTAATGTCTCCAAATTATTTTAGAAATACCCTGAATATGCCATCATTTTAAATAATAATGCAGAACATCTCTGTAGGATGCTTAAATAAGTTGCAGATTGCTGTGTCAGGGCACCCTGCTACCCAGACACGATGACCACTGTTCCAAAGCCACACTTGCTCCTCAGAAAGTCAAACACACATTAAGGAAACACCTCTTGCTATGAGGCTGGGAGCAGGACCCCGAAGCTGCTGTGTGCACTACCAGAGCAGGGATGCTCTGCAGTTCTGCAGCAAGCTCTGTACACCCACCAAGGCCCTGCTCATGCTTTGCTTCCATCAACAGCAGGGTAATACCTTGCCTGCCTCAGCCTTGGCTTGGTTTGTGCCCTGCCTCTTTGTCAGACAGAGATGGTGCCTTTGCCTACAGGCTATTTATGATCTGCTCAACACAGCCTGTCAGAGGCAGTTAAGATACCTTCACCTAAGCAAATGCTACTTGCTATTGCCTTGTTATAAAACAAAGGTCAGTTGAACTGAAAATACCTCTGTTCCTAACAAGGGCGGGGAGGGGAGAGTTCTGTTTAGCTGGCTGCTGAAGCAGCACAGGAACCATGGGAGTGGCGAAGGGAGCAGAAGCTGGAAGCTAATACAGCTATTGCCAGAGCACAGATGATGTTGACTGAGTTTGCATGGATAAAACAAGAAGCCTCTCCAACCCTCAGTCTAGGTTTCAGCTGGCTTATCCAAGGCTCCATGTGGAGCAGCGCAGCTGTGTGACCTTGCCTGATTTCACTAATTGACATTAAGATATGATAAAGTCCATGAGCTAAATTGTATGTAAAAGGAGAGAAAGAGATAGCAGGTCCAAGGATTCAAAATGAGAAATACAGCCTTGACAAAGACATAAAACTCTACGAAAAAGCATGGAAGAAAATGGCAACTGGGCAACGTCAAGCATCAGCTTTCTCTCATGCAGCAACACAAACAACCATTTCCCTACCCACTGTGCTGGAAGGGATGTAGCAGTTTCCCTGTTGGGGTGGTGAATTGTATCCATGTTTGTCCATGCTGAACAGCCTGAAGCATGGCTACTTCAGGACTTGCTTCATTCCCCTACCCCACTGCCCTGACTGCTCTGGTTTCATTTTGTAATCAAATTAATTCCCATTTCCAGCTCCTTCTTCATGCTGACACAGCAGAGAGAAAGGAGTGGTCCAGTAGTGGTTGCTTGGTGCCACACTGCTCCTTTCAGATGCCCATAGCCTCAGCATGGTGAGTGTAAAACTCCTCTGCCCCAGCCAGGACTGGAGCCTGAATCCTAACTCCAGCAGCTACAGAAGTACTCAGTCCATGCTTCCCAGCCAACAAGCGATTTGCAGTGATTTTCAAGGAGTAAATCAGCTGTATACCTCAAGCTGCAATATTTAATACTTCCATTAACTGCTGTTATATCAAAGGGGCGAGAAGGAGCCTATTTTTATGCGTGCTTTGGTTTTGTGACACTGTGCTATATTTTTAAAGAAGGACAGAAAGTTCTGTTCTACAAAGCAGTGCCTACTGAACGATATGAACTAGCCAGGTACTTAAAATTAAAGTTATAATGGTGGCTAACTTCTAATGGACTGAAAAATGTGTAAACCTGACAAATCCCATAAAATGAAATAATTATGCCTTCTGTATCAGGCATTTTTTGAACATGAAAAATGTGTGCTCAGGAAGAATAGAGATTCACTGAAGCTGCAGGGGAAATAATGGCAGCTAGTATTGATGGGGCTGTAACAAAATATTGTTTACAGATCTCCACTGGTTGTGAAATTATCTCTACTGAAGAAACTGGATGTAGTCTAAAGCAAAGATTGAAGGAGCATAAAACATGTAATATTGTAGTTACAAGCAACATAAAATCTTATTGGATCTGTGATAAATATTTGTGCCTGAGCAATTTTACACTTTACAAACTGCTTTCCCTGGAGGACGGTTAAAGTATACAAGGACACCCTATTTATCCATTTCAAAATAACCAGCTACCAGCCTATGATGAGGGTACAACATACCTGTTCTCAAAAGTGTCCAATTAATTGTTTAGTTTTGTATTGAAAATATTCTTTTTTTATTAAAGCTGCTTTCAATAGATAGGGGTATCATCTCTTGGGCTGCATTAATAAAGGCAGAAGATGTCCCTAAAGTGATGCTGGTTTGGAATTGAAACCATATATTAAACTCTCCATGGGCGATGAGGAGTCCACAATGCAGAGTTAAATGGAAGCTCTGCATTCAGCTGCTGTACAACATTTGGAATTTTTCTATGGGACTTGGAAGTGGCTGTGCTGTATATTTTAAAAGGGTTTAGCAAAAAATGCAGGCAGGTACTTTGTGAAATTTGTGGATGGGGAAGAAGGGCATTTGAAGATGTAGATAAGATTCCCTAAGTTGCAATGAAATGTTTTCTGCAATCTTGTATATTGAAATCCATAAGCACTTCACATAGACGAGTTTGTTTTTTCCTTTTGACTTGGCCTTTTATACATTTACACTGATAATTCCTTAGGTATTTTTCTGCTGTTCTTCATTGATTGTTCCTGGGTGTTGCCTTTTTCCCCTTGGGAAGAAGTCTCTACCTTTTTCCATGCATGGAAGGAATTTAAAATACTAAAACTAAAATAAATCTTCTCTGTAGTTTACTTTCTCTTTTCCCACATCACCCTCTGTTCAAATCTCAAGTTTACTCCTAGCTCAACTCTCCAAAGGAAGAGCTTATCTTAACCTTTTCTTAGTAGCATCTTATTTGTCAACTTCCTTTTTATTCACTAACCAGCATGGAGGCTTATCCCTTGCCCTTAAAAACAAGTATTTCCATCATTCCTCACAGAGGTGTTTGCTAATTACCAAGTCAAATAGTCTCAGGATGTGTTTTGGTGTTCTCATTGAGTCATCCATGTGTTTTCTGAAGAACTGATTTGGAGAAAGCAGAAAAGGGTGCCAAGTCACCACAATTATATTGGGGAGAGCTAACACCTCTGAACCTGGTGCAAATCTCTGTGTTGCTGAACAGCTGACTGATAGCATGTAAAAAAACAGAGAGATGGTTTAAAATTGTGTCCACCATTGTGCAGATTTGGTGTAGGGCTTGTGCTGTGTGACACAAGGAAATACTAGTAGTGCCTCTCTGAACAAAAGAAAACTATCCGTCTTTTAGAGAGAGGGGGTAATATTTTAAGGAACTGCTGTATCTGTGTTGTTTCATGCTGGATGGGGACTGGAACAACAATATTAAAGGGAAGGTGTTTCTGTTTCAGGAGCAAAGTCTCAAGGTAATGGTCACCAGCTAAATATCTATCAAAATGGGGGCAGTGGAAAGAGGAAGAGGCAGGCTGCCATGGATCACTTGCAGAGCAATTCCATATGATGTATTTGTATATGCATGTACACTTGCTTGCACCCCTGGAGCTGTTTTGAGGATTAGAGCAGAATATTTTTTAATATGGAATGCCACCACATATATATTCTGCCTCACATAATTCTGAAACTGAGCAACGTAGCAAGAGTATTTAAGTTACCCAGCCCTAACCAAAATGATCAAAAGCAGATGGCTTTGACTAGGTTGCTTTTCAGAGTCGTTGGTGGGCACAGGGCAGTTTTACCCATCTGCTGCAGTCGGGTGATTTAGACAGTGAACATGTTTGGAGACTAAATGCCAGGGCAGGAAGCTCAGTGCCACATAGCTGTAAATAACTTCACAGTATTCCATATGATTAAACATCTTTAACTAGTTGATCACTTCCCATTAGTTATCTGGCCAGGACTGAGATTAAATTAAAGTCTTGCAACCTACTGGGACAGCTCTCACAACCACACAAACTTACAAGCAATTTGGCTACCAGGCCGCTCTAGGCAGCTCATGGAAGAAGAGAGTTAAAGTCAATTATCAGCTCTCTCACCCATTTAATTTCTGGAATGGTGACTTAAACAGACAAACAAAGGTGTCTGTAGGTAAAGCTGAAAGTCTGGATTGAAAGATCAGACCTGCAGCACATCAAGTGGCTTTTATTTTTTGATGCATTTGTGTAATGCATCATAGTCCTGATTTTTTCATTTCTTTACCTGTATTGACACACCACTGGGGAAAGCCCTTGCCTCTAGCTGCTCCAGATGCACATTTAAATTAACAAATTTTCTGCTATCTTCATAATCAGGAAAAAAAGTAGCCAGAAAGATAAACAGGAGATGTCTAATCACATCCAACAACAGTCATCACTCTATCTTTCCTGATCTCTAGTAGCCTGAGGAAATAGCAAATGCATTTTGCATCATGTCCTGAAAGTCATCAGTCCATATCCACTACAGAGTGATGCAAAACACTGGCAAGTCTATTCCCAGCAAGCAGCCAGAGTACAGGCTGAAAGTCCCCGAAAAGTGCAACCTATGTAAGGAAGCAGTTCCTTCCTGCACCTGGGAAGCAGGAGCATATCAGGAGCAGGAAGCAGGCTGGTGTCACATTTTCAAGGTTTAACTTGTGCCTCTATTTGTGCTTTGTCACATATCTATATTTCTTGCAGAGAAAAGCATCAAAATCTGAATTCCCCATATTGCCATGTTTATTAATTCCATTCATTTTTTGTAAGGCAGGAAATATTAAGGTGTAAGCTCAAAGGAAAATACGATTTTTCAGTTTAAATGCACGCTTTGAGTTAAGATCAAAGACAGACTGCTAGACCCACCTTTCATCTGTACAAAATGGTTTTTTTTGTCAACCTCCTTAATGTATTTGATGCATTTGATGATGATTTGATGATTCTGTGCATTGGCTTCAGCAGGAGACGGCTGTGTTTTTGCAGGGTGCTAAACCAGTTTGCTCTTTTGATTTGTGGTGGGGAGACAGATGTGAATCAATCTGTTCTTCAGCTACTAAAGTCAATATTGTGAATCAGCTGATACAGTGATGGAAAAGTCAGGGCTAAATCCTGGGTCTGTACCTGAGCTCCAACATAGGCAAGAAATGCAGATTGCTGTTGAGTGGGGGGTGATGCCTACTCCTTAAACTGTGCAAACCCTAAAGCTGAAATGTAGGAGGGAAGGGCTGGGTTTCTTGGAAGCATCCTTGCTCAACTCACATCTCTAAGGCATCACTGGGGACCAGTTCTGACAGCTATTTGAATTCTTGGAGGGTGGGCTGCCTACCATCCTCCCAGTTCTTCCCAGACTGGAAAGCATGGAAAAGGTCTGCCAAAAATGGGGAGAAACAAAGGTGCCATCTGAAGCTGACCAGCTGTGGCAGCAATGCTCTTGCTCACTGTGTGTGCAGATCCAGAAAGTACTGCCCTCCTGGGTGTTTGACCACAGGACATCTGTAGTTCATGCCACCTTGTAGGCAGCCAAGAGGTCACCCATGCAAGCATTCTTCATGATGTCTGGGCAAGCCAGAGGTCCAAGAGGGGCACATTTGCTCAATCTACCATGCTCTGGTGTTGTGGAGCTGGGAGAAACTGCTGTTCAGGAAGACATTACTGAAGAGTCAACATAACATTGCCTTCCCTCAAGCTGTCAGGCAAAATGCCCCTTACGGTTGCATCTCCTTCCTGAGATTATCACAGAGACTCATCAGAATTATACAGCTAAACTAAAGTCTGGCTAAACTTCTATTGCTTCTTCTACTCATGCTCTTTTCTAAAGTTTTATTGAAGGGAAGGGAAAATATGAAAATATTAATGTACAGTAAACTATTGAATTGTGACTGTTGCTATCATGCTCCCTAGTGTAGGTCATCATTCCGTTTTGTTGGCACTTTTCTGGGAAATTGCTTTGATGAGTTTAACTTTGTGGGCACTGTTATAAACAAGCTGATTGGACATCTTGTCCTGAGCATTTCTCTTTCCTGGACAGGAGAAAAGAGTGATACAGGAACACAACAAGAAAACATGTTGGAAGCAAGGAACTTAGATTTCTTCCCTGTAAGATATGATGTTTCCACCTGTAATCATTAAACATAATATGAGTGTTTTCCTTAATGCCTTACAAAATTAAAAAGGGATGTTTTCATCCATGTTACCAGTAAGAATAAAGAAAGAGATGATCAGAGCCACCAACTTTTGAGAACACCTACAACAAGCATGCTGGGAAGACAGAAAACCTGTCACAAAGTTTCATGTAAGAGAGACAAGCCATGCTTAATCAAAGCTGACACAAAATCAAGACTTTTCAAGGCATACCTGCAGTAAAAGATAAGTATTCAGACGCTGTCAGTCTCTGCAAACATCTCCTGCTGCCACCAGGTAAAAGAAAAAAAAAAAAAGATCTTCATCAGTAATATGTGATTTTCACTGCACTGTATATGTCACCAAACCAGCCTTTCTCAAAACTTGGCTGCAGAAATTTCTGAGGTAGTGAACTATCCAGAGCTTTGGTTGCACAATACCATCTCCAGGGAAAAGCCACATGAAGGTGGGCAGCCAGGGAGAAACAAGGTTAGGAAGTGGTGAGATACCAGAGTACAATTTAATAAGACAGACAAAGTACAATTTTATTCTTTTTTTTTCTGAAAGGAAGTCAGAATTTCTTAATATTCACTCCAATAGAATTCTGCAGCACCACAAAAAAAATCAAGAAAATAATGTGTCCACAGTTTTGAATTATTTTGAGGAGAAAGGCATGCCTTGGTGTCTGGAGAGTAAACAGGGAACTCATCTAAAGACTGAAAACAGTAAATATAAGCAGTGGTAGGCTGTGGGGCTGAGGTAAAACAATCACCAGAAACTTTTATTCTTTTTGGTGAAGTTGCTTCTGAAGACACATCCTGAGTGCTTTGGTACTGCCCATTCCTGGCTTAAAATCAACACATTTACAGAGTGCCACTTTTGGCTTAATCAAGTACATGTACTGTTCAAAGTGCTTATTTTTAAATACCCTATTTAATGATTGTTTCACATGCCACATGCTGGGTAATAACAGGAGAGGGCTCAATTGTTTTTAAAAACAAATACATGGACAAAAAAAATCCCTTTTGGCTATGAAAAGAGCAGTTTGTGAGACTGCTATAAATGCAGCTATGTTTTAGCTCTGTGCTCCCAGACTCATCACTTAGTGCTTTCTCCAAATTGTTGTGTAGCCAGCGCTGTTTTAGCCAAGATGTTTGTTGGAGACCACATCTTCCTTTTAATGACATGGTGGGGACAGTGTCTTTAGTGGTGATTTCACATGTCTGTAGGCTTACCCAGTTTAAGTACATTCTCATTAGGGAATTCTTAAATTTTCCAAAGCTATGTGCAAAAGACAGACTTATCAGTAATATAAAGTAAGAAAATGCTTTCTATTTCTTTCTATTTCTTCTGCTGCTTCATTACTATCTTGTTTTCCAAAGAAACTGTCTGTTATCTTCTCCTGCCTTGGGTCTCACATATAGGATTGTCCTGCTAGCAATATATTTTGGCAACTGCTACCAAAGAAACAGCTCAAATCTGTTTTGCACTTTGCCTTTGGGGGAAAAAAAAAAAAAAAAAAAAAAAAAAAGAGAGAGAGAGAGAGAAAGAGTTATTTCCCAGCTTCTATGTCCACAGTTAATTCTGCAGAATTGGATGGTACAATGAAGGTATCCAAGTCCAGCTCAATATTGGCTGCCTCTACCTGAGAGTGATGCCACCTCAGTCACTTGGCTCCCCAAACTCCTTTTGGTTTTAATAGCTCACTGACCAGGTTCTCAAAGTGATCTTGTTCTTTGAAAAAGAGACTTGATAAGCTTTTAGCACATTAAAGTGCAAAAACACCTGATGCTTTTATATCCTTCAGAGGCTTCACTTCCTTTCTTTCAAAGTATGTGTTTTCTCAAAAGGAATTTAAAGATAGTATAATGTGTAATTTGTGTGATTCACAAATTCACATTTTGTAATTATTTCTACAAAAACCTGAGATGCTGGATTACATGGATGTGCTGAGCAGCATTCAGTTAGCTTCTTTTCTAATACTCAGATGTTAGGTCTCTCATGTGTTGCCTGGGGAAGGAAGCATTTTGGTGTCCATCCTTTGAGAAAACAGATCTCTTTCCTGTTTATGAGCTGGAATGGGAAAGTTGGTCATTTATTTGTACACACAGTCCAAGTGACCCTGGATTCCACCATGCAGTCTCTGCTGATGGCTTAACTTTAGACCCAGCATCTAAGAAAGATTTAAAGTTTGCTCCTTTTTTTAAAAAACATCAATTACTGTGAATAGTTACACAACACTTAACCCTTGAATAACAATGACAAACGCATTTGGTAATTTTTTCCTCCTTAGATATTTTACTGTGTTTTTCTTAACTTCAAGAAGTTGTTTGTACCATTTTACTCCCCCAGGGAAGATGCCTATCTGTCTTCATATCCTGAAATTCAAAGCAATTTCAGAAATAATGCAGAAATTTATTACATACTTGCTTTTAAACAAGGATTTCTAAATGGAGTTTAGAAATAGAACCTAGAATAAAGATTTCTAAACAGCAATGCCTCTGCTAATGTGAAGTATTGTTCCATGACTGCCTGCCCCAAGAGGAGATCTATAGACTCCTAAAGAAGTTCTAATGTGGGCTGTCTTACCCACCTTTTTCTGCAGAGAAAATTGTGCCCACAGGATGGCACAACAATAGGTTGGAGAACTGTTATTTTCATTCCTCTAGTAAGGAAATTTTACAGTAGGAAGTATGTATCAGTGATTTTTGCCATACAGCAGTTGGAAGCCATCATTGCTAGACTGTATCCTTTGCTTGTCTTTAACTTGACCTAACACTGTCTGTATATAGCTTTCTAAGCTGTGATATAGTTATTAAACAACTCCAAGTCCCACTCTTTGCTGTCTCCATTCACAAACTTGCACCTCTGTCCTACACGGTATGAAGAGGCATGAACTTGTCTGTAGACTTGCAGCAAAATTCTGCAGAGTGCTCCCTGGAGTCTCATAAGCTGCCTCTGTTTTAGCAGTGTACCTTTCAAATGAGAGTGTGGGGTCTATGATCCACAGCCCTGCCCTCAGCGGGCTTCTAGACTTCCCCCCACGCCCTGCCCCCAGCAGAGAGCTTATTGAAGCCATGGACTGTCAGACTCAATTATTTGCACAACATCTTAACAGGACTTGCAGTTTTTCTAAAAAAAAAAAAAAAACCAACACACCACCACCAAAAAAAAAAATGCCACTAGGGTCAATTGTCCTTTCTTTAAAATTGGTTTTATGGAATTCATCTCTCCCTGGGAGATTTGAGGCACTCCTGGAACTACTGCATAATCAACTCATGTCTTCTCTGGGGACTACACTGCTATGAAATCAAATAATGTTGTAATCTCGATGTGAAAACCAACTTCAGTCAGCACCTTTGATCTCAAAGGTTTGAGAGTGTCACTGGAAGATTTACTTTGAGCCTGATAGTCTTCCAATCAAATTGCAGCAAGTATTGACTATGATCTCTCCCAAACCTGCAACCCAAGCAAGAAAGGGCCTGGGCAGGTCTTAATGATAGGCTGCCAAAAAAAGACTCACATGACATAAGAGAGGTATTTTAGGAGCTTTCCTCAAGGGCTTTCCATAGTTGTAGCACTGCAGTGTGGTTTAGTAAATGCAGAGCTAAAGGGATTACTGGTTGCACTGCTGAATGTAACTATGGTCCAGATCCTTTGTGCCCTACAGCTGTCCTGTGGCCTTATTTAGAGAAGCTAACTGGCAACTTTTCACTCAAAACAAGACTTTCTGTGTGAAATGAGCTTTCACTGGAAAGGCATCATTCTTGTTTCCCTGTTTTTTGGAAACAGACCTTACAGAAAAACAAGATAGGGGAAAATGCCCTTTTTTATTGCTTTGGTCAGTCTTTTCTGTTTCCAGTTTCATTTTTCATTGGTAACAAAGAAGGCTGTTTTCACTGGCATTTTTTAAAGATGAAAAACATTCCTATGAAAAATAATTGGTGTTTTTCAACTGCCTCCATATGAGAGCCCTATAAACTCTAATCCTGCAGCTGGGGCTATTAACCCATACTTCTGTAGCCTAGCAAAGCTGTATTGAAATCAATGGAGCAGAGCACAATTGGCAGCAAGTATTGTTATAAGATCAGTGGCCAATTAGGCAAAAAGACAGCTCAAGACTGTTACGATAGTGGGAGCTAAAGCGTTGTCTTCTTAGGTAACAGAGATAAATCACTGAAAACAAATCCACATGGTTCTGTAGAAAGGCACCAAATAAGAGTTCTACAATATTGTAGTGGATCAGTTGGGGAAAAAAAAGTCCTTTTGACAATGTTTTGCAGTAATTTCTTAAACTATTATATCTAGAGAACAGAAATACACCACAGCTTTTTGTACTCAAGTTAATAGTGGGGTGAGGAAAATATTTGGTTTTCATCTCTACCAGTTTTACTGCATACTGTAATTGCGTCTTGTGCTGTACCAAGGGACACATTCAGCCTGCCTTGCCAACTCGCTTCCACTGAAGTTATGAGAAGTTTTATTTGATTATCATGCTAGATAGAGAAGAATATTTTCATGTAATGCCGTGTTTCAGCCGCTTCCTTTTAAGTATTTCTTTGCAAGTGGTTAATGATAACGCTAATTTGATAATTTCTTTATGATTATTCTTTCCTGTAGAAAGAGAGGCTAGGCGGTCATGCAGTTCATCTGTGTTCTCTTTCTCTCCAAAATTTCTGGACTTTTTTGACTGCTCTTAAGCAAATCTGACAGGTGACAGAATTTTAAAATTCTACAGGGCCTGTGGAAGGAGGTAACTGCTTTCACTGGAAACATCTTTATAAGGATGATTTGGGGATGAGCTGACACTTTGTCAGCCACAGCACAGGAGAGAGCCACCAAAAACAACCTGAATGTGTGAAAAGCCCCATTTACAACTTGTGTTTTCTTGGGTTCCAAAGTCAGAGTGCTCTCGGATGCAGAAGCATTAGACAAGGCTTTGGCAACTTCATGCCCACAGACATTACAGCAGATGCTTACAGGATGCAGGACACTGTGTTGCAGTGAGTTTTGGGGCTCTCTTGGGTTACAGCTGAAAGAGCAAAATACTTTCCATGCACAGAGAAAAAAAAAACAAACAGAAAAAAAAGAGGTTAAGTTATGAAGCTTAGAAGGTGATCAGTAATTCATTAGTTGAGCTCTAAGTGTTATTAGCTCTGAAGAAGTCATGATCTACTCACAGATAGTCTGCAAGTACAAAGAGATGAAATACACCAGATAATTTATCTGTTGTATGGGAATTGCTTTGTTCTAGCCATTATTTTTGCTTTATAATTTCTTTCTCAATAATTTACTTTCCCTTTCATATTGTGTCATTATTTTTAAAATCACTTTGTATTTGTCTTTTATTTCCTCATTTAATTATGTGCATAAAAAGAATAAAATACTGAAATGTTTAAACAACTCATTAAAACCTACTTGTAATCCGCTGTCTGGGACAAAAACTGCTGCTGTGCTCAATCGCCCAGAATACTGTAGCTTTATCAATCTTCTAAAAATCTTGTAAATCACTACCATGGGCTGTCTCCAGTTTCTTGTAAATCAACTAAATCACAAACTGCATCTCTCAAGAGGATTGTCCAGGCACATTTAACTGTCTGTTCAGCTTCTGTCTTCATCCACTCCTGTGGTACAAAGCTTTTACTCTATAATCGCTACTACACACACAGCCCGGAGTTCCACTGAATTATTGGAAGGTGAGAGTGAGGCTTTCAAAGACAGGATTTTCATGCTTATAAATTTTATTGGTGTCATCTTGTTCACAAGATATATGTAGGTCTCCTACAATATCTGTGACATCCATATCCTGCCTTATAATCACACTGTGCCACAGCCATCACAATGATTAAAGAGATTACTTCTTTTTTCCCTTGTGTGGCGAGATTAGGGAAGTTCAGTTAAATAGAAGAGAGATGAAGGAGAGCAGTTCTATATCATGATCAGTTCCAGGGAGAGGCCTTTAGAGGAAGCCTCCCTGTGCCCCTGAGGACTCAAGGAGCAGCATTTTCAAGTCATGAGGGAGAGTGGGCATCTGCCGCCCACCTCCCTTCTGGGAGAGCTTAGGACTGGGTACTGCTTTTGAAGCAGATTTTGTCCTGCAAAAAAGCCTGCAGTAAGACTGCAAAACCTGCCAGGTAGACTAGGCACAGCCACGAGGTGATGAGAGATGAACCTGATGGTGGCTCTGGGAGGGGCAGTGGCTATGCCCTTCAGCGGGATAGGGAATGTGCCAGGGTGGGAGGCTCCAGGAATGCGCACCTCTCTCCATCCCCTTGCACCTATCAACCATCTCAGCCCCTCCCACCTCAGTGATACTCATTTTGCTGTCAAGACTCACAGCATTTTTTTTCCTGTTCCTATTTCTACCCACCCTCCTGCCCCTACACCAGTTCTCCTCTTCAGTGTGTCCATTTCACTTTAGGCAGTGGTTTTGATTGCGTTATTTGAGTCTCCATTGTGGTTGTAGTAGAGACAAGAATAGCCACTGTGTATCTTCTATCTATAATTATTAAGATAGGATCTTGGAAGGACTCTGACTGTATAAAGAGAGCAGGGTAGATGTGAAGGGGCACAGCTGCAGGGCTAGAACTGGGTCTTATAGAAGTCCCAGTGGCCCCCAGTGAGCCCATGGTTCTTTTGTGTCCCTTCCTCTGAAAGCGAGGCTTGAATACACAGATTACAGTGAGTCTTCTGGTCTGCTGTACCCCAGAAGTTATTTGTGGGGTGTCTTGGTTTGGAAAGACAAGTATCTGACAGGGAAAGCTGGAGTTTCCCTTAGAATGGAGAATGTAAACCCCTCACACCCCCCCCCCCCCCCCCACCATATTATAATTTTGCAATTAAGGGCTTTCAGGCAAAGATTTGGGAATAGGAATAACAGGTCCTTACTAGGAATATTAACAATACAAATGTAGTAGAAAACAAAACCACCCAACCAAACCAGCAAACAAACAAACAACAATTTTGGAGAACCCTGACAGAGTCAGAGGGAATAACCTGGTACCCTGTTGGTCAGGGTGTTGGAAGCAGTCCAAAAGTGAGTCCTCCTGGAGTGGCAGATGTGGTTCTGTTGAAGTAGAGATGATCCTATAGAACAAGGGTCCAGTGATGGTGAGAAGGGGTCCAGTCTTCCTCCAGGAATCGGGTGAAGCCAGATACCTTGTGTTCCTTTGTCTCAGTTTTTATCCAGGTAGAAATGGTTGGCTCCCACTGAGTGGAGCATCTCACAATAGGATGATGGGGTGTGGATGTTCTACTTTGGGAATGTGTGCTTTTAGGGGTGTCTTAATGGCCCATTAGCAGAAAATATTCCCCTGGAGGGAGGACAGGTAGTGAAAGAGATAAGAAACACTGCCCCACCTGGTTTTAACAGTTGGCCCATTGTCAAAAGGCACCCGCCCCCCTCCTCCCAGAGTTACAAGAGATAAAGAAGAAAATTTCCCCAACTGCTTTCAGCAAATGAAATAGAATACACATCTTTGGTTCCACAATCCCAAGACATGGGGACAAGCTTTTGACTCAAAAATCACTCAGTTTAAGTTTTGTACACACCACAGCTTACAGACCCAAAATTAAACGCTGCAATATTTCTGATTAAATTGGATTGGAAAATGAGGGAAGTATTTGTGATAGTCCCTGTCTAATTTCAAGATTTCCAAGGCACCAAAGACATCTTAAAGATCAGGGAGGAAATTCAGAACTGGAAATGTCAATTGTCCTTAATGTGTCCTGGTTTTCCCAGGCACAGTACGTCTCCCATTAACATGTGGTTGATGGAACAGATGGGCTGCAATGCTTGAGCAGGGACATGGGTTACAGGGAGGCTGTGAGACTAACTTCCATTTAAAACTCTTGGCATTGTTTTAGTGCTACATCTTAGCTGTCTTGTTTTAAAGGGCAGTGAGTCTTTGTAATAATGCCATGTCCTAAACTGCTGGACAAAGGGCACTCACTACCATGGGGTCTTAGCACTTTGGAAAACACTGTAGCCCTCATAAATAGAGACACAATAAGCCATCACCTGGTTTTATTGAAAGGTGGCAGCAGATGTCTGAAATCACAAATCACAGCACCAACTTCTCAATATTCCTGCCTCAGTTTTCTCTTCTGTAGACCTGGATTGGTAACAGTTTCCCATCTGGCAGGGGTGCTGCAAAGATTAATTATACACCAGATTATGAGACAGTTTAAATCATTATTTTTATTCTAAGGAGCACTGTTTATATCATAACAACCTGGGAAGAGTTCAAGTGGCTCCCTACCTACCATCTTACACTTGCATTCACTTTTAAGGTAGATCAACTTTATCATCTTACCCTTGTCCCTAATGTTACCAGGCAGGTTACAGCTGTGCTTTTCAAAAGCAAATCTCCAAGTCCTGTGTCAGCTACAGCTTGAGAAGGAATTTGACAGGGAAGAGAGGGACCCTTCTCCACATCCCCGTCCATTCTTTTTTTTCTGAGTGTTCCTGGTAGTTTTCCTGCCTAAATTCTATTACATCCCCTGCAAAGAAAGAGTAAGCTGTATTTTGCATACTCCTGCTAATGAGGATAGCAGAAATACTTAAAGTTACCCCCAGAGCCATGGAAATAGGATCCGAGCAGCAGCTGTTCCTGGAAGCTCTTCTTTTCCTGTTAGTTGAGAACTCGAGAACAGTTTCCTTTACCCGTGTGTCTGCTGGTAGCGGGCAATTTTCTCTCTCCTCACCAGAAATGTTTCGGCAAACTTCCCTTTGAATTTAAAGGAAGGTGTTTATACGTGTGCTTTTAGTCTCGGCAGTGAGGCCAAGTTTGGACTCCGCGATGATTCCCAGACGCTCAACGGCTTTGTCCAGTAGAGGGAGCAAAGGGAGCACTGTGGACACCACATCTGCAGAGGCTCGCAGAAAGGCTTCCCCCAGCACAGGCAGTCCTCAAGTGCTTCTCCCCAGTCCCACCGGTGGGTCAGCGTGGGTTAGTGTGCCACTGAGCCATGCACAAGCAATCCCCAGGAAGAAAAGGGCCTTTGGATAGCCAGGTCCTGCCAATGAAGCCAGACAGACAGAAGCTGGTGTCCAGGATTTTAAAATATTTTCTCAATAACTTCTTCTGTAAATCCTATATAATAATTTATTTAAATATTATAGAATAATTCATATCTATTATATCGATTAATTATCAGGCAATTAGTGTGTAGCCATTAATAATATGCCATTATTAATATAACTATTAATATAAATAGTATGTAGTAATAATTATCCTTTGACAAATTTGGGGGTGATTCCTTGGACAGCATCCAATTTCCCTTCAATAGCAAGCAGTGTGCAAGGCTTCTTGAGCAGCTAGAACATGCTTAATTCTGCTTCTAAGGGCCATTTCTACTCTGTTCTATTTAATCCTGTGAGCTGGCCCAGGGATGTGCTGTATCAAATCCTCTGTGTGGCTTGGAAACTGGAAGCTTTTCTGTTTGTAGGTTGGGTTTCCTCACTTGAGGTGGGATTGGTGCTGATAGCTGGCACTGCTCAGGCTAGACAAGCACAAAGTGCAACAGAAATAAAAATCTCAGTGTTGGAAGACAACACATCAATTTTCTGGTTACAGTTAGTGCATACCTGCCTTTTACCAACTTAGTTGACTGCCTAATTCCAAGTAGTGCTTATTTTCTAATTAGTTTGTAAAAGGTTATAAAAGACATTAGATGCATATTCAGAATATTACTTCATGTGTTTAATAAATAGGAACATTAAAGATAGGATTGGATTTTCCTGTAGAGCAATCTGGCTGCATCAACACAAATCCCCTCCTGTTACAGTAATACCAAAACCATTGGTGCTCTTGTATTTAGGTAAATGTGAACTGAAAAACTACACCACATCTTATTCAAAGACATTGAATGAGCCAAGTATTTTTTTATCTCTGCATCATTTTCATGGCTTTAATTTTTTAAAAAAATTATCGTAAAGAACATTCATGCCAAAAGTTTACACTTGCATTTATTTGAAGCAGCAAGGAATATTTTTTTAAGTTTTTCAAATAGTTGCTTTTCTTTGAGTGACAGAAAAAGAGAAAAGGTGCAGTTAAAAATCACACCCCTTACAAATATAGAACAAAAGTTTAAACTTACCGTTAGGTTAAGGTATCTTTGGGTCAGTTTCCAGGGAGAAGACTCTGCTCTGATCTGCTTCTCCCTAATTTCAGTGTGATCTGTTTGTTACTAATTTGTTTTATTTCAGCCTAAATACATCTACAAGGTGCAAAGCAGTGGACCAGAATAATTAATGAAAGAGCATATAGGGAAGCTAGGCTATGTTTGTATTTGTGTCCTACAACAATAATCCAGGAGCATTTCATATGAGAGGCATGCCTATAAAACAAGTTACACAGGCTGAATCAACTTTTGAAATCAATAGGAACAGAGCATAGAAGAAAAATCCATGCTATTTCAATTCCAACAATTACCAGAGAGTTAACCAGCCTCTGAGAAAAATATTATTAGGACTGACACATTTCCAAAGTATATTCTGATTTTAGCTAAGCCTTATCTCCTGACTGAGAAATTTTTTGTTGGATATGTTCCAGTTTGTTCTTCATGTTATTAGGTTTTTAATTCTTGCTTTTCTTAATGCAATATTATTTTTTGTGTGTGCTGTGGTAATTGGAATGGAAGCAAGAGTGTGCTATTCTTCTGGCAGGCATATTCCCTTCAGTGGCTTTCTTTTAAGTAACACGACATCGCAGCAGTGAGAACTAAAAGGCTACACACAGGCACCTCAGGTGGCTCTGATGATTGAGTGGTGGCTAACAACGGGCAGCTTATTGTGACGGCTCA
The DNA here is from genome assembly GCA_016584745.2 of Phylloscopus trochilus trochilus. Classification (NCBI taxonomy): domain Eukaryota; kingdom Metazoa; phylum Chordata; class Aves; order Passeriformes; family Phylloscopidae; genus Phylloscopus; species Phylloscopus trochilus. Next base: position 54,835,909 of record WQNJ02000007.1, on the reverse strand, counting down.
GCCGCCACCATCGCGCCAAGGCTGAAAGCGAATACACGAGTGCGTTCAGAATTCCCTAAAGATGTATTCTGTTTGATCTGCAAGGGATCACTTCGGCTCTTACAAAAATATCTGGCAGAAAATATCTTTGTTCCCATGAATGGGAGTGGGTCTGCTTTTCCATTTTCCTTCTCTCTCGGTGCTTTTATTTGCAGCCATTTCAAGCCTGAGTCATTGCAAGTGGGGTATTGGGTGAGACACTTGTGTGAGCACCCTTGACTCCTTCAGCTACTGTGTTTTGCATGTTTAAAACTTCCATGGAGCTACCACCTAGAAAATAAACAGTTATTAATAACACTCTGAGATATAAAAAAAACCCAGTATCATGATAGTAATCAGAGCAGCAGCCATTAGCTCAAACCAGGCTCTGAAGATGTGTGATGATCCTTCAGAAACTCCTCTTCATCATTGGCATATGCACAAGGTATTATTCAGGGCACATCAAGTTACATGCACAGTGGAGGCCTATCCTTATCGTTCACAGGAGTCGGCCACTTCTCCTGTGCTGCACGTGTTTTGCTGCCATGGAATTCCAGTTGTGTCTGGTACCACAGATGGAGCAGAGGAAAGCCAGTTCTGCAACAGGGAGTTTTGCTACACACAAAACACAACCTAGAGGCCTAATTAAGCACCATCAGGTTCCCCACTTCCTTCAGGAGATGTTGGGCCATCAGCAGAAAGAAGCATTTTTGCATGGTATGTAATGGCAGATATTTGCTACCTGGACAATTAGCAAACCCTTGGAATCCTGAAAACAGTTCTGTGAAAATGCAGTTTCAAGCCTTGTTTTTTTGCCATGTGACTGCTGGGTCCTTCCTACCATACTAACACATAGTACAAATATGTGTGGTGTGCTGAAATGAACTGGAGGCCACAACAGAAAATAAAAGATGTGGAGTTACTGAGTGCTGAGAAATGGCTCTTGGAACCTACATACTAACCATTGGAAACAGCTTGAATCCTTGAAATCTTAAAAAAACTCCAAAAAACAACATCCAAAAAACCACCATCCACCCACACACACACAGAACAAACAAAAAAACAAACAAACAAGCAAACATAAACCCTAAAACTGTAAAAGAAGCCACTGGGGTAGGAAATAAGCAAATCATGTCGTTTAGGTTTTGTCTGACTCAGAGGTGTTTGCACACAAATTCTTTGCAGAAGGACAGAAAAAAAAATTACAGGTAGTGGCGGGGGGAAGCAATGCAGTCAAGGGGAAAAAGCATAAAATCTCAGTTTTCTTCTGTATTCCTTCTGGAATCATGGCAGCAAGATGTCTTAGTGTATATCCTTTGTAGTGGTAGAGGTACAGGAGAGCCTGGGAAGTGAGCACTGCCATGGTTCCTCTGTGCACTCATCTCTCCCAGGAAAAATCTCTCAGTCCTGGTGCCCCGCAAGGTAAACAGCCCCTGCAGCACTGCTGGGACCCAAGCTCACAGCTCCTCTCTCTGTGAGCTGATACAATTCTTCCTTGTTAAGCACAAAAACATTCAAAGCCATGATTTCAGGCTTGACTGTGACCCCCTATGAAAACAGGTCAGGCAATTAACTCATCATGAAAAACATTCCTTTTTTTTCCCTCCCTCCCTTATCTCGTTCTGAATCTATTTTAACTTTATGGGGGGATTAAATACCAACACGCCTTGTGTTGATTCCTTGTGTCATGGACTCAATGACTCCTTCATTTTCCCCTTTTCCACTTCATCCAAGCTCCATAAAATGCCCAGGAAGCATTACTTTAACAGTGTGATGACAGTTTAATTAGATCAAGACTGCAGCAGAAGGGGGAGTATCAGGATTGAAGGCAGCTGTGGGTAAGAGTCAGGATGTTTGCAGCTCAGCCTTCTTCCAGCCCACCTAAGAGCAGCTCAGGGGCAGCTGCTGATGCAGCAGCTCACATCTGGTTTTCCCTCAGGTACTGTGTCCCATCCAAGGGCCTGTGGCTGATCTATAAGGTTACAGTATCTGTTGGGTTTTTTAATTTGATTTCCATTTCTGAAGCTTATGATACCAAGGTTTGTGCTCAGTGTTATCTGAATGAGCAGTGAAGAATGCAGGTACATGGATGCCACAATCCTGGTGTCACTAAAACTCATGACAAAATTTCCATTGACTCAAAGGCAAGCTCTCACCTTCAGGAACAAAATGTAGGAAGCCTTAAATTAGGAGGGCTCTAGAAGAAAATTTATCCTGGTATGAAACAAGTGCCTTTCCCCAAAAAGTCCATGGCTATTTGACTTGGAGTCTCAACCTTTCATATGAGAGACATACACTGTAGTTGTTCTACAGCTCTATAGGGTATGATGGAGAGAAATGGACTTACGTGCTTGTCCTAGGGTGACTTTATGATGCTTGTATCCCCAATTGTCTGTTCTGTTTGTGCTGTGTATTAAGTTCTGTACCTTTAAAATGGTTCTGGGAGCAAAGGGGGAGAAAGAAGCAGTGCACAGTTTGTTTTGAGGAAACTGCCTGACTCCCACACGGCCTTGCTCCGGCGTTCGTCTGAGGCAAAGACAGCAGTGGGACAGAGATCTCGTGGGCTTTTGGTTAGTTTTAGCTAGCTGGGACAGAGAAGTTCCCTGGACTGTTTTTTTTTTTCCTTTTTTTCCTAAGACTGTTTAAATCTGCTCTGGACTAAAACTCAAAGGAACAGCGAGGGCTTGCACCTGCGGCCTGCTGGGCCTGGACCTCTGGAGGGAGTGGAGCTGGTGAGAGACTGAGTGAGCTGAGCTACACCCATGGCAAGGACTGTCTCAGTTTGCCATCTTTGCCATCTCTCTTCAGAGCAGCGAGAGGTTTTATTGTTTCTTTTTTTTTTTTTTCATGCTTGTAAGGATCTTGTTTGTTAAATAAATAGTTTTTTCCACTTTTCTCTAAACTGTCTGGAGAGAGAGGCCATTTGGGTGTGCTTTCCCAAGGAACCCTTTTGGAGGTTTCTTCCTAAATTTGCCCTAAACCAGAACAGTGCTATAAGGAATATCAGGGAGGAAAGTTCAGGCACTTTGACTCCCACTTTTCCACACGTCTCAGATTTTAATGTGTTTTTCAGCACTGTTTTTTGTATAAAGATACTCTGGTTTCAGTGTGCACACTCAGGATTCCCAGGTGGAAGATATTTAATTGACCTTTTTGACAGTATCTTATTAACAATGGCTACTTTTCAGCTGACGATCTACTTTAATAAAATATTCATATGGTTATCCTATGCTCTATTCACTATTTGGTATAATTCAGTTAAATGCATTTGTTTTGCAGTATTCTCCATTCTTTTGTATTTCTTTTCTAACACTCTGATATATGCATGGATAAAGCTTTCTTTAAAGAGTTTCAATCTGAAGAAAAATCACCAAGATAATAACACCTTTTTTTCTCATGTCAGCATCTGCTGTGTCACCTCTGCAATGCAAATCAACCCCATTGCTATGTACTCTCTTCTAGAATAGATCATAGATCAAATCTTGCTCTCTTGCAATAGTGAGGAAATATAGTACAGGCAAACTCTTTCTTACCTTTAGTATTTTCAGTCTTCTGTATTTAGGTTTTCTTTTACCTTAGTGTCATATGCCTGACCTTTAATGCAAGAATTCTCAATGCACCATCATCACCAGAGAAGTGTTATGCATCCTATATTCCAAATGGATAACTAAGGCTTGTTAAGGTCACACTGGACCGCTTGTGGAAGATTAAGGACTTAACTCCAAGTCCTTCACACACCAAAGAACTACCTCCAGCACCAGACCCATCTGACACTTCACTTTGCTGCTTTTCAGGCCCTGCCTGACGCTTACTGTGCTGGTTTGAAAGCAAAACCAGTGAGACTCCCAGTCAGAGATACAATTTAATAGGAGAAGAGAGAGAAAAAAAAAAAAAGTTAAATAAATGGAATAATACAACCTAACACCCTGTTGTCAGGGTGTTTGAAGCAGTCCGGAAGTCCTCCTGGAGTAGCAGATGTGGTTCTGCTGGAGCAGAGATGATCCTGAGAAAGAAAGGTCCAGTGATGATGAGAAGGGTCTAATCTTCCTCCAGGAATCCAGATGAGATGTCCTTGTCAAAGCAGTGATTCCTGTAGAAATGTCTGGTAGCTCTTGTCTCCTCTGGGAGTCCAGTGGATGAAAAGCTGCTTGTGATGTCTCAAACCCTGGATTATATCCAGGTGGGAATGCTTGGCTCCTCCCCCTGAGTGGAGCATCTCACAATGGGATGATCTCATTCTATGAGTCATGCAGTGGGTCCTTGATGGCCCATTACACAGAGATAACTCCCGGAGGAAGTTATCTATCAGTCATGTGGCAAGGCATTGTTAGGCTCGTTAACAGAAGCTAAGGAAAACACTGCCCCACCTTGGCTCCAATGGCTCATGGGGATAGAATACACACCTTGGGCACAATTTTACATTGTAACCTAGGACACTTACACAGCCTGTGTCCAGGACATCTTCTGGAAAATGCACAACTCAATGCCTGAGGTCCCCCTACCCTTCCCACTAAACATACTAGGTATTTAGCCAGGTAGCATAAGAAATTCAGATTATTATTTCTGATGCAAGTTGGAATTTTTTTTTTGTCAGCTGGGACCTGCTGGATTTTCATGTATTTATTTACATGGCAAGATTTTGGTAGCAGGGTAGCTGCAGCGGTGGTTTCTGTGAGAAGATATCAGGAGCTGTCCCCACATCAGAAAATTCCAGATACCTCCAAGAAGGCCCAATGCTGGCCAAAGCAGAGCTCATCAGTGAGCCTGGAGAAATCAATTTTGCCAGAATCTGTTTTGCCCATGACAGTGACAGTGATTGCCAAGTGGTCTCCCTGTCCTTAACTCAACCCACAAGATTTTTGTCATATTTTGTCCCCTCTGTCTGACTGAGAAAGCTGAGTGATAGAGCGGCTTGGTGGACACCTGGCAGCCACCCAAGGTCAACCCACCACAATATAATTATCATTGCAACCTGCCTTGATGAGACCACTGACATTAATCCAGAGAGGTTCTGTGGGTATCTGGGCCAACACAAGTTCTTTTCTTTGCGAAGATGAAGTTAATTGAATTAACTCTTGTATGCCACATTAATGCTGCTACAACAGAAAGGCGGATATGTTCTGTTGAGGTTACGTGATTTGTGTCTTAATGTGGAGCTGGTTTGTGTCTTAATGCAGAACACTTGCTTTTATGATATTTCCTAGCAAAAGAAGTAATTTTATCTTTAACAGCATCTAGTTTTTTAAAAATCCAATAAACAAGGTGGAAAGTAAAGAATTAAAGTGTGTTACCTTTATGAGTGCTGTGATGACACTGAACATCAAGGAGTTTGCCTTTGTCACCTCTCTGCCACTGCAAGTCACCTGAATAAGGTTTACTGTAACTGAACTACTGGTAAAGCTGCAACTCTGAAAGAACAGCTTTCTATCTTTAGGTTTCAGCTATGCTTTTCGTTTGTCTGTATAGCCTATTTATGGAATGCTGCTGTTGAAGTTGAATGCAAACCAGAAGAGCGCTCCTGCCTGAATTGTCTATAAATACCTCCTGGAGGAGCTTAGGGGGGTTTACTGTCCATATTTTTGTGAAGTCCTCAGTGTGCTGCTTTGCTCAAGTATTTGTTTATTCCTCTTTCAACATTCATTGTCTGTCTTCAAAAAGTGACCTCCTGAAATGTATACCCCACGTCTGTGTGAGGCCTCTGTTTTTATATAACCCTGAGAACACTGAGGTTGTATGGGCCTCCATGAGACAGGAATATACAGGAGCCAGCATGTGCAAATTGCCATCTTGGATGCACCAAGATGCAGATAAGCATACAGATTATTTAGGAAACTAACAAAGAAAAGGATTTTAGCGGAAATAATGCTGTAATCTACCATTTTAGATTAGACTGTTTGCTTGTCCCCTATGCCCATGGGGCATCCAGAATAGGATGCAAATGATGACAATAGAAAAAAATGCAGAGCAAAAGTGTTAGAGGATAATTTGTACCTATGAAAATTTTCCTCATTAATTAGGCACAGATTCATGCCCTCAGGCAGAAAGCTTTCAAGTATTTTTCAAATCCTGAGCTCTGGGTTTGTCTTGATTTTTTTTTTTCTTTTTGTTTAGTTCATTGGTTGGTTGGGTTCTTTGGTTTAATTTGTTGCTGTTGTTGTTGTTTGCCATCCTCTGTAACAATCTCAGCCTCTTCTTGCTGGGGTATCACATGTCAACAGCTTGTATAGGACTCAACAAACGTGATTTCTTTTAAGAGGTTTGATTTACCTGTTTTTCTGACTCTTTGAAACGCTTTGGAGCTTGAGCTGGAGGTAGGAAGGAGTGTACTCCTCTGAAAAATTAAGCACTTTGACTTCTTGTTTCGTCCTTCCCTATGGCTTGAAGAAGAAGGGGACAAGGATAGAGTAACAAGACGTCCTGCACAGTTCAATCCAAGCTGCACAGGGCATTATAATTTTCTCCTCCTTGTGATTAGGTTTTATGGCAGTAGTGGACACTCCTCTGTCCTGTGATGGGGTTGTAGCCATTTTTTGGGTCACTGCCCTCACCAGCCTCCAGCAACACTGAGGGTGTCACATCTTTTGCAGCTCACCCTTGGACACCAAGGACTGAAAGGACTGTCCTCATCACAGCTTAGTAGCCAAATTACAGAGAGTATTATCCCAGTCCTGCAGCAAACACACATATGTTGGCTTTGGAAAATGCACATGAAAGTGCAAAATTATACTTACACACATGCAAATGTATGTGCTTTTCCAAGGGGCTTTGAAATAGTGAAAAACTTGCTTTAAAGTTAAAAAAAAAAAAAAAAACCCAAGAGAAGAAAACTGCAACCTACACTGGGCCGCATTTGACACTGGAAATATGAGGATTGGCCACAATTTTGATAGCAGTAGTGTAGCATACTTAAATTTGCTTGGGTAGCCAAACAGAAAATTTCTAAACTTCAGTAGAAAATTGCAAGTTAAATATTACATTTAAATTTAAATTGTCAAGTAGCAGCCTTATTCACACAATTCACTCTTTTAATCTATTGTAAGTCAGTCAGTTGAAAAACATAGTTACTACATGTCTTTGCTGCAGGAATTTATAGCATTTTGAATTTGAGGAGAGGGATTTCACCTAAAAATAAGAAATACTTTGCAAAACAAAATTTAGAGTTACGTGGATGTATAAAAAATTGATATTTCATTTTGGTAATATGTGATATGTGTATCAATTATCATTTTTACCTTTGTTTAATGTTCCATAATATAAAATACTTTTCCAGAAATGCTCCATTTCAGTGAAGGTGAAGCAAAATAGGAATTTGTCAAACCAGAACAGTTCTTGGATTTATGCAGCTTAAAGCAAAGCCTGAATAATCAGAAATCAGAACCAAAAATGAAATGCTGGCTTTATAAAAAATGAATGGGCCATTTGCAATCCAGAAAACAATTCACTCAGTTTTACAAGAACAAAATTGTTCACTTATAAAATTGTGCAAGAAGCTAAACAGGCTGACATCACCATCTCTTGGGTAACATTACACTACAGGTTTGTCTGGTTTGGTTTTTTGTTGTTTTTGGTTGGGTTGGTTGGGTTTTTTTTTTTTCTTCTTATCCTATACAGCTAAAGTCCTGCAAGTACTAAATGGTTTGTGAATACCCTTGTTGATGTGGCACTCGATTCTTTGAGGCTGTAAGTGGGTGGGGAAGGGTGAGTGCATGTGGTGTGTAATAGGCCCACTAATAAATCCATGGTACAAATCAAAAGTCTAGAAGACTTTTGAACAGTATTTAATCAAAAGACTGAGTCTTCTGGTTGACAGTTGACTGAAGCTTTATTAATCTTCCCACCAAAAGTGCCAATTTCTGGTAATGAGATAAACTGTTGTATTTCGTCTTGTTTATGTCTAGAACTCATTGTGTGTGAATTTTGGAGTAGGCTCCAGAACTGGAGGACAAAGAAAGCAGCAATAACAAATAGACGTGAAAGGGTGGGATAAATTTGGCCACTCAAAATAGCGTTACTCCCTATGATGACTCCCTAGCTGCTTTCTGTTGTGATTTAAATTAGCAGCAGAAGTTAGTTTGTCCTTTAGACTGAAGGAGCATGGCCAGTGCCATACGGCCCTAGCACAGGTTATGTATTGAAATGCTTAGACAGGCTCAGGTTGCCGACTCAAGACCAAGAAAATAAAATTCCTGTCTCAAAACACATCTCTCAGGCATTTTGCTGCTACAAACTTGTTTATTTGTTTGTCTGAAGTGCTTTGTGTCTAAGCAGAAAGGAGGACAAAACCGTTCAGCAAAGATGTGGAGAAATTAATTAGGAACATTTCTTTGAGTTTTCAGAACAGATAGAACCCCAAAGTCAGATGCAAACTGTAGTCTCACACATCTGTGCATTCTTCTTCTCTATGTCTCTCCCCCTTGGTCCAGGCTCACTTTTCAAAGAGTTAGGGCTGGTTCATTCAGCTCCTAAGGCTCTGTGCTGAAGTTGGCCAGAGTGTGCAGATATTAATTCAACTGCCTGGTTTCTGCAATTCAATATACAATTGAATGTGCATAATCTGAAGAGTATGATTGATTTAGCATCAGTGTGGGAACTTTAGCTTTCAGTTTTCATGAATGATGTGTTTGAATTTTGAACTTTAATCTGTACTAATGTAGACATTTGCATTTAATGACTTATCAGCGAAGCTGGTATAGGCTGAATAGGCCTGTCACCTCCTAAACCCTTAAAGGTTTCAGCTCTGTGAAAATCTCTTATTGAAAATATGAACAGCAGCTGGTAGATTGCCTGACTGAAATGTTCTAGTCTTGGTCATGAAGAGAAGAAACACAGCATCAACAAGATCTCATTAATCTTTTGACACAGTTTTATGACCATTGTCTTAATAGATCATGCCCCTTGTATCTAGAGGCTAATAAAACTTAAATAAAGCCAAATGATTTAATATTCATATTGAAACATAACTATAGAAAGATCTATGACAGAATCACCAAAGAGATGAGACAAACATAATTTTTATCCCAGATTCTTTAAGTGTTTGTAATTTTTTTTAATGCATCAACCAAATTATGTAGACAAATCTGAATGAAGATGTCAGAAGTATCCAAAGTAGTCTTGCACTAGTAAGAGCACCAAGCACATTTGCCAAAGTACTTTGGTAACCAGCTCCCAGTGACTTCAGCAGCAACAACAAAGTTGGTTAAAGATGTGGGAGTAAGTTCTTCGAACTGTCAGTATGGGCATATATTCTGACCTCTATGGAGGCATTGAAACAATGGAATAATTTATTGTTCTGTTCAGTGTGTTTTAAATATGGCAATTCTTAATTTCAAGAGATTTAAAAATATTTAGCTGAAAGAAAAAATAGTCATTTTAACAATATATAATCATGATTTGTTACTTAATTGTAGTTGTTTTTGAAAAAAAAATTAGTTCAGTACATTGTTAGGAATTCTGCTTCCCCTTAATTTTTTTGGTCTAAACATTTCTGGCTTTATCTCAAACTGCTGTAGTCTTATCTTTAGAAAGTCAATATGAACAATTTCTTTTTAGAAAAAAAGAATTAGTAGAATGCCGCAACTTTAAAACTGACATTTTTTAAAAAATTACTTTGTATTCAGCTAAAATTTAAAAACTCTTTTCCACATGAAAGTAGCTTTCAAAGTTCAAAAATGCATTGATTCTATTTCTATGTTTTTGATGAGCTTTTATAATAAGTTATTTTATTGCATGCATAAATTAGTTGGTTTTTAGCCTCATAACCACCTGGAACACACAAGCCTTTCACACAGATACAAATGTGTAATACGGAAAAAGAAAAATACAACTCTCAAAGGAATACCAACCCTTTCAGCTTGAAGGTTAAATATGGGCATTAAAAGGAATCCAATTAAATTGAAAACAAGGGTGTACTAAATTGCCCAACTGTAATAAATTCATTATGTATGGATAAAGGAAAACATAACAATTCATAATAAATACATGTGCTTCTTAAGTACAATTGCTTCTAAAAGTAATTAGAGTAGATCATTCTTTGTTCCAGACCCATGTTCTCAGTAGTCTGATGGGTTTAGCAGTGCAGAGTCACCAGTACTGCTCGGGGAGATGGGAAATGTGCAGGAGCAGTAATGTGCAATGGGAAAACAATCTCATATAAAATTTAAGTCCTCTGTATAAAAACAGGAAATAAAAGTAGAAATTGGATGTTTTTCATTGTTAAACTTCAAAGACTATACCTTGCATTTTTGTGATTTTATGGCTGGTTTAAATGCTATTTAATTGCTAGCTTTTAGCTCCCCTCCTGTACCAGCATGATGTAATAACTGGAGTTAGATTATCCAAAATGCAATTTCCCTGTTTCAGCCTCTAGACAAGCAAACTTCCAAAGCAGCTTATTCTTGACAGTTCCCCCTGACAGGAAGGAAAGGAAGAAGGAGTCCCTTTGTTCCAGATATCCTACAAAGTCACGCTTACCGTTTTGTTTCGGCTGCATAGTCCAAACTCTAGTTAAAGAGCCACGGTCAATCATAAGATTCATAAGGCTGATAAGGCTCAAAGTTGCCTGTGAAATTGCAGCTATGTTTTTAAAGTACAAGACAAAAGACTGATTGAATGACCAGTGCCATGCTTCCTCTCCTCGTTCCAGTTTCAAGAGCTGTTTTTATCAATGTTGGGAGGAATATGGTTGCTGTTGGTTAAGAATGATATTGTATCAGAAAGCCAAAATCCCAGGATCAACAGGATAAATAAACCAAATAAAAAGCCCAGCCAAAATGGCAGTGGACTTGGTGACCAAGAGAGCTACTGACAATGACAGCAACCTATAGACTTTTCACCAGAAGGATTCAGTTTGCTGAGAATAATGCATGAAGGATTTGCATGCAGGCAGTGTCAGAGGGCAGACTTACACAGTGATTGGGATTGCATGAAGAAGCTGATTCATTAAGGTTCGATGCATTCTTAAGGAGAAAAATCTAGAACGAGTGCCATTATTTAAAAGTATATTTCTCACTCACTGAGTCAAGATTCCCAGGAGGTATGAAAGGCAATCATGCGGTTCTCAAGTAATTGGAAATGTCATTATAATGTAAAATGCAGAAAACTTAATCCCCGTAACTTTTTCCACAGCTTTTTTCCTTCCTGGACAGATGTTCTTTGTCACCCTCTTAAAAAATACATGGACCATAATACAGGCTCACCATGGTCCCTGCAAAGTGGTGTTAGTCTTATAAGTATTAGTTGAAGGCAAGGACAGGAACAGGACAAGAACAGGAAAAGTTTCACTCTAAATAAAATCTGTGTCTTTTGACCAGCTGAGCAGAGAGGTATTATAAACCCCAGGATTTTAGGCAAAACTCCCTATTCTTGTGTAGTAGATGGTGTAGCTGTTAAAAAGCCATGTTATGACAGAATTTTAAAGAAAAGTTTAAGACATGATGAGGGACACATGGGGCTCTGAATCCCAGTGGCAAGACCACAAAAATCCTTTGATGTTCATTTCAAGGAACAGCCTGAAGAGAAAGGAACATCACAGGCTTTAGATATGTTGCCAAACATGTAGAATCATAGAATGATTTGGGTTGGAAGGGACCATGAAGAACATCTAGCTCCAATCTGGTTCCCCTGTATCCTTGAGATTTTCATCTCCTGGGTGCAATCCCTTTCCAAATGTTGCCTCAAGAGGGGAGCTTGGCATGATGAAATGCATTGTTTTAGCTGTAGAGCTGGTGCTATGAAATTGTTCTTGTGTGTATTGCTGTTCAGATTTTTGAAAAATACTGAGTTGGATTTTCTCAATGCCCATCTAATTCAGTTCAGCCTGCCTTCAGAAAGGGAAACAGGCCAAAAGTTGGTGTAACACAGGTGCCCCCTTATAATTCTTACAAAATCCAAGATCATAGTGATAACCTCTCATTAACTTTTCTATTTAGCATTCTTATTGTCCACTACATGTCAATAGATCACTCCTTCCTTCATTTTGAAGAGAGCAAGCTAAATATGACTTGACTCCCAGCTTGGCCATATTTTTTTCTTGCCAGGCACATTTTATGGCTCCCATGTCTGGTTTCCCAGGCTAGTCCATCACAATGCAAAGGAATAGGTTTGTACAATCAGGACTATGAATTATTAAATGCAGCATGATTTTTCTCTGTGGTAACCAAATGTCATTACCATTGGTGGTCTAAGTCAAATAACTTGAAATCTCTTTAATTCTTAGAGTGCAGATATTGACATTATAGAAAACAACCCTACTTTAACCTCTTTCTTTTTGGAAAGCTCAGGAACAGGTGGCATGGATAAATAATTTCTCTTACTGAGAAATTGTGGCTCCTTCTAAACACTGTGCCACTTTTGAGCAAGTTCAGAGGAATGGGAAAATTTACAAGATTACCTGAGGATAAGAATCTATTTGCACCAAGGAAAAATGTTGTGATGCCTACAAGCAAAAGTTGTGCTGCATAAAACAAGCCTGAGAGTCTTCAAATCATTGAGGCTGAACCAGAATTTGTCAAAGTCTCTTCTACCACCTATGCAATGGCTTCCCACACCAGGTGAAGTTCCGCTCTGTAATATCTAGGGAGATCAGTAGCCACCAGCAAAATTAGAATAATCTAATTCTTGCTGGTTTAAATAAGTACATAATAAATTTACATAGGATAGGATGGAATAAAAATATATACAAATATAATACACAAATATATAATAAAGATATAAATACTGCAAGATATAATTCCTGTACTAACTAAGCTCTTCCCCTTGCCATCATGACTAAGCTGAATTCTCCTATCCAGAATGAATCATATCTATTGCATGCCTGTGGCAACAAGATCTCTCCAAAGGGAAAAAAAGAAGAAAAACAAAAGTATCCCTCAAAGAACACAACAAGTTGAAACCTGAATTCCCAACTTAGGGTATAATCAGATAGTGATTTTTTGACTGCCATGGGAATGGAGCAAGAATTAGGACTACATATACACCTCAACCTGAATCAACCATATAGATAGGAAATAACATTTAAAAAAGTGATTGGTTGAAAAATGGTGAAACAAGCAGATAATATCACAGATCTTTTCACAAGGGAAACATTCTTCTTTACATTCTTCTTTACATTAGCCTCCCACAGAAATGTATTGTCTCAGGTTTACTAATATAGGTATGTTTATGGGTGCTTTTACAGTGTTTTGTTCCTTTAGATTGGGGGGAGGGGGATTGATGAAGTAATCTTTTGTTGCCAGGCTAACTCTTGACTTATTTTTCTTTTTATTTATTTTTTAAAAGTCATATCCTCAATTTAGAACAGTCTGAAGGGGATTCCATTCCTCCTCTCCCTTAATAATTTATCCACAGAAAACTGAAGCTTCCATTAACACAAGGCTACTCATGAGTCTGGATAAATTCCATAAATAGAGACAACTGAATGCAGAGGCAAAACTCAAATGCTAGCTAAAGAACAAGCAGAAGATGGTTAAGTAGCAGTTAAGTTCTCAAGAGAATACAGTCATTTTGTCCATCCACCATGCAAACAATTTGCCAACAGGTAACAACAATGGAAGAGTCATACTGCAGAAATACAGCATAGAACAACCAGAATATAAGAAAACGTGCAATGGATCTGCTGATCACTCCAGTATCCTCACCAATGAAGTACGGGTAGGGCAAGCACAGAGTGGTGCTTCACCAGAGAGGGCTCTCACAGATGCTGCAGGGTGCATTGCTACACCTGGTGTGGGAGGCTTGGCATTTGACAACTCTGAAAGCAGTCCCAGTCTTTGAATGTGCCCCACTGCTTTTTCTCATGTGCATGAATCACCAGCAGCTCCACTGTTCTGTGGCCCTGAGTCCTCCATTCTAATGCCAAGTGCCATGAAAAAGGATTTCCTTTCTGTTTCAAAACTAGCCTTGCCTAGTTTCAATCAAATGAGGCTTCATTTGATGCCTTCTAGTTCTCAGATTGGAAGAGACAGGGAACATCAATCCCTGTTCCTGGTGTCCATGCCTTCTGGTGACTTTGTCCAAAGACACACAAGAAAAATAGAAATATGCCCCTTGCTAGGATGCTTTTTTGTTACTTGCAGCTACACAGTAAGGTCTGTACATACAGAGCAGTTTATGGCAGCTGGGAAGGATTTTCATAGCTAAGGATGATCTGTGGTGATCCCAGCTGAGCTGAAAGGCAGTGGGTCTTGCACACAAGTAATTTAAATGCTCTCTTTTCCTCCCAGAATCAAAATGCAAAAATGCACCCAAGCAGGATTTTAATTTCCCAGATTTATCTTCATGTGTGCATCTAATATAGCTAAATCCTTAGATTTTGCTGCTTTTCTAGCTGAGCAGGTGGTTCAAGGGTTTTGACACAGCCATTCTCAGTTTGGGATTTAATGACTTATAGCAAGGAGCTGAAGCAAAATGCTACACTGCATAACTGATTTCAACTCAGCTCTGACAGTTTGCACAAGCCAAGGATCCATCCCCAAAGAAGGTGGTTGCTAAATTCATTTTTTTTTAAGAGCAGACACATAAGTTCTCCAAGAGCCTGAAAACAAATGTGAGGGAGCCTCTCTCTTCCTGGACCTCTGCTCCATGTCAGGGAAAGCAGCTTTGCCTTAGCTTGCAAAAAGCTCAAAGGAAAAAAAACCAATCACTGCTTTCAGTAAGTGGGAAGGTTGACTATCCTGTGCTGTTGTGGGGTGGATGGGAAGAGTTTGGCAGTTAAAAGACTATCAAAGAAAGAAAATCACCTCACTTTTTTTTTTCTTTATTAACTTCATTATAGTTTAAATATATGGGTAGCTCATAATACATGCATTTTAAACACAGTTTAAATTTTAATAAATAATTGAACATATTGGAGCAATAGCATGATTCATGCTGTTATGAATCTTGCTATGACAATTTGTTATCAATGGGTATGGCAGTGAGGTTAAAAACAAGCTTGCATGTGCCCCTTTCCACAAGCCTTTCCTAAGGCTCCTTTGAGGGTGACTGGTTGGAACCCCTACAAAGGGGGGTGTTTATTTTTCCTCTTTTTTCCACTACTACAGCTACTTTATCTGGTTTTTCTAAGTGTTGGGTTTGAACTCCATGTTAAAGCAAGTAGTTATCAATGGAAAACAGGATTGTCCTGGAAACATTTTCCCTAGTCATGAAAAAATGGGTTCTCCTGGATTTTCTGTTCGTGCATCCTATGTTTCTCAAAGCACAGCTGCCTTCCAGTTTCTTCAAGTGGATGATCAATACCAAGAATTTGGCATTACCAACCAAAATCAGAAGAGGATAATGAGAAGCAAAACTAATTCTTCACAGGGTAAGTGGAGGGCAGGCACTAATCTATTCTCTAGTGACAAGACATGAGGGAATGACATGTCTGGGGAGTTTGAAGTTGGATATTAGGACAAGGTTCTTCAGCCAGAGCATGATTGGACACTGGAATATGCACCCTAGGAAACTGGTCATAACACCAAGCCTGACAGGGTTCAAGAAATATTTGGACAACATTCTCAGGCACATGGTGTCACCCTTGGGGTGTGCCATGCAGGGCCAAGAGCTGGACTCTGGTGATCCTCATAGGTCCTCTCCAACTTAGGTTATTCTATTATTCTATGATTCTGTGAAATCTCAAAACTACCTTCCCCCCCATCACTCCCTCCTGCAAGACAAGGAAGAAGTTTCTGGCAGCCTCTCAGAGAAGCCACCCCTGTACCACCTCTGCTACAGGAACTGGGCCATGCAAACCTCATATGCATGAATACAGCCTCACACCCAACATTCCTGTAAACATTTACCCTTCAACAGCAGCCCGCAGGCTGCCACCATGTATTTGCATTATTCTACAAATACTTTTTGTTGTGAATAATGTAAAAATCATTGCCTATTGTGCTTCAGCTTCTTTAGCGCCTTCTGAAAATAGAACATACACTGAAGTAGTGCAACATTGTTCTTCAAATCTGGCTTTTGTTTGGTTTTTAGGTTTGTTGTTGTTGGGATTTTTTTTCTCGTGTTTTGTTGGTTTGTTTTTTTTTTCCTGCCATTTTTCATCCCGTTTGAACGATCTGGTGGTGAAGCATCTGTCACTTTATAGCAACCTTTTTTACCGACATGGCTGCTCTTAGGCACTTGAAACAAAATGTCCTTTTCTCAGCAGAAGGCCAGGCTGTGGTTACTGGGGGGTGTATAGGAATTGTTCCATCCACCTGTGAGAGGCAGCTCTTTCTGTGCCACAACAGACCCACCGCCTAGAGCTTGTGACTCTAAGGTGATAAAATAAAAATATTGTATCAACCTGAAAGTGCAGGGCAAGTCCAAATGTGCTGAGCGCAATACAGTTCAAACCGAGATGTATTTTTCCCTGTGTGTATTGTATCAGTTTATATTACAGAGGTTTCAGCAAATTTTTGCTTTTTATCGGAGGGCATGAATTTATTGAAAGGAACAGGAAGGAGAAAAAACATTTTAAGGAAGAGTCCTGGGAACAAAGAAAGAGTCTGCATATTAGAGTAATATACAGACATATTCAAATCACTAGTTCTGCATGATCTCATGGTATTATGGTGATTTGCCTCCAACCTTCCCACCCAAGTAATACAAGAGCAGAAAAAGCTGCTAACATCATAATTTTTTTTCTGAAGAATCCTTGAAGAATAAATTTTGTTTGATGAACTAAAATCAGCCTTCTAACAAGAACAGAACATTTAATGACAGAATAGTTTCTTAAAAAAATATATTTTCCAGTGAGAGATGTTTCAAGAAAAAATTCAGCCTGATTTTCTTCTATAGCAATTACAACCAAAAACTAATAAACAACCAGGGACTGATCAATCTATTAGTGAAAGGTGAATATGGGATTCCTTTTCAGAAGGAAAACAAAAGCAAGAGATGGGACTGCTTCACAGAGAAATAAATCCTTTAAAAAAATGAAAGATCCACTACCAACAGAGCTATCTCCGAACACATAAAGGTAAAAGAAATGTGGCATCTCTTGCACATCTCATAAAGAATAAATCTCCATGGAATTATATATATATATATATATACACACACACAAACAGAATCACATCAGAGAAAGTATTAGTCTAAACCCACACACTAAAACATGTTTGCATTAAGTGTTTCTTGAATTTTTTTAAGTAAGAAAAAAATCAGCCCGTTGATATGTATTTCATGCAGGAACATAAGACACAAATTTGTTAATAAATTATTCACCAGCTTTGCTCTCAAGTGTATTGAGAGCTTGCAAGATGTCCGTGGCTCAGGATAGTGCTAAATAACTGCACATAAAACAAAGAGGTACTGTCAGGTAGCATAACACAGAGATTACTGGCAGGTCTTGACTTAGTCAACATCCTTATTAATGATACTAAAGCATAAGTAAACAGCAACATAATGAAATCTGTTGGCTGGAAGGAACTGCATGCCAGTGTCAAAGAAAGTGGAATACTACAGAAGTGAAATGCCTGGGTGTCAAATAAAAACCCACTACATCAAATGAATAAAAATATTCCATTCATACTTGAGAAGAACCACAGGCATGTCTCAGATTAATTTTCCATCCATCACCAGGCACTGGTAGCCAGACAATCAGAGTAGTTCCACAAAATCAGTGGAAACACCAGAGAAGATGGAAGGAAGCATGGACCTGTTTTCCACAGCTGATGAGCTGCTTCTTAGGGAGAGGGGCAGAGAGAACAAAAGTTGTTTTTTGGTGCTGCATGGTGAGGTGCATTGTTTGTGTTACAGACAGGTAGCACTTCTTCTGACATAACCTACAGCACCCCATTGATTATACTACCAGTATTTTTTAAAATCTGTAAGACCGTTATTCGAAATATTTAGAGGTGAGGGGGGAGAATAATACTGAAGGTAATTTCATAAATCCAAAAACTTGAAAATATTTCTCTTAAGGCGGTAAATTAGTAAATTATTCAAAGAACCTTATTTGCTCTGGCTAGCTCTGAACCTGTACTGAGAAAAATGTTGCTGAGGCCTCAAAGTGCTCTTTTGCCTGCTTTTTCATTAGAAGCCATTCATGTTTTATTTAGATAGCTTCAATCAATGTGTATCTCTGTTTTATTTTTCAGTTAAACGCTGCCAGCGCAATCAACCTCGTCTGCAAATTGTTCTACATTGTCTGTAAGTGAATGCCTTCCAGTACTGTAAATGTTGTGTAGTTAATTGTTCTTAGAGAATAGGGGAATATTTCTTGATAGCGGGGCAATAATTTATGTGACAATGTGTTGTATTTATTTTGAATACAAAATTCATATCACACTGTTGGTTTTGGTATTTTTACCTTTTGGTGCCTTACATGTCCTATTAGGGCTAACATAGAGGGAAAAACACCTGCTCTGATTCTTTAAAAGTAGAATGGGGACAAATGGGAATGATGGATCAATTTAGCTGGGAAAACTTGCTCCAGTAAGGGGAGGTGCCTGGTTATGTTAGTAACTGAAGACATAATGCAAATTGTAGAAGTTAATGGCTGTTCTTGATGTGGATGGAGCTCACCAATGCAGTCCCTAAAAATTGTGCGTTAGGAGCTGCGCTGTTCCCCATGTTTATAAACAGTCTAAAAAAGGACCAATTGTTAAAATTAAAATATCTCAATTAAACAAAATAGTTGGTCAAGATAGTGAAAACACAGGCTGACCAAAGATTTACCAAGTTATTTTTGAAAGTGGAGAGGCTAGGTAATAAAATGGCAGATGAAACCCACTAGAAACAGATTTAAGATGATGCACCTTGGAAAAAGCAATCCAAGACTCAAGTGAACAACATGAGCTCTAGGCTGGCTGTATCTTTCAGCAGCAGGACCATGAAAACACCAGCTTAATCCTGGAAAATGCTGAGTAAAATCATAGGAGGTTTTACAGAGCAGATAGAGAACAGAAAATACTGTTAAACCCCAGTACAACCCCAAAGTTCATCCTCATTTTGAACACTGTGTGCTACTCTGGCTCCTTTACCTACAAACAAAACATGATGAAAAATTCAGAGAAGAATGACAGGGGCAGCTTCCCTGTGATAAATGAGCAAGTGGTTTAGGATTCTTGCTGTGGTCAGACTGGACTTGAGAGGAGATGGTAGTTTCTGGGAGTCAGAGTCACAGTGTTAGACAGAGCCAGACACAGAAAAAACCCATGGACTGGTGGGTTGCAGGCTCACCTGGCTTTACCAGGGCTGTTTTCATGGGTGTGCAACACCTAGACAGCCTCAAGGGAGACAGAGCATCAGATTGTGCAGCAGAAATCAAGAAAGCATTTCTAACTGTGAAAAAAAAACCCAAAAACCTCCACATGTAATTGAGAAAGTTCCTGAAATTAAAATGGCTGAAAGAGTACTTGCGGAAAAATACTGCGAATGCTTGTGCTGTTGTTGCAATGTGTGCTTAGGGGGACAGCTGGAGCACGTGTGTGGTTTCAGGGTGTGTGTGTGTAAGCTGTTCATATCCTGAACATGAACCATATGCTGCTTTCAAATCTTCCCCAACTAAGCAGCCGCGTCTCCCTGATCAGACCTTATCTTTAAAACGATGACCAACTTCTGGGACTTTCTTCTGCGCTTGCTTCTTGCTTCTGTGAACCTGAACGTGGCTCTTGGGAAGCACTGTGGATTGACAGCTTCACCAACTACAAAAAATAAGACATGATAATCACTATCAGAGAAGGACTGGACAGAGAAACTGAGAGCTTAAATATGGCTGCAGAGGAATGGGCTCTTTGTACAGGCAATGATAAAATGAAGATAGAGGGAAGAAAGTACAGAGCATAAGAATTGCAGTCAGCTTTTGGAGACTATTAGCAGTTCAGTTTATGATCATAACAATACAGATAGGGGTTTTTAAAAGGTGCCATCTAAAAGGCTGTCACATTGGACACCAGGCATCTCGCAAAAGCCACAAAATACAAGTGGCTTAATCACAATAGGAGAGTAATAGGGGATTTGTTGCAATCTTAGTCCAAGTAAGAAATATTGATGCATAAAAATCCACTGGAGACTCCTTTTCTGGCTGCTAATGGCCATAAGGCATACACTAGGAGATCCAGCATGGTGGCCTTAGAAAGGGTGGAAGGAGAATGCATCATTGTGGACACTGCTTGTCCACTTCTTGAAAATATCAGACTGAGAATGCAGCATAATACATACACATGACTAGCGATGGCACAGAAAGCATAATTGCAATTACTTTAAAAATCATTGGGAAAACCAATATAAATATAATAGAAATAAATAAATAAACATAAACCAATTATAAACCAATATTTTGCACACCACAAACATAAATAATGCACCTTCCCCAAACCAAATATAAAACATGATAATAGCATCCAAAACTCATTGATAGATGGATTTGAATTGGAACCCCTGAAAACCTGGATGGTACAACAGAAAAACAAAGACAACAGCAGCAGTAACAGTGCCCTCTATATATTGCTGACATATCTATAGAAATATACTCCTGATTAGCATTTATATACTACAGGTAAAAACCTATCTGGTTTTGATGAACATTGAGGTGTAGGTGTTTGCCACACAATGAGATCCAGTTTGATGAAGAGGGTGGTCTCTCCTTGCCCAATATTCTTTGTACAGGAAAACTATGCATGAAGGTCAGCTAGGTGCAGATATGGCCTGAAGAGATGAAATGCAGGTTTCTGCCTTGGCCAATCCATTCCCTTCAGCTTTTATGTGCAGG
The DNA here is from genome assembly GCA_016584745.2 of Phylloscopus trochilus trochilus. Classification (NCBI taxonomy): domain Eukaryota; kingdom Metazoa; phylum Chordata; class Aves; order Passeriformes; family Phylloscopidae; genus Phylloscopus; species Phylloscopus trochilus. The sequence goes on along the minus strand of WQNJ02000007.1, from coordinate 54,815,205 downwards.
ATCAGCTTTGCAACCTGAATGGACGACACTGCTTCAGCCTCTGTTTAGCCCAGGGGCTGGGATACACAGCCAAAGAGGCAAATGTGGATCTCCACTGGAAGGGCTATATCTTACTGCCCTTCCCGAATAAAACAAGCTTTACTTCTTTAGGGATGAGTCTTCCCTTTCAATACATGTGTTAAAGTAAATATGCTTGTCTTCAAAGGTGTAAACGACACCCAGGAATTTGTAAGAGGGGGATGCTCAAGGTCAGCAAAAGAAAAGCCAGCAGTCTGCAGGTGTTTGACCACAGAGCCAAGCAACAGAATCTCCACCTGTATGTCAGTCCTTGAAAGGACACCAATGAGCATGCAACCCACTATCTTGAACCCTCCAAGCTAGAGGACAGCCACATTAAAGAAAATAAATAACTAGCTCATCAATAAGGTCAGCAGTCCTAGCAGGAATCCTTAGTCCAAGACCTTAAATACAGAAAAACATGAGTGTGGACAGCTAGTATTTAACAAAGCCAACAAGGCAACAAGCAGAACTAATTAAAAGTAAATAAAATATATATATAAATAAAAGAAAAAACAGGGTGAACCCAAACAAAACCAAGCAATAAACCCTACAATATAAAATAATGAAAAAAACAACCAAAAATCCACTGTCAATGAAAACCAAAACAACAAAAAATGCACAGTGTGGTCATATTTTTACTTGAAAGAGAGCAATGTGGGGCCAGTAATGTTACACTGGCCTTAGATGGATCATGAATTTCACAGGGAGAGATGATTCCTCCCTTCTTTGCACACAAAAGCTTCCAGTCTTCAACATGAAAGTACACATAAACTACAGGGAGTTTTATGGGCCCTGTTGAAAAAGGCCATTCTATGTCAGTGCTTCAAAAAGCAGAAGGCAGGTAACTTATAACCTAGATATAAAGTTATGACGGGCATCCTGGGTTGACCACCACAGAGCAGGAATTTTGCTGTTTGCATTATATTTGATTATGTTCTCCGCTGCCACATCCAGGCTATCTTGTGCCAAGAAAAGGTCACAAACAAGTGTGTGGCACCAGGTAAGCAATGCTGCAAAAAACAGCTGTTTTGCAGTTCCCTTGTTGCACAGATCATTTGAACAAGCTGAAACTGAGAAAGATGTACCTGAGGAAAAGGGTGTACTGGATAACACAAGTAACTGGGAGCTCTCATATTCTAATAATGTTAATGGTATGTAGGGGTTAGCTGTGTTCTGTGAAAGGGCCTCGTGATCCAGGCCACCACCACCAATCCACACACCAATTTGCCAGTCAATTTACAGGGGCCTGGCATTGGATACAAATATCCAAAATATATTGAGGGTCGCATCTGAAAAGCAATTCCAATTCTTGAACCTTATTCCCTATCTACTGCTCTAAGCATCTCTTCAACAAAATGATATTCATATTTTCCAAACCACTATGCTGCTCTCATCTTGCTTCACTGAGAAGCTGCTGTGTATACTAATTGGTGTGGTATGTCCTATACATTAGGGTGTCTAGCTTAATTTAGAAATCTTCCTAAAAGTCATACTTGAATTATTGATTGTACGGCTTAGACAATGAAATGAGATGGGGTGGATTTTAGAGCTATGAATAATGAACTCCTGCTCAGCCAAAGATAACAAGTGATGAGTTCAAGCTTAAAGAGATGCTGCTACTACACATTTTACATGTGTTAATATCAAGCTACCTCCAGACCTCACCATATGTTTGTTATTTTTCTTTAGAACCATGCAAAAGTAGGCATTAGTGTGTAAGGAATTTTAGGACACAATTCCCACTGGTCTCTGCTGAGATTATGCACCTGAAAACCTCTTTTGAAATCTGCTCCAGATATTGATTGCTGACTGATTTCCATTTGGCTGAACAGGTAAGGTCCCTGACCCCCTTTTCTTGTTGCTGGTTGATAACATGTTATAGTCCATCTTGTTATCCTTCATGAAAGACATTAGGTATACCTCGCTTGCTCTTCTTTCACTTTTAGAATTTGTCTCAGCAAGACCTTTCTTCTACAGCCCTAATGAGCACAAAATTAATTGGATACATCTGTAGCCATACCTAGGAACATTCAAGACTACTTGGCACTGTCACCCTTTTTGCACTGTTATGGTATCAGTACTTTGGTAATGGACTACTCAGCACTCCACACAACCCTCAGGTGGGAGTCCACTGGCCCTTTCTGCATTTCAGTCACCTCTTCAGTCACCCTGTTGGGTGCCTCTGCTGGTACGTTTTGGTGTTTTGTTTGCTTTCTCTGCAGCTGCCAGGCACTGTGCTAACTATCTGAAGATTAGATTGCCCATTTGTCTTGGATCATTTCCTGTGACTCAATCAGAGAAAGCATTAAAAGATTTATAAAATGAATGTGTGAAACAAGGATGTGCCAATCAACTGTACAGTAGGGGGTAAAAAAAGCCATTATTTCAGTGACTGCTGCTATGCATTAAAAGAAAACTGAACTTAATAAAAAATCCTTCTCCTGATTTCTGAAATGGAGTCCAGGAGGCAAAAAGGTGATGTAGAAGACTAAAAAGATCAATTGCATGTCTCTGCACAACCACCCATTTCTTAAAGCTCTGATTTTCGGTATAATCCCTTTGTCTATGTTTTGACCCAGTCTTATTCGATTTATGTTTTTTATTCATTAAATTGTATGCATGAGGTATCCGCTCAAGACTTAACCTTATGCATGTTTCACTGAAGGGATTTTCTGTTGTATTTGATGCAAACCACTCTACCTACTTTTATTATTTGAAATCTTCAAAATCTGTCTTTGTATTATTGATTTCTTTCTTTTTGAAACCTGATTTACCCCTAGCAATAGCATTTAGTCTTAAAAATAATTAGGATCATTTTACCACTGCAGCATAACCTCAAGTAAGAAAGTTAATTTCCTATTCAGTTTAGAATTTTTTTCCATTAATACCATGAATACTAAATTTATACTATGGCAGTCAAAGTCCTCTGAGAGTACCTTTAAAACACCAGTTTCGCAGCTGTGATAATTTCCTACTTTTGTTTCCCAAATGGCTTTAAATCCTCCCACAGTGTTGCAACAAGAGTGGTATTTTCCCTTGTGTTTTTTTTTTTTTTCTTTCTAATTCTGCTTTCCAGAAGATAGGTGTGATAAGCATTTATAGATGATATCAGCATTACAGGATAGATGATTAATAATACTGCAAAAACACTGGGCCAATATAACATTTTTCCCAGTAGCTCAAATTTCTCTCCAGCCCAGCAAGCAATGTGAACTGGAACCTCACCTTCTGGTCAGTATAATTCATCCTTCATGGTAACATTGCGAGGGATGCTAGTAGTGGATTTGCCACTCTTCATCATGGGTGGGACATGTTAGTTTCTTGCAGTTGCCTAAAGGCTCCATGATCCTGCCTGGTGGAGTTATGCTAAGTTGCAGCATGCAATGTATGTCTTCAAGTGCCCTGTAGATAGAGTAAGGTCAGTCCATTGGTTTCCTAAGGAGTATGGGCACCAAATATCTGTGTGTTGTTGGGTTGCTTGTTTCAAAGAACATCTGATTTTCCTGAATAGTACAAGAGTAAATCAACAAGCAGCCCAGAAATTACCATCCACCATTTTGGTCATAAAAATCATTCTGCTTCTTCTCCTTCTCAACCAAGGCATTGCTTTTGCTGTTTATTGGGGTTTTTCCTGGTTTCCCTGAACTTTTCTGACTTTCACCAGCAGCTTCCAAATTTGCTGTCAGTTCCAGGGAAACCTCTCTGATGGCACAGCTTATTTACTCTGCTATTTCTGCTTCCTGTTGTTTCAGCAATAATTGTGTGGAAGAGCATTTAATTGCTCTTCCCATTTAGCCTGGCTGAAGCATGCTCAGTGCACCCATCTGCTTTAACATGACTTCTACATCAAAGTCCCACCCCCGCTCTACAACAGCCAGTTACATCTTACAGCCTAATTTATCCACACACAAAAAGAGCCCTTATTTGAAAATAGAATCAGAGCTAGCTCTGAGAATTCACTGATTCAATTTAATGAGGAAAAAAAAAAAAGCAACAGAAGTTCTTTAAAGTGAAATTCTAGTGACAATTTTATTTTCTCCCACATTAGATATGTACTAGAACAACAGAGACAGGTCATGCTTTCCAAACAGTTGAAATAACTTGGAATCATAGAGGAAGTCTCTATTGTTAGGTTTCAATTAAGCTAAATTATTAATTATTTCTGTGTCTAATTGCCTTATTATCTTGACTACAGACAGATTCAAGTCAACAGTTCAGATAGATTTTATGCATGGCCATTTTGCAATCCATGTCTAAGCCACCAATCAACAAGTCATCACCAGTCTTCCACAGTGGGTCTGCACAGCGTTCCCAGTTGGACTAAATACTACCCTTTTCACGGCAACACCCTGTCTTTGAGTTTCTATGCCAGGAAGTCTTTCCATGTCCCTACTGCCTCCACATCAGGAAGCACTGAAACAGTAAACGCCCACTGAAAGAGTAGGAATACCAAAAGAAAATCAGGCATCCTTCTGTTTGTCATGGTTTACCTCAGCCATCAACAAAGCCTCATGCGAAAGCTCACTCACTCCCCCACCAGTAAGATTGGTGAGAAAATTGGAGCAGCAAAAGCTAGAAAACCCGTGGGTTGAGGTAAAGACAGTTTAATAGGAAAAGCAAAAGCAGCACACTCAGGCAAAGCAAAACAAGGAATTCACTCAGTGCCTCCCATGGGCAGGAATGTGTTCAGCCATCTCTAAGCGAGCAGGGCCCCCCAGTACACCTAACTTGAGTAAAAAAAAACCCCAAATGTTCCCCCTTCACCCTTCTTCTCCTCACTTTATATATTGAGCATGATGCCACATGGTCTGGAATATCCCTTTGGTCAGTTTGGGTCACCTGGCCTGGCTGTGTCTCCTCCCAACCTCCTGCGTATCCCCAGCCTCCCTGCCAGCGTGGCCATACAAGCAACAGAAGAGGCCTTGGCTCTGTACAAGCCCTGCTCAGCAGTAACAAAACCATCTTTAGATTATCATCACTGTGTTCAGCACAAATCCAAACACAGCCCAATAATAGCCTCTGTGCACAAAATTAACTCTACCCCAGCTGAAACCAGTACATTACTATTGAGAGACTAAGAATTCATCTCTCAATGCCTGCTGCACAAGGCATTGGACATGAACAGGCTGCAAGGAAATATATTAGCTAAAAGTTAGGGACCAGGCGTCCTATGGCACCTTCTCTCCTTTAGGCTTTTTTGTTGGTGCCATGGTACTGCAAACCTACTATGGTTGGCCAGTGTGCTATGGCTTAAACTGTCCCTTAAGTGAACAGTATTTTTTTGATAGCCCATGTTTTCAAAATTAAATCATTATTAGTTGCATTTTCTATGTAATTGGGGGTATTTTGTTATTGTTTGAGGTTATTCTTGCACATAGAAAAATGGTATCAAAATGAAGGTACATATTAGGAGGAAGAGACTAAAAAAGTCAGATTGTGAGCCTTGTCACTGATTTCTGCTTTTAAATTACTCCTTATTTTGGAATTTTGCTTGAGCCCAGTGTAAGCAATCCCACTGAGGTTTGTGCTTAAAAATGAGTGCGGGAAAATTCAGCATGCAAAACCATGAGGTGCTTCCCTGGCAGGGAGGAATCTTATGGTGCTCTCTTAAACCAGGACTGCAGAGGAGATGATGATGAGGGAGAAGAAAACACAGAATGTGGAGTCTGTGAGTCTAATTCAGTGTTACCATCTATTTGTCTATCTATCTATCCATCTATCTATCTATCTACTCAAATTGTTGGGATTTTATGATGGAAATGTGGGTTTATCATAGATAAGCTGACTTTTGCTGGATCTGTAGCAGGAATATTTAGTAGTGATGTTTATTTATATCATTCCCCAGCATTTGTTTTAAAAAATTCATGTGATTTTGTCATGACAATACTTCAGACTGGGAAAAGAAGAGTTGAAAACCAACCATAATACTTGATCATGAAGTAAAGAAAACTTTGTATGTTTTGTGTAGGACGACTGGTAACAGTCTTGAAAACAGAAATGTGTATCCATGAATTGGTCCAGATGACATGCACCTTTGAGAATAAGGTAATTCGTTACAGAACGTAATGGCTCAGTGACAGTTGTTTATGGAAGTTAATGGAAATATGAGAGAGAGAAAGCAAGTAGGATATATCTTCAGAAAAAGAGAAAGGGGAAAAAAGGAGAAAATAATCAGAATCACAGTCATTTACAAATTAGTAAACCCACTTTTAAACCATCGTAAAACAATGAAATTATCATTAAATCTCCACACGTACCTGAAGGATAATGAAATAATGAGCAACAAACGATGTAGACACCATGGTGCCAGGGTGGTATGTGTGACAAATCCTCCTAAAGTAAATTGATTGGGAACTCAAAATCCTGGGTGAACAGATTCAAATAATACAACTTGAAACAGAGATTTTTGGGGAAGTGGGGTGGGGGAAGAAAGTGTTCCGGAAACCACTCTAAAGTTGCAATTTGGTTCTGTTACAGGTTTCCCAGTGTAAAACACCACACCGAATTTCAAGGCCTAAAGGCTGTCTGCCTCTGCAAGTAAAAAAAATCTGAATGCCAGGGTGATGGATATGGAAAAGAATAGGAGTAGATTATAGAGTCTTACAAAATGATAGAGCAGCACAACAAATCAATGCACTTTGGGGTTGCTGGTGAAGGTAAGTTATATCTTCCGACTGAAAAGAATAACTGCTCTTTATGTAATCACACCTGAGATATGTCATTAAATTGCAATATCTCATTACCCATCCTCACAAAACATGGAAGAGTTTCAGGGAATTCAGATCCAAAAAAGAAAAATGATCAGACTCTTGGAAAGAGTGATACACAAGGAGAGATTAGGTAGCTTAAATATATAGCTTATCTAATCGATAATTAAGCAAGGGAAGGATAATGGCTTAAAAATATGTAAGAGAAGGATAATTATTTTGTATGAAACACGGTCCCAATTCAGCACAGTGCTAAAACACATGTGCAGATCCATCAGCCCTGCAAAACACTAACATACATGGTTTCAGTGGAGCTTGAACATATACCTAAATTTAAGCATGCATCGGAGTTCTTTGATTAAGTTGGGCCATAACCACAAGTAATAGTATGAAATTAAGAAATGCAAAAATGTAGGCTGAACACCAGGAAAATCTTCCAAATGGTGAGATATATCAGACTGGGGAGTAATCACTCAAGGGAATTGGTGGAAACCTTATCCCTGGACACATTTCAAGTTTTGCTGGACAAAGTACTGGGAAAATATCCTTTGGGGAATAATCTTGCTGTTGCCTCTGGAGACAACTGTACAACCTACTGCAACTATCCTGTGTCTAAGTTTTTCCTGGGCTGACTTAATGCTGACTCAGCATTAAGCCTGAGACACGATTTTAAAAAGCACCAACAGTGCAACAGGCTGGTGGCATTTTGAAGCTCTTTCTTGCCTCCCCCCACATTTATCAGACTTTTTCCATCTTTATTATACGCAATGCTATGAGAGGGGGAAAAAAAAAACACACCACCACACTTTCAGCTTAGTGTTTTTTGTCTTTTCTTTACTCACTGACTAAACATTGATCTCATTCCCACCTCTGCATTAAAACAGAGCTTAAAGATATAGAGGAAATCTAATTTCCACTTGTAGGGCTTTGTTTCATTCCCAGAACACATGTGGTGAATGGTGAATATCATCAGAGAGGTAATTGTGTCTTGAAGAATATCATATCTCATATCTCTGAGCATCCCAGCAGAAGCAGTATTAAAAATTTGGTGGTTTTGCTAGTTTGGTTTGGGTTTTTTTGGGGAGTGGGTTGTTTGGTTGGTTGGTTTTGTGGAGGATTTTTTGGTTTTGTTTTTGGTTTTGGTTTTGTTTTTGTTTTTGTTTTGTTTTTGTTTTTGTTTTTCCCCTCCATGCAGAGACTCTGGAAGAAAGGCTGTTACAAAAAGGACTTTCCCAAAGATGGAGCAGTAGATTCTCCAAGGGCTTTTTCGACTAGGGATAATAATTTTGGTGAACCAAATGCAAGGTTCAAAGAACAATGGCTTTTAAATTCTTTGACATCTACTTTTTCCTGAATGATATAATCAAATTATTATAGAAGACTTTGCATCATTCACTTGGACATGTGGGGCTATTCTACAGCCATGTAGGAAAAGGACAGGTGAACTCTAGCATGACTTTGCAGAGATCTACTGGAAATGGAAATGGTTGAGACAGATCTGTTAAAAATCATAGATTTCCCTTCCCTGAGCACAGTCAATATTCTTCCTTTATTTTTGCAGTGTCAGTGAATGGGCCCTGATTTTATTATTGGGAAAACAGCACTTATGTTTATTGGTACTAATTTCCCACTGCACATCAATGCATCCAGAATAGCAGTTCTTAACCTTAAATACACATATCTGTGCCTGTCTAACCAGCAATTCAGCTAGGAACATATGTGAACATCTTCCTGACTCATGGTGAGAGTTAACAAACAAGGTTACTTAATTCCTTTATCCCACTTAAAAGGATGGCCTTACAAGGTCTCCATCATCACGGATACTTAGGAGCTTGTTAAGGAAAAAGCTGAGCAGGATAATAAATTGAGCGATCTTCCACTGGGTTGGATCATGGGGCCTCATTTGGGCCCTTCCAGCTCTTTTAGCTACAGTCGAAGCTGGGAGTGCAGCAGCAACTCCCCAAGTAGGTCTGGTCACTGGGATAAAGTGTGTTGCGTTGTGTGTGTCAGTACTCAGGTAATTAGAAAACTATGATTTTCTGAAATATACTTTTTTGTTTGTTTTGTTGTTAAAAGAGCTTCATTTGTTTAGGTCCTTCTCTCAAAAGCCAAAAGCAAACAATTTAGTTCGTGAGGAAAGTGTTCAGCATGTTCCAGCCAAGCACCATTATTCCTGGAGGTCCTATGTAAGCATTTAAGATTACAAATGCTAACGCAAAGGCAGGCTTCCCATCCTCTTTTCTGGAGGTTCTTGACTCTCAGGAGATGAGAGGATTCATGTTTCCTACTTGCTGGGGGTGCCAGGGCAAGGACAGAGTGTGTCTTGCTGGCCCCAGCTGATGCCAGGCTGCCCTGAGCCCCATCCCTGTGCTGGGCAGCAGAGAGACCATCCTTGACCAGGCGATGGGGTCTGTTGGGCCGCTTGGTTGTGGACAAGAGGCTGAGAGGCCAACCGTGAGCTGGGGAATCTTGTGGGGAATAGGTCTGTGCTGGAAATACAGGCTGCAACTGGCCTTCTGGGAGGGGAGCAGTGGGCAGAGCACCCAATCAGGGGTGACAGAACCACACAGGTAATGGATCCGTGCCGCAAAGGCAGGCTGCAATTGGCTGCTTGGATGGGGACAAAATTCCAAGCGGCCAATCGGGATGTGGGAGATCCAGTGTGGAGTGGGTCCGTGCCCTGTATGGAGGCTGCGATTGGCTACCTGGCCCCGGGCAGATTGTCCAACGGGGCGGTGCGGGATCCTTTCGCGAGAGGGCTGCGGGACAGGTGGTGGGGGGCGGGGGCCCGGAGCTGCAGAGGGCGCGGGGTTAGGGGCGGCTGCGGGGCAGTGCAGGCTCGGGGGCGGCGGTGCGGTGCGGTGCCGGCCGGCTGCTAGGTGGAGCCCGCGTCCGCGCAACCCAGATCCGGGCCCTCGGCACTCCCCCGCCCCTCGGCTCGCCGCCCGCACGGCTCCGTGCGGCCGCCGCCGGGCAGGGCAGCAGCGCCGCGCCGCTCGCCGCCGCCTCCTCCCCGGGCCCCGTTCCCCGCTCCCGGCCCAGCGCTGCGGGGGACGCGGGTGCCGCGGGTCCCGCCGCCCGGAGCGCGCTGCCCGTGTGCGGAGCGTGTGCGCTGTGCCGAGCCGAGCCGGCGGGGAGGCCATGCGGCCCCCCCGCGCCCGCTGAGCACCGCGCGGGGCGCGCCCGCCCAGCCGCCCCCTCCGCGCCCGCGGAGCCGCCCCCTCCGCCTGCCCGCCCGCGCCGAGCCGCGCCGTGCCGCGCCGGGGCTGGCGGTCTCCGCAGCGGGAGGAGGAGGAAGAGGAGGAAAGATCCAGGGTGTCTGCGGAGCGCGGGGGGCTGAGGACCACCCGCCTCCCTCTGCGCGGGCGCCTTTGTGTCCCCCAGCCCCGGCGGAGCGAGGGGCCGCGGGCAGGGGAGCGGATGCGAAGAGCGGCTGGTGCTGGAGGGGAGAGAGAGAAAGGGGGATGGTGGAAGATTTCTCTCTTTTTTTCTTTTTTTTTTTTTTGGTGGTCTCTTCGGCAGCGGCTGTTCTTCCCCAGCAGCAGCAGCAGCGGCGGCAGCAGCGGCAGCAGCAGCACAGGCAATGAATCTGCCGCATCCGAATCGCCTGGCCGGTGGTGCCGGCTTCGGAGACATCACCTTGCTCTGAAGTTGCCCACCTGGAGGAGGAGGTAAATCGGAGCGGGGCTTTCGTCCAGAGGGGTAGGCGACAGCGGGGAAGAGGAGGGAACGATCGCCTCCCCCATCCCCACACACCCTCGTCCTCCGGGAGGAAGCTTGTGTAGCAGAAGAACACGGCAGGAAAGGAAAGACTTCTACTTCTTTCTATTTTTTCCTTTTTTTTTTTTTTAATTTTTTCCTTGCTCGAGGGACGCTTCGTGCTTCTCGTCCACCTACCCCTCTTTTTCTCTTTGCTGGGGGCTTTGATACTGTGGCCAGGTCTGCTTCTTACTCCCACCACTGGTTTTAATGGCTGGATTGTGGCAGCAGCTCCCTGCTGCAGGTTTTTGAGGATCTGATGGGGACTCGCATCTCAGGAGCCGGAGGTGACTAAAGGTAAGTAACCAGCGGATGGATGCTCACCAGCCCTTGCCTGGCCCTCAGTTGCTCCCTTGCCCGCTTGCGTTGGGCTGAAGGGTGCCGGCCGCCCTAGGCGCACGCTTGGCTTGAATTATGCTGTAATAAGGGTAGTTTGTCTTCAGGGGGGCTGGATCCTCAAGATAACAGGAGAGCATCTCTCTGGGTCTGCATGCTGGGCGACAGTGGAGACAAGGGGTGCGCATCTTGTTTGGAAATGCCTTGTAAGCTCCAGCCTGGTTTGGCTGTGGGCAGCTAGGGTGGCAAAGGTAGTGAGGAGATGAAGGGGACCCTGGTAGGTTTTGTTCTTGCTCTCTCTTGGGTTTTTTTCTATGAAAGGCACCACGTTGAACCGCGGTGTTACACTGAGGAATTCGTGAGTTTCATTATGTTTCCTCAATCTCCCCCTTCTCCCCCCCCTTCCCCCGTCTTCATGCACAGCCCTTGGTGGATCTGCGTTGCTGTTTAATCATTGAAGGATGCCTAGAGAAGCAACTGCTTTCTTGGATATCAGGGGGCACGAGTGGTGGGATGTTGCCGAATTGGGGGTGCTGTTGGGGGCTGCTTGTGGCTGGACGTGCGGGTGTAGGGTAGAGGTCTGAATCCAGCAGCCCCGCGTTACAGGTAGACGCGAGGAGCTTCGCCTTACCGTGCATCCAGAGAGCGAAACGTACGGTGTAGGTAGGGATGTGCAGAGCTCCCCACCTCCTGCCTGTGAGGCTGCGTTTGCTGGCTCTTATCAGTATAGGACTGGCGTTTGTTTTGAGCAAGGGCCGATATGTGTAGCTGAACGACGAAAATTGCATTTTTAATGCCTCTTTCTTTCTTAACCCTTTTATTTGCTCCCTTAATTATTTATTTGTGTTCCCCTTGCAATCATCTTTTAGACCGCGTAACTTGGAGGTACGGTTATCAGGCTGATGGTTCCTCCCTGCCATCAGCCAGAGAGCAACCCTGTTTGCCAGTTTAAGGAGCCTACCTCTAGCTGGTGCCCATTAGTGTTAATGAGGATGTAGCTACACTACCCCAGAGATGTGCCCTGCGTATTTGGGGGATTGCCTTCAAGGACTGAGTTTCATCAGCAGCCTTGCATCTGGAGTTGTCCAGGGAAGTTACGCTGACCTCCCATATATTTAGTTGTTTTTTTTTTTTCCTCACCCTTTCCCGCCTATAGACAAGCAGATGTTTAATTTTGCTTGGGGGCTGGCGAGGTAGGAAAGGAGCCTCTCTTTCTCTCTTTCCTGATAGGCATGAGATTCTTCTTTGCGGTAGTTAAAACAAGTCGTATTTTGGCCAACAGCAATGTATTGTTTCTGCTTCTCAACTGTAGAGTTCATTATCGTTTTAGCCAAAACAACCCATGGCTATTGTATTTACTTTCCTGTTTAGATCACTCCTTAAGAGTTATTGCCATTTCGACTCTTACAGTTCTGGTTCCAGGCAGCCAGCTGCTTAGAGGGAGGCAAGGGAAAGGGCAAAAATGCCATCTGTTTCTTGATAAAAGGCAGAGAGGTAGTCTGCCGGCTGCAGTTTCTCTCTGTATTATAACACTGATTATTCCAGAGTGTAGGATCAAAATTTTCAAAGCTGACCAAAAAGAAATCTTCCCTGGAGTTGAAAAGAAATAAATTCTATTTTCATTGTGAAATGCTGCCTCTTAAGAGTGCAGCCAATGCTGCCTGCTTGGTATTGAGTAGTAGCATGTGCTTTGTAGAGCTCATTTATCATCATTTCCAGGACTTTGCGATACGAACAGGCTTCTACTGTGCATTCATTAAGAAAAATTCTTCTATAGAGCTTTTCATGGGAGTAAACCAGGTGTTACAGGTTAAAATGGGCTGCTGTCAAAAAGTCTGCAGTCGTTACTTTAGATCTATGCCAATGTTGGGTGACAAAGTTCAGGTTAGGGCTCCATGGTAAAGCTGAATTTTTTTCCTAAAGATTAAACTGCTCTGAGAGAACAGGAGTCAGTCCATCTTCTTGTGGTCGAGACTGCTCCTGTTCCTGCTCTTTAAGCGTACTTTAAGAGTACTTTTTTCCTTATTTAGGCTTGATTTACTATAAAGTGACTGTTGTGTTGTTACCTGCTAGCAAAAAATAAAGTGGATACAAATCTCTGGTGTGTTTATTTCCAAAAGGACTGATGTTTTTATAAAGCTAGTCTTGACCTGTGAGTTCCATGTAATTTCTGTTACTGAATAAATATATATTTTCCCTTTTCTTCTTGGGGTGGTTAGGAGAAGGTATGTTTGGTTTCACATCGAATTCCAGAACAAGATAAATGACAGTGTAGATTGATGATAGTGAAAACATTGAGTGCTGCTTTGTGGGGCAGTGAGATTTTAATGGTATTTATTAAGTTGAGGCTACCGAGTCCTCATAGAGATTTGTTTGTGACAAAAGCGGGAGCTGGTGTTGCAGTTTCTTGGTGCCCTCCGGAGATGAAGTAGTTTATGTCTCAGCCTAGGCTATTTGAATTTGTCCCTGCGCCCTGCCGGCTCCATCCCTCCACCCCCCTCCTTTGTTTGCTTGGATGTGCTTCCCACAGGTTGGTATGCCATGGGGACCAGGTCCTTCCTCCCAGTCTGGAGTGATGTGGCCGAGGTGCTCAGCTTGCCTGTCTAAGCATTAGTTGCAGAGAAGGCTTTTTTCCTCCTGAAACAGAAAGCAAATTGCCCCGTGCCTGCTGGTGCAAACATGAAGCCGGTACTCTTTGCTGGCTGTGAGGGAGGTGCAAGCAGGTTTGTAGGTGAAAATGCAGGCATGCACATCCAGCCAGCTGACTGATGAGCTGAGTGTCTCAGCCCAGCATTGCAGGGCTGTTAGAAAAATAAAGAAATAAACATTTAGAGTCAGGTAGAGCGAATTATGAGCCAGGACTGAACAGGAATATGCATGACCTTTATCTTTGGGCAGCACTCAGCTGGAGGGCCTGATGTTGCCGTCAGGGTTTTCACATTCAGAGCATGAGTGGATGCATCATCAACACATTTATTCATGCACACGGGGGAGGACAGTCTTTGTAAATGGAGAAGTCCTAGGAATGGGTAATTTGTTAATAATTTTAATACTAATAGTGTTGGGACTGGTGTAGATTGACTAGGAAGCAATTTAATGTGTGACATAGAATTAAGGATGGGTTAAAGATTGCTGAAAGAGATGGAATTCAGGGAGTGAGAATGCATCAGGGAAAAGCTAAAGCATGGAGGATAGGCACAAGGATTTCTATGCTTTAAGTAAGTTCCTTTTTGTTTGGTTTTTTTTTTGTTTTTGTTTTTTTTTTTGGTTTTTTTTTTCTGTTGTAATTATATTACTTGGTGGTTGTGGAAACAGCTGAATACTATGATTGGAGTGATTTTGATAAAAAAAAAATTATTCCCTAGAGACTTCTTGCACCCCACAAAAGGTTTGTACGAACAACTCAAAAATTAATTTTTTGGAGTGGTGATCATCTGAGAGATAGACATCACAATATTGATGGGTTGCTGAGGACAATACTGAAACATCAGGACAGCCCTGCAAAATAAAGAAGGTTCTGTCTGCCCCTTTTGATGGGCTGCATATTGAGGTAGGATGTACTGGTGACCATCAACATACTGTAGAAATGTTTATGGACACCCATTTCTTCCCTGCTGGTCCTTTTCTCGTTTAATAGATGCCCTCCTGCTGGGATGGGAATATGAAAAATGCACCCTGATGCCAAATTCTGAGTGTACATCCACACTTCAGTCTCTGCTGTGTCTTTAGGCAGTGCTTTTAGTTGCAGGACGGGGAGCTAGAAATAGTTTCTTGCAGGAGTTGAGTATGCATTGGTGTATTTGTAGGAATGTACCTGTCCCAGTATGTGCTGACTGCCTAATCTCCTGAGTTCATGCCTGCCTTGAATTATGCCAAATGTTTGTCACAGTCCTCACCAGCAGTTAATGTCAGGCTCTTTAATCCTTACTTGGGATGCATGTGAATATAACTTGTTTCTGTAGGTGTCGAGATGCTCCAGCACTTCCTGATCTCATCCTAGTGCCTACTGGCAGTGGAAGCTCCTAGAGCAGGCTGATGGAGTAGGAGAACTTTGCTTTTAAGCATCTACTTTTAATTCTTGCCTGCTTTAATGGCAAGGAAACCACCTCCTACTAAACCTGTGATGTGATTCAATCTAGGACGTTATCTCATCGCCTGTTCCTCCGGGTTTGCAATGTAATGCTTTACGTTCCTCACTAGATAATCTCTACAGTGTAGTCTGAAATTCCTGGCTGCAAGCTAAGTGTTCATTTTTAAGACAACTTCTCTAAGGACACCTTGACACTACAGCTTTTCCTTCAGCAGTCTTTTCAGAGAGCCTTCTGATTTTGCCTGTAAGGCAGATGTTTTTACTAGTCATTGCACTAAGCAGATGTAACTATTGCAAGGTGGCTAGTCTTTTCAGGCAATGGAAACGTCATTTTAGTAGTGTTCTAGGCCACAGTTTTACTTACTAAGTGGTGCTCAGTGCGGAATTTTTTCAGCCTGCCTGAAACCTCTGCTTTCCTCTGGCTGAGTCTTTTTTTCCCTCCCTTTTTGAACTTTTCATCTCTTCAGGCCCACTCCTGGTCTGGGGGAGGTATTGCTGCATCTGTGATGGGAGCTCCCACTGTAGTCAGTGGAGCACCAGTGGCTCCCACTGTAGTCAGTGGCTTCCCTGTGAGGGGAGGATGCTCAAGAATCTCACATGTGGAATCTTCTGAAAAGAAGCTCCAGAATCTCAGATGTGGTACCTTTTCAAAAACATTCCCCTGCTTCAGCATCAGGTTTCTAGTAACTGTTTTTTAAGTCTTTGCCAGAGGTAGCATTTCAGGCCAAACAAAACAGTGAATAGAGAGGAAGAGTAGAAATCTGTGTACACTTCTAAAATGTGTTTGTGAAAACAGTCCAAAGTTAAAATCAAGACACTTTAGTTTGAGGCTTGACAGCTTTCAGTTTCAAGGGTCATGAAATAGACACCATTCTGAAGAAAGCAAAGAGGAGTTTGGCAGCTGTCCCAGTTCAGCAATATGAAGTTGTAGATTCTGTTTAAATACCTAAGAGTAATAAACCTTTACAGAGTATCCATTGGTGTTCACTCTGCCAGGATTTTTGAAAATTATTTTTTTAAAGCAGGCTGGTCAACATGTGAGTAATTACACAGGAATTATTTCAGTGGCTACAAACCTAATGCTTCAGAGGCCTGTAGCACAACTCCAGTTCATTACAGTGGGTACCTGTCAGGGAACAGCTTTGAAATATTATGCACAGTGTTTTGAGTAGTTTGGATTGTAGCGTTGCTGCTATTAGTTGTAAGAGCTTTACTGATTTGATTGCAGTTGCATTGATTTATATCAGGTAAATCATTGATTCTGAACTTTGGAATGGAGCTATGCGTTTCTAAAACTTAGAGTGAAGTGTCGTAAATACAAAGGACCAACATGAGTGCTTTCTTACAGCAATGCAAAGTTATGATGAAGTGAAATAGGACTCTGTGCTTTTGTAGAAGTGGTGCTTAAAATTTAGCCATGAGTTGCCCTACTGCAAGGTCCTGCTCAGAAGTGCCAGCATTGCACAGCACTGTTCTGAAAGGAGGTCTAGTCTAAACCTGGCCCCTTTGGATAAGACTCTTAGTGGTTTTATACCAATGGCAGGGAATTAGTTTGTAAGAGTCACTGCATACAATATATATGAGTTTTTACAGTAAGTTCCTTTCCCACTCCCCAGGAACCAAGAATCTACTTACGGAGGTGAGGGCACTGCATCAGTGAACACGGTTCAAAGTTTGGGGAATAGGAACATTCCGATTAATGCACTCTTAGAGCATCTGTTTATTATGTGCAGGCACATATATAGACATATAAGTACCATGATTGTGGGAACAGACACAGTTCTGATATTTTTGTCCAACTTGCTGAAGTGAAAAAGAATTTTGGCTTTAGGTGAAATCTGAGAATTGCACCTATACTCAAAACATATGTACCCACACATGTATGTCTCTGTGTGTGTGTACATAGGTTTTGTTTGTGAAATGATAATACTGATGCATATAGTTGTTTATATTTTTTTTTAATTGTCTTGCTCTACCTATTTATTTTCTGGTTGTTTTTTGGTAGGTGCAGTAATGGACAATAACTTGTGCATGGGCCTGCGATTCTAAAATTTTAACTGAATTGCTTGGTTGGTAGTCCAACACCAAAATAGAACAACCACATTTTTAGATGTGTTGAGCAACCACATGTTTTATCAGAGTCAGTGCTGGTCCTTGCTTATTTTTTCCATTCTGAAGTTGCTGATCCCAAGCCTGCCTTAATGAGATTTTTTTTCATTGCCCTCACAGTGAGGAAGAGAAGTTTCACTGTGTTGCAGAAGTGCTATTTGCAGCATACTTGGGGATGTCAACATTTTCCTTCAAGCAAGTAGTAATGGGCATGTTAGCTACAAGTTTGCTGCCTAACTTTGGGCAGGCCTAGGTTAGATGGGGAGTTTAGCTCAGAAGAGCCCAGCACTGGGAGCTGCTGAGCTGTTAACTGCTTTTTAGTGATGAAGCTGGTGTGTTGTGTTGGAGGACACCAGGAGACAAGGGAAGCCCTAAGCAGAAGCAGCGTCCCCATTCTATTTCATCAGTGGGTCTCTGTTTACACGCCCTGCAGAGGCACTGCCCTGCCTTGCTCTTCAGTGTTGCAGACCAAGCCTTGGCTTAAGCCTGTGAGAATAGGGGAGGGACCCAAGCCCAGTTTTTGATGTTCTGCATGGGTGGGTACCTTGAATACTCAAATGCATTCCAGTGACAGCTGACCCTGTAAGGAGATTTTCAATAGCTTTCTGGATATTTTCTCTTTTTTTACCTTCCTCCCCCCCACCCCCAACACCCAATTTTATTTTATTTTTATTTATTTTTTTAGTTTTTATTTTATTTTATTATGTTCTAAAGACTATTGGAGGAAATAAAAAAACAACCCTTTGTAGATGTCTTTTTGAATACATTTCACTAATGGAGGCAGTTGAGCATTTCAGGGATCATGTTAACTCCTTTTCTTTTGGTTTGCCTTTGCATGTGTGTGTTACAGACTGAAACATTGTGATTTTGAAATGGTGCAAATTCCCGCCACTCACTTCAAAGGGCACAGGTTTTTGTTTGCGTGTTTTTTGTTTCAGCAAGATGTATGTTGTGGGTTTTTTTCCCCATATGTGCTGTGTAACATGAATCCTTACTTGCCACTTTTGTTGCTGCATTCTTTTGCATTTTTGGTTTGGGTTTGTTTTTTGTTTTTGTTTTTTTTTGGTTTTTTTTTTTTCCTCTCTTCTTCCCCCCCTGCATTTACTAAAGGCTTTGGGATTCTATCCTGAATGATTTTTTAGCATGAGTTTTTATCTGGAGGTTCACATTACTGGTCTGTAATCCTGTAGTAGATGGCTTGCCCAGAGTATCCAGAGAGCAGCCGTTCTTGTTTCCGGATTTCACCACAGATTTCTATATTGTCCCTCAGCTAAAGCTCGTTGGAACTGTGTGTGTAATCTAAAATGTCATTCCTTTGGATTTTGGATATTGCAATCACAGGCTGAAATAGATTGAAAATTTGATGTATATATCCCACTTCCTTCCGAGGGAAATTATGATGTGACTACTGCACTTGCAATTCCCACAGCACAGACTTCTTCAAGAAAATGTCATTTTGGATTATCTTTAATGGATGCAGGTGTGTGGAGTGTCTGTATGTCCTTTTTTTTTTTTTTAGAGGACAGTAATGTTACAATCGCTGCCTTATTTGATACAGCTCCAAAATGACATATACTTCTTTCAGTAAAATTCTTCCTGATAGGTATTTGAAATATAGCAATTATGCTGCATAGAGGGATAACTTGTGACCTTCTGATAAGGGATCCACAATTACAATCGTAATGCACTTTATAGATCTGCTTAAGTAGGTCACCAATTTGCAATGAGTCTTTCTAAAGTCTGTGAGAGGCCTTTCAGTTGCAGGAGTGGGGAGCCTTGTTCTGTACATCACTGATGTTCAAAAGGAAGGCTGAAATCACAGAATCACAGGATGGATAAGGTTGGAAGTGACCACACTAGGCCATCTGATCCGACTGTCCTACTGATGCAGGATCATGCTAGAGCACATTGCACAGCTTTACATCCGGACTGTCCTTGAATATCTCCAGTCAGGGAGACTCACAATCTTTTTTGGGCAATCTGTTCCAGTGCTCCATCACCCACACAGTTAAAAAAGTTCCTCTTCATGTTCAGGTGGAACTTCCTATGCCTCAGTTTCTGCCCATTGCCTCTTGTCCTTTTGCTTGTCACCACTGAAAAGAGCCTGGAAACATCCTCTTGACACCTCTCTTCAGATACTCATAGACATTGATGAGATCCCTTCTCAGTCACCTCTGTAAGACTGAACAGGCCCACTCTCTTAGCCTGTTACTTATATCTCAGTAAGAGAAACAGAATCATGGACTCATAGAATGGTTTAAGTTGGAAGGGACTTTAAAGATTGTCTCGTTCCAAACCCCTGCCATGGACAGGGATACTTCCCAACTGGACCAGGTTGGTCAATGCCTCATCCAGCCTGGCCTTGAACAGTCATTGCCTGGGCATCCACAGCCTCTCTGGGCAACCTGTCCTGTGCATCACCATCTGCACAGTAAAGAATTTCTCCCATAAGTGCTCCAATCCCTTAATGCTCTAGGCCCCTCATCATCTTTCTTGGCCTCCACTGAACTTGCTCCAGGAACTCCATGCCTCTTGTCCTGAGGAGCCCAGAACTGGACACAGCATTCCAGGTGAGGCCTTACAAAGACTGAGTAGAGGGGCAGGATCACCTCCCTCAACCCGCTGTCAATGCTCTTCCTAGTGCATCCTAGGGCACCATCAGCCTTCTTGGACACGGGGCACAGCTGGCTCATGGATGGTTTGTTGTCTACCAGGACCTCCAGGTCCTTCTCCACAGAGTTTTCTCGCCGCAGGTCAGCCCCCAGCCTGTGCTGGTGCATGCATTATTCTTCCACAGGTGCAGGATTCAGCCTTTGCTGAATTTCAGATCTCTCTGGGGAATTGGCCACTCCTCCCAGCCTTGTGTCATCACTGAGGAGGCATCTGCCCTTTTGTCACTGATTAACCAGGCCTGGTATTGAACCATGGGGGACAGCACCAGTGACAGGCCTCCAAATGAACCCTGTGCAGTGATTACAACCCTCTGGGAGCTGCAGTGCAGCCATTTCTCAATCCACCTCACCATCCCGTCATCCGTTCCACACTTCCTGAGCTTGCCTGTCAGGATGTTGTGAGAGATTGTCTGAAGCCTTGCTGAAGCCGAGGTAGACAATATCCAGTGCAATAAGGGAATGATACCTATGTAAGTATCCTTGTTTTGGTGAGAAATACAGGCACACATTATTGAGCACATGATATTCCCAACTGAGCAGCCCTGTGTTTGCAGTGGAGCTGAGACCTTGGGTGAAACTCAAGATGTTTGAAACATGTAGAAAGATGGTTGCCAATAGAGTCAAGCAGTTGTTTATGCCAGCCTAAACTAAGCTGCAGTTTTCCTGTTCAGGGGGAGAATCTGGACCTCCACAGTGTCTGCAGGGATGTTTTTGACAGAGAAAATGGGATATGGTGTGGAATATGTCTCAGAGCTGTCTCACTGTTTGTCTTAAGATTTGGCAGCAGCAGATGGGGGGTTGTCTTCTCCAATGCCTTTATGGTTGGTTGCTCCCTCATCCCAAGCAAGCAAAGGGCAGCCCAACATAACCTATGGGCCAGGCTGCAAGAGTAGAGGATGCCAGCTTTTGTTTGACCCTTTTCAAGCTGCAGGCTTGAGCACAGCAAGAGTCCACGGTTATCCCAAGTTCATGTAATTTGGGGGCAAAGCCTATTCCAGCAGTCGTCATTGTGGTAAAGCTGATTACTTAAATGCATAAATAAGTAAATACTAATAAACAGAGTAATAGACGAGTTAGTGAAGAATACCATTTAAGTCTGGTCTATAGTAATACAGATGTATTTTGCAGTAGTAGTAACATAATGCTGGATTTTTGAGCTGGTTCCTCTTACTAACTACAACAAAATAAAGGGCTAAGTTATTTTGGCCCAGGGATGCCAAATCAGCTCCCAATTTCTAAGTCAAAATAGGTCTGTGCTCTACTGCAGTAGGAGCTGTAGTTAAACATCAAGCAGATAATCACGTTTTGGTTTTTTTTTTCCCTGTAAATCACTTTCCTTTTTTTACCATAGACATTTGTGTGGATGACTGCTTGTTGACCACAAAGATGTGTTTTTTTGTTTCTTTCTTTTATGTCCTCTATTGAATTAGCAGAGTTATGCAGTTTTGTCTGTCGCACTTGGGTGGGATGTTGCAGTGATTTAATTTAAAATGAAAGAGAGATGTCTTCATTTTAGGGAAAACCGTGGTTAAGTGGTGAGAGTAAGCAGGTCTAGCCATTACCAGAAGCCCTAATTAGAAGAAATCCCATGTACGGTTGACCTTGACTATTGAGACAACCCTCAAAGAAGAAAGAGCACTAAAAATTAGTATGCTGCCAGTGCTGCACTTTTATTATTTGATGTTATTAAGCAAACTCGGTGTGTATTTCTTTTTTGAAGCGTTTGATTAAATGTGTGATCTTATCTTGGTGAAATGGCCTGCTGGGCTGCAGACAGTGGTGTTCAGAAATGAAATTTGTTTAGAGCCTCTGAACAGACATTTATTCAATGAGACCTTTCTTGAATAATAGATGTGACAGTGAGACAGCTGTGCAACGTGTTCTGGGGGTTGGGTTTATTATTTTTTTTGGTATAGGGTTTTGCAGTGTGGGGGAAAAGATAACACAAGAGCACAGGTGTGAGAATAGGATGTAGGGAAATTATCATATGTTGCACATTCAGGCCCTAGTTCTGCTGAGAATTATTTCCAGATCAAGATTTACATGCTTCAGGACTTCCCTGTTGGCATATAGTTTGGCATATCAAGTGGTGCACATATATATATCTAGCTCTGTATCAATAATCTTATCCTTTAGCTGGAGATTTTAGATTTAGATGCTTAAATTTTGTAGAAGTAAAAAAAAAAAGAAAAAAAAAAAATTCAAAACCCACAAACACAAATCCCCAAGCAGGGATTTTACTCCTGTGGTCAGTGCTGATGTATTTGATGGCAGTTGACTCTTGTCATCAATGCTGATGCCCTTAAGCAGTCCTATGTTTTATGATAATTCCAAATCAGTGAGACAAAGGGAGACTTCACTACAGGGTGTTTAACCTCTTGTATTGTGTCCAGCAAGGAGAAAATGTGGAATGTGGGTAAATATTCCTGTCTTACTTGTTTTTATCATCAGTGTGCTGATTTTGGCTGGGCTAGAGTTAATATTTTCATAGTAGTTGTTATGGGGCTGTGTTTGGGATTCGTGCTGGAATCCCAGTAAATCGGGTATTTTGGTCACTGCTGAGCATCTCTTGCATAGTGTCAAGGCCTCTTCTGCCTCTTCTGGCTCTCACTCCATCCCACCAGTGAGGAGGCTGGGGGAGCACAAGGAGCTGGGAGGGGAACACAGCCAGGACAGTTGATCCGAGCTGACCGAAGGGATATTTCATCCCATATGGCATCATGCTCAGCCTTTTGAGCTGGGGGAAGATGAAGGAAGTGGAAGACATTTTGATTGGTGGCTTTTTGTCTTCCCAACTAACCACTGTGTGAGATGGAGCCCTGCTTACCTGGGATGTGGCTGAACACCTGGCTGCCCATGGGAAGTGGTGAATAAATTCCTTGTTTTGCTCTGCTTGACTGCACAGCTTTTGCTTTACTTATTAAACTGCCCTTATCTCAACCCGTGAGTGTTCTCACTTTTAGTGTGATTCTCTCCCCCATTCTGTTGTGGGGATCCAGTGAGCAGCTCTGTGGTGCTTGGTTGCCAGCTGGGGTTAAACCATGACAGTTGAAAGCACAGTGCTTTTTTATTAGGCACAGCTACTATGGAACCCTTCACCAGGGAAAAAACATTCCATGGGAGCTTCCAATTTTGAAACATTGGACATACAGTGGTATATATCTGGTTTTCCAACAAAACAATTTGACTTAATTATAGTTTTACATACAACTCACAAGGATAAAAATTCATTGAATGTGTGAACTGTGCAGGTTTTTCAGGTGTTGACACACAACTACATGGCTTGCTTTTCCCAATATGAAGCTGGGAACATAAGTACCTGGAAGCACATTATTTTAAACTTTCTTTTAAAACTTTTTTTTAGTAGTGGGCTCTGGTGATCTTTGAGGGCTAGATGTGTGAGTTTTCTGAGTGGCTTAGTCTTTCCCTGCAAAAGAAGGGGGAATTCCACTTTTAAAGGAAAGGAGCCCCAGAGTGCCTCTGCTGCATGACTGTGTTTTGATCAATCCCCATCTGCCCCACTGCTTCCCTGCATTGTACAGCAGCTGTCTTTACATCAGGTTAGATGATGATTAAGTGATTCCTCCTTCTAGAGGTAAACCTTTCCTTACAGGAGTTAAGAGAAGATGTGAGCTCCATGCCTTAATGATATCTTGAGGTGCCAATTTAGGAGGCCTCCAGTGTTTGATGCTTCAGATGCTCACCTTCCCTGGTCTTTAGTTAAGGGGATTGTTTTTCCTAGGAGCTGGACAACTCTAAGGACTTTCTAATAACTTAGAATTATGCATATATTTTTTTCTCCTAGTGCATAGCTAATCCCACCAGATGCCAAATGCAGATTTGTGAGGTTGGGTGTGAAGTACAGGAATTCGTGGAAGTACAGGAATTTTTAGCAGAGGCTGCAAACTCAGAGCCATGGGTCAAAGACCAGCAAACATGGTCCTTTTTGAGCATCCTAGATGGTGTCCCCAGGGCTGGCTTGGTGCTGAGGGTGATGACACTGCCTGCCTTGAAATCATCGTCCTAGGATGGTGGCGGACAAAGAGGTAGGGTAAGGGCAAAGAGAGTTGGGTTTGTAACCATTTTACTGGTTGCAGAAGGATGGCAGGTGTTCCCTGGCTCTGGTTGAAACTCGGTGAAGTGCTCAGTCAGGCCTTGTTTAATCTGGGTTCCCTGCATGGAAACTAGATTATAATCCAGCCTTAAAAAAAAACCCCAAACATTCAGAAATGTTCCTTTATGGAGATGAAATTTACATATCAAAGCACAGCCTGCCGGAAGAGTAATGGTCCCATTATGTTCTCCTTAAGCTACAAGTCAGGAAAAAGAAGATGGAAAATTTCACTGGACTGAAGTCTACTTGACATCTGCTCTTCTATAGAACTAACTTGGTCCTCATAACTCTGTATGTATCTGTTCCTGAGCTGAGTCTGATGATTTGTTTCTGAATTAGAAACAACATCATCTTGTAATACTCAAAATTTTTGTTCTTTTTTAATGTAAGTGCTGCAGAGCTATAGCATTTCTCCCAATTTTGAACTTGTAGTAGGATTTGAAAATTAGCAAAAAAATCTGCCACTGATATATTTCTGGAGTGACTGTTTAAAAAAGGGAAGGGGCATTTTTTACTAGCATTTTGTTGCTCCTAAAGCTAAGCTATTTTTTAAAATTAAAATAAAAGTTGCTTGCCA
Organism: Phylloscopus trochilus trochilus; assembly: GCA_016584745.2. NCBI lineage: Eukaryota > Metazoa > Chordata > Aves > Passeriformes > Phylloscopidae > Phylloscopus > Phylloscopus trochilus. The sequence goes on along the minus strand of WQNJ02000007.1, from coordinate 54,790,781 downwards.
CATGTGTTGGGTGTGCTGGTTGGGTTGGTGCACATTGTGAAAGCACCATCCTGAGAGATGTGGTGGCCCTTGGCAAAGGTACTTGGGAGCAGGAGGTATTTTATAGTCCCTTTTCCCTTTCTGGAAGTCATCTGTGCAGAACTTGAGGATTTTGTACAGTTGTGTGGTCTTTGAGGCTGAAGGTCTCAGTGCTGGTTCATGTGCCAGCACTCTCAGTGGCAAAAACCAACGCAAGGCTAATGCCACAAGGAAGGGCAAGCTTCTCCTTAGAGCTCAAGGGAGCCCCCTTTGCCAGATGTTACAAAACCTGTAAGAAGGCGATAGTGCCCATGTTGGAGGCAGCACGAGGTGTCCAGCTGTAGCACAAACTAATTATTGCACTTGGCCACATTTCTTGCTTTCTAGTCCTGTTGAATTTTTGCCTTTTTTTTGCCTAACATGGCTGATTTGCCTTAGGGAGTCAGGGACTAATGTCAGCCATACAGTTAAACCTCTGTGTGTGTGCAATAATAAGGTTCAAAGGTTGCTGTATAATTATGTTAAGTTCCCAGCCTCCTTGCTAATTTTTTGTTGATTGACAGAGAAAGGAGGATCCTTTGTATCCTGACAGGTGTCTTCCCTTCTAGCAAAACAGAGGCTGATTCCTGGCTACTCCATCTTTTTCCTAGCTTGATGCAGACTCCATTTTCTTGAGTTTCTTCACTTTTATTTCCAGACTCATTCTGTCAGGCATCCAGGGTATGTAAAGATGATCAATGTGTATCTACCTGTGCTACTATAACACGGAGCAATTATTTAAATTAATCAAGAGGACATTGTTTATGAACAGGATGGGAAAAAATAATAGCAGGAGCAACGCTTTGTTTAATGCTGGTCTGTGGTCTCAGTATCAGGATTTCAGCTGCTGGCAAGACACTTCATCACCTGGGAAGACGTGCTGGGAGCCACAAATTAATCATGTTGTGAAATCTTGATGTAGCCTTGCAATGTTTGCCCTTAGGTGTTCAGCTCTAGGTGCTGGTGTCACATCATGACAAAAACGATGTTGGCATGTGCCGATGGAGGAGGATGAGCAGACAGCATTGTGGTTGCCTCCATTTTCTGGGTGCAGTGAAGAGATTATGAAGGGATGGATGGGGCCTTTTTTTTTTCTCCTTCCCTTTTGAGTTTTCCTACCGCCTTGCTGATCAGTTCTCATCCTTTTTACATTTTAGGATATCAGACCAATGAAAACTGTATTTCCTGTTTTTTTGTATTGGTATGATTTTTTTGTGCATGTCTCTATACTGTTCTTGTCAGGTAAGGGTATGGTAAAGAAATCGTTTCTGTTTTTAAGCTGAAAAGAAGCTGAAAATGTCTTTCCCTTATTAATTTGGCTTTGGCCAATGCTCTGAAATCTTCGGAGTGATATGGAAATGTCCCTTAGTTTGCATGCTTGGATGAAGGCCAGATGAGGTTTTCTTGTGTGGGCTTGCTTTGTTTGTTTTCCTCAAAAACTCTGTGTTGATTTAGGCCAGTTGCTGCTGATACAGTCTTTGGATATAGTGTTTGTAGCTAATTAAAAGTAGCCTCTAATTGAGAGCTGAATGTTGTGGACTTGAGTTTTCCTGCACATTAGTCATGTAAGAGGTTGCGTGGAAAAGTAAAGGGTGAATCAGCTTGAAGAGACTTGCAAATATCTGCTTCATTCAGTGTGGAGACACATTTGAAAAGTAATCTAGTGATGGCTCATAATATTGCTGAAATATGGGGGGAAATTAAAGTTTCTTTTAAAAGTACAGTGTCTCATCACTTAATTTTATTGATACCTGATAACTTAGAGGTTATTATGCATCTCTTATGTATTGTATGTGTATGTTTAATGTTATGATTAACAGGACTGTTGCCTGCAGAACCAGACAGCAGAAGTATTGAGTTCAGTTGTACAAGTATGCCAGGGTATAATCCCCTTGTGCCCCATGATTTGTCTGCTGAACGTCCTTCATTCCCCATGCTGACCTTTATCATTTTGTATCTTTTCTCTTTGGGCAGTTCAAAGTGTGTCACTGATTAAAAGTGGTATTTGAACACTCCAGTGGGAAGTTGCACATATACAGCAGCTTCACAAAAATCACAATGTGCCTAGGTCTGTGAATTTTGGAGATACCTTAGAAGTTGGTGCTGTTCCAGAAATAATACCTGTTATACTTAGGATATAAAAGGAATAAAAATACAGAACTTTTTTTTTTTTTTAAATTATTGCTTTATGCAGAAATAATGGTTGGTGCTTGGATCCTGCCAGTGTATATTTTATAATGACAAATTCTTAGCTTTCCAACTAACCTTGGCTTCAAATTTCTTGAGCTTCTGCTGGCTGCTTTTTGATGAGTATGGCACTCTTGTGACTTTGCCTTTTTCTCTTCCTGAGCAAAATTATTTGAGCTGGTCAAGTATCTAGAAGAAACATCCCAGTGAGCAGCCTGCCTTCCTCTTGTGGTATCTGCTGAGACAGTGAGTTGGGCTGAGCTGCAGCTGGGGAGCATCCATTGGGACATGTTCGGTGGTCGGTCAGCTGGTCACTGCTGTAGGCAGTGAATAAGTCTGGTGTGGTTAACTGGCTCATTAGTGAGCTTTTATTGCAGTGCTGAAGTGTGGTGGACAGGAAGCGGGCATTGTTCCGTCTTGTTTGAATAGCTAATTGGTATTTTTATAATTTTATTCTTTTATTCTGCGTCCCACTTTTGCTGTGGGATTAGTGTGTCTGGCTTTTGTGGTCTTTTGTTTTGATTTGGGGGTTTTTTTGGGGGTGGGCTTTTGCGTGGGTTGGTTTGTTTGGGATTTTCCAATATTTTTTTGTGATTTCTTTTTGTTCTTTTTGTTTTGTTTTCTAAAAGCAGAAAGATGAGGTTTTGTCTATCTGGTCCAACTAAGATGTCTATATGCAAGCTAATGATTTAAATTGACCCTCTGTCTAATGGAAAGAGGCAGGCACTTTCGAGAAATGATTCCTTTCCTTCTCATGTAGACCTTTAAAATATGTCAGATGAATCGCATCCTAAAAAGATTATTTCTTTCACTGACTGCAAAGGGAGCCTAAGGTGCCAAACTCAGATAGAGACATTTACATTGCAGATACTTTAAGATGGAGGAGGTGAATCCCACCCCAGGAAATTACTCTCCTTGGCTTGCAGTGCATTTCCAATTCAAATGTGAATCTGTGTGATAAGCTGGTACCTGGCACAGCAAAGCTGATCCATCAGCAAGTGCATGGAGAGTAATTGAAATGGCCCCTGATCTTCACAGAGCCTGTGCCCAGGAGGAGCTCTCTCTTCGGTTGGTGTAAGACATGTACCTTAAATATCACAAAAATAAATGAAAGCGTGGTGGCATGCGAGCGATTCCTCCTGTTAGTTCCTGTGTAGTCCTGTATGTTATGAGTGGCACTCCCAGCATGGGCTTTTGTACCTCCATGACTTTTTTTCCTCAAGAACATGGAGTAACCTGCAAACCTGAGCCGTTACACCTCTGCTTTCCCTTTTTCTTTCAAGGACTGCAAACATAAAAGTCTGTGAAGATGGTGAAAAGGCAGATGCTGGGAAATGTGTCTTCCTTGACTTGTGTGGGAAAGCATCCCTTGGGTAGGTACCCTGGGGTGCTGCGCCAGTTGGTGGAAGAGGAGCTTCCCAGAATGCAGCTCTAAGTTCCTGGTTCTAGGCAAATTAATGCTTTATCTAACAAAGCTATGTCCTATGAGTAAGGTATACATAATCCTGCTAGTCTCTTCAAGACTCAGGAAAAAAAAAAAAAAAAGATTTCTTTTTCTACCCTCCTTTCTTGATTCCCTGAGAACTTGCAGTTTGGACAGATGTTTCAGTGCAAGTTTTGACTGCTTCCCCTCCACCCCCAAATCAACCCTCTTCATTTCCCATCTGTTTCTGCGGCTGTATGGGCAACCAATATGAAGCTCTAATTTTAAAATCTCTGTTGAATTTGTCATCTTGCTAGGCTGTTTTCACCTGGGATCAGCTTCCTGGCTGGTTTACAGCTAATTTTTGTGTGGCTGTGTAGTAGTAGCACAAGCTGTGGGACAGTGCAGAGCTGCTCAGAATGTGTATGATGTTTCCTCTGCGGTGTTGGAGTCTCTCTCAACCTTCCTGTTTCCAGTCTTAGGTGACTTAAAGGTCAGTCCCCAGTGTGTTGGTTGTTTCCTGCCCTAGGGAACACTGAGCATGGCATATATGTGTATTACACATGAGTATGTGTGAGTAGGAATGTGTGCATATATACACATACATATGTAGTTAATGCCTTCTTTGCCCCAGTCTTCAATATCAGGGCCAGTTGTCCTCAGGATACCCAGCTTTCAGAGCTGGAAGTTGGGATGGGGAGATGAGTGAAGTCCCCATAATCCATGAGAAAATGATTAGTGGCTTGCTGTGCCATTTAGGCATTCACAAGTCTGTGGACACTGATGGGATCCACTGTCAGGTGTTCAGGAGGTGTCTGGTTCTGCTGCTGAGTGATGATTTAGTGGTTTAGGGGTTATAGTAGTGGTGCTGGGTGGATGGTTGGACTTGATGATCTTAAAGGTCTCTTCCAACTTTGATGATCTTGTGATTCCCTAGGGGTGTGTGTGTGTATGTATGGTAACTTGCTTAGCAAAGTGTTGTCTATTCTCTTTCTTCCTGCTGTTTCGAATATATTCCAGTGAAAGCTACCAGAATTGAACCCCAGCATCATGCAAATTCATTTTAAAATTTGTACAGAACTTTGGGAAAAGAGAGGTGTGAGAGCAAACTGCATCTTGCATTTCCAAAGCAGAGCTATATATGCATGGTGCATGCCTGAATACATCAATGTTGCAGATACGTAGCACTAAATTCACTCATCCTGTTCGTAAGTACTTGGTGCTGGTTTCTTCTCCACACTGTTGGTTTTAATTTTTTAAGCAGGTGACTGAATCCTTGAACAGCCCTGACTTTTGAACTAGATGGAGATGGGATTTTAGGAGAGTACTGTAGCAGTCTCACACCGGTGGCTGAGTTTTTTGTATTTTTTTAGTAGCTGGTAAATTTCTGTGGTGCTGTAGGATGATTTTGCCCTTGTTAGAGGACTAAAGGGAGATTTCTTTGTTCTTAAGTCTTGATGGAAAATGGCCTATGTTGCTTTTTCAAAGAGAGGAGAGCTGACTATTTAAATACAGAATAACAGCTAGTGATGGAGCATTTAAAACTTCTGTTGTTCTGAACAAGTTTTAATGAACAATGAAAGCAAAGCAGATGTTGGAGTGTTTACTTCAGTGTAGCTTAAAAATAATTTGTGTCTTATGACAATAATTGTCAGATCTAATAAAAAAATTGGAGGAAAGCAATATGGAGTTAGATCCAATGAATGATTTTGTATGACTTGTTACATCAAAAAAAAAAAAAAAGAAAAAGATACTATTGCTTGAAAGTTTTAGCCACTTTAAGCTAGAAGTCTAGAAATGAACAATTCTGATTCAGGGGATTGAGAATGTTCTGTTCAGGGTTACTTGGTAGCCCTTGATCTTGGTTCTTTTTGCCTCAGATCGCTGATTATGAAGTATATTCATGCCCTCCACAGTCTTCTGAAAGTATGTGTGTGTTTCATGACAGTTTTTAACTATGTGCTTGTGTCTGTGTACAGTCCTGTAATTTTGCTTCAGTTGCTGAGAATTTATCAGTGAATCAAACATCCATACTTACTTTCAAGTCAGCATTGTACCCTAACTCCAGTGGCCAAGCAAAGTGCTTTTGCACAGACCTCTTCCTGAAATTTTCTTGAGGTCACAAAGACATGTGTGTTCCATCTTGAATTAAATTAATTAGCAGTAAAAAAACTTGGAGCAGTTTGAATGGTATAGATCTGTAAAGCTCCTAAGTGTGAGTTGAAGATCTCTGTTACTCTCCCAGGCAACACTTGCTGACAGAGCCAGGGTTCCAGGTATTAAAACATGATACTTAACTATATCTTAGTTGAATCTTATTTTCAGTGATTTTCCTACTGTTTGCGAATTTGAACTCTGAACAAATCTTTATACTGGAAGAAGCTGTGTTTCTGGTTAGAGCTTGTCATACACTAGAGGCTCTGCTCTGTGCAACTTAGCATCTGCCTCTGTAAGCATTGATTGAGCCTGAATGGCATTGAGGTGTTGCATTATGAGCAGCCTTTCCTACTGAAGGACACACTTGAATAGACAAGTCCTGGCTCTTTTCTGAATGCTATTTTGTATTTCTGCAAATCTGCTCATCTCTTGTTGTGAAGAGCTCAAATATTATTTTAATGTAGGCTTGTGTTCCCACTGGTTTTACAGCAGCTGTTAATGTAAACTGTTTGTGAAGCTGCTCAAGCTTCTGTAGTGTCATGTTAGGTGGGAGGTTTTTATTATTACATCTTTAAAGATTGACTTTTTGTTTGTTTTTTAAAGCATGTAAATTTGAAGCTCTATTAGTAAAAATGGGCCATGGGGATTGGTTGGCATAATGTATATGAAAGACAGTGTAGCAAAGAAGCAGCTTGGTTACAGAACAATGAAAAGTTACAGAAAGCACTTCAGTAGCTGTATCTGCACTTCAAAAGTTCTATCTTGGCAAAATATCAGTTTTGATTTCTATATTCGTAAACTAGTATTTAGATATCTTTTTTTACAGGTGGCTTTTTAAAAGCTGAAATTCTGAGAATGTGCAGTGTCTAAGATGCATCCTGTTTGAATGCCTTGAATGTTTTTATTATTTGGCTTTTATAGCCACAACTACTGTTCTTGTGAATAGTGTTTAGCAGTGTTCAGGAATGGCATGTATGCTTGCTCTTTTCTTGCAGTAATTTTTTTTTATATTTTCACTCCTTTGTTTAAAAACAAAATCTTAAAGGGGGTATGATAAATACCAGTTATTAACCTTCATTTGCCATTAGTTGTGTTGAAAGCTGGCATCAAAAATGTTGTGAGTGTTAAGAAATGTTTTAATTGGGTCATTAGATCCTATGCGATTTAGTGATAGCCCAGGGAGAAATGATAACAGGAAGAGGTGTAAACGGGCAGAGCCTTAATTCAACAAAACGTTTATACAGATAAACTAATAGAGCTTAAATCCTTCCTTGTAGCTGAGCATTGGCTTTGCTGGGTTTGAGCCTAAAAGCAGATTTTCACCTCAGATGAAGAGGGTTCAGTATCTTGGTAGAAGTGGCTGGTGCTGTACACCTGGTGAAGTTGCTTAGTTTTGGCTCCAAGGGTACCATTTCTGTGTTAGCTGGATGTGGTGCCACGCATTGGAAATGCCCGCCTCAGAATTTCTCCTGTGCTGTGATTTCTTCTTTAGGAGTGTTGTTAATCTGTTGGGAGAAAAAAAAAAAAAAAAGGAAAAAAAAAAGGAAAAAAGAAAAAGCAAAATAAAAAAAAAGAAGTTGGTATTAAATTAGTAAATTTAGCTCAAACTGGAAAATGACATTGTTTCTTGTTTGCTGTGTTGAGCTTTAGTGGATGCTTTTCACTGTGGCAACATAAAAGTGTGTATTTTTATCAATATAATTTTCTGTGCTTGGGGGTAAAAATGTTTTCTAAAGGGCTCATTGCCTGCCTGGATTTTTATGTCTTCCCCATAAATGGCTTATAGCAGGAAATACTGGGTTGATTACAGAAGTCAAAAAAATTGACATTTGATTAGGGGAATGTTTTTTTGGCCTGCTTTACTAAAGAGGGGAAAAATCCGACATAGTAATTTTGAAGAGATGTTTAGTAGCCACAAGCTGTCATATCCTCTGCAATCGGATTCTAACCTTTTTTTCCTTAGAGCGCAATCAATAAGATTAATATTTTATCACATATTCCCTTCCTGCCTTTAAAAAGTAATTTGCCAGGAGAGAAAGCTTATTTAATGGTTGTACGGGTCAGTGTCCTCTATGCCATGCCCTGGTAACTTTTGAACCTGCTGCTGAATTTGATTACCAGAGGAGGAGAGGTCTCAAATTATTTTCTTTGGATTCTGTGCAGGCTGATGCCCAGTTTTTCATAACCTCAGGTTTTGTTTGCTTTTTACAAGTGGAGACTAGTGAGACCTGAACCTCAAATGATGTATTGAGACAGTGCGTATAGCACCTTCAGTGGGGCTGCAGTCTATTTATACCATCTGCAGACTGGCTTTAATTGATGAGATTTTGTACCTTTTTAGGTGAACATAAACACTTACTGAAGCAAAATTACAGGACTGTACGCAGTTATATGAACACTTTGCAGTCCAAAGTAATAAAAAACCTGAATTGTCACTGTTTCTTTCTAATTGTATCACAAGGCAGATTCCCAAGTAAAGTATGCACATAAACTTTTAGGCCATTGAAATATGCATATATAATTTAATTTGCATACATTAAATTCTTAGTTTCATTAATGATTTAAGATTCTTTTGCAGTCGGAAGTCTCTGGCACATTTTTTCTTGATTGAATTGACTGTTCTATTCAAATAAGACTTGGTAATATTGCTTGTGCATTACAGAATGATATTGGTAACTTTGTTAGACCTTTTATCAACGTGATTAATTTATAACTGGCTGTGGTGTATTATTAGCTAAAGATATATTACAGTGTTAGACTTCACCAGAGTGGAAATTTTAAAGTGCAGATAAGATGGCAATTGCAGAGACATGTAGCTGAGAAGGTGAAAAAAGGGAGGAAGCCTTGGCATTTTACATCAAAAGAGCATTTTCATATTAACATTGTTAAAAAGGCAGTAAACTTGATTTGTGGTTTTCTTATAAATACAAATATTAACTTGTATAAAACATTTAGAGATCTCTTTTTTTTTTTCTATTGAGCTCCAGCAAAATAAATACAGCCTATTTTAAATAAATTTTGAGCAGCAGCATATGCTAAATGAATGAAAAACATTTTGCTGCTTGCCCAGTGCTGCCTTGGAAGCTGCTGTTGCTTGTGGGCTTTTTCCTTTACAGGAATTTTTTTCTTTAATTTGGAGGGTTGCAGGAGTATTGCTCCACAAAGACAAGATAATTTGTTTGTTTGTTTTGAGGTGAATTCCCATTTCTCTTTACCAGTAGGCATCCTTCTGGCACTTAAAAGTTTTTAAAAGATTGCTCTGTAGGAGACTGCTGTTGTTGGGATGCCATTGGGTGTATCTTCTTCTCTTTATCTCTTCAAAACCTCCATTTTCTTGTGATTTCCTGGGAAGTTGGAATAGTCTGTCTGGTTCTAATGTCCCCATAATCCTAACTCTGACCAGGGCTACTTTGTCTGTGGAACACCTGTACCGTGGTTTCTAAGCACTAAAGAAATTAATAAAAGAAGCAACCAGCAAGCAGGGTCTGGAAAGTAGCAGCTCAGTTCATGGAGAGAGTGAAGCTGTCATACAGTCGGGCTCTTCCAGGAGGAATGGATGGACATCCCTTAAAGGAAAAACAAGGACTGGGGCCAAGATGCAAAGCAGCAGGGTTTGAGGTAGGAATGGGTGAATTGAGGAGCCCTGTGTGTTAGGTCCATGCATGTGTAGACTTTGTGGTGGAGTTTTATGATCTCAGTGTTTATTTCACAGGGTGGATGCATCCAGCTTTTTATCCCTTTTTGCTGCCTACTGTGTGTGCTGAAATGGAAAGCAAATATGGACTGTCCTGTCCAGGACATTGTTAATGAGTGTGTTTATGGGTTGTAGTTGTCTGTGACAGCCCTGGTCCGTGTGTTAGCTGTAGAGGAGATTGGTCCCATGAAGCTTAAGTGGGACTTCTTAGGTATTTGAATGTACATGTGTAGATATTTGTGCTTGCCTTGGCTTGACTGTGGGATTTTGGTATGGGCTGGTCTTGAGTTTCTGAGGTGCTCTGGTTTCAGAGACGGGAGGATTAAAGAAGGTGTAAGAGAGAAAGTGGACAGTTACTGAAAACAGAGAAATCACACAGTGCTGAAAGTTTTCCTTTTCACTGAACATTAGATATTCCCAAAGATTGTACTGACGCTTGCTCTTGAGTACTCCCAGTTTGCACTTTGATATTAATTGAACCAAGGACTAAAATTCTTGCTTTGTTGATTGATTTTTTTTTTTTAATTTTGAACTGATTAATGTTTTCATTTGAATAGCACTGCTGACTCTGCAGAAGATGTGATCTTTTAATTAGCAGATGTCAGGATTAGCATTAGTGTTGAGCTGTAATTAGCATTTGTACGCATAGTAAAAGACTCAGGCTCAGTTTGGCAGCAAGAAGAATGAAATTATAGGTAGTGGTGTAACTTGGCACTTGCCTGCCTATCTGTAATGGGTTTTTTTGGAAAAGTGAAACCCACAAGTATCATGATCAAGGCATGAAGTCTAGCAGATTAATCGCTGATAAAAAAAATACGTATAAATTATTAGTATTGTTCTGTTAGTTAAATCATAAGTTTTGTTGGCCTCACAGAATTTAATATATCTAATTGTCACACACTGATGCTCTTAAATTGTAGGCTACAAAGTGCTAATAGTTTCTTGGCTAGACTGCTGCAGCAGCAGTGTGCATGGACATGGATGTCTCTGGAAATGGTATTTGGTGTAGCAGAGACCTAACTGAAACAGGTGCCATTTGGGGCTCTTAGTGTCTCGCTTCATATTAATTTAAAGAACAGTGGTACATTGACTTTATGCCCCTGTTTGCAGAAGTGAGGTTTTATGTGGAGGGGTTGTTTGTAAATGTAGGAGGAGGCGAGACACAGTGCATTTATCACAGGCTAGAAGTACAGGAAGTAATGAAATCTGGATGTCTCCTAGGAATGGGACTTTGCATTCCTGCTGATGGAAAGCAAGCATGACTCCTAGTTAGTGGAAAGAGAACATCACTGGCTAATATGGGACTTAAAAGCTGGTTGATTATTCTGGGGAAATATATTCAGTAGCATTTTATCCATGCAAAGGAAAAAAATAATCCTTATTAATCCTGCTAAGGTAATTGAAGACAATGGTGATTTCTGTGACCGTTAGTCAAACAAGTAGACAAAACTCAGTAGTAGTATGCTTTTTGGTATACCAAAGGAAAGTAAAAGCTACTTAATTATAGGTATTACAGGAATGGAGGTTGAGAATTCACAGGTCAATGGTGCTTGAGGGGGAAAAGGAGCCTTCTGTACAGCACATCTGTGACAATGGTCATAATGTTATGATATAGAATGAGTTTGCAGTGCTCCCATGGCCAGGTAGGAGAGCGTGCGTCATTCTTTTTGGTTGCAGTCTCCTTATTGCATCTAAACCCCAATAAAGTGCAGTTAATGGTTCTGACGACCTTTGTCAAGGTGCTCTGAAATTCACCTCTGACAAGTGCTCTTTTAGGATGATGAGTGGTTTCTGCTTGCCACTTCCTTGTGGTTTTAAACTCTATTGGAGTTTAACAAGACAAAGACAAATGTTATGCAAGTTAAAAATGAAAATCTTTTGAGAGGAAACACAGAAATGAACCTTGAATCAGTATTTTTTTCTCTTTTACTTTACAGCTGAATATTTACAGGTAACAAAAAATTCAAATGCTTAAAGCAGATGACAGGCTGCTCCCATGTTGCATTTCCACCAGGGAGAAGCAAGAAGTATTTAGCTGTCATCTTGCATGTATAAATAATGCTTATAAGCATAACCACCCCCCGCAAACAAACCTTCTCTTGCTTCCAAGTCCCTGCCTGGATCTCTGGAAACAACCATGAACGATCCTAGGCACTTAACATATGCTGGTTTGTGTAGGTTTGTATGGCTGCATTTGAACTTCCCTCCAGTGCTTTATTTCTGAAAGGAAAAAGAAATGCCATCAAAAATAAAGGTTTTTCAAGGTTTTGACCTTTTGAGGGAAGAGCCTGGTGCATTCCATAAAATAGCATTAAGAGCAGTGGTGTGTCTGATTTGTCAAACGAAGAAATGGCACATCTCACCTTCCTGCTGAATAGATACAGCTCATAGTAGAGGGTAATACTGTCATCATAACATAATTGAAATTATATTATTCCAATGTACAATTCAATAAAACTAACCACAGTAGTAGTGTTATTGATTTAAACTCAGTTAAAAGCAGTTCACATATTCAGTTCAAAATATTTCTGATGAATATCAGCCCTGGTAATATGATTTCCTTCATTCAGTAGCAGAAGTTTTTATCAGCCTGAAAGATCAGATAAAATGTTAAGAAACAATTTGATTTTGACACCATTGGCCTAAACAAACTGACTCCTTCACAGGGAGAGCTTCTAATTTTTTTTTCAGTCTCTTCACTTCTGATACATCCTTTTAGTGTAATAATAAAAAAAAAAAAGGATTATTAAATGGCACTTGTTCAGAGGAGGGGTCCTTCTCTGCTGGAAGCAGCCACCGCTAGTTGTAGGCGTGATCATTTGTCGTGTAAATGTACGGCTCCGACCTCTTCTGCACCGGAGGAAAGAATCTGCGGTAATTACTTGGGTTTTTCCTAGTGTAATTAGTGAGTAATCTGCTGTGACATCTAACTACAACATATGTAGTCAGCCTGTGAGTAAATATGTTGTTTAGTGAATTGTAAAGCAATGTCACCCTTTTTTAAGTGGTATTGCAGGGAAGCCTTTTGCAGAACTGGCTCTCAAGGCTATTTGTTCATGGATCTCTCTGCTGTTTCCAAAGAGGAGTGATGGAGCTGGGGCAGGGTGTCGAGCACAGGTCTTAATAGGATTGTCTGAGGGAGCTGGGGTTGTTCAATCTGGACAAAAGGAGGCTCTGAGGAGACCTTATCACTCTCTACAGCTACCTGACAGGAGGGAGTATCCAGGTGGAGTTCCGGTCTTTTCTCACAAGTGACAGGAAAGGAGGAAATGGCCTCAAGTTGCAGCAGTGGAGGTTTAAATTGGATATTAGGAAAAAAAAATCTTCATCAAAAGGATTGTCAAGCACTGGAATATGCTGCCCTGGGAAGTAGTGGAATCACCATCCCTGGAAGTATTTAAAAGATGTGTAGTTGTTATGATTTATTAAATGATGTGTAGGTATGATTTATTAAAAATATGAATATCGACCTAATACCAATATCCAACTGAGATGGACAAAAAAACTCTCTAACAGTTCAAAGTTAGAAAGTGTATGTTTATTGCAGCACTGGGCAGCATGTGGGGTAGTCCCCAAAAACATACTGTGCCTTGCAGAAAATCACAAAGGCATTTTATTTACAAAACTGTTGAATATCCAAAATACAAATGCATATTCATAACCCTGGTACATCCCATTCCCCCGCTTCCTTTGGTAATTTGCAAAAAGGCAATTAAGCATGCTCAGTTAGTCTTTGAATTGGCTCGGTGGTCTCATTCAAGAGGAGTGGGCTTAAATTGAGGAAGTAAAATGACTCTTCATTGCCCTAAACTTTCTACCTTTTCAACGCAAATGTAACAAATGAGTGTCGGTAGGACTCCCATTTCCTTAGGTACAAGACTTTCAATGAGTTTCAGAATTTGGGAGTCTTTGTAATTGTCCTGTCCCTAAACCTATTTATGAGGTTCCCTATTTATTGTTGCAAGCACAGCTAAGCAAACATAACAATCAGTTATTTGGAAAAAGTTAACTCAAGCCTAGTTTTCCCTAACTACAAAGCTTTTTAATTAACTCCAACAACAGCAAGGCCCATCTCTAACTAAAATCTTAGTTTTCCTAAAATCCTATATTCTTTAAAGTCTGTGTCTCACTTAGGAACTTGGATCAGTAGTGGACTTAGCAGTGCTGGGTTGAATTTTATCTCAGAGATCTTTCCCAGTCTAAATAATTATGTGGTTCTAAGAGGTCACTTAAACATAAGGATGCAAGAGCATAGATTATTTCACAGGAGGGGAGATGAAGATATGTAGGATTGGCATTTGCTTCTTGCTTTTGACAGGATCAATACTTCAGTCCTAGGGCAAATATTGTTCTTCTTTTTCCTTCCTGTTCTCTTCTTCTGTTCCTTCCTGTTCAAAATCCACTTTTAAGAGGGCCTCACAATGGTTAATACTTTGAGAATTAAATTCTTGCAGTAAGTGTACTAGTTTGTTGTCTCTGTCTTTATGGTCAGAATAGCTATCAACTGTGTACTATCTCTTCTTTTCCTATGGCAGCAAGAGAGTCTTACAAAAAATCTCTAAGATTCTTTTCCCCCTGGCTTTCAAGAGCTTAGTTCAGTTCTTTCCATTTTATATTTAACTTCTGCCAAAAAATACCTGCTTGTATATGCCCCTTTTGTGCCTACTTGTTGTGCTTACACACATCTCCCTGCTTTGTGGCAAGTGTTTCACAAAACCTCATGTGGTAGGAGTAAGCCAGCTGTAAGCAACCTGCTGAGCTGACCTCAGATCCTTGCTTTGTCTGAGAGTGCTTTGTCACTCTGAACCTGAGATGTAGAACGTATTACATGTTGCTTCTAAATATGATGACAAGGAATTAATTGATAGCTGAAAGCATGTGACAAAAACTTTACATTTTAGTTAGAGTCCTGGCATTTCACTAAACTTTATTTTTCCTGTTTGGCGTGTTCATAGAGGTGCAAACCAGTTTCTTCTGTCAGCAGCACATTTAATTGATTTCAGAGTGAGAAAAAAAAAGTAAAGCTGGAGCTCACAGTGAACATTATTCCTGTTTACAATGTCCTGAATACTTCAATTTGTTACACCATTCCAATTCAAAGGAAGGTTGTGTGTGTAAACAAAGAAATGGACAGTGTCTACACCTGCTCCTGTTGTTCAGTAGGCTGCACATAATTTTGTCATAGTTTGGGTTGATGGTTCCCCACTTGTACCCACGTAGCTGCTGCCCCACCTCCTTTGGTCTGCATAGATCAGGTAGTACTGGAAGTGGTTTGAGGAAGAACTCTTCCAACAATGAGATAAAGAATTGTGCTGGAAATGGGTCTTGGATGGTGATTGGAAGAGGTTCAAGCCCAGAATCAATATTCATAACTCATCTGGCCACAAATACAGGTAACCTGCAGTTAGGAGTGTAAGCTTGAATTTGTTGTGTAATAGTATTTTGGTAGGGCCAGAATTTCCAATGTGATACATGGTATTAGAGGTTGTTTTTTTTTTTTTTTTTCATTTGAGAACTGTTAAAAATTTAGTAGGAAATTTTTGTGGTGTCTGTTGAGGCAAATTAAGCACACATTTGTGTTTAAATATATGTGTAGAGTCCTACTGAAATACCTGATTCCACAGGGAGTCATTGAAGATGCATCACAAGCAAAGGCCAAAACTGGCTCCAGCACCAATCCCAAGAGTATTTCCATAGGCTACCACCAGCCCACCTCTGCTGCACAGAGGTCTCCCTGAGCTCAGCCCCTGAGGCTTCAGTTCCAGGATGACTACACAACAGAGCTGAGACTGTCTTTTACCACCCAGAGAAACTTCTCTCCCTTGTAAGAGATCCTTCTGACACTGGCATTCCTGCTTCCAGAGAGAGTTTAACCCTTCTTGTAGTTGGATTTCTTGCCCTCTGTCAGATCATTTCTCAGTCACAAATCACCACTGCTGAGTTGTCACAATTAGAATTTTTCACTGTGTGTCTTCCCCTCGCTCCTGATTTGTTACAAATTCAGGAAGAACATTTCAAACAGCCTCTAGCAATGCTGTGGTGGTATTTCACTTCACCCATACAGCATCCTACTCTGTAAAGATTTAGATGAATTGAATGTACATTCATGGCTGTGCTCAAATGTTGCACAGTTGCTGAATTTCATGAAGCACAGTTCTGTTGTTGTCACATTGTTACAAGTTTATAGGAAGATGTTTTGTTTTGAGTTTGAGGTTTTAAAAAGTGGAGCTGATGTGCTTGTGAGTCTTTTCCTATGGTTGTGCCATGATCCTGCTTGGTAAAAGCATCAACAGCCTGGACCCATTGAAACAGTAACAGCAGAAATCAAACGGAGCATTTGAGGTTGTGTTGAGGGGAAGCACTGCTCCTGAAGTAACAGCACTCCCAGAAACTTTGAGTTCTTTCAGCGTCCCATCAATTTAGTCTTGGTAATTAATGGGGGTGTATAGAAGTCAATTTTCCTTGAGTGAACGAGGGTGGTGAAGCTGTTGGTTTGGAGGTGCAATGTGTCAGTAGCAGAGATCTGGAGGAGTGGTATCATGCAATGTCTTCTGTCCTCCTGCAAACCCAGGGATGAAACAGAAGCAGAATTGAGCCCTGCAAAAAGAAGCCTATGTAGTGGTGTGAGAATGGTTTACTTGAGAGGTGATCAGCATACAGAGGAATTAGTGTATCTGACCAGATGAGCTAAAGTTTAGCTCTCTGAGTGGAAAAAAAGGCTGCACTTACATAAACTGCATGTGTGTAAGCTGTGCTGATTTGGCTGCTTTCACCTTCTGGGGCTCAATTATTTGAGCAGGTGGCGAGGAGAAGCTCTGCTTGTGGTGTGGCTGAGTGTGGAAATTCATTAGCTTGAGAAAATATCCCCACCCTAGCAGTACTGGCTGGGTTATTTGAGGAGGAGCGCTGACCTTTGCAGCGTTTCCATGTGCTGGGTCCTCACAGGAGCAGTCAGCTGGAGGGGTGCTGCTGCTCTGCCCTGCCAGGCAAGGCTGGAGGGCTCTTATCTCCTTCCTTCCGCCTCGATAACAGCACTTGTCATCCTGCTGCACATGTGGATTTTACACAGCTCAGCGTGCTTTCCAGCAGACACCAAAATATTAATTATAATGCTGTAAAAATTAATTGAAACACAGCATAATCTCTGTTAAGTAAGGTCACTGAAATTGTCTTAAAATAGACTGCTCAAGAAATAAGATGAAATGTCTCTACAGAGAAGCTTAGCAGATTTCCTGTGCCAGTCCTCTTGAGATGCTTCTTACTGCCATTAAAGTGCATTCAGTATTTCTGTATTTTCCCTGAGAGTTCCTGCCAGCTTTCCTATCCTGCTCATGTCTGCTAACCTGTTAAAAGTGTTTTGACCTCCTTTGCCCAGATGGTGGTGATGGGGGCCAAGCACTGACTGATGGTTTCTTTGTCTGAACATTGACTCCTTGGGAGAAGGCACGTGTCTATGGAAGATGTGGATGGAGATGCAGTCTGGTGATTGTTTGATTCCTATTACAGTTCTAGTACCTGTGCTGATCCTGGAAGAGCAGAGCTGGCACAAAACATTTGGTTGTTAGTGTGTACCCAGTGCCTTCAAAGTTGGTTCAGCAAAGTAGGTAGAAGGATGGAATCCTACCAGTTTCCCAGTGGCCCCAGTCCAACTGGTTTCTGGCTTTTAGGAATGGCAGTCGTCTCTTTTTCATCCCATTTGAAGCCAGCTAGTACTAAATGTGGTTAGATAAGGAAATATAATGCATGTTTACTCCAGAGATTGTTCTTATTTCATTGAATTGGCCATTGGAAGTAGATGGCCCATAATTTCTGTGTGACAGTGGGATGCAAGCTGGCATTTTTTAGTTAGGGATACTGCCAGTGATGTCATTGCATCAAGAAATTTAGGCAGCCATGTGGTGTGATAAGCATTTACTTTCAGAGGCTGTGTGAATGGGAACTCTTGACAGTTTGCAATTTCTGGAGGCATCTGCTACATTTTATTTTATTTTAAGGTAAACTGCTGTTTGGAAAGGTAAAATTACCACCTGCAGTCAGAGAAGGATCTGACTGGATCAAACAAGCTTCCCGACACGTAATAATATGACCTTTTTCCAGGTCTGGTTTTCTCTTTTGGTGTTCCAAAGTCCTTTTCTCTGACTGCACATCAATGGCCTGCAGAAATAGTAACGAAGTTCAAGTGGAGAGGGGAAAAAAAAAGAAAGAAAGGCAATAAGAGCTTCAGGTGAGCAAGATGAGAGCACATGTGGAGGACCTGCTGTTTTGTGTGTTTTCTGGATGCTGTGATGTGCTGTGTATTTCAGCAGCTGTGTATTTCACAGTGCTCCAAAGACAAGTCCTTCTACAATTGTTGTTGTTGTTGTTTTGTTTGTTTGTTTGTTTTTAATTCTTTCCTGTTGACAAAATCTTGGGGAGGAAATAGGTATGTGTGAATCCAGCTGTCTTAAAGCTGATAGAAAGGGGTTGCTTGGACATCACAGCCATGTGAGAAGAGAGGCTATGGGGCTTTGGTGGGGAGAGGAGGGAGCTCAGAGCAAATGTAGCACTGTCTTTTTTGAATTTGTTTTTGTTTTCAATAAAAATCACAAGTTTTTGGAAGGAGCCTCCTGAGGGAGAGAGGATAGCAGCATTGTGTGTGAGTTTTTAATTCACTCATATGATAGAGCTTTGAGGAAGAAAAATGGATGGCACTTAATGATTTTCTGTGATTTTGAACGATATAAAGATAACTTTATGTAGTGTGAACTCGAGGCTGTCGTGGTCTGTGAACTCATGCAGCAGTGGAGAGGGAATATGTTGCAAACTGCAGTGATTAATCGTAGCAGATTGTTTGTTAGGCTTTGTGAAGGCTTGCCTTGCCATGTAAAAGTTGAAATAAGTCATTGCAGTGGAAATCTGAAAATCAGATGACAGATTTGACTTCACATGAGGCATCTGAACTGCGTTATATCCATATTTTTTAAATTTGTGGCTAAACTTTGCAAGAAAAGAGCAATCAAGACTTCATGTTGTGATGACAAAGGGTGGATCCACTGTCAGAGTGATTAGAGGCTCAGGCTATTCCCAGCAATTGCCATGCTGTAAATATTCAGTCCTCCTTACCCTGGAGCCAGCAGCCTATAACCCTTTTAGAGAAGAAATGCGATGAGGTTGTGAGCCAGCAGACCCATTTGGAAATGTATTCTTCCTGGGTTGTTGGGTGTTACAGCACTAAAAATAAATTAAAAGGTGCCATCATAGGATATTATTACTAGCTTATGATGCAACTTAACTGCTGATAGACAGTCTATTATACCAATTCCTTCTGGCTGCTGACAGCTCACCAGGTGCTTGGAAATGTCAGCCCCTGCCCCAGGATATATAGAGAGGTTATGGTTTAATTTTCAGGTCGTCCATGCTTTCTGTGGGTGGAGCGTAGCAGGAGTTGGCCCCAGGAGTCTTGCATCCAGCTTGTGGTTTTTAGTGTTGTTTAGGCTGTTACCTGAACAGTGCTCTTGCAGATCTCTTTGTTCTGTCAGACTTGTGGGTTTTGGTGTGCTATCACCTCGTATGCTGGTAGTCACTTTTTTTTTTTTTTTTCTTTATCGAAACCATCTCAATTAGTTCATATTGCTGCCACTTTTTTTTTTTTTTTTTTTTTTTCCTGCTTAAGGAGGGACCCACTCAGCCTTCCTGGTATGTTTGGTAACTGTATAATTAGAAAGCTAAAAATAAGGTACAGAAAGCAGCAGTTTCACAGGAGGTGTCCCAGTTTGGCGACACTGGGCTCTGAGTCACACTTGCTTCATTGAGAGCCGAGCTGGGTGAAGACAGCAAGTGAATATTGGGCACTGCCTTTCTGAGCAGCCAGGGTTTGCCGATGTGTGGTGCAGCGTAGCTGAGGTCTGGCCATCCAGCCCAAGTGCTCATACTGCCAGAGTGCTGTGGGTGGAGATTTATTGTGCTCTGTGTTTAGAATGTGTTATGATACTGACCAAAACCCTGCCCAGCGCTCTGAGTATCTTGGTGCAAGGAGCAATGATATAAATAAAAGTCAATGTCCCCATCTTTGTCTGACAGCCAGCAGATCTCAGCTCTATCAGAAGGAATGCTTTTATTCTTAAAGTTACTACTGCAAGCAGTATCCAATTTTCTTTTAATTACTATTTTTTTTTTGCTTCCTTCCATGCAGTGACAAAGCCATACATTTCTCCTTCTCTCGTGCTGGCTTTTATCATTTATTGGTAGCGTGTTAATTCCCAATATCTGAACACCAGTTGAGACCCTATTAATGTTGATTCTTTACAGACCCACCATAAGAGAGGAGGTCTCTAAAATACTGAGGAAGCCTGTTTTACACTCTCTCTTTATACTTTGATTATGTGCTGTTCTGTGATAGAGTTTGAATGAAGGAAATTGCAAATTTTGTACTATGCTATTGCACCAGGTGAAAACTCTCTTGTTTCCAATTTATCATCATTTTTATCATTTATCTTCCAGTGTATACTCTTTTTCATCAGCTCTGTCACTTAGATATGTGGTGCCAGGTGAATCTCAGCACACTGGCTGCTTCACCTTATAGCTGCCTGGGAAACTTTTACTTAAGCATCTTAAAAATGATGGCACCCAAATAGAAGTGGAAAGACTCCCAAATTTCTTGTCTTCAGGCATTTATTACTTTGTGAATCATTCGCCTGGTCCTTATGGGGGCTGCTTTGTGACTTTCAAGCACTGAACACCTGAAATGCCATGGGGGTGGCAGAAAGTCAGGACTGACTGCACAGGAAGCTCATAAGGATTAACTTAGTTATTTATTCCCTTCATTCTCACTTTAATCTTCTTTTAGTAACCAGATTCAGCGAACTGCAGAGCTGCTTAAAGGTCTGCCTTGTTCTGAGCAGTTTCTTTCAAACTTTATTTTGTCTCTTAGGTGAAGTAGGGATTAAATTTACAGCATGGTTTGTGAGCCAGCTTAGTTCAAATTACAGTAAATCATTAAATGTGCTGCCATTGGCTTCAGAGGGGAGGCAAATGCAGCCCAGTACTGGGACCATTAAACTTCCAGGAAATGGTGAATACCAAAAATAAATAAAAATGCACAAGAAACAGATTGGGGCTGAAAAACTGTAACCTTCATTGCAAGTGTTTTTTAGAACCTCTGAGACTGGTTTGCTGTCTTTGGAATGAACATGTCTTCGTCTTGTCTTGGCTAAGCTTTGGGGAAGAGAAGGAGGGGCTGCTGTGCTAGGTGCAGGTGCCCCAGTGGGCAGGGCTGGGCACTCTGGGTCATGGCACACAGCCAAAACCTGGTATTTCTAGGCCTGTGATCGTTTACCTTCAGTAAGGTGTAGGAATTTGAATTTATTCTCATTGGGTCAGTGAAAGAGG
Source organism: Phylloscopus trochilus trochilus (assembly GCA_016584745.2). NCBI lineage: Eukaryota > Metazoa > Chordata > Aves > Passeriformes > Phylloscopidae > Phylloscopus > Phylloscopus trochilus. The sequence goes on along the minus strand of WQNJ02000007.1, from coordinate 54,769,896 downwards.
GTATAATAACTGTCTTGGGGAGGGAGGAAAAGATGTGCATGTAGATTTCTTTATCTGGGTTGCTGTGGGTCATTTATTCATTACTGGAGCACAGTGTGGCTCTTGCACGTATTTATTTACTTGCTAATGAAAAAGCTACAGAATTTTGGAGGAAGGGCTGGGAATGCTGATTTGGTATCTGAATGCCTTCCATATTCATGCTCTGTGCAGGCAGATATTTCTTTATATCCCATTTTAAAATTCTAATCTGTGATGCTGTAGATGATCTGTGGGATGGTGGCTGACATTTCAGCTAATTTCTTACCATTTTAGTTTTAATCAGAAGCTTTACTTTTAAAGAAGATCAACTTTATGTAAACACCGGTAAATCAACTTCACTGGTGTCACTGACTGGTAATGAGGATTGTGATTTTATTCTTTGTAACATGAAATTTTGAACATTAAATTTTGGCGCAGTAAGCTAATTTCTCACGAATTTTTATCAAGAGTTATACAGAGAAACTTTCACACGTATCCATGGTCATGGCTGCAATTGACAGGAATCAAATACTTTTGCCACTCAGGTTATAGGTGAGTGACTGACCTCACAGAATTCAGTGACGTTTTTATGAGTGATTTTGCAGTGAGTCTCTGGCCTCCGATGTCACCACACTCCTTAGAAAAGAGGAGAACTTCAAAAGGAGGACTGTGCTGCAGAGCTCTCATTAAATTACTGAACCTCGTCTTTCTTACCCTGTTTTTCAGATTGATTTGTAACTAATCTTTTAACAGCACACAAAATCTGCAGGCCACCTGCAAGAAAAGGGGCTATTACCATTTAATAATATTTTCTCAACAGAGATACAAAAGAAATGCCCTGCAGAGTTAATCACAAATATCCATTGAGAATAAACATGCAAAATGTTACATCAACAGTGTTCCTACGTATGCAGCGCTCCAAGCTCTGCTGCTATTAATAATATGTTGAGAAGGCATGGGTGTGTAAATGAATAAGATGTTATATGCATATTTATATTTATATGTACCCACCAGCTGTATAACCTACATGCTAGACTTTACATAGCACTGTATCGGTTTCATCCTACTGCTGCCTGCAGGACTTCCCTGGACTTAATTTCATGCTGGAAGATCTTCGCAGCATCAAACGGTAGATACATTATTAAAAAGAAGAGCTTGGCAATGGCACAAGCTACATTCAGGAGTGCTAACTGTAAAATGCTGGATGGTGACTTGTTTTTGTCAAGCTTTTTTGCCGCACGTGTACCCCAAACCGTCCTAGCTGCAGGTGGAAATATAGTTAGGTCATCAGAGAGAGGATGGATGTGTAGCCACCTGAAATTTATTTAGATAATAAACAGTTCCAGTAGAGAAAATAACCCTTAAATGCTGAGTCCTGGGGATTTCTTCAGAAGAGGACTTGCTTTTGCCCCTAGGAGCAAACCAATTTGCTTCAGATAGCTGGTGAGTGAGCTGCCTGCTGCTAGCTGCAAAAAGAGCAGTGCTGTGAATCACTGCAAAGAGTAGGACCCTGAAAAAAAGTTACATTTTTACAAGTCAAAGCTGGGTTACTTGTGTTACCTGGGTTACCTGTTTTACTTGGGTTGCTTTTGGCAGTACTGAGCTGCTTTTGCCCCATCCTCTCCCTCTCTATTTTATTTTCTATCAAGCAAGACTCCTGGCTGTGGAGGAGAGAAGATTCACAGTAATGAAAGCACACCTCTTGGTTCACACCTGGTCTGCTGGGCTTTTTTTGCCCTTCACAGTTTTATAAACAACCATGCAGGAGCTCAGCTTTAGGTGTGTCCTATATAGAGCTTTAGGTGTATCCTATATAGAGCTCTGGATGTGTCTGCTATACAGCTCTGGCAGTCTCATGGGGCTGCAGCCAGTCCTGATTTATTTTTGGGTGCTTTTACCTGTGTTTGACGCCTCTGTTGGTGGGGAAAGTTTTGTAATTAGCAGGTTTTAATGCTTTGCTGCACTGGAGAGGCAGCTCAGATCCCATTGTGGGGTGTTGGGGCTGGTGTTTGGCTTCAAGGCAGGAGATGGGGAGGCTGTTGAAATCATCCCTCTGCCTGCCCTGTGCTCCTGGCTGGCCGCGTTTTTCCCTCTGTTGCTCGGCATTCATCAAAACTGTGCTTGGAGAAGGGATTTGCTGAGCTCTGCAGGAGCCTCTTGCAGTGCTCAGCTTCAACGGGGAAGAGCAGCAGTGTCCCACTCTGGCTCAGCATGGAAGGATGCTTGGGCTAGATCTGTCTGGGTGTGAGGCTGGACTTTAACATGACACCTTAGTGCCTATACAGAATGCAGATGAAACAATATCATATATATATATAGAGAGAGAGAGAGAGAGAGTATTATGTATTACGAGTATTATGTACTCATGTGTGTACTCCTGTACTCATATGTGTGCATACATATACACACACATATACTCAAGAGTATATATATCTTCCACTTCCTCAGCTTGTAGTGATAAAATTACTCTTTACATACCTGGGTATGTGCATTGCCTACACACGTTTGCAAAACCAACAAGAGCAGGACACGATTCTCTCTTCCAGGGACATGGTCCTTCCTGTAGGAACCCCAAGTTTACCTACTTGCTTTGCAGGTCCCAGGGTGCTAACTTAAGATGGTATCATTTTCTGGGCAATTTGAAATGCAAATATTAGTCAGAAATTTGGCAGGAGACAGGATGCCAAAACCAACATTTATCCATTAAAATCAATCTTAATTACAACAGAGCTAAGTATTCTGATCTGACCACAAGATTAGCTTTGAGTTTCCTTTTTATTATTTATTATTTATTTTTGCCAGTTCATGTCTTTCTACTGACCCACATTTGTACTTATTTTTTAAAAAAACCCTTGATTTCCGATTTTTTTTTAGGGGGGGATTTAATTTTGCTCAAAGTGGAAATGCAGAATCAATAATTTTTGTCTTTCCTTCTTTCCTAATTCGTTTTTAGCTTCTTGCTGCAGTCCTATCCTCCCCCTTTCTTTTGTCCATAACTAATAGTTTTTTCAGAGCCCTCTGCCAGCTTGAAAGGCGGTATCTACCAGCTTGACCAGATTCCTCATGTAATCAGCACAGATGTCATACACCACCTTTCTCCTCCCTGGGTCTGAGGCTATGGTGATATTAATGGGTTTAAAGACAACTTCAGCATTAATAACAGCAACGTTCATTTATTTCTATTGCTTCTGACAGATTATGCAGATGTTGCAGTTATTTTACGTTGTGTGCTTTGGATATCAGATGTACTTTGGTAATTTTACAAGATATGTTTTTGCCTGATTGTTTCATCCCTGTTTAATTCCGGTTGTCCTTGACGTCAGGGCAGGGCCAGGCACATGTGACATGGATTCCCAGGAAGGGATTTAAATTCCTGGGCTTGTTGGGGATTGCAGAAGTAACTTCTTCTTGCCTCAGACATTAACCAGCAGCATCTCTGCTGTCTGTGCCCTGGCCAGGTCAAGGGTCCTTGGCTTCTGCCCCACCTTAGCTCTTCCTGGCCTTGGTTGGGTGGTGGCTCTGGCTTTCCCTGAAAGCCATGGGTGACCCCGGGCAATGCCAATCCAGCCCCCATCTCAGGAGTGTAGGGAGCTCCCCCCTCCCTACGCTCCTGAGGTGAATTGTCAGCTTGTAATGCTAGAGGTTTTCCCTTGAAAGGGCTTGAGAAAGGGAAGATGCTGTGGACAGACCAAAAAAGTGTCTCTTCTTAGAGATGTAATGCATTAACTGCAGTCAGCAGTCGGGCAGTGTTGCTTTTATTGCATTAGTTGGGTTTTTCTTATTCTACCAAGTACAGCGGGGTTAAAATTATTTCAATTTCTCAATCTCCCTTTCCTTAAATTCCTGGGTCTTTGTTGTTGTTTTGATTTATTTATTTAGTATTCATTATTTGCATTTTAAATTAGAGCAAAGGATTTATTTAAAATGCCTGCACAAAAAGCAAAGAGTAGAAAATTAAAGTGTGATGGAGGGAAATCAAGAAAATAATCAATTTAAAGAAGGGAAAACGTGGTCTTCTATATTTTTTTAAAATTATTATTATTTTAAGGGCATCGCCTTTTAAGTGTTGCAAGTGGAAACTGGCAAAAAATATTAAAAAAACCCCCAGCTCTCTCCTTTTTACCATTGCTGCTGGGTGCACCCAGCTGTGCTCACAGCAAGTTTTTCTGCAGGAGTTAAGTCAGCATGGAAAGTCTCAACACGGGGCAGTGCTGTTTTTGTTGTTCCTCAGCACACCTCCTGCATAAAAACAAGACTTGGAGCTCTGTGGTAATTTCAGGGCTGGGGAACAAAGTAATTGCAGCCAGGAAATTATTTTCTAATAGTACTGTACCGAACTTGCAGAGGAGAGATTATATCCAAGGTAGTTCCTCCTATGAGGTTTCTATAAACCCCTGCTTGTGTGTTTGGCCACCTTTTGGGGTAGCATTGGTGCCGCAGGGAGGAGCAGCCTTTCCAAAGCTCTCTCATGGCACTATTGTCAAGTTTCTTTGACAAAAGAGCACAGAAAATCACTTATGCTGCTCACTGGTGCTTATGTTGCCCGAAAAAGAGGCTGCTGCACACCTTTGATGGCAAGCAGGCAGGTAGTTACATGTGAGGGATTAAGAGTTTTGGAAATTTAGGCGTTTTGTACATTCTGGATAGAAACTGTTAATAAAGAGGTGAAGGAGACCCTAGATTGGTACCCAATGAATTTTAACAAGGTTTTTGGGGTAATTGGTGGCTTGATTGCAAATGAAGTGTGTACTCTGTTGTCTGGTTGGTAGGCTGTGCTCCTTAACTCACTCTTGAACTGAAAGAGATGGAGGTGTTTATGTGCAGAAACATCATTTTACAAGAAAGGAAAATTGTCCCAATCATACTTACTGAATTTGTTGCATTTTTGGTCAACCTGAAGCACCATGTATCTTTTTTAAAAGGCTGAAATTACTCAGAATAACTGGATTTGTAGTTTTGAAAGTCAGTTGTAAAGTAATTTTGTGATCATTTTGCTGACTGAGACAGCAGCATGTTATATTTCTGCTGCTTTTGTCCCTTAAGACCTTCATAAAATGAGATCTTCTACCTCATGAACCCGTCAAAATGACTGCATTGTAAAGTAAATATGAAGGCATCAGTGAACAAAATTTTCTTTGAGTTCAGTCCTGGTCTAATGGCTTTGACAGAACATCCAGTTAATTTTGCTCTAGGCTTCTGCTGCAATCTATCCTAAGGAAATTACTGAGGATGATCAGATTTCTTTGTTTGTGAGAGGTGAATGCTGCTGCTTGCTGGTGCAGCCATGAGCTGGGGTTGCCGTTCCAGAGAGTGTGCACAGGAGCAGGGATGCAGAGATGGAGAGTTCCTCCATAGGGTGTCCTCCACCCGGGCTGGCACTGCAGGTGGCTTTAGTAGGACATTGGCTCTTTAAATGTGCTTTCGATGTCCTGCAGTAGGGGCAATGCCTCAGAGACCTCCACAAGGTCCCTAGTTGTGGGGCTGATCCCTTCTTGCCCTGCCAAAAATTTACTCATCCTTCTTATTCCCAGCTGACAAGCAGAGCACAGTGCTTTTCCTGCATTTAAATGCCCCTGGGTGAAAGTCAAGCATTAAACCATTGAACCACTTGGGCTAGCCAATATTTACTGGCCTAGAGGCTCATCTGTTGAATGGTGGAAAGTCACTGCATTCTGTACACCAGCAGTGCTTTGTGTGGGCCAGCAGAGAAGCTGATGTGGAGCTCTTGGCCCAAAAATTTTGTACACCTCACAGTTAGGTGTTCTGCATATAAATTTTGGCAAATTGATGGCTTGGTTGCCATCTTGTTATTAATCCACAGGGTCTTGCCCTGAGTTGCATTTGTATGTTCTTAGGTGGTGGTCCAGCTGTTTGAAGTTTACTGTTTCCTTCAGAAAAAATGTCTTAAAGCAGAGAAGAAATGGGGAGAAAGTCACTTGTCTTTATAAAGAAAAAATATACCGAGAGTGTGTGCACACAAGAAGCAAGAAAAGTTGAATATCACAGAATGGTTTGGTTTAGAAGGGACAGTAAAGATCATCTAGTTCCCCTCTCCTTTGCCATGGGGATCTTCCAGTAGACCAGGTTAATCAGAGCCCCATCCAACCTGGCCTTGAACACTTCCAGGGATGGGCGTCTGCCATCTTCTCTGGGCAACGTGTGCCAGTGCCTCACTAATAAATATCTGTAAATAATAAATAATCCCTCAAAATAAATATTTTTTCCTAATATCTAATCTAAATCTACCTTCTTTCAGCTTGAAGCTGTTCCCCCTTAGCCTGTCAGTACATATCCTCTTAAAAATCGGCTTCATGTAGTGGAAGGGAAACGAAGTAAAGCTATCCCTTGCTAACTGAGAGCAGGGCTCTTGCAACAAACCCTGACTGAGGCAAATTCTCCTCCTCCTTTTCACTTTAACACAGCCAAACAGGCAGCCTTTTCTCTCTTCCCAAAGTGGTCCTCCTGCATGAATCCTGCTCTTGCAGATTACGGAGCATAAATACATAAAAATATTCTGTGTTGGTAGTTTTGAAAACTGTGTGTTTAGAATCAAAAAGAATATTCTGAACAAATGGTTACAGGGATTGTCATCAGAAACTATTGTACTCTTGTATTCTAAAAGCAGTAATTTTGGACTTCGAGTCTCAATTTACTCTTAAAGGAAAAAGGTTATTTAACCTTAAAAGGAATAAAATGCAGCACGAGTTTACTACCTAGCTTTTAATATCTTTGCAGAAGACATATGTTTTGCAATAATGTCAGTGTTTTTAAGTTTTGTTTTATCATGAAATAGGCTTTTTGGGTAAATTGTTTAATCAGAAATGTTGGCAGTAAAACACAGTTTTCATTTTCTCCAAAATAGCTTCGGTTTTTTTTTTTTTTTACACAGAATATTTATGGAAAATCTTATTTTATGTTTTCTGTGGAGAGAAGTTTATAACTGGTTTAGTAAACTATTTCATGCTTTCTTACTGATACCACTGCATTTTTAAATGTTAGACTTTAAAATCCTTAGTCATTCCTTGGAGGAGGTAGTTTTCCATCTTCCCCATTGCACTGAGCCTGAGGAGGACGGGCACAAATCTGGCTATGCCTTTCCCAAGTTTACTCAAGGGTGATGCTTCTGGGTGCTGCTCTGAGCCAGCTGAGCTTTTCTGGGCTGTTGACGTTATTCATCCCATGCATTCATCTCCCTGCATATCCACAGGGCAAGTATTTAGCCAGGAATGCGTCCCGTTTTAGAGATGGACAAAGCCCTCCATCGCCTACCCCTTCCCCACGGTATTTACTGCCGCAATCGGCGATGGTTTGCATCACAATCACCCAACCAGTTCTCCAGGAGCGGAGAGACCTTTTCTTACGAGTTATTGAGAAATACATTTGTTGCTGCAGCCAGTTGTTAGGCAGGGTTTGCAGGCAGTTCCGAAGGTTGGGAAACACTCAGTAGATGCCATATGCTGATTTCCAGCCCTCCCTGTAGAATTGCAGACTGAACCTTTTAGATCCTGCTGGCCAGCCAGGTATTTAAATCCTCATAGTCAGAGACAATAATCCCCATTTAAACAGTACCTGTGATGGGGAATTCTTGCACAGGTATCTTTCTTTTATCTCCAAAAAACCCCCCAACCTCTTCTGAAATCAGTGTTTCCTTTCCTTCCATGAAAGAAGATGTTTGAGTACAGTTGGAGTACTTGAGCTGCTGGTTTCTCTTGATGAGACCGCCTGAGGAAACCCCGGAGAATGCTAGTGAAAAAGCAGAAATTACAAATTTAGATATTTTGCTCAGTGTCTTAGTGAGCTTTTTAAACCTTTCTGCTGATTTTCTTTCATGTTCTGCTTCCGAGTTTTGCACTTCCATTATGTTTCTCAAAATCAGTAATACAAAGAAAAAGAAAAGCATTGCTAGAAAAAGAGAAAATGTGGGGTTTTCCTGTTTTTCTTTTTTAGTTGTTATTATTTTTTCCATCTCTTTCTTTTTTTTCTTTCTCGCCTATTAGAGGGTAGGAACTAAAATGACCAGTAATTCATGAAGTTTAAAAAATCTCCTTTAAATAACTTGAAAGTTTAATTGTTCATTGCCCTTGGGGAGTATTTTTGAAGGTCTGAGGCTTGTTGATTTCGGGATGAAATAGGAGCTTAAACACCTTTTAAAATTCTTTCTGGTAGCACTTAGGGCACTTAGGAACTCAGCGGGATTTGTGTGTTTATGTCAATGAAGGACTTAGGAAAATAATATTTAGCAGTTTTAGAGGCAGACCCACCAGTGGAAGCTGTGGGGATTTTTATTTCTAAGTTGCTTAGGCACTGCTGATAATCTGAAATGATTGCAGGTTTCCTATATACAACTTAAAGTCCACTTCTTCGGCCCAGGATCATTTTTCACTGCCTTTTCTGTTTCATAGTAGAAACCATGGAGACCCTTCATGTTTCTGAAAGTAAGGCAACATGCAAGAAGCTGTGCTTCCCTAAAGTGATATTTGAAATCTTAATTACAAAAACTGAGGAGAAGAAAAAGCATTCTGCAGTTAATACAGCATGTATTATCACTCCGTAGGCAAGCAGGCAGATCAGTTCTTATCTGATTTCAAAATAAATTCACATTCAGAGGGATTCAAGGCTTTTCTGCAGGGCTGGTTGCATCCTGCTTGCTGGGAAAGGCTAAACCCTCCTCCAGCTTGGCTACTGTTGACTGTCTGAGTCAAGGTACATGTCTGAAAAGCCTTGCATGCAGAAAAATCTTTGATTTCAATTTCAGGTGAAGTGGTCATCTTGACATGCATTTTTTCCAGCCCCTTTAAAAAATATTTTTGGTTTGTGGTGCAGTTTTGGTTTTTTGGTTGGTTGATTAGTCGGTTGTTTTTTGTTTGTTTGGTTGGGTGCTTTTTTATCTTGTTAAAAATTTTTGTTTTCACAAACCTATACATTTGGGGCAGGAGTAGCAGTAAATCTCATAGCAATGGGTTTTACAAGGGTTTCCTTGGAGGAATGCTGGATGAACTTTCAAATGGCAGGATGGTGCCTCATAGCAGGAATGTTGTCAGCTGAAGAGTTACGTTGGGTGAAAATAACTCTTCCCTAAAACAATCCTCATCTATCCTTTCCTGTCTGCTTTCTGCCAGCTTCCATTGCTGCTGATGGGGTCCAGCCAAAAAAACCATTAAAGATGGGCTGGATGGGTGATGGGTCTTTTGAAAATCTGCCTCTAATGTTAGAGCAGTCAAAAAAAATACGGCTGAAGACTTGCTGTGAGTAAGTAACAGCACAGAGCATTTCCATTAACCTTCCATTGAAGTTCATTGGGCTAGCTTAAGCCAGGGTTAAAGCTAGGCATGTTCCTACCCTGGATTCTTACCTGGAATCAAAGCCTCAGTGTGGCAACAATTTTAAGCTTACTAGAAGGTTCTGAGTGCCTGTAAAAATATTTGTGAAGCATTGCTTTCTTGGGATAGAGGTGTATAGATGAGATACTGCCCTTGGCTTCATGTGGTGTATCCAGAGGGGGTCTGAAATTTCCTGGTGGTTTGCAATTAAAAGTAATCTGTAATAATAAATGCTGGAACAAGCTGAAATAAAAAGTGGAAAAAAAATCAACCTAGGGAGCCTGTTCTGGTTCTAGGAGTATTTAAACAATCGTTAGACCTTGAATATTGGAATTAAGGGTTTGTTCTCTGAATGCTGCTGCCAGCTAGTATGCTTTGGGATGCTGTAGAAAAGCTGAGGGATTCACCTGCTAAATTTAGTTCTTCTCCACTCAAAAATCTTTTTTTTTTTTGCTTCTTTCTGAAAGCATTTCTGAGCAGATTTTCCTGCCTTAAAATACAGGGTGTTGTAGAAGATGTAACATAGCCCTCCTAAACAAACATACACACTTCTCCCCCCTCTCACCAGCTTTATTTACAGAGATCCTCCAGACCTCTCCAAGCCTCTGCACGAGGTTTCTTCAAAGGGGGAAACTTTCAGGGACTTAAATACTTACTTTGAAATGGTTGTAAAGGTTGCAGCTTCTGGAGCAAAGCCTAGCTTTTGCAGGAGTCTGTTGGCCAGGTGTGAGAATCCATGGGCTGCTGGCCAGTATCAACCCTATACATCAGGTCTGCAGGCCAGTGTAAACCCAGTAAAGTATCTTTGAGGTCTTGCAGCTTTGAAGTTTGGGGAAGGAGTCTTGCCAGCCGAAAGAAGGGGGCTCTGAAGTTGGAAACAACCACGATTAGTTTAGGAAGGATTTGCTGGCTTGATGTTTAGCTGTGGGATGCTGCAAACATCTCTGCTAAGAGGCTGTTTGCTGCTGCACTGAGATTCCAGATTTCTCTCCTAACTGTTACTAAGTCTCAAGTAACTGTTCAATGAGCGATTTTTATAGCACTTCTGGTTTGTATTCCAGACTGTCTGGTGGTATCAATCTTGATTTTTTTATGAAATATCAATTGATAGTTTAAATGTGTTTTTAAGTAGCAAAATGCTACTGATTTGAGTTTAATATGAAAATAAAGCCATATTGGCAGAGGCTAAATTACACACTGGATTTAGAAAACAGAGCAGATGCCTGTTCCAGCGTGAATTGATCCCAGGCTGGTGTGAATTCCCAAGGGTGGTTATTGCATTTATTGCTAAGGTGGGTGATGAGTTCATGTCGTCTCTTTTGCCCTGGGAGCCAAGGATAATGTGTCCCTCAGGAGCTGGCTTCAATTCTTATTTTCCTACTATAAAGCTCTCCATCTGAGCATGGACCCAGGATCTTTCCTGAGTTGGGATAGGCATGGTTTTAGCTGAGTTCAGTATCTTGTCTCAGAAATACTGGCCAGCTTTCTACAGCAGGGAGAATTTCGAATTAATCTGTTAGTTTTGATGTACTGGTACCTTGCCTGTAGTGGCAAGAGCTTTACTGAGTGAAGTTGCTTTTGACCTTCCCAAATATTCTTCTGGTTGTCGTTAGTCTGTCTGGTTGAATGGAGGGAGTTGATAGCCTTGGCAGATCCCCAGCTGTGCTTCCTGCTCCATTTGGAGACAGAGATGCGTGCACCAAAGTGGCTTTTCATTTTTGCTGTTCAACTTTCATGGCACTCTATTCCCCAAGCGCTGGTACAGTAAATCTTTGCTTAGGTCTGTAGTTTTCTAAACTTACGTGTGATGTATCATCAGGATGGTGCTAAAGCAATCTGTAAAAAGATGCTTGCTGTGCAGATAAGCATTTCTTATTTGTCTCCACTATCAAATGAAGTACAATATTTTTATATATTTTGCATTTATCCAGCTATTTTGGTGCATAAGTGATGCAATTCAACTTGTAGTTTTTATTACTAAAAAGTAATACAGTTCTTCGTTTTGAATACTCTTTTGTGAGTAATTTGAGGATCAGTTGGTCCTGTTCTTATGACTGTCTGGTTCACTCTGAAGAGAGCTGGACATCTGAATTTTGACATGTATCAGGTTTGAAGCTGCTTCACTTCCATGTAGTAGATGAAGATGGTTCTGTCAGACAAACCCTGTTAAAACTTGTTCATTACTCAAAATGGAAACATGAACAGCTGCTTGTTGCTTGTCTGTGTCTTGGCTAATTTTTAGGGATGGGTTTGTTCTCTTTTAGTAGCAGTGTATGATAGCTGTCAAAATGTTGATTATTTATAATTTGTTATAATAATTATTTCTTAATTTTTATTCAGTGTTTAATTCATGTTTCTAAATGGCCTAACATTGCTCATGAAGTGTCAACAGAATAACTTGCAACTGGTGAGGAAGTACTATTACTCTGAAATAGAAATTTGAGCATCCCTAGATACAGGAGGAGCCTTTTATTGTCTGCTTGTATATTTTGACCCTCTTTGCTGTCACAGCTGATCACGAATTTTTGACATGGAATTCTTCCTGTTCTGTTCTCTTACAGGTGAGGAGCTGGGGCAAGGTGATATGTCTAGTCATGTGGGTCCCCTGGCTCCCTTCCCATGTGGCCATGTTCCCTCTGAGCCATGGAGATTGTGTCTGTGGTTGTAACATTAGTGTAAGGTGGTGCTGGTTGTGGAAAGTGTGCTTGCTAAGTGATACAAGAGCCCTCCACAATTTATAGGATAATTACTGGAGCTGGGTGAGCAGAAATTGAGGGCTTGTTTCTCTCCCATGGCTTGGGTATCATGAGAAAAAAACAGAAGGTAAAAGGGTCTCTTTGTCTGCCTTCCTCAAGGGCTAGTAAAACACCTAAAAATGCTGCCACCTTCTTGTCAATGGCTCAGTCCCCTTGGCTTTCTAGGAGGCTTTTTGCTGATGCCAGAAAGTGATGCTCACACCCCTGAGCCTTTCCCCTTCAAGACACCTAGTCACAGTTGTCTGCGTGTGAAAAAGTTTTTGGAGAATTTTATCTCCCAGTTAAACATTCTACCTGGTGGATCTTATGATTTTTTAATTTTTTTTTAGGTCCATTCATTTACTAGTACTAAAAGAAAATGTAAGACAGGGGTTTCCTAGTGGCATGATGGTTTTTTGTTTGCATTGCTCATGAAAGTAAGTGAAAAGTCACTTAAGCAGGACTCAAGTTGCCTTGTGGAATAGAGGTCCTGTTTGGATCTCTTCATGCAGCCTTGCAGTAAAATAAATTCATGTTTTCCTTTAGATATTTTTGTTCCTACATGTGGACAAGATGAGTAGGTCATTAAGATTTCAGCAGCGCTCACAGTCCCTGATATGGAGATATTGGAGGGAAATGCTATGATCTGAATCATGCTGAACTGTTGAGCAGAACCTCCCAGAGAAGCTTGTTAAGAGCCTCCTCCCTTTGCTGGGAAAACAGCTTTGCTGATATTTAGGGTATGCACAAAACTCTATCCCATGATCCAAGAGCACAGGGAGGAGGTGAGGGGCAGAGAAAGCTTTTTCCCTGGGCCAGTCAGCATTCTAGCTGGCTCATAGTGCTGTGTGGGTGAGCAATCTCGGTGAAGGAGGATCAAAGGAACAAGATTTTAAGGTCACTGCTGCTGTACCAGCTCCAAGCAACAGCCTTGGCACTGAGCAGGGACTTTTGTTTTCAGGGCCACCTGGGAAATAGCATTGTATTGTTTTCCCATCCTAGTGGAGGCAGAGCTAGTGTGTACTGGTGGTAGTGGCTTAAATAAACCCTTTCCTGCTTTGGAGTTCAGAAGGGTTGGGGCATTTCTCATTTAAATTCGATTACTCTAGCCTGTGGTTTGAAGAGAGTTTTTGTCTGTTGAACATAATTGTAGTTCCCTAAATTTTAAGCTCAGATAATTGAGGTGGAGTTCTAGAAGTTTGCTTTTTAGTATCTTAAGCAGGAATAATTTGTATCTAGAGAGAAAATAGTCTAGAAATGCAGGTATTTAGGTGAGATGCAAGTGAAACAACGATTCTGCTGTGCTGGGCAATTTATCTAAATGCTTTTTACTTTGGAGCTGTGCATGGACTGACACCCCTGTGGGCTCCAGGCTGACCTCTTTGGTGGATGCTTGAGATGACATGCAGGGAAGGAATGTTCACTTGATCATTTTGAAGCTTTAGAGTCCCAAGTGTGCATAGCTGAGACGTCATTATGATAAGAATCTTGAAAATCTAAGAAACACTAAGCAATGTATTTGTACAAGATGAGAGACTTTAAACATTCACTTTTTAAGGCAAAATTATTTCCAGAATTCATCTTCTTGACGTGCTGTGTAACTATAACAAATAATTCTAAATATAACATTTTTATAAATGACCATTCCTGTTGCCAGTAATAGGTCTTATGCAGTGCATTGCCATGACACCTGACTTGCTAGAAGTACAAGTTTTTATTAATGGGCAGATAAAGTTGCTGTTGCATTGCATCTTGTGGTCATTGCCTCCTGGAGTATAAATACACATAATAATGTTGTTTAACGTGACACATACTGTTTTACCATATTGACATTTCCATTCAAATGAACTATACCTGTCTGGTGAGGCTACCTTTAATGTGCACCACAAGCATAAAAATCATCAGCAGAAAAGAAAAACAACCCACTTGGAGAAATGATAGCTTGTTTAGTGTTGTATTACTTCTGGGAAAGTTTTATGTGTGAACAAATGTTGCAGTTTTTCAGAGTGTGCTCCAAACCTCAAAATGCATTGTGCAACCAGCGTAATAAAATGGTGATTGGACCATGGGAAAGGTGCTGTGTCTCCCAGAGGGAAAATTGCTCTGTCTTACTCATTTAGCCTATGGCTGTTCTAAAGAAGAAGCAGTCAAGTAGTAGTGAAGTTGAATTATGTACAGCCCCCACTTAGGTGACTCTCTGTCTTTATTAAATTGAGTGGAATATCTTCTACATGAAATACGGAGGGAGGAGAGGGAAAGTGTCTAGAGATGCCAGGGGAATAAAGCTAGAAAGGACTAGGGGGCTCGGGGAATAGGACTTCCAACACAAAGAAATGCAGTAGAGTCTACTGTTTTCATCAGGGAGCAGAGCTCAGAGCTCTTCTGTAAAATTTGAGAAGAGAGTGGAGAACGAGTGAGGTTTTCCTTTTTTAGTACCCGTAGAAGACTGCTGGGAGAATTCAAATTTACAGCAAAACATTTAGTAGACTTCTATTGCATATGGTAAAAATACCAACCTCAGGTATCTTGGAGAAATAAAATCATATGCCAGGGTATTCCTTCATGCTGAGCATCTGTTTCCCCCTCTACTCTGTGGGTACTGCCTGTGCACTGCAGTACAAAGATCAGCTGGAGCTTCATTTTGCCCAAATCTTTCACATCTTCCTATGGAGCTCCAACAAAGTAAATTCATAAATTCTTCGAGGTTTTTTTTTTCCTTTTTTTGCCCCCAGACAAGTGGTGTTTGTGCTTTGGCAAGAGCAAATAAGAAGTGACATGGTCGGCAGGAGTGGCTCTGAATTGGCCCTTGTCCCCCATTGTGTCCTTTGCCAATTAAAGGTCATTCACAGGGCACAGCAGTGGTGACATAGGCGCTAAGCCTATTGTCCACACATTAATGTTCATTGAGATCAGAAGCAGCTAAAAAATTCGGGGGCTAAACCCAGTTTTTGTATGTTGGCAGGGTGATGCTGGGAAAAGAGGCACATGAGCATTCCTGCCCAAGGATGCGCTGCTGTCACCAACACCCAACTCTGCCTGATTTTTTCCCAAGCTGCTGCTGGCTCTGTTACCTTCCTCTGTGTCTCTTTGGTGGGATGGTCTTTGGGCCAGGCACTCCAGCTTCTTGTTGGTGTTACTTGTGCAGATGGGATGCTGAAGGTGCTGACATGGTAAGAGCAGACTCACTTCCATTGAGCGTGTGGCTCCACTGCTTTCTTCCTGTACAACATTTCTTTGGAGGATGTCAGGGCTTTGAAGGCAGTCATGGTTTGAAGGTTGTGACACTCTTGTTGGATGACCTGTTAGGGTCTCTGTTTTTGATGTGACAGAACTAAGTGGAGAGACGTTTTTACTTCAGCACATTGAAATCTCTGCTGAATTTTTGTAGATGGCAAGAGCTTATAAGAGTGGTGTGGAGCAAGTGATGCCCAGTGCAAAAAATCAGTAGTAAGTGGAGAATTTTGAGCTGGGAGGACCAGCTCTGTTTGGGGGCATCTTTTCCTGTATTTTAGTGGTTTACTTTCTGTCAGGTTCTTATATTTTCAGTATTTCTAGTGTCCTTATTTACCATTCTGGCAATTTTAGAAAGCAAATAGTGAAAACTTTGTTTCTCCACTGCTTTTTTGGAGGCTTACTACATTAAAAGAATGGAAATGAGCAGCTAAAATACAGTCACTGCCATGCCATATATTTTTATCCAAAAATTAACATTGGTGAAGGCAAAAAGCTGAAGTGAGGTTGACAGGGAGGACTGATAGGTCTGGGACTGGAATTAGGAGTTTTCTTAAACAGAATGGAATTAGATAGCAGGCTTCCCTTTGAGCATGCAGGATGGTTAACTCTGACTGTGGTACTTCATGGGTTAATGTCAGGCTCAGGTGTGATCCTTTGAATTTGTAGCTGAGACTGAAGAAGTAATGGTGTAAATGTGCCAAGGCAGCAGGATTAATAACAGGTGTTAAACCGTATTTCAGGAGACGTCACTACCCAGAAAACATACATCTCCAGCCTCTTCAGCCCTGCATTGTTTTGTAGGGACTTTATTTCATGTTGGGCATGACAATTTGATAGTGGATTTTCTTCACCTTATGTTCTCTAGGCAACTTCTCAATGTGCCTGTCATATCTTGTTATCTTTTTTTACTATGAATCGCATGGTTTAATTTTTTTAAAAATTCTGGTGAGGCTCCTGGAATTGGAATATTTAGTACTCATTTTGCCATTCATTGAAAAAATAATTTTCAGCAATAATACTTGGCATCAAGTGTCAGCAAAGGCACACTGAAATCTTTAGGAAGATATGCTGATGAATCAATCCCTCTTGTTCGCTGAGTACTGCCCACGGGACTGAAGGAGGCCAGGAACTGAAGATGCTCTTTAGCCGTAGGTTTCTGCTGCATTTTTATTGTTGTCTAATCAGTGTTTCCTTGGAGAGACAGGATGAGCTGATGAGGCACCTGTAAAAATTAATGTCAGGACGACTTTTTCTTCCAGGTCTGAGTAGCATCCCAAGGTGAAAGTCTGGTTCCTTTGAAAGGAGTGCCAAATTTGCATCGACTGGAGGCAGTCAGGGTAGCACAAGCAGGTTTTATTGCACTGCTTGCAGCTTACAGCATTATAGCAATTGGCAAAAGAGACACCACAGGTACTATTGACTTTGGCTGCTGCAGTAGGAAGTGCATGGTTTAATAAAATGAATGCCTAAATGCAAGGAAAGATAACAAGTGTAATCATCCTGTGCAGGAGTCCTTGATGTTACCCCTCTAAGTGTGTGTCATGGCCAGGGTTTTGGCAGAGCTCATCCATTGGGCAGTGGAGCCTGCAGGAGGTTAAACCCTTGCCAGCCCCTCAGCTGATGGTCTCAAACATGAGGAGGAGGGAGCAGAGCTGGATCTATCCCTCGATGGGTGTTGGTCCCTCTTCCTCTTGCCCAGGAGTGCCGTCCTTCTGATTTATGGTGCCCGCCTTTGGTTTCAGCATCAGCATTGCTTCTGTCTGCTGTCTTAATTTCTCATGCCTGACAACCTTCACGGGTGAGCTGGCTTTCCACTCCTTGATCCAGAAAACTTCTCAGTTTATTGCTCGCACAACAGAGTCTTTTAATTGAATTTATATTTGTTTGGATAGCACTTGTCAGTGTGGCATGAATCTTCATCAGGTTCAATTGTCTTTCACCGAGCTCGTACATAATCCCCAGGGTAAGTACTCCAAAACTGGAATGCTTGTTTCCCCTTGAGGGGAAAAGAAGCTGTTTTGGAGCTTGGCTGTCTTTTCCCAGTGCCATTCCAGTGCCTTGCACCATCAAGCTCTTGTCCCATACTGCCATACTGGAGGCCATTAATAAGATTGTGATGCTTAAGGTTTTTTGTTTGTTTGTTTTTAATTCAAATTGAATAATTATTTAAGATAATTGTAACTGTGTTTATTTTTAATACTGGTGAAGAAGTACAGTATTTTTAATACTGGTGAAGAGATATGCCAGGGCATCATGATGGAGGAGTGGGTTGTATGCTCACATGCTTCCCCTTTGCCCATTGGAGGACCGAAGTCTCCTGTGGAATAAGCAGCTCCCCTTTTGCAGAGTCTGGGTTAAAAGGTCCCAAGACCTTGACAATTACTGACACAGGAAACACGGTAACAGTACTGGAAAAGGGATAAAAGAAACAGTACTGTAGTAATTCAGTTAACAATATGTTCAACAGAGCACATTCATAACTCTTCCTACTTGGGGACACGATTTGCTTGCTGTATTATGCCAGTAGAGATAACCCCTAATTCCTTTCGTATCCTGTTTTTGAATCATCTTGTTAAACAAAGGCCTTTGAGTCCTCCTTTGTTGCTGAGAACAAATGGTGAGATTTTGGGGACTGTAGCTACTTTTGTTATTCACAAATTCCAGAGCCTTTCAAAATTCTTCATCATTCACATTCTGGGCTTCACCACACAATCACTCATTATGTCAGCAGCTGCCCGGGGAGTCTCACTTCAGCTCATTCAGCCCAAGAATAAGCACTGGGACAACTGCTTCTGCATTAAAATAATAATAAAATAATAAATTGAGGTTCTTGTATGTATAGAACAATGTGGCTATCATCTGCTTTTTGCCACACCCCTGTCGAAGTCAGTGATTGGTTTTGCTCAGTGTCTGTTTTGGAATGAGCCTGGCCATTTGGGAAATTACGTTTTTGATATGACTGAACACTTCAGTTCTGCCCAATTTTTGGTGCTTTTAAAATATGTTTTGTTTCTCAGATACCTCTTTTGTATTCCATTCATTTGACAGGAGGCTCATGTGCCATGCCTTTACAGGTGTATCAGCATTTATGTATATAGCTGTGGAGATCACATAGCCCAGTAAGCACAAAGTGGTTATTCGTGGTATGGAAGCAGGACTGCAAATGAGTGACCAGCACAGTGAATGTGTACCTTTTAGTGCAACTGTTTTGTTTTTTCTAGTGAGTGCATCCAAGAACCTAATAATAATGTTAATGTGAGACTTCATTCTTTCTCTTTAGTTAGGATAAGGAATGTAATTTTCAGAGTGAGGCTGGATTATTTTTTCCATCTCCTGTGCAAACAGGGCGCTAGCTGGCTTCCTGTGCAGTATGCAAATATCAGCATCCCATCATGCAAGATATCCGTGCTGCAATCTGCCTGGTAGCAGACTAATCCAGGATGGCTTTATCCAGGTGTCATTCTGTCCCAAAATCTGAAGTGAGACACCCTGCCTATGCCGTTTCCTCATTCATCTAAGTGAAATTTGCATGCTGATTCAGCTGAGCAAAGGGAAGCTGCCTTATGGCTTTTCCAGGAATGTATAGCTTTCCATACATCAGACAGGCTGTGCATGACGTTGCCACCTTTTGTTGAACTCTTCCCTCCTACACAGATAGTACCACATGCAACTGAAACCCACTATTGCTTGTGTGGAAGCAGTTCTGTTAGAGGAAGTAAATTGCATGTTTATGGGAGATGAGTAGAAAAAAAAATAAACTAGTTCATTTTTATTACTTTTTCTTTTCTTTTTTTTAAGTGAGCATGAGAACTATATGGAAGTGAACAAATGTTCCCAAAGACTGGTGTTAGCCAATTGTAAGACAGGGTGTGGAAAGGCTTGGTGAAAATTTCCTCTCTGAGCATGAATACACTGTCTGGACACAGGTTTCTCATACAGTCCAGCTGGCCTCACTCCTTTTTTTCCTACATACACTGAGCAACAAAAAACAGAAAGGGAGAACAAAAGCATTTAAATTGTATTTGTAGCTGTTGTTCTTGGTGAAGCGTACAGAGCTTGCATTTTCAAATGACATAATTTGTTTTCAAATATTAGTGCCACAACAGGAGCTCCCTGTACCCTGCCATCTCCTCCATGCCTTGGAGATGGGGGCATTGCTTTTCTGACTTGAAGCTGAGCTTTGATCTGCAGTCTCCACTGTTGCTCTGCTGTGCTGTGGCCACTCTGTATTTATAGTCAAGCACTTTTTTGTCTATTTTTTCTTTTATTTTTCTTGTTTCTTTGGTGGTTTTTAGTTTGGGGGTTTTTTTCTTTTGAGTAATGGAAAATGTCTTCAACTCTTGCACCTTTGGTGAAGAGACTGTTTTCTTTTCTCCTCGAAGAGCTGCTAGCTCAAGTGAACCCCCTTAGTTTGTCATTCTGTGGCAACACAACTGGCAGTTTTTTACACATTGCATGTTTTGCTGGCCTTTTTTTGGAGGTGGTGTTGATCTGAGCTTCCCAACCTCTTGTGCAACTCTAAACCCAAACAACAGGCCTTGTGAGCCACATTCCTAACTTGACATGTAGTAAAGTGCCTTATCCTCCCTCCTTCCAAAGCCCCTATGCCCCAGTTTGGCTCCCAGCCTTATTCCTTCTGTTTCTACACCTCCCTGTGTCAGCCTTCCTTCTACACCTCCTCTGCAGAGGATGCTCAGCCCTTGCATAGCTGAAGCATCTCAAAAGGGCACGGTTTTGATACTTTCAGGTGGCCTGAGCCCCAGCCTCCATGTCCAGCAGCTTCAGCCTGACTATTTGTAAAGCAGTTCTAAGTCATTCCCTGGCTGCTCCACCTCTTACTCATTTCTCTGCCTGTTCTTAACTTGTAGAGTGTTTTTCTTAGTCTCTTTGTGTTCATACAGTGAGGTTGGAAAAGCCCCTTTTTTCTCCTGATGCTTGCCTGGAGGAGAGTTGGAGAGGTGGTGGGAATGATGGCTCTTTTTGGGTGAAGTTAGTGCTGGGCTTTGCCAGTGGAGAGAGGCAAAGGGCTCTTCTAACAGGTCTTTCAGGCAGCATTTGTGAACCTACATAAAAAAAGCCCCTCTTATCTTCCCCAGAATGTGCAAGGCACATTGTAAAGTGAGATGGGCTGCAGTCTTCATGGCCAAATCTAAATGTGTCTTGCAGTAGAGCTAGATATGCTCAATGAAGAAAGATACTAAAAAAGAAAAAGGCAATAAATTCTGATGGGGCAGGTTCCTTTGCAGAATTTCAGTGGCTGGAAAGCTGCCTGGGAGAAAAGAACGTGGCATGCTGGGACACAGCGGCTGAACACAAGCCAGCATGTGCCCAGGTGGCCAAGAAGATCATGGGCATCTTGACCTGGGTCAGCAACAGTGTGGCCAGCAGGACCAGGGCAGTGATTGTCCCTCTGTACTTGCCACTGGTGAGGCTGCACCTCAAGTGCTGTGTCCACTTCTGGGCCCTTTCCTGCAGGAAAGACACTGGGGTGCTGGAGCCTGTCCAGAGAAGGGCAGCTGAACTGGGAAAGGGTCTAATGAGAAGCACCTGAAGGAGCTGAAAGTGTTTAGTCTGGAGGAGACCAAGGGGGATCTTATTGCTCTTGAAAATTACCTGAAAGAAGGTTGTATAAAGGTAGGGGTCTGTCTTTTCTCCCAGGTAACATATGACAGGACAAGAGGAAATGACCATAGGAGGTTTAGATTACACATTAGGAAAAAATTGTTTGCTGTGAGGGTGGTCAGTCACTGGAATATGCTTCCCAGGGAAGCAGTGGAATCTACATCATCGTAGTTTAAAAACTGAGTCTATGTGGCACTTAGGCACATGGTTTAGGGTGGCTGTCTTTGTTCTGGGTTAATGGTTGGACTCTACACATTTTAGAGAGCTTTTCCATCTTTAATGATTCTATGATTTCCCACTCTTTTTTTTTCCTAGGTTACTATGAGTGTCCTAAAAAACTGAAGTGATGCCTGTCTGTGCCGTAGCTTCCTAGACCTTACCCAGCACCCTGGTGCAGTTTTAGAGCTCTGTCAGCAGGGCAGAGCCTTGTATGTATGCTGTCTGCAGAGTCTGCATGCTGAGGTGTGTTCCATCTCCCTTTTCAAAGTCGGGAATGCAGTCTGGATGTGAAGGGTGAGGTCTGATCCCCTTCATCTGTTTTACTCAGTTTAGCTGCTGGTGCCCACTTTGCAAAATTAAACAGAAGTCTGAGAAGAAACATAATTACATCTTTATGCAATAGCTACACAAGTTATGCAGAGGCTGTGAGGACAAGCATCATTTCTGCTGGCCTGCCCTCTTGGCAAGCACTTTGCTTTTTGTACATGCTTTTGGACACTTCTGTCTGGGTCAAGATGAATCACTCCCTGAATTCCCCTGACTATATTTACTCAATCTCTGTTGACTATAAAAGGAACCTGGTGAGTATTTAGGCTGCTGATGGCTTCATTTTAGCCACCAGCCTTTGGACAGCTGAATCTTTTGTTTAAGACTCATTAGCCTGGAAACTGCTGGGAAATGATGGTCTGAATGCCAGGAACCCCTGCAGCTGTGCCACCCCAGGAGGGGGAGAGGCAGGTAGGCATGGGGGCTGCAGCCCCTCTCATCCCTTCAGCATTTAACTGTGCCCAATGGAAAGCTCCTTCTGAAGCCTGTACCCCAAAATTTGGTTTCCCTTGGGCAAACCTACCTGTCCATCAGGGCTGTCCCTGCAGGTCACAGCTGAGTAGGATTCTCCATTCACCCTGTAAGGGTCCCTGTTGTGGTGTTCTGAGCAGCTATTGGTCCTTGAGGGGATCTGGGGCTACAAAGACTTATTGTGTGAGACTGGCATTGTATCAAGTTGCAACAAGTTTCCCATGAATTAAACTTACAATGAGTGTGGGAGCAAATAGTTTATCTTCCAGTCTCATTACTAGAATGGATATGCCATAAGCATTCCAGAAATACACTCTTTAAAGATATATAAAAATGACTGTGTAAAACTCTGTATCTGTTCTGTTACAGTGTGATGCAACAGCTATCCTTTCAATTTCCACCAAGCTGAGAGCTGCTGGAGAAATGGTTGAACATGGGGCAGAGTGGCAAGGAGCTGTTGGTAGCACATTCTCTGGGTTTCCTGCACTCCCTTTTCCCTGACAAAGGCAGCAGCTGTTGCTGCTGTACACAGATGTGGCAAAGTCCTCCAGGAAGGGAAGAGCTGCCATTCTGTCTTAGGAGCAGCTGCTCTTAAATGCTTATTTTCCTCTATGATTTCCTCCAGCTCTGAGTCTCGCTGATCTCTCCTCATATGGTGCCTGTCTCTTCCAGCTCTGAGTACTTCTTGCATGTCAGGGAGGCAGTTCTACTTTCTTCTGTTTTTGAAGAGGTAAGAGCTGAAGGCGTTGCTCTTACTTTTGGAAGCCTCTCGGCAGTGTATCCAGATTAATTTGTAGTGTGCTGGGTGACCCCTGAAACCAGGTATCCTCCTCTCTTCCCCTGAACAGCCCCTCCAGACGCAAACTATGAGTTCTCCATATCTCCTGTATCTTATGCATTTTGATTACTTCAGACTGTGAGTTTTCATGTTATTCAGGGAAAATTCCTTTCAATCTTGTATTTTGCACTTGACTTGCCCAAATCAATACTTGTTTTCCTGTTACCTGCCTTGCATCTAGATAGCTGCAGAGTTAAAAAGTTACGGTTTGATTTTTTGACTTTTCCAATTTGTTCGTATGAACTTTGATCCTGTTTTTGCTTTCCTACATCTCCTTTTACACTAGATTTATATGTACCTTCTGTGCCTCAGCCATGGCTGAGAAACTTCACTGTAGAGTAGGTGTGGATTGAACTTTCCCATATTTCTGCTTCTTTGCCCTTAGGAAATTCTTTTTCTTAGCACAACTGGTGGTCTTTGATAACTTGTTTCATTCAGGAATGAAAGACACACCTGTATTAGTGTCTTTGCTAATCAGGCATCTTGGATATAATTTTCTTTTGACTGAGCACTATTTTGAGGTACCACCTCCTGTACCATGATCTAGAAACTGCCTGGCAGAAGTTGTGCTTTCATTTGGCAACCCCCTACTTTTGTGGGGACTGCACCTTTGCTATGTTCACATTCAAGTACCTGAGCTCACTCTTTTCATCAGTGTTTTTACAGGTACTGGTCCTCCAGTATCCTTCACACATCCTTCTGCTGACCATAAGGTTATCTTTCCAGGTGGAAGATTTTTTTTCGGAGAGGAAGTAATCTTCTGGAGAAAAGTCCTTATTTTTTAAATTAGTTTTGGGGAAGGATAAGTGTTTCACATTCTCAAAAATGTCATAATCTTTTATTGTTGCAGATTCGCAAAATACTTTAATGTGCATAATCATCTCTCAGTAATCAAGGAGAAAATGAGTCACTATTTGGGTTAATGTATTTTAAACACTTAAAACCAAGTTTGCCATTTTACATCCTGTAGCTCTGTTGGACTCCTGTGCAAGTTTGAGAGCCTGAAGAGATCAACCACCTTCTTTCACTGTCAGCTATTTGCATTCAAGCACTTGTTTACTTTTTTAAGCAAAGGACAAAACTGAGCTAACACCTTGGGCAGACTTTTTTTCCTGGACCAGAGTGTATAAGGTTTGGCCATAAATCACCAGGAAGACTTTTTAGTTCAACTTTCTGTCTCAATTTTCCTCAACAGAACAAAATAATGGATATTTTAGTTTTGTCAGTACTCTTGGTTTGACCATATTCCTGCTGATTTGTTGATGGTCACCAGTGAGGTCAGAATGTCCTCAGAGTCAGTGCTGGATGACCCTTTGCTGAGACCTGGCTTCTTAGACTGCTCTTAACCTGTTGGTTTGAGTTGCTTCCAAAGCTGTGTGTGATCTCTGTGAGCTGCAGGTACCATGAAAGGATGCTGTGTGTCTGTTCTAAAAGACAAAAACAATTTCTGAAGATTATCTATGTGCATTTGGCCAAATGGGAAAATAGCACTGTAGTGGTGGTCTCAAATCAGGCTAACGAGAGAGGAAGTAAAATTTAAACATATACATTTCAAAGGAGCAAACCCACTCTACTCTTGCAGTCCGGGGCACTTAACATCTTTCCATTTAACCTGCAGACTTGTGTGGCCATATTTATTTAATCTGCTGACATCCAGGGACAGATGTGCTGACAGGGACTCTGTGGTCTTAAGCTTTGCAATCAGTCCTGTCTCCTGCCCTGAAGAGATGCTGGAGGCACATCCCCTCTCCTGGTGGCTGCTTGGGTTGTGGGGCTTTCTGGCACCTCTCACAACAAGGAGAAGCTGCCATGTTTTGCCATATCTGTGCTATCCCCTGCCTCTTGCATCATTGCCTGATGGTGTAGGTCTGATTTTT
Source organism: Phylloscopus trochilus trochilus (assembly GCA_016584745.2). NCBI lineage: Eukaryota > Metazoa > Chordata > Aves > Passeriformes > Phylloscopidae > Phylloscopus > Phylloscopus trochilus. The sequence goes on along the minus strand of WQNJ02000007.1, from coordinate 54,745,235 downwards.
TCTCCCCTGATCTCAGTGAAGTCAGTTTAATGCTAGTGGAAGGCTCAGTGAGAGCTTAGAAGCCCCTGGTTTATCATCCATAATACTTAGGATGATATACAGCAGGGATGAGAGCACTGGAAGGGCCACTGAATCCAAGTGTGCAGCTGGGTCTGGGTGTGACCCCCACTGTGCACAGCAGTATGTGGGATACACACCAAACTGGTTTTGTGTCCTGACTTTAATAATACATCTCTCTGAGGGGTGGTTGCTCCAAATGCTCCCTGTTGGCCTGCATTCTTGGCGAAGGCTATATGTGGAATCATCCCCTGTCCTTTCAAGCTACTGATGGTCCTTTTACTTCTGATTGCAGCATTAAGCTAGAGTGAAAATTTTGCAAATCCTGTGCATTGCTGCTTCCACGTCTTTAGTATTACCAGGCAAGGTGTATTTTTAGTTGTGATAAGCTTTCTAAATGCAAACAATGCAAGCAGCAAATTCTTCCTTTCAGCTGTAACAGTATTTTTATTTGTGTGACTTTGGGTATGTCAGGAGAAATAGTTTCCTTTTCTTCTACTTATGCCACTTAGTTCAGAAAAGATGGGAATATATAGGGTAGTTTAATGCAGATGTCAAAAACTACTATAGAGGAGTAAAGTGGTCACAAAAAAACAATATACAAGGTTTTTTGGAAAGGAAGGAGAGCCCAGGCAGCAGTGTGTTTAAAAGGAAACCTGCACAGGATAAATTCCTCAGTATAAATCCTTTCTAAGTTACTATTCTTGCAGTCTGTGGCTTTGTTTAGTATCAGATTGCCTTCATCTTGTGGGCTCCTGCAACTGGAGTTTATCAGGATTGAGTGACATGAAAGTGTTTGCATATTCAAAAATTAGTCTTTTTTAAGACTTCCCAGTGGGACTTTTAACTATGCTTAGTCTCCTTATCCATTCAAATCCACCACTACAATGTTTTAAAATCATAACTGCATCTGAATTTCACCATGAAATAAAATATTGTAAGTGAGGACACATGTTAGCAATCAACACAAGGTCTTTCAAATGAACCCTTGTGCTGCAGGACGGGAGGCTGTTTCCAGGGAAGTATTGACAGACCCTTGATCAGTTGAAGCCCCGGGGCACTGAAATCCATCAGTAGGCACAGAGGTTAACGCAGAACAGGTTTTGGAGGTGCTCAGTACTTCTCAGCGATGGACCAGATTGTTTCTGTATCTCAGCCATAGTTGGCTGAGCTTCATCAGGCTAGCTGTAAATCACATCATGGGGAAGGTGCAGAGGTAACAGCAAGAAGAAGAATCTGCTTAAATTGTGTGTGTGGAGCAATCACAGCTTTTTCGCAATCTCCAGGTGCCCCCGAGTGCTGACATTTTGACTGGCAGTAAATTTTTCATGTAGAAACAGGAGTTGTGTTGCATTGTTCATCTTATCTCAGTCGTTTTTGTTTTCATGCAAGCTTTGGCCAGTCTGCAGGATTGTTAATTGAATTTGTTCAATTAACAGAAACTTTCATGTTACAGAAACAAAAATTCTAATTTTTGAAATTTAGTGCCAGATATTCCTGTGCCAACTGTGGATTAACTTTTCGAAGATAGGAAACAATTGAAGTTGAATGTCATGGTTGTGATTTTCCAGCAGACTGGAGATCTTGTGGGTCACACTTGTTAGATGTCCAACTTACCTTTTTTTTTTTAATATAAGATTTTATTTTTAAAAGGCAAGTGTGCAGCATTTGAAAAAATATTCTCATGGCAAATTGTTGTTTCACTGAAAGTAGTTGTTTTTGAAACAAGCAAGTAGATGACTAAAGATGCTTGTTATAGTAAAGAGAAGTAGAAGAATCCAAGTATTTGGTCTATTACAGTACAGGCTTTCCCAGGGAAGCCCTGGGAAAAGTGGTACACTATAACACAAAGTACTGCAGAATGGAGGAGCTGAAAATAAAGGCACAGGAATATATTCAGAAAAAGCTGGTGTAGTTGGCTGAAGTTAGAAAAGTACAAACACATCCTCTGTTATTTGTGGCGGCAGAGGGCAACTTGTAAAAATAGCAGGTAAATTTCTCATTTAGTATTTTAATGAATTCTGTGATTTGTAAAGCCCTAGGCCATGTTTATATATACATATATATATACATATATATATATATATATACATATATCTATTTATTAAATTTAAATTATTTTTTCTTCTCAGTCACTGTGAAATTCCTTAATTCATTTGTCATGCCTTGGCCAGTACAACAGCAGAATAATAAGAGAGACCTTGGATCCTGGTGTGTGCACATTATACTCTACTGTATAGCAGCCTGCATTTCCTAGAGTACTCTTACCTTCTTCTCCTTTAAAGCAATACAATTTAACTTTGCAAGCCCTGTCATCCAGTAGTAATTTTCTGTCACTGCAGGATACCAATCCTCAGTTTGCAGCTTAGATGCATTTTAGCACTTCGCCCTGTTAGAACACATCATTGTTTGAGGGCTTATGTAGATGAGGGATCTGTAAGCTGAGTCTCTTAAAACTGGACTCGCTGTCTTGTTTCAAACATTCTGCACTATTTTTTACCACGTTTCTTCCACTTTATAGTTTCTTCACTTTGGTCCTTGTCTTATTTGACAGATAAAAGAATAGGAAAAGGAAAAAACTACCGAAAACCATCCTCTGACATTTCCCTATTTTTAATTCCTGTTGGTTGTTCTTGTCTTATAGCTAGGTTTGCATGGAATAATTTAATATAGTTTTCCTTAGACCACTGTTATATTTCTCTACCCATTCATGACCAAATTGGGTTTGATTTTATGTTTATTAAGACTAAGGGGAATAAGACTGTAGAAAACACAAAAAAGACTCCAGAACTCTTAAAGATGGAAAAAAATAAGTTTTGCAAATAGGAGGACTTAATTGGCTTAAAGAACATAAGAAGAAAACATAAAATGAGAGAGTAAAGAGAAAACAGTAGGATCTTATGCTGGACGTTGAAATGCTCCATGTGTATCATCTCCTGCTTCTTGTGTGTGAATGTGGGAAGTCCACTCAGTAGAGCTGCTGACTTGTGACAGATTGGAATTTAACCTGGTCTAGCTGTGAGTTTCTGTTGTTTTTTTGTTTTCTGTGTTAGGCTTGAGTATAGACTGGTGGAGAAGTTTGGAAGTTTGTCCTTCCTTGCTACACCACAGCTTGTTCCAGCACAGTGGTATGCAATGAATTTGTAAGCAGTTTCCTGGTTGCTAAATTCACTTTTCCTGTGATTTGATGTGACATTCAGATTACCCATTTTCAAATTTCTCTTCCTTTTTAAAAGACACAGTATTACTGTTCTTTGAGCCCTGTGGAAATTGTAAAATAGGTTCCATAAATAATAGACGAGTAAAAAAAAATCTTTGTTAAAAAAGAATAATCAAGAATTCCTGATCTCTACGAGATAAAGCTCTCTACCCTCGCACACTTCAAAAAAAACCTACCCTAAGATACTGTAACTTTTCAGTGCAAACAGACCGAGTCCCACACTGGTTCCTGGTTCTCAGTTTCTCCCCCTGCAAGTAAAACACGTTTTGTCCAGGTCAAAGCCCCCTGCTTCCAAACTGGCTTGTCGAGTTCTGCATTTGCACAGACATTGCAAATTCTCCCATCCAGAAGGTGCCTGTGGAGATTTGGGAGCACCTGCAAGGCTCCATGTCTGTTTTTGCTGCAGTCCCTCTCTCCCTTCCCAGCGTCAGTGATGCTCAATCCCAGGATCCTCCTCTGTGCTGAGGAATGCAACTAAGCACTGGGGGCTGGAGAAGCAAGGGAGAAAACTACTTTTGGTGCAGGCTTTCCTTAAGTGGAAACTGTTTTCTTGAGGGCTACTGCTTGGCAGAGAGGCCTGTGGAACTCTGTGGCCTAAAATGGGCCCTGACCTTCTTTTCTTTGCCACAGAGCTCGATCAAGCCCTGGTTCCTCTTTGAAAGCTCTACAGAGCTGGTGATCCTGTAATATACCTGACAGTGAGCATAACTGGCAAAGGAATCCCTTCTCAAGCACCTTTTTCTTTCTTTTACTATTTTTAGGATATGTTTTATTTCCTTTCCTCCTCTTTTTTTTTTTTTTTTTTTTTTTTTTTTTTTTTTTTTTTTTTTTTTTTTTTTTTCCCTAAAGATGTGAAGGGCCAGAAGTGTCCAGCAGTGTTTGGCAGCATGGAGTTTTCTCATAGCATAGCATCACTAGCTGTTCCCTGTTTACAAAGATGGGGGTGGTCGGGCGTCAGAGCTGAAAGTTGTGGTTCTGGTTCCTGGCATGGGTAGAGGTGGAAAACATTGTACTGCTGGGGGCTGAGGCACCTGCAGCAGGAAGGGCTGTCATTACCTGGCTCAGAGAATCTTGATTAAGGAAAGGAGGGATCAAAGGAAGAGCTGTTTGAGCAAGTTGTCTTTTGTTTTTTTAATGTGAAATCACATCGACTGAAATAAATTCAGGGTGGAGAAACCAAATGGTAATTTTACTGATGCAGCAAAATGTTAATGATGAAATATAGTTCCTCGGGCTCCATTTCATCATAGCCTATACCTTTAAAACCATGGGCTTCAGGGGGCAGAGACTGTAGCATCTATCTGTTCAGGCTTTTATTTGACATGGTTGGGTAGGCTATTGAATTCTTACTCCCTGCCTTTAGCTTAGCTGTGTACTGTATGTTCTCCACAATACCTCAAGCTGAAAATTGATCTCTGGTCAATACTATGTGATGATTCAAACCACTCCTGTAATCAGCACTGCTCGTTGAATGAAGTTCGTCGTGGGAGGCCTGATTATTGTCTCCACCAAGACTAACCCTACTGAAAGGGCTATCAGACTGTCTGAATTTGGACACTTTGGACAACTGCCATCAGGAGTTATCTGTGCTTCCAGAAAGGGCTAAATTGAGCAGAGATGAAGTGCTGGTGTTTATTGATTTACTTTTTTTTAAAAAAAATACTTTTTTCTTTTTTTCTTTCACTCCTCCTGACTAGGTAGAGCAGAAGCAGCTTTAGCTACAGGTTCCAGGTGTTGAGATAGCATTGCTGCAGTGATGATGCATCTTTTTTGACCCCATGTCAGATTGTCTACAGCACACACTGGAAGATTTCAGGGATGCTTTTTAAGGAAAGACCTTTTGTCAAAAATGCCATGTCGTGTAAAACAGCCTTGTGGTCCTCTTGGCTATATGCTGTGGACAAAGTAGAACAAAAAATTGCCACAAATGAGGATGAGCATTTACCAGTTTGTGCATCAGCCTCAATAAAGAAGTCTTGATCTACTGGAAGAGGAAGGAGGAACTGCAGCCTTCGAGTAAGTGCCTGGTTAAAGGGATTCACCATGCGAAGTGATTTCCATTAGGTCATTTCTTGGTATACCCTTGTCTTACATTATGAAGCTTTCTGGTGCTGTATAAGCAAAAGGGACATACTATACCTGCACAATGAAGAGCTTAGTAGCAGCTAATAATATTTAAACACTTGATAATTGCTTAGATAATGCTCTGTATTTCTCCTATGCTGTGTTCAGGAGTACAGAAGGTATAGAAGGTGGGTTGGATTTTTTCTCCCCTTACTAGAGTAGAAAATTTCAGTAGTGCTGATGTGACCTGTATTGGGAGACCCCATTTTATTCTACAGGAGCGCATGCTACTGACCTTTCTTAAAAATGTTTTCAAAATAGCAATAATGAACAAAGCGCAAATACCATGACTGCATTTACTTCACAGAATTTTTTTAAAGCTAGTGTGGATTATGGCATGCCAGGATTTAATCATGGAAAACCAAAGGGTGAGACGACACCACTGTGCACTGTTGCCTGCCTACTCAAAGAGCTTTATGCAGTAACAGTGCATGGTCTGGGCTTGCTAATAGCACAGTTTGTCTTCCCAGTGACAACTCCTCTGCCTCTGATTCGAGGACCTGGACTGAAATCTTAATCTCACTGCAAAGCTCTCATTGACGTGTATGGACTTTGCTTCAGCTCGGTTTGATGGAGTGCAGTGGAAGCTTTAAAAGCATTCAAGCCAAAGTCTCTTCACCAGGGGTGTTGTGCCTGTTTGTCACCAGATAACCCTGTGTCTTTTAATAGAGTTAAAGCTTCGTGGGCAGGCTATGCCCTTGTTTAATGCCATGGCATTGTTCCCATTGGCTTCAAAAGGAGGAGGCACTTAGACTGGGACTCACAAAGGTCCTTTAGGACCCTAAGTCCCATTCATTTCCTGATTTCAGTGGGACTTAGAGTTCTAAATCCCTTTGTGAATCCAAGCCATAATGCTCTACTGTCTAGGCACAAGTATTAACAAGAGTTCTCTTTTTATCCTCTTAGCTTGGTAAGCCTGGAAAGTGGAGCTCTGTGTTATCTTCCCTATGCTCCTGAAATAGGCTGAGAATGTGTGTAGCTGTTTAAATATGGAAGTTATCTTCATACTTGAGTCTGGATTATCATCTCCTCCAGAGCTATAAAAACAAACAAGTCTGGATGACCAAGCTCCTTTTTGAGCTGGAACTCTGCAGAATGGGTAACATGAGTGAAGTGGGATGAGTACATCAGTGCTTTAACCCCTTTCTGTCCTTCTCCCAACTAGCTTGGTTCCTTGGGCTGTGCATGAAAATCATATATGTGACAAACCCTTTCTGTACTGGTAACTATGAGGAAGAGACCTATGCCATAGTATCCGCAAGCACTTGATACACAGAATCTGTGGTGAAGCTAGGTACTCACTAGAGGGGTTATAAAAAGCAAACCTTCAGTAAGAAACCTTCCTAAGAGCCTCTTGCAGCCACTATTTCAATCCCAAATGAGTTTTTTGCATCTGCTTGCTCATTTCCAAATCTGTTGATAATGGGCCCAGTGTTCAGCTCATGCAAATTAGCTTATTGCCACTAAAATCAGGTCACTGCCTATGTTGATTTCAGTTGTCTGAGGAGCTGATACAAGCTCTCTGGTTCTTTTGGTGTTAAACAGCTTTCCCCATGTAGCCATCTTCTTTGCATTCAAGAGCTATAAGAGTCTAGAAATGCTTTTGAGTAAAAGAAAAAGCTGTACCATGTGTTATGTCAAAAGTAAATAATGTATAGGCTTATAGAGGATCTAATGATTAGTTGTTGGCATATATTCTTGATAGATTAGAAATCCTTATCCCATTAATGGGTCAACTCTTAGCCTCTGTGATAAATAGCTGGGATTGACAGAGAAGGAAAATGTCTCTTTGCTATGACGATCCTAAAAAACAAAGAAAAATCTTTTCACCAAAGTGTATAAAACACCTGGCTGATCTACAGTTAGTGCAGGGAACTGCTACAGAGATGCCACTCAAATCCTACTGTTTACAGTAAAGCGTGTTTGCAGCAGGTAAGGCTTTAACTTAACTGATCTGGGGTCGATTTTCAAATCCCTGAAATATGAGGGCTCACCATCCTCCACTGGTTTAGAGAGTAATGGGATATTAATAGGTGTGCAAGTTCATGGGAATAGAGAACATAGCATGCTCTTGCATTTAGGGGCCAGGGTAGCAATGCTGGTGGGCTTAATTCTGCTTCTCTCCTAGTGGGCCATCCTGCTGAGCCAGGATGAGCTTTTCCAGGGAGCACTGCAATGTTGAGTTTCTTTATCCTTCTGTTGTGGATCACTGTGGTTTTTAGTGGCTTGTCCCACAGTTTTCTCTGCAAACGGGGCCCTTTCTGCTTTTAGGTAATTTTGCTACAAATGAGTGAGTCCCAAGTGTGGCACAGAGTTTTGTAACTGGAGAGATCTTGATTAGTGAGGTCAGAAGATTTTGCATCCCTTAAGGGACGTGTATTCCTCCACACTTGGTATCTGTTTTACTATGTCTTGTATCAGTTGGGTCTGATGATCTTGAGAGAGGCTCAGAGCACAGCTCTGAAACAGTCAGTTTTTCACAGGGTGGTCAGAGGGATTTCCCTGCTGAATTCCCAAATCATGGTAGCAGAGATTGGCATTCCAGGAGGATGCATGAAGTACCTAAGCATGGCATTTAGCAATGCTGGCCCAGACATCAGAGTGGGGAGGGCTGGCCTTGCAGGGGACTCCAGACTGCAATTCAGGTGACCTGTGCTTGCACGCCATTGATTTTTCATCTGACCTTGCACAAGGGCCATAACCTCCTCCTGCCCTGGTTGGCCATCGGTACCGCAGGGACAGCGCCACTGCCTCTTTCATGGTCTTTGTCCTCAGACTTATTGAATATATATTGTTCAGGGCAGAAGGGGTTTTACTTTACATGTGTGTAGTACTTAGCGGGCTGGAGCTTAGGACTCCACTGGGATTTTTGGGTACTCTGGTAGTAGTAAAATAATGAATGATAGCTCGCGTGCTGCTTTCCTCCCACTTCATCACTATTGCCATCCTGACCCTTTCCTGCCTATAAAGTTCCCGTATTGGCTTTAAAATGGTCTCCCGTGACTGTCAGTCTCCGCAGTGATTGATGGGTGATGTGCAGCTTACTCCACCAATGGGCATTTTGCATTTTTACTTCATTACTGGCTACTTGGTTTGGGAACAGTCCCAATCTGTAAACTCATTATTTGCTGAAGCTATGTTAAAAGTTTAATGGAGTAGCTAAGAGCCTAACCTGGCATGCCCTTGAGAAGCTTGAGGTGTTATTCCACCATCAAGAGCCATTGTTGAAGCTTCCACAAACTTTGTTGCATCGTGGCTTGAGCAGATATGCTGGAGCAAAATGTCAAAATGTTTGCTTGAAAGTCTGCAATTAGACTTGCTGGGGAATGGTTATAGAACATATTAGACAGAGTGGCTCTTAAATAATCTTCTTAAAAGCAAATTCATCTGGTTCTCAGAATTGCTTTCTATAAAATTGCCAGTTGCCATGACCAACAGGGTTCCAGTGACTCTCAGTAATGTATCATTTGTAAAAGTGATTGGAGATAAATTAAACAATTTCATCATCTGGTGGAATAGCTAAAATACGTCCTTGCTTTGTCAGAAGTTGGCAGTAAAAGGGCTGTACATGTTTCTGGTGGCCAGAGCTGCTGCTATGCATTGTGGAGGCAGCATGTTGCCCTTTCTTGCTACTTTAGCAACTTTCTCAGCTCTTCTCTTCATGAGTTTGGTGGTGAGGCAGGAGCAAGGCATAGCTGGGTATTGCCTGGGGCATCAGGGGCCTTCCACTCAGGACAGGAGGAGGGTCATGGTCCCTTTCAAGAGAAAGAGAAAAATTGTATCCTTATCTTTTGTGGTTTTCCTGTGTGGCAGCTTATCTGATAATGAGAGACTAAGAGATACGTATTTAATCCCAGGGTCTACAGGATGGAGTTTTTCTTTTCTGAATTAGCATAAAAGAAAAAAAAATAAGATGCTTTCTGCATGTCATGTTTGACTTTCACTGGCAGCTTCTGCTTCTCCAACTGTTGGTTGCTAAAACATGTGTTTGTTGTGGGTGGAAGGCAGGGTAGTAAACATGGTCCTCTCCAAACATCAAGCAAATTTGTTGTCTCCCCCAACTCCCTATTTTGAATCACAAATTTTTCTTCAACCCCTTGTAAATAATTTGAAAATCCACGTTGTATGCCTGCAAAGGATAAGTGTAACTGTAAGATCCCGTGAGCTTAAGTTTAAAACCTTCATGTTTCATGCTCTTGAATGGTACTTTACCACATACCTTCCATAATTTTATTTTTAAAGTATATATTCCTATTCTGCCTTCTCCTGGAATTAACAATGTCTTTGTCACTAATGATCAAGGTAATTCCAATAAGAAAAAAAATCACATGAGTTTTTAAAATGGTTCCAATTCATGCTTTCTTTCTTCTTCTTTTCACCCTGCCCTGTGGAAACGATTATAAATGCATGAGAAAATGTATGGTTATGCAGGTCAAATTATCCTTCAACAATGATTTTAATGTTTTGACTCTTACTCTAATACCCATGTGTCAGAATTTTGGAGGCTCAAATTTACTGATCCTGATGTCAGTTCATTTTCTGGCTACAGGAAGCAACTATGGCCTTCAAAGGACAGGAGCAGAGAGGGTGCTGTAAGCACAGGACAAATCAGCCAGGATGTGTGTGTTCAGGCTGCAGAGTGCTGTCACAGGCAAAGACACTGGATATGAAGCTCCACACCAAAACCCAGCATTCTTGGTGCATCCTTGCTGATGCTCCTTGCTTTGGCTGTGCAGTTATTCCTGGAGCATGAAGAACCCACATGTGGCCATACGTTGTGTTCGTGCTGTGCCACGCTCAGCAGCTCTGCTGCTCCCTTGCATTCCCAAGTGCTGGCTGGAGCACTTCCTTGTGGCAGTGCACCCCACCACTGCATTGAGGAGGCTTCTAGCAAGGTGCTCATCATTTCATGGTGTCCCTTCTTGGGCAAGGACATGAGGTAGCCAGACCCCTTCCAGATCTGTCAGAAATCCTGTAGGAAAAAAGGTGGAATTTTCACCCTTGGTGGAAAATTGTCTGGGATCATCTGCTGTAGCAGATGAACATCGTTGTCATGATCTCAGTTTTTACTGTAATTTATTTTTATTAAGATCTGAATACAAAAACTGACTTAGATAGTTAAAAGATGTTACTGTGCGTTTATTTCTCCTAACCTACTTGAGTGTATCCTTGCCCAAGGCAATATGACATGCCGTTGGATTGTTGGAATGGAGCTGTACAGAACATGAAAAAGAAAGAAAAAAAACCTCTTCATTTTGTTCTGGCTTTAAATGCAGCAAGATGGCAAAGAAACCCAGTAAACCTTTAGGCAGTCTATGCCTTTATTGTAGCCCTTGAAAATAATTCAGTAAACAAGCATAATTTGGAGTGAATGGTGAAATGCTGTGTTTCTCTTTAGTCAGCTCTCTGCAGCCTTCAAAGATAGGTTAAGTGTCTAGTGGAAGGAGGATTTGTGTCTAGTCAAAGGGCCATGCTTTATCCTAAAAATGACCTAATTGCCTAATTATTATTTTCCCCCAACTAGCTGTAGTTGTAAATACCACCTAAATGTGGACTGGAAGGGTTGGTATCTGTTTTTACATTGCTTGCTTTGTGTTTCCCCTCTGTACTTCAAAGATTTGCTGTTTGTGGCTTTGCAAGCAAAGTAAAACCCCCAAACCAAATAATTTTCTCAGAGGTTTGAAAACCTCAGCATCAAATTGGAGACTTGGCAGTAGAATATTTGAATATTTTCTGATTTAATTTTGTAGAATGGTACCTGTCAAGCCAACAATGCATCCTTTTAAGAAAGCATTATGTTTCCTAGTCCTAAGATCATGGCATGTAAGTTGTTCTATATATACATGCATACACACCTATCTATATATGTATATATTGGTATGCATATGCATATATATTCACTAGGAAATTTAAGTAAATTGGGGAAGTAATCATGTCTCCTCTTCCCTGAAACCATTCCCTCTCAGCAAGGTTAACCTGCTCTGTAGCAGAGAGTAAATGCTTTCTGAAACACTTCCTGAGAGCCAAGTGCTCAAGTACTTGAAGAAAGCCTGAAATCTTGTGGGCTGTGGGCACCTCAACCCTGTCCCCTAGTAATTCCACATTGCTGTGTAACTTTACATCCTGAACCCTGTCCCATTGGTGTAAGAAGGGCTATGGATATATAGTGAGCCCCTTCACGGTATTTTGTATTCCCTTGGCTGTTGGCCTCATATTAGATACCTGCAAAATATTGAAATGCTGAAGATGCAGTTGTTAACATAATTTTGACTCCTTTGTGCTCTTTGTTTCAGATGTATCACTGTGCTTCAGAAGCAGTGATGAGTTTATTTTCTCCTGACTATTGCAAAATACCTGTCTATCTGTCTATCTGTGTATTTACTTGGGTGACTCTGCAGATGGGGAAGTCAAGGTTAGAGAGCTCTACCTACTGGCTTCAGGTTTGGGGTCAGACTTGCCCTCATAGACAGAGTGTGTTGTGCTCTGTTTATCTGAAGCATGAGCTCCCCTGACTTCAGTCATGGGTTTATGTGCACTGAACTTTTGCAGTGGAAATCCTCAGTTCTCACTTCAGCTTTCCTTTTTCTTTCTGGAACGTTCAACTCTTACTTCAGCTTCTCAGATTTACTCCTGTTGGATGGAGGGTGCCCCAAAGAGAAAAGGATGCTGCTGGTGTCTAGGAAGGCATGAATGAATGCTTTGAGAACCTTCTGCCTCAAGACAACTCAGGTCTTCACAGAAAGCTCTTGAAAATTTGTGCATTGAGTAGAAAGGAGCAATGCAGAGGGCCATTCAGGAGGAAGGAGAAAAGGCATCTGGCAGCATGAGAAATAACCAGCATCATTTGTATGGGAGCATCCAGTTTAGCAAAGCCAGAGTCATGGATCAGTTCCCTTTGCCAGAGGCTGCAACAGAGAAATGGGTAGATTTCCACTTAAGTAGTCCTGTGCAGGGCTAGGAGTTGGACTTTGATGATCCTTGTGGGTCTGTTCCTACTCAGGATATTCCATGATGCTGTGATTCTTTGAAGTGCTGCTGAGTACCCGGTGCCTCCCAGCACTTGCCTGCTCTGATCTCGCTGGGTGCTGCCAGCTCTGCCTGCTGGGCTCTGAGTGCCTCCCAGCCGTGCCATATTCTGCTGAATGTGCTTTTTCCTTGCACAGCTGCGTTCATTTTCCTGCACTAGAGTCCCTTGTGAGGCTCCCTGCCTCAGGAATGCATTTGTCAGCCTGCAGGATACAAAAATAGCATCCAACCTTCTCCAGGGACTTCCTGGCTGGAGTAAACAGAGCAGCCCTGTGCTATGACTCCACACACTTCAGTGGCCAAGCATCTCCTCTGGGCACTTTGCTCTTATTTATCTGTGAAAAAAAGGTAACTGGCACTTGGGTTCTTGATTTCTCCAAAGCCTTCAGCTGCCTTTGGCTGACTTCCATTCACAGCAGAGGAAGGAAGGGAAGCCTGGCTGAGCAGTGCCTGCTGACCTTGCCATGGTGACTCTCTTGGGGAAGGAAGGCATCTTTGGTTCCAGATGCAAACTGGCTCCACACAGCTTGCTGGGGCTTTGTTACTGCCTCCCAGTCAGGTTGAGAAATTATGTGAGTCCAATTTCCCCACAAAGGAGTGCAACGCTGCTGCCTCCCTCTGCCAGTTCTTCCTCCCTGGGAAATGAAATGGCTAAAAGGTATAAAAAGTTTGTGTGGACTCTGGAAGCAAGCCTGTGTTTTGGGGTCCCATTGCTTTCTCTTTTTTATGCCTTACTGGTATTTATGGAGATTTTTATCATTGTGAAGGGATTGGAAAGTCTGCTCAGTCCTCCCTCTTAAATATGTGTTCCCAGTGTTGTCTCATTTCCAGGCTAAGGCATAATGTAGCTATCAAAGCCTCCCCCTTGGGCTCACCATGCAGTGTAGCATATTTTTGGCCTTAAGCAAGGGAAACAGATGATCAACTGAAGCTAGTTATCCTTGTGTTGAAAGTGCCAGAGTGGGACCAGCAATCCCTGCTGCTGTGGGTATGAACCTGCTGCGGACACCTCACCTTCCATTATTCTGTGCTGTGTGCCAGCTGCTTCTTTTCAAGGCATTGCAACATCCTAGGAAGTTACTCTGCAGGGGAATTGATCAATGTAGTCCTGCCTCTTCATGTCCTTGTGAAGCAGTGTTAAGTCCATTTCTTGTAGTGGTGAGAGATGGCATTTTTCTTCTCACTGCTTGTGGGTATGTAGTGTCTGAGTTTTCTGTAGTTTTGATAGCAGGAAGAGTACTGACTGATAGATACAGATCCCTATCCTAGACTTGGCTTTCATGTGAGGAACTCTGCTCTTGACTTCAGAGGGTCCTGAGCAACATAGCTAGGTGAGAATGCATAGGTATGATGTAGGTCAGGAGAGGAAATAGGAGAAAGAGGAGCATTGCTGTGTAATATCTGCAAATCAATTCTGTTTTCCCTTTCAAGGGTTCAGCCAAATTTCCTGCCTTCAGCTTCTGTTCCCAACAAAATCTAAAGATTAACCCACTGTGCTAGCCAGAAGGAGCATAGCTGTGGGTGGAGCACCAAGTGCACCCAGCAGCATTGTCCCTTGTGCCTCACAATTGCCTGTTGATATTTGGAGTTCCTGGAAAGCTGGGTGTGCTGCTGCTCCTTGCTGAGGGTTGATACTTGCAGGAAGCATGTGAAATCCTACCATGACAACTTTAATGAACACAAGGCATTACTCAGGAGGTTCCTGCTGTCAAAAATGCTAAACCTCTTGGTTGCCCTCAAAGACCTGGAAGCCTTGAGGCACTTGCAAATTTTTCTGCTATTGAAGTATTCTGTGTAACAAATATTCCAAAGACAACTTCAGAGAAGAATGGCTCTGATTGCAGTACAAGACGATCAAATGGTTTCTCTAACCCTTTGATTAATTTTGCCCTTTTTCTGGAAATGGGGGCCTGTGCCTTGCCTGCCCTCCGTCCAGTCACTAGTTCAAGTCCCATGGGAAATACCAGCAGCATTAGTGCCGTCAGAAAAGCAGCAATGTCTTTTGGCTTGTCAGAGTTCAAGGGAATACAATTGTCTTTTCTACATAACAAGGTTGATTTTGTAATCAAACCTCCTATCTTAACCCCCTGGACTGGGAACCCACTTGGACATAGGTTTGTATGCTGCATATATAGGAAAGACAAATACTTGGTAGATGTCACAGACTCTGTTTTGCATGTTGCAGTGGTACTAAATTATCTACATTTCCTTTTAATGTAGCCTGTTCTGCTCATTCCTGATGATGTGAGAGGTACCTTTCTGGGCCACACCCCTTGCTGTATTCCTCTTGGTGTAGTCAGCAATGTACAAGACAATTACAATTATTTATCTCCAAAGTGCTGGGATTAAAAGAGAAAGCTGACTTGTAAGCATCTTCAAGGATAAGTCCTCTGTTATTTGGGGAAAAAAGAGGAGCTGCTCAAATGCTCCAAAAGATTTTCTCTATAAAATGTTTTATTTATTTTCCTTTATCTCCCATTTTGTTTGCTATTTAGATGGATAGAGTGGTATTTTATGAGCTGTGTTAACTAGATCTTAGGTGAGATATTACTCCAAAGTAGGAACTAGTATGAGACAGAGATGAACCATACCAGGATTTTATTGCACAGTGTCCAGACATGCTGCTGATCTGAAACACTTGCAGCTTGCCTATGCTTGGGTGGTGGGTGGCTGTTGGCTTGCCAGGGTGCAGGACTCAAGTCAGGCTGAAGGATTTAGATACTCAGGAGTTAGAGGGCCGCAGACCTGCTGAGCAGGATCACAATTCATGCATTACCTTGCATTGGCACAGTGCTCTGAAGATGATAAAAGCTGCCTAAATGTTCACTTGGGCTTCAGCATGAATTAAATCCAATAGAAACATGCTTTGGGCATTATTTTCAAAATGTTGCAACTGGATGAAGAGTTTTCATAGTGGTTTTCTGGTTTTGTTTATTTAAATATTTATAAAAAGTATGAGGAAAAGATTTCATTAAGAAAGAAATGTTGCAGTATTCAACTGATATGTAGTTCTGTGATGTAACTGCAGCACCAAATCCTGCAGATTCCTTTGCTTTTGTGGCTACAGTAAAATGTGTGTGATTGCCCTGAGAAGAGCAATCAGAGTTAGATGTAGCTCTCTCCTGACCGTTCAAATTTTGCAACAGGATTTACCACTAATTTCCATCTTTGTGGAGTGGGGCACGGACTGACCAGCAATGGCTGCACTCACTGTGGCTGGAGCAGTGAGCTGAAATCTTTTGGCTGGTGTTACAAAGAAATCCAGAGCAGCTGAGCCATAAGTCTCTTCCAGCCTGGAAATGGGAGAAGCTGGGCCAGGATACCAGGGAACACTGCCCAAAGCTAGTCTTTCAAACACAGCCTTGCAAATCTCAGACATGCTAAAACCCCTGTGGCTCCTGTGGATGTTGAAAGCTGTTTTGGGAGATGCTTTTATCCAGGTGACTGAAGGCATTAGAACCAGTTCGCAGAACTTCAGCCTGTATTTCTGGGATGATCAAGGCCTGACATGCAAGCACCTCTAAGGTCTAGGAAATGATAAAAATATATAAGGAAGTTTGTTGTATTTTTTTTCCCACTCCCAGTAAGCCTTGCTGGGTAAGACAGTCCCTCCCAGTTTAATGTCTTTGTGCTCTTCGTCCTCCTGCTGTGCTGCGCAGAATCTCAGCCTTTAACATTTTTCACCTTGTTGGATTCACTGTGTCTGTTCGTAGAGCAGATGAGTCATCTGGCATATTTAAGTGCAAACCTTGGGAGAAGATAGCTCTAAAATTGCCTTTTCTACTGGAAGCTGATAAGCTCATTACATATGCAAGAAAGGATACGTATATCAGGCAAAGCCAATATGTGACTTGGTAGTGAAGACCAGTCGGAAATACAAAATGTATGTTACGATGAATTTAAACACCGTACTAAATCACAGCTATGCTGTTTTATTAGACATTCCTTCCTCAACTATGAAAGCTTTAGCTATCATATAAATCTGTCTCTTAATAGTTAGCAGTTACACTTCTGTATAATTTATTTATCGGATACTGCTTGTTATAAATTCGGCCAGGAGACCAGCTCCTTTAAAAAAGCCTTTATTAGAAATCAGCTCTGGGTAGGGGCTCGAGGGGCTGCGCACGCCGCCGCTGCTCCCTGAAGACACCACGGTGGAGGAGGTGCAGTCGAATCTGCCGCCGCTGGTGCTGCTGCAGAGTCGGGATTCCGTCCTCACGGGGGTTCCAATAGAATCCCCTTGGCTGGTGTAGTCCAGGGGCGTTACCTTTCTCTAGTTTCTTTCAAGCCATGGCGACAAAGTAACAAAGGAATGCCTGCCGCCTGCAGGTAGCTAGACATGTGCCTCGCACAGTTTTGTCCTTCTTAGGTCCAGTTTCTGTGTCGGCTCGCTGTCCCAGGGGGTTTTTTTAGCTCTAACTGGACTCTCGGCTGCAGCCAGGCACCATGGGAGGTCCTTTCATCTCCATATTGGGCGGAGCCCACAGCTCGACGGGCAGGCAGGAAGCAGCAGGGAGGGACTGCTAGACAGCGGCGTGCGGGCTTTCAATGGAGAGGGGCAAGCCCAGGATTTAGGTAGAAAGGGTACAGAACTTGGACATAACGAACAGAAATTCAGGGTACAGCTTCAACATGAACAGTTTAAAACAGGCAAGTAACAGTGCAACTTTAATTTTACAGAAAAACAGTGTAACAGTACAACTCGGGGGTGCATAACCTGGGGCTAATTTCTTTCACTGCTCAGCAAAAATGCACCTTCCTGTCAGCTTCCTTTATATACTACATTTTGTTCAATGTTGCAAGCACAAATTTTTTGCTATGCTCTCTCTGCTGGTGCCATGATTGAAGTACAGTCCAGAAGTTGTGAAGATAGGTCTTACAAGGAAGTCCTTGGTGCTGCTGGCACTGAGCAAGGGCTTGAGATGGGCTTCTGCAAGCAGCTTCTCGCATTTATCCTGACGACCATCCACTGCTTAGGGTTTGCTTAGCACCCTGGGCACTGGGACCTCTTAGAGCAGTTCAGAATGATCATGAAAAATGTACATCAGCTGTCAGGGGTTGCCAATATCCCAGTTCAGACCAGTTGCTATCATTTTTATTGCCCTAATGTGACATGCTTTAGTGGAGTCACTTGTTCCAGATGTAGGAATAGGTGTGAATTTCTCTGATAAGTGTTCAAGGAGATCTCAGCCAGCTAATAAATTGCAATTTGAGGATGTTGAACATGAGTTGTGATGCTGGTCAGGTATGTGTACAGGCTGCCTTTCAGGGTGGTTCTCACCTCAGCTGTCATGGTTCCCCCCAGCCATCTGGTGTGAAGCAGCCATTGACATCTGGGAGCTGCCATGGGTTTGTCCATCCTTCTTTCCTTTTAGGTCATTAGTTTCTCACCAGCACTTCCAGTTAGTTAAGAGAGTGGTATTCAATCCTAACTCTACCAGATATTTTTTATTTTCTGTCCAGGGTTTTTACTGATAAATCTGATACTAAATGAAAGCATACTGCCTCTCAATATTCTGCTAACTGACTAGTACCTTTTTTGTTCTTCATACTGTTTAAACAGTTCTAGTCTCCTCATGGCATGCACTTGATGATTTTTCAACCAATTTTCTTGCTCTGGTAAAATGTTTTGGATACTGTGTCTCTGTTAATACTTGTCCATATCAATGAAGAAGCAACAGCAGGGATGGGGTTTCTCTGTAAGGCTCAGCAGAGCAGATTCAGAAGACACATTTCTCTGTGGCATTCAGCTGCTGAGGCTTTTTGACCAAATGACCTCTGTAATGGTTTATGCAAAAAGAAGGGAAGTCTAAAGCACTTCTTTGTTCTAACTACTAGAGGTCAGTCTTCTTCATTTCAGGTCAAACCATTAGTAAGATCATCTCTTCCATGTTAAGGAAATCCTGAGCAGTGCTCATCATTTTAAGAGTTGATAATTCCTTTCATATATCTAAACACAAGACAACTGTGAATAAAACTGTGGTTTCCTTTGAGACCTTCATATGCAGAACACCCTTAAAGGATCACCCAAGAAAAGTGCATTTTTTCTTAATGCCTTTATTTTTTATTTTTTTAATTTCAGAAAGGATTAATAATTTATGTAGCTTGTGGAAAACATATCAGCCCAAACCGACATGCCTAGAAGATAGTCAGGTTTTTCCTATTGGCTTTAATGAGGTGCAGTGTTCTAGAAGTAGAAAACATCTATAATGTGGGTTTGGAATGAGTGAAAAAGCCCCACACTGTTAGTTTGTGCTTTTGTTATAAAGTATCATCATGCAGAAGTTTTGGTTTACTCGAAACCAGTGTCTCTGCCAGTCCCTGCAATAGGTTTTTTCACAGCTATCCCATTCAGTATGTCTCTGTAATTTAAATAAGTAATTTAGCTCCTTAAAAAAGCATATGATTACCTGGAATACTTTCCTGCATTTTTAATTTGCTTTTACTCGTGTCAGACTACTGATGACATTGCAAAATGAAATGAATATTTGATTGCAGAGTTCATAGCAAATGCAGGTCTAATTGCTTAAGCCAGTCATGTTTATATAGCTGATGCCATCAAACTTCTTTTGGAAAAATACGGCAAGACCCCAGTCTGGCAAGAGCCTATAACTACATCATTAGTTTTCATCCACACTAGTTTTATAGAGGCTCCTAGGACTTATTCGTTATTTAAAGCTGAGAAGGGGGCTGGCTTGTTTTCCTTCTGCAGGAGTAAGGCTGAAGTTTACAGTATTAGGGGTGATGTGGCAGCATGAGCTGATGGTCCTTGTATCTCAGAGCAAATGTAGAGTTAAGTTCATCCTAAACTGTGCAGTTGGTTGCTTTGCTTAGTAAAATGCACCCATCAGCTGAATTAGAAGTGCTACTCTGAGCGTCCATCTTGTCTGAGATTCAAGATTCAAGATTCTGCTGTTTGGTCAGGCGTAGCAAATGCAAGGGGCAGCTTGGCAGCAGTAGGACTCTTCTGTCACAGACATTTAAGCAAGTTATTAAAAAACTTATTCTTGTCCTTTCTGTGAAAAATTGTGGTGAGTACTTGAGAGCTGATTTGTTTATGCTGGCTAACTGCAAACAAAACTTTATTGTTTACCTTTTTTTAAAAAAAATAGTATGGTACCAAGCAAGGAAATCTAGAAAGTAAAAAAAAAAAAAATTAAAATAAACAAGCTGTTGAAATGCAGTGAACTTCTCAAACGTACAGAGAAAATGTGTGTTAGTGAGAGATGGTTCTGTGATACCTCTGGAAAACTAACAACAATTAAAATATCTTCATCTGTTCCAAAGGGAAATCCAAAATTGGTTTGATTATTAGTTACCCCTTCTGTATCATAGCAGATAACTTGAGGCATTTGTTCTGAATTCCAGAAGTTTTTGTGGAAATATTACCCAAATTGCTTGCCTGGAGTTGAGCAGGTAGCAGCACAGCACCTGGTTTAACTGAGAGCCTTGTATGCTTCACCTGCATGACATGGGGTGACATATGTGAAAGCCAGGCTTGAGTGTCTAAACCTTCATTAAAAGCGTTGCAGGCTGATGCAGGAGGATAACTCCTGAGGATTTTAATGGGATTACAGGTGTGTGGCAGATATTGTTGGAGGCACACCTTTAAAGATATGAGCACCCCATGCCAGAGAAGTTTCCTGTAGACCTAGAGCAGCTCTTATTCCCTTTTGGCTTGGGATGTGTCTGACACGTGATCCTGGAGCTGCCAGGAGCCAGGGTCTGTCTGCTTGTAATCTCTTCCCCTTTATGGTGCAAAAAAGAAAATACTTCTAATGTTAAATCCATTTTAAAACACACATTAAATAAAAAAAAACCAAAACAAAACACCCCCCCCCCAAAAAAAAAAAAACCAACCACAACCAACCCTACAGCTGTTTGAAGGCTGTTTGCAAGTATGGCATATTAGAAATAGTCCCAGCTGAAATGGATTAGCAGGCAGAGTTCAAGTGATGAGGTCAAATTTGTAAACTGAATGCAATTTATCTTGTGGCACTGCAGTTTATCACCTGGTTGCAGAAATAAAGAAATGCCACACACATGCACATATTCACACCTAATAATTTAAGAAAACTGGAAAAGGTCTTAAAAGATATTAAAAGGCTTCTGATGACATCATGCTATCTGAGATAATAAAACAAAGATGGTTGAAGTCAGTTCCAAAGCAACTGTAGCCAGAGATGTCTATATGCCAGTCTTTATATAGCTTTCATGTCTCAGGAAAAAGGTGATTGAATCCTAATATTGCATAATAACTGTGTGAGAAGACACTGGTTAAGATTTTTCCTTCATGCTATATTTCATTTATTTATTTTACATTTACAGAGATTTTTTAATGTCTGGATTAGCTGCATTTACAAGTCTTTAAAACTTGTGGGATGATCTGTCTTGTTGAAAATCAAAAGAAAACTTTTTCAGGGCATGACTGTAGTTTTCTTGGGGCCTCTCTTTGGGAAAATTTTATTTTCTGCTTTAGAAGGAGCAGGAGCCTTTCCTTCCTTCCTTTTTAAAATCTTCAACATGAGCTGGAAGGTTTCTCACTGAATTTGCATAGCAGATTGTTGAACAGTTGATTTCATGAGGGTGTCTGCATAGAGACCCTCTGCTTTTCTAGTGGCTTCAGGCCCTGATAGTGCAGGATTTCCAAGGCCCGTGCTTTGCCAGTGCTGCAGAGTTAGTGATGATCATTGTTTTGTTCACATGTGATATTTTCCCTGACAGGATGCAAAGCTCATCGAATAAACTTGTAGAAGGTGCTCATGAAAATCTGGTCATCCTGGGACTTTTAGATTGGACTGTTTTCTTGAGACAATGCAGCCTGTTAGTAGTCTTTAGTCTTGGTTATGAGTATCATCTAAGCTTCTGCCTGTGTGTTCATCATGCTCTGACATGGGATGGTATTCTTCTGTCCTTCAAAACAGGTTCACTAGTGTCAGCAAAACAGAAAAGGTAATGGGTCTCCTTTTGGAGGAGGACATTTAGGGCTGCTAAGCCACTTGGAATTAAAAAAGGTCAGAATAATTCTGCTTTTCAGTCACATTTGGTGCTAAGCTTAATGATAAGGACATTTTTTCAAAGACACTTTAGGTCATGTAAACTCTGGGGAAAGATGTTACTGTCAAATTAATAATAATTATTTAGAAGTGTGACAAACTCATCTTGAGCAGCCTCTATTAGACACAATTTCGGAATGAAATTTAAAGTAGAAGGTAATTTCTAGATGCAATTAAAAACTTGTCAGAGTGGAGAAGCAGCCACTTTCTGTCTCATTTTGATGGTAAGCACTGTAATGAAGTGGCTCAGCCTGGCATTTTCCTGCCTGCAGCCTGATCATGGACATTCCTAGTGCAGTATCTGATGCAGCTGCATTTCTAATGCATTAAGCTCTAAATGTTCTCAGAGGCAAAATACCCAAGACTTGCTTTCTATGATAATTTTCTTTTAAGGACTTTTTTTAAACAAGTCCCTGAAGCATCAGTACCCCTTATTCCAATTACAATCATTTCAAGATGCGATCCCTGCAGAATACTCTGGAGTTGGTATGTTTGCAGCTTTTCCTTATCCTCACATGCCAGTTGCTAGAGGGATAGTAATTGGAGCATGCAGCCCTCCCTTCCAGCATGCCTTTCCAGGCTGCATATTTCTGAACTCCTCTTTTGCCTTTGCCTGCTTATCTTTTATATTATTAAGGAATTTGATGTGTGCAAAAAAAGCTTGAACCACAGCCTTGGGGCTTCTTCGGTTTTTGAGCAAACCCATCAGGTTTTGATGTTTATGCATCCCCATTCACCACTTGCAGTTACTCCAATCTACTTCTAGCCCAGTCAGGCCCTGTAATTTGGCCGTGGAAGGACTTTTTTAATTTTGACCATCTAGCCTCAAGGATGAATTTCTTTGTTCCCTAATCTGGTTTTGTTACTGCGTATCGTAGAGTCTCATTTCAAGTTAACAAACTTCAATGAATGGCATTAATGCAAGACTATGATGGGCCTAAAATATCCATTGTATGTTAGTGTCCATGTTTTTATCTTGATACTTCTCACAAGCAGGACATTTAATACCCAGTCTATGAGTGTTTTGTCTTGATTTCTTGCCAGGCTGGCTTTTTCAAAGGAACTAGTGGTGACTAAGCAGAGAGAGCTCAAGTAAAATTGGAATTACTGAACTTGATGCCCCTCAAGCTCTCTGCACCACTGACCATGCTTAGATCATGTCTTAGTTCACATACAGTGTGTGACCTGCTGTGAGACCCCTGTAGAACCATCCCTTTCTGCAGCATTTCCATCATTTAGGATGCCCTTGGGCTGCTAATTGTGTCAGACCTTCATGAGTGCCTTCCCAGTGTCAGCAGGGGCTGACAGCAATACAAAAATCAATTTAGCATGGAAAAAAAGGAAACCGATATGTCCTAAGTTTGGATGCTGGCATCTGGTGAGATATTTAATTTGTGTGTGTTGTTTTGGTAAAGGCTGGAAGAGTTCTAAGTTTGTGCAGTGCTAGGCATTTTATGGCATATTTAAATGTCTATAACATAATTCGCTTTACCATCAGAAGCATAAATGTCAGCCTATTGACACATTATAAAGACACAAATGGAATGTAGCCTGGCAGACTGGTGCTGGTTTTGAGGTTTAATAGTACATCTGTATCATTTATCCCAGCGGGAAATAACACAGGATGTTGCCTTGTAATTTTTTACTATTGTATAATAAAGTGTAACCACAATAAATGGTGTCTAAGCAAGTAATGCAGCAGATTCTGGATTTTGTCCAGTGTGCCTTTACACTTAGGTTAGTTTTCCCCCCCTACAAGTTTAGGCAAGATGCGATTTTGACTGGATACAAACGGAATGTGGATCTCTTTAATATGTTACATACTATCTACAGAGACCTTTCCACCTCTTAATTGGCTGGTGTTAACAGTGTGCCCGTTCATTCCTCTTTAAATCACTCCTGTGGTAAGTTGAACTGTCCTTGAAAGGGTCTGTTCTGCATTTCTGCACTTCAAGAATGTCTTTGCAGGTTGATTGCTTTCCCAAATGTCCCCTCTGTGGTGTCATGTGCAGGTAGGCTTTTGATAAAAACTCGCAATGACATTTCACCTAAGTGTTATCGGACTCATGCAGATGGAGAGCAGGGACTTTGTGCTGGTTGAATTTAACTTATGGTACCATTCCTGCTCATTGCTAATGGGTCATCTCACAAACTTTTCAGCATCCTGGAAGGGGCTGTGTCCTGCCTGGTGCCAGTCCTTTCCTACCTTCTGTATCTGAGCTGCTGCACTGGTGCAGGCTGGGATTTTTTTTTTTTTTTTTTTTTTTTAATTAAAGCACAAGAAGTCTGAGAAAAGAGTCAGCACCCAGCTAGGCACTTCTGCAGGGGCCTGATAATGCAGAAGGGCTCTCTGGTTGCTTTGTAACGTCTGTCCTGCAATGTTCCAAGTGAAGAAAAATATGAAAACATTATTCGGTGTGTATGAGAGTGCTACACATTTGTAAAAAGACTATTAACATAGAAATGAGGGAAGCTTTTGATTCATCAAGTAGATTCAACAGACTGTGTCATTTCCTTGATTTTCATTTTAATTAGGATTAATCAGTTTTATCTCCTAAGGTCTTTGCAGAGAATTTACATGAAACAGAAGATTTTGGTCAGCAGTGTGCCAGTATAATAGCCCCTACTTGAAGAAATCCAGCTGTGGCACGTATAACTAGGATTAGATTTGGCTGGGCTCCAGGCTCCCCTCTCCTCTCTCATTAAATGCCTTGCTGTTGCAGGGAGCTCTCTGGATCTTCCAATACCAGATCCTCGGTTTCACATCGCTGCCTGGTTGCTTGCTTCAAAAGCCACTTGGAACCAGTATATTGCTTGGAAAAAAAAAATCTCTGGGATGCCAGCTTGAAATAATGGCTGCTCTCTGCTTCAAAGACAGGCTCAAAAAGTCTCGCTTAACCCCAGCACCCATTGGTCCTGACAGCTGGGAGCTAGAGCCAGCTGAGACAAAATGAAGCTGACCTTTTTCTCCTCAAACTCAATATATTTAACAGAAGCATTTAGGTTTGGATGGAGCTTCAGATATGTTAGAAGTGGAGAGTGAGGGAAAGGAGCCAGGTATTTCTACAGGAAGGAGAGCAGCAAGTCAGTGGCCTCATAGGAGGAGCAGCAAGGTTTGAGTGTGTGTTCTGCATCCTGCACAGAAAAAGCAGGACTCCAACACATCCTAGGTTCCTGTCTTGGTGTTGAGCTGTGTTCTCTTTCTTCTTCTTCTTTCTTTTTTTTTTTTTTTTTGTATTTTTAGAAGTCTCTTATCCTACCAAGAACAGAAAATGAATCTTTGAAAACAGTTACAAAACCAAGTGAAAGCTTTCTGGTTTAGTTATTAGACATATTTCTGAGTGGATAAATTTCATCATGGAAATTATTTACAATAATTTACAAACATGAGAAGCATTTTATTATGATTGTTTTTCAGTACCTGAAATTGATATCTTGTGACAAAAACTTCCATATGATGTGCAAGTGAAAATTTAGCTTCCAGTTTGTTTCTTTAGTGGAGAACACTTAATTGTTCCAAAATATGTGAAATTTGAATGTTTTCCTATTAATCATAGGAGAACAATATTTCATCCATGTGGGTCCCACAACAGTAAATATCAAGTGTAGACTTTAAGCATCTTGTACACTCAAGATTTGAAAGCCGTTTCAGATTTGAAAGCCGTTAAGTGTATGAACAGGAGGAAAATGGAGACAGAAGGCAGAAAATGCTGAAGGGAAAATCCTACTGAAAGCTCACAAAGCATTTTCAAGCTTACAGAAATGACCTGCTCTGTTCCTGTTACACAGAAGTGTTAAAATGAGAGCAGGCGACCCCTTTCCCCGAAATCATTCATCTGTTATGTCTGCAATGTATTTAGACTGAATCCTTTCCCAGATGCTGCGGATCTGTCGGTTCCAGGGGAAATTAATGGGATTTTACCATTTGCTTTGAGGAAAAGAGGACTGGACTTTCTTCTGCTGTCTTTGGCAGGAAGGAGCGAAGAGCTTTCCTGTCTGCTCTCTTTAGATATTGCATCTTTTTAAGTTGTGGGTTTTTTTTTTGGGTTTTTTTTTTTTTTTTTGTTTTTTTTTTTTGTTTTTTGTTGTTTTTTTTTTTTTTTTTTTTTTTTTGTTTTTTTTTTTTTTTTTTTGCCAGATAGCCTAATTTGTGCTACTGCAATATACCATGTTGGAAAATTACAGAGGTTAATGTACAGGGCTATGATACACAACCGTAATGGTAGACTCTAATGTCTTTTAAATGGTAAACCAAAGGCATTTGTAATACAAGTTGTAGTGAATTGCCTGCACTTCTTGCCAGAGATTAGTTTAGCATTGCTTTTAATATTTTATGCACTGAAGTTGCTTGCAAAGATTAAAAGCTTCACTCACTTTGCACACTTGTGCTTTGTTCTGTCCCTGTACAAAGCACAACAGAACCACTCTCTTGCTGATGAATTCTATGTCAAGAAGTTCTATCAAATTACAGTTATACTGCATTGGAAAGATTTTTCTAGTAATCAGTGAAGACTGCATCAGATTTATGGTGTCATAACTGAGCCAGATAGAAATCTAACCTTTCATAATATCACGGGTTGCATATTAATGTATTAAATATCTAAACCACACATGAATGACGTAGGACATTTTTACTTTAAATGTTACTGTAGAGACTTGACGGTACATAATCCCATTAAAACAGAAGAGTGCAAGATGAAACTATCCATTTGCAATTATAATTATGCATATTGAGATTGACCATTCTTTAAAAAATTGGAAGTGCAAGGTTGAGAAGGGTGCTTGAGCAATCACTCTTTGTTGAGAGCATTGATGGAAGAATAAAAAATTTGAGGGGGATTGATTTGTCAGTAATCTGCATGAAAAAGTATGGAAAGCATTTCTTTGGAACGTGAAGGGGAGGTAACCCTTTCACTGTCAGGGTTAGCTTTGCTTGGAGAGCCACCACAAAAAGACATCATCAAAACCAGAACAGCAAGTAACTCTGAACTACTTCACCTGCTCTTGACACTTGAAAAATAAAGAGTATTAGTTGATCAGCTTAGTATTGGAGAGTTAGCATGGCCTCATGAGAACTCCAGAGGAGGTGGGTTTTGTTCTAGCTCTGTCAGGGGCCTGCTTTTTGATGTCGAGCAAAAATTTTTTGTCTACTTGCCTTTCTTTCTGCTGTTCCTTGATTGCCTTGTCTTTGTGGAGGATGAGCTCTTCAGGAGAGAGAATTCTTTGCATTGTGTTCTGTGAACAATGAAGTCTGAGCCTCACCAAGCCTCTAGGGACATCTGTTAAAGAAATTATAATTGTTAGCTTTAATCACTTTCATCAAACAGCTTGGTAATGGAGAGTGTCAGTGTGGAGGATTTAGAGAAATCTGTAGGGTGCCTGTTAATTAAGTCACCGTGGGTGAAAGTTACTGGGTTTCCTTGGGCTGATGCAGAGATGCTGATGCCTGGGAGCCAAGGCAGTGCTGCTCCATATGGGTTTTCAACCCCAAAAGAACGAAACTGGCGCTGGGTGCTCACTCCTCTGCTTCTGCAGAGCCAGAAGCAAGGTGCTTGGTACGTTTTAACAAGCAAGGCTTTTTCAGAAGCCTCCTACTGGTTGCCTAAAACTTCATGTCCATTTTTCTGAGTCCCTCTGTTTTGAGCATTTGCGACAGAAATTGGGCTACTTGGCTTTTTCCAGTGAGACAGATCCTTGAGGGTGAGCCATCTCATCTTGATGGATTCTCCTCCTAGCCTTTGCTGTTGCCAAAATAAAGTGTTTATCATTGCTCTCCTTATTAGCAGCTTCTGGTTTGGGATGGTGCAGCAGCATGCCAGTTTGCAGATTAATTACCCTTCTTGTGGCATCTTGTGATGCAGAGCAATGTGCCCTTGTCCTCTGGGTGGATGCATTACAATAGCAGAGGATTTAGAAATATTTAGCCACATGAACACCGACAGCCATGTTAGTAAAAGTGGGCTATGTTGAAGTATCTCCATTATTCATTTAGCAGTAAACTTGGCAGGTAGAGCTCCAGGGTAATATGGGGTGAAGCAAGGGAGAGAGGTGATTTCCCCTCTCCTTTGCATCCTGAGTGAGACTACTTTCCAAATTGGCCAGGCAGAGTATGACCCAGGGAGAACTGTGGGGAAGAAGCAGCAAATGCTTTCTGAGAAACACTGTAGGTTTGAGGGCAAGCAGGTTAGTCAATTGTTGTGGAGAACAGTAAAAGAGGATCAAAACAAGGTTTCCTTGCATAAAGGGCAGGAGCTCCACTGCTCTGAATATTACTAGGAATCAGAGGTAAAGCAATGCCTCTGTCTTTAGTATGTTTATTCTCTGTTTTAGGGGTAATGCCAAATCTTGTAGTTCCTGCAGCGCACCACTGCCAGTGTGCATCGACTCTAACAAGTATTTTGCCAGATCCTTGCTCATGCAGGAATCCCTGTATGGTTCCATTCCTATTACAATTAGAACAAGAATTCCCCAATCTGCATTTGAAATCTGCATAGAAATAGCATATGGCAGAGGCCAACTCAAGGTTACACATTTGGCATTTGGGAAGGGAAGGCAAGAAAAATTTACCAGTCAGTACACTCACATTATGATAAAATAAAGGTGAGCTGGGAGAAGAACATGTGCTGAATCTTAAAACGACACAGAAGAGCCATAAACCACAGTATGTTGTGCTATCTCTAGTCCTTTGTGCTTCAAGCAGAAGTAAAATGTGGGGTATCATAAATGAAACAAGGATCTTGTTTTAATTTTATTTTAAAAGCCGTTGCAAGGCAATGGGGTAACAAACATGAACGTCTTCAAATCAGGCAAAGTACAGTTTCTCTGCTCTGCACTGCTTCCATCAAATGAAAATTATTCTCCAGAAGCTTCTTGGAACCAGGTAAAGGTTTTGCTATAAAGCATAAGTACAGTAGTCTAAACAAATGGCATTTTTCCTTGGAATAAAGTATATGGATGCCCTTATGAGGTGTTGCTTGGTCTACTCTACACTTGCATAAGTGATTTTTCCTACTGAAACTGTATATATTTGGTCAAAATCCAAGGCTGAAAGTGGGTATAGTCTGTACATCTAGAGACTTTTTCATTTTTACAGTGAGGAATAATAACTGGCCTTACCCCGAGTTTGCCTGTAAATTTTTTAGATGATCCAAAGCCTGTTTATTGCTTACAGAGGCAATTTTGCTGACAGGCAGGCTGGAATAGGTCTCGTTTTCTTCCAGAGCATCCATGCTTGCCTATTATAGAGAAATCACTCAAAAAACAGCATGCATGCTGGACTCTCAAGCCTTGTTTTAAGTTTTAATTTACTTGTCTGATTTCCAAGGTTACTGAAAGCAAGCAATTGCTTCTTCAGTACATAAATAAGATGAATTATGTGTTAGGGACCAATGCCTCAGCCTTGTTCTTCTCATGCTCTCAGGGGAGGATCTGCTGAGGAGTGCTTAGAGCTGGGGTGCAACTTTGTTTTTCTGCCATTGAAAATTAAAGTAAGACTGTTCTGGATTAGCTTAGATGTGAAACTGGAGCCTCAGGACCTTTTTTTTTTTTGAAAGTTTTGAAGGTGTAGGGTGGTCCAGGGTGTGGATCCATGGCAGCCAAGTGAAAGCTGTGCTGGTTGGGAAAGGCTTGGTGACTCACAGCTGTAACTGGAACAATTGGCCCCAGCTTAACACTGGCTCCTTTTTTAATCAGCCTTTAAAGTATTTTTTATTTCAATACACTTCTTTCAAATAACATGACTTGTGTTCTCCTCTACAGGTTGCAGAAAATAAGCTGGGTTTGTGGTTGATGTTGGAAGCAAAATTCAGGCGGGAGGACTCATTGGTGTTTCCCTTGCATGGGTTTTTAATTATATTTTCTAATTGTTTCACTGGCATGGGTTGAGGTCCTGGGGTCCTATGCCATCCAGCTTGACTCTGACAACACTGATTCTCACTGAAGTTTCATTTGTAGCAGTCCCAACTGTGAGGAGCAATTTTTTATGTGTAATTAATCCTAACATAACCAACATTTCCAGGAGGCTGACCTGGATCCATCCATTTCATTGTTTTGTCAATTAATGTTATATTTAGCATCTAACACTGTAATTAGAAGAAAATACTGAAGATGTAAAGGGACAGAGAAATTTTAAGTTGCAGCTGCTGAGGAAAAGGAATTACTATCCTTGCAATCATAATTTATTTTAACTTCTTTTCAAACTAGATTTTTTTATTATGGTGCAGCATCCTCTAAAAACCTCTGATAAATTGTCTGGTTTAACAAAAATTTCTCCAGATCACACTGGAGCCTGTTGTGGGAAGAGATACTCATGTGTACCTGCATGTATGTTAGATATCTACTTGAATCTCTAAGTTTTTTTTTTAAATTATTGACAGATATTGTGTACTGATTTTTTCTCTGACCACTGTTTTGTATGTGTTACTGCTGTCTTCCTATGCAGAGATCTACTTCACAGACATTAGAAATTCTTACTCTCCAAAAATAAGTTCTGTTGATCAAAATCTGTTGTTCATTGCTCTGTTCTCTGGTAAATGCATAGCAGAAAGTTCACGAGTGCCTGATAAGACCTCAGAGGCAAGCATAAACGTTTTTAATTGTTTTCTTTTTCTCTTTGTTTCCAGAAATGTTTCATACAGTACTCTGCAAAAAATAGCGTGTGGATTTCTCGCACCTGACAAACAAGAAAAGGTAATTACTGGATCATACAGTCGAGCCTCATTTGTTTGCTGTGCTAAAATATTTAGACCTGATCACGTTGCATGAGCCTCCAGCACTGTGTCTGCATATGGGGTTTGTGTATTTTCAGTTATGCAGGCGCAGTTGTTTCTTGAGAATATTCCTTTATGTAAAGGGAACAGGGGAGCAAAAGCAGCAGAGCATGAAAATGCTGAAGCAAATGGTAGGGAAGAGCATACCGTGAATATTTTCAGTACATGTAGAAGTGAAAAGGGTAAAAGAGGGGAAAAAAATACCAAGGCTTATATGTGCCAATGGGCTGCAGACTTGGCTGTGTTTGCAGGACTGCCTGATGGAGCCTTGCAGCCTGCTGGGCAAGTGTCAGAGGAGGCTCAGTGATCATCAGCGTTACAGCAGCCTCCTCATGTTTCAGTGACCGAGTAGCTCGTGGGGTGGTGCACCCTGCTCCAGAGGTTGTGAGCTCCTCTGTTGCCTGCAAGCCTGCCTCTTGCAATTGAGTTTCTTGATCCTCCTGGGTCATGACATTTTGTTGGGGCAACGCAGCTCGGCAGGGCTGTGGCTCAGTTGCTGGTGTTAAACAAAATGCTGTTCATCAAACTTTCATGAGACACTTTGCCAGGGGCTGCATCTTGAAAGAGTAGGCTCCAAAAAGCAGTGAGCAGAGCTGTGCTGCTCTGTGTTGCTGCCATCTCCTGTATTTTCCTTCTACCTTCTTTCCAAGGCTGAGAGGTGAGCACCCCTACAGGGCCTCGAGTGGTTTTGCACTCTTTCCTCCCTGCAGGAAAAGCTGGACAAGGCAGGCATGGCCATATTGAAGGTTGGTGGTCCTGCTTCAGCTGGTACATCCCCTCAGCTGTATGGTGATCCAGAAGAAGGACCAGGAATTCACCTCTGCCCTGTGTCAGGCATGATTATTACTGGGAATCTACATGAGCTGAGTCTTTCACTAAATTTTTGTAATAATTAATATAATGACTTTAAAGTAAAGAAAATGTGTTGGTAGATGGCAGTGTGAAGGACAAAATGAATATATAACGTGAAGGTCTTTAAATCTGCATATAAGCAAAGCAAACCTAGTGAGACTTAAAAACATGGATGTGAAGAGAGAGACACAGCAGATGTTGCTGGGGTCAGGAAACTTTCTGTATAAACACGTGACATGTCTTTAAGAGACAGTTAATTTCATTGCTTGGGTTTGAAAAATGCATATGAGTGACATCTTGTGTTCGCTACATCTGCAGTGCCATACTGCTGATAATTAGCACGTGCATTTTAGAGGCAGTATGAAGCCAAGATGACAGAATTATGGGGTGGAACAATTCTGCTTTCCCCATGTATCAGCATTATCATTTTCTGGAAATCATCTTTCCACCCTACAAATGGAATATAATCTCAAGAAGCATGTTGAAAAACACTTCAAGGGCCTAAATTTGCAACTTGTGTGGGACCTTGTGTGTTTTTCTTGTGGTAGTCTCTGCATGCATCAATTTAATGCAAAGTTATGACAGGAGAGGAAAAAGAGTAGACAGAAGAAGCAGCTCTTGGAGCTAATAAAGACTTGATCAAAGTCTTTATTCTTTTGGAGAACCCCATTCTCCTGTATTTGGGGTCACAGTGTTTTCTGCTTCCACATGCTAACTTCTACTACCTTCCACATGCTAACAAATGGGATTCATTTTTTTGGATACTTCCATTTGGATTTATGGTGTCATTTAAAACTCTGTAATGCTTTCTGTCACCATCATCAGCTCATTTCTCTGCTGTGGGACTGTCCTGTTTGGGCACTTGACATGTATGGGAGATGTAGGATAGCTTTACTGGAAATCAGGCAGTTCAATGCTCTTAAGTCTGTTCATCCATGTGAAAAAAAAAAAGGGTTGAAAAATCTTATTTCTTTAAAATAATGAGTTTTCCAAGGGGAGTAATGGAAGGGTGGTGCAGATTACAGTATGACACAATGTGTTGGCAAAGAGGAAGACTGTGCCATACTGTTGAGTCTCGCTGGTATTCCGCTGCTTTTTTATAAGGAGGTGAAATATTAGTCTGAGTTATCTATGCAATTTAAAATTATCTGTACAAGTTCAGTCATTTATGTTTATTTATGCTTTTGGGACAGTTGTAAAGAGATTTTTGAAAAAAAGCAGTATTTCTTTTTGCAAGTAAGACATTAGAAGCATGCCCACATTCATCATGGCTACTTGCTTTCTGAGGCCTTGCAACACAACTACCCACACTACTGCAATGTGGCTTAAACATGGGAATTATTCCCACTGGGTTTCTTGAGAACTATAGGTGTTGTTTTAAAGTTTCATGTAAGCAATATTGTATGTAGGTAAGGGTATATGTGCAGCAAAAAAAATGGCCACTCACATTGTTATATTTGATCTCCTCTTCTTTGAGGTCAGGTAGTCACACACAATTTTTTTTCATCCCATGATCGGTATCCCACAGAGTCATTTAGCTCTGTCAGCTGTGTGGGCAGAACAACCATGAGCTCTTTTATTCCTCCAGACTGCAGCGGTGTCTTTTTATTTGGTGCTGCATGGCACTTGGTTGCAATGGCTGGGCTAGGGATGTATCAGATGTATTTCATTGCAGAAGACACAGTAGCCGCTCTGCGCATGAGCCAGCCCATAGAAAAGGCTTTGCCCCATCTTATGGAGGCAGTGACCTGGATGGGGATGTTCACCCCCGTGCAATGGAGGTTTGTGCAGATGGAGTGGATTTCATGCTGTGCTGCTGTTAGCATCAGTGAGCGGGGTCCAAAGCTGCAGGAACTGAGACTGTGCTTTTACTTCCTGTGTGGCCAGACCGAAGGAAGAAATCCCAAGGCTCAAGGGCATGAGAAGCACGTTCTTCTTTTGTTCTTGGTGTCTTTTTTTTTTTAAATGGGCTGGCCATGACATTAAGATTTCTAATTAATTTAGAAACCACAGGCAGTTGAAGAGAGTGAGCAATGTAATAACTGGGCCATGGGGCAGAGTAAAAGCACATCAATTATTCAGGCAGTCGCTGCTGCTTATTCCCTTTCCAAAGCTGGGCTGGCTGTCAGCGTGTGTCAGTGATGCTGCTAATGCCCTTCAGAATTTACATGCATAAATAGTGGCCTTTTAAAATCTGCATGAGGATAACTTCAGTGTTTTCAACAATAGCTTCCAGCAGCATGCTCTGTCTAGCAGGTGCCAGGGGCTCCAACCACTATTTTTGGTGCCTTGTTCAAAACTGTGATCTCGGCAGGTGCATCCCCCAAAAGCCTCTGCTGCTGAGAAGTTGCACCTCAAAGAGGTTGAGGGGCAGCCCAAGCCACTCAAAGAAAGAAACAGTCCTGCTTTAAAATGCAGGTGGTGTCTGAGAGTGTTCTCTCTGGGCAGGTGAGTCCAGCATCTCTTACAGTGTATCATCCCCTGCTTCTACTGCCATGATGTCTCTAGAGAACACACCATGAGGATACCTTGGATGCCACTGGGGCTGGACCCAGTGTGGTTCGTCTACATGCAGCAGCATCCTTCTCCTCCTCACTTTGGTTATTGCAGGTCCTGTACTTTGACTGAGCAGCAGTTGGAAAGTTTGAAATAGAGGAAGCTTCTCTCACTGCCAAGAACTACATTCACAGGACTGGCCATGATTGTCTTAAAGGGGTGCACCTCAAAGTCTCATGTCCGGGATGCCACGGGGAGCAACACAACCAGTAAGGGGAGTGAAAACTTGGGGGACTTGTTGGATTTTTTTGCCACAAGTGGATGAACAAAGCCTTATTTTTCGGTCTGGTCAGCATGGGTATCCCTGCTGCTGGAGACAGCCACCTTGCTTTTTAAAAAGAACTGATTTGTGAAGGTAATGAAATAAAATGAGCCTCGCTAATTATGTGTTGTGCCTGCAAAATGACCAGCTTGGGTTTGGAAAACGCTGGCTGTAATTAATGGTGAAAGGCTTTTTGTCTCATCTGTGTAGCCATTATGAATCACTTCTCCCCATGGAAACTTTTAAATCTGTCTCACTGGGGAGCCTGAGGAGGAACAGGTAAAATGGATTTGGCCTAATAGCTGCAGTTGTAGCTTAAACACTTGAAATGATATTAAGCATCTCTCTCCATTAGCATTTCATGTTGATCCTGATGATATACCAGCAGAGGCTAAGACAGGATCAACGTTCATTAGGTGGAAGAAACTAAACTCTGTAGACAAATGCTTTGGCTAAATGGGGCCTTCATTGCACTGAGAACAAGAATGCAATTAGCTGAAATGTTTGTTTACAAAATCTAATTCCTGGGGAGTATCTTCTCAGATTGCCACTTACATCTCTTGGACTGGTTTTGTTGCCAGGGCTTGCAGGTTGATGGATTTTGCAAAGATTGGTTATAGTATGTCTATAACAGATGTTCCAAACTTTGCATGGTAAAGCTGAACCTACGTGAAGAGCAGAGGCTAAGCTGCAGGTGTGCCAGAGCTTATTTGTGCATTCCTTACATTTATTTTACAGTTTGCAGTTGAGTGCAATTAATAATAATTATTAAAAATTCTAGATATTAAACAGTGTAGGCTGAAGAGAAGCTGGAAACTGTGTAACAACTGAACTGCTGTTACTGCTGTCCTCCTGTCCTCCACCTGGAGCCTAGCCCAGGGGAATCACCTATGGGTTCCAGCTGAGCAAGGATGCATCTCTGCCAGGATAACTGCGTGAAGAGCCTTGTCCTGTTGGTTGACAAACACGAACACCGTCAGACGGTGACTTGGTCCGTCTGCAGTGCAAATTGTGCTCTGGAAATGCTGCTTTTCTTTGGGTTACAGGAATGGCCAATGGGAAACATAACTGCTCCATCCAGATACTAGAGCAGATTTTGTCACTCTGTTGTAGGGTTTGTGGAGTGGGAAGGATCAGGCATTTTGAGCCTGTGTTGATACCAAGGAAACAGCTTCATACTAACTTCAAGTGTGCAATAGAACACTGCACTGCATGCTTGGATTTTTTTTTTCCATGAAGCGGCTTTGCTTTCCTTGCTGTTTTTTCTAGCAGCTTCCTTGCAACTGAAGAGTTTTTGCACTTACCCATGGGTGATACTGGGCCAGTAAGCATTTCCTGGACACATTTCCATCGTGTATCTGGTGGCAAACATGAAACAGTTCCCAGAATAATACCTTTTCTTCTCCATTTGCTGAATACAGGATATTAATAAAATTGTCAGTGTAACCTGCTTGGCAATGGCTTATAGTCACGTTAAATGGTGGGGAACAGACTAACGAAGGCCATCCTGTTGATGGATAAGGGCTACAATTTACCAAGCCTGCAGTAATTGAAGTAAAGCAAAGTTGCTTTTGTCTAATGTGCAGAGTGCTAGTTGGTGCACAGTTATGTCTATGTATGTTGTGCTGAGCACAGCAACAGAGCAAGGGGTGAGCTTTGGACATCTGTGGGAGTTCAGGATGGGCTAGGACTGCTGCAGAGGCTCTTTATGTAGCTGCAAGAGGTAAAGTCTCAAAGTCTTTCGGATGTCTTCTCCGTGACTTGTTAACCAGCTCATGGCAGTGTTGTGGGTCTTGCTTCCTTCTCACATGCAAAGGATGCTCCCCAGCAGTGCTTCTCCTTCAGGCAGTGAAAATGGAAGTGCAGGAGTCAGTGCTGGGGTTTGCTCCTTGAAAGGCACTGCTCAGGAGATCCCTTGGGAGTCTAATGCTAATACGGAATTTAAAACACTGCTTTTTTCAGTGTCAGCACTGGAAATGACAAATGCTTCTCTTAATTTGAGAGAAGTGTGCCTGATATTACATGCTTATATATGCCTGAGAGTCTATTCTCAAGACAGTACATGGGCCTATCTCCTATGAAAGCTAATTGCACTATTAGGAAAAGATTTCCTGCTAACTTAAAAAGATACATTTATTTGTGTCTTAGAGGATTTTTTTTCTGAGGTGGAAGAAATCCTGAAGGGTGCCAAATTTCATTTGAAACATGTTGTTCTTCACTGTCCCTTCCTCTCTTCCCCATGTCAAAACTGTTCTGCAAACTGAAAATATTTTATAAGTTCAAGGCACACCAATACGATTGAAGAGAGGCAGCACGTATGAGAGCTGAAGGGGAATTCATTGTGCAGATGATTTGAGGCTGATCTTTTTTCCTGTGGAAGGAAAAAAGTCAATAGAAAGCAGCATTGCCGTCAGGCCTATATACATTAAATGTATAGAAACGTATAGAAAAGTCAGGTGAACAGAAAGAACTGTGGCCAAGGTGTGTCTGCCTTTGACTGTCAAGAATCTTGGGCAGATGGAGAGTTTTATTGCCTGGGCCTGCTTTGGGGTGGAGGACAGGACTTGGGACCTGGGTTACTGCATCAACCCCCTCCTCTTGGCATCCCAAAGTGCAGATCATCTTTGTCCTCTCTGCACTTCCACAGACAGTTAAAGCATTAGGAGCTGGGCATTGAGATTTTGATGATTTGAACTTAAGTCTAATTTAGACAAAAGAGATCTCTCCCCTCCCTCTCATGCAAAGCGCCCTGGAGAGCCTAAATATATCTGGCTTGGAAACATTTCCCTGTGGTTTATTGCTTTGCTTTTATTGAGGGGCTGTGTTTGCTTTCACACAAACTGATTCATTTGGACACAATGATTTGTCTCACAGAAGTTGTTTGCTTAGGGATGAAGGCTGAATTAAGGGGGTTTTATGGGGTAGAAACTTTATTTCCACAGACGTTTTCAGATCTCAGCTCCTCTCCCTGCAAAGTTTGTACAGACTCAGATAAAGTGGATCTTCGCCAAACTGGGAAGATGCAATGTGCCAAGTAGCTGTAGGGAGAGCAGGAGGATATGTTAAATTACAGAGAACTTTTGAAAATTTTAGAGTGTCCTGCAGGAGCAAAATGATGCACCTTGTAAAAAAAAAAGTATGATGATCTGATT
This sequence comes from Phylloscopus trochilus trochilus, assembly GCA_016584745.2. NCBI lineage: Eukaryota > Metazoa > Chordata > Aves > Passeriformes > Phylloscopidae > Phylloscopus > Phylloscopus trochilus. The sequence continues at coordinate 54,708,162 of WQNJ02000007.1, read as the reverse complement.
TCTGCTTTTTAATTTCCAAAAATAAGAACAAAATTTTTATTAAAATATGAAGATATGCTAAATACAGCATTAGATATGTATTTTTTCACTATAAATACACCCCCAAGGAGTCATTCCATTTTTAAGGAGAACTTGGTATTATGATAATGTAAAAGAAGTCTATAATTTATAATTGCAATTGGAGATGAAGAAATTTAACATGTCAGTTTCTCTATTCATTACTCTAGCAGTCATGACCAACAGACTGTTCCTTCACCTTTGCTGTCAATCATTTAGATAGACCAATTGTGGATGTGGTTAAAAATATCTATATATCAAAAGAAAAAATGCAGCAGAAGAAGTCTCAACATGCTAATTAAAAACAACAACAACAACAACAACAACAAAAAAAACACCCAAAACAAAAAACCCAAGAATCAAAACTAACTCATCTATAAGAGTACATTTAGTCCTCCACTGTATAAGCTTCATAGCCAAAACTCCTCAGCTATTACTCTGGTCTTTCTAAAGATGCCATATGGATCAAGTTGAGAAGTGGCTCTCCAGTGTTTGTGTGTTGGAAAAAAGCTGGTGGCAGCTGACAGTCACTTCTTGTACCATTTAGAAACATTCACTGCCTGGCACTTCTTTAGGGGGGAAAAAAAGGAGGAAGTGAAAGATAAAGTCCTGTACTGATATTTAGGTCTTCATTGCGCAGAGCCACTCATGTATGCTGAAAAAAAAAATGCATTCTGGTTGGCATGAGATCTTTATTAATTTTAAGCATCAGTTTTGGCGTTTTGAGCCTTAAGGTCTCCAGTGCAGTGTTTCTTTAGCACTCAGTTTATAGGGACATAATTGCATTGACCTCTATTCTGCCAGTACTAAATATTCAACGTGCTCCAAAATAATTCCACAGACCTGAAACTGGAAAATCAGATTCCTTATTGAGATGCATAAATGTAGTTGCAGGTCTTGTAATCTTGTATTAAAACAGCAACATTTCTTTGGGGTAGGTTTATTATGACAAAATATACATGGCCAAACTTAAATATAGTTAACCTAATATGATCAGACTGATTTGGAGCAGAGGTAGGTCAACACTAAGTGCTTTTGAAATTCTCATCCCAGCTCTCTAGAGATTAGGGCTATGAGTGCAGAGCCTCAGCCTAAGTCATGCTGAAGAGGCAGAAGGAATGTTTCTCAGTGGAGAGAGGCTTCATTTGGACAGCAGAGGCATGAAGCAGACTCGGGTAAGAAAGATCTGCAACCAAATGGAATAATATCCAGCTTTGCCCAAGGCACAAGGCTTGGAAGTTAACCCACATGGATGCATCTGTGAGTCTTTGCTACTGCCAAAGTGTGTATATGGGCAATCTCCCTGTTTGCAGGTGGGTAGGGACATCCTCTCCTCTCATGTTTTGATCAGTACTGCTGCACCAAGGTAGTACAGATGAAAAACCTGAGGCTGCTGGCTCGAGTTTCCTCTTTGGTTTTACTGTTTTTTTTAAAAAACCCTACATTTTTACAAAGGTGGTGTCCTTGGGATTTGTAGCACTCACTGGAATCTCACAGCATGGAGACTTATTTTTGGTATAATATTTTAATTTAAATCTCTAGAAGTTAAGTGCTCTTTTAGGCATTTGAGTAGAGTCTTGCTGTTGCATGTGGGAAAAAGCTTGAGGGCCCGCCTCTTGTATCTCTGTGAAAGGTGCATGTGACTGATTTACTGAACAAATCAAAAAATATAAGGTCTACTGAGGCCACAGAAGGAGTATCTTCACCCTTTGCATGCATGACTTCCCCCTGACATAAGTGGAGTTGTGTTTTTTGGAGTGAGCCTGAGTTTGGCCCTTACATCACGTGGGTATGGTGTAGCCTTGGTTCGTGCCTGTGATGTTTGGGTTCTCTGAAACTCTTTCCCAGACACTGTTCTGTCAACAAGAGACATGTTTTCCTAACCATATCCTATGTTTACATTCCTTTCCCTAGGAGGGACTTCTTCTTGATGTCCCTCTAACTTGACCAATGTAGTTGAAGAAGTTTGTCTTTTTTCCACCCCTTGGGTGGTTCTTTGCAAAATGGTATAAAGGGAAGAAATTCCCGGGTAATAGAGATTGGAGTCATTGTCAGCCTTCTGAAAGTTTGGAGTCCGTGTCGTTGTAATCTTGAACAGCGTCAGGTATGGTGAGAGATTTGATCAGATCCAGGTCACGCAGTGTCTGTCCCTTTGTGATCAATGAAGATGACTCACTCTGATACCTCATCCTCAGATATTACTCATTACTAGTGTTTCATCCTGCACATGTCCAGCTGATGGAGGTGCTTCTCCCATCAGCCGTGGTGTCCCGACAACAGATGAGTGCAGTCTGCAGGTACCCCTCTTCCTCTCTTCCTCTTTTGTCTTGGACCACATTAGCCACAATTTTAAAAGCAATTTCTGCTATTAAAAAAAATATATATATATATGTATATAGCATAAGCAGGAAGTTTAGCCTTTGAACTGCAGCAGCACAGTGGCTTTTGTAAAAGCACATAGCTGCTTTATGTATAACATGTGCATGACTTAAACGTCATGGGTTGCTTTCCATGATCTACCATTTTATACAGGAACACACTGAGTAAGTGGTCTAGACCTATTGAGGCTAACCCTTTGAAACTGACTTTTGCATGTCCTTATTACACAGAGCCTGCAAAAGACTGGGAAGACATTTTGTCAGTGTCAGTGTATCCCTGGGCTAGGTCTGACACCAAATAAAAGAAAGAAAAACCTGCAAATGCTCAAGGCAGAGGATAGGAAAGAAGCAGCAGGTTGAGTAAACAGATGGGATAGGCCAACATTAAGAGCAGTCTGGTTATGGTAAGTGTAATGTGCAGAAGTCACAGTACATCAGCTGGCTAATCAGTGCTGAATGATTTGTAGGCATCTCAGTAGAGGTGAGTTTTAAGGAGTTTTGAAGGAGAACAGTGTTGTGGCTCTGCAGATTTGTACTCTTCTCCTCTGCAGAAATAGGGACTCTGTGAAAAGCATGAAGGTTATTACTTCAGTGCTGCTTTTCTGCATCTGTTCTTCTTTTTCTACATTCTTTTTTATTAATTCTTTTTTTTTTCTCTACATTTGCTACAGAGTCTCTCTAATGAGCCAGGGTAGTTGTTGGCCCAGATGCTGCACTGAAAATGCTGTTTTTTAAACCAGCTGAGAATCTGGCCTGATATTTAGCAGTCACTTAGTACTTTCATCTTCAAAGTACTGTGCAAACATTAATTAATTCTGCTGGGGAGTGTACAAGAAGGTGCTGCTGGAATAGTTACGCAAACTGCAGAGCCACAAGAGACGGCAAGGACAGTGTTGGCGGACTTGGGAGGTCTATGCTTACATACATAATTCAGCAGAGCACAGCACAACAGGTGCTTTCATGGCAGAAAAATCACTTTTAGGTACTTGTTTTTTTCTGTTTGAGTGGGTGCTTGGTGTTTTCAGTGGAAGAATGTTGCTGCTGCCCTGCTTGGGTAGATGGGCAGCCGGGGATTTCTGTTTCCACATCTACCCCTGCAGATGGGTTCAGGCTTGCAGAGACAGTAACTGAGCAGCCAGACAGATGCTCTGTGGATGCTCAGTGCTGAGGCATGGAGGCTGTGCAGAAGTCAGGGCTGCAGCTGCATGCTTTTCACTTGGAAAATGAATAAAACACTTGTAGCACATGCAGGTTTGGAGGTGCACAGTGCTCTGACCTACACTGGAGGCTCTTTCTGTGCGGAGAACCATTTTGCCTGTGCGGATGTTGTCTTGGGCAGGAGTGAATAAACTCAGCAGAGCTGCAGAAATAACTGTGGGAAAGCCTTCCATCTTCTCTTAAGGACAGCATCAGCAGCCTTTGGTATGTGCTGCAATAACCTGCCCTGGAGAGGATGAGGAGTGCTCACCATGCATCCCCTGCTGCTGGCTCTGCACAGGTAGGGCAGCAGCAGCTACAGGGCAGCAGCAGTATTTAAAGCTGGCACAGTCACCAGCATCTCCCAGCTGCACACCTAACAGTCTGGCATGAGGCAATCAACACTGCCTGTGCTTTGAGACTTGCCTGGAGCACAGCTTCCGGGTGAAAACACAACTCCAGACACCAAATCCACTCAACCAGGCATTATAATAAAAAGAACTTTAAAAGATCCTGCCTACAGATGCCCATTTAATAGCATAGAACCGTATGAGCCTTATACGACTTGATTCATGCTGGATCAATCCAATAGGCATCTAAGTGACAGAAGTTTTTGGTATGATGGGCTTAATCAGGGTGGGAGCACTGATGCAACAGGGAAGGAAGAGGGATGCTTGACACCCAAAAATAACATGGCGGGAAAGAGATTTTGCTTGTTGGATGTCTGTCGGGGGGATTGGATGTAAATCTGGGCTTTGGTCTGAAAGCTGAAGGCAAGAGGTGTCTTCATATTGAGCAGAAGTAGGTCCTTGAGCAAAAGATTCAGGTTGATAGGTGGGGAGGTGAGTTTTGGCTTGGCTTTGCTGACCTTCCTCAGATGACCAGGTGGTGGTGAAGCTTTAAACTTCTCGCATGACCTATTTAATAGCACTTACCACCATGGCAATTTTTGGCAGCTGTGCAAATATATTTAGAAAAAGTGTATTTCTTTTAGTTCTTCTACTTTGCCAAAATAGGTAGATAAAATATTCCTGATGGCAGATTTGCATTGGCTGAGATCCTACTGATATTTTTCTGAATTTATTGTTCATGTTGGTGAGTTAAGGAGCCAAGGAAGGAGAGATCACTATGACTGAGACAGTTGCTTTTCCAGTGTGCATGGTCTGTGAATTTAAGATAGTAAAATTATATCTAGAACTGCACAGTTTTAATTTCCCGCTCTTCCTAAGATTTCAGTAGATTAGCATGCTCACAAATATTTCTTTTTAATCTCAAGATATTACCATGCCTAGATTTGCATGGAAGGCAAGGCTTGATGTCTTGAGGCTTGAAAGCTGTAATCAAAGATGTTTATATGAAATTTTAGTGTTCCATCATATCTTACCATCTTGGGAGTGAAAAAATAAACTTAATGAACCTTGATCAGACAGATTTGTGATGAAGTCCCAAAGAAGAGAGAGGGCTTGCAAGTAGCTGTGATTTTGCTGCATGATTTTAATTTTATGGGCCCCTGTTGTTCAACATTTTCTTCAGAGTAACTAAGAGTTACATTAAATATTAAACAAACGGTGTGATGATTCATAAAGAGGGTCATGAGATCCATATGTGAGTTAGAAATTTAATCTCCAGCTGGTTTCACTATAATCCATGTCATATGTCCAGGATCAGAGAACTCCAGTGTCTTCGAATAATTAGTTAGTGATCAAAACAGAAAAAAAAAAATCCATTGAAACAATTTCCTCTTAGAAAAAGTTGCTTCTTCAAAACAAAATTGCTTGTTAAAGCTCATTAATTTTAATGGGGTTTTCTTTTGAGTGGAAGTAAGACAAAAATAATTTGGAAGATGTCAGAATGTCTTCTTGATAGTTGCAGAATTGATAATATTTTTTTGTGTTCAATATCTTGCATTTAGAGTTGTAACTCTTACTCTGTTTTAGTAGAAAAAAAGGAAAGTGAGACTTTTTCTTTTCATCAAATGTAACTTGTTTTAATTAACCTAAAATAACTTTCTGTCTAGAATGCTGTTTCACCAGAAAGGAAAACTTGATTAGCTTTTTTCTGATATGTGTATATAATTTTAATACTAGTTCAGGTATGGAGCAAAGAATTAAAATCTCCCAGTCTTTTATTTGGATTAGGAAATTACTTTTTTTCCCTGCTTTCCCCTGGAGCCCTGGAAAAATACCTGTCAGCTGTTCATTGCAGAGACAAATATGCTGAGATTTTCCCCAGGCCTTGCTGAGGTTGCATCCTCCTTTGCATGACAATTATGAAGGGATGCTGGGGGATACCAAATGAGTGAGGATACCAAACTTGTTCATCCTTTATAGGAGCCGTGTGCACACACAGACACACAAGTCAGTGTTCATCCACAGTTTCCCAAGAGGCTTTTTTGTGCTCCAGCTTTCAGCCTGCACATGGAGTTTACATATTGTTTCTGTTGCATCTTCCCTTTGAGCTGCAGAAGGTGTTTTGGGGGGGCATTTGGAGGTTGAATATTGAATCTGCACTCAGTAAGTACTGTGGAGGCAGTGGAAGTGCAGGCCCTGTTCCTGTGGGGTGGGTTACTTCGCATGTGGTACCACATGCGTGGCTCTAACAGGAGCATTTCTGTTGCATTTAGTCGCCCAGCTCATGAAATCAGTCTCAGTACGTGCTTGAATTTAAAAGCAGGCATATGGATGCACACAGAATTCCAGTTTTAATGCCTATAGTGTCTGTAGAGCTCTGGAAGCGCAACTAGGCTTAGTGTCCTAGGGGGGAGGGCTGTGTTTCTTGGTGTGTGGCCCAGGTCTTACCTCTTTGTTCAGAAGGAAGTAGGGTATGCTGTTTCCTTCCCTGTGCCAGGAGGGCAGGATCTGGAAGTTATAGGACAGCTCATGGTGTGGGATCTGTGGAGTTACTGGTCCAGTCTCCCATTCATGACAAGACAATTGTCTGCATGAGACCAGCTTGACGGTGACTTTGTACAGTTGTCATCTTAAAAACCTCCCAAGGCTGGAGGTAGTGCTGTGTCTCTTATGACCTGCCAATACCCAGGGCATTGAATGCTTATTTTTTAATCCTTCTCCTCTTTTACTGGGAGAAACGTGTAGACATGAACAAATTTAAGGTAAGAAAAAATAAGCTAGATTTAAAAAATAAAAAAATTACATCTACTTAACTGTGTTAAAAACATGTAACGGGGAAGCATGCAAATGGTTACGCAAGCAGAGTTTGGTATCTAATTGTAAATTAGATAGACAGCTGCAGGGTATCAATAGACATATGGCAAGAATGTAAATAGTTTGCTCGCACTTTAGTGACATCCTGGAAAGCTGTGTGTAAACTTTCTGAAGTGAAGAGAGAAAAGACGATTTCCTGGAAAATAGGGTTTTCGAGAGGAGTAATTGCTAATAAATAATCTGTGTCCCTCTGGAAGGCGAAAGTTTTATTTTGGCACTCGCTGAAAAAGCAGCCTCTAATCAGACTGCATTTTCCTGTTTGGCTGACGAGCACCAAGCAAGCCAAGGAAGGTGCCAGTTCCATTGTGTGGTTGGAGCCATCATAGATGAGAGCAGCTCCTCCGTGGTACCTGCCTGCGGATTTCAGCATGACCTCCTGGCAGATGCTTTGTGTCTGCCAGGATTTAGGGAAGATGACAAAGAGGAGGGTAAACAGTTGAGTGATTGGAGAGAGTGTCAGATTCCAGAATGTAAATTCATATGTCAGTGGCCAACACTCCCAGATCTTCCACCAAACAGAATACAAGACTTGTCTGTGTCCCAGCTGTAGGGGTTGCTGCTGCTTATAGCCACCTTTAAAGTAATATCTTGCTGGAGTGGAATGCTGTGAGGCACTAATTTTGGCTTATTTTACAAGCTAGCAAGGCTGTCTAAATATTTAAGGCTCTTTCGTTAATAGCTGGCCATCACATGTTTTGCTTTGTATTAGTAATACTATTGAGGCCACAAAAATTCCCAATCTAATGATAGCTAAGGTTGGTTTTCATAATATCTAAAAGATACAGCACGAGTAAACCTTGAATAGCTTTCTTGATTTCTGGATGGGTGTCTGGTCACTTATGTCTTAAATAATTCTTGTAAAGTTTGCAGTGGGCCAAACTCTGGTGCTTTTGAGGTCAACAGTAGCTATTCCAGTCTACTTTGTTGGGTTTGTGCGTCTGCCTTGGGGATGATTTCAGTCCCATAGCTTGTTAATTGTAATTTCAGTCAAAGGGCCAGACTTATTTAGGAACTTCATTTAATTTTATTTTTTTTTAATAAGACAATTTTTGAAGGATACAAAGAAGCTTTTATGGAGTGGAAGCAGTGAAAGGAGAGCGAGGAAAATCAAAGAAATCCAGACATCAGTAATGTTTCAAAAATACATTTCACAAGGGAGTTTTCCTTAACTATCCTTCAAAGATGACATGACAGAAAATTTGGTTATTAATCAATGGTGATATCTCTCTGTTGGGTTCGAGAACGCTTTTTAGAAATGAAGATTAACATCTGGTTTAGTCTACAAAGAATTTTTAGAATTGTAAAACTTTAAGTAACCATAAATTACTTAAAGTGTGTGGAGGATTAATGTGGAAAAAACCCCCCACTTCCAAGCATTGTTCTTGAAGAGGTGAACTTAGCCTGTGTAGTCATAAGAGTTATGTCATTGGTATATCCTTACCAAATAATTGCAAACATATAGCACAAATCAGTCCCTGGAATCAGTGGACATACAAATACACTACAGGGAGTTTTATTACAGCAGAGCTTGAGAATTGCAAAACCAATTTTCCACAGAAAAATTGCTTTCATATGATCTGAGTGCCATGATTTGGTTTATTTGAAACATTGTAAGTCAAGCTGTTTGCTGGTGTTCCTAGCAGGCCTCTCTAATTCTACATTTATTTACAAAGGTCTAATTTAGAATAGAAATTATTCCCACTGTTCGTAAAAAAGAAACTGGAATATTTCTTAGGTGTGTATGTGCGTGTGTGTGTGTTTAAGTGGATAATTTTCCACTCATGATGTAGGAAGGCGTGGCTCGTAGCAACAGCCATTGCTTTCCAAAAGTCACTCTGAAACATGAGATGTGAGCTCCATTCTTCTCCTTTTATTGCACCACATTTCTGATTTGGTTTGCAGCAAGCAGAGGACCTCACAGTCTGCCCATGGCCATAATGCTGTGGATATTTTCTTCCTATTACTGGACTTTGGTATTTAAGTAGCCTCCAAATGCTTTCTCAAAGCATTTCTGTATTCACTTAAAAATAACAGTAAGTTATGCCCCTGTTAGCTAAGGTGGCATTTTAGCATTTTAATAGCAGGGCATTGGCACTTCAATGATGCTACAAGCTCAGTTCTGCTCCAGATGAGTCCAGAGAACAACATGATGAAGATCTTTTCACATCCATGTTGGAAATAATTTGCTATGAAGCCCAGTAGCATTAGGTGGTTTTCTGACTGTCAAAACCTTGGTGTATTTTAGTGCTGAATGCTGGGAGCTGAATAGGCCAGGACTGTAAGTGGATATAATGTCTTTTCTTCTTCTGGAAAGAGGGGTCAATATTTTGGTTGGTGGGTTTCTCTACAGAGGCTAGGTTGAACTTCCTATAGGTAAAAGAAGGCTGATGCTTGCTTTCAGTCTTATGAAGCTGTAAGTAACTTCTTATGTGTGGTTTTGCATTTACATGGCTAAATCAAGTGCAGCAGATGCTGAATCAGGCCCTTAAAGAATGCTTAGGAGCGAATTCCTAAAAAACTTAAACCTAATTTTCATCAGCTACAGATGGACAGAGCCATTAATTCTTTTTGCCCTCTGTGGGCTTCCCGGTAGTGAGACTTGCCTGTATTCCCAGTCTCTTGTTTTCCATCAGCATGGATATTTGGGTCACTATCTCCTCTCTTATCTCCCAATCTGTAGCTTCCCTCTCTTCAAATCTGTCTTCTCCTTGGTCCCAGGTGAAAGTGATGGCAGCTCCATGAAAAAATTAAGGTTCAGTTTGAGTAAAAGTGTTGCTTGCCTCTTTTAAAGCTATCTTAGGTGTTTTTTAGTGCTTCAACAAATATGTAGTCATTATAATCCTCTTCTGGCTTTCCCTTTCTCTGTCTTTTCTGTCTATTTCAGCCATGCCTGAAGGCACTGTGGAGCCTGTAGGCCCCATATTCCAATGGAAGCCTTCCCTGGCCCCAGTAAGGGAGGTGCTCACTGGAGATGGGGTGAGATATCTCTGGTGGGAAATGCCCATTTCTGCCACAGCTCCAGCCCTGTCCTGTTAGGGCTACTGTAAGGTGTGTGAGCCGAACCTGTTTTCCAGTAGTGGAAAGGGAAGATGATTTGGCTGCTGCAGAAAATATCAACTTTTTTTTAGGGGAGAATGAGAAAAATCAAAAAAGGAAGGCCACTTGTAGTGCAGATCACACAGAAGAATCTAACGCTGTTAAAACCTGCAAGTTTGGCTCACTCATCCTGAGCTGGGTTGGGTGGTCCTTCCCAAGTGCTGCATGACTTTGCCACAGTTGGCTGAGCTCCCTGCCTGACTGCTTCCTCTGGGTGCTTTCCAGCTTCCAGTGTGACTTCCATTGGTAGATGAGCAAAGAGGTTTTTTATCAAGGGAAAATTGAGTAGAGGAGAAAATGGAACATTTCAGTCTTTTCAGAAGGACTGTAGTGGACCAACTGATGGAAGCTATTTCCAAGATAGTTTTGACTGTCTTTGAAATAATGTAGGTTTCTGGGGGGAATTTAGTTATTGCATAATGCTTTATCTTTTGGAGTTCTCATGAAATGTCAAAATGTGTGGATCTTTTCCAGCTAGCTCAATTTTGCCCTTCTGGAAAAAAAAACAAGGTAAAGAGAAAAGCAAAGTCAGAAGCTTCATCTTGATTTATTGAAGATGGGAAGCATGATTTCTAATGAGATTTAATAGTGTAAAACCTTTTCATAAGAGTTGAGCATTCAGAAACTCCTGTTATTCTTGCTGTTTTGGGTAATAAACCTTCTGAGAGGGAAAAAAAATGGAAAATATCTTCATCAACACCCCAATATATAACTCTCTGCAGTGCCAGCTCCTGCTGGCTGGTTGTCTTGATTAACATTTCCTGGATTGGTATAACTGAAGTTTGCATTTAAATTGCATGCTTACTATTGTACATTTTTATTTTCCATTGTCTTGGCTTGACAGAGGCTTCACCCTCTGGGCTTGCTGTGTTTCACTCTCTGACATATTGAGGGAGCTCAAAAGTCTTTCCCATACTTGTTCTCCATTTTGAAATGAAAATATTACACCCTGAAGTTGAGCATCTCAGTCTTCTGTAATCCAATATGCATTTTGCACTCAGATCACTTGCTCCTGATATAATTTATACATGAATCATGAATTATGTTTGGATTCTCATGAAGCAAAAATAAATTGGGTAGAGCCACATCCAATTATGTAATGAATTCCTCACGGTAAAATTTACAGCAGGGATGTTGCAAAGTAGAACACTGATAAAAAAATTCCAAAAGATTTGCTGCAGTATCTCCTGATAAAAATACACCTCTGTCCATTTTAGCCATAGTAGAGCCATTTTGATTCAAACAATGAAATATTTAAAAGTGCATGGGAGTGTTTTTCATTGTAGCTTAAGTGCTAGTGCACAGAACAAGCAGGAGAAGAAGTACTTGGTGCAGTCTCACCAAATAAAAGTTTTTTCCCAACATGTTGTAAAGAACCTGCTTCATAACTCTTTTTTATGTCTCTAAAAGCCACTTCCTGTGCTGCATCTAACCTATTGTATTATGAGGAGCTATTTCTTGACCCTTGACTTGACTATTTTAAACTCACTGCTGAATCCTGCCTTCCTGGGTAAAATATGGCTCATAAGCTTTTGTAAGGTGAGCAACCAACTAGTGTCACTGGGAGAAGCATTGGTAATTTCACCTCTGTTTGTGGCATTGATTTCTTTTAAAGGCTTTTTGTTTGTATTTTCTTCCATTGTGCCTTGACCTGTTGCTTTTGATTCATTCTTCACTCAATACTTAAGTAGTCCAGGCTTGAGTCATGTGCAGGTGTTTTCCTGAGCAGAACTTCTTCATTCTTTCCAGTGAGATATTCTTCTTCAAAACCCATGACATGGCTCCTAGAAGCTGCATATCCGTCTCAGCTAAAGGATGAGAACAGGTGGATACATCCACGGTGTTTGTTTTAAACAAACCTCCTCCTGGCGCTGCAGCTCGAACTAGAAAATTTTCATGACTGTGACCAAATATCTCTACTGTGTAGACATCAAGAGCTATTAAGGGAACATTTTCCTTTCTTTGCTTTGAGTTTCCTGTCACAGCAAGTATTTGTGCTACTTTGCACCAAAAAGCTCACCTGTCTGTGTGGTGGGAGCTGACTTTTGTGTGGAAATCAGGATAGTCACAATCCAAGAGCTTTGCAAGTAGAACATCTTAGCAACTCCAAGGCTTAATATCATTTAATTGATAAATGAATGTATCGATTGGATTGACAATGTGAAGCGTTGAAACACACCTATACAAGAGAAGAGCCTGGGACCTGGGCTTCTCATTCATGCAGGTTTTCAGAGTTCCCTGTGATGGCTTTAATTTTCTGATAGTTTTAAGGGTACTGTCTCGGCCCATTGTCAAGCTGATGATGGGAGGTTCACCATCATCTTCAACAGGCTGAGGATTTCCCTGAAGAGGATTAAAGGGGTGTGTGCCCTGATAGAGTTCAAGGTCAGAGAGAGAAAGAAAATGCCCTATTTCTTACACAAAAGCAGCCTTAAACTCTCATTTCTGCTGCCCACATGGCTGTATAGAAAGGTGCAGGAGACATGACTGGGGCAGCTGCAGAGCAGGTTTCTGACCAGGGTGTGGTGTAATCAGTCATTTAGGTGACCACAGTCTGTGGTTTGCATCAAGGGCTGTGTAGTGGGAACACTGCCAAACCAAAAAGGCATGTCTTCTGATGGGCTCTTCCAAAACCCAGACTGAATTATTCCATTCCCTTGGTGATTAGAGAAGTCCAGTGTTTTCCCCTCTGATCAGAGCCATGTTTGGCAGCACTGTTCTTCAATACATACCCAGTGCTGATCATACTGAGTTTTGTACCAAATGGATTCCGGTTGTGCAGTCAGAGTAGAGCTGGCAGGAGTTGGATGCTTGTGCTCTCAGCTCTGCTCCAACTATAAGCTTGGGGAAGGTGTCTCAAGAGAATGCTTTTTTGGACATCAAAAGCCATAACAAAGTCAAGATGAACTATAAAGTTCCAGAGAGTTTACAGCTTTCCCTATAGTCTTAGCTAAGCAAAACTTGATTTTTTTTTCCAAGTGCAAATTCAAGCTGAGACAATAATTAGCATCCTGTTTGTTTGTTTGTCACCTTGAAGGAAGAAAGGTCAAATGTAGTCAGCCTGAGAACTACTTTGCCTTTCTCCCTTGAAGCATTTAATTAGATTTCTCATGTAATGTAAAAAAGAGATAGTAGAGAGCTTGCTGAAACAACTTACCCATTTAAGACTTCTTTTTTTTGCCCTCTCTTTATTTCTTGCTGGCTTCATAGACCAATTTATAATTTTTCTGAAAAAGTGACAGGTTTAAACACTTAACGCTTCTTGCAGAGAATAAGCAGGATTGTTTTTTTCATTTTTAGAAGGGAGGACTGTAAATCTACACAATGTACAAATAAAACTACTTCTGTATAAGGCAGTAAGAGGCACTTCAGAAAATGCCCAGAATGAATGTCCTACAACTTCCCCCTCCCTCCCCCCTTGGAATACATACATAAATGCTATATGCATAACTAGTTGAAAACAAATTAATTATTTCTTAGATTTTTTTCCCAGTATTTTTTCACCTGTCTTTCCTGATTTTGTTTGGCTTCTCTCTTGCTGTCTTTTTTTTTTTTTTTTTTTTTTTTTTTTTTTTTTTTTTTTTTTTTCAGTTCAGTGGTTTTCTGTAACGTAATTTTATTGCATTACAGGGAGGAGAGAAGCTGTGTGGATTGCTGGGTTACAGATCAGGATTGCTGCGTGTCACAACAGCTGAAAAACCCTAAACATTTTTTCCCCCTTCAGTCATGTCCTGATTCATTGGAGTTAAAGCTGGAAGGATGCTACTCCTATTCTTTCTCCTGCAGTGAAGTGTTCCCTCATGCCTGCAACAGGGACAGCCACTGATTTTCCTTAAAATCCCAGTATAACTCCTTTCTATGCCCACCCACAGGACTGCGCTACCCCGTGGGTATTTTTTACCTATGCAGATACTCATTCACTGTTTAAGGTGTGCATTAAAGTGCAGATATAATCCCCCCCAAAAATGAAGTCAAAACAGCAGAGTGGGTTTGCAGTATTACCTCTGTCACAGTATTAAAACTGGAATTTTTCTGAAACTTCTTTCCCCTGTGTGCTGTCCCATCCGTTTTATCTCCCAGAAAGCTGAAGTTTGTAACCACTTCTAATCCAGGTCTTTTTGCTGTCATAACTTTTACTAGTAATGCAAAGCCCCAGAGGGGATTAGCCAACCTGAACATTTCAAATTTTAAACTTCAGTAAGTCTGGATTTATAAGTAGCGAGAAAAAGCCTTTCTCAGTCATTTTCAAATCAACTTTCTATCTGCCCCACCATACCTTCCTCTCCTGATCCCACAGTAAAACTGTATTTTTTTGGTGAATGTAGAATGAAAACCCTTTAAGGGAAAAATTGTGCTCATCCTTCCCCAGCATGGAGAGGTGGCAGAGCCTGGAAAATGCCAGAACATGTGGATGATTTTTCAGTCTCTCCGATGTGGAGAAACAATCCTGTGCACTCCACCCCTACCCAACATCTTACAGGCACTAATTGCACCTCGCTTTTAGGTTGGATACCTAAACCTGCTGACTATAAAGAGGGAACAGTTGTAGGTCTCAGGTAATACCTTTTTGCAGAGGTATCAGGAGCCAGCAGATCTCCCAGTTTGTACCAAGAGTTACTTGATGGCAAGTCAGTAAAACAAACAAAAAAAAGTTACGTTTTCATTTCAATTTGAAATCAGTGTCACATCTGTGAAGATGCAGAAACATCTTAAACTGCATCAAGCAAAACTGCTTGACTCTTTCCCAAAACCTTCCTCAAAAAAGCAGCAGTACTTGATGTCAGAAATTAACACAAGTACTTCAGCAAATGCCCATAGGCTGCAGTCTGCAAAAACGAAGTAAGAAAGACAGATTTACTGTCACACCTGAAAGGAAAAAAAAAAAATCTTAGAAAGTGGAGGAGACAATTATAGGATTACTGCAGTCAAAATAGTCCTATGGAGTGGGGTTTTTTATTGAGTTCTTTGGGTTTTTTTTCAGTGGTGGAAATATATCTATTTCGGCACAGCACATTTGTATTCATGCTGCTTAGACACACCACTAAAATAGCAATTCAAAAGTCAATATTATATTTAAATGTCAGACAGTTGAGATTTCAGTTATTTCTTAGCAAAAGGGCTCCAACTGAGAACATGCCAGCCCGTAGTCTTGTAGATGGAAATAGCCTGTAATGGACAATTATGAACCAAATAGGCAGAGTTATATGATGTCTATTTTATTTGGTTTTTTTCAGAATTCCACATTTCAAAAACAACAACAAGAAAACCCATTAATGGGTAACTGATTGCCATAAGCATTTTGTGTTTGGTACATTAATTTGTTGGGATTTTGTAAAAGGTGACTGACTGTTTGGCGGGTTGTGCTTTAATTTTCAATGAACTTCAGTAACTCATCAGGTTGATGATGAGAAAAAGTCTGTCTGGACAGGATACAAAGTAGGTAGAGGAAGATCTGGGTGATGAAGTCTCATCAACTTGGTTGTAGAATAAAGCAAATGTGTTCGTTACAGCAGCCCTTCACCTGGGTTTGATCCAAGTTTGTTTCTATTTCATCTTGTTCCAAGTGAGGGAATTAAGGAGTCCCACTTGAGCAGGAGCAAATCATTTAACAGATCTCCATTTCTTTAGAAGGATTTTTGCATATTCAGGAAGAATTTTATTTATTCTAGAGAAAAACAGGGTGTCGAGCGATTTCTTGACTCTATGTTGAAAAGGGGAGGCAAGGAGGGTGAGAAACAGTCTTACGCCATCCTTGGTTGTCAGTTCAAATTTAAATGTGGAAATTATCAGTGCAAACTAAGAGCCAGATTCAAATGTGGCATATTGTTAGAGGTACAACCGTAATTCGCTTATGATATATTAAAAAACAGAAACACCTCAAGCTGAATTAGGTAGTGTTGATTGCCAGTTCCCTCCTGCATAAATGCCATTAGATGCCTAAAGTTACAAATTGCTTTAATAACTTTCACAACTGATTGGTAATCACCCTGCAGTTAATGAAATAGGGAAAACACCTCTTGCTAAATTCATTGTCTTCATTTCCTCTCGCATAATTTCCAAGGTGTAGAGATAATTTTCGACAGATCCCAAGCTAGAAAGGTCATCTGTTAAGTTTTACTTAAAATCACATTTATATCTTCCTTTTTCAGTGCACATAACTATATATCCAAGCCAGCTTTTCCATGCCCTGTTGTCCAGTGCAGCTTCGTGCAGTACGCTCCAGCATTTGGCTGCTTGTTAGTCCCAAGGAGATCTTTGCCTCTCAGTGGAAATGGTGCTGAAGGCAAGTTTGCCAGAGTTCTTCTCGCCATGTGTCCGTCCAGGCAGTGGGAGAATCACGCTGTAAACCCCCACAGCAGCGCACTTAAAGCCTTATAAAACCATGTGAGCTGAAGAATTGCAGTTCCGGATAAACTGGTTTGATGCAGTTGAGGGTTTTTTGTGTCCTCCAAAAGTAGTAAGAGTTACAATAATTGGTCTCTGGAAAAGTCCCATAAAATTGTGTTGTCGTTTAAGGATAAAATTAGTGGCTGCCAGTTAATGATG
The DNA here is from genome assembly GCA_016584745.2 of Phylloscopus trochilus trochilus. Lineage (NCBI taxonomy): Eukaryota > Metazoa > Chordata > Aves > Passeriformes > Phylloscopidae > Phylloscopus > Phylloscopus trochilus. Next base: position 54,691,664 of record WQNJ02000007.1, on the reverse strand, counting down.
CAGGAATTATATACATGGCACTGAGCTGAGTGCAACATTTTACCTCTTGCTAGATTTCAGAGACATTAATGTCCCTTAACAAACATCTGAAGGTAATTTCAAAAGGTGGGGGTGATTACAGAAAAGAGCTCAGCAGTGTCTTGTAGTTGAGATTGCCTATGTATTAGACAGCTCTGACAGAGCGTGTAATTAATTTTTAAGTGTTTATATTAAAGAATAAATAACTAGTAATACATATGGCACATTATAAGTGTTTCAAGTGTGCTATAGTTGGGCTAGATGTTAGGTTATGGCTTTGTTGTGGTTTTTAGCAGAATCAGCATAAGTAAAATTGGCCATTTAGGGTCAGGTGTTCTCAAGTGCATTTAGAACACACTTAAGAGCATAAATACAGTGGCCTTGTTTTGGAAAAGTCTTCACATCCAGGCTGTGTATCAGCAAAATTCAGGAGTGTGGTGGTGGCTTCTGCCATCCTTGCTGTCCTCAAAAAAATGTCAGCTGATTTCTCCAGCAGTCTCTGCTGACAGTGAGTATCTAAATATGTGCTGAGCGCTTTTGAAACTCTGGTCTTTAGCTTTTTATATGATCAATAATTTTATATACAGTGCATCTAAAGAAGAATATGTGTGATTCATATACACATACAGGAACAACACAGAGGTATCATTTTAATATAAATCTCAGTGCTGTTTGTTATGTTCTGAAATATTGCATAGAATAATTCAAATATTTATAGATGGTAGTTCAGCTTGTGCTTTGCTTGCAGCATTTGCCTTTTTTCATGTCTCAGTTGAACTGTTCTTCCTTCCTTCCTTTGCTATGTAAACATTGCCAGTGCCCAGCACGGTCCTTCTGCTTCTTCCTCTGGAAACTCAAACGTGAAAAACACCCCTTGGATTCTGGGTCCCATTTTCTGTCCTGGTCACTGGAGCTCTACCAGGGAGCAGGGCTGCATTTCTTTGTCACGTGCTCCATAAGGAGTGGAGGACTTTGCTCTGCTTTCTGTGGAATGGGTCCTTTTGGGGCTCCTAAGGCAGAGGAGTTTGTGTCACAGCTCCGTGTATATAGAGTAAGTTATGACTGTGCTAGATGTGAAGTGATGATTAGAAGGGTATTAACATCTGCATTTTCATGCCGACCACACACAATGTCTTGGCCTGGCAGTCCCACCCTGGGGGGTTCCTTCTAAGCAGCTTCTTTGCGCTGTTAAACAAAAAGGGTTTTTCTTTCTTACCAGGAAAACCCCAAGGTACCCCAAGAGCTGCTTAGGTTTGAGATGTTCCTGGAAAGAAGGTTTGATGTAATTACCCATACAGATTTGTGTCTGTCATCAGCACTGGAGGGTAATTAATCTGAATGTATGAAGTTGCCTGTTTAGGAAGTTGCACATTTTGCATGTTTCTCCTTTTGCTTGTGCTTTAATTCTTCACTGCCTGGCTGGGAGACAGGGAAGCAGTAAAGTGTCAACATTGAGAAGTGTGGTATAATATTAAAATGCTCTAGTTTCCATTGAACAGATGATGGTAAGAAGTTATTTTAATGCATTTATTGAGAATTGTGCTTTCAAAGACTCTTTAAATTATTTCAGACGGTGCTGCTTGGATATGTATGGGAAACAGCCATTTTAATTAGGAAATGAAAAGTCATTTTTTAAATGTAATTTCCTTTGTGAGTGTTTTACTGACCACTTGAATTTATTTACCATACAGACCTAGCGATAAAATAGGTATTTATGGGTTGGTTTTTAATTAGAAATAATGGCTGGCAGAATTGAACTGATTAATCATCTTATCCATCTAGGCTGTGGTAGTCCTAGTGAAAGACAGTTGTACTGACAGTTTAGAGAATGATCTAATGGTGTGTTTTGTCCTTAAACAACAGCACCACCAACGTAGTCACCTTTTGCCATGAAAGAGGAGAAAACCGGCTATCCTACTTTAATGAACTTCACATGGGGATCGCTGAAGAAGTACTTGACAAAGGTGTCCCTGTCATCCAAATAACAGTAATTAAAAGAGTAATCTAGTGACATGGCTTTATTTCTCCATGCAAATGGTGCTTGCAGGGAGTGGATCAGTGATGACAAATTTATGGAGAGAGTACTCATGACACCAGGCTTGCTGCTGAAACACTTGGGCAGATGCAAGTGAGTATTGTTTCAGGAAGGATCAGAGGTTTTCTACCAGCCTTTTCCTTCTTGTTTGAGAAGCATGGGGACAGAAATTACAAGAAATCCAGCTTAACAGCTTTAATGGCCTCAGCAGAAAGAGGATAAGAGTTTGGGTAGCATAGCACAAGGAGAGTTCTGCATGTAATGCTTGTTAACTTTATTGAGTCATACATTTCCTTTACCCTCTCTGTCCGAGGAGGTTTCAACTCCGTATTTCATACTGCAGTGTGTAAGAAACAAGAGCCAGTGTGGGGTGTGGTGTATATTTTAGCATGGAAGAAAAGACAGCCAGTGCATATGATTTTCTGGGAAATAATGAAGTGTCATGGAAAATGCGTGAAATAAATGTGTTTTCGTGTACTCATTTTAGAAATCAAGTTAGGGATAACATTTGCCTTTTTGTTAAAGGGTCTTTGCAGAAGTCTGCATCCATGTGTGAGCTGTGTGACTGCTGCTGCTACCTGGTTTTCACTCTGAAGTTATGCTAATTATTTTTGCCAGAACCAAGACATTTTCTCCCTTTTCAGTATCCATAGGAACCCATTGGGGATGAAAAAGCCTGACATTTTGATTCCTAGCTTTTGTTTCCCTAGTCAAAAATAAAGGTATAATGGACAAGAAGAAGCAATTTCATTTAGTCTTCTCATCACAGCAGGTTTTATTATTCACTTGAATCTCACTGCATTTTATTAAATTATACTTCTGTTTGAGTTTGCAGCATTGCTTTTCAAGGAGAGCCCACTGCAGCCCATTTTGTAATAATACGTGTTTTCTTAGAAGCTTAGTGTTCACTAAGTGAGCTTGAAATTTCTCCCTGGTCTGCCTAATTTCTGAGTTTGGTGCAGAAACCAAATCACTGCCTGCCTGTTTGTTGCCCCTAGCCCCATCCTGCAGATTGCACATTGCTGGCTGATTTTCTTAACAAAATGGGCTTTGCAAAAGCTGCTTAAATTCAATTTGCATTTGTAAAATAGAAACACAGCACAGTGTGGTCCGTTGGGAGATTTTTCATGCTATGCAGGTATATTTTCAGAAGTGGTAATCAAATATTCTGGTGCTGTACACACACGGTTTCTGGTTTAGCTGTGGTCCTTTTGTTTTGTTTGGGATGAAAGTGAATGACTGTTGTTGCTTTCCCATTGAAGAAATCCATTCACAGGACAACAGAAATGTAAGCGGCTCTGAAAGTGCTGTTTATAGACTTGAAAACCGGTTGAAAGGCAGTCTTTTCATCCTCTAGAACTTCACGTGGTGGTTCATGTGTATGGCCAAAGCCCCTTCATCTCTGAGGGAGACCTGTGGTAGCTGATGCTGAGCCCAGGCAAGTGTGAGAGAGCTGCACCACCACTGGTGAGATGAAAAGACATTTACTTCGTATTTGTCATTTTACTGCCTGTTCGTCAGAGCAGACCTGCTTTGTGAATAGCTCCAGGCATCAAGGGGAACATAGAAAAACTGGTGGAATAATTCAGTAGACTTGGAAAAAAAGTCTCTGGGTCCATAAAGGGTACAACTTGATGCCTATGATGTTGGTAAGGTATTATATATTAATGTATAAGTCATATTAATGTGATTATTTTTGTTCTACCTGATGTGGTGTCTGCCTGTAATGTTTTTCTGTTGATTGTCGGCTGAGAATTTAATTTACCCTCACAGAAACCTTCTCAGGAAGAACTTGCTGGCAGTTCTTTCTGCAAAGAGGCTTCTTTTAAACAAGACATCTTGCATAGTCATTTGGTCTAAGAGACCCCTCATTTCCCATTGGGCAGGGAAATCTCCTCTCTTTCCCCAAACCACTCTGAACCCGGTGTGTAGGTGGCCACTGATTTGTATGGGGGTGAAGGGCAGGTTTTGGTGTCTCTGAGCTGCTCATGTAAGAGTGAATGGCCTCACAAGCCATTTTCTTTTCAAATGTCTTTAAAAAAATCTGCGAGCAAGACTTAATTTATGCATTAGGCAGAGACGGTGTTTGATAGTTTACAGCCAGTGTATATGAAGTAAGTATGGCTTTCATTAAAGAGGAGACATGTATTTTAGCTCAGCTGAGGAATTGGGAAACATGGGCCATAAAGACAATATTGTAATAGAGTCTCCCTTTTTAATACCAAACTGTGTGCTGCACTTCCGAAAAGCCTGGATTTCTGGGGACTGAGCTGATCAGAGCTCAGCATGCTTTTTTTCTCTGCCTTGTAACCCTTGTTAACTTTTCAACTTGTCAAGTACATGGTGGTTTATGAAATTTTAAAGCTAACAGTGTGCTGTGTGGGGATGTCAGCGATACGCTAGACTTTTAAGTGCATCCTGAGATGAATAAATCATGAAGTCTCAGAAAGTTGCAATTAAAGAACCTAAACCTGGATGCTTGAAATATTGTACCTGGGTTTGTGTGACTTTAAACAATAATCATGGCTGGAAGAAATCTACACTTGAGCTGTAGATCAGCAATCAGAAAAAAGGTATCTGTGAAATATGTGTCTCTTCCAGGGCATCAGACTGATATTTACTGACCTTATGTGGAATTCTTATTGAAGGAGTTGATTCCCTTCAGCTCAAACAGGTAGGTATGATCCTACCTCAATGGAGATGGAAATTGCCTGGCCTGGTTTCCTCCTGGTCCTACTTCTTTATAAATTAAGATAATCCTTTGTTTGATGTTTACTTAGTCAATGACCTTCCTGTATTTTGCAGAGTCCCTCTAGAGATGCTGCAGGTTATATTCATTTTTGCTAGAATCCACTATGACTTTAGCTGCTATACTGTGACTATGGGTCAGGTAAGGGTTGCATTAACATTTCATTCCATCCCCAGCTCCCCAGTTGCCTTTGAGATATTTTTGATTTTCCACAGACTTGAGATGAGCAGCCGATGTGTCTCATGCTTGCATTGCTTCTTATTTTAGCTTTTCCCTCAAAAAAGTGTGGAAAAAAAAATTGTCATTATGGCTCTGTATTTCAAGAGGGTCTCCGTGGGAATCGTTCATTTTCCGTCAGTAGGGGTACCCGGTGAGTCATGTCTTAGACTCCACATCCATGAGTAATCTCCCTGACTTCAACAGGATTACCCAGGTGTTTAAAATAAAACTGTGTTGTAGAGGTCTGTGGGATTATAGGACCAGAAAGATTGGTTGTGTGGCTAGTCACCGACATTTTCTTTTATTTTCTCATTTTATGAGTTTGAAAAGTCAATAAAAAATAATGCAAAACACATGCATGATTAAGGCAGGGGCTTAGCTGCTGCTGTGCCGGGAAGTTCACAGTTAGGGTTTCTGGAGGAACTCTCTCATGGTTTTTCTTCCTTAACGTGTTTTCACTATAAAAAAACATGTATTATGTGTCCCTGTATATGGACTAATAGCACCCAGTTCAGGTCATTTTTAACTAAAAGCAAATCTATCTGATCAGTCTGACTGGTTCAGAGGGATGCACCGCTTGCCTTTGGTTTCGTGTGGTTTTGTTTTTCTCTCCTCAGTTGTTTTTTGGTATCACCCTTATTGCTGCTGTTTCCAAATAGCTTCCAGCGGTGCACATCTGTACATGCTCTTTCATCTGCTCCCCAGGGAAAGACGAATGTGGAGTCAAATGTTTTGGTTGTCAAGGTTTACATAACCATGCATACCCGCTTATGTGGGTAATGTATATGTATGTGTTACGCTAAAGAGAAATAGTGCAGAATTACCCTTAAACCCCAAAGGTTTGTCCACCCTGAGCAGGTGGTTTGCCAACAAACCCCTGCCCCCTCTGTCAGCAAACCTGACCCAACTGCAAATTTACACACCCCCACCAGTCTGACCTGGGTGATCTCTATGGCCATAAGGGCATTGAGGGCCTCTTCAGTAGCAGCCAAGTATATATAGAGCTTGACTGGAACATTTTTTAAGATTTTTTGCAGGCTGAATAAGGTTGAAATTCATCATGTAACCTATGTGTACATAGAGTCCCAAATGTATTCCTCCTGAAGTCCTCCCTCCTTCCAGGTTATCCTCTGTTTCTGACTGCCTTGTGCTGCTATGAATGTCCTGCCATCCCTCCCCTTCAGAGGCTAACAGAGTCCATCTGTAAGAGTTTGTATGGGAAACATTAAGATGGGGAAAAGGTAGTTGGAAACAAAACCACTAAGCAAATGGATTTCGTCTTAATTCCTGAAAATTTGATTTTAGATTTTATTTTCCCTCCTGCGAAACATTTTTTAAAATTATATATATATGTATTAACCTGCTAGCAGAACTTACTTATTTCAATGAAAGTGGTAGTTTTCTCGTGGCAGGAAGCTTATGCAACTGCAAGATAATGTACATACGTCTAATTTTGATTTTAAAAAGAAAAGCTGTGAAAACTATTGTTAAGATATGAGGATATCTGGTGACATGAGATGTATGTATGTCTTAAATGGACGTCAGTTGGAAACAAACAAGAACCATTTGTTTTTTATTGGTTCCTATCAACAGTGCAATGGCAGACATAAAATCCATGGTAGGGATGTAGGAATAGTTCCCTTTCACACGCAGCACATATAGGAGAGGGAGTGGAGGGCCTAGATTCACATTTCTTTTTCCATGGTCTTTTACTTCCATTAATAGTGTGCCTGAGCTGGTTTCACTGAGATGTTCCTTAAAGTGAAATAATTTGAGCATGCAGTCATTCTGCCCCTGTCTCCCCCTCCCCTCCCTGACTCTTCAGTAATTGCATCCTGGTTCACATTAATTCAGCACGCTAATTGTTAGAGTTAAGAAATAAGAGGCTTGCCAAGATGCAGAAGAATTAAAGTCATTGCTCTTTTGTCTGCAGAAACAGTGGAAGCTAATAATTATTACTCTTATATTTTTGTTGTGAAAACTTCTCTCTCCTGTTCTCAGTTTCCCAGACCTGTGTTTTTCCTGTGACAAAAAGCGATCTGATTTGATGTACATAGGCAGTACTTCAGAATCCATCACTCACAGCCACAGCCTTCCCACCCTACTGTATATTAATAAGCAGATGTGTCATCCTGCAGACTGCTCAATAATAGATCTTTTTAAGAACTGCTTTTCCTCTGTGTAGTTCAGGTACTCCAGAACTAGAATTTAAGCACTGCTTTCATTTTATATAGAGATATCAGGAGATACTCAGCTTAATGTAGAGTTGTATATTTGCATTTGTAGAACATTTTGTCTTCCTTTATTCTCTTTGCAAACACAAGCCTTGCAATGCCAAATAGCTCATCAAGATATACAGTGTGCAGAGAGAAAATAATCTTATTGTCTAACTGTCTGTGGGGTATTTTTGCCTTTTTTTTTTTTTTCCCAAAATTACTTCCTTACATTGCTTTCAAAGGAGCCCGAGAAGCTCAGAAGTAGATAAACCCAGTTTTCCTTTCCCTGGGATGCTTGCTACCTGAGGATGCACGGGTGCTGCCCTTCTGTGGCAGCACTTAGGACTCCTGGAAACATCCCTGTGACTTTGCTTTGCTGTCCTGCAAACCCCGTGTCAAGTGGTTTCTTCTGTCCACACTGGTCAGAACTCTGTGGATTTTGATGAAAGCCAGAAATCTCCCTGTTTTCTATTCATTTGGGTTCCTCCTGCCTTCTGCTGAAAATAAACAGGGCAGGAGGTGAGCCAGCTGGGGGAGAGCAAAGATATAAAACTGTGTTGGAGGAGAACTGCTAGGAATGCCAACCAGCTCTCTTTAAGTTTTTCCCCTGGATTCTCAATGATTTTAAGGGAAATCAGGCTTTCTAGGACTCTTGCAAGGCTGCCATGTAGAGATAGCAAGGCGCAAATTGAAGTAACACATAAGGCATGCTGACGACCACAAAGGTGCCGTAAAACAAACATCAGGGCATGTTATTGTTATTATTCAAATATTATCCGGTTCCAGAAACATCTGGGAAGCCCAGACATGGATCGCAACCAGATGTGCTCTGTGCTTTATGACTGCAGAGCAGAGAGAGACACCTGCCCCAGAGCCCCCTTATTGTAAGGGGGTCATAGATAGGGTTGTAGGGAGCCTGTGGGCCAGGGATCTACAGCAGTGATCTACACATCAGCCTCAGCATGACAGAAAGCACTGTCTTTTAAAATCCACCAAATAAATGCAAGTGGAGATGCATGTGTTGATTTTAATGACACTCATAAGGCCAGGAATGGGGGTTTTTTTGACCCCCTTTTTTTGAAAACAGATGTGGGGTCTTATCTTCGGCATTGCAGCAAGGAGAAGGGTTTAGGGAAGGACCAGAGAGAGTTTTCCAGCAATGAATGTGTCTCCTCTTCTGCATGCCGGTGTTTGTTTGGTTCTCAGGTATACAAGTTCAGGGGAAAAGGTGCCATGGCAGAGTAGAAGTACTTCTTGGTAGCAGTAGAGGTGATGTTCAAGTTGGAGGTAAGCCATGAAAAAAACCTGGAGCTAAAAGCACAGTGTTTATTCTGGATGTGTGAAACAGAGGTAACTGCATAAAAAAAACCATGGAAGTGGGATGTGGTCAAAGCAACAAGGTGCAGAAAGGATCTTCATGGCAGTGTTTTGAAAGGAAACAAATGCGTCAGGATGATTTTCTGCAAGGCCGCAGGAGAGGATGTTGCAGTAACCAAAACGTGAGTCCTTGGAAAGGAAGGGATAAAACATTCTGTGGAGCTGTGAGCTCCATAACAAACCCCTTCTTGGGCACAGCAAGGAAAAAGTGTGTATGCAAAGCGCAGGCTTAGGAATCCAGGTGCACCCTGGCTTTTGGTGAGCTTAAATAACCTGCTGGGACCATGCTTAAAGCAGAATCACAGCAGGGTATAAATAGGACGACAGTGAGAGTCCAGCAGTGTCCCTGGGGAGTAGAAGGGGGAAGATAAAATGGGAGCAGGAGGAAGCAGGGAGGGGATGAAAATGTCATCTCGGCTGCTTCTTGCATACTGATAAATGTTTTTGTAATAAAATCTTCCTGGAGGGAGGAAGAGCTGCATGGCCAGGCTTCCCAGCACAGAACAGCATCACTTGGAGCTGCAGGGAGTCTGGTTTTCTGAGTTGGCTTATGGCACTCAAGCTGATTTTAACATGAGACTTTGTGTGCAGTGTGTCATAGTTCCATTTCTGTTTAATCTTGTTGTTTTTGTTTCTGGTAAACATTAGCTTTTAAATTTTTTTTTGCTTACTTCTACTAATTAGTCACCCATCCACTTTAAAGTTGTGTCCAACGGCTGAATTTTACAAGGCTTTCCCTAGGCAGCAGTTTGATTGGCACCTCTTCTTCTGTCCAGCTGCCAGTGTCCACAAATCATAAAAAAACCCCGGTTTATCTTTCTGCCCTTCTTTCAAAAATGATTGAAAAGAGCCCCTGGATTCAGAGGCACAGGAGAGGGAGTGAAGGCAATTAAAAGAGACCCAAAAAAGAGTGGTTGCGTTGCACTCGCTTCCTTAGGAAAAATGCAAGAAAAGGTTGCACTCCAAAATCTGGGGGAGCTAGAGAAAAAGTGCTTTTTATTTTAAACAAACTTTATTTTAAACACCATTGCTGTGGGATGGGCTGGTTATTGTGGATTTTCTTTTGGGATGGTTGTTTCCCCTCCCCAACTTGATTTAAATCTGGTGAAACTTCTAATCAACCTTCAAGGCAATGAATTTGCTTATGCAGTCATTATATTTGTAAATTATATTTTATAAATCTGATGGTTTTTAAAGCCAAAGGAGTGCTGCATGCCTTCTGCAAGTCAAAGGAAACTCGCTTGCAATTGAAAGGGAGGTGTGCGAAACACCTGGCTTGGTGCAGAGCTTTGGCAGTGGAAAGACTCCTTAAAAATTCCTAATTGATTCTAAAAATTAAGTCATTATGTAAATGTTTGTAATTCTGGGCTGCTCTGAGAAGCTTCATTGGTAGGAATACAAGAGCAGGAATTAATTTTACTTATGTGTAATGAAGAGCGGATGGGTCCTGAGGAAAGGCTGCAAAGGGAAGGAGGGAAAGGGATGCTTGTTCCCCCTTTACCAGTTCTGTTCATTAAGTGCATTTCACAGGGGTTAGCTTTCTATTTTTTTTTTGTTTTATGGGGGGGATATCTGTGACTATATGGCATGAGATTACACTTTTATTGTCTGCCATGAGTCCCTCATAAGGGTAGGACAATGTGGAACCGTGCAGCCATTGTTGCATTACAGGGATGCATTAGGGGTCTCTGTTTCCACCAGTAGTGACCAATTAATGACCACTGAGATAACCAAATGAGAAGTCAGGGCTACTCAGAGCTTTAATTCGTTATTTCCTGACCACCCACGGACAAAGAGGCCAATATTAGTATAGTTTAATTTAATGAGTATTTCAGATGAGTATGGGACTCACTTCATCATTTGGCAGGGGGGTTGCCTGGACATTTTGCTTCCAGCGTGTGTGGTACCTTTATAAAGTCACATAGCTGGAAGAAGATCTCAGATCTGTGTGGTGGCTGGAAGAAGTTTGTTCAGTTGCTGCGCAGCTGGGATAGGCTGGTAGGATTTCCAGGAGGACTTGGCACAAGCTTTGATGTTGATGCACTTCAGGTCAATGGAAGTGAAATTTCAGGTGTACTTCTTGTGCCAAATTTGCTGTGCAAAATGAGCCACAGAACATCATGTGTGCACTCTCACAGAGTGGAGGTCACCATTGTAAACCTCCAGGGGTTTTGCTGGGCTGACTCAGTGAGGAAAACAAAGAAATAGACAAGGTGGTGATGAAAGAGGTGTATCCTCATGTCTGGTGGACATCAGATTTTCAACCCATAGTGAAATAAGAAATGCTCATTTATTTCAATAATTAAGCTGAGAAACAGGGACTTAAGGTAAAATCTTGGCTCCACTTGAAGGTGGGGGTACTTCATCATTTATGTGTCTCTAAGACATAGACTGTACTCCCTCCATTGCATTTTATTGGTTTCACTGGGCACCTGGTCTTGTCTCAAAGCTGGATGTTTAATGACTGGTACTAATAAAAGTTATTGACCAATCAGGATGGCAGAGAAGGCTTGGAATGAGCAAAGCAGGCAGAGAAATCTCAAAAGAGTGAAGACAACAGGATGGCATTGGACAGGCAATGCCATTAGCAGTGAGGGCAGAAGGGTGGAGAACTTGACATATGATGCCACTAAAACCAGTTGCCTTGTCCAATAGTGAGAAATGCCCCAACCAGCTCTTGGGGGTGGGACCTTGAGCAGCAAAAACAGAAGTGAGGGGGAATATGCAGCACCTCAGAATGCTCTTCTAGCTACTGGGGCTGGACTGTTGACACCCTGGATACAGAAGTTGTACTACCAGGCATATTTCCTGACCTGCTGCTGTTATATTTCTGTTGACAGCAATGGTTGCTGCCACTGGGAGCCTTCAGCATCCTCAAGCAGAATGTGTCCTTTGTTTTTGGGGGAAAAAAAATAAAAATCCTGCTTTTATTGTTTCATCCTGCACAGTTTCACACAATGTGACAGTGTGATCCCTCTGGGTTTTATAATATGGGCTCCCTTTGCCAGGGCTGAAGGGGAGAGTGATGTTATTAATGAGCTCTTCTCTGTGGCTGCTGGGCAGAGGGGTAGGAAAGTATAGGGGAATGTCCTTTTGTGTTGCCCAGGCATTAATTGCAAGTGCTTTGTAATAACAGAAAGGAACAGACAGGGGAGCCCTTGTAAATACATTCAGAAGAGGCTGTGGTGGTGATACAGATGCAGGTTTTTATCTGTGGCCTTGGGAGGGAAGGACAATTAGGTGTTTCATGCACACCCGTCACTGCTGCTTTCATTCCTGCATCCTGGGAGCCTTGCTGGATCTCCAGGCACTTCTCAAACCCACACAGCATGTAAGTCCTCAAAAAAAGACAGAAAATGATAGTGACCAAGAAGTTGTTTAGCTTTGGTGCCACACCTTCAGGTAAACAGTGGGGAAGGTTCCCTGCTCATCAGTGCTGAATTTGGGCTCCAAGCCGTGCCTTGTTAGTCGGGAATGAGGCATTATGGCTCTCAGCTGTGCCTGGGGAGAAGGTATTTAGCTCTTTTCCTTCCAGAAGAGCTGCTCTTTTTTCCCATGTTGGGTGCTGGAGGGGATCCTGTTTTGCAGCAGCATGTTGGAGTGCTCCTGTTTGGTCACAGTGAGAGGAGGCTGCTCGAGGTGTTGGTAAGTGAGTCAGGGGTTGGATGGTTTTATTATTCTTATCAACAAAAAGAGGAATGGGCTTTTTCTGGGCTGGTTTTGTGAGGTCTCTGAGGCTTTCTCGATCAACAGAAGTGGGATATTTAGGTCAAGTTAAATTGATGTGTTTGCAATGAGACACTGAGTCTGTGTCCACTGGCTGCATCTCTTGAGTCATGTGCAGTGATTCTCTCTGAACCTTTGCACTCCCTGATGCTGTTACTGCTCCTCCTTTTGCCTAAAACACAGGTAATGCCTTACACAGTGTTAAAAAGGCTTAATGTTTGTCTCAGGTATTCAACCCAACGTGAGGCTATGCTCAAACTTGAAATGTTTTTAGATGTGAACTAATAGCTCTTAAAATGAGTGTTCCTGGTGGTGGCAACATTTCTTAGCCAGAAGTGAAAGATGAAGGCTGCTGTGTTATTTGAAGCCTCATATTGCACTTTGAAAGGGTTTATGGTGTTCTGGTTGCTCAGGGAAAAGCAAAGGCTGGACACAAATGTCCATGTGGGGAGCTCCGTGTGTCTCTGAAACCCTGCCTTCATTATTATGCAATGCAAGTGGCTGTTGGCACAAGAACAAATTCCACTGTAAATTATGTGTGATTTACATGAGAAGCTCATTAATTCTCTAACACCGGATTTAGATGGTTTCATTTGTAAAGGGTGTCATTTTAAACACCGCTCAAACATATTTCCCTCTATCTGCTGACTCAGAGTGTGTGCTGAGAGATGATAAACAATAAAGTGTGTATGTGTTCATAAATACATGCACACAGACACACATTAGAAAATAGAATCAATTAGAAGGTGTGCTTTGTGTTTAGCAGTGCTGCCTGTGATACACAGATTGGCTGCCTATTTTATAATTTTGCCTGCCTCAGTGATTGTGTGCTGTGGACCTTGCAGGGTTTTTTGTTTTGCATTTATTGGTGCAGAGGTGAGTCCTTTTAATTTTGATTTTTAGTATTAAACTCGTATCCTAGTGCTTATTCTGTGCTGCTGTGGCCCTCATATTAAGGGCTTCCCCTTCCTGCACAAGCCTCTGCCCTGGCTTTGGGAGCAGCAAGACTTAGCATGAATGAGCAATACAGTTCTGTGGGATAAGCAATAAGCAGAGTGTCTTTTTTTCTTTTTTGTTGTATGTTCCTGGTTTTTCTCAGCTCTACCATAACTCAGAAGTATGGCAAAAATAATAGTCAGGAGGAAAAAAAAAATATCCCTCAGTGGAAATGCTTCTATTTGGGGGGGCTCTGCCTCTTGCTCCAGGACACATACAGCTGATAGGCACACCAGAAGTGTCTGTGGTTGCAGCTCATATGTTGAGGCAATGTAGTCCATAGCTTCATTTAGTGCTTTTGCATTAAGCAGCGTGACCCTTGTGCATTAGCTGAAAGAATTATATGCTCATTTTCAACTTGCACTTATTGTTTTAATCCAGCATCTGGAGCTATGTGTTCTCTGATATAGGGCTGATGTCGAAATTTGGATGATGGTGTAAGTGTTTTATCATACGTTCATGTGCTGTTCGGGTTTAAGTTGCAGCTTATAATTATTTTAAATGGGCAGTTGCTCTTTAGAAAATCTTAAGCTTGACGCAAACAATAAATGCAGGACAAGCTGCCAGACTCACCTTTGAAGTCTCTCTGGCCTAAGGAAACTGTTCCTTGACATCTCATTACTTTCCTTCTCTTATTAGAAACAAATGTGGCTTTCCTACACGTAGATTAAATATGGCCTGAATTAAGAAAGCTGAGTTAGGCAGTAGCAAAAGAGGAGAAATTATGCCATGCTCTGCTGTGGTTTTGTTTATCAGGACATAAGTCTGAATTTATTATTTTTTATGACTTGTAAGTTAGTGCAAGGAAAGAAAAAGGAGCAGTCATTTTTTTCCTATGACAATCAATCTACTGTTTCATATGCATTTAAACAATTTTGCCACAGGGAAAAGAAAAACATGCCTGTCTTAAGTAACCTAAACATCCATGGTGGTTGTTCTTCATGTAGTAGGGCTTTCCTTGCTCAAGGGGAATTTTTTTCTGTTACGTGGAGAAAGGGATTTTGACTCACAAGGTATGGGAAAACGTAGGCAGGGTTTCACTGGAGGAGGAGGGAAATCCTGTAGCTCTTGTGCTTGTGAACAGCACGTATCAGACCTTCCCTGACTTTTTTTTTGGGCCGCAAGCTGAAGTTTTATGTCATGACCTGTCTGCACCACTTGCTAGAAGTGGATAAACATGTTCTTGAAAATAGGAATACTGACAATTTTTTTTTCTCCAACAAAACTGCTTGCATTCAAGCTCCTGATGTAATTTATTTGAGACAAAATTGAGGGGGGAGAGGGGAATCAAACCAAATAACATTGTGCTATTTTCATTTGTCTTCAACAGCTCACAGAACAGCACAGGAATGACTTTTTGTTTAATGTTATAAGAGTAACAAAGGTGGTAACTGTGCTTTGTTCCTCTTCCCACACTTGCTCTATCTTGAACTGTTGGGAAAGAGGTAGGATTATATATATATAGTTATGGGTTGCAAACAGACAGAAATCCTATACCCAAAACCAGCATGTGGTAGAATGGGTCACTCTTCAGGTGCTGCCACCCTGCATACTCTGTATATATAAGCCACTGAGTGTAAACCTTGTGTTGGTCTGATGGTTTTTTTTCAGTAGTGCTTTTCTTTTGAAAATCCAGTGCTTCTGCAGGCATAGGACAGGTTCTTCCTAGGTTGGTATTGCTTTAGCTTGGCTAAACCTTAGGTCTGGAAAAGCATTTTGAAAATATTTTATGGGGATTTTTTTGGAGGGAACATGTTTAGGTCAGTTCTGTTTGAACTGTCCTAAAATATTTTACCCTCAGAGGGCATTTGTGATTAACCAGCTGTTCCCTTATGGACTGAGAAGGAGGCCTGTGCTTGGTGCAAATCTGTACGAGTATTATTGGAAAAAAAATTTATAGGAACAGTGCCAGATGACACCAGCTGTTAATGGCACTCATTAAGCATCATGCTCTAACAGAATGTTATTTTCCAGTGTAGATGAGCCCTCAATGATCTCTCCCTTTCTTTTCCCCAAAAGCATTATGCAATATACTGCCTTCAGTGGAATATTTTAATTCTTTTAAATTTTCATAAAAAGGTTTTTTTGTCGTTAAAATGTAAGCAGAGCACCTAGTGCTTATTTATGTATGAGGTTGAAGGTGAGAGGCTCTTGGTTATAAACAGTTTGCATCTTGAAAAATATACATAAATATACATACGCATCTTGTAGGTAAGCAAGATGGACAAAAGGTGGGAGAAAAGAATTACCCTTATTTGGCAGGTCTGCTGAGACAGAAAGGGAAAACAAAATTTTTTAGACTTAAAAGTCTACAGCGTAATCCCATTTGGAGAAACACAGTGGAATACAGGAGTGAAACTTACCTTATTTCTCTAAGGGGAAGCTCCAAGAACATTCTTCAGCTGATGTTCCTGGTACATAAGAGGCCAGACCAAGTATTTCCAAAAATAGAATGAAACATTCTGCCAGCAAAGTACTCTGTATGTGTGTATGTATTCATACACACACACACACTTATATATGAAAAGTCTTACCACATCTCTTCTATATGAGGATGTTTGGGTTTGTTTCTGCATGGTTCTGTTCATACCAAAAGTGTATGTAGGTCGTTTTGTTTCCAGCTAAAGCACTGAAGAAACTTTGCTATGCAAAGTGGAATGAGACAAGCATGTCACCTGTAATATGACAAGGTATTAACTTCTTAAGTCAGAGAAATTTAGCTGGACAGGCTGGAGTTTTAATCTGACTCCTGACTGCTGTGTCAAATAAATTCCAGCTAAGTGAGGCAAATGTTTATAATTAATTTCAGAGTAGCTTAATTTTTGCACATTAAGCAAATAGGTATCTTGTCTTAGGCTCTGAAGCAGGGAGGCAACTCAGCATGACTCTGTGTGTGATTTATTTAACAAGAGACCAGCTTAGGGAATCTAAAGCCATGCTTGGAGTTGAGCTGGTGCCCAGCATTCATGTGCTGTGGCATTATGTCCCTCAAATGGCAGCTTCATGGTGAGGCAAACTCAGAAGTTCTAAAACTCAGAAACTGACAGATGAAACTCAAAGTTTATAAGCCTGTCTCTTCTTTTTGCAGTGGTTTGGCATAACTCTAATGACATCAGGCACTTAAGGAGTGACACTGCTGTAATAGAGACCTGGAGAGTAATGATGTTTGCAATCCCATTTTTCATCCAGTCTTTGTCTGCTGCTAAAAGCTCCCTGTTTGATTCTGCTCACCCTTTTCACAGCTGAACACACATCAGTTGACCAATAACAGTTTCTGCCTTTGGTGCTCAGGATCCCAATTTATTTTTCCACCTAAGCAGGAGCCAAACCTAGGCTGGTCAGTTTCTGAGGTCAGACAAAATCTGGTTTATGGCCATGGGCAGGAGCTGTAACAGTGGTAATGTTAATTCATAAAATGAATGATAAATTGTTTTAAAGGCTAGGGGAAGTTTAATGCAGCACAGCACAGACATTGTTATCCTTTTAGTGGTGTTGTGTTATTCCTTGTCTTATCTTCACTGAACTGTGGTCACTGAAGGTGCCACCTTCTTGCTGGGCCCTCTCCTGCAGTTTGTGTCTGGTCTGCCCACACAGAACTGGTTAATGTTTTATTTCTGAGTTACTGTGTATCTTTAATATTGTTTTTCTTAGGGGCTTTCCCAGTGAATTATAAGAAACCAATGTTTGTATTTTAAGCCTGGTCCCCCTGAAGTTGAGGGAATGGTTATGGAGAAAACACTAGATCTTAAAATGATACAAGTAGTGTTTCATCCCATCCCTCCCCTCCTCCCATGCTTTGAAATCTTTAAGGATCCCCAAATAGGCACTTTTAAAATCAAAGCATTAAGAGGCAAATGTTTGATGCAGAATTATGAGCCAGATGTTGATCTTGGTAACTCAGGTGTGCCATTCCCTCACACCCACTCAGCTTTCCTTGTGGCATGTCCCCAGAGAGGATCCTGGGGTTTGACGCAAGCTGAGATCAATCCCCAGCCTGTGGCATCTGTTTGCTGAGGGTTGGAGCTGCTTATTGAGTTGATGCCGTGTGAACTGAGTAATGGAGACAACGTGATGTTGGGAGCGAGCCTGGATCTTAGGAACACATTGCTTAAGTGACCAGAAACTAAGCTGCTGTCTGTATGCCAAACCAAAGTTAAAAGCCATGTGGGTTTCAGAACTTTCTTTTTTTAAGAAAACACTTGTTAAAAAATAAGCTGCGTTTAGTGATTGATTGCTTGTTGCTCTTGCCCAGCTATTTGTACTCTCAGCTTTGACTTATGCCATACACCTAAGGCCTTGCATTACAGGGAGCACAGTATGCACAGCAGAGAGCTGAAAATTTGGCCAAAATATTGATGTCTTGAAGTGCTGAATTGAGGGATATTTCTGGAGGAAGTAGTGCTGCTCTGCTTTGTTGGATCAGACTAAAAGGGAGGAGGGATTTTTCTCATAGCAGTTCTTCCACCTGGCTTTTTCAAAATTTTGCTTGGGACGCTGTCTGGGGTAGCTTTGAATGTTGCATTAAGCATTTTAGTTCTCAGCTGCAGGTAGGTGCTGTTCCTTTTCTGTAGCTTGTACAGAGAGAAATTAGGAAATGAAGGAAAAACTGTTTTGAATTTTTTTTTTTTTTTTACTTGATAGGTAGTAGCATGTGGAAGGGAAAGGCTTTCCATGGAGCAAAGGAGGAAGATGCTGGGTATGGAAGAGGGCTGTGCTTTTATGTTTTCAAAACCCCAACTTACTTTCTATTCAAAGAAAGAGGATGGTGGGGGCAGGCATAATTCTGGGACATCTGGCCCCAGTGAAGCTCTTGCTGGTGATTAGGTCCATCTTGAGATCAGCCTTTCTAGCTAACACATAATTACTGGGATTTTGTTCCTACTTTGAATGGTTTACATATGATACGTTCATAGATTGTTTTTCTTGCAGCTCATTTTTCCTTTCTCATGTGATTTGCAGGATTTACACACTTGGTTTGTGTTGATGGTGCCTCTCCTGACAGTTCTTTGTATAGAAAGGTTAAGGCAGCTCGTGGGCTCGTGAAGACAGGAGTATTATGCTTGAGCCTGCCATTAGTCATGCTTAGCTGCTTGCATACTAATTTGGCACTAAATCATGACTTCTTTTTTTAACTAGATGCCACCATTTTAGGCAACTCTACTTGTGCAACTTGCTGTCAGGCTGATGAACCAGTCAAAAATGATGGCACTGCACAGCTTCTCCCTTCCACATATGCCCATTCTCCAAATGTGGTAGGAGGGCTGGAAAATACAGCCAAGTGAACAGAAAATGCAAATTGGCTTCATATTGTTACTGGAGCAAGTAACTTTCTATAGGAGAAAGTCTGAAAAATTTAGAATATGCTACTAAAGTTTGCATGAGAACTTCTGCAGCTCCTTACAAGAAGTGAAGTGCACTCTCCTGGCAAAAGTGTTTGTGAAGTTATGTTGCAGTTGGATACTGAAACTGGATTAAAAAAGGTAATAAATATTACCACACTTGCTTTCTCCTTTTGTCTTTGAAAGAGGAACTGGCACTGCAGAGGACAGCATCACAGAAGTACAGGAGGTTTTAGCTGTCTCTTGGGCTCAAGCCTTTTTCACGGAGAAGGTTGTTCATCTTTGTATGGAGGTGGGATCATTGGCTTTCTCATCTGCAGCTGTCTAGGTACTGTCTCAAACCTAAGAGGATTTGCTGGATTGTTTTCTCTTGTAGCTGTATTATTTTTGTCATGAGTGTGGTTCTCGGTTTGAATTTGATGGAGCTGAAATCCACTGACAGGGCAAACAGTGAGCAAATATTCAGGGCATCTCCTGGCTGACAGTTTGATGAAAGAAATGGGCAGGACTGTATTTATGAGCCATTACCCCTTAGCTATTTTCATGAGCATAATAAAAGGTTTCTTTGATTTTTTTGTTTTTGCCTTTACTGATTGTTAGGCTGAGGAGCCCTATCAAGTACAAGAAAAAAATCACTTACCAAAATCTTCTACTACAGCTCAGAAATTAAACCATGGACCTCAGCTGTCAATTTGCTGTGTGGTTTTCTTCAGTGTTTCTCTTTTTTACCCTTTCCACAGCTCAACCTTATATGCATATGACTCTAATACCCATAGTCAGTTTATGGTATCCAGAAGAACAGCATGCTATGAGGGTTGTGGTTTTTTTAATTTTTTTTGTGTTTTTTTTTTTTTTTTTTTTTTTTGGTGGTTTTTTTTTTTTTTTTTTTTTTTTTTTTTTGGTTTTTTTTTGCGGGGGGGGGCGTGTGTGTGTTTTTGTTTTTTTAATAAGATTTTTAATAAGATTAGTTAAAGATATAAGTACAGAAAATGACACAATCTGATTTATGACCATCTTGGGATATCTCCTCCCCTTCTCAGCTTTTCTGCAGTGACAGATGGAAGAAAATATCTTTCCAGTTTTAAGAGTTAGTTACAACTGTGCACAAGGGCAGGCACCACGTGGACCTCAGTGGGAAATAGTTTTGATTTCTTAAACGTGGATCATGTTCCAGCCAGCTTCAGAAGAGATACCCCCTGATTGATATTTTTAATGAGCTAGGGGAGAATGTTAAAACTGTCTGCCTATCTACCTATGAACCCTCAGGGTGGAGAGCTAAATCACTGTGAAGCATTAGAGGAGGTTATCTAACTAGGCATTTTCTCTGGTATAAATGGTATTCATGCTTGTGCATATCACTTTTTTCTTTTTAATTTCTCTGTTTTCATATAAAGCAGCATAAATAACTATGCTCCCATCAGTGGTCTTGATTAACTCTTGCCTTGCTGACAGACTGAAAACAATGTAGAAGGCACAAATTCCTTGAGGGTTTGGGCCACTGAAACAAATTCAGTCTCCTTTATATTTTTCTACCCCAAAGATACTGAAAGAGGGACATATGTGGAAGAGTAAGTATTCGTGTGCATAGGCATGTTTGTATGTGTATATTTGTTGTATGGGCCAGTAAATGCCTGGGTTGACCTGGAACCTGAAGGAATGCCTGTGAATAGGGTACTTCATAATGAAAATAAATAGAAAGCATTTGGTAGTGGAACTTAAAGGAATTAAGAAAAATATTGGATTCTGGGTGCTGTTTCAAAGTTGTTTTCATCAGAATGGAAGTGGCATAATCAATATGTACCTCTTTGGCTGTTAACTCTTCAGATTTAGCTGAAATCACATTAAATGGAATAGGTTTTATTTGTGGCTTGGGCAGTAGGGATATGTTTAACTGAACTCTCTGGAAGTCAGCTATTTGGGAGCTGCCAGCTCTTCACAAAGTGATGCTGTTTGTAGCTGTACCCTAACAAATTGTGGCATCATTCTTCTTTCATTACTGATGTGGGTCCTGCTTTATAAACTCCAACTAAACACAGAAAGTTCTGGTGGTGTGTGTCCTGTTTGCTCTTCCTAATTTGCCCATTGATTTCTTTTCCCATCTGGACTCAGGTGAGCTTTGTTATGCCTTTCCTATTCCAAGGCATCTTTGCCAGGAACAATTTCCCTGCTATTGATTTGAAAACCTCTGCTGCAAGCAAAATTGCAGGCCAGCATTTTGGGAAGGTGAGGGTCTGGGCTGAGTTTGCAGCTGTATAGAGCATCTGTAGCTATGAGAGATGTCAGTAGGAACAGTTATGTTTACCACTGCTGAACATGACTCGTGTTGGTTTTAAGTTCAATACTCACACAGTCAGTCTGTAATAGAATCTACAGGTAGGAAGACAACAATAATTATTTCTATTAACTACCAAAAAAGCTATTAATAGATTCATTTGAAAGGCCTTAGAAGCCAGTATTTCCAACTGCTAAACACTCTGTAATAAATTATTTCTGTGTTGTACAAAGAAACCATCATACCACACAAACAGAACCCAAATGAAAAACTGTCTTGTGTTCTGGAGATGCTGTCATGAGAAAGGCCTTCTATGTAGCATCTGTTCACACTTCCCACATATTGTGTAAATATATCCACTTCATGTATTTAATCTTCCCAGAAGTTATGCTTGCCTTTCTTCTCCAAACAAGAAAGCTGGAATCCTCTCCTTCCTTACAAAACCCACCTGTAGCTTGGCAAACTACCAGATTAGGGTTGTTTGGGTTGGGTTAGGTTTTTTTTTTCTTTTTTTGATTATGCTCCAATTTTAAATTTTGCATAAAAGCTGCTTCTGGAGTTATGACTGATCTCATTTCCCACTTTCCCCCATTCCCTAGGAACATTCCTAAGAAGTTACTCAGCCTCTCTTCTGAACAGGGAGAATTTCGCCCATAAATAAGGCAACACTTGAAATCGTAAATAATGTTTGGACAGCTTGTGCTGAGGGCTTCCCAAAGGGAAGGAATGATTTTGTCGTGGCAGTGTATCGTGGGGCTGTCCAGTGTCATGCTTGGAAGCTGATGGTGTTGCTTTGGAGCAGGCTGTTGTGCAGAATGCCTCCAAGTATCAAGGAAGCTGAGTTGTGACTCTTGAAAAATTGATTTGTGGGATGGCAGAGTAAATGATGAGAAGAGGGAAAGGGGGGAAAAAAGGAAGGGGGAGAACTGAAGCCAGCAAATACTAACTGGTGCTGAGAAATTCCATGCTAAGGCTGA
This sequence comes from Phylloscopus trochilus trochilus, assembly GCA_016584745.2. Lineage (NCBI taxonomy): Eukaryota > Metazoa > Chordata > Aves > Passeriformes > Phylloscopidae > Phylloscopus > Phylloscopus trochilus. The sequence goes on along the minus strand of WQNJ02000007.1, from coordinate 54,669,740 downwards.
AACTGCAGCTTTATCTCATGACTTGGGGGAAAAAAAGGCAGGAACATATGTCAATGACAGATTGCCAACCTTAGCATTTAATTCTGGGCATTTTGTGGGTTTATACGATTTGCTGACAAAAAGATGAGGGGGAAGGGTTGGATGGGATGTAATTTCCTGAGTGTTCTTCTTAAAGGGAAGAAAAAAAATCTCAACCCATCTTCTTTTATTTGACTATATTGGAAACAGCCTGAACAATCGTAGTTTTTCGTTAGAGTAAATACCTTTGAGTTATGACACTTTTTCTCCTTTAAAAGCAGTTTCCAAAGCATTGGAGAAGTATGCATAATTAAATGCTTTCCTTATTTGAACTTCATTGGGAAGCAGTCTATTTCTTTCTTCGTTTGACACCTCTGTGCTGTGCAGACCCCTGGTCTGTTGAAATGTGTGTGTTCACAAAGATGTGAAGAACCCCAGTCTGCCTCTTCCACAAAGATGTATAAAGAGCAATGTTTTGAATGCTTCTGAGAAGCAAGACAGAGAGGATATTAAAAACTATGCCCTGTAGTGCACCCAAGTGTTTATTTAATAGACACCCAGTAGCCACAGTATGTAAAAGTTCTGTGTGCTCCCTTACTTTGGCTTTTTGTGTCTAAATTTCTATCTACCCATGAAATACCCTTGATCTAAAAGTCTCTAACCTGTTTTTGGCATGGGCCCTTGACAGGGAACCATTTCAAGCAGTGCAATTAGGAGTCTGCTGAACTTTTGGAAATTTCATTTGGATACTCTGAGTAAGATATACTGAATGGACAAGCTGGAGGAAGTTATTAAAACTTTGCAGGAAAACCATGAAGGAATTGGAATATAAATTATTTCTTCTTATTTTTTTGCGTTTTTTTCCTCTCCAGACCAATTCCTAGAGGAAAGAGGTGGGGGTTAGACGGCTTTTTTTCCTTTGGAGGTATGACCTGTTTTTCTCTTGACCAAGAAATAGCTTGGGAAAAGGAAAATGCTGTGCTGATGAAGGGCTTGAAGCATTTTCAGAAAAGACTCTTGGTTAAAAGTGTTTTAATATTCACAAAGGCCCTGTTTAAGTGTACATCAATCTGCTGCTGTTTTTCTCATTGAGCAGGAGTACATGGAGACTTCTTTCAGGGTTGGGTACCAGGTTGCAAAGTGCTGGGTTGCAATTTTTTGCCTTTTGGCAGCAGCAGCATCTAAGGAGAAGTCAAAGGCCTTATCTTTTGGCTCTGGATTCTCTCAGTATGTACTTCAGTGAGTTTGAGGTTCCCTGGCATTACAGAAGGAATGTCTGTGATAGTTTTCCTTTTTTTCCTGTTGCTGATGTAAGTTTCTGCAGATAGGAACTTCTGTTCTGATTACGGTGGGGTCTTCCTAACCTGAGCAAATTTGATACTACTAGATGCGTGTGGATCTGGGTTGATGAACATTGTAAACCCCATGGGTGACACCTCCAGTGGAAATTAAAATACACCTTGAACCCTTTGTGTTCTGAGTTTTCTGAGCTGACAAACTGCTCTAACAAAATTATGTTTTATGTTTTCCATGAGTTATTTGTTCATTTCAGGGTTCATGAAGTATAACCGGTAGGCAGGCCAGTCGGCAGTACTTGTAAAGCCCATGAGCTTGTCTTTGCTGGTTGAGCGACCTGAAAATCCCCAGCAAAGTGTGGCTATCCATAATAATCTTCACTGATCTGTCATGAAAGGCTTGGGGGAATTGGCAGAATTCTCTGGTAAACCAAAAGATCATATAACCACCCACGGCTTGCCATTTTTTGCAGTATTCTCTTAGGATCTTAACATGCTGAAATCCATCCCTCTCAGGCTCATGAGGGTTACAAAGCCTGTGGGGATGGCAAGTGGTGTTTTTAATCCTGCTCTCAGGCTCTGTGGATTCATGTCCTTCTCTGTTCCATTTCATTTACTTTTGCCAGCAAAGAGTTGTCTATTCTCAGTAGTCTTTTGTATTGCAGATTGAGTGACTTAAACTTGGGCTTTGACAAAATGCATCTCTCTGGGCAGGTAGAAACCCTGAATTAATGAGATGTTACCTTTGTAACAAGTTTCAACATCACATGTGTCAGCATGTGCTGCTGGTTCATCCAGCTTCGTGACATACATGTGAACAGAGAAGAGAGACATGTGGCTTAGTATTTATTGCCTGTTGGACTTGAAGAAAGGCAGTAAAGAAATACTTGTTTGCTTAGTCCTTTGGCAAACCCATGATGAAAAGTAGAGAGTGCTGTCCTATTTGGCACATGTAGCCAGGGCAGTTTGTAGGGTGATTACATACCTGAGTGGTGTAAATATCAAAAGGGAAGCTCTCTTGCAAACCTTTCTTGAAAGGTGCTTGTTTTAAAGTCCTGAAGTGCTAGAGACCAGGCCTAAATTCCCTCTTCCTCTGCCTGGGGCAGTGACAAGGTAGCATTTTGACACAGGAGGGTTTCAGTTTACAGGCTGGTGCTACCTGGGCTGCCAGGACAGGGAGATTGAAGCATCTCCAAAGTTGATTCTGTTTTGGAATGTAATGGTTCCTGTGTTCTTTTGGGAGAAACATCTGCCTGGTTGTAATCTTTTGCCTAAGACTGTAATTAACAAATGCCCCATTTTGACCATCAAGGACTGAGTCCAGCCCCTTGCAGTGGGATTCTTTCCCTAAGAAAAACTTGCTGAGTTGTCTGGCTCCTGTGCGTGCACACACACATATGTATGTGCATACCTTCTACACAGTAATTTGCTGTAAATTGCTGCCAGCTTTTGAACTTAGAGGGGAGGATGGAAAGGCCAGGAAAACCAGAGAAGCAGAGAGAAAAGCCCACCCCACCTTTCAAGCATCTAAGGTTCTCTTAACAAAACCTGTGTGCTTGCAGGGCCCATTTGGCATTCATGCAGCCTTGACTAATATTTTTGCAGCTGGATTGGTGCTAATGAAGACAGTTTTGGAAAGACCTCCATGCAGAACTCTGTGTCGCTTAATTTCGAGTCCCTGGATTGCTTGTGGAGGGCTATGGCTAAATGGTTGTCCCTATTAGTGGTTCTCTGGTGCTCTGGGCTAGGCATCCACTGTAGGTGTTTGAAAACAATGGCATGTCAAGCCTGGGATGGCTATGTGAATCAAGAGATAATATATGCCTAAAAGTCGCTTGTGGTTTCCCCTTGATGCTCTTGGGGCAGAAATGTATGGTGTTCCCAGTTAAACAACATGCCCACAAGTGTGAGGGAAGTCCAGGAGAGCAAGTAATTCTTTTTTGCAGCATTTAAAACTGATGGATAAAACCTAACCAACCTGTTGTAGTTACAAAGTGTTTCACAGGAGCAGAATTGGTGTGTTGAATGCCCTGGAAGCAGGACTGCAATGATCCATGTCATGGTTTGGTGCTCAGGAAGCCCAGTGCACCCAGGTGTATATGATAGGACTCTAGCTGCAAGAGGAAGGTGAAGGGTGTACTAGTGCCTCCTGAACGCTGTTTATCTGCTTAGTGTGCAGCTGATAATTCAAGTGTTTGTGTTTACCCATAAAATTAATTTCTTGGTGAAAACAGTAAGCCAGGTACTTTCCTTCCCCCCTTTGTGTCTCTGCAGTGACACCAGCTCATACCAGGTGGTAGTAGAGTGCTTATTTGTAGAAAGAAATAACCAGCTTGGGAAAGAAGAACTGTTTGGCTTGGTCTCCATCTCTTGCATATCCTGACTTTGGGGTTTGTTTGTTTGCTTGTTGTTATGTAGAGGGTTATGACTTCAAATTTGCTCCTGAGCCCTAGAACTCCTGTATATTTAGTCCCACCTGAACTATCTGCCTTAAAGGTATTTCCTCTTAGGAATATTATCTGCCTTTATTTTAGGCTCTGTTAAAGAAACAGAGCTTTAAAGTCTTTTAAGAGGATTGCACAGATAATGTTTCATGGAATATTTTTTTTTTTCATTTGAGGGAATAATGTAAATGTATGCAAGCAGGATGTTATTGTGCAAGAGCTGTGATGTGTTTATATAAGGTGGGAGGGCTTGATTTATAACACTGAATATTTAATGGGAGTAAGTCTGGGTGTCTGAGATCTCTGTTTCTTTGTGTGAGTTGGCAGATAGAAGGGTGGCAGGTCAGGTTTTTATGTATGCACCTTGTGGATTTTCATATGCTGGTGTTTACATCATTATGTCAATTTAGTGAATTATTTTTTTTTTATTTGGGTTTTGAAAGCATGGGGAATAGGGGAATTTACTGCCCTATCTGCCTGTCCCTACCTTCTTCCCATTAGTTCCTGAAAGCAGCCCCAGTCCCTGTGCCTGCAGAGCAGTGGGTTCCACTGGAGTTCCAGCTCCACGATATTGTTCACTGGCAGCAGTACACATACAGGGTGGGGAGGTAGCTGGAATAGCCAGTAGGATAAACTACAAGTGGAAATTTTGTTGGTTTTTTTTTTTTTCTTTAAAGGACAACTTACTATGCAGGTGTTTGTAGGCTTTTTTTAGCTGTAGGGATCTGCAGCGAGATCCATTGAAAAATGCAGAAGATAGCTGTAAACTATGCATGGGAAGACTGATATTTATTTATTCACTTTAAACCTGAAGCTGTGTCTGCAAAATCAACATGCTTCTGATGTACAAAGAAATCCCCAGTGTTCCCAAAGCCAGGTAGGGAATATGAGGGAACACTCAGGTGCCCAGCAGAGGGACTGCTCAGGCAGTGCCAGACTGGCTTTTTTCATGCCCCATTCCTGATGTTGGCATCTGAGGGATGAAAGACAAATGCATCTTTGAAGTGTCATTTTGGGGACAGGAAAATAACACCACAAAGGAAAGCTTGGAAATTTCTGGTTTATGAAAAATTGAATTAATGGTTTGTGGTTCTGCCCTGCGTGAATTGAATTCAAGACCAGGTAAATAAGTAAAATGTTGATAATGGGTAAGTTATTGCTTCTGAATGTAGAAAAGAATTATTATAGCAGGCACAGTTGGTGATGGAAGACCACATGGTGATTGCTAAGCCTTTAGAACATTAGAGTAATGTACTCTATCTAAATAGATAGATAGATGCTTTGCCTGGGCTAATTTTTCTAAGGATGAATTGATGACATACAATCAGGAGATGTCAGAAAAGAAAGCATCCAGCCTTGAATGGCAAAACTCAATTGTTTTAGACACAATTGATAGTGGCCAGTATTGGACTCACACTAATGGTTGCTGAAACTGTTAGATTGTACTGTTACTTTTTTTTGTAAGATCTCAGATTTGGCTTGACAGCAGCAAGCATTTTCAATCAAAGTGTTGGTTTCTTCCCCCCCCCCCCCCATTCTTTTTTAGTCATTTGACAATAATTTACTGCTTTGCTTAGCTTTTTAGTCAGTTGTCGCCCACTCCGGAAAGCCAGGTTTCTTAAGTGCTTCTATGATGCCAAGTTAATTGCCCGAAAATAAGTGCTTGAAGATGTATCAAGTATTGTCTCATCAGCATTCAGCACCCCTGCCAGAGCATGGGAGGGGGAAGGAAGGCAACGCCAGGAAGGTTAGAAGAAAATAGATGGGGAACAAAGGAAAGCACAGCTGGTGCCTGTGAGTCCACCTCAGTGCTGGTATGTAATGCAGTCAGCACAAGACTGGATAAAGCACAGCACCTTTTTCTTTTTTCATGGATAATATGGGGAGAAAAAAAATGGAAAAAGATAAATGAAACATGTTAATTTGAGGCAGGGCAAGAAGAATTTTATTGGATGAAGTACCCAGCAACCCCATTTAAGTTTGCAAGGAACTTTGAAGGAGCTGTGGGAATGAGGAGTGGAGACAAATGCCTGACCAACATAAGAAGCAGATGAAGTTGGGTCCTGCTGAAATCCCCAGTACCTTAGCTGTGGGTGGGCCTGTGGCTCCTTGAGAGAGCGCAAAAATGTTGGGGCACCTGACTGCTCAGCCCTGCATGACCTTGTGTTGTGTTCCCCAGATGTTGGGAGAGGAAGAAGAGGGCTACGACCCTCTCCGGACTTGCCAGCGCTTCCAGGGCTTTGCTTTATCCTCCTTTGCCAAATACAGCCAGGGCTGCTCTCAGGGATTTAACAAATCCCCTACTATTTCAGGGCTGGAGGGTATTGGCACTGCTCTTGATCCCTCCTGCCCCATTCTTCCTTTGCTTATGCCTGAATGCACTGGACTTTGCATCTCAAGAGACTTCTTGCAGTCATCTTTCTGGGACACTCTGGGCAGATTTGCTCTAGTGGTACCCACATTTGTGCCAGCCCCCTTACCTGATCTCAGTGAGTTTCAATGCCTTTCTGCCCTCGTTTAATCTGGGAGAGCCACCCTGCTCTGGAGAGGGAACAGGTTTTTATTCTGGCTTGTGCACCATCAGCGGATTTGTTAACTTGTAAAATGTCTAATAAGTGTGATGTCAGCGCTTTAGAGAACCTGCCTGACTTTCACATCCCACTGGCAGGGCCTGCAGTCACAAATATTTGTTCTTGCACTAGAAAATTTGATAGAGGTGTGTGAATATGTGTGTAGTCTGTATTAGTCACTATGGAGAGTGCACACGTTATTTGGAAGCCATTTCTACCTTTCAGCCCTCATCCTGAGATCAGAAATGGTGCAGTCCTTTACTTGATTAGGCAGGACTGAAAGTAAATGATTGCAGTTGAAAAGCACTTTGAGAATTACTTAATATTGCTTTAATAAGGGCTCTCCATCTACATTTGTGCTTTTTGTCAGAAGCGCAACCCTCGATTAACGCTTTGGTCCTTCTTTATCAGTCACCTGTGAATGTTACCCCATTTATCGCCTGGGTCTCTGAAGGACCTTCCACTGCCACGTCTTCACAGCTCTTCCATCTCTCATTCACCAAACAGGTTGGGGCTGGCAATAACCAGGAAAGGAGTGTAATGAGCCAGAGAGAGCCCAGCATGCCTGGTGTGGAGATTCTGCTGCATCCCAGGTGATAAATTCTCACGTACACCTTGGTCGGTGCTCACAGAGTAGTGTCAGCTCAGTAACAGCCCTTTAGGATGCCAAAGTGGATTTTACATTTATAATGAATGAGAATTTTATTGTTGTTTCTAGCAGCAAAGAAGTTTAGTGATCGTCCAGTTCTCAGCCTTGTGAGAAGCAGAAATGATGAAAGAAACATTGCTACATTCCTCAGCACACATTTGATCCATCAATCACCCAGACAAAGCTTGTGCCCCTAAACCATTAAAGTGTGACATCTTCTTCTCAGACTCTTGAATTTACTGACTTTATAGCAGCAAGTCAATTAGGAAGCCAAACCTAGGCTGGGAGGAGAAGAAAAAACACTATTAAAATACTAACTTGACGCGCTTAGGTTTGTTTGATAGGCTAACAGACTGCTAATATTTAATTTAAAAAACCTGGATGCTGTCCAAAGCAAACTTATGAATAGTATAAGTCATATTAAAGCAAACTTTCATTAAGCACCAACTTTCTCATAATTAGTTTCAGCAGAATGATACAGTTTCAGAAAAACTGTGGTATTTCTTTATTTAGGTACCAGAGCTTTCTACTAAAGGTTATTTCCAGAGGGTTCCTCATCGTGTGGTGTGATGAATTAAATAGGGGATGGAAAAATCGAGAAGAAAACCTGGGCCAGAACTCCTGCTCCCATTTCCTTCCTGACAGTCCCTTGAACATGAACACTGCAATAAAATTTATCCTCTATGAGCAGTCACTGGGGGTTACTTCAGGGTGGAAGTGTGTTGCTTGCAGCTCTCTGTTGGAAATGCCACTGTTAGTTTACCCACTCAAGGACTGGGCAGGAAGAAAAGTACAAAGAAATGCAGCATTGAGTGGTTCTGAAATGAGATTATCTGTTTAAGTGGCAGGCCAAGGTATGGCAGACCAAATGAGTGTACTGGAGATAAAGATTTGACTGATGTGTGAGATGATTGCACCCTGTCCTCTTGTGTTGCTGTGACTGAAGTGGATCATGTGTCCCTGGCACTGAAAGTTATTAAGTTTTTTTTCCAGGGATTTTGGACTGGTGTAGGATTTATGCATTTGCCTTTCCTTTCATTAACTGTATTAAGTTAATTGCTTATCAGGGGAGGAACCTGCTCAGAAATATCCAAAGGGAGCTAAGAGCCCAAATTCTCTTGCTCAAGCTGTCCTTGATTCCTTAAATAGAAATACACATGTGCAAAAATACAAAATGCATCCCAATATAATTAGACGTTATGATGTGTAATTAGCGACTCTTCTCATTATTATTATTTTAAAACTTTTGTACTTGCATAGTAGTTCTAGCATTTGACCTAGTGAAACCTCTGCAATGATCAGGAGCAAGGGAAGATTTTTCACTCTTTAGCCTGTGTTTGTTTTCAATGTCCATGCCTTAGAAGTCGTAATATGCATGTGTGACAAGTGTTTGTATTTCCTGGGTGAGGGGGGTGAGTTGTAGGAGATAAAGGCAACAGTGGGTGGCAACAACAAGAAGCGCTGAAGGTGCTCCACATGAGTCCTGCAGCTGCTCCTCAGAGGCATGGGAGTTCATGTTCCTGACAGCTTCCTCTCCAAGGTCTTCAGATTGGCTCTTAATTGGCAAGCTCATTAGCAGACTTGCTAACAGGCGGGAGAGTGAGCCAAATTTGTATTCTGTCAGCACTTGCTGTGAGGAGTCAGTAATCAAACAGCTTTTTTACAGTGTCCTTTTTGGTGTCTACTTCTAATGGCTCAGGTTTGTAGGTCTGCTATAAACCCCAATAAATATAACAGCCATTAATAACTGATTGACCAAAGGGATTTATGTAATCATGGGATTACAGCTGCTAATTCCTTCCTGCAGTCATGCTTCTGCATTTCATTGATCAGGGAGCTGGCTGTAACACTGATTTTAAACTAATGTCATGACAATGCAAGGATGGCTTTAATGCCACTTGGATGACAAAAGGTTGCTTGGGGAGTGATGCTTAGGCTAGTTTCACAGAACAGGAAGAAGGAGGTGGGAAATGATTGTGTGTTGTGGAGGGCAGTTCTAGGAATTGCAGCCAACTCACTTAGTGGTCATCTTGGAGGAGGCGGCCATGTGAGGTTGGAGTAAGCTACCTCCTGCTCCCAACCTGCTCCCATGACTGTCCTGCATGTCTCCCTACTGTGTGTCACCAGCTGGCCACCTCATTAGGCTTTGTCTCTGTGCCCTTCCCCTAATTGGTGTGCAGTGGTGGGACTGACTAACACCAGCAGCAGCTCTTCCATGCATTTGAAATTCATGTTCTTAAACTCCTTCAGGTCTCTTCCAGAAATTACTAAGGAGTGCTTCCTCTGAGTGTACTGCCTGAGTGTTTTTCCTAACTCTCCAGATCTCTTGCCTGAAATTGGACTCGAATTTTTCTTTTGAAAACAAAATTGATTTTTTTTTCCAGATGTAACTGAAATGAATGCAGGTGGCAGGAAGGTTTGGCTTTCTGAGCACAGGATGCTCCTGAACTAGTAAGGTAGAAATAGTCCAGGTTGTAGAGGTGTTAGAGATAGGGTGATGGGGATAAGTATTGTAAGGCAGCTCCTACTGGGCTGGCTTGTTGCTATCTGCTAAAAAGCTGCAACTTGAGGTAAAGCGATGAAATCTGAACCTATGAAAATGTGTGTCAGCTCATCAGTGCTTTTAAGCAGACTGTGGGAAGTGCCTCTAATGAGCCATCTCTTTTCCATCTTAAAGTAAATGAAATTAAGCTGAAAAATAGCTGAATAGAAAGCATCAGATGGCAGTGGTAGACAGTCAGTGTTTGTAATGTGAAATGTGCTCTCGATCCCCAAGGCATAGGATGCAGGTGGTGCCACGTGTGCGATGCCTTTGAACGCCAAATGTGCCAGCTACATCTGAAAGATATCAAACTCAAAATCTGAGCAGTGGTGAGTGGTTATCAGCTCTGTCAGGCAAAATCCTCTGTGAAAAGTGGCTGCTGGTAGAGAAACAGACAATATGCAGAGATGAAATGCTTTTCATCTCTGTTTCTGAACTGGATGTTTTCCCCTAAGCTTAAATTATTTTGTCTTTTTTTCTTTTTTTCTCTCTCAGAAAAGCAGCGCTGATAGCCACATAGTTACTGTGAATATGAAGAAAACAAATAAAAAGTAGACGTGAGCTTGCTGGGTTGCTGCCCTTGCCCTCTTGTGTAGTGGTGCACAGAGCAGAGCTTTTTGTAAAGGCTGTAGATGATTTTTTGCTGCACCCTTCCATCCAACAGTGGAAACAATTCCCAAGGGTAGCAGGAGTCTTTGCCATCCAGCTCTGGGAGCAATAGCCCTATTGTGCTGTTTTGTGGGCTTCAAGAAGTGAGGCCTTTCTAAGAACAGGGGTTTCTGGACAAGCTGTTGCCATTTCTGCTTCCACCTTGTTCCGGGACAGTTGTCTTCTCTGCTCGGGCTTGGCACATAGGTGGGTACAGCCAAGGGAAAGCTGTCCTTCCCCAAAGGGAATTTCACTTTGTTTTCCTAAGAGCTCCATGTGTTTCTGCCCTCCTAAGGCTTAGTTGGTATGAATAGTAATATCACAACTTTTGGCCTATTAAGTGTGGGTTGTTGTTGTTGTTGTTTTGTTTGTTTGTTTTTGTTTTGTTTTGGTTTTTTTTTTTACCAGCAGCTCAGAACTGAGTGTTGTGACTTAAATGTTGTATCTGGGCTCTCTTTCAGGAGACAGCATGAATGAGCAGCAGATGCTGGATTAATGTCTTGTCCTAATCTCCTTTCATTTGCAAATATCCAGTTTCTTGCAGATGGCTCTGAACAACAAAAAGCATACACAGCCTGCCTCTGGGGAAAATTAGGTTGTTTGTGGCCACTGCTGTCTGCACTATAATCCCTGCTGGCAATTTCTTCTTTTGTCACCAGAGCAAGGGTTCAGTGGCACTTTGAAGGCACGGGCACAGCAAGGTGGTATTGGAAGCAGCATCCCTTTAGGGTCTGGAGTAGGGAGGTGGAAAGAGAAAGAAGAGGACTTTCTCTTTTTAGAGAGCAGGTGGTTGCATTTGTTTCTTCTCACACCCTTTGACCAGTGCCACGGGAAGGGATTCAGGACAACCAGCTAATGTGAGCTTCTCTCCTTGTAGCATGAGATGTCTTCCTGTGGCCATGGGCTGACTGTGGAGCTAATTTCAAGACAGTCAGTTCTCCATTTCTGCTGTCCCTAAGCTTAGCTGATGTGCAGCAAGGCAGTGCTCATTTCTGACTTTACTCTCAACTTGTCAGAGTTTGACAAAAAAGATCAAATTTGATGTGACGAATTAAGGGCAGGGCAGTAACTGCTCTCATGAAAGGTGGAGGAAAAAGCTGCTTATCAGGAGGTAATTAATCATGAAAATCAAATGATCAAATTAATCTTTGTGACCTGGCTGTATATCAAATACTGACAACAGAAAAATGCAAGGATCTTCCATTTAAAAATAGGTGGTGCAGCAGAAGAAATGAGCCTGAGGTACTATGTGAGAGCAGGGGTACAAGGTAGTGTACTGTGAGATCTGTCGCTGCTAACTGCACAGCAAGGAGATTGACATCTACAGTACAATGTCACATTTTTAGCCCCAAGTGGAATGCTTTTTGATGCTAAGAAGGTAGGAGATTGTAGAAGATAATTAGCTCCCAGTGATGTATCACTAAGGTATCTAAAGTAGCTCACTGGATGCTGCTTAGGTAATCTAGGAACCAGCCTAAGGTTTTTTATTTCTTCTCTTTTTTTTTTAACATGAATTTCTGTGGGTTGTATGGGTTATAAAGAAGATCTGTCTCTCTTTATCTTTTTGATGGCACTAGCTGGGGTTGCCAGCTGTGCCAGCAAGCCAGTCTCAGGGGCATTGTAGCTCTTGGACCAACACATGAAGGTGAGCTTTGAGCAGAAAATGGCAGTGGCTTGCAGGCACTTCAGGGTAGAATCTGATGTCTTTGCTTTCAGAGCAGACAAAGCCCCTCACACCTTCAGTTTGTGGCTGCATGCCTGTCAGGACTGGTAGCTCCACTAAAAGTAGTTGAAAATGAGGTTTTTCTATCACTTAAACACCCTTAAAGGTGGGATTAGTTAGGAAGATTGATTCTGTATCAGCTTGAAGCATATTGAAAGTCTGTGAAGTACAAACATACTAGTACTGTGAATTGTAATTATAATTGTAGTGTGAGACCTACTTTTCAAGTCTGTCATGGCAGCAACAGCAGTGAAGCTGTGGCAGGACAAGACTTCCTTGTCACAATTTCTGGCACTTGAGTCAGGTTGATTTAAGCATCCTGCAGGTATGCAGATGTGTTAGTTGCATGTCTGACAGAAATATGTCTGTGCCTTGAGGCTCCTGCATTTTTGGAAGTATGTGGTTTATCTTATTTAAAGCCTAGAAATTGAAACAAGTTGTGTGCATTTTTTTCCACTTTAAAAGCTGACAAAATCAGTCCAATATATAGATATTCTAAATCCTCTGCCATCACTGGATGCTCCACCAGATGTGAGTAGTGAATAGGACAGGTCTGACTGGAGACAAAAAGCCTGTCTTCTAATATGATGCTTTTAATGTAGCCTTTGCTCCATTCCCCCCCGCCCCTTTTCTTTGTTGGAAATATTTTTTCTGTAATTTCATTGGCATTTGCAAAATTTTTTTGGCTGCAGTCTGTAAGAAAGAGGCTCAGCCAGATATGCTCTCATACACAGGCATTTCTCTAGCAAGAGGGTGTGAGCCATCTGAGTGCCCAGTGCATGTCTTAGTCTAGGCTGAGCCCTCTGGCTTTTATGGCAGGAGGGCTGTTCAGTTAAATTTTAAAAATAACAATAATTAACCAAAAAAAACCCAACCCAACCCAAAAAAACCTGCTTCTAGATGGCAATTAAGACATGTCCAGGGTCTGTGCCATAACGTTTTGTTCTGTCATAACTGCTTCCTTATGCTGTTGCTTTCTGATCCTTTCATCTTTTCATGGCACACTGCTGCAGGTGGCTTGGCCCAGGTGTAGCATCTCAGACAGATGACTTGAGGATCCTCTTGAAAGGAAGGTTTTTTGCAGTGTTGAACAGGCTGTACTTCTTAGGAGTGGGTTAAGTGAATTTGAAATATCGCCAATGCTTACTCTATGTCTCTGAATTCAGAATGTTGAAGGAGGCTTTGCAGGTGAATGTCTTCCTTGGAAGGAGATTTATTGGTTTTTTGGTTTGGTTATGGGGCATTTTGTAGATTTGGACAGTGGTAGTGAATCCCCAGGGGAAAAAGAGCTATAGTATAGTTTTGAATGGGCATCAGTACTTTGCTATTAGCTCCTGCTGGTTTGGAGTGAGAAGACATCTCTAGAGAGGAAAAATATCACAAGCCATGTTGTGGCATGTTGTCTGAGCCAAAGAAAATAATTGGGCTTTGGAAATCTGTGCATGCTCGTGCTGCAGGGTGGGGTCCACTGCCTCACGGACATCCAGCTGATGGTCTTCATGTGGATTTTGGGTGATTTGGGGAGGAGAGGAGGCTTACCTTGTCCCCAAGCTGGCTGGGGTGATGGCAGAAGGGGGTTTGTCCCTAAATGAGCAGTAACAGTTTGCTGCAGGAGCAGTCTTGGGCTGCAGCCATATGACCACTGTTCCTGAAGCATCATTTCTGTCCTTGCTGTCTGTGGTAGTGTGTCTGGAAGGAATCACCTCAGACCAACCCTTGCTGCTGTGGTGTAATCCCAGCTCTGCTCTTCCCAGGGCTTTTCGGGAATTCCTGCTGGGAGGTGCGTGCTCATACTGACCAATGCTTAATTAAAGTGCCTTGGCAGTGGTTTGTTGTAGGGTTTTTTGTTTTGGGTTGATTTTTTTCTCCCCTTGGAGCAAACTACCGCTGTCTAATAATACCAAGGCTGATACATCTGTAGTTTGGTACAACAGATCAAGGCAGTGCTGCCAGCTCTAAGAATAATGCTGTCTCCAAAGCACATGGAGGAGGATTAAATGGTTTTCCAGCAACCTGCTGCCATCTGTGCAAACCATTTCCTAAAATACACTGGTAAATGCCTGTGGGAAGAGCTGCAAGTCTGGTTGTGTTTGCAAACCAGTAGATTAGTCACGCGTCCTGTCAGCAAGGTTAGACAGACGTCAGCAGCCTAGGTGGAAAGGCAGCAATAGGAGAGGGCAGGTACAGAGCTGGGTGTGTGGAGTAATGCAGTTTCCTTGGAGGTGGTGGGGAAGGAGAGGTGGCAGCACCAGAGAACTGTGAAGTTTTGAATCTTTGCTCAGTAGAGGTGTCTCCAGAGCATTGGTTTTATTAAGCAGATTGGCCATTTTGGGCAGGACAGGGATGGTGGTGTGTGTTATCACTAAATGATTTCTGTAGCGGTGAGAGGCTGCTGTTTCTGCAGATTCACTTTGAGACAGATTCTGCAGCCATTGCTTGCATTTAGCAGCTTGATTTTCTGAATCCTGTGGGTTTTGGGGAAAGCAATTGAGTACTAAACTCAGATCAGCCTGAATATTGGTGGAATAATCTGCTTTTATTACCCCAAGTGATATATTGAAACTCTGTAATTAAAAGGGGGAGAAGGATCTTCAAAGCATCCTGCTTTTCATGTTGTTATCTCGCCTAAGAAATATGTCTTTCCGGGAGAAGCTTTCCCACTGAAGTGTGCATCTCTGCAGAAGGAAAAACAAATACTGACTCTGACATAAGCTCTGTTCTTCCTTGAGGCCTGTGAGATAGCAGCATAAAATGTGACATTTACATCAGCCTTTTCTAAAGGCTTCTAGATAATTGTGAAGGATTCTTTTGTTCAGACCAGTCACTTTTCACAGATCCTCTGAAAAAACTCTGGAGGCGAATATCAAAAGCAGAAACTTTCCACTCTGATCTGGAAAGCATGGCATTAAGAGGTCTCTTTTTAGCATTTGTCTTACCTTAAAACTGATAAGGCTTTAGACTTCTTGCTCTCTCTGGAAACTGGTGGGTTCATGACCATGAATTCAAAGCTGCTGTACTGATGCTTGTCATACTTGAAATGAGTCAGGACACTGAAGAGCCCAGTCTTGAAAGTGATCCATTATTCTGATGACCTGTGCTCATGTGAAGGCTGGATTAGTCACTGGAGTTTATTTGGTGTCCTGCCATCAGCTGTTTTATATGGAAATTGTGAGCTCTTTGAGGTTGAAGATTCTGGCTACTTGATGTTATACCACCCAGGACAGTGGGGCACAGAGCCAGGATTGAAATCTTCATTCAGCTGAAATTATTCCAGGGAAAACATTTTGGTTTGCAACTGGAAAACCAAAAATAAAAGTAAGTTCTTTCAGTCACAGTCAACAATGTCTCTCTTGATGGTCCCAATTACTTTTCTGAAGGATCAAGAAGTCAGTTTGAGGCTGATGAGTATACTAGAACATACTCTTTTTTGGAAAGGTGACATTAAACAAACCACAAGCTTTAGCCATGAGTATGTCAGGGAGCCTGGACAAGGATGTATCTATCACAGATGAGTTGTAGAGGCATAAGGAGACCATAGGCTCCCAAATCCCAGCTTCTTGCCTTGCCCTTCCCATTCCAATGCAACTTCTCATTACCAAGCAGGAAAGGAAGAAAGCTCTACTTTTGGTGGGATATGTTAAGCACTTCAGTTGGATGTGGAACTTAAATTTCAGAAAGAGAGCTTGAATGTGCCTATGGATTTTTTGCCTTCTCTCTTCCCTTGGAGAACTCTGATTTGCTGCCCTGAATGCTTTCTGTGGGCATCAGGACTTGAGTAGTTAAGACTGTACAAAATCATCCATTTTCATCTGGCTTCAAGTTGGAGTTATAAATACTCTGCTGGCACCATGAGAGTAAAATAAGCAGATTATCCCAAGTCCCGACCATTATTGGGGTGGTGCTGGCACTTTCTTGAACTTTTCTTGGGGGCTTGAGCTGAGTTTCACGTTTGTGGTGAAACCTAAATGCAGGTTAGCACAGTGCTGCCTCAGACATGGTTACAAAACCCCTTGCTATTTTTAATCTTTCAATTTGTATTCTGGCCTGCTGAGCTCTCTGGGGACTGAAATAATGGTGACTTGTAACTCAGCTCCCAACAATGGCCCATTTCCAGCAGGGTTGCTTTCCTCTCTAGCTATTGAGTCCATATTAAACAATCCTATTGACCTTTGTTTCTCCCTCTCAGAGGGGCCTTATAACATGGTACAAACACAGTGCTTTTAACAACCTGACCAGCACAACTAAGGAGAAATTTGGTATAGTTGTGCTTCCACCTGGAAGGTTCCCAAAGCTGAGGAGGCTCTGGCAGCACTGACCTTCCCCTCTTGCTCTACATACCGTTTTGTGTAAATCGATAGGCTCTTGGCAGTGTGTGTGTTGTGGGGGGCTTAAAAATGGAGCAGAAATACTGGAAAGCAACCTGAACAAGGAATAAACTCAAAGCAAGATGTCTGTAGAGTAAGAGGAGCTGTAATCTAGTGGATTAGTTGGTAGCCAGTGATTGCCTCTGTTGTCTGCCACCAGTCCCTTAACTTTTTCTGTGTTTACACCTTCAAAGCCATTGGGTGCCTTGGTGTCTTGTTTTATAATATGTAATTAATGAAGAATTATTTGTCTGGCACTTTGGATTTCGCTATTACTGGTTTTTACAGCTGGGAGAGTCCAGTATTTTGGGTGGTATTCTTGGTTTTTTTTTGGTTTTATGGGGTTTTTTTGTGGTGGTTGTTGTGGGTTTTTTTGTTTGTTTGTTTGTTTTTTGTTGGTTTTTTTTTTT
Organism: Phylloscopus trochilus trochilus; assembly: GCA_016584745.2. Classification (NCBI taxonomy): domain Eukaryota; kingdom Metazoa; phylum Chordata; class Aves; order Passeriformes; family Phylloscopidae; genus Phylloscopus; species Phylloscopus trochilus. The sequence goes on along the minus strand of WQNJ02000007.1, from coordinate 54,653,077 downwards.
TTTTTTTTTTGTGTGTGTGTTTTTGTTTTAGCCTCTAGCATGTCACAATTCTTTTATTTTTCCAAGCTGCTTCTCTCTGTATTCCTGTAGCCTGGGTTTTAGGCAGTCCATATGCATTGCTGTTATTCCTATCCTTCCTTGTACTCAGGAATATGTTGTTATAAGTTTTACATATATTTGGACAGAACCCTGCCAAGGAAACCTTTCCTTCTTCTCCCATTATCATTAGGCTTACAACAGTCCGTGTGCCAGGAGCGTGTCTGAGGCTGGGCAATGCTGGGGTCTTGCTTCTCTGGCTCTTACTGCTGTGCTTCCTACAGATAATCTTGTAGTTTCTGCAGATTTGTTGGTTGGCTGCTTGTTTCTTTGGGTTTGTTGGTTTTTTTTCCTCCCCTCATCTTTGGTGTTGAAGCTGCTGTAATGAAGGTGCTTTGTCCACTGGTTGCCCAGGGCTGCTTTTGGCCCTGTGGTTACTTGAAGCAAAATGCAAACCTTTTGTATGCACAGGACATAGGGCAGCAGTGTGTGCCTGCTTTGAATGCTCAACTTCTCTCCCAGATGACTTTGAAATGTGATATTATACTGTTTATTTTTAATTTTTTTTACAAAGAATAAAGTTGTGTGCTTGTTATTTAGATTGGTGGGCCTTTTTATGCTTGTGAAATGATAATATTTTTACAAAGCACTTTTGTTAGTAGCAGTATACAGAGACTGAAATTGACTGATGGCCAGATAAACAAGAGCTGTCTGCTTTTCTTTTAGGTAACTAAAATAAGCTAGGGAAGGAAACAGAGTTGCAGGGAAGGGGGCTGGTTTAGGACCTTGCACCACCCTTGCTGATGGCAGTTCTTGAGTCCGAAATTTAAAGTGTGTTTTCTTGCAAAGGCTGGACCTGCAGCTAGATAGATATGCCTCATTTGTGGGCAGATTACTGTGAGAACCTGTGCTGGCATGCTGTGGTTTGTGGCACACATTTGCTGTTGTCCTGCAAGAGCAGGTTGAGATAGATCTCACACAGGAACAGAAGAGGTCTTGCTTACCATGGCATTAGGTGCGTGTACAGATTCACCGAAGAATATGATGTCTTGTTTCAGAACAGGGTATTTGGGACAGGTGAAGCTCTAATGCTGGGTTTATGAGCAAGTTGCTGCCACAGGCAGCATTGCTCTTCTGCTTGCCATTTCTGCTTTGGCCTGATTTCCACAGTTTTCATTCAATCACAGTAGAAGAAATTTAGTCTCTGCAAATAGGGCTTTTTATGTTAAAATTTATTATTCTAATTTAGGAAACCTATGATGTCCAAGATAATGTTTTGTGTTTGCAGCTCAGTTCCTCATTTATTAATATCCATGAGTACTTCTCTGTTGTGGCTGAGTGCAGTTTGGATGAGACCATAACACAGCACTTGAGAATGATGAAAGAATGTCTGCTAAGGCTAAATCCTTGTCTGTCTAAGGCAGTTTTGTGGTACTTGGATGTACTGACTGTTTTGGCCTTAAACACAGTTTAATGAGGAAAAAAAAAATCAGCATTCTGGTAAGAGGAGGCATCTCCCCTTCTCCACACTTGAAAAACCTAAAGGATAAAAAAAAATAATCCAGTCAGTCCTTAAGGGGGGCTGTGTGTGTATTATTTCTTCCTTAAAAAAAAATGAATCTAAATTTTTCAGGCAAAGAACAGTAATGTTAGAGAGCAATGGTCTGCAAAACAAGCAATTCAAGTACATTAGGGGATGACAGCACTCTGGAGAAAGCGCAGGTAATCAAGATAACATAGGCAGCATTTGCCCTACTTTTATTTTTTAATTTTTTATTTTGGCTCAATGTCAAGCATGGAGGTTCCAGCTCTTGGAACCTGTCTTCTGATACTGCAAATTTTTTTGTGTTCCTGTCCTGTGTTCGTGTATCTCTGTGCATATATTATAAGCTGGTGAGTGGAGGCATTGCAGCAAGCAAGAAAAGTCATGAAGTCTGGCCTTGAATTTGTTACTCTGGTGTTCCTGCATTAAAGGCAGTCTATGTTGGCTTCTTTTAAACATGTGTTAAAGTAAGAGGAGCTTAAAAAAAAAATGCAGGTGTACTACATGCACGCTGTTTACTGTTGGTCAGCAAACCCCTGGGAGAGATGTTTCATCATCTACTGGCAGAGAATTTAAAACCAACAAATCCCTTCCCTGCGGAGATAAAGCCCTTGTGAACAGTTAGTTCATTATCATAGTCCCTGTTTTGCTCCCAGGTTCTTTCCTTCAGAGAATCACTATTTAACGAACCTGTTGTGTGAAGGGCCTTGGGAAGATCAGGCGTGTTTTGGGCTGAGCGGGCTGGCAGTGACTGGGAGGGGAGAGCAGGGTGTGTGTGCCATCCTTGCCACCCGTTAGAGGGAGCTCATGCGGGAGGTGACCTGTCCCTGCCTCCATGTCAGGAACAGCACTGGTGACATCATGGGATGGCACCTTTTAGTTGCCTGCTCTCTCTGCCACCTTGCAGGTGGCTGGGATTTGTGTTCTGGGGGGAATAAGCGTGGCCTTTTACACCGGCAAAAAAAAAACAAGAAGAAAAATGTTGCTGTGCCTGACCTGTGTTGCAGGAGTGTCTGGCAGCTCACTTTTTCAGCTGCTGCTTTGATGTGTGTATTCAGAATGGCTGTGGGACTGTGAATAAGAGGCAGTGACTGACCTGAGTTTTGGTAAAAAAGCCCAAACAAAACAGGCAGGCAGGTGAGATTTCATCAAGTGCCAGAAGAAATAGATGGTAGACTGGCAAATGATGTTTTTTTATCTTTTAAACTGTACAGCTCTCATTTCCCTGAATGTGGTTTAAAGTTGTTTTCCCCTTCCACTGTAAATGATAAATTCTTCCAAGGAGGGGAGCAATCATTTCTACATTGTACTAAGTGCCAGGACACACTGGTACTTACATAAAGAATGACTGTTTCATCTTTTTTTCTTTTTTGTGTGCCTGTATGTCTTCCTACCTGTCTGACATATCTTTTTTTGGCATCCTCCTACCTGTCTGACTTAATGAAGGCTGTTTTTACAGAGGCAGCTTTTTTGTTGTGCTGTTTTCCACAGCCACGGACTGGGTAAAAGTTGATAGCTCTTTAACAGCAGCTGGGGAAAAGTAGTGGGTAGGTGTCCTGTGCTGGAGAGAGGCTTCTTTGCATAGAGTTATGGAATCAGGTTGGAAAATATATGTAAGGTGGAGTTCAGCCATAAGCCTAGCACTTCCAAGGCCAACATTAAACCATGTCTTACATCTACACATCTTTTTGAACACCTCAAGGAGTGGTGGCTCCTTCACTTCCCTGGGCAGTCTGTTCTAATGCTCAACAACCATTTCAGTGAAGAAGTGATTCCAAATATCTGGTCTAAAACTCCCCTGATGCAGCTTGAAAACATTTCCTATCATCCTGTTGTTTCTTACCTGGGAGGAGAAACCAACCCCTACCTAGCTACAACCTCCTTTCAGGGAGATGCAGAGTAGTAGGGTCTCTCCTCAGCCTCCTTTTCCCCAGGCTAAACAACCCCAGCTCCCTTATCTGCTCCTCATAGGACTTACCCTGTAGACTCCTCATCATCCTTTTTGCCCTTTTTCTGGATGTGCTCCAGCACCTCAGTATGTTTCCTGTAGTGAGGGGCCCAGAACTGAACATAAGATTTGAGGTGTGGCCTCACCAGTGCCCAGTACAGAGGGACAATCACTGTCCTGATCCAGCTGGACACACTATTGCTGATCCAGGCCAGGATGTCATTGGCCCTCTTGGCCACCTGAGCACAGCTGGCTCATGTTCAGCTGCTGTGGACCAGTACCCCATGGGTCCTTTTCCACTGGGGCAGCTTTCCAGCCTCTCTCCCCCAGCCTGTAGAGCTACAATGGGTTGTTGTGACTCAAGTGCAGTACCTGGCACTTGGTCTTGTTGAACACCATACAGCTGGCTTTGTCCCATCAATTCAGTTTGTCTAAATTGTAGGTGTGTTGGTAGCCAATCTGAGGGAAATGCTACCAGCTCCCTCCCCTTCTGCCAACCTACTCTATCATCTATTTTCTGAGATTTCTCTGTTGTTAAGTGCTGTTGCACAGTTCTGTCTGGAGCCTTCCTTCCAGGGAAAAGGAATAGTTGACATCTCCCTCCTCCCATAGACCAAATGTCTATGATTTCACTATTGTAGTCCATCCAATGTTCATGTGAAGATGATACTGGTGTAGGTTCCCCTCAGCTTCATGTTGGGTGAAGGTGACTTCATTTTTTCCCTCTTATGTGCCTCCAGACAGTGTGGTAAGCTTTGGGCTTTGTGCCCATCTGTGAGCTGAATCCTCACTTGAATTCTCATTCTCCTCCATCTTCAGCTTGTGAGACTGCAGATTTCTACTGCCAATAGCTACTCCTTCACAGGGAATGTTGCTTGCAGGATACAAACTCCAGAAGCAGATATAATGTTGGAAAGGATTTTCTAAATGATTTTGTTCTCTTACTTCCGAGAACCATATGGGCACTTAATGCTCTTCCTAGTCCACCAGAAATGAACTCCAGGTTGACTCAAAGGACATCTCATGGGAGCTCAGTCTCTGTGAAACACTGATAAAAAGTAAATAGTTTCTGTGGTGGGTTTTTTTTTGTTTCCTTATTAGAGAATGCACATCCAAATCCGTGTTTTAAAAAGAGGGAGTATTTTTGTGGTATCTGTTCAAGTGCTCTAAACTTTCCCTTTGTTTGGATGCAGAAAAAAGAAGCTTCTCTTGGTGTAGCAACACGTTTTTGTTCATGTAGCTGTGCACCATTATAACATCCAGCTTGGTCTGGTGTTCTGAGTGTGCAAAGATGCACAGAGCTTGCATGGCTGCTGAGAGGGCCTTCAGTTAGTCTCCTTTGCTGCTGTAACCCCTTAGTTCTTCTGCTTTTATAGGTTTTGCCTGATGTTTGGTATTTTAGGTCAAGAACCATGCCTTTTAATCAAGGCTGCAAATCACCTGGTGCTTTTTGAGAACTGTGTAATAGTGATTTGCGGTCAACCTCTCAAAGCTGCAGAGAAAGTTAAATTCTTACCAGAACAAAGGGTGATCACCTTCTGATGAATAAACTTGCAGGCAGTTAACATAATAACTGTAATGTCTCCAGACATCTGTCCTCTCCCTTTTGCCAGCTCTCCATATGGCACAGAGTAAAAAGGCAATCCCCCATGAAATGTGTTGCTGTGTTTCATGGGACCATTCCCTGCTCAGCCACTGCCATGGTCCAGCCCTGAACCCGGCCCTTGTTCATGCAGGATATGGTGGTGCTTCATAAACAAAGCTCTGCAGGGCTTCAGAGTCCAGGAGGACTGGACCGACACTGTTGCAGCAGTGTCGATAAAACCGGTTCTGAGGGAGATTTTGCCATTCATGGAGGACAGTTAGGGTCTTTTGGGTATGGGTGCTGCTTTTGATTGGGGTGGAGGTAGGTTTCTTCACAGTAGCTGGTATGGATGTGTGCTGGAGACAGTGTGGATAATTCAGGGATATTTTGGTCACTGCTGAGCAGCATTTGCACTGCACCAAGGCCTCTTCTGCCTCTCACCCCACCCTGCCAATGAGGAGGCTGAGGGTGCATGAAGAACTGAGACGGGACACAGCCAACACAGCTAATCCCAAGTGACCGAAGGGATATTTCATCCCATAGGCATCTTGCTCAGCATATAGAGCTGGGGGGAGAATGAAGGGGGAGACACTTTTTAGAGTTGAGAGTGTTTGTCTTCCTATATAACCACTGTGCATGATGGTGTCCTGTTTACCTGGGTAGGGCTGAACATTTGTCTGCCCATGGGAAGCAGGGAATGAATTCCTTGTTTTGCTTTGCTTATGTGCACAGCTTTTGTTTTCTTATTAAAGTGTCTTTATCTCAACCCATGTGTTTTCTCACTTTTACCCTTCCAATTCTCTCCCCCTTCCCACTTGGGAAAAAGTGAATGAGCAGTTGTGTGGGGTTTGTTGTCTAGTATTAAACCATGACACTAGAAGACACCTGTTCTCATGCAGAGGGGGCACTGGGGATGTTTATTAAGGAATTTTCCTTGAAGCTTTTGAGTTTAGCCAGGTGTTCCCGGGATATGGGATGTGCTGTGCCTTGAACCCACTGCATCTTCATGAAGAAAAAGGGTTTTGGGAGTCCCTTTTGCTTTAGATAGCAGGAAAGATGTTTGAAAAAAAAATCTAGAACTAATTAAAAAAGAATGTAGGTAGGTGATGGGATGGTGATTGAGGGAGAAGAAATAAATAAAAGCTTGTTTGTTTATTTTTAGTTGTTAACATAGAAGTGTCTCTGTGCTCTTGCTTGGATGGCTTCTGTCATAAGTTTCTTAGGGGATGATGGCAAAAAGTAGTTAGAATCTATTTGCTTCCATGTTGCTGACTTGCTGTTGCAACAAATGTGGGAGTTCTTGTGTGTGTGACTTTCTTCTCTCATTTCCTTAGATCCTGAGCAGCAGAGATTGCCAGATTGTCTGATAAATAGTTCCAGAAGAACCTGGTCAGAGGGATTTTGTGAGCTCCTGTGGATTAGGGACTGGGATATAAACATCTGCTGCTTTTGTGAATTGGCTTCATCACCCTCTTGTGGCAGCAAGTTCCCTGGCTTAGGTAGGACAGAGGAAATTTCTTCAATATGTTTTGATTTACTGCATTTTAACACTGCTTGGTGACCCTTAACCCTATCTGGAGGAACCCAGGCTACACAAATTGCTTTGCACACTGTGACTGATCCCCTTGCTTTAGGAGAGTTATCCAAGTGATGTGTTTCTGTCACATGCAGAATGTAGGGATGCAGGATATCTCTAGCTGGTCTGGTTTTGGTGAGCCAAATTCTGCAGAAGTGAGGAGGCCTCTTGCTACCATGGAACATGTGTCTCCTTTTGAGATTGTAAAACTGCTTGTTAAATTAATCCCAACTAGTAATTCAAGGGGTGCTGAGGGAGACTTAGTGGGCAGCTCTATTTTTGTGGCCCTAAGCAGAGTGTTGGTTTTACACTGACTTTTATAACATGAAAAGAAAGGATTGAAATGCTGATAAGGAAATAAAAGTGGGGGGGGGGGAGGGAAAACAAGAAAACACAGAATGTAAATTAGGGGCAAGAAAAGGGAAACAAATGACTGCTGGCTGCACTGTAACTGTATTTTGACCCAAACTTTCTGAAGGTCCAAGTGTCTGAAGTCCTTTCATACGTCTTTGAATAGGTCAGCAGTATCATAGGTCAAAATCCAGAGGATTGCTTTATTCAGCTGGAAGGGGGAAGTATTTGAATCATGAGACTTTGAGCACAGGTCATTAGTGCAGAGAGGGGATAAAATAAATCGTGGGAGCCATTAACACAACAGTGATTAAAATATATCATAGTGGTGCCATAATTGGTACCTCGGCTGAGTGAGAAGTGAAGTACTCCAAGCTAGTTGTATTAAGTGTTCATTTCTGAGAGGCTGACAAAGATTTATGGCTTCTTTTCTGTAAGTCCCATTTAGTCCCTGTAGCACTACATCTTTTACTGATGCACATAAGAAACAGTTACTGTTAATGGCTGGACTATTTCTCTGAAGGGTATGTTTAAAATCTGCTTATTCTGGAGGAGAGGGGGAAGCATTGTAGACCTTGGACCAGCTTTTGCTAGGGCTATATTGTTTTTAGAGTACCTCTGTAGGTGCTGCTTGACTGTTTAAATGCAGTCTGTCCTGTTCACTTGCCAAAGGACAGGAGCATGTTCTCTCCACACTTTTTGGCCTGCTGGGGCACTTGGGGGCTCTGTGATGGCTTCAAGGCATTCAGTCTCTGATAAAGAATCTTCTGCAAACCATTATTCCTGTCTGCCTGGCCTAAAAGCTGTGATAACAATTTAATGGCCTCTAGGTTGAGGTAGTAGGCCCTGGACTGGGGTCTGAAAACAACATTAGGGACCTCTCCTCTGCTGGGTCTCTGAGAGCCTCAGCTCTGGGGTCACCATGGGGAGAGGAGAATGGCTCCTGGAGGGTCATCAGAGGAAAGCCTTGGGGTCAGGAGTGGCCACAGGGCCGAGGGACACTGTGGTGGAGGCTGTGGGGTAGAACCCACACAGTCTGGGTGGGGATGGTGTACAGCCCCAAAGAGGAGGTGCCGGTGTCCAGAAGTGTTGCTCTCCACTAGGAGGGGAGGGAGCAAGGCCAGGCAGTGGCCACGGTGACCACACAGGGCTTCCCTGAGATACTGCTGGGAAGTTGCAGGGGTGGTTGCTGTGCCAGCCCCTTGCTACCCCTGCTGCTTTTGCCAAAATCCCTGAATCTCTGACTTGCTAAGCAAATCCCTTTGGAGGTCTCTGATACCAGGTCTCCTCGTCAGCACTCTGTGGGGATGCACTCTGCCACAGGAAAGCAGTAGTAAGGTGCTTTTATGTTACAGGATTTTTGAAAAAAAATTAAAAAAGGTTTAAATTTAAAGTTTTACATGAAAACCTGTATCTATGCACAACATATATGTGTGCAACTTGCATATACTTTTCAGAAGGAGCAGTGCGTTTTATCTGTCAGTACTTGCTGCTGCTGTGGTCTTTGAACTTGTAATCTTCCTAAACATCTCCTGACCCTCCAAGCTGTCTAGCTTATATTTATTGTTTTACCGATGTGTTTATCCCCCAGTTCTTTTCTAATCCTGCCCTGGTTTTCACCCTGAGACTGGGGGAGCAGTGGGGCGAGGGAGAGGAAGGTAAGTGTGTCCCCAGAAGCCTTTCACCTGGCTGGGAAGGAAGAGAGGGACATACGAGTCTCCAGTGGCTGACAAGCTTATCCATGTTTAGATGCACAATAAAATAAGCCCAGGCAGTTTATTAATCTTGCCTGGTTTTGTCCCCACTTAGTGATTTGCTTTGTCTGCACTCCTGTGTGCTCAGCAGGAGCAGCTTTCAGTCAGGCAGTGCATGTCACAAACCCATCCCATAGCCTTACTGACTTGCCTGAGGTTGTCCTTACTAAGTGTTCAGCCTAATAATTTTAAATATCAGTTTTGTTCTTAATGTGTTTTGACAAATATTTAATGATACCAAAGGTCCTTGTAATTGTCTGATTTTGACTTGAGGTTTTTGGGAAATATTAATTAGAATTTACAGTCTCTGGTTTTACATTATGCAAGATGGAAATGTTTCAGAAGGTGAAGAAAGAAGCATGGAAGTATAGCTGTACAGAATCAATAAGTTCGCATTGCTGCTCATTTGGTTAGTGGCTTCCCAATATTGCCCCTGAACAGTATTGATTTAATTTTCTCACTGTGGATACAGCATGCTTTGCTTTACACCACAGAGACATGAATTTCATGTTTTCATTTCGTAGTGATTTTCATGCAGGCTGCCTTTGAAATTGCTGGCCTTACGGACACAATTATTGGCTTTGTGAAGATGAGCTCTGGCTTTGCTGCTTATCCCTGCAATTGTTTCTGTCCTGCCTCCAATAACCATGTGGTGGTGTTCCTGAGCACTCCTCTTTGTCCTTTTCTTAATATGGGAAAACCTTTCAGGCACTCTGTGGTTAAGAAGATAAAGGAATGTGTTTTAAGAGTTGGGACTTGCTGCATTTCACAAGAACTTTGCTGATTTAAATTACAGTGAGAAAATGTAGAGACACTGATGGACTATGAGGACTGCTAAGTCCCGGTTTAGTCTTAAGTGTGGTCTGCAGGTACTCTCTGAAACTATGTACGTGACAATGATTTCATTAGGTGGGGTGAACCAGCCTGACTGACATTTTCACTTAAACTGGATAAAACCCTGCTGCTGACTGGAAGATTAGTATTCAAAAATGAATCAAAGGTGCTGGCTGTTTTTGCAAGGAAATGTAGCTGTGGGAGAGGAAGGCACAAGGAAGTCCTGGTGGATCAAAAGTACTATGCTAACCATTTCAGGATTCACTCTTTTTTTCTAATTTTTTAAACATTTTTTTATAAAGACAACCCTGAGCTTTACTCCCAATTATTCCTGACATGAGCTTTGTAGCTATAGTGTTTGCTTGGCCAGTGGTGCCATTCGTGGTAGGGAAGATTCTGACGCTGCCTCTCTAGTACCAGTCATTTGTGGATGAGAATAGCAAGGCCCAGATTAGGTCAGAGAAAGATCAGTGAAAGAACGCTCCAGTCTGGCACCTCACTTGGCTGAAAGCTAAACGCTGGTGAGTGTGTTTCAAGGCAGGTAGGAAACGAAAGTAGAGGGAGCTGAAATGCAAGGGAGTCTTGCAGAGAAAAGTGCTTGAGCTAATTGTGTGGCACTGGAGTATGGCAATGCTGGAACATGCTCTACTCCCTTGATTCTCTTCCCTGGTGCCTTTTTGCATGAGGAATGCTGATGTTGGTGGGGAAGACCAAAGAGGATATTGCATTCATCCTTACAGTTCATACTTGTGAGTTTGCTACCAGGGAGCAGCCCCACTGTCTGGCTAGCTGTTCTGGTTTAATTGTGGCTAGCTTCTAATTAATTATAAAGAGAATTCTAGGGAGGTCTGTGTCCTCAGCTATTCTCCACCTATTAGTTCCTCTCAGTCTTGCCTTACAATAATGAAAGACTTGAACTTGTGGCAGTGCTTCTGAGGGAAAAGTCAGTGGGTTTGGGGTTGGCCCCTTGGGGTGGATGTTCTAGGTATTTAAAAGGTGGAGCATATGCAGGCTGAAGTACATTTGGAAGCAGGAAAAAGTTGACCTGAGAATGTGTGTGGATTTTGCACTGGACAAGGATGGGGGAGAAGGGATTTGGCCTTTTGCTAAGGGAAGCACAGCAGAAATGGTGGGGCAATCAGGGACATGGAGAGCTTTTCAGCAGCAGCCTTCATTTTCAGCAGCATGGTGGTTTCTCCTGGTTCTCCTCTCAGCTTGTAGAAGGCTGCCCAGTGGTCTGACCATTTTATGCAACAGTGATCTGAGTCATCACATTGCACATATCATCTCCTCTGAGTAGAGAGAAAATTGCTTTAAGTTATTGGCAATTTTGAGGAGGGAAAAAAAAATCCAGGGATACTATTTTCTCCAGCAAATTGACTTTCTTAATCAAAATAATGTATCAGCCAGAATGTTTCAACACAACTGAAATCTTCTGTTAAGAGCACCTTAGTTTCTTAAAATGAAGTGCCATGGATTGAAATATTATCAGAAAAAGTAATTTCTAACTGGGTAATAGGAAAACCTAATTTTTAAAAAATATTGAAATTTATAATTATTTTCAGTAAAATGTAAAATTCAAAAAAAGTAATTTAGATCAGAAATGCTCCTGTAAGAGCAAATCTGTGTCTTTTGTGTTCTGAAGGGAGAACTTACATAATTTTAACTCTCAAGGAGATAAAGGTAACTTTGCCAGGATTTCCCTGATATGTGCAGGTTGGTTGAGAAGTTCTGACATCCCCAGTCATGTGAGCCAGGGACCTCTGATGCCTCAGAGTGAATTTCAGTTCTGCTGCTGGGTAACCCGGCATGTTTTTCTTGTCTCTGAGTTGATTAACTCCTTCCTCTTCAGGTGATGGGACTTGTAAAGACCTCAGGCTTGTTTACTTGGGTTTGGAGTGGACTGTGTTAGTCTCAATATTGGAGTTTTTTTAAAAACAAGGCCAGTTCTAGAAAGGGGGGAAACTCCTAGAAGTTTTCCCTCCTGATTAACATGAAAGGCTTTTTTTTCCCTTCTGTCAGTGTGTGAATGTGGCACACAACAAGACCCTCATGGGTGAAGAGGGCTAAACCTCTGACCTTAGTGGAGCTCTGCCAAACATTGCTTTCTCCCTCTAGCTGTGACTGAAGCTGTGACAAGGTGCTTGTTTGGGTCATCTCTCCCCACTTCACTCTGCCAATCTGAGCCCCACATGAGTGGGTTTCATTCCTGATGTAGGAGGAAGAAATAATGCATGAACTGTGATAAGTTTCTGAGAGCAAGCTGTCCCGTTTGGACTTGCCTGCTCTTTCTCCCTAAGGCCATCTATCTACAGCCTGAAATCTACTGGCATGCAGTGCTTTGGCTTTTTACATGCAGATTTTGAAGCATTTGATGCTAAATTGTTCCTGGTGATCACATCCAATTTAGGAATGCTATTTCTGTTTTCTTCCATAATGAGACAGCCCTGGCTGGGACCTTGGTCTGTGGGCTTGTGTATGATGCACTGCTGAACTGTGCTGGCTGTGTTTCCACTGCAAGTGAGCTTTGGGCAAAGGCAGTCAGTGTTGGATTGTGTGGTCAGGAGGGACACCGATGCCAGAGAGCAACCTACTCCTTCTTGCTCTCAGAAAACAAATTTAATTCTTCTCTCCATATTTCTGTAAATAGGATAGGCAAAGCTCAAATGGAAAAATGTTATTTTGGGGAAAATTAATTTCAGATATTGAGCTTTTTCCTTGATGGTAAGATTGGATCTCGGTAAGGAGGTCTTGATCTTGCTCTTAGCTGAAATACAGTTGTCTTTCAGTTCAGACTGCCTCTTTGGGGTCCCTTTGCTTTGGAAATGAAACAGATGTAAATGTAAGGTAAGCAATGAATGAAAGGATCTTAATGTTACAATTTTAGCCATCAGTTGGCTCTCTTACATTTGATAGATTTTCCCATCACAGGCAATCTGTGTTCTTGCTTGCTCAGATCCACGCTGATGCCAAGTGCGAAACAATGACACTATCTATCTTTCTGCACAATTTGCCAATTTTGGTTACTTTTGAAGCCCAGTGTTTCTGCTTTAGCCTTGTGAATCTCCCTTATAGGGAGAACAAAATGAACAGAAGAGTGATTTCTTTAGCAAAATATTTAGGGTTGATGTCTCTCTGTCATTTATCCCCTTGTTTTATAAACTACACTACTTAGTCCACTTACAGTAAAATAAGTCCAAGTAAAGGTGTAGTAAAGAGTTGCTGTTTGTTGTTTACAGTGAATTGCCTTTCAGATAATCAAATGAAGTACTTTATTGCAGTTTCACTTCCAGCTATGGCCTTAAATAGCAAAGGTTTTATTTGCTTCTTGCTAGGCTTAGGGTGATGTTTGCAAAAGCTCTCTCTTGATTGTACATCTTCCTTCAACAATCAGCAGGGTTTTACCGGTGACCTCAGATGAGCTAGCATTAGAGCAGCAGTGCTTTTGAAACCTTCTCCTGCAGAGGAGTGAGAAATAGGGTCTTTCTTCCACATTTCAGGAGTTACCAAAATTCTCCCTCTTCCCCCCAAATTCATGTGCCTATCAAACATAGCTACATTTTGGTATTTACAGAGTCCCTTGCAAAATATCGCAAGAGACAGACCCATACCTCAGATTTATTATCTTGCCTTCTAGTTGCCAGAGGTGCTTAATTTCTTCTTTGGAATTGAATGTGACTTCTGCAATTAAATGTTACTCCTCGACTACTGAGACAGCTCGCGTTTTGTCTAGGTGGAAGCAAGGCATTAAGAGCACAATTAGAAGTGGACTTGCATACCACAAATAAAGGTATTACTGCAAATTTTATGGCTGTTGTACTCAGGTATATGGAAATGAGGTTATTTGCTGTTTCTTATAAATAATGGAAGCTGAATAATTAAGTTCATTGCAGAGTTTCTAGTGGTATAGCCAGTCTGACTGTATTAGATGGTATTTGATTTTGCCAGATAGCTGTGACTGAGTTAAATGTTTACAATCCTTTCTTGATTATTCTAAATTCAATGCACACTTCAAAATGTAAAATGTTATAGAAGTTTGTTGCTTCAGTTGGACGAACTACAAATGAGAGCATTGTTATTAAATGCAGTCACTCTGGTCCTGCAGAGAGTGACTGGTTTTAGTTTAGCTAAAAGATAAGTTGCAATTCTGTGATTTCAGAGGGAGTCAAGTAGGACTCCCAGATTTCCCCCCTAGTTTAAATGGGGAGAAAAAGACATTGAAGAATTTTCTGGGTTTAATTTGGGGTTTTCCCCTTCCCATTCATTGCGTGATACTGCATCATTTTCTGGGACTTAAGATAACCTTCTGTGATAAAGCCTGCTTTCAGTTTTCTGGTGGACTTCTCAGTGGTTTTTACTATGTAATAGGTCATTAAGAAATGTGTTTGAGGCTTATAGAGACAGGCACATGTTATATTGGCAAATTTCACAACCAGGTGCATTTTCTCTTTAGGTGTTTGCTACTGATCCTCAGCTATGAGGCATGAAAAGACCACAAGTGTCTTGTAGTCCTTACTCAGCGCCCAAGATAATTCTCTCAAAAAGCACGTTTGTCCTGATTGTCCTTACAATTAATTTCTGCTAGGAAGCACTCAAGGAATTAATTAATTTTAGCCTTTCACTCACCCAAGTATTTTACTGTTTGGAAACTTGATAGTACCCATTAAAAAAAGCACACATGCTTACTGGACTAAGATTTTCTTCTGCAAAACTTGTTTTTCTTTTTCAGGAAGCAAATATTTGGCTTTTAAAAATACTTTTTGCAAGAGTTAAGGTGCTAGTCACTTCAGAGAGGAGCTGGTTACCATATATATTGTGATGATGCCAAGTTGGGATGTGGGAGCAGAGGCTTCAGCTGGAAGCTCCTGGTGGAATTCCATCCATGTTTAAATGTTCTGTTTAGTTAGGATCCCTCTTGTAGTTTCAGCTGGAAATATCTGGCCTTAGTTTCACTTCAGAAGGGAAGAGAGTGTGTGTGATCTGTATTATATAAATATTTTATCTGTGCAGAGCTTCTCATATAAAATGTTTTCTTTGTAGTACCAAGAGAAGTGTTGACTCTCAGCTGTAACACAGTGGCCCTTTCAGATTTGAAGTTGCTGTTGTGCGCAGTGATGCGATGCTCCTCATTAGGAAGGAGATCAAAAAAAAAGTTGCAGTCTTTCAGCTGGTGTTTGAGGGGTATTTTCCTTAGGGATTGGACTGGGTGCTGTTCTCATGGGCTGCTTCTGCAGAGGTTGAGATGTTGAGTATTTATGACTGGTTATCAAAGTTGGCTGGAAATAGTCTACTTACTGGCTGAAGCTTGATTTCAGAGTTGAAGGGCACACATAGAAATCCCCAGCCCCTCTCTCTCTACAGCTCTGTTCTCTGCAAAGGAATGTTTTCATGCCATTTTTTGTGGATTGAATAATATGAGGGAGGAAGGGTTAAGGATGACGAAAGCTGAGTTTTACTGTGAGAATGCCCAAAACCTTTCATAACTAGGCTGTGGGTGAGATGGTGACCTCTGTTAGTAGAATATAAGTAATAACAAAAGTATCTATGCAGAAAATGAGAGCAATAATTAAATCTCTTCCTTTTTATTTTCCCCTCCAAAGATCAAAGAGGTCCGACTCTTGATTAATGTGCAACAGACTTCATTAACATGGTAAAATATGGAAAAACAGGCTATTGGTTATTACTACACAGACATTTGCTTTAGGGAACTGTAAATACTTTTTGTTCAGTAATTTGGCCTATTGCTTTTGCAATTGTTCCTGTGCATGCAGCTCACTCGAAAATACACCTAGAAGTTTAGGTGCAACATTTATTCTTCTGTATGCATCTCTCTCTCTCTCTCTCTCTCTTTTTTTTTTTTTTTTAAATATGATGCAGAATATTGCTTCTATGTTCCTGTCTTGCTTTCCCAGGCAGTGTATTGCTTCACTTGCCTGCTCTTTCTATACCACACCAAGTGCTGTTTATTTTTTCTCCTAGCAACCTACTGGGCTGCTCTTTGTCTCTAGGTCTAAAAAGAAGATTTTTCTTTCTCTTTTTTTTCCCTTGTAGGTATGAATGTTTAAGGTTGACTGCTTGTGTTGAAAAACGTGACAAAATTTCTCTCCTACTAATGCTCATTTTTGAGGTAGTTCCACAAGAAAAAATTCTAGTTAAGATTTTTTACAGCACAGCAAGGTCAGGAGTTTTTCATAGATTTTGCTTCAATCCAGAGTCTTTTTTAATTTGCATAATTTGCTTGAATAATGTAGCCCTCCTAATATTTTCCAAGCCACTTACACTTAACTAATCACTTACAGTTATCTTCAGCATAAACCTCATTGATTTTTATTTCTCATTGAAAACATCAGTAGTAGCAAATACCATCCTATTGGCTCACAGTCTATTAGAAATAAAATTATATTAAATGTCTTGTGGGGTGTGAAGAGGTTAAATCAAGGAGAGTCATCTGAGAAAGTCATCCTGGTGTGCAAAACATAAATCTGTTTTATATTTAAACTATGTGTCACCCACCAGCTAAAAATAGCAATGATCATTAAAAGCCAATTTGCTGCTAAACATTAATAGACATTTATTACATCATAACAGATCTGAAAGACAATTAAACTTATCTTTTTCCTAGATAACTCTCCTTTAAAAATGTGTTGTTCACCTGGCTTTTGCCATTAATGTCATTTATTAGCAATTTTTGTTGTACTTGATATTGTGCATGTATGCATAGGGTTGTGTGTAAGGTGGTTTCTTGTTGTTACTTGAGCAGTACATTTTCAATGGGAAAAGCTATTATCCCTCCTTATACTGCCTGTTAACTTCCTAATCAGCACAAAACATAAAGGAAATTTACATTTTCTTAGAGCAAAACAAGTGATATATACTACCATCCATTTGAGAAGAGAATACTAAGCAAGCGCAGGGTAAAAAATGCACTGGATGCACATTTTACACATAGGAAGTAGATTACAGCTTTCTTGCTGTTTTCATTACAATTCCTCAGTCAAGTGGTACATTTTCTCTGTTTTATTACTGTATGTAGTGGTATTTGCAAGTAGCAACTGGAGCTGGAGCGAGTCAAAGGCTGAGGAAACGCAGCACTGTCAAAAGTACTGCTTCCTATGAGAAATGCAGTCATGATCCTGGTATTTTTGGTTCATGTGTTGCTATCTGCCAGGTCCCATGAAACAAGTCATCAAAGCAGGGGCAGGCTTTGTGCTTCAGCTCAGCAGTGCTCAATTCTCTGTAGCTGTTGTGTCTTTAACTGTGCTCTTTAACCTTCATAGCCAAAGAACTGTGGGGCCAGCTGGGCTGTGAAGGAGAGTGCCCCAGGGTGGACACAAGTCAGCCCCTTCCTCCTTTTCTGAATTGCAGGGCTCACAAAAAGTGGTCCACTGTCATCTTTGTAAGGAAGAAACTTTTCTGTCATAATGCTGCTTTTGGGGGGAACAAACAGCTGTTCCTGGCTGATGCATAGAGGGAAGGAGGCCACTAATACGAGCTGTGGGCTGCCTCCTGATGGATTGAGGCAAAAGAGAAATGGCTCTTTCCCTGCACACCTCAGCAAGAAATAACATCCTTGTGGTGAAGGTAAATGTCACTAAACTCTTCCTCTATATATGTCTGGAGCAATGCAAGTTAAAGAGGTCCTTTACTGCCAGGAAGAGGAAAAGAAGAAAATTAAAGGTGGTATGAAGGAGACAGAGCAGGGAGGGAGTGATAGGGAGGATAAATGAATATTGAAAAGTATTTTAAAGGCTGCATCCAGAAGCATTTAGGAGTAGTCCTTCTCTGGTCCCAGTATCAGGCTTCGCTTCCCCTATTTGAACTATCTTGGAATTTTCTGTCACTTCCTTTGACAAGTTTTCTCCTTGGAGGCTGTTGCTTCCTCATGTTAAAGCAAGATCTGGTACAGGATCTGTGCCATCGCAATTACAGCCATGGTAAGGCTCCTGAAGAAATGGGGCCAGGATGTGTGGGAGAGGTGATGCCTCAAAATATAAGCTGAGTTTATGGTAGCAAAGGGAAATTAGAATTATGCTGACCCTGGTGATAAGCTTGTCTGCATTTTCAGTGCACACACCATACATGTTTTATTTGTCACAGAAGAATTGCCGAAGGCTCTGTGGAATGCAAATAAACACTGTTGAGAGTATTGTCGAACCCATATTTTCAACATCCTGAATCATTCACAGGAGAGGAAAAAAAAAACCAACAACCCAGAAATTTGATTGAAAGTCATGCAAATTTCAAATCAAATATGTTGAATGATGTTTATTTACCACCTGTTTACCAAGCCTCTGAGCTGTATTTGGGTGCTGTTTTTAAGCTTCTCTCCACAAGGAGAAATTTACTTGAAAAGAAAGCTGAAATTTTTATTATTGCAAGGAGCTGCCACATATTGAGTTTTGCAATGAAATCATAACTGTTTGCAATACTGTGAAGAGAGCTTGCCTATGCATTATTTTCTCTCTATAAAGATGTGCTATCAACTAAAACATTTGAGGAAGATGGGTGTATTATGTAGGTATAATACGTTTTTGAGAAAGATCTTAACACCTCCCTGAAATTTTTCAGAATATTGTTGCATTGACTGCTGTATACTGTGATGACATAGGACTGTTCCAGGTGATCAGAAGTTTATGGTGCTGTGCAGCTTGTGTGAAGAGCTGCATAGCTTTTCCCCAATCCTTACAGGGTTTTTTTGTGCCCTGATGGGTTTGGAGTGGAGGGACTGACATGCTTCTTGCCAGCTGTGATCTGCTTTAGCAGGTGGTACTTAACCAGTGAGAGTACCAAGTTTTTTGTAATCAGTTTTCAGAAAGCCCGTTGATCTGGGGTGGTAATGCAATACAAACATTTGCATATTTTACCACATCCTCACATGATACTCTGCACCTTTTGAAATTTTGCATGTGTTATCATATATTTGCACACACGCAGGGACCTTGTAAATGGTGTACTTTCCTCTTAAATCTGTGATGAGGTATATTGCCAAGGATAACCAGCAGGCACTTAAAGTCTGGAACATTCAGTAGCTGTGATATTCAGATGTACAATTCAGTACATTCTTTCTAAGCTTCTAGACCATATTTTCAAGACTCTTAACTTTTCTCTCTCTGTTACTTCCCCCATCCTTCGTGTGTAGTCTGAAGATATGTGAATGGCTTTGCTATTAGTATAATTACCATTTTCTGCTGAAGTTGCTTTGACTCTGGATTGAATGGGAAAACCTAAAAGCAGCTGATAGCTCCAGTTCTCCTTTTGACCTCTGGAGCAGCACAAAAGCCTCTATTTCACCTACACAGAAAAAAAAAAAAAAAAAAAAAAAACCAAACAAAAAACAAACCAAAACCTACTATATTCAGCTGGTCTGTATTCGGGTGTGCTTTCATCAAAGGCTTGATTAATCTGAAATGAATTAACTCAGTTAGCACTTGAGAGTTATTTTGCAGCAAATCCCGCAGAACATCTAAAGAGCTCTTTGTCACTTTGAATTATAGCCTAAACAGGTGGTTGATGAGCCTGGTTTGCGCTGAGAGTGGCTCCTTGCTGCCCTGCTGCTCCCCTCAGGGAAGTGTAAGTAGCACTGCAGTGATACCCAAGAATTCAGGATAAACACAAACTTCTTAGACCTTGTTGGCATTGTTGCGTGTTTTTAAGGTTTTTAAAAATTACTTTCCAGAGTACTACATCAGGTATAAGGGAGGAAATAATAAACAGAATGGTCTTGGATTTTCAAACTATATGGATGAAATGAATATTAATGTGCAGAAATGGCAATTAAGTGCAATAGAGGTGCAAGTGCTCATTTTATATCTTACTTGGAAGAAGTGCCTTAGAAGTACTGTGTCAGTACCGTGTCAGTTTGCACATACTAAGTGAGAGGGTTGAGGCATTTCCTTCAGAGTTCACAGCCTTGGCAGAAGCATGAGAGCAGGAGCAGGGTCTGCAGTACAGAAAGAGGACGTAGATATGAGCAGTTTGAACCATAAGCTGGTGGGTCCTGTCACCCTAAGAAGGCTCACTGGCTCTCTCACAGTGCTTCCTCATATCTAGCAAACTTAAAACTTGAAATGAAGAGCTAAAAGCCATGGACAACTCTCATTATTTTGAGAAACCAAAGTTTTTTTTCTTAACTCAGTGTGAACTCTGAGTTCATAAGTATTTGTGGTATAGGATGCACATTCTCCTGAGCTGAATGCAGCCAGAGATGGAAGTTTACAGGCAATTCTGTTTGTCTCAGAAACGTGTTCCTGGCTTCTTAAAAATGCACATAGAAAAATCTGTCCATCAATGACAGTGCAGCAGTGACTTCAGTGAGTGGCTATGAGTGAAAGTGCATGTGGAAATGCCAGGAGTGCAGCTTGCTCCTGCCCTGCTCCCTGTGTGTTACACAGTTGGTAATGCCTGCATGACCTGTTACATGGCAGCTTGTGTTGCTGCCACCACAAAATGACCAGGGAGCCACATCCTGAGTACCTGACAGGGAAAACGAATTGAAATAGGATGAAGATGCAAAGAGACTGGAGGAGCAAAACCTTTCCTTTTTTAGTAATGTTGCAAAAATAAACAAAAAGTGTTTTGCAAGCAACCTGTGGCCAAATGTATTGCAGAAATTCTTTTGTTTAGCCTTTCATAATGAGTGGAAATACAGTTCATTCTCTTACTTAAAGAAATTTTCTAACATTAAATTGCAGTTAATTTAATTTTGCAGAGATTGCATGTTTTATTTTTTCTTGCTGGGTTATTTCTCTTCCCTCTCTTAGCAAAATTCTGAATTTGTTGCCTGAAATAAGTTATCTCAGGTAGCAGATGCTGAGAATGGGGAATTACACCCATGGTTCCAGCTTAAACCATCAGCTTCAAGGAGTTTAATTACTTCCAAACTTTTCCCCTCGTAAATAGTGAATTTAATCAGTATTTGTTTGAAACACCACACTTCTTTCTTACTTAGTAGGTGACTTTTGCCAAAGGAGGAGAATAAGCGCTGGAATCTTTTCTGTTAAGAAATCTAAAACAATCCTTGCATTGATTTGTTTAAGCTGATTTTGCTACGCACATTTTCAGGGGTGGGGAGGAAATTGCTGCAAGTAAAACCAGATAAGAAAATCCCAGCATTTCTATTTGGCTCTTGCTAATGGGCCTCTTTGTAAGACACTCTTTCCCCTCTGCCTGGCTGCCTAGAAAATGCTGGATTACCTGAAGCAGCTTTTGCTGTGTAAGAAGGGTAGTGTACAGCTTTGTGCAGGTGCAAATACTTGTATTTGGAAGAAGACAGTAATTAAATGGAGTTCTGACAGGTCTGGCTTGTGCTGCTTTGAATTCTGCTTTGAATTCAGCCTATCTGTTCACTCACCACATGAACTGGTTTCCTTTTCTTTTTCGCCTTCCCTGTAGACTGTCGACAGATGAGCTCAGAAAATGCTCCATGTGCTGCTTGACATCAACTGCTGAAGAACAGACTTGAGTAGATGTTGAGCTTGTCAGTGTATCTATAATGCTCTTTTATGAACAACGCCTTGATGAATACTTCACTGCTCATCTCTTCACTATAAGGCCTTAGTTTGCTTCATTCAGCTTTCTCCTGTTCTGTCAGTAACACTTTGAGCTGGATTTTTGGGAACTGCTTGCATGCAATTCTGCTTTGGGTGATGCAGCAGATCACACTGTGAAGATGTCAGGGGCAGGCCTTTGGGCATAAAGGTCAGTGAGCAGAAGAACTTTTCTCTTAAATCAATGCAGGCTGCATCATCTTTGTTGTTGAAGTCCAAACCCCTTAAGTCAAGCCCTTAAATTTTTCACTGTGATAGTGTATCCCTTTCTTGCATCAATAAATGTAACACTCTGCACCAAGCAGTTCACAGGTAGTGAACTGTTTTCTCTAGTTTCTCTCTTCAGCTGTACTTTACCTGGAGGTAATCCAACGATGAAATGAATTTTGTTTTGCAGGCCTCTTTCTGTGTTTTACAATACTGCTCGCGGGGCTTGAGTGGCCATTAAGAAAAAGGGTTGTTCTGCTCATTTCCTATGTAGCTGTTTCCCTGCAGATACCCAGTTCACAAACACACTGTGATTATTTGATTTGTGAAATATAAACCCACCCAGAATTTTGCAGCATGCCAGTGTATTTGGTTGATCTAGTGGTGCCCTGTGTTGTTAAACACAGCTAGCGTGTCTCCAGAAACATTGTGTATTTGGTAATACTTATGCATGAGCTTAAGCTGAAGGAGTTGAAGGCTTTGCAGAAGCAAGTTTTAAGGGCAAGGTTGTGCCAGCCAGGGTGTGCAGACACCACCTGACAGGCCATGGCTCTGGTGTGTTCTCCTCTGGCAGGAAGGATGGTAGGGCAGAGGATATTTGGTCAGATTTACAATTGGAGTAAATGGTGCATAATGATGAGCTAGTCCTGTTGTCGCTTTTGCACAGGAGCTTTGTGACTCAATAATGTACTTTCCAGGAGGATAAAATGTTTATTCGTGGTTCTCGTGGTTCCAAGACATTAGTTCTCAAAAATTGGTTTTTGGATTTTGCAGAGGATGTGTGAATGCTTTGCTCATTGAGCCTCAGCCCATGAGATGATAGGAAAAAAATTTCCTAGAATCCTATCTTGCAGGAATGTATAGGAAAATAAAAAAAATTTAAAGGGCTCTGTGTAAGTATTTTGCTGACAATTATCCTTTCTCTGGGACAGAGAGCCTAATTAATTTGTGGCTTCTTCAGTTATACCCAAAACCCTTTTACTGCACCATAATGTTATCTCTTTCTAACAGGCTTAGATTATTCAGAACTGATTCAGTTTAAACAAATAAAAATCGAAAACAAACCTTTGCTCCTTTACTGCCTGACCGAGCTTTTGCTTCAGGGAAGTGTACCTGTGCTTGGATAGCTTTCACCAATCTTTGTATGCCTTTTCAAGTTTTCTAGCACAAAAAGCTTCTCACTTTTGAAACTTTACAGAGGATGCTATAGAAAAGGCATGCATAAATAATGGTGGTGCTTAGTTTGATGTGTACTGGTAGCCTACTAAAATATAAATGGAAAACTTGATCACTGTTTAGAATGTACCATATAAAACATTTATGAGGCTCTTCCCTATTTGAAAAACAGACTTTTAATGTTATCAATGACCATTTTGATTAATCCCAGCTTGAGCAAAGTTTTAATTTCAAGGATGTCCATAAAGAAGCCACTTGACTGCAGATTGACCTTGGATTTTTTGGTAGCCTCACATACAGAGATGAGAAAAAAAAGTATGGAAACTAAATGCTACATTTGCGTGAACAAATTTCAGGGACAGACTGGGGAGGAGAGTCAAGTGAGAGAATAAAATCTTGGCAGTGAAAGATATATTTATTAAAAAAAAATGCAGCTTCTTTATAGACTGTGGTTCTGAACAATATGAGGTTTTATTTAGTTGATCAGTAAAGATAGGAAGCAAAACAAAGGCCACTTTGTCATGCCAGACTTTCAGAAATATACCCACATCACAATGGCATGCAGCACAGTTTTTTTCATACAGCTTTTTGGCTCAGACTTGGTTTTGAGTAAGAACAAAAGTTGGCAAAAACAGCTTCTGTGCTCAGAGAAGAATAACTTCTGTTGATCAGAGATTTTTGGAGAGATTTTTAATTAGACCAGTACTGTGAAGACTGCAGAGTCTGAGGAGTTCAAAACAGATATGTAAAGTACTTTTCAATTCCTCATATTTCTTCATCATTTTAAAGTCAGTGGGGAGCTAAATTTCAAACTGCTGCCGCAGTTTAACTCTGTATAGTTGTTTTTTTCCTGCCAAGTTTGAGTCACCGTGGCCATCTAGCCCCTTCTGGAGAGATTAAAGTGATGGAAAGCTGGAATACGTTCTCCAGTTAAATGAGCGAATGTTTCTATTCAAGCATGGATTCAGATTTCCCCGCGCTTTCCTGTTAGCATGTGGGATGGACAAGACCATTATTTTTAATTTCCCAATAAATAACTGCAGAGCTCGACTGGCAGTGAGTAGCTGGCAGTGACTAGAAAGTAGCTGGTTATAGGATAAGGGTGACTGGGCTCTACTTGGGTTCAAAGCCTGGTCCAGATTCAGTGCTTAAAAGCCATACAGGTCGCCTCAAACAAAGAGAGGCTGTTTGGCATATCATCAGTGGAAATACTCCCAAGCTATGTTACTAATCCCACTGCCTGGCCTGGTATCTTGCCGTTAGCATCCACAGCAGAGGCATGACAGAAATGCGAAAGGGAGGGAAAGGTCTTAGCTTTTTTGTTCAAATCTGCTGTCTGGGGCCCTCTTTTGAGAGAGGAAGCAGAGCAGTGGTTATTCACCAACTAGTAACTGGTTCTCTGCACAGGCATAAGTTCTAATTCTTATGTAGGACTGTGCATGCATCTGAAGGAGCAGGGAGTGGGGAAGACATATTTGCCTTTACAGCTGCTGGCAGCAAAGAGACACAACAAGACTTGATTGAAAACACCTATCTTACTGTTTTACTAACTGCAGATTTTTTTCCTTTCCTATTTGTAGGTCTCAGACTGGATACTGGCTGTGGGATTTTTTTTTTTTATTATTATTATTTTTTTATTGGGTTTTTCCCTCCTTTTTGGATGTGAATTGAAGGCCAACAACAGCTGAAGTGTTGGAAGCAAGTGCAGGAGGACACTCACCTTTTTATTTGAACCCTTGTTTGCTGGGACACTTTCAAGCTCTCCTTCACAGTCATGTGGTCATCACAGCTGCTGTTCTTCACAATGCTCTTAACACCGTTTGCCCATGGTGAGTGAGAGATGGTGTAAATGTGCCTGTGGGAAGGGAGGAGAAGAGAAAATAGCAAGGATTTTGTCTGTGTCTTTTCCTAATGTTGTGGGTTTTTTTTTTTACAGGATGTTGATTTCTCTCCCTGCTTGCACTTCAGGTCTTTGAAATTCCGGGGTTACATTATGACTTAACTATTGAAACAAAGAACTCTAGTGACACATTAAGGTTTCTTTTTCTGAGTTTAGCTGCTACATTAGACAGACTCTTTCTTGGGGAAAAATGGATTTTTTTACCATTCAAATCAGAGTAGGGTAATGAGAAATAAAGGCTAATCGTAAAAGCACCTCTCCCCCCCCACCTCCCTTCTTCCTGAAGTGAACTTACTCCCAATTGTCTCTACCTCCTTCCCTGCAGCAGTACAGGGGCACAGGGAATGGGAGTTGTTCAGTTCATCACGTCTTGTTTCCACTGCTCCTTCCTCCTCAGAGGGAGGAGCCCTTGCATTCTTCCACTGCTTCAGCGTGGGTTCCTCCTATGGGGTCAAGTGTCCTGCCACCAAACCTGTTCCAGTGTGGGCTTCTCTCTCCACAGAGCCACAGCAAGGCTGCAGGGGCACAGCTGCTTCATCTCTGCCAGGAAATCTCAGCTCTGGCATGTGGAGCACCTCATGCCCCTCTCCCTTCACTGCCCACGTCTCCAGAGCTGTTTCTCTCACAAAGCAGCTTTGTCCCCTTCCTTGGATATGTTATGCCAGAGGCCCTACCACAGTCCCTGATGGGCTCAGCCTTGGCCAGTGATGGGTCTGTCCTGGAGCCAGCTGGCATTGGCTCTGTCAGGCAAAGGGGAAAAGCTTCAAGCACCTTCTCACAGAAGCAACCCTTGTAACCAGACGCCCCCCGCCCCAAAACCTGGCCATGCAAATCCAGTACAGAGCTGTAGCAGAAAAACCTGATCTCTTTTATTAGCCAGGAAACTCTAAAGTGAAATGTGACACATGTAGTTCTTTGAAATTAGATTTTGAGGCCTGTTGGGTTCTTTTGATGTGAGAAACCCAAGTGCATGCTCTAGAAGTAAGCAGCCAGGTTTCACAGGTGCCAAAGGGTTAAGGAGCTCCTATTAGCAGTGGTGGCTACTAAATGCTCAGGGCAGGGCTTTGGAAACTCTGGCCCTCATTTTTCTTATGCTTAAATGGAAGGTGAACTCTACCAAGGCCAACTGTAGTAAAGGCCAGTGGAAGCATGTCTGTAAATGACATGACTCCCTGTATGTAAGCTCCAGGCCCCTGCTTTTAAAATATTCATCAGGCTTTTTGAGCTTTACCAACTGATCCTTTGTGTATGTGCAAAGACACTGGAGCAAAATTTTACAGAAAAAGTGGTGATAAATAAAAATTAATTGGTATAAAGCACAACCTGTCTTCTTATGTAACATCTTTGGGGACAAAGGCTATCTATACTATTGTTCTTCAAGCACGACTCCTCCTCATTGACTTGACAATTACAATGAGTTTTTAAACTGAGTTGACCAATTAGGGTGGCATGAAAGAGCAATTCAGAAAGGTGCTCCCCAATTCTCTCCAGAAAAGTCAAATGCTAAATATTTTGTTAATCTTTCAAATTAAATAGTATTAACAGTGAAAGCAATTATTAGTTTAAATATGCCTCTGGTGGTTTTGTTCAAGATTCTCAGTGCCATTATAGCTGGAAAGTCCTGCTTGATGGTCCCAGTAAATGAAAATGTCACAAGCATCCTAGGAGTCATATTATACTACAGATGGGTAAATGCCAGAGGTGCAGGAGCTATGTCTGGAAATATTTCTACCCTTTATGGTGCTCTCCAGACTAAATGAACAGGGTGTTTGCTGTGGTGGTTGTGGCAGTCAGTGGTGGTAAATTTGACCATCACACATCTACCCAACACCCACATTATCTGATCAGTTGCTAGTGAAAGTGTGATAGCCATCTTTGAACAAGGGAGAGAGGTCTGAGCCAAAGAACCTGGTTTGGTTTTCCCTGTTCTCATCTCTGAGTGGCCTGGATGCAGCTTCCGTCTCAGAACTGCAGGATGCTGTTTAAACACATGCCAAAACCTCACCTTCCTTATAAAAATAGCTTAGTTAAGCCCGTTGTTTTGTTTGTTTGTTTGTTTGTTTTTCCATTTTAGTAATCCCTTTTCACTGCGTGCAGAAAGCATTCAGAATTTGTGCTTAACAGGAATCAAGAATTTGAGTTCCTCTTTCTTGTTCTGAAATGACTCTTGTCCTATAGTGATTGCTGGAGATGATATGAACTACTTTTTCAGACTGAACTTGCTCCATCTCATTCCATTTTTGAGTTCCCTAACACAGCCTCTTCATCCAAAGTGGTAGCTGCATTACAGATGGATTTCTTTGACCAGTGATCTCATAAATTAGAGAGGTGGTGGTGTTTTGGTTTTTTTTTTTTTTTTTTTTTTTTTGAGGTTTTTTTTTTGTTGTGTTTTTTTTTTTTTTTTTTTTGCTATTTCATTTTTTGGAGTAGATTGTGTGTCTTGGGCTGTGAGGACAGGTGAGGAGTCAAAGGCTGTATACTTCAGTGACCTGCAAGATGAAAAGCAATCTTCCAGAATACTGCCATGGTACAATGTCATCTTGTTGATAAGCTGTAGAAGTCATAAAAGAGGAAAAGGTCATGAGTCCTTGCATTTCCTCAGTGATGATGTTAATCTGCTGTATCCAATATGCACAATTACAGCACTGTCTAGTTTTGTTCAGACTGCTTTGAATCATAGCTCACCAAAAAATTAAGCCATGTGAAATACTTAGGATAATAATAGATTTGTGTAGTGGCTGCTTTCTTTACTGTTACCCTTGATTTGAATGGAAAATAGCTTACAACTTATGGCACAACCTGGAGCAGTGTAGAAGCCCTCCAAAAGCTATCCCCTCTCCTAAGCTACAGCAAAGCCTGTAAATCCATTTGTTGCCTAAAACTAAACCTGTTATACAAAATCAGAGAATTGCACAAGATAGACTGAGATAATACCAAGGAATAAAATAAAACCATCAGCAGTAACAATAAAAGCAAAGCCTTTTCTATCCTTTGCAAGGGCTCTGCTAAAGGGACAGGACTTTTGCACCCCTGCCTTCTTTTTGCCCCTCTTTGGAAGCTTTTCCCAAAGCATCTGAAGTTCTAAACCCCGGGAAAGTGCTCCTTGGCTTGTGTTTCCCCCCGCCCATGTACACCTGAGCAAACTGATCCTCTTTTCCTGTAGCAGGTGGATTTCCAAGAGGTGTTTTCTGGAATGAGCAGCTGTTC
This sequence comes from Phylloscopus trochilus trochilus, assembly GCA_016584745.2. Taxonomy (NCBI): domain Eukaryota; kingdom Metazoa; phylum Chordata; class Aves; order Passeriformes; family Phylloscopidae; genus Phylloscopus; species Phylloscopus trochilus. Next base: position 54,625,414 of record WQNJ02000007.1, on the reverse strand, counting down.
TCTTCCTCAGCCTTCCTCCCCTTGACCCCAAACAAAGCAGATTTCTCTTCACCCACAAATGAGCACTGTCAAAAGTTCACTTGAAATGAGATAGACATGACAGGCAGCAGCTCAGTTTGCAAGCCTGGAGAGATGTACACCTGCTCTGTGACATTGCTGTCATGCTCGTGTATGGCGCAGAGCTGAGATTTAAAACTTCCAGACTGCTGGACAAAAGCAATAACAGAAATAAAGGGATTCAGAGCTGCGTGCAGTTAGGAGCAGGATAGGAAGGATACCACAGTGATTGCTGTGAGGTGAAATTTTGCATGTCTCCAAACAAGTAACTTTTTTAGGCTCTGGAAGAGAGCTGAAGGCCTGTTGTATGCAAAGATCTTTATCATCTCATCAGATTGGTTTATTATAATTTATTTGCAAATTATTTTTTAAGAATTGTAGTGCATGTCTAATTATATGATGGGCAACAAAGAATGAGTTAATTGTTATTACTCTGCTTATTTTAATAATCCAAAAAGGGGCAGCTACTAATTTTTTCCAATTAAGTAATAATCCAAATTGCCCAGTTCCTGTTGGAGATTGCTACAAATGCAATAAAATCAACAGGTTTGGCTATCTGTCTGCTTCTTCTACTGCTAAGCTCTTGCCGTGCATTTGTGACGTGAGAGTGAGCTGTCAGCATCCTGGATCCTGCTTGGGCAAAGTTTTGGGATTTGGTTCCTCCTGGTCTTGCAACTGCTTGGGGTTGTTTTTTGTGTATGTTTTAACCCGTATTTATTAATGGTTTGCACACTGTTCTCTCCTGATGATCCATGGGGTTGGTAAGTCATTGCTAGGATTTCTTAAATTCCTTAATATTTTCCTTGAATACACAGTGTGATTTTTGAATCACACACTTGACCAAAACTAAGGAAAACTGAAGTCAAAACAAGTTAAACCATGATGTAACCAAAACAGGACAAACAGTAGGTGTATCTGTGTCATGGCTTAAGCCCAGCTAGCGATGAAGCACCACACAAATGCTTGCTTATTTCCCTTCAGCCTCGTATATGATTGTGATTCTGTATTTTCATGCTGAATCCAAAACACAGCACTGTACCAACTACTAAGAAAAAATGAACTCTATCCCAGCCAAAACCAGGACAAATCTGACATGGCAGCTAGGACAGACAAGGCAAAAGTTATCTGATCCCAAGGGAAGTTGCAAGTGCAGCAGAGTTTCTCAAATAACTTTGGAGATTAGAGCTAAGTTTAAGCTAAAATAGGTTGTATTTCAGACAAAGCCTGTCAAGTCCTGGAGCATGGTATTGTTATGAAGCTTAAGGCCTAATACTGATACTTGACAGCACCAAACTGGCAGGACTTCAGATGCTGCTGGCTCAGTTCTAAACTCAAAAAAAAAAAACCTGGTTGCCTCCAAGAATTCATTTATGCAGTCTTGTGGCGTAGCTGTAAAGTGACCTTCCTGCATTTAGGGACAGATGCCATTTTCTCTCCATATGAGAATTAGTTCAATGTGGGGCTGAACTAATTTATCATTTGTGGAGTAGGAAGTGAAATTTTAAGTCCTTTCAAGTCACTGCAGCTGCAAGGAAGAGAGCCTCATCTGCTGTCCTGTTCCTGCCCTCTGAGCTTCTGCTCCATCTTTGCAATGCTTCTGGGAGACAGCCGTGGTGAGGGCTGCATCCTTGTGAAAAGATGGCACTCCAAGGTCAGGCTGATCTCTCTAGGCATTAGCAGGTCCAGATGCCGAGCCAGTTTCTGTGGGAACAGTGGAAATATTTATTACTGAACAGCACTGGTAGTTGCCTGGTGACAATGATTCTGTTAAAGCAAGCAGCATTATCTATCATGGGGGAATATATGATGCTAGCAGGCTGGTCTTTGGTGACAGAGTGCTGTTTAATGTGAGCTGAACATTTGCCTCACTACTATTTTAATACGGTGAAAATACTGTCACTGCTTAAAATACATACTGTGTTTCTTTTATACTTGTACAAGCGTTATGTTAGCTAGTGAATGGTGGATAATTGCCTTTTACTACAATACTCTTTATACAGTCACAGTGAAATACAAGATACATGTTTTATTAGTTGTGAAATAGCCAAGTTGACTTCCAGGCTTCTGCCTAACTTCAGTATTTTAAAGATTAATCATCCTTGAAATATTTATAATGTTTGCTATTCTTGGCAATTTGTATTACCTGCAGCCGTGCCACCTTTTCCACAGTGGAACAAGTGATCGAGGAAAGCTTTTCCTGATAAAAGGGGGTGGCTGTTCTCTGTATAAACTGGAGCACTTACATTAGCAGCATTACACTAAAATTGAGAGTATTACATTCCCCATCTGATGACAGATCAATCTATAAACTGATAGAGGGTGAAATTCAACCTTTTCAAGACTATCCACTATTAAAATCTTGTTTAAGCCAATCTGCAGTGCAGATGTGTGGACCCACTTCTTTCATGTCGAAATTTCACACTAAATAAGGAGGGGTTATAATAAGTGGGTTTTCTCATCTTGGGGGGGGGGGTGTTTCAGTTTTTGGCAAGTGTGTCTGCTCGTAGACTCTTCCTGCTATAGGGAGGAAACAAGACATTTTACCCCCATAGCAGAACTAGGGCTATTTAATATTTTCATCAGTGGCACGACAAAGGGATCAAGTGCGTGCTCGGCAAGCTTTTTGTTTGACACCAAGCTGTGGGGTGCATCAACATGCCTGAAGGATGGAATGCTATCCAAAGGGGTCTGAACAAACCCAAGAGAAGGGGCCAGGGGAAGAAAGTCTTAGCTGTGAAGGTGGTGTGAGGCACTGGAAAAGGTTGCCCAGAGGAGCTGTATATCCCATCCTTGGAAAGTCTTCAAGACCAGGTTGGATGGGACTCTGGGCAACCTGTTCTAGTGGGAGGCATCGCTGCCCATGGCAGGGGGTTGGCACTGGATGATCTTTAGTCCCTTCCTATCCTAAACGTTGGATGGTTCTTGACTTGTATGGCAGCAGGGCATGTGGGTTTCTTTCTGAACTGCAGCAACAGAAAAAGGACTTACTCTTGCAGCAGCAGGAGGGGATAAGCTGTGTTACCTTTCAGGCCTGCAATCTCTGATGCTTCTGTCCTTTGTAACAATTTCCTGACAAGACTGATTCCTGTTCTCTAGCGACCAACTCTGAGCTCTGATTTTTTCAAGAGTTAGCCAAGCCATAAGATGTGACAGAATGTGAATTACAGTGTAGTAATTCCCACCCAGCACATTCAGACACAAAGATGAAGGCCAAATGGCCACTATGCAGTCAAGTGTGAATTATTGTGCCATAATTTAATCCCTATTATATTTTACTGTGATTGTAAAAATGTTTTTATTAGTGAACTTTTTTAAGAAAGTCACTTTTAAAAAAACAGAATTGAAAAGTGCAACGCTGAGCTTCTTACTAGAGGTGTAAATAGCTTTTTGCAATAAGGAGTTTTGTTAAATCCTGAAAAATTGTATTTGTGTAGTTAATAACTCTAGGTAATGAATAGGTGTCATGGTGCATACATCTGCTGTCGAAAAAGCTGACCTAACTCTAAGTATTCATTTTGTGTCAGCTGCCAGGCAGTTGCTAAGTAGGATGATTAGGTTTCTTTGTTTCTGACCTAGTCTTGATTTGATCTGGAAACCTTAGCTTGCAGCCAGTCTCTTGAGCCTTCCAATCTTCTCCCAGTTCAGGTTATACAAATGTAATGACTGCTGCATTTGGGTTTGTCCCAGCATGTGCTGAGCAAACAGACGAGAAGTGGTTTGGTGGCAGCAGTTTGGAGGAGCATCAGAAAGGGACCAGGCTGATGTGCTGGGGAAAAAATAAGTCAGCCTGAAAATAGCTTGGGTGGTACTGGAGAGGAAAAACAAAAGGGCCATAAATGCCTTAAAAGTCTTCCTTAATTTTCCTTTTCCTTTGTCTTTCTAGAAACCTTAAGTATTCTTTTTTTCTTAAATTGAAAAGTCAAAGCTCATGCAGTTAAGGGGGCTTAAAGGTTACCAGGCTAAAACCTTCTTCCCAATGAATTGTTTTTTAGAATTAAGAGCAGCCATGTGCTTGAAATGACGGGCTCTCTGGGGTATTGTGTGACATTCTCTTGGGATTCAGAAGGATGTTGAAATTACCTAACTATGCTGGTCCAGGTCTGTGTCTTTTGTAGTAGTTCCTGGCTAGCAAATACTGTTGAGATAGCCCTGTTCATGACTAGTCCTTGTCATAGCTAAGCACGGAATAAATATGGGGTTGCTATTAAAAGTGGGTACTTTCAAGGCAGGTACTCTCTAAATGAATTTTACTCACATTCTCATCAGGATATTTATGGGGCCAAAGCTATTTCCCTTTTGATGGATATATGGGTATTAATAATAGCATCTCCATGAAAAACCACAGTAATTTTCCATGTAAGTGATGCAATTACTGTGGTTTGGCATTAGATGCTAATGCTTGAAAAAAAATAAACCAAACCAAAAAAAAACCCCAAAAAAACAAAAACACCAAAACAAAACAAAAAAACCACACACACAAAAAAAACCCCAAAAGCCCAAAAAACACACAAAACAACAACAACAACAAAAAAAAAACCACCAAGCAAAAATGCTTGCCTGACTTTTCCAATTAAACATGAGAGTGATCTGTTTATATATCATTTTGGAGTTAATAGTCCTAAGCAACCAGGACTGAAGAATGTAGTGTGTAAAAGCTGACTAACATGGGTACAGGCATCCCTTAGCCAGTACTCAGAAGTACCATGGAGCATCAGGAGCATTTTAACATCTGCAGCTTTCTACACATGAGAATATACCTTGTCCTGGGTCTTCCTGGACATGTAAGATACTCTAAAAGGACTGTTTTTTGGGACAAGCTGAGGTTGAATGAGGCTGGTGCAGTAAAGAAAGAGCAGCAGAAGTGAGCAGCTTCCCTTTCCTTATCCTCATGAATAGGGGAGGTAACTGCCCACCCATTCCTATTTGTTTTCACCTACTGCATTGTTACCTTAATTCGCTTAATTGCTGATTCCTGTCTCCTTTGGTAATGCTAAACTTCCAGATTAAGCTCTTTGGGTTGGAGAGATCCAGCCGTTCTGGGCTGATTAAAGGTGTTTGGTGGGTGAGGCCATGCATCCATTCCCCCAGTGAATGGAGAAGTGCAGGACCAAAGGACATCTTTTACAGATGAAGCAGCTGCATAATGCTAGGGCAGAGGCGTCCTTTCCAGCAGTGCAGGTGGAAGCCAGGTTTTGTAAGTGCAAAAGCTTGCTGTGTCCATCCTTTCCATGCAGCTGGAACACCTCTTTTCTGGATGTGAAAATTTGCAGGATTGCCCACAAATGGGTTGTGTTTTCTCTTTTCCTTTTCTAATAACTTCAGCTAAGCTTAAGCCATTAGAGTTGGATAGAAAAAAAAATTACTTCCGATTACTAGTAAAAAATTACTAGTTCTCTCATATGTTAAAGTTGGGCATGTTGAAGTACTCTAAGCTAAAATGAGAAAAGAATGACAGTGAGGGAATGAATTATGGCCACCTGCATTCTTGCACCTCCTCCTCAGTTGCTCCTAACCTGCTCTCATGAGATCTGGGCAGACCTGCTGTTTTTCTGTTAGGGAGAGCACCCTTTGCCCAGCAGGAAACAGCAAGAAACAGCTCCTTATTGCAAATGAAACTGATTCTGCAGAAGATATCTCTAACATCCATTTTATCAGCTCCACTCATGTTAAATGAATTTTAGAGCCATCTGATGTTTATTACCTTGTGGCATATTCACTGTTGTTGAGTTGTTTCCTTTATTGATCATGATTTTTTTTTTTTTTTGAATTGCATATGTTTGGTGATGTGGTTTTATTTGAATTTGGAAGACATTTCCTGTTGCTCAATGAGCAACTCATCTGGGAAAGATGCTGTGGTATGGGAAAAAATTAAAAGCATGTCAGAGACTTCAGTAGATTTTCCTCACTTGGAATTTTCCCAATTTTATCAAAGAGTTTTGTCCTGGGCAGCCTCCCTGGAATATCCTTCCCAGTGCCTGGCAGGATGGTCCCTGTTCTGTCACAGTTCTGCTCAAGCTGTGGGATGTGCAATGGGGTTTTTAGCCAACACCACACAAATGCTTCAGTCTGCCCATTGCAGTGAGCGTGGGCCTGGGCTGGTGAGTTTTTAGTTACAGTGCAGTACAGAATGCATCCCATAAACTCAAGGAATTATAAGCACAGGAGCATATACTTCTGTATATTCCGTTGTGTTTTGCTGTGTTGGGCTGCTTTCTGCAGTGCTTGGTAGTGGTGGGCGCCTTGTTACACATCCTGAGGTGTAAGTTTGTTTCCTGTAAGACTCACAGTGCTAAAAATCCTTCTCAAGACAGTCTGTACATTAGAATGGGCAGAAGAAGAGGTAAGGACTAGAAATACTTACTAGAAGTAAGGACAGTAATTTTGTTACTGTCACTCCCTCCTATACCATAATCTGTGGAAACTGAGATGCCTGATGGATTTTAGAAGCTCAGTCAAATTGTCACCTCTTCTTAAGTCTGCAGAATGTGGAGCCATAAATAAATAGAACATTTTAATACTGAGTTCATTTAATCACAAGATTATTAGGTTGGAAGAGACCTTCAAGATCATTGAGTTCAACCCATGCCCTTAAGTGCAGTCCATGCCCTAAATGTTTTTGGAGTCTGATCCAAATCCCATGGCAAGTTGCTGATTGCATGTAAATGCACTCTGAATCCGATTTGCTCAGTCCAGAGGGCTTACTTTGGGGAAAGCTGTGGTGTAACATGGAGTAGAAGGTACTCTGGGCTAATCTCTCAAATCTTAGTTCTTGCAGTGAGTTCACTAGATTGTGGGCCGCTCCCCTGCCGTGAGAGTTACAGCATTGTCCTTGGTCCTTATTCTCTTAGTAGACTGATCCCCTTCAAGCTCTTCTAGGAGCAATTAGAAATCCATTAGTGCTGCTAATTTAAATGAGAATGTGTTTTAGTTTTTTTACCTCTCTTCTGCTCTTCTTGCTGAAGATCTGTCTCCAAGTTTTAATTCACAGTGTCTTGTTTCTGTTGCTGAAATGCTGGAGGCTGCAGTAAGGGCTGATTGAGTATCAGGGGAGCAGATGACAAAAAGGAAATTGGCTTTGGTATGTCAGTCTCATGCAGCACTTCCCTCTGCAGTGGGTTGGGGGGAGAGAGATGTGCCTGTTGGCTTATGAGCAAGGCCGTGTGGCTGGCTGTGCTACTTGGGTCAGGTTGGGGTGCAGCTGGGAGCTTAGTGCCCTTCAGCCAAGGCTGTGGATGACAAACCCGTGTGGTTGTGTCTCTGCAGGCAGGGGAAAACCATGGTGGTGCTCCAAAAAGCCAAGGGCTGGTACTAAACCCTGCCAACTGCTGGTTGCTGTGCATTTCTCCAGAGACATCCTCTTCCTCCCTCTTATGTGTCTGCTCCTCTGCTGGAGCAGGGCAGTTGCTGCTGGGGCTGGCAGGGGTTTTTGGGATCAGGTCTCCCCTGTATTCCTCCACTCTGAAAGACAAGCTCATGGCCATGTCCTATTTATCGCCTCAAACTGTATTTTGTCAGCATCACTGCTCAATTCTGTGTACTTGTAATTGGTAGTATGTTTTCAAGGAAGAATACCTACTTGTAAGAGTTGTAGGAAAACCCAGATCACTTGATTTTATTTTTCTGTGTGTTTATATATATATATATGAGGATATATATGTGCTTTAAATGTATTTTTTATACTGTATATAAAAATGAGTCCATTGAGAGCTAGTCTGTCTAAACTTGGAATAATGCAGGAACATTTGACATGCCTTCATGTCTTTGTCATGACTTTGAATCCAACCTGTCATCACAATTTGTAATGTTATAGGCATGTGCAATTAAAAATCTTACTATTAGATATTGCTCTGGGGGAATTCTGAGGACTAAAAAAAATCTAGTAATGTTTAGTTGTTTTCCTTAATTTGATTTGGAAGAAAAAATGGTGTCTTGGCCAAATGCCAAATACATAATGAATTCCTAACACCAGCAGACACCTTAGAGTTTGTGAGCCCTGGTCACAAAAGTGCTTGGAAGTCATGTGTTACAATATCAGACAGCCATAAAAACTAGTTTCAAAAAAATCTCCAACTTGCTTACCTTTATAACAGAATGAGTCTGGGCCTAAATTTTGAGAGCTCCTATTTGTAAGAAGCTGTTTTTGGTGTGTCTTTAGCAGAGTCACCTCTCCAGACACAGAGCAGTTGCTGCGAGGCACTGCAAGCACGTCCTTGCATCCTGACAGCTACAGTCCTTGTTTCAGATTGCATACCTGAATTCACAGGAGTCTAAGATTAAAGAGCTGGAAGACAATAAGATGGAGGAGATGAGGCACAAAATGGATGAACCTATAGTCTCTGTGCAGTGTCCTTGGGAATCTTAATTAAAAACAGGATCGGGAATGCTGTTTAGTAGAAACCCAAATGGCTTAAACTGTTTGCTCTCTGCTGTGATTTGTGGCACTGGTGCCAAAATCTTCTTAGTGGACCCCAGAAGGTGGGACTGCTCTGTTTTAATGTTTGGCCTGATGTGGATTCCCACTTTGTCCTGTGTACTCTGCCCTGGTAATGCTGGCTGTCCCCCATTCACCTATATAATATATGAGCTCTTTCTGCCTTTCTCTCACTAGGATGTTGAATTGTGGTCTTCCTCCTCTAAACAGCCAGCAGTTCTTGCAAAGCATAGTAACTTAATTATTTAGGGCCTGCACTGATTAGCCTCACATCTTGAGGCTATGCAGACTCTCAGCTGTGGAACATCTGGTGACAGCCCTGTTTCTAAGAGCCCTAGCCCTTGTACAGATACAGTGCCTTTCTTTTTTGGATAGTAAATATATGACAGATGTGAAATTCTCCAGCTCTTGGGGGAGTGCTTACATCTTGAATTTCATTATCCCTTGTTGGCCAGTTGGCAAAATGCAATCAAGAATAACTTTTGAGGAGGGCTGGTGTATCCAATATCACTCTGGAACGCTATTATGGTAGAAGCTTAGGACACAGAAAAGTTGATGTAAGGAGATGAGATCAGTCTTGCTAGCACTCACGAATATGCAGTAAGTTAAAAAGGATAAACTCAGAAGTCAAAGGGAGCTGTGGGGTATGAACCTCTCTGAGAGTTAGACTCACAACCAGTTCAGGGGCCAAGTTCATTTTAATATCTTTCACTACAGTGTGTGATTTTTATTTTTGTTTTATTTTTTATAATTTTTCTTTGTGGTAGTTTGCATGGGGATATGGCAATCTGAGTATCTTGTGGATGTGGTAGCTGCAGAGCTGTCAAATGTTCCTTAGTTTTTATAGATACCTTCATTGTTGGTTATGTAGTAATATTGTTTACACCTCTAGAGCATTATGTGTGAAGCTAAATACACACATGAAATGGTTAGTAACTGGCTATACTACCTAGAAAGCAATAGAAATAGCAGCTAAGGCTGTGTGAAAGAGCTAGAGGTGAAAAATAATAGTAATGAAACATATTTTTCGTGGGGAAGCCTGGGTGAATGTTTGTTCATAAAGCAGAATACCTGGCTTTGACAATATTAAACAACAACAAAAAATCTGTTTTGACAGTTTGCTGTGGTGCCTCTGGTGAGTTCTCATGGCTTTGTGTGTGTGGTACTTTCTCCTGGTTGGACTCCTTGTCTGAAGAGTGGAGGTGCCAGGCTTGGCAAAATGAAGACCATAAATGCAGGGTTCTCAGTTCTTGAGCAGAGAGGTTGACTGAGCTCTGATTTTATTGGATTGCAGGGCTGAAAGCAAAGTCTAAGGGAAAATCATGCCAAGAAACTGAGAAAGCTCTTTACTTCCTGACAGTAAAATGATGCCATTGTATTGTAGAGGGGAGTGATGGGTGTTTTTTATTATAAAGATCTTGGAATCTATGGAACCTAATGTTAGGTTCCTAACATTATTTTTCCTTCCCTCACCTTTGTTTCCCTTCCTGCTTCCCAAACAGTGGAGAACTGGAGTGGAGAACTCATCACTCCATCCCCCCACTTAAAATAGCAATCCAACAGATCATCTTGTCTGGGGAGAATTGTCACTGTTCCTCAGAGACTGTCTCCAGGGTAACTTTGTTTGCGGCATCCTCGAGGGGATGCTGCCCTTCAGACGCTGTTCTGGGAAACAAAGCTTTTGCCTCATGCCCTCAAATACATTGTATTATAATCCTTTGAATGTATCTGAGCACTCACTTGAACCCTGCAGAACGCACAGGACTGTCATGCCAAAGTAGGGCAGGACTGAATAGGTGTCAACAGGATGTCTTGCTAGCAAATGTAGCCGCTTATGTATTGAAATAGATGTTCAGTAAAGCAAGATACTGGCTTGAACACAGAGGTATCCGGTTTAAAAGCACTCTTTGTTTCAAGAGCTGTGCTGTTCAGACCAGTTCCTCTCTTCGTATTGTTCCTTGCTGAGTATTAATTGATGGCCTGTTAACTAATTGACTCTCTTTCAAATAGGGGACTGTAGTAAATAATTTATTACTTGACTTGGAGGCGGTGTGATGGCAGGGATTGTTGGTGTGGCACTTTGAATCTATCCCTTTAGCAGGAGGAAAGGGACATAGGAAAGACTCTTAACTCTTTTCCTGCTGCTTCAGTGCACATCACACATTGACATCAGGATGTCTTGCATACTTGTGTCCAATGCAGAAAGATCTGATAAGTCAAAAAATTTTTCAGTCCCTGTACTTGCAGAAAATAGTAGAGATTTCTGTTGTGGTCTTTGAGTAAGTTACTAGTTAAATAAACATTATCATTCCAAAAAGATAGCTTGTTTCATGGGCAAGGGAAGTAAGGGAGGCAGATTTGTATTTGGGATTCTTTCCTTCACTGTAGAAGATAGTGTGGGGTGTCTCCTCCACTGGCAGGCTCCCCACTTTGATGAAACTTGCAGAAATTGAATTATTTATGCTCTCTGTCCTTTTTTGCCTTATGGGATTCCAAATGGAACAACAAGCTAAACTTGGTTAGCAGGACACGTCTGTGCAGTAGACATGATCTATGGGATTGATCTACATGATCTCATATTAGCTCAAATACCCTCGGAGAACAAAACAAACAGAAATTATCCCTTCCGCTGCACAGTTGGTCTGTCACTGCCTGCTGCTTCCTTGTGTGAATGGCATCTGCTGGCCCAGCTTTCTCTGCATTAGCAAGGCTGTAGGAGGAGAACTGTAGGCGCCACAGCCCTCTCTGGACTTGGATGTCAGAAGTCAGCAGTGAGGGAAATGTGGGCTGTCCATGCAACCAGGCAGGTTCTGTCTGGAGACCTCATGCAGCTGTGTGCTTCATGTAACCACGGCGTGAGCTGTGTTACAGTATTAGCTGCTGATTGCATGGAATCTGTCATCAGCATTTGTGGCTGAGAGGAACAGGGATGCTGTGGCAGTCTTTTCATAGAGGTGGGGGTCTCTGAGGCAAATGCTATGGCAGCATTATAATTACATAATAATGCTGTTGAAATAAAACCCTATAGTGTGCTATTACAGATGGGGCTTCATTTTCACGAAGTTTCTGACACTGCTTTCCTTAATTTGACACCTTTTTCCCAAACAGAATATCCAAATGGTCCTTAAATTACACTGTGAGTGAAGAGCTTCATAGTCACCACACTGAGTAATGTGTTTAAATGAAAGAACAGTGTTGTTTCAGTCTGGGGTTTCAGATTTGCCTTTCAAATGCTTTTAATCTCTGTACTGCAAATTTGACAGATGCCTTTTATTGGTAGAAGACCTTTCATCTACCTGACCTAAAGGACACAGCGTTTATTTGCATTTAGGCAGGAGTTTGCAGCACAGTGAATTAGCAGTAAGCTGATACTTTAGTTCTTGTGTTTTCTTTGAGACTGCCTTTGTATTCTTTTGGATCATAACTTGAGTACCTTAAATTTCACATGTGTAGAACGTATCAATGCTGATTTACAATGCAGATATGTGGTCTGCTGTGTAACTTATGGATATGATAGGCACTATTAGTATTTGTATCCTGTCCTATTTTTATTTTCTTCCACCTTTAATTTTGCTGCTAGTACAAGGTTAATCCACAAAGGCTATAATGAAAAAATAGGGAAATATTAAAATCTAAGTGTCCTTGGCATGGTGAATCTGACTAGATACCCCACAGTGCTGAGGTGCTCTAACTTTATCACAGTTGTACTCTAAAGTCTTAAGAGCCAGAGACAGCTTGCTGGATAATTGTGGAATATCTAGCACATCTTGGCAGGCTGAGTGTAGTTTCTAGTATGTTTCATTTTTCATTTCATTTAATCTTCCTCATGCCAATATCTATTCCTATCAGTCAGATGTTGCTATTCCATTTGCTCGGTGGTGGTGGTGGTATGATCAACTTTGAGAATTGTGGTTACAGCTACAGTGTGTCCCAAAGGTTACTTAGCTGCAGAAGGGAAACAAAGAGTTGTCACAGCACTGCTGTAAATCTACCCCTGGCGATTCTGCACATCCCTGTGCACTGGATGAGGATTGATTTTTGAATGTCAGGGTGTGCTTCATGTGGGACCCTTCTTGACACCAGGTGCTTTCTCCTGGGTCAATTTCCAGGTAGTGCAGAAGGCAAAGAAGAGCAACTGTAAAACTCTCATGCTCTGGCAATTTCTCTCTCTTTTCACCTGGCTTCAGAGGATTTATTTTTTCGTTGATTAATCCATTTATTTTCAAAATGGACTGCCTACTTGTTCTGGCTGGTCTCGGATGATGATAAATTGAAGAGGCAGTCATTTTCAAAATAACATTCTACTGGCGTCATTCCTTGCTCTAGGTGATACTTTTTTTGCCTGGTGAATAGAATGGTGTCCAAATAGAAGCAACAGCTGGTCTCTGTGTGCATCACTAGAGATGGGAGAGGCATATGGTACAGGAGATACCGTTTCCCAAGGAACTGAGCTAAAATCTGCTGAACCTGACCTTGTTCACAGCATCCTAGTGTTTGCTAAGGTCTAAGCTGTTCCTTGCTCCTTTTCCACCTCTGTGGAGAATGCTCTTTGGTTTATCCAAGAAAATAATCCAGGAAAAAATATTTAAGTAAATCCTTCTCATAAAGGCATTTATAAAGTACTTCCCTAGTTTTGGATCAGCTAATTTAATAGTAGGCAGGGTTGCTGTCAGCAACAGTGTATGCTCACAGATCCCTGTTAAGATGCAAATAGTTTCTGCAACTCTTGATGTTACAGGCACTATGAAAAAACCCAGAACCTTCCACAGAAGGAATAATTCACTTTACTCCCTATTTTAATAAAAATAAAAGCAATTAAAAACCCTCTCTGTTTTGAAGTTTGACATTTTCCTACTGCAGCATGATTCTTCCCATCAGAGCCAGCTGTTGTCTGCGTTTTGGTGGAGATGTTCAGTATGTGCTTGTTAAGAAAACTCTTTGTCACTGTGAGAGCTCCTGGAAACCTCTTACGTTTCATTTACCCTCAGTGGATGGAAAAAAGCAAATGAACAATGGAGTTTTAGTGTTTGATGGCCGGGCCAGATTTTGAGCAATATAAGAAGAAAATGTGATTTCTTTTCAGTCATTTTGGGATGGGAGATCAATTTTTTAACTAATGGGAGGAACACTTCTAAGCAGAGGAAAACTCTTGACTAAAACCAGCTTGGATTAAATTGTATTTCATTGTGAGTCCAAATGAAATGAATGAAATTTTGGTTTTGCCTTTTAGTTTTGTTTGGTTGGTGTTTGTTTTTAAATAATGTTTTAGCCTAATTTTCTTCTTGATTATTTCAAGATAAGCTTCCAGCAGGTACTCACTTACTTCAGGACTGCTTTTGGGTGATGATAAATTGAAGAGTATTTAAATGAAAAATTATTTAAATGAAAAAACCCAATAAATTACTGTGTTAGGCAGAAAAAAAGCATCTCCTGAATCACTGAATTTGCATCATTGAGTTATATCTTGAGATATTTTGTGGCATGTCTTGTCATATGTAGTGTTTTTCTTAAAAGACTCACTTTTAGGAAATAGAAATAAGTGATTACTTTAGGGTGTCAACTTGTGTTTAAAAATAAAAAAAAAAAACTGTATTGCCCTCAAATTTAGTGCAGAGTCATTTGACTATGTGGTTTAAAGTTATTACCTCTCTAAGACAATGAGAATTTGATGACTGCAAAAATGTGTGTTCTATGAAGTTCTCTCACAGTTGTTTTGGTTTCCTCTTTGCTTCTTGTGAGATTCACACTACTCATTAACTGAATAACAGTGAGGGTTACATGGGGAGGGTTGTGTTCCCTGGAGAGAGACTTCTTTGGAGGCACTGCCTGCATCTTTTTTAACCTGAGTTATATCGAGTAATGAAGTAGGCTATAAAGGACAAGTGCAATTGATAGTGCATTTAAGTAGTAGGAAAATCTACCTTACAGAGCTGGTTTGACTGGGCTGTTGTGTGCAAAATTCTTAAGCCTTCAGTCAGTTTTCAAGCTCCTTGCATTTTCCTGCATTGGTGTCTTATTTTTTTTCAGTGCTCCCCCTTCCCTCTTGCTGGCTTGTTACTCTTGCTGCTCATTGAAGGGCAGCTGGCAGAAATGTGAGCAGCATCAAGAGGCTGAAAAAACCAGGAGAAGTGATGAGTTTTGAAGGAGATTACAAGATTTTGAAAGAAATTAAAATGACATAAAATTGCCTGTTTTAGGAGGGTGAGGCAAATGCTTTCAGGTTTAGGCCTGTGCTGTTGTGGGCAGCACTTGAGGAATACATTCAGTTGATTTGACATCATGGGGTAGTTTAGTAAATAAACACCTCCACCTACTAGTGTTTGATGCTATTTGTTTTTGTCAGTGTATAGCAGGTTTTGTGGAGCTAGAGCAAAGGCAAGCAGAAGATATGAATGTAGTGATTGTGGGGCAACTGTTTCATCAGTTCTAGTTACACACTAGAAGACAATAAATAGATAATAACTGAGTAGTAGCTAGAATCAAATATACCTGAGGAGCACATGGGAATGTTTGGGGTTGGTGGTGTGTGGGGTTGTGTGTGTGGTTTGTTTTTTTTTTTTTTTTTTTTTTTTTTTTTTTTTTTTTTTTTTTCTTATTAGGCAGATTATTTTTCAGTCTTGACTGCTTAGGCTGCTGTATGCAGTAGGACAGGTTTTACAAGCACAAGAACAGCTTATATCTTGCAAAGAGGCAGCATGCAAGCATGCAGACCCCTCATCTTTATGGGTTTCATATTTTATGAGGTGATTTTGCCCTTCACTTCTAAATGTTCTTCTGTGCCTATTATAAGACACACTTGGCCAGAGTGACTTAGCCAGAAGGATGGGTGGAGTGCAGGAGAAGGCCCTGAAGGCTTTCATGGTCTGCAGTGTGTGATCAATATTCTCCACTGTCCCTGGGCACTAAAAGCATTCTTCCACATGATACAGTAGATGTAGCTTTGGCTGACTTGGACTCTTGTGTCAAGTGACAGCCCCTGGCACATAAGCAGCACATCTGAGATGCAGACGTAGGAGACAGAAAAGAACCCCTAATCTGAATAATAATATTCTTTTTCTTTAATGTATTATTTCCCCCAAATTCTGTTGTACAGCTGGCTGCAGAATACATTTGTTTCACCATGAATCTGAATGTAGAATTGTATTGGTGTTAGTAACTTCCTCTATCTTGAACTCTTAAGTATTTATTGTAGCTCACAAACAGTGTGACAGTGGATGCTGTCAGAAGACTCATGGAAAAATGCAGGTTTTTAATGCTAACCAGCTTGTAGATAAAAAAGATGTGGAAGCACCTTGTGCATTAGCATCAAAGGAAAGATATCAGAAAGGTAAAGAAGTGCAGCCTGTGTGTATCTGTCAACATAGATGTCTCTAGAAGTCTATTATTAATTAGAAAAGTGTTCTACTACAAATTATGAAAATGAGCGGGAGACTGATTTCAGTTATTCTTGTTGTTCTTATTAACACTTTAACATAATGTGCACTTCAGCCAAATAAAAAATGGAACTTTTCTGGTGTATTTTGAGAGTGCCTCAAAAAGGACCTTGATTTATACTTTACTTTTTAGCGTAATTAAAACTGATGATTAAAACATGCAAGTCCCTTAAGATGACTGTGCTAAACTGATTTTTTTTTTAAATAACCTGAATAATGTTTAATGTTCAGGGTAAAACTGTCTGAAAACAGAATTACAGCATCTCATTATGTTTTGCATTTAAACTTAAGTAATTAACATCAACACCACTGCTGATTGTGGTTATTATTGTGGAAGATCATACACAGTTACTAAAATCACATATGAATAACTGTTCAGAAACACACATGGCTTGCAATGCCAAGTAACAGGGCGGCAGCTGTTGTCTCACTGTTTCTATGTTTTCCCAGGACCTGATCAGATGTGATTGTGTGCCTGCAGTTTTGGGGAAGTGCAGTCACTATGTGTTGTAGAAGGGCCCAGCTGAGCTTTCTCTCAACACTAGTTGGGTCAGCTAGTGATGGGAACAAAGGAACTGTGACAGCAGACATCTGATGTGACATCTTGTGGTTTTGGTGACTGGACATTGTGCTTTTCCAGGGTAAATTGCCAGACTGAAGCTGCCCTTACGTGCTGATTTGGGTCTTGATGTATTTTTGATGAGAATTACTTTCCACCTCTCCTTTTGGAAATCTCAAAGATGCAGCCTTGCTTATTTATGTCTGTCTGCATTTATTGTTTTTACTGCTCCCACTTTAAGTGCAGAGGGATTTACCCTGCATGAGGGAAGCAAGCAGGCCATCATACACACTTTCCTCCTTGTTGGTATCATAGCATGCTGCAGAAATCTGCAGAAATGAGCCCTCAGTGATGTGTTCCCAACCTGTAGCTTCTGTACAGGGTGAGAATGTATTTTCAAATGCTGTACTAGTGCCTGCTCTTTATGCACTGCTGTTGTATTATGTGAGATGAAGGGCTCTGCTGGGCTGTTACACTTACAGTGCATGATTTGGTCTGATTTGATTTTGTTTACTGATTTAGACAGGACAGACGACATGACTTACGGATACAAGAAACCTTGTGCACCTCAGTCCTTTGAGGTGCTATAAAGCATCCTTTGCCAGAAGCAGAGTAGTCTCATTGCTAGATTACTTTTATGGGAGCTCTGGGCAGTTCAAATCTCACAGTCCTCCTCAAACTCTGAGGATTACAGTCATTATTCCAAATTTTCAAGGTATTGCTCTGGGTCACATTCTCTACATGTGATGAGGGAAGTGGGTGTAGTTTGTGCTTGGGGAAGCAGAGACAAATATTAGCTCTGTTGCCATTTTATAAAAGCTGTTGCAAACCATCACTTGCAAGAAACATGAGCATGCAGAGACATAATGTCAAAACGTGGTGGACTGTAGGAGAGCCTGATGTCCACAGCACCTCCAGTGATGTGACAGGGTCTGTATTTAACCTGATGAACAAGAACAGTGCTTCACCCTTGTCAAATTACGTTGAGAGTTCACCAGGGGAATGAAACCTTAACCTTTCTTGCTACATTGCATGGGGGTGTGTGAAGGATTTTAAATAATGAGTCCTGCTGAAAATAGTTCTCGTGTATAAACAGAATATAAATGTTCTGAGTGCATGGCTGGTCTAGTCTTTAAGTCTGCTTTAGCTTGTCTGCCTCCTCTGAGAACTGTCTTCAGCTTCTAATATCCTTTACTTGTAGGAATTGCTTACTTGTTCGTACTTGGATAGGAGTGATCAGATCACCTCTATTTTGAGAACAGCAAAGTTCTGTGTACTTCAGGGTGTTACGTTGCCTTTACCATGGTAATGTCCAAACACTTGTCAATGTTTCAGGGTTGGCAATGGGAGTCAGATGCACACTTTTCTCACTGCGATGACAGGAGCCCTAACTCCTGTTTGACTGTACTCGTACTTTCCCTAGCTCTCAGATGGATGGTGTGGCCAGGCTGTTCTTAGGAAGGTAACCCTCCAAAACAGGCTGCCTGTCCCCAGTTTCCCACGGTCCTTGGTTTGTCCTAAGCCCTCTGCCTTACCCAGATCAGAAGTTGGTGCTGAAATCCTTGTGAGGGTATTAGTTTGTATGTGGACGATCACATGCTAGTCTTCGTGGCAATGTCCTGGCCTTGTTCAATTTACTAGCAGAACTGTAATTCCAGGGCTGGAGTTACTTGGGATTTACTCCAACCCCGTGCATGACCAGTGGTATCCGGAGCAGCCCTGCTTTGCTGTGTTCTGCCTGGGTGAGCTGTGCCCTGCAGCTGTTGATTGACAGCTGTTCTGAGACCTCGGTGTGACAATTGACACTACATTGAGTGGCACTGAACCAAAATCCCCAAAGGAGACCAGGAAAGATCATCTGGAGAGCAACTGGTCGCCGGGGGTTGTGTCCCTTGGGCTCTGATGGCAGCCCTCCAACCAAGGGACTCTCTGACGAGGGGGGGACCTGTCACCCTTTGGGTTTACCAGCAAAATCCTCCCTCTCTCCCCCCCTGGAGGACAGCTCCTGCTGTCTTCTGTGTTGCCACACCTGCTAATGGACTCCTAAAAAGTCTTGGGTCATTGTTTGAATTTCTGGTGCTGTTCTGTGAGGAAGACAGTGTAGGTGATACCACAAAAGAGTGAAGGCACTAATGTTGAGAGTGGGTTTTTTTTTAAGAAATGTAACCTGAATGTTTTCACACTTCATTTCCTTGAAAAATAGAAGGTTTTAGCCTTCTATGCTTAATAGGTTGCAATGAAATGTAGACGTGGGTATCAAATGAAACAGAATTTCTAAATTTGCTTATTTGAATTATTGTCCTTGAAACAAATTGTTTTCACTCTGTTTTATATTTATAAGAAAAACATAATCTCTTGTACATTTATCTGAAAGTGTAATAGCCTTTTGTTTCTGCTACTCAAGTCTTCCTTCAGGGGGAAAATAGGTGTTTATTCTGCCTGGGTTTTTGCAGTTGCTTACAGTTCAGTATTCCTTTGTACAGCAAGTGTTGGATTAGCTCAAAGTGCTAGACTTCATTGTTTGGCACTTTGGGACAGGAGGCACTCTGAATAGGTGTAAATAGCAGTTTATATGCATGGTGAATGTTGGGAAGCCTGGATTACTGGGAAGCAGCTTCAGAAACCTGCAGTTTATTTTAGCTTTGCGGTGCATCCACATTGGCTGCTTCTCTCTTGACTGTAACAAGGAATGAAGGGAGATAATGGAAGGAGAGTTAAAATGCATCTCTCTGGTACTCTCTGGCTTAGCTTCCTTAACATGCTGTGTGGATCTTTTGACTTTAATACCTGGCTCAGAGCTCCCTGGAGGCAGCTCACCAGTAGGTTGGCTCTGAACTCATCCCTGGGACTAGGGATCCTGGAAGATCGGATGCTCTCCAAGAGTCGGAGAGATGTTAGTTGTTGGGAGGTCTTGGACAGCACAAGAAGACCTGGGAGTCTGTGATAAATGACCAGAGAAGTTCTGTGATAAATGGTAATTCATGTTTTCATAATATTATCGTTATAGTAAGTAGAAATGAAAATGTGTTTTTCTGAGAAAGCCAAAAAGCCTCTCAAAAGCAGAGCAGAGGGTTTGCAATTTTCGCAAGAGCTCTCCCCAGAGGAGAGAACAAAGTTCCCCAGAGTTCCAGAGGAGAGAACAAAGAAATTATAATACCAGTAGAAGGTGGAGGACGGCCCAGGCGAGGACACTCAACACCTGATGTGGCTTGATGGCTCTGAGATGATATCTGAGCCGTCTCCACCCAGGACATCTTTTCAGACAGCAGACCCTGCTTTTAGAGATTTCAACATCCACCGAAATGAAGTCACTGAGGGACAAAAGAACTTACAGAATCTTGGACTCGCGTAAGCCCAGCCAGAAAAAGTATAAAACCAGCTGGCATAGGCTCAGTCCTTTGTGAAAATCCGTGGGTACAGTGTGACAGAGGCTGTACTCGCGATTTCACCCAGTGCCAGCACTGCTTCCTTGATTGTGAGCTTTGACAATTTCGCTGGTTGAAAATTTCTCTGACAAATAAATTGCTTTCGATGAATTTGGCTCTCTAAAATTTATTACAAGTTCCATTCTGAAAGTGCAGAAAATGCTTCCTGTTCCCCTAAAAACTTGCTGTGTACTTTGGACTACACTTAGTGCAATGTTGATAACTGGAAAAGCAACTATTGCATGAGAGATTTTTCTTTTCCTGTTTTGGAGAAGGCTAATGATTTAATTTTCTTTTCACTTTTTCTATACGTGGCTATAGATAAATAATTTAGTTGTTTTGCTTCCTTATTGGAGGAAGGATCTGCTTTAGAAAAAAATTACATGTGCTTTTACATTTGCTTTTCCTATTAAAAAGAATGTAGAAGGAATTTCACTGAGTCAATGAAAAATAGCTCTATTACAGTAGCTACTAAAGGTGAATCTTAAAATTTATTTTTTAATGGAGCCATGAAAAGCATTGGCAATATTAACAGTGTGCTCAGGTCTCTTTCCCTCTTTTTTTTTAATTAAAAATAAATCTTCTGGTTCCATTTATGTTAATGCACTTAGTAAATAATTTGGTAAAGAAAGAGCTGCAAGA
This sequence comes from Phylloscopus trochilus trochilus, assembly GCA_016584745.2. Lineage (NCBI taxonomy): Eukaryota > Metazoa > Chordata > Aves > Passeriformes > Phylloscopidae > Phylloscopus > Phylloscopus trochilus. The sequence goes on along the minus strand of WQNJ02000007.1, from coordinate 54,604,867 downwards.
ATGAGGCTTGGAGTTAACAACCATAAGGGGAATGCAGTGGACTTGGGCTGAATTGCTTCCAAAAGACTTTTCTAAATGTTAGAAACTCACGGTCCTTTAAGCAGATCTCCCCACTCAAGGTCACCGCAAACCCTCTGTGCCAGGAGTTAAATGTGCCGTGGATGCACTGAGATTGTCTTGACATTTTGAGCAAGACACATGAGGATGCTCTCCACGTTCACAACAGTTGCTTTTTCTCATCAGTCTCTTCACTGGCTTTCTCTTTCTTCCTGCATTTTGGTATAGATTCTTATTTCCTCCTGCTTTATATGTTACTGAAACATTTCTTTCTTCTTCGTTACCTACTCCCCTCCTCTTTCCAGCTGCCTTTGTGCAAAAAAAACCCTGGAGAACTTCTTTTCTTCTCTCTACCTTTTCTGTCAGTTTCTTTCCTTGTCTCCAGGGTGACCCCTTGCCCTCAAATGCTTGAACTCTGGCTTTTTGTCTCAAGATGTCAGGAATTAAGTTCTCTGGGACATTAATCTGTGTCACCTTTATTTGCTTGGGAAGGTGCTGGGAAAGTTTATGGCAATGCAGCCGTAATGATAGTAATGGGAAAAGAACAGCTCTGCCTTTGCTGAAAGTTTGTCTTTTTTATAGTTTTGATGAAACAGCTGGGATTGGGGGTAATACTGAAGGTCATTAAAAAAAATTCATGAAACGGTGTTCCTTGTGTCCCTGCCTAACAAGATCTGATCCTATTGGCATTATATCATTGGCAGGATGCTGGAGTGCCATACTGATGTCAAAAGCATTGAGATAAATGACAGTTCCATTAATTGGGTAGGCATTTGGGCTCAACTTCGGAATGTAATATTTTATAGGTGTGCTTGGGGCAACAGAAGGGGTAGCATGTTGCAAAGTTACTGGGCTCGGATATTTCCTGCTGGGTATGTTAATGTAAGTGCCAGCATTGCTCTATCTGTAGAGCTTGCTCTGCTGGAGAGGGCGTTTAGGGATGCTGGGCACATCGCCTGGAAGGAGGTAGACTCTCTGCATATATCAGGTTTCTTTTCAGCTGCAGTCCCTTAGCACAAGGAGATCTGTACACAGGCAATACACGCTGCCTACTGATCAGGCACACAACTCCTGCCCAGGCAGGTGTTCTTAGGGAGCTGCAGCTAGATCCAGAAAAGTAATTAGGCACTTCAGCTGACATTGAAATCTGTGGGAAGATAGGAAGTAAGATGTTAGAACTTTGGTAATTTTGTGGATATCTATGTTTGTTGTTGAAGAGATTGTAAACTTTAAAAAATACTATCTCTAAACTGTGCATGGGTTTGGGTTTTGCTGTTATGCCAGTTTGTAGCAGAGGTACATGCAGATGTTTTCTTCAAGCTGAGTAGTCAATTGGTGACAGAGGTGGTGGGCTCTGCCTCCAGAGTAGCAAGGAAGAAAATGCATCCTTTGCATCCATTGCCCAGCATTAAACAGACTGCAGAATTTGGTTGCTCAGGAATCTGTGGAACAGAAATGCTCTTTTTGATGGTTTACCTGCTGTAACATTACCGTACCAGACAAAAATATTGCTATATTTATACCTCAAAAATTCCTGTTAGTAAATGAGAACTAAGAAAGGTGGTTATTTATCTTCTGTATTGGAGAAAGCATGGCTTAGTAAATTTTTTTGTATGTGGATAATTAGTTGCACTTGTGCAGCTCAAGTAAATGCCATCAAATTGCACAAAAACAACTGTGCTTTATTTGCCTAAAGAACTATTACTTACAATAACATGTAAAAAAAATAAACGTATCCTGGGCTGGTTTTCACATTACAGACTCATTTTTGGGGGGGACTGGCAGTGAGGCATTGTTTTCTATATTCATTTTGTGAAAGAACCCTGGAAACACGCTGTCTTCGTGTATATATGCCGTGCACATTTAATAAGGAAATTACAGAGACAATAAAATTGGAGCCCTGACTTGCCTTTTCTTTTTCTTTGCTTCATTTTTTTAAACAAACAAACCAACCCAAGCTACTTGTCAGAGTTAAATCACACTTGCAGGCTTCTGCTGCAGCCATTGCATGAAATTGGTTAAAGAATTGCAATTGCAGCTGGCTCTGGACACATGCAGGTTTTGGAGATAATGACATTAAGGGGACTTCTATGGCTTATCTACCTTTTCACAAGTGGTAGGCAGGATGTGCTCATTTTAACTAACATTTGTGCTTCAGGTAATTTTATGTGCTAAGCAGGTCTTGAATAAAGTTTGAAATCCCTTTGCTTTTTTATTTCATGGTGTTGATTATTTAACAGTGCTGTTGTTGAAACCAGTTTTCAGTTGGTCTGCCCCATGCTCAGCTTGACAGTCTGGATTTAGCCCCAGGCCAAGTGCAAAGCAGTGAGGGCATTGCAAAAGTATGAGGCAAAACTTGCAGTAGTGGTGATCTCATTTCCCAGATGAGACTGAAACTTTCTCCCTGCAGAAGGTGGGAGACTCTGCAGGGGAGTCGGCTCAAACTGAATGCTTCAGCACAGCTGGCGTTGGAAATTCATGGTAGTCCCAGAGCTGGAGGGGATGTGGCTGAGCCAAAAAGGAGGTAACCAGAAGGAATATCAAGCCATGCATTTATTAAAAGCATCTTTAACATGATACTCATCACAGGAATAGCGCTGACTGTATCTTCAAAACTATCATAAAAGCAATAATGGCTGTGGGGGGAGTTTATCAGCAGAAATAATAATAATAACAGGACTGAGGTTTTCAAGGCACACTTGTGTGCTCAGCAGCTGTGACTTTTTGGAGTTGCCCACTGCTGTCACTCTCAGGGGCCAACTCCCATGTCACAGCTCACTGTGACCCCAAAGGTCACCTGCAGAAACTGGTCTTCAGGTACGCCCTGTCAGCTCTGCTTTTGCCTCATCTCACCTTCTTATTTTAAAGATGACAATAAATCGTTACTGTGGCTGTCATAAATCCAGCCGTTGCCAGGCTTTAAAGAATGTAATGATCACCATGGTTCTGATACCTCATGCCCCCCAAATTGGCAGCCTTTTGAATGGTGATTTTTATGGTACCCCATCTCACAACTCTCCCAAGTAGGTGAGGCCCCAAAGTAATGTTAAACTATTTGACATGAAAAAAAAATCAAGTAAGAGAATAAAGTTCTGCAAGACCTCCTGGTAAAGCTGTCTTTTCTCCATATAGTTCTGATGGAGAACAACCAGGTAGATGCTTGCATTTCAGATTTTCCCTATTGAGTCAGTGTTTGACAGGAGCTGGAAAGGAAGTTGGGTTTTTTTCAGATGTCTTGAACGTCAGGAGCATGGGGTAAAAATGGCAGTGGTAATTTTAGCTCAGAGGAAGAAGGTTTTGTAGCTGTAATGGCTTCACCTGAGACCAGATTTTTATTTTGTTGCAGTTGTTGTCAGAGGTTACACTCTCCAGAAACAGAAATTGGATTCTGTCTTCCTATGCCTCAGCTGAATCTAAAATGTATGATTTGTGGCAAGATTTTGCCGTAGGCAGTAGTTTGTTTTTTTTTTCCTGATGTTCTCTAAGAAATTGAAATTTATGACAAATATGGCTGTTTTTCTTACACCATCTCCTATTTCTCATCTTTAACATTCATTGGAGATGGTTTGTTCCATAGAATCCTAATCCTAAAGGAACTCAGTAGAGTGTGGCTGTGTGCATCACTGTGACAGTGCAGATTCCCTTTCTGCTAAGAAAAGCCAGAGGCTTCTTTGATCATGCCAAAATAATTTTGAGGGGAAAACAGAGGAACATTTTCCCATCCTGACTGGAATGTTAGTGTCTTCAATATAATCAGTGTATAATTTGGGAGTGGAGAAAAGGGCATGAGACTCCTCAGTGAAAATACTGGATTTCTAGTATTAGAACCACTGTATTTTAATTAGGACTTTTTTTCAAAGTTGATTAAAAAAAAAAGCACTTGAAAATGAAAAAGCATTCAGGATTAGTTTAATCTCTTAATTTAAAAGATGTTTAAATTGGGCATTCTGACAATTTGAAGTTTTTGTTTTGCATGCATTTTTCTTTTTCCAAAAAGATTTCTCAGAATTCCCCTTCTTCTCATGAACAGCTTTTAGTTTTGACAGATCACCATTTTCTGATGAAAGAACAAGTTTTCCTCAGAACATTCTCAGCCAGTGCTTCTGGGGGCTGTGCACACCAACCTGACAAGCATAATTTCTTAATACATGTGTGAGTCAAGTAAAGCATAAAAACAGGTGCATGTTATGCTGGAACAAAATTGTAGATTCTATGGGGGTTTTATATTTTTTTGGTATTACTAAGTAACAGTGGGACTTAAACCACAGAGCTTTGGGTTTAAACTAAATGTAAAACCAGGTAGTTTTTTTGTGCTTTTTTTTGGAGTAAGACAAATGATGAAATCTGGTTGAACAGTAGCAAACTTTTTGTTTGTGTTAGTGTATTGTGTTGTCTGGCATAGAAGGCACATGCTATGTGCATAATTAACAAATTATTTTGTGGGGGAAGCATTTATGCACATAGCAGGCCTTGGAGGATGCACACTCATGCTTCTTTCAGAAAAGCTTTATTTTTTTTCCTGCCTTCCCCCCCCCCCCCCCCCCCCCCCCCCATCCAGAAAGAGGTATAACACATTACAAAGAAGATACCCCTTGTTAGGTGGGTCTAGAGCTGTTACAGGTAAGGATAGCAGTTGCATTAAGCCATAGGTCTCTGGTTGGCTGCTGGAACTGGGGCTTGGCCTCAGCCCTAGTTTATCTCATTGTCAGGTAAAAATACAATGAGAAGCTGATTTCCTCTAGCTCTTGGTCACTGGGTCCTGTTCTTGGTGGGGACTTCAAAGCCAGACAGCCGTGGCTGTCCTAAACAAAGTGGTGCTCCTGCAGCTGATAGTGCTTTCAGCTCATGGTGGGCTCTCCAGCTGTTCAAGGTGGTCTCCGACAGGCTCTTGTCAGCCTAGGGGCTACCCCTTTGTGCCACCGGGCACACACAGATGTTCACCTCTCACTTCAATAGAAATGTGACAGGCTTTTATCACCATTTCTACATCTTTTAAATCTCACTGTGAGATGGCGAGCATGCAGTAACAGAAGGAAGAAACCTCTGTTCTTTTCGAATGCTTGTTGCTTCTCTTTGCCTCGGCACACAATAACCCTGTTCTCTAAATCTGCACAGTTTTGTTCCTGTGCCCCCTCCAAATCTTGGTCTCAGCAGTGGATCAGCAGTTCACTGGCCTGAAACATCTGTGGGATAGCTGCTAAAGCTTTGGTTGGCTTCTTTGTGGATAAAATTTTAGCCTGAGTCGCTTTGTCCTCACCCTCACATAGCTTCTGTGTGCTTGTCCTGCAGACAAGCAGTGAGGTGTTGTTCATCTCAGCTTCACTGCCTAAATGGAGATATGGGCAGAAGTGGTCTCATAATTTGGGATGCCTAGAGTAGGAAATGCTGTCTTGGACCAGGCTGGTAGGTAGCAATTCTTTTGCTTTTTGTTTTATCTTTTGTGATTTTTTCAATATCTGGATTTCCACTCCCTGCACTAAATTTCAGAGATGATATTTGTTATTTTTTAGAAAGCATATATTTTTCAATGCCCTAAAATACAATTATACAGAAACTTTAAGCAACCTGAAACCTTCAGTTTGCATTTTCTTTATGATAGGATATAGGAAGAAAGAGTAATGCAGTAACCAGTTATTTAGGCTTATTTTATTATTTTCAGCTGGTATTTTCAGATATTATTTTCAGCTGGATGCTGATGTACATCACTTGATTTCAGCAACTTCTGCTAAGCAAAGTGGCTCTTCTGAGGTTTCTTTGGCTTACTTGTTTATTGTGAGTGAAAATAATTGTTTCAGTGATTTTCTTCCTCTGATGGTTCTGAATTGACTTTGTTATTTGAGGACTTTTTTAGCTACTTTTTGAAATTGATTTTTATTGTGACTGTCTAGCCTGCCCTTGTATTTCACTACAGGTCTTTATTTTCAATGTATATATATATATATTTATAAATATTTGAAACACTTATAAAATGGCCTTACACATCTGTACCACTTTGTAAGGTTCTTTCCCATCTTCTAGTAGACAAATCTTGAATGGCAACGTAAAGTAATATCTTGTTAGTTTTATGCAACCTACAGGTTTGATAGAAATGTGGTGGAAAAGTGCCTGTGGTACGTATGAGGAAGTGAGGGCAAACCTTTCCTGAATCATTTGTGTGGATCTCACATGAGGATTGCTGGGAGAAGCTGAAAAAGCTAAGTGATGTGCATTAATAGAATCGTGCTAAAGATCATGGGAAAGTGTTTTATTATATTCTAGAAATATTGTATATTTTTTAAATGGTAATTTGAAATGGCAAGAAGAAAATGAAGTCTGGAAATTAATTTGACTGTTACAGTGTAACTTTGCTGAGAGCTTATGGTAGGGCCCATAGCACAATTAATTCTTCTTATGCAGTGACAGAGCTGCTTGACAGCTGCACCATCTGGCTGGGTGTGGGATAGACAGGATTTTATCAATATGTATTCCATAATTAACCCCTACAGTGCTGGCCTACATACAGGGGGAAGGGGTTTGCAAGTTGCTGGTTACTGCAGGGGTGGAAGCAGGGGTATGGACTGGGAAAGATATTTTAATGACTGGGAAGCAAAGCAAGAGCCGATTTTCATGGGGGCTGGCTCTTCTGTTGTGGTGGGATATCTTGGGATCTGAATACAGTCTTTGGATTAACTGGGCATAGCTCATTGCCATATGCACCCACCTGTGGGAACTGGAAGATGGGAGCTTAGTAAAGTGTAATATACTGAGTATACTAGATTCCTGTGGTGTCTAGGCTGGGCTGAGCTGAAACTGAAGCTTCTTCTGTGCTGACAGGGTTTTTCTCTTTTACCCTGTTATTATTCTTACCAAATAGTTAGACAGTTAATCATTAGCAAAGTCTGTTTTCCTTGACTTGAGGGGCAGTGACTTGGTGGGATGCAGAAATACAGACCTGTATGTAACAATATGATACAAGTCATGTTCCTGTATGTAACAAGACTAGCTGTGCCACAGCAGAGTCTGAGGATATCCTGGAGCTGAGGTCTTTAGCCTGTCCCTGTTCTGCTGATTTCAGGTGGATGACAAGGCAGGCTCTTTCCCTGTGATTGTACTTGGCTCTGGCATGTTGGTTTTTAAGAGCTTTGTTCTGGTTGAATCATTAGTGATGGAGGCAGGTAATGTGTGTAGGGTTCCTGTTGAATATCTCCCTTAGTGATTTTTAGCTGTAGTTTGGAGGATTGGCTTGTGAGATGTGTTCTCCTCTGTTGTCATTACTACCTCCCTTCAGGGCTGTCATTGAACTCAACAGGAGTTCTAACACACAGTTCAGGTAAAGTGTGGTAGGCCAGTGGAATCCTTGCAAATCTGTTTTTTAGGAAATACCTTTTTACACTGATGTAATGATACCTTGCTCAATAGAGCAATAAGGTGCAGGGGACAAAACAACAGCACATGTACTTCTCCATTTTCTTCCTGCACAATAGATGGGTCAGCTTAGGTTAATTAGCTCTAATTTCCCCTTCTTTCTCACAATCAGTCATTTTTGTTCAGGAGATAATAGGAGACACCTTACTCTTTCTTCTGTTCCAAGCAGTAAGAACATCCCTAGGGAAATTATTCCTGGGTCAGGCTGAAGACTTGCCTGGGTTAAAGGGGTTAAAGGAAAAAGTAGTATAAGAACAGTAGCACATCTGCAGTCTTCTGATGTAAAGAGTTTCAAATCTGGAGATAACATCTGGACTGTCAGGTTAAAGCTACTGATGGACCCTGTGCTCTGGGAATTTGTCTAGTTCTTTTGGAATGGCTGGCTTCTATGCCATCCTGCTACAGCAAGTTCCCAAAGGCACTATAAGCTATGTGCAAAAATACATTACTATGCTCGTTTTTGAACTTTGTCTCTGAAACTATTTTATTGACTTCCCTCATTTGCAGTATTAGGAGGAGTACTGAACAATTATTTCCTGTTTCCTTCCTTATACCATTACCAATGCTAGGCACGGCAAACTTCTCTCTCTGTTGTGTCATTTCCAAGTTGAAGCTGCTGCTTAATAATGGTTTTGTGCCTGTGGGCTCCTTTACCTGCACACCTTGCAGCAGGATGCTGCCTCTGTGCACTCCCACCAGTCCTGAGGGCTCTCATGGAGGCAAGGGGAGAGGCAGAACAGTCACTATTTTTACCCTCAACCCCTCCAGCTCTCTCAGCTGGAGAAAAGAGCTAAGCTGGGGATCCTGCTTTTGCACTGACTTGCCTTAAGATCATTCATGAGATGCTTGAACTCATTTCCATGTGTCAAGAAGCCCCCTGAGATGGCAGATGAGTGGGAACAAGGTACTTGCACGTTTCTGTACCAGCAGCGAAGCAACCAGAGGTGCTGACAGCATTGCCAAACTGAGGCTTGTAGGGAAGATGCAGCACCAGAATGAGCATTGGGTTTTGGCTGAAGTCCCATGTCAATCCTTGAATCAAAGGTCATGCTGGTTCTTTTGAGTACTCCTTGTGGACCTGGCCCATAATCCCTTCAGACTGTGGTTTTATAGAGTGAGGACAGGAGCACTGATCTGTCTTCCATTGCATGGCAGGCAGAACAACCTGAGATGTGCCCTAACACTGTGGGAACTGAGCCTGCATAAATGTATAAAATAGCCTTGACTGGGGACCGCACTTATCTTCAGGCTCTAGTTAAGATGCTTACAGAGCCCTGTCAGCATAGGTGATGGAAATAAGTCAAGATAACAAGGTCAATATCCAGAGAAATTGAAAACACCAAACAAAAACCAGGCTCTGGCATTTCTTTTGAGAAAACTAAAGGCATAATCTGGTAAAACTGAAGCAATTGGTATAGTTACAAATACCTGTTTTCTAATACCTTTCAGACCTTGCTTCTCTTCATTCTGTTAGCATTTTGGTGATAAATGATGGCAGGATGACTGAACAACCCTGAGTACTGCTATGAATGGAACTGATGTAATTTGCCACTGTATTTTCTGAATATTTTTTTCTTTCTTATTTCTTCTCTTTCCTTAACTTGTCTGCTTCCCTCTGTCTTGCCTACCCATCTCTTTTGGTTTGAGAGCCACCTGGGCATCTTGGAGAAAGTGTTGAAAGCCTATACTGATCACTTAAGGAATTCTCAACAACTCTAAGAGGGAGGAAAAAGGTCTTAGGGCCCTTTCTGACTGGCTGTTGTAACTGCTTTGTTTTGTGACACACATGAGTATAACACTGCTTCAGCATCCTGTGCTGCTTGGGATGCCATTCACAGGGGCTGCCACCACTGCAAACTCCCTATGCCATGTGATGGGGATGTGCTGCAGAGCAGGTGTGTTTGAGAGTCTGGTCTGGCTTTCCAGGTAAAGATTTTGGGGAAATGGGTTTATTAACACACAAGATACATCTGTTTTCTTTTCCTTGCCCTTCTCCATGCTTTGTGTTTCTTGCATCCCTTTTTCTCTTTGTTTCTCAAGAAATCTCCATAGCAACCTCCCTGCTAGGAAGACGAAAGAAGCCAGGCTAAGAGAAGCAAGAAACAGGCAGCCTATGAAAATAGCCTGGGTGTGTGATGGAGTTGTAGCTTTACCTTTACTAATTCTGTTCCTGAAGTAACAAACCAGTTTGGGCTGGTTTTGAAAAAAAGAAGCATAATGGGTAGTGGTGCCAGGGAGATCCACAAGGGGCAAGAATTACATCCATGCTGGTTTGAAGAGACCTCTCGAATCTCTAGTCCAACGTCCTGCTCAAATGTTGTGCATCAAGCAAGATTGTGATAAAAAGGAGAAGAAAAAGAACACCACACACACCATCAAACTAAATTAAAGAGCTGTATTCAAGATCTCAAAAGCACAAAAACCCTTTCATTTTGAACAAAATTCCCTTGCAGGAGCAGGGTGATAGAGAAAGGAGGATGTGAGTTTGTGCACAGACCAACCTAGAGATAAAGATAAGAAAACAACCATAAAATTTACTTCCCAGCTTTTGGGAGAGCAGTGACACTGAAGGTGGGACTGGGAAGCTGTTGCTGGAAACAGTGCCCAAGGCTGCCTGGGGTTTGGGAGTGCCCTTGCCCAGAGCCAGGCAGTACTGCTCCTGTTGCCCAGAGCCAAGGTTTGTGAGAAAGCTGCATTGCTTCCTTTAGAGAGGTGACAATTCTGACTCCAGTGTATAATTCCTGGGGACATTAAAGGCTCTCTAGCTCTGAATCCACATGATGCATGCAGGTTAGTGGGAGAAAGGATGGAGAGAAAGCTGACTGAAACACTCAGGGAAGGGCTGAAAACCTCGTGCAGAAATAGACCTGGGCTGCAGAAACCCAGAGCACAGGAGTTAGGGACCTACTTTCCCTGTGTGTGCAGCCGTATTTTACAGCTATGCTGCGAGTCAACAGCCTGTTCAGTTTGCCCTGGATTGCCAGGCCAGCTGCTGTATAATCCCAGCCATGCTGATAAGTGGAAAATACAAGCCTAGGGAAATATGACCAAGCCTTGGTGAGATACAGTGCAATCATTCTCTGCCTTGCAGGCAAATGCAAGCCTGTTGTGATACCAAGCCCATGCAAGTGGAGAAGATTTTGCCTGGAGGTTCATGCAGCTGACACACAGCAATACCACTTGTGGCAGGGCATGAGTGTAATCCTGGGACAGCCCTGGAGCAGAGGGGCAGAGCAGATATCTGGGCCCTGTCCAATATTTGAATGTAATGTGAGAATGCAGCTGAAGGATGTAAGTGTCTACAGGGCAATGTAAGGATAAAAATAAAAAGAATGTCTCAGCCTTGTCTCCTGCTCCCTCCATACATGCAATGCCTGTGTGGCTTCTGAAGGATAAACTACTGCTGGTGTTGGTCGGAGACATCATCACATCCCTTGAACTGCCCCATCATTGGTGTGTGGCTGACAGCATCAAGAGAGCTTTTTAGCAAACTGAGGAGTTGATCCAGTCCAAGACCATTAAGGATGATGCAGAAAAGGAGCTGTTATTGTTGCCAAGGGGAAAATACAGCTGCTTAACTTGTGACAAGAACAGCCATGGCTCTAGGTTATGTTAGGCTGACCTGGATGAATCCCTCAGCTTCCTGACTTCAGGAAGTATTGTAGTGTGTCTGAATGTCTTCTCATATGGTGGAAGGGCTTTCAGATGATGGTGTTCGTACAGCAGGAGCACAAAGATGCTGCCAAAAATGATCACTGGGAGGGGCAATACCAAGGTCTGTGCGTTCTTAGAGGTGGGACAATGCAGAGTATGGGCAGGCTTTCCACAGAGCCAGGCTCTCCACCACTGACAGCCTCCAGCCTCCTCATTTCCTGCTTGCTGTCTCTCTGCTCTGGTACCCTTCCTGAAACAATTAAGAGAGAGGGGGGCGGGAAGGAAACAAAACCCAAAAGCCCCTTAAACCACTGTGTGGGATTCAACTAAGCTTTTTCTGTTGGGCTGGAATGAAAGGTTTCCTGTAGGATGGCTTTGTTTATTTATTTTGCATATCTGTTTTAAATTGCATTTAAAGAAATATAAAGAAAAAAAGATCTTTGTAAGGAATTTGTTTTGTTTGGAAGATATTTCAATGGGATAGTGTTGGCTGTGTGTTTAAAAATGAGAAGGGGAGAATATTGTTTGAATGTTGCTTTCCAGTTCTGGTGTGCCTTACATATTGCTTTGTTCAGTGTGAATCTGGATAAATAAAACATTTGATTGACACAACTGCCACAAACTCCTGCCTGTGGCTTTGAAGTTCAGTAAAATTGCAGCACCTCTTCGTTTAATTCTGCTAATAAATTCAGTTTAATTTTAGAAACATGATGTTTTGTTATGTCCTTGCCTGGCACAAGATACGTAGAAATAAACTCTGAGTATTTACCAGCTTCACCATGCTTTGTGTGCATGTGATGAACAGGGATGGTGATGCAGTAAACATTCACAAAAATGGGAATTGCTCTATAACCTAGAGGTCCTGGACACAAGGCATGCTTGAGGGAGGTGAAGCAAGGATAATTTCCAGGACTCTCTCCATGTGTGACAGATTCATCACCAGGCATCAGTCAGAATAATTTTGTTTGGTCATGTTTTCTTGTTGCCACTGATGAATAAGGATGGAAACAGAAAAGGCTGCTCATAAAATGGCTCATGTCTGTCAGCTGAGCCTTTGGAGGCTTTTTCCTATACTGCTGTAAAGGTGGGGCTTTTTTTGCAAAATGTCCCATCTCTCAAGAGTCCTACCCTAGTCCGGAAGAGCCTCTGGTGGGTGTGTTCTGAATCTGTCAGGCTTTGTGTCTGTTAGGACAGCCTCTTGCATAGTTCTGTGGCTTGGTGATAACTCTTCAAAGTTACCACTGCAGAGCTGTGGCGGTGGTGACAAGGCAGGGAAGACTGATGTGATGTTTTCCCCTCATGAATGTGTTGTGTTCAGGGACCTCTCAACACACTGCTGAAGCTTTCCTGTCCCCTTTGGTGTTGGAGCAAAGAAGACTTCACTGGTTTCTAAATTTGGCTCGTGTTGGGTGTCCCCTGCAAGGCATGTGCTAGAATCCCTGCATGAGAAAGAAATTAAAGAGGAGGGGGTGAGCACCTTGCCTTTAGGTGAAGAATGGGACAGTGGGTGAAAAAACAGTTTAAAGTTGGTGTGACAGGGTGCATTACAGGCTGGTTTTTAGGAGCTGATCTTCCACTTTTTAGATGGCTTATTTGTTTAATTCTAGTCAGCTCAGTGAATTAAACTTTTTCGCTTCACCTCACTTAACTTCTGTGTGCAGAGAGGCCTAAGCAATTGATATGACTTTTGCTTTTTGAGGCTGTTATTTTCTCAGGCGTGTTTTTGATTACTATTGTCTCTGTTGCAGTTGTTTGTTCTTCTGCAAAAAGGGTGCAAAGCACTCATACTCTGTATTTATTTTATTCCTTTGTCCTCACCTGCATCAATTTGAAAACAGAAAAAAAAAAAAAAAGGAAACTAAGAGAAGCAGGATTCCCTCCTTGTAGACGGTTCTCCTTAAGGGATGGATTCTCATCCATCTCTTAAAAGATACTAAAACCAGAAAAGCAATATGATACTTTGGATTTCCCCTGGAAGTAACTTATTTAGAGATTACAGGTAGTTGTGTCATTGAGCACCTGAAAAACCAGCAATGCTTATCATACTGCATCTCTGCAATTTCTGTGCTTGGCTTTTGACAGAAAGCCTGCCTTGCCCAAGGCATGGTAATATTATAGCAAGACACACGTGTGTCCTTGCACCTGTGTGACGTAGATCTGCAAGCCAACAACATGGGGTTGTTTCACCAAAGTAACCCAAACTCCTTTTTTCCTCCTCATTTCTGCCTATAGCAGTAAACAAACACTTTGAATTTGGTTTGTGTAACAATATTATGATGTGCCCATCTCATTACAGGCTTCTTCTGAAGCCTCACAGAGTAGCAGTTGACGTGTTATCTGCAGCCTGTGCATGGAGGTAGTGGGGGGGCTGATTGGCATGCTGTCTTCTCCCTGCCTGCTGGTATTAGTATTCATATCAAAGAAAGCTGTTTGGTTCCCTTTCTCCTGGGCAACTGCAGGAGTCAATCACTGCTCCCTGATGTGAATGGCAACAAAGAGAAACTGTTCATTGATTCAGAGCAAAAGAGCCCAAGTGGGTGCTTTGATTTCAGAGAAACTCTGCCCTGCAAGGGATCTGCAAGGTTAGACTGCCTGTGTTTCTGCAAATTTTGTCCAAATTGTGACTACCAAAGTGTTTTGGCAATAGAGTGAAAGACGAGCAGGCAGGCCTCATGGATAATTTTGCATTAATAACTATGATTTATATGTGCCAGTGTAAGACCTATGATTCCACTGTGAGAGTCAGACCATAATTAAATATCTAACTCTGCAGTGGGGCTATGCTGGTGGTAAATGGGGTATTGACTTTTGGCTCGTATTTTGACTAAAACTACAAACACAATGTAAGGACTTCAGCAAATCCCAATGCCTAAGGTGGTAATGTATTCTGTAAATCAATAATATATTAGTAATAAAAATGACCAAAGCATGCATCCATTAGGAATTCATAATAGAAATTTGTTTAGGTTATATAGTGTATGTATTGATTGCTGCTATTTAAAGATGAAGTATGTCTTCGAAGCAGAGTGCTTATATATGTAGCTGCCTACATTTTAAAATCATTTATTTTTAATATGGAGATAGACTTGATAGCATGGGGAAATATGTATGACTAGAGGTAGGAATTTTATATTGCAAGAATGTTATGGGAATATAAGTATGCTGAGAAGCCACAAGTAGATGTCTACTGTTTCTGAAACCTAAAGCTTGGACTTCAGCAAAATAATATGCAATATATGTGACAGCCACTGTTTGCAGCTTCAGGCTTCCAGGTAGCTTAAGTTTTTCTTGGCTTTGTGCCTTACCGTTGAATTGCTTACCTGTCCATTTTGTGGTAGAGTTTATAATGTAACCTGATGTAAGCAATACAGAGATACTGTATGTAGGCCCTGCTTTGCCTGGCTGGCAGGGACAGATCTGGGGTACAGAGCTGCCAGCAGAACACAGACCTTGCTTCTCCACAGTGCTGCTGGCTCCCTGCAGCTCCCACAGCTGGCACAAGGGGCTGCACGGCCAGAGACGACTCACAGGACAATGCCAGGGGTGGGAGCACCTGCAGCACCATGACTGGCAAGCAGGATTTAGGGAATAATGCCCCGACCCATCCCAGTAACATCGCACCAGGCCCCCACATGTCTCTGATGTTGATTTAATATTGTGTTCACTAGCTAATAAGACCGAGAGGCCAGTTAATATCCTTTACAGAATTGCACTTATTTATTAGATAGTCATAGTGGAAGGCTGAGTTAAGGAAAACAAAACAAAAGACAGACAAACCCATTAAACACACAGTGCCATACCTACACTTTGATCCACTCTTCCAAACATACTCTGGCTGATTAGTCCAGGTCCAGTGCATCTGCACTGTTACCTTCTGTAAGGACTAAGGGTGGAGAAAACAATTGTGCCATAGCTGCAGTCTTTGTCTCACTGCAGCAAATAAAAACTGTTTTAGATTACACAGATTATGGTTCATTATGAAAACAAAGCAAGCCTCTGACTGAAAATCCCATCTGTTGGTTTTCATTAAGCAATTCCCATCCTCCTCCTTGCCACTTTTTATTCCTGGGCATTCAAAGAAGCTGTCCTGAAACATTTTTTTTCTATTTACAACCATTAAAGGCAGTATACAAACCTTCTCTTTGTGGATAAGCTCAGCAGCTCTGAATAAAAGCTTATTGGATGTTTTGTGTTGTCTGTTTGGGTTTTTTGTTTTGGGGTTTGTTGTTGAATTTTTTAGTGTGGGGTCTTTTTTTTTGTTTTGTTTTGTTTTGTTTTTTCTCCTTACTCTGAGTTAATAAATTCAGTGGGTTCCATGCAGCTAAATGCCTCCTTCCTCTTCCTGGTCTCTTTCTCCCAAATCTACATAGATCGTTAAAATACAAAGAAACCCCCTATGATCAACAAGCCAGACTATTTGCACAGTAGAGATCTTACCCAGTAATTTGCCAATCAGGCATCGGGGTGTTCCAGAAAAATACTCAGTCATTGTTTAGGGACTTCAGCTGATAAGGAACAAATCGTACGTACACATGTCAACTGTACCATTGTAAATTCCTCGCATGGGTAAAAATATTTACCTTATTTCTATCTCCATGTATCAGACTTCAGCTTCCAGATATTGAATCTTGCTCGCCTTTTTCTGCTAGATTAAGGAGAAATATCTTCCCTTGGTAGTTACCTGAAGGCTACAATAGTCTTTTAGACTAGTTAAACAGACTTAAGTAATTTTGGCGGCTCATTGTTAAGCTGGTTTTCCAGGCTGTACTTGATTTTTTTCTTTATTTTTTTAAGTTCTTTTGCAAACCCTTTCAAAGTTTCTGACAAACTCTTTGAAGTGTAGGCACCACAATGTGTACGTATTCCAGGAATGATCTCATTAACACCATATGCAGGGCAATTTCATCTTCCCACTTCCACTTATTATTCACCTCCTCATGCTTGCAGAGATGGTGTTTGCCCTTTTGAGCTCCTGCGTGTTGTTCAAATTGTTATCAGTTATGGAAACAGTCTTGTTTCAGAGTGCCTGCTTGCAAGGCTGTGGTCTCACATAATGAGCACTTCTTGTATTCTTACATGGACTGGTATTTGTCTGTGTTCAGGCGTGGTCTGCTCAGACAGTGTGTAGATCAATCTGCAACACCGACAAGGTCTGTGTCATTACTTAACATTTCATCAGTTTTTGCGCTGACTGCAAATTTGGCAAGCTCTGAGTTTATTTTCTCTCAGATCATTGAGAAGTGTGTTGAATGATTTTGGACTTATGAGGTTCTTAACTTCCAGAAATGCTTTGGTTGAGATGACAGTTCCACATTAGTTTTTGAGAAGTAACAGCTAATGCATTTTTCCTGTGTGCAGGTGGACTTAAGTTCTATTTTCATGCCTTTTTTTTTTTTTTTCTGTTAAAGCTTGTTAGTAGCAATGTATCAGTGCCTGAAATCAAGCTAAAAAACATCAAGGGGGTTCCTAAGAGGTTGTGGATTTCTTACAAGCTCCCATTCTTCAGATTGAAAAATACTGGGTGTTTTACTATTTATATCTTTACAAATACCTGCTAGAACAGAAAGCATCTCTTTATCACTGTGAATGATGAATAATTGTTTGTCTCTTTCTAAATACAGATTGGAGAGAGTTACTGAGTATTTGTAGGGAGTTCAGTTTGCGCTTGATAGCTGGTTGTCTTTGATCTGCAAACCTTACTAGTTTAAAAATATTGTCACTGCTTTAAAAATTCTGCAAGCATATTTTTTCTTAGTTTGATGGTCTACAGTTATTTCATTTGTATTTTGAGCTTTTAGCACTGTATGTTTGTGTTTCCAAACTGTAATTTGTACTTGTTAACGACACTGCTGGTGTTTTCTTTTAATTTATTTTTTTTAAGTGAGGATAGACTATTTAACAAAAGAAGCCGTTTCTCATGATTGGAGGGGATTTTGTCATCTGGAAATAGACTTCTCAGTTTACTGTCTGCATTTTTGATCTTAAATCTTAATTTCTGTTTAATTTTGTGTTTTCAAAATTAACCTGTGAGGAGCTCTCCTGGCTAAAACTCTCAAATATTTGTGTTACCAGCCAAGACTGTGATCTTTTTTTACTTACTGAGTAAAATTGGTTTGTGGTTATTTGCTCATAGACATCTTGTGTGTTTGTTGATGGTGGTGGTTTTGGTTTTGTTTGTTGTTGTTTTTTTGGGGGAGTTTATTTTTGTTTATGGTTTTGGTTTGGGTTTTTGTTTGGGGTTTTTTGTGTCTGTGATCAACACAATAGTAAGGGCAAATATTACATTGCATCAAAAAGACTGGCTCAACAATAAACTTGCTCAGTGACCTTTTGTATTTTGCCCAGGTGGTTACCCCTTGAAAAACTGTTTTGTTTTGTTTTTCTTTTAACCCTACACAGTTTGAGGAGCTTTAATTCAGAATAATGGGGGGCATTAAAAGATCTGTGAGTAGAAAAATCTGATTTATTTTATGAAGGTTTTTCCTTGTGCTCCAAAAACTCCCTTGGAGGGACAGTGGCAGCAAAATTTTTTTCTCAAATATGAAAAGGGAGTGCAAGATGATGGAAATATGTAACTATTTTATTCTTAGAAAAAGCAGAAAATTCAGAATGTGAGGTATAAATAACTTGAGGAGAACAATGCTTGAGACAGGTACAAAAGGAAATGGATATTATAGATAGAAGAAAAAGTGCTTGGAATGGATCCTTTGTTAGATAAAAGTCAGTTTCTATTTAGCAAGTGCACTTAAATTACAACAATGTAACATAATTACATTAGAAATTTAATTAATAATCTCCCAGAAAGTTTTCTGGAAACCTTGGAAACCTTTCCCCGGTGCCTTTTTTTTTTCAACTTGAAAGAATTCTTCAAAACCCATTGGGGCAAAAACAGCACAGGGGAATTTACCAAGTGCCAAGCAAGTGCTTGGTTTTCCAAGAGCCCTTTCTGTGCCCTTCTGCCTGAGCATCCTCTGATGTCACAGCAGTGTTGGGGCTTGAAGAAAGTCCTGCTCTCTCTCTGACACCTTATTTATAGGGGAAGGAGGAATGGACTCTTTTATCAGGTTATTTTGTCGAAAATATTTCTTTGCCTTTGGGCCCACTATCTCTCTCTGATTAGGCTGGGCAAATATATCCTGGTTTTTGCTGCCAGACAGATCAGCAAAAGATTTACTTCTTTCATCTACCTCTTGAAGGAGGACAATTCGAAACAAGTCTAGTGATTGTGTTTAAAAAAAAAAGGTTTAAAAAAGTCTTCCATCCATCACAGTTGTTTGCAGTGGTTTTCTCCTGAAGCAACTTAGATAGGTTTTTTTCAGCCATATTTTCATTGAACTGGTGAGCATTGTGCCCTCAAGTGTAGCATCTGTACCTGTTTGTTACTCATGCTACATGACTATCCTTTTGTGTGCCACTGCAGCTCCTGTTCCTAACCTGCACACATTTCCTTTTCTCTTTAAAGTGTCCTTTGGGGCACAGACCGTCATTTTGTTCAGTCGTGCACATGGGTGTCTGCGAAGGAGCCCTACAGTTCCCCGCAGAACAAATAATGAATTATAGTATCCAGTGCTGCAGAGACTTTCATAAAGTAAGGCTGCCTTTTAAACTAGTATGAGGCTCTTTTGTTTTTCTTTCTGCTAAGCACAGTGTCTCTGTGACTACTCACACTTGTTATTGGTGTATTTTAGGCTATCGTTAACCATTTTGAGGGCTGGAGTGGAAAATGAATAGAAATTTGTGTCCTGGGACACCTCCACAGCTGGTGGGGTATGGGAGGGCAGGATTCAGAGTTTTTTATTGCAGATAAAAATGTACTAAGACGAGTTTGGCCACACTGATTTGCCCTGGCTGCCCCCATGTGCAGTGGCAGTCCTGGTGTTACCACAGGGTAGCATTTCCTCCCTAATGCAAAGCCCAGAAGCTCTCAGCTGTTCACATAACTTTTCTGGGAGCAATTGATATGTCCAGGGCATTTCTGGGAGCCTACAGCTGAGCATTATTTCAGATTTTTTTTTTATTTAATTTTTTTTTGTGACTCACCTTGAGATGGGGGCAGTATTGTGTGCGTGTAAGTTTTATATTGACGCACCCATATCTATCTGTATAGTGTTTCTGGAGCAATATTTGCATAGGTTATATTAGGTGGGAAAATAATTAAGCACAGTCCTTGCTGTGAGCAGGTGGGCACAATAGGAAACTTCATCACTCAAGATTATAGTTGTGTTTCCTAGAAGGTGAACCATTTTCTGGAGGTAATTAATTAGTTTTAATGTTTTGCTATTTTCTGCTAAGGAGAAAGGAGTATTATAGGCAAAAAAAATGTCATTTCCTTTAAAATCTGCTTTTACTTCAGGTATATTTCCACCTGGAGCAAGTGTGCACGTTGCAGTTGATTCCCTAAATTTAATTCCCCTACTCTTCTTTATTTTTAAGATTGAGGGGAAGTAAATAAAGTTGTCCACTGTTCAGATAAATGTAAATGCTTCTGAAAAGCTCTTTGAAGCTGCTAGTAACACCAAGGTGAAATCCTTGATATTTTGAGGTCAAGGGGGGAGGAGGAGTAAACGTCATAGAGTTTGGGAAGTCATGATTCAGAGGACTTTAAAGAATGGCTTGGCATATCCTACTTGTATTTCTCATTAGTGTATCAGCAAAAAAGGATCTTGGATCTCATGTCGGTGTTCCTGCTCGTACATGGCATGCTCTGGGAAACCTCACCCAGCAGCTGGGGACTGGGTTATCTTCGTAGATCACTCACAGGTAATCTACAGTAAGAAGCACCCACTGGTTTCTAAAAATCAGTGACCTTTAAGGTGTGTTCAGTAGGAGACCCCAAATGTAATTTTGCCATGTAAAAAACTACACTTGCCATTTTGTCTGTTTCATATGCATTGTGTCTTTTTAGAAGTTTAAGAAAGTGCACATATATAAAAAATATAATGGAATGCAATTCTGGGAAGTCAAGATCTTAAGGTAGTCTCAAACTTCTTCATAAAACTTTCACAGTTACAGCTAGTGGAAAAAAACAAATTCCCTCTTGCTATTTATGGCAGAAACTCAAAGGGGCTGTGATGGCTAAAACACAAAGAAAAATCAGTTACTAATGATCTATGATTTAAATATATTACTTCCTTGAGGTGGCTAATCTTTGAGGTCTGGGTAACTTCTTGTAAAATGAACACTAAAGGTGTCATTTTTGGCCTTTGATGTAAAGCAGTTGGTTTAAATGGTAAATATTTGGGGCCCCAGACTTTTCTACAGATATTTGAGTGACAGGCTCTAATACTTCAATAGAAATTCTTTTTTGCCTGCCTGTCTTTTCCTCTGGACAGTTCTCCAGATTTCACATAGTTCTCCTTTCCGGGCAGTTCAAACTTCAAAAAAGATTTACTGCTCTGATAAACAAGTCTGTAAACAGCATAAAGTGATCTTCACTCTGCTGTTCATCATTTCTGTAATAATGCAGATATTTCTAGAAGAGCTTTAATGTTCCCTTCAGAGGCTTTTCAGGGAACTGTAAATCAAAATTGAACTTTAACTTTGTGAAGGTATTACTTGGTAGCAATCTATTATTTGCAGCTCTTCAGCAAAGCTCCAAATACATCCAACCTGTCTAATTTTTGACAGCCTTATAAAAATTTCTGAACCTGTGGAGTTCACTAGGTTTCTTCCAGACTTTTTTGTTTTTTGGCGTCAGTTAATTGCTTTGGTGTGGTTTTATGTTTCGGGTGTCCCCCTTTCTCCCCCAGCCCCCCCAATTTTTTTCTCCTGTGGTGAGATAAAAGTCAAATTTGGGCTCTGTTTCATCTTCTATGGCAGACTATCTCCAACTTTTGAGAATGCATTTGTGTCTTGGCCTTCTCCAGATATCCTCATCCTGCTTCCTGTGGCCCAGGACTGCCACCTCCCAGTTCACACTGATACAAGATACAGAAGAGCACTTGGGAAATATCCATCTAGGCCACCACTAAATCCTACTGAAGCAGATTCTAATGGCAAACCTAAAATAGCTCTGCTGGTGACAGGAAAGCTGTTCTAGCTTTGCATTCTTTTACAAAGGCTAGGAATTTAAGCTAGTGTTTTAAATGGGAACAAAAACAAAAAATAATTTTGAATGACTTTATGATATGATATGACATCTGAAAATTATGAACAGATTCTTTTTACTTAATGTTCTTAGGCTAAACCCTTGATGCTCATTTATCTAACTACCTCTATGATTATACTGTTATGGTGGTTTATAAAAGTTTCTGTATGAGATTAAAAAATTAACCTTACTAATGGCTATAATTAAAACTTACACTAGAGTGATTTGAAATGGGGCAAATTCTGTTATTACTCAAATCCTACTCACTTCACCACATTAATTTGTGCTGTATTAAATTTGAATTATCAAGGTTTTTCAGCAATGTCAAAGTCAAAGCTTCTCTGATTTTGTGGGTGTTTTTTGGAGACAGTTGAGTGCCTATTCTAACAACAATAACTTGGAGTCGGGTAAGAAATAAGTGGCTTGTTTTTCTTTACTAAGGACCCCAGTGAAATTTGTAGAGTATGGATTTGTAAGAAGGACTGGTCCCTGTGGCTCAGAACCTTATGCTTCCTTTATTGAGAATACACGTCTCAATGTTATGGACCAGGATATAAAAGCCAGATATTTTAATAATGTGTTAGGCTGGAGGGCAAGTTTATCATAAGGGTTGGCTATAGAAATTAAGCACCACAATGCAGGGCTTTAAACTCAGACACTTTCCCTGTCTGTGCACAGCTTTCTTATACTTGACAGGTAATACACATGAAGGAAGCCTGTAAATTTAAAGAACATTTGTATCTAAGTATCTGATGTGTGCCTTTCATTACAAATTAGATGAGCCACTGCAAAGGAAAAAATACTTGGAAATAGCTTTTTTCCTGTGATGGGACCTAAATATTAATCACTTGCATTCAACATACCCTTGGAGGCCACATTTTATTTGTCTGTTGTTCTCAACTTGTTGCTTCTGCTTTAATTAAATTCATTGAAGTGACATGTAGCTCAGGCTGGGACTGTGCTTCTGACCTCTGATTTAAAGGTAGGTTGTCATGTATTTTTGAAAAGCACTCTAAATTCAGTCTCCCTTCCTTCTAAAAATCTTTTGCTTTCTTCCTATGACCTGAGCTAACCTTTTCTGAGCTGATTCAACTCCTATAAGCCCAGAAGAAATCTCCCCCTTCCCTTCTCCCCACACTGGTTTAGTTTCTTGGTGAATTATTGAGTTGACCTGCCTCGTGAAGGGGTGCAGCAAATACAGAACTGGATGCACATCCAGCAGCAGAGCCATGGCTGGAGACAGGAGGGTTTGTCTTGGGGAGGAAGCAGGATCCCTTTACCCTTCAAACAGCCCTCTCCTGGCAGGTGGACTTAGCCCAGACCACTGCCTCCTGATCAGCTTGGAGATTGGTGACCCTTGGTGACGCCTTGCTCCAGTGTAGAAATCACTGGAGGCATCACTGTAGAGATCAGCTTCAAAGGTATTCAACTCTCCATGAGAAGGAACTAGGCGAGGAATGAGGCCTTGTTGGAAGGCAAGTTGGTTGCAGTGCTCAGAGTTTCCCTTAGCTCACAAGTGAGGCAGTAGCCCCTGAGTCCCAGAAGGTGGGAATGGAGAATCAGAAAGGAAGCTCAGTATTGCTGTTGTGCAGCTTCTTCCCATAAGCCTGAGTTGGGCCTCCCTGGCTCAGAGCCACACTGAGTGCATCCATTTCACTATTGTTGTCTTTTTCTGGTGATCTTCCACAGTACACTTTGCCACTGTCTGTGAGGCTTTTTTTTTCCTCTTCTCTAGGAAGATACTGAGATCTTCTAAGAGAATCTAATGCTTCTCACCCATAAGGAAAGTTTCTCCATTCTTTGAGTAAGGGTTTGGGAATGTAAGGGGAGAGAATAAGGCTATTTATCAGCTGAATGTGGCAAAGAGATGAGGAGTATTGGTGGTACAAAGAGTGAGCAGTAGAATTACCCCAGGATGCAGCTGTCTGGTGCTTAATCCTCTAGCTGCTGTCCCTGGGCTTTTTGGGCATCCAGAGGGGGGTAGAAAGGGGCAGTAGAAACGGGCAGTTGTTTGTTCATCACTGTTTTGGGATCTTGGGTGCTTAGAAATGTGGAAGGAGATCTGCCATGGAAATAAAAGGTGCTTTCTGTGAGGCTTATGCATGGAGACAGAGACTTGCTTCAGAGATGGTCAGTTTAGGACTCAGCTAGGTTTTGGAGTTTTTTGTGCTCCTGTTTGTATCCTTAGTTGTGTCACCTTGGAAAATTCACTAATTGTGTATGAATTTTGGCAGTCCCTACAGAAAATCCTCTCCATGTTTGCTACAACCTTCTGCATATTCTTTTAATTGTGGGGGCGGGCATGAGATATAAATGTACAGATGAACATCTATTCTATTTTCACTCCTAGAAGCTGAGAACAAATCCCTAGCAGCTGCCCCTTGTGTGTTATAATGGAGATAGAATAAGCAGTTTATGGAGTCCTAAGATAGTTGACCTCAACCTCCACATAAACAGCACAGGGAAGTGTATGGGGATTTTCTGTTTTTTAGCTTTTCTTTGGTTGCCTTGGCTGGGGTGTTGCTCAGCCTTCTGTCTCTCTTCTGTCTTTTTTTTGTATACTCCATCTCACCATGTAAAAAGATGCTCTTTCAATTTGTGAAGTCTGTTTATAGCTGGCTGTTTGCTGGGTAAGGGGGATCAAGGTGAAGGTGACCAAAGGAAAGTTGCAAATTGCTTTTGATATCATCTATAAAATAAGAAAGCCCGAGATGATCTAGGAGGATGTGGGTATTTGATTCATGTGGGGAAACCAAAGCTGAAGCCACATGCTTCACTTTCTGAGGATACGCCTAATTCTCTTCTTCCTTTCTGTGGCACATTTTAGAGTGCTTAATGGGGGAGATAAGGTAATGTTCCCATTTTGATAGATGAGACAGCAATCAGTTGAGGCACATAGAGGAGAGCTGGGAGTGGGGACCAGGACTGTCCAGCCTTGTACTGCTGATGGCTTCAGCTCTTTGGCCACACTGGCTGCCTTCAGTCTTCATTTCTTCCCCAGGGGAGCTGGATATGGATGTTGCAAGCATTTGCTGCAATGTCTTGGCACCAGCCTTTGTCTGCAGGATGCACCTTTCTTTAACCCCACTGCAGGCGAAGAGTAGAAGAAAGGCTTTCCACCCTGTCTATCTAGAAAAGACAAAGTTTTTTGTTATCTTTTTAAATTTTTTTTTTATTTTTATTTTTATTGTCAGCATCTGTAGAGAAGGTGGGAGAGAAAGAATGGTATTTCCGTATTTGTATATTGATCATAAAACTTCTGAGAACTTTGGACCAACCAAGCTATTTTAAGCTTGTCAGAACTTTGTTGATATTTGTGAAAATACTGGGAAATGGGAGTATTGGATGCTTGAGAAATGTTTGTTGTCACCATCTTTAACTCAAGCTTTTGCTTGCTACTATACTGCTTTTGAGATCAGAGGCCAGACATAATTTGGGTTAAGGAAAAGAGAGACAGAGAAGAAATACTGAGCAATGTCTGCAATGTCTGCAAACAAATGCACTAAGGGAGACTTTATATCCTAATAGGGGAAAGTAGGGCCCTGGCACTTCAGAATGTGGAGTGAGCCCTACAAAGCCGTTTGACTCATTGACTGAAAGGAATTTCTGCTCCTACCCACACCTAAGTAGGCTTGAGAATAAGGGAAGGGGGACTTTTTTTAATTACCACTTTATGATTTTTTTCCCTACAGAGAGAGCCAAGGTGAACTGTGGGAGTATTAAATACTGCAAAATTACAAATACAGAAGCATTCTTCCAGATTATAGTAAACCTCTTCCCCCAGCATGCACTGTTTGCACTTGGGAACAGTAAGTCAGATACTTAGCTGGGCAGACAAAATCATATACCGAGCTTGTGAAAATAATTATCTCTACAATTCCAGCTTTTGTTTCATAGCCCTTAAATATGCACTGAAATTTCACTCTGAAAATTCTGAGCCAGAACATGATTTTGCTGGGAAAATTGCATATAAAACCTAATTAAAAGCATCAACCCACACTTTTCTTTTAAAAGTACATCTACTACCATCATGCCTCTAAATGTAACAGAGCTCAACAAGTCTCTAGCAGCCAAGGAGACACATCATTTAAAGGCTATTTCGGCATTTGATTAAGCACACAGTGATAACTACAAGCCCATGCCCTGCAGGCATGACAAGAGGCAATTATGTTCTGAGGTCAAAAGCGAGGGGGAGAAAAAGCACAAGATTTTGATGACTTAATTTTCTAGCTCCTGAAATTAGCAGAGACAAAGGAGTTCTAAATCGCCCAGATAAAATCCAGTCATTATCTGTTGCCTTTTCACCCTCTGCTCTCACTTTGCCCTGCAGAAGCTCAGGAGGATTATTTTCCACCAAATGGCTCCACTTAAAAAACTTAAGTTGGCACACATTTAAACGTTAAAGAATTTGAAAAACACTCTTTTTAAGTTCTGTATTTAGATGGCTGTCTGCACATAGGATCCTGGAAAAAGACACCTGTTTTTCAAAGTAGTGAGCAGCCATCAGCTCCTCTTGACTTCAAGCCAACAATTAGGTCACTTATTTAGGAGATTAAATAAGGAGCTCAATGAGGGAGTGCGAAGATAGGGAACTGCTCAAAGGAGAGAGAAGTGTATTAATGAATTAATACAATCATGCTGTGTATTTCACAGAAGGGCTTTGATGTATCTTGTTTCACAGCAAAAAGCAAAACATCTTTGCTCCTTACAGGAAAACCAGTAAAAATGATTAAGTAAGATTATCATATAGGGACGCAACAACAAAAAACATGTTTACAAGGAGATAAACAGCCAGGCTCTAATCTCCCTTCAGAGTATTTATTGCAGATACTGGAGTAGGAAAAAAAAAGCCATGCAGAGCAAGTGATTTGGTGGACAATGGCAGGATGGAAAATATGCTCCTTTTGCTTTAGGACAAAGAACGATAGGAGATCATGCTGTATTACAGCATTCAGCTGCTTCTAGTTTTTCCAGGGTGTTAAATTTTTTATGCTTTTTATCCAGAAAATAAATGTAAATGTTGACTCCATGATACCACGGGGAGGTGTCTGTAAGTGAAAGTTGTCCTTACAGCAAGCAGTCAAGTGATTATGTGAAAGGGAAAAAGGTGAATTCCAGGAAGTTTAAAGCCAAATCTAGAACTGTTTGCATCTGTCCAGAGATACTTTACTGGAGAGTAGAACAAGAGCTGTTATTTTGGGGAAGGAATGTTCAGCTTGGGTTTGGGGTGTCGTGGGGGCATCTTTAGAACTGATATGCATGCAATTTCAGTAGATCAGTGCTGTAATGTCTCATATACAGCAGGAGACACACCCATGATACTAAAAATGTGTTCTCATTTGAGGTAGAGAAATACCTTTAATGGTTCTGTAACTTGTTGTTAGTAATTTTTAATGTTGTATTTCCAGCATAACGCAAGAGTTAAGGTTAGCTGCATTTGTACAGTATTGCTGTTTGACAAATGCACCAAGTTTGTATGCCTGAATTCTCAGGCATTTAATTTTTTGATTTTAAGCAGGATTTTCCTCAGCCCTCACGTGTTTAATGTCTTTCTTTGATATAGAATAGTTTCTGAAAAATACCCCAAAACCTAGGAATTAAGAGCAAAAATATACTTTGTGAAGTGTGTGGCTCAGAAGTTTTGTATTCTGTAGTGGGAACTGGAAAAAGTAAAGTAGTATTAGTAACTCTCTTTGCCCTTTGTATAGCCTACGTTAACCTTCCAGAGAGAAGGATCCAAATTGCCCAAGGACTGGGCCAAACCATAGCTCCAAGCAGCTAATATTGCCTGTAAACCTAATTTTGTCATTTTTTTGGCAGTTAACAGGAGTCATCTAAGCACATGGCAGGAGGAGGGAGGGCCCTTGGCCTCAGCATTCTGCCAAAAGCTGCTAGAAACCTTCTGCCTCCCATGTCACCAATCTGCTCAGGTTTAGCATAGAACAGGCTAGAGAGGAGAGCTCACCACAGCTCTTTTCCAAAATCAGAATCCTGGCATCAGAAGTTTTTTGGTCAGCACTGGCCTTCTGCCATAGAGTCCAGTGTTTGACAGAGCAGGGCCTGCTGCAGGCTTCTGTGGACAGATCCCTGTAAGCAAACTTAATATTTCTTGAAACTGTAGGGCAGGCTAAAATTGCTGGGCTTTGCTGACTCTGCCTTTCTGGCTGGCTTCTCTCTTCTATCAAATGTTGTCTCTAACATTGTCCCATCCTTCCTCCACTCACCTTGTTGAAAACTGGTATCAAGCCAAGTAAAAATGAGGCAATGCACCTTAGAGGTTCATGCTTGTCCTCCTCGTTTTCCTCCTCTTGTAACAGGAGAAGTTGGTGGCAGTGAGTACTCACTGCATTACACAAATACATGGTGCAATACGAGCCCAGGGCAAAACCGTTTCTCCGATCTCAGGGAAGGAGGACGTCTCAAGTGATCCAAACCCTAAAGCTGTGCTAATTGTGCAAGCTGTTATTCAAGAATTAAGCACGTGTCTGTCTTGGGAGTTTGGCAATTAGTCTGCAACTCTGGCACATCAGGGATGGTCTGATATCCAAGTAATCCCTGCAGATTTACAGAAATCAGAATCTGAGAATCTGTCCAGTGACACATAAAGGAGACAACTGACAATAATAGAAGGATTGATTCATGGAAGTCAGTGTGTTGGATTGCTGCCTGACAGACAGGGCAGCCTTGATGTGGTCAAAATGGTATTCTGAGAAACATCAATATACTCTTATTTTCCATAAGCAAACTTGGTGTGCATGTATCATGGAGAAATTTTATGCAACAAACAGCAGAACATGGGAATTTCGGTGTAGGGGAGGGTATTTTGGTGTTTTTATAATGGGGCCAGGAGGAAGGGACGTTGTTGAAAGATGCCTGGTATCAGATGGGCCACAGAGGCTTAAAGCTCTGTCACCTTCACATAGAGACAGGCTTGGGTTGTATGTTGAGTTTTGTGGTTGGAAGTGTACAAATGTAGCTGGGAGGGCACATTGTCCCTATATCTGGAGACCTTTTTGGTGTGGGTGAGTTTTCATTCTTCTGGAATAAGGAGGAAAGGAGTTGGCTTTAATTTCAGCTTGTGACTGGTGTACTAGGCTGGGAAACATTTGGTTCCTAGCATCACCATGGATTTCCCATGAGATCTTCTGGAAGCTGCAAAACCCTTCTGTGGCTGAGTTGAGAAAGACAATGTGTAGCTACTTCATGTGGATATTTGGGGATTAATATATTCACATTCGTCAAGCTGTTTAAGATCTTTGGATCAAAGAGGCTGTAAAGATGGGAAATACAATTGCTTGTTGTCAAGTGACATTGTTTACTAATACTTCAGGGCTTTGTTTTCAAGGCATCTCAAAGTGTGTTTCTTTTTTTTTTTTTTTCTTTTGCAAACTGTAGCCTGGATTTCTTTTAAAACAGGTAAGATTTCTGAGAGCTCTTTAATTTCACAAGTATTTGCCAGCTATTTGACCATCTAGGCAGATCCAACACAAAACTAAGACTGAACTTAAATCATCTGGTGTCCCATAAATTGGCCTTTCCATGGAAATTATCACTGCAGGGTCCAAACTTTGGGATGGTTGCCAGAACCTGCAGCCATCCCCTGGCATGCCGCAGGCTACAGCAAAAAGCCATTAGGATCACTTTTTCTAAGGGCTAAGAAAAGGACCAGGAGCAATACAGATGTTATTACATCTGCTGTAGGACAGGTGCAATCTTGCTGAGCAGGTGGGATCCCGGTGCTTGGATTGCTTGTTGTCATAAAATTTTCTTGGCTCGTTCAAGTACAACACAGGACTGTAATTTTATATGTCAAAGCTGACTAGTTGTTCACCTGGTAAGTAAAAATAATAACAACACCATAACTGCTGTTTACCTGTTTCAATATGGAATTTCTAAAACCCTAATAAAAGGGATTTATAGCTTGTTTTTAACATGAGAAAATCAAGTCACTGAGTGGAGAAGTGATTTCTCTGGGCAGCCAGCAAGCCAGCGACCAGACCCTGTTTCTGCAGATCTTATCTGAATGGTACCGAAACTATCTCGGCACAGCATATGGGTAAAACCTGCTGCTGAATGTGATTCCGCTTTTAATTTTAGCCTCAGTGTGGAAAGTCATTGTTGACTATGTTTCTGTTTTAATCCTTGCAGCTTTCAGCCGTGCCCCAGTGCCCATGGCTGTGGTCCGAAGGGAGCTGTCCTGTGAGAGTTACCCCATCGAACTGCGCTGCCCGGGAACAGATGTTATCATGATCGAAAGTGCCAACTATGGCAGGACTGATGATAAAATCTGTGACTCTGATCCTGCTCAGATGGAGAATATCCGCTGTTATCTGCCAGATGCCTATAAGATTATGACTCAAAGGTATAGTATTAAATATTCTTTGTTTGCTGACTGTTGGTTTTTTAATCTGGAGTGTACACACCAGTTTGTGTGTGTGTTTGCACGAGAAAATGCAGGTACTTAGTCTGGATGTATGTGCACAGAATTACAGCTATCATTGCTAAACTGTGGGTTTAACCAAGTTGGTTTAGCGTCATGCAATATAAATAACATTTCCTGTAAGTACTGCTCATCAGTCATCTTAATTCTCACTGCATCCCAGTTTTCCCTCTGAAATACCTAAATATCAAGGCTCTTAATGAATGTAAAAAGTGAAATCTTTCTCAAAATGCATATTCACTAGTTTTTGTGCTGTGTTCAAACAGAAGGCCAGTAACCTCCTTGAAACAATCAATATTTTGTGTTCAGAATAACATTTACAGTTTTCAAAACACAAAGAGGCATCTGCATCCTTCCTTGTGTTGCCAGGCCTAGTTTTAGGGGAGGATCTGAATTTCCAGTTGAGCATTGGTATTCTCATTGATGAATTGCTAAATTTCTGTAGAAAAACTGTAGCTGTTAAGTGTGCCTGCTACATTTGGAAATGGTAGCTGAGATACAGTCAGACACGTAGACAGACTCTCCTGTCTGGCTTGCAGAGCCAGGGCCTAACAGTTTATTCCAACCTAGAGGGGTGTTCTTGGTTATGAAAAGCCTTTTAAATGTTGCTGAATTTTTAAGGATATTTTCTGGCACAAATGGTGTTGTGGGAAGGATTCATAAATCACAGCTCTCGACATGTAATTGAATTCAGTAATACATTCCTAATACATGAATAATTATTTAGTGCATTTGACTGTTAATTAGTAATAGAGATTAGTATTTCAAGGTATTAATGATAGCATTGGCATAGGGAAAGTGTTGCTAATTGATGTCATGACAACAGTGTAACAGTGACCTCATGGCTTAAAGCAGTGCAGGGTTTCAATGGAGTATCTTGCTGTTCGTTTGCTGTGAGATGCTTTGCACTAAAATGGACTGGTGTGAGCAACACAAGTTTCAGCTGCGTTTCACATGCCAACTGCTATTTTTGACTTCCCTTTAGAAACTGCTCCATGTTAAGTATTTAGGTCTCAAAATGTTGAGACGTCTTGTGAGAAATGTCCCCACTGCTGCATGTGGCTCCTCTAAGACCATTCTTTAAGTTGGACCTCCTCGTGTAGCTCATTGAAGTCATCTTTATAGGGTTGTGCCAGCTACATTTTTGAGAGAAGTGGGAAGGGTAACAACGTGCCATCAGCCAGTCCTCTTGGATTTGGTGTGGTTTTAGTGGAATTACTGTAATTCTCTTGTTCAGGTTGTTAGTGGCTTCAAGCAGAAACCCTTAATCCTATGCATATTGGCAGAATAAAGCCATGTCATCCCCTTTGTGGCCCGTTACAGAGAACAAAGTATTCATATTTTTGTATATATATGTATTAGTGTCCTCCAGGCAGCAGTTCCTGAGCTAAATGAAGAGCTCTGCAACCTTTTGGTCAGTCCCTACATGTTGCAAGTCTGCAATAAACATTGGCCCTTGGGTCAGGGAGGGCACATAATAGTCTTCTGTGCCCATGGCACTGCAATGAGAACTTGTGGTGATTACTCACCTCCAGGTATCATCAGTGCAGGCTCAAATGGCTTAGCAGAGAGAGTTAGGGAAGCTCATCTCTAGGAGAGAGTATCTCTGTTCTTCCATTTGGGCAGAAAGTGGTGCTGAAGAGAATGGGCACTGAAGGGGGGAAAAGGTGCGCAGTCCTGTTATTGGGTACCATGGAGTTTCTTGAAAATAAATATAGCCTGATGTTAAAAGACAGGTAAAAAAGGGAAAAATATTCTACTTGGGTTTTTTGTCAATCTCATTTCTTTTTTTAAGTTTCCATTAATTCAAAGAGTTGAAACAATTTAAAAATAAAGCCATTAAAATGAAATAGGTTCTTAAGATGCAAACCAGTCTGTCAGCTCACTGCTCCAAATACGCTTTACAGATGAGCCTCTGAAAAAAGTAGTTTAAAAGGAAAACTGTGACAGCCTAGCAGTTGTGGCACTAACTATGGCATTCTCTTCTGAAAACCTCTACCTGCAAAATTAATCAATTTAACAGTATTTGGGTGGGTTTGCAGATTAATGCAGGCTCTAACACAGTGAGCTTGTCTTTGCTAATGCTGCAGGGTGGGGGAGCAGCTCCTGGGAACTGAAGATTGTCGTGACAGTGAAACCTGCATAGCAATTGAAGCTGTCTGTATGGAAAGGAAAGTGGTATGTGCAGTGTGTGCTTACTATGCATTGATTAATTATTACATTCATAAATACACAATCCCCTTATAGGCTCTATAGTAAGTTGTCTCACTACTGGCAGCAACACTGCACAGCCAACTTGGACAAATTCAGGCATGGCTGTGGGGAGGGGGAGAGGGGAAGATGGGAAGGAAAGTGTGTGTGAGGCAGAGGTGGTGGTAGTGTGTTAGCTGAAGCTGCGAGTGAGAAGATTTATGGTAGGTATTAGGGATTGTACCCCCAGCCCACCCCCACTGAGAAAAACCTGGAAAAAAACCACCCCAAACCCAACAGCCTGAACTAACATGTTCCTTTCTTCTGTAAGCTTATATAAATTAATTTTTGCAGACAAATACGTGAGGTTATTTTGAAAGGGAAAGGCATAAATCTTAAGGTGTGTTTGTGGAGCCCCCTAAGCAGAGGGAACACAAGGAGTTCTTGCTGCAAGTATTGCCCTGAAACTCTCTACAATCTTGGGAGTATTGCTTGATGTAAAGGGCATTTAAACAGCTTGTAGTGAGCTATTTGATAGGACATTAAATCTCTGAGGCCTATTTTAAGTAGGGTTTTTTATTTTTTTATTATTTTTATTTTTATTTATTATTTTGCCAGCTCCTCCTTCAAACATCAGAGCAGCTGTTGTCCGTAACAGCTCAGAAAGTGTCTTTTATGAACTGAAGTTGTTCTGATGTGATTAGAAAAAAATGTATTTCGTAGTGTGTTTGCTTTGGAGAAGCATCTTTGCAAGGCCTGTAACAAATAATTAAGTTCTAACCATGCCCATTGTAAATTGTGTGCACTGTGCCATGGGAGACTTTGCTATGTCCTCCCTTGAGCGACTGTGCCACAAAATTAACATATCATCCATTCCAACAGCCAGGGTTCTCTGGAACAATTGGGAAAAGCAGCCTCCTATTCCTGTAAGAGTTGCCTTTTTTTTTTAATAGCGTTAACACAGTTTAGTATATTGAAAACACCCTAAAGAAAAAAGGGAAAAAAATAGCTTTTGGTGTGCTCTCTTGAATTTCCTGTTGATGCTTCCCCCCAAGGAAGCATCCTGGTTTGAAAGCAAGGGAAAGAAGAAGATGGGATCAGGTTTTTGCATGTATGTTCACAGAACTTTATGCAGTCAATACCACCTTTGCATTTAACTTTGAAGTTTGGAACACTCTTTTCCATAGACTTTAACCTCAAATGTTAAAAAGGGTGGAGGGAGAAGGGAAGTCCAGGTAGGAACAGTAGGAAGTTCCTGACATGTAGGTACACATAAGCAGAGCTCTTTTTTATTTTTTCCCCTAAAGGCAAAAGCAAGGCTTTCCTTTTGCTTTTCAGATCCTTGTTTGCCCCAACCATCATTTGCTCCTCTTAATCTGGAGGAAGGAAAGGAGGGATGGAATAAAGAGGCAAAACGACAAAATCAGCAGGCAGAGCAGAAGAGACAGGAGAAATGTTCACAGGTCTCAGCAGTTGTTCTCAAGATCAAAGCAAAATTCTTTCTGCCCTAGAAGACAGGGAAGGCTCTTGCTGGGGAAGTCTCATCTCTCTCAACAATGAAGAGAGCTCAGTTTGCAAAGTAGGCGGTGTTTGCCTTTTGCCACAGCAGAACCATGCAGAGCTCTTGTATGCTGCTCTTACCACTTCTGGCTTGGGGATGAGGGCTGCTGAAAGCTGCTCAGCTATCTCCTCCCTTCTCCCTGAAGGGGAGGCACAGCTGGGAGGTACTAGATGTCCTGCTGGGTCTGCAGTAGCTTAGCTGAGCTAATTTCCTTTAGGTTTGAGTCTGATCTGCATGGCTTGTCCCTGTGGTTTCAGTGTTGACATCATTGATGAAGATTGCAGGCCAAGACTTAAAAGGAAAAAAAAAAAGAGAAAAAGTGTAAGACTGCAGGAATGTGAGACTGTGGTCAGCTGCTCTCAGATTTCCCTTTAGTTTCATCAGAGGGCCTAATCTTTTTATGTGAGAAGGGGCACTCACAATTCTCTTGGTATTTGGAGGGATGGTAGCAAGCACTTTGCACAGCATAGGGGAGAATAAATAAATTGAATGAAGCTGCTTGCATTACACTGCAAAGATTTTTCATCTCCTGAAGGGCTGTGTTTTGCTAATGTTTTTGGTTGATGACCTGAAAAATGCAGGAGTCTGAAATGAGTGCCATTATTATTGTAATAATATTGCATCTCATGGCATGCTGTTATTGATGTTATCATCTCCTGCAATTTTCAAGACGCTTTTCAAATGTCAGTGATCTGCACTTGCATTGGGGAATAAAGAGGCAGGACCACCTGTATTTTACAGAGAGGATCATTCACATTGGTCATTCATAAAATGGCCACTGGATTTGAACAGACTAGTTTTGGGATCTTCTTGTAGAAGTCTTTATGTTAAGTAGCTTGTTGCAGTGCATGTGGGAAAGTGCAGAGGACAAGGAGAGCTGCAGACCTGGAGGCTCTGTACTGACAAGGCCATCAGCAGGACTGAAGGGGATGGCTTCAGCTGAACTGCAGCATAGTTGTGTCAGGCTCCACAAAATTAATGGCATATTTCTTAGAAAACAGCCCCCTGCTTAGATGCTGTCATCACCTCTGACTCAGATACTGAATGCCCTATTTGGTAGGAACCCCCCACCACCCTCCTCTGCATCCTGAGCACATTTTGCTAAGACTGCCAAGTTAATACTCATTTTTCTAAATTTGTTACCACACAGATGGCATGAGAAGTACATTTCTGAAGGACTGAGATGCTGCAATGGGAAGCTAGGCTTTCTGGGAAGCCTAAGTCTGGCGCTTTGAGATCTCCATGTGAAAAGCATCAATATGGAAAAATACTAATGTTTCAGTTAAACAGTTTTTGTAACCAATAGAAATCAATGGGGAATACTAAAACTCACATTCCCTGGATTTTGATTTTAAAGGTTAGAAAACAAGCCTCACCACTTCATTAAGCTGTCTATTTTTTCACCATGTGGAAAGATTTTAAAATGAAGGGAATTCTGTTAATCTCACCTGAACCTTGACTCTGGGACAAGGGCACGTATGCTGTATTACTAAGATAGGGGAAAAATCAAAAGTAACTGAACAACAACAGTAAGTCCTAGTGGGGTTTTGTGCATGGGGCTGTTGAATCACTCTAAAATAGATTGCTACTTCCCAGCCTACACAGTCTTAATTTATCCTACCTCTTCCTTTCCTGAAGATGATGTCGGAGTAAATTCTTAAAGTGACAGCCCCTTGGAATTGCCCTGGTACCCTAGGAAATCGGGATTTGCCAGCTCAAACATCTCAGATGATTGCAGCTGCCATGGTAACAGATGAGGAGGAGGCAGTAGCTTCTGAAGGTAATTAGGTTCCAGACCATG
Source organism: Phylloscopus trochilus trochilus (assembly GCA_016584745.2). Lineage (NCBI taxonomy): Eukaryota > Metazoa > Chordata > Aves > Passeriformes > Phylloscopidae > Phylloscopus > Phylloscopus trochilus. Next base: position 54,569,673 of record WQNJ02000007.1, on the reverse strand, counting down.
GAAGGCTCTGCAGATCAAAAATAGTGCTTTAAGACTCCTTGGGTACCAATTGGTAGCTGTGTTCAGCTGTAAAACACCACACTTAAAAGAAATAAATAAATAGGTGGTTGTATTGTGCTGTGGCTGTTGGGTTTTGGTTGCTGGTAGCATGTGACTCCAATACATTGCCATTTGGGAAAATCCAGACTTGAGCTGAGAAAGCAATATGCAACCAGCAGCCCCTGTGGCCAAAGGGGAAGGCCTCCTTGATGTGGGCATGCTGGAGGAATTAGTCTTTCTGTTCTCTAGGTTTAAGTTTTTCCAGGTATTTTTTTTTGTTTTTTTTCCAGTTCCCCCCCAGTCCAGGCCTTAACTGGCAGAGAGAAGACACAGGATAGTATCTTGGGTAAATCATATCTTGAAGTGGCCTCAGGATCTCTGAGCACATGATGGACTGAAAACCATGCAGGAAAAATCCAGGTTGATGACTGCATCCATTACTTTGCTAGTGTGAAAGTGGTCATCTCCAGCCTGTCAGAGGGAAGGAACTGGCCAGCCCTTGGCAGCCTTTCACTTGTAGCTTTTGCCAGTGGGAGAAGGCCTATGTGAAACACACTCCTGCCATCTGTTTTTCTTCTGAGTGTTTGAGGCTTGTTGAGAGCAGCAGTTAAGGTGGGAGGAAGGGTTGAGCAAGGATGGATGTGTTGCTGGCAGCAGAGTCCTGGAACCACAAGAAGAGCGCTCAGGAAACATGCAGCTTTAGGCTCTTGGGTGTTGTTCTCTGCTTTTGCTGAAATAGGGTTTGTACCAAGTAAGCATTATCCAAAATGCCCAAAGAGCAAAGTTTAAAGTCAGCATCTACATGCTTCCCATGGCATCTCCTGTCCATTACCTAAATAGCTGAAGTGATAAACATCAAAGATGCTTTTGCTCAGTCTTCCTGCATCTTCCATTCACCTGAATGTGGCAGTCATATGCAGCTGTTGCAGGAATTGGCTTTCAAGATGCTTGGTCTTCTTGTCATGAGGCTTAAATCTATGCAAAGCATTGCAGCATAGTCTGTAAGGTTTGTTGAGGCTAAGTGCACTTATTTTTTTTTTTATCTTAAGATAATTTATCTTAAGAAAAAACAAATGGAAAAAAAGTGCAAAAATGTCTCTTGATTAGAAATATGTGTGCACACTTCTCCTCTGGTTGGTTTTCTGTTTAGGAATAATATCTGAAGGGCTGTGAGATATGATGGCTTTGAAGTAATGCATCTATATCACTTTCTTTTGCTTCTTTCTTCATGTACAAAAGAGCTCAGTTAGTCTGTGCCTGAGGTCGAAATTGGGTTTATACACAGGGGATTGTCTATTCTCTAGGACATTTCAAAGCTTTCATTCAGCACATTTTTGACTGCATCGTTTGTAGGATCTTTGGAGCTTGAACTCCATATTCCATTCCAAGGCATGTAAAACCAGCAGTGGCTTATACCACACCTTCTGTGTTTGTAATGCCTGGTATTTCTGTGCCTCTCTGCAGGGCTGGAAGCACTCCCTGCAACCTCCCTCACCTCCGCATGCTCGCAATTTGGCATCCACAGCGTGGCTTTGCGTTTTGTGCGATCACTCTGCTGATACCAAATGCAAACAGGCAAAAGATAGCTATTGGACACAAAACATTTGCTTGCCAGCATTGAAAATAAATGGACTGATGCAGGCAATGTTCCTGGATGATCAGTTCAACATGGTCCTAAATTTAAGTGTGCATTTTGTTAGAGGGATAAACTGAAGTTTATTTCAACCTCCTTAGGAAGAAGGGGGAAGGAATGACAGTTACTGGAAGCGGTGACCCAAGAACAGGTTTTGCTGCCCATTGTAATTCAGAAGAAGGATTTTATGTATCAGTAAGTGGAGTGCATAAGAAATGCCAGGCCACATTTGCGATGTAAAGAAAGGGCAGGATATGGAGTTTGATTAGAGCTATCTTCTATGCATTATGTATAAGATAATACATTGGTGTCAGTTATATTGAGTAGAAGCCTTAATTCAGCTTGAGTCCTGCTGACATCGTAAACTGGGAGACAGGGAGTGGTTTATGGGCAGTAGTGGAGTCTCCAGACTGAATTATGGCCTTAGTGTTCAGTCTGTTACCGAGAGTTGCAGTTGGTAGCAGGCAGTATATTACATGCTTTTACCCAGAGTAGAGCTGGTGACAAGGAAGGGAAAAACTTTATCATAGAGACACTGTGAGGAATGGAAGACTAAGTTATGGGCAAGACAACAATAGAGAACTATAAAACTAATGCAGGAGAAGAAGGGAGGATTTCGAGCTAGCCAGAAGGAAAGATGGGAATAGAGTTTCCTCACGCAGTCACTGGTTTGCCCCTGTGTCTAATCCTGCTTTCCTCAGGGCAGCATTTGGCATCTCATAGTGGGCAGGAACTATCTCTGCCACTCCCATGCCTTTTCTTGTTCTTGGTCCCTCATAGTTAGAGATGACCTTTCACCCTAATGCCCAAGATTTTTAATATCCTTTCTAGATTTTCAGCCATAATTGTTATTGTATATTTCTGCTGTCTGTATAAACAATCAAATCCTTTCTGAATCTCATTAAGTCTCTGGCCATGGTGACTTCTAGGAGCTTTAAGTCCAGCAGGATAATAGCTTACTGTGGCAAAAATTAATGTTAGGTCTTAATTTCATTGCCATCCTTCCTCACTGTGGAGACAGAGGTATCCAAGCTACCTTTGCCATTTCTGTTCCTTAGCTTGTATTCATTTATTATATTGCTTCTAACCTTTCTGTTCTCCAAGAGAGAACATGATGATCTTTCAAATATTTCTTCTTATGGGAGTCAGTATGGATTTTTGTTACAAGTTTGTGAAGGTTCTTGTTGTTCTCCCTGAATACCCTTCATTTTTAAGCAAACCCAAAAGGACAGAAGAGGGAGGAAAAAAAAAAGTGATAAATTTGAGAGCTTGAGGTCATTTCTCTCTGTAAAGCCTGCTTCCGCTCTTCCTTTTCCCAGGTGGCTTTGAATTGCACAGAATGTCCCTTTTGACTCAAGAGTATTACACCCACACAAATACAATTGCATTCTTCCCCAAAAGGCCTGCTCTGCTCCTGATAAATTATTAGTTCTCTTGGTTGCTTGGAACAGGTTGTTCCACTTAAATGATTACAGTGGTGCCAGTTAGTACCGATGGAAAGTCTGGTCCTTGATACTAGCAAATGTGTGGAGTAAAATATCAATGCCCATTAAGCTGGAGGGAGCAAGGTTAGTTCTGGGAAAAGTACAGTACTTGTTACAAGTGTCCAGAGTCTTAGTCACACATAGTGGGGCACTATAATCTTGTCACAGATGTTAGTGGACTGGATGTGTGCTCAAGTTGGTATCTCAAGTGATTTTCCCATGGGTCATGGAAAATTTCACATACAAATGCAGATGAGTCATTGTCATCATTGATATTTCAGGCAGCAAAGAAGACATCTTTAAAAAACCCAAGCCTGCCAGTGTCAGAAGTGCACCTTGACACCCTTTTTGATTATTGTCAAGGTTGCTGACAGCTAGACAGGCATCTGATATCCAAGACACCTTAAAAAAACCCCAAACCCCTTAATGATCCATACACACAAAGAGTATAGGTCACCTTCAATGCAGTGAATTAGTTGGAGCTCTGGAAAATCAATGTTGTTTGATTAGCTGCACTTGTAGCTAGATGGAAAGAGTTAAAGCCAGGCATCAAACGATGTCATGGTGGGCTGCAATCCAGAGAACACTTTGGTGCCTATGTAGCCATGCATGTGACGAGAGCTGTCTGAAGTCAGCAAGGAGGTAGAAGCCTTCCAGGAAATCTTTAAAGAGAGAGAGGGAGAGAGAGAGGGGTCTCCTCATTTTTGGGGCCTGGATGGCATCCAGGTGGTAAAAGCACCCAGTGGTTCACCAAATCACTGGAAGTCAAGGGGACCTAAGGGCAACTCACTCACCACCAATTTTGCTGCAAACCACATGGGTTGGCGAGCCAAGCATCATAATCACTACTTCCCCCTTGTCTGTCGATTGTGGAGGGGAAGTTTTCTATGCTCAGAGGTGCTCAGAAAGAAAACTGAAGTTGTAAACACTTGGCAATTACTTAAAAACCAAAAGTACTCTGTAAAATCAAGGGAGAGAAAGAGGATGGGGGTTTTGTTGTATAGTGCTTAAAAGGCACTTTGTTGAATCAGCTAACAGATTCAATGCCAGCTGATACAGTATGCCCCAAAGATGTTTTTTTATCAGGAAACTGGTTTGGAGTAGAAACCTCCTATACATAAAGTATCCTTGAGAATGACCCATTGCTAGTACTGACAACAGATGAAATAAATTCCTTTATTCCTTTCTCCACAGCTTAAATTTAAAAGGTTTAAAAACACTTAAAAGCACCCATTGCAGCCAGGAGCCTGACTCCCGCTGAACTGGCACAAGTCTCGGGGTCTCAGTGTCCAGAAATTTCTTTTCAAAATGCAACTTCACTCTTAAATGGCTCTAGTGCCTTTTAATATTTTGCTCATGATCTAATTTGGATCTTAAGTATACCAATTTGGAAACAGCCTGCCTGACATCAAGCTATGAGTTTTTAAACTCGTATGGTTTAATAAGATTAACTTGCTGCAGTTCTGATACAGTCTTCAGTGAAAGCTTATTCAAATTAAGAATCAGTCCGAGGGGAAGTAGCCTCAAGCATAAAGTAGGAGTGAGGTGGTGCCAAAAATCAGGGCTCCGAGAGGCTTTGTTGTCTCAGCCTTTGCTGCAAGCAGAAACCTTTACTGCCAAATTAATGCACTAGGAGGGAAGGGGGAAAAAAGCATAATTAAGAGATTAAAATCTCTCAATAGTCCCTTTTTCAGCTGTCATCCTTGGAGGTGTACACAAATATGCACCCATAGAAATGGATACATAGATCAATTTTTTATTATTATTATTGAGATTCCAGAATATGTATTAAAATATGTGGGAACTCTCTTACATGTCTGCTTGAATTATGGAGAATAATTCACAAAATACAGCAGGGCCACTAAAATGAATGAATAAATAAGTGAGTTTGAAGAGTATACCTGCCAAATCTGTGTTTTGGGGCTCTTCTGCATAAAATAATTAATTCATGTATTTTAAGCATGTTAGTTTCTTCCAGTGTTTCCTTGCATTTCAGCAACAGAGTATCTCCACCATGAATTTAATTTCCTCAGTGTTGGTAGAGAAATCCTGATTGTGTAACCTCTTTTAACCCAAGGTTACATATTAATCCCCTTCCTCCCAGAGGGACAGCCTCAAGTTTGGCAAATACTATGCGATTTCCAAATGTGCATGATATTGATAACATGTATGTGGAATTGAGGCCCTTCTGGTTCTGATTTGAATTCTGAGCATGTTGTGCATTCTTCCTTCTTCCATGAAGAGGAAAACTCTCAGCAAAGTTTCCATGCATAATTTCATTCCACTGTTTCAGCAAGAATAATGCAGCTGTGAAAGAGGAATGTGAAATCAAGAGCATATCACTTTTTGAATATCACAGATTAGGGGCCTTACTAGAAGGAAGGAATCTATAGGACAGATTGGTCACAGTCCAGTGTTGCTCAGCACAAAGAGAAACAAAGCTGTGGTGTGTGTGGTGCTAATTTAAAGTTGTGTTTAGCATTGGCTACAGGAATGGCTGAAGGGCTCAGCTGTGAGCGTGAGGCTCTGAAGTAAACACTGGGTAATTTGGACATTTCTGTGCTGCGAGAGAAGCCATCATCAGTTGTTGGTGGTCCACGGGAGGGCTTAACTAGAATGAAGTTGTGCAAAAATGTGTTGACCACACAGGAGAATAAAAAAAAATGAGACACTGAGGTTTTCAGGGGTATCTCTTTTGTAAGGGTGAAGAAAACATGCCTGTCCTGTCTTCTGTGCCATTTAAAAATACATTGAAAATAAAGGTGGTGGCCTGCTGGAGTTGGTTGCCATATGGCATAGCTTGGTTGTCTTTATCTGGGTAAAGCTATTGCAGTAATGGGTAACTTGAAAAAGGAAAAAGTTGCCAGAACATTTTCTTTCTGGAAAAGTGTACAAAATCTAGTTTGGTTACATGAAGTATTTCTCTATGCTTCCTTCCCTCTCCCAGATGGTTATTGGCAAAATAGATAGGATACAGTATGATGTTTTAAGTATATGCATTTCTTTAATGTGCAACACTTGGCATGTTTTTATATACATCTAGAGTGACTGCATATATGTAGAGGGGGATGTACATATGAGAAAGTACAGCAACATGTGCATAGAAAAATAGCAAATGACAGCCTTTTTTGACGAGGAAACAGCACAATTCTTGCCTTCCACTTGCACAAAGAACAGAACTGATTTAATATCAAGAAGGAAGCAGAAGCAAAGCACAGTCTCTTCAGAGCTGATACCAGTAGCAACATCCACAAGACCCCAAAGGTATTGCAGAAGACTAGCAAATCTAAATTGTATTATGATGTAGGTGTTGGTCATTTGGGTTCCTCAAAACTGCAAAGAAATCAAGAAAGTTGCACTGCCCTGGGTATCTATTAAGCCCTTGCTTCCATACCACATATAATGCTGAAAGATTGTGGTCTTAGTATTCCACACAGGTGTCATGACTTCCAGCTTGGCACCTCCAAACTTTTATGACTGCTAATCAATGAACTCACACTGTGACTGTATATCCCACTTTTTCCCACTGTGTGTAACACCACAGTAGACAAATGGGGTCCAAGGGAGCTGGCTTGCCCAAGAATTTCGCTTTTGACTTCCAGCTGCTTAAATTTTTCCTTTTTACCCAAGCTTGTTATTTGATTATCATCTTCTTATCATGTCATTATTAGGCATCAGAGATAGCTGCAACTCTTGCTTTAATACTTACCACTTTCTCCTGGCTTTACTTTCTGCTGGACTTTTTCTTTCTTCCTAGGCTCTTCAGTGTCCTTTTTGATCACTCTCTGATCAAAAAGGTTCTCTCTGTGAAAACTGTGCTATTGTTGCTTATTTCTAAGTTATCCTTATGTGTTTTTTTGGTGGTGGTTTTTTTTTTCTTTCTTTTTTTTTGTTTCCTAATGTGGTTACAGGGCATCTTATTAGGCTGTGTGGAGGTGTAGGTCCAGCACTGCCCTAGAGTGAAGCTGGAGTGCCCTGATTTGGAGGGGCTCAGGATCTGCTGTGTTCCAAACAGCCTTTGCATGGTTGCACCAGCAAATGCCTCCCGTAGGGACAGCACCCCAGGAGGGCAGTTCCTATTTGCAGTGTTTTCCTATTGCCAGATTTATGTGAGGAAGCAGGTGGGTAGGTAACAAGCTCTTTGCATGTCCTCCTTTGGCACTGAAGAGGCAATCTGTATTTTGCTGGGGAGCGTCACGTAGCTGGGATTTCTTTGATATTGTACAGTCAGCCGGTATGGAATTAAGTTAATATTTTACAGTGCTTTTGTTCTCTGACTGTGTCCAGCCCCTTCAATCTTCCCAGCTCCTAATGAGTTGAGTCCCCTGACTTTTGCTAGTCTGTGCATGTGGCTCTGCCAGTGCTAGCAGATCAATCCGTGTTTGTATTCTTGGCTCTGAGCTGTGCTCTGAGATGGCAACAACCCTGAGTGTGGAGACTTTTGCTGCCATTTCAGCTCAGCTTTGAGTAAGTGATCATGCCTTGGTGAGGCTCTGGGTAACCTGAGATGGTATGCAAGGCAACGTGAGCAGCAGAGCAGGGTGAAAAGTGCAGGACTGCATGCACAGGAAGCAGCCCCAGATTTGTTTGGAGCCTGGGTGTGATCAATGATGTTTCTAGCAGTGTTTCGGAGCATGAAGAACCTGATTCTGGAGGGTCTGGAGTAATGCAAAGCACTGTTGACATTTAGTAGTTCAGGTCAACTGAGAACATTTCCTGAATCACGGTGGTCATCTTTGCAAGCAAATGTTCACAGGATCCAGGCTACCACTTTTGCAGGTCTCCTACTGCAGCTTTCAGGAGGCCACAGAAAGGGCAGAGAAGGAAGAGGAATGTGCCGGGCTGTAGGGAGGATGAGGAGCGTTTCATAGTGAAACCCTAATTTGAGGAATTGGCTTTCTCTGTCATGTAGTAAATTCATTAGTCATGTAGAGTGAGGAAGTTGATTTATGGCTATTAACTATATTGAATTGACAAAAGTAGCTTCTTGAAATTTAGTAGCCAATATTAAGGCCTCTCAGGCATTAACAGATTAAACTGCTTAAAACAATTTAATTATTTATCCTGTGCAAATAGGATAGGATATTTCTAAAGTGATGCCTCTACTGCTTTAGACATATTTTAGTGTACTTGTAATTAAAGGTCTGTTTGTAAATCCCATTAACTGACTATTGGCAGAGTGGTGGAAGAAAGGAAGGACCTTGGCTGAGACTTAATAATTTTTAATTTGGGGGATATAAAACAAAACAAAACACCAAAAAAACAACAAAACAAAAACAAACAAAAAAAAACAAACAAAAAACAAACAAACAAAAACCCCCAACCAAAAACAACAAAAAAACCACAAAACACCAAACCAACCAAAACAAAACTGGTCTGGTTTGAGCTAATGCTCTCTTCTTTTGTCTTCTTCTGCTTTCCATGAACTCTGTCAGCCTCTGTTCCTCCAGGAGTTAAAGGAGCAAAAAGGGAGGCTATTAATAGCACAGTATGTCTTTGTTAAACACAGTATTATGCAGATATACTGCTATTTTTATTGCTGTGGTATGCAGATCAGGTGAGGTCCAGCATGATAGCATCTGTGTATACATCATTTCCCACCTGGAGACCGTAAAATATCAATGTACTTTTTTTTTTGTGTGTGTGAGTGATCATGGCATGCAGTCGTATCATCTCCAAAGGAAATGACTGTGCTGTAAGTGGTTCGTCCTTAAGTGCTATCTTACCCAGAAAGAGAAGGAAATAATTAAGATGACATGAATTATGTAGAACAGACTTGAATAAAGAGTGACAGAAGGGCTGGCTTTGACAGCTGGATGTTAAATGAAATTTGTTTCTGTTGTTATAGATGCATAGCCTGGTTTTAAATGTATAATTTATTTAGATTTATTTAAGGGGCAGAGTAAAGAAACAAGAAATCCCTGATGCGGAGAATTGAAATAATGAGTTGTTATACAAACATAAATAGTCATTACAAAATATTTTATTGGTCTATTTTTGCTGTATTTATAAGGGGATTTTAAGACTCCTTAAGTCTGCATTTTACATGCATGCAAATACATGCTACATTTTACCCAGCAATCCTTACTGCGTGCTTAATTGAGTTGATAGCAAAAAGACATGAATACTCCTGACTGCTTCAGCTTGGCTCTGGGGAGAGAATGAATTTTTCATCTTTTCCAAAAGAGAATTTATCCTGAATGGCTGTTTCTCAGATTGTGTTTTATTACTCATGCCTCTAAGAAGGCTGAAGCTGTAGGTGTGGGAGGGCTTTCTGTTGAACTCTCCTGCACCAGCAGACTCGACTCTAAGCTGCAGGAGCTTTATCTGTGAAGTTGGAACATCTACAAAGAAGTACTTAATTGTGTTATAATTGGAGGTGTGAGTGTGTTGATATAAGGGCAGGGGAAAAACGCTGTTTCCCCCTCAGAAAAGCTTTCAGATGGTTGGCTGGGGTAGAATTGATCCTCTGGTTAGGATGGTGTAATGCTTTATTGATGTGTCCAGCAACACTGCTGACCAACGATTTGTAGAGGGATGGGAAGAATTATTTCTTCTGGATTTCTTAGACCAGGTCACTTAGAAACTCATTTGCTGTTCACTCATGACTTTTCCACTTATGCTATATGCAAATATATGCTATTACTATAAATTTTAATTTTTTATCAAGACTTTTTTTTTCAAAATTCAGAGTGTTCAGCAGGCTGTATTTATTTTATGGAGATTAAGCTGAATCAGTGCTTCAGGAGTCCTGAAGCAGGCAATTATAGTAAAACTTGCCTTCAGAGGAAATTCTTGTCTCCTCTCCTCTGATTAGTACTGTCCTTTTTCACCATATACAAAATTACTTTTTTTTTTTTTTTTTTTTTAAATCCTGATATTGTCTTAAAGTTTCTGAGCATCCTCAGGGAAAGTAGCAGAAGTTTCTTTCCTCCTAACCAGCAGCCTTACCAGCTCTGTGCATTTGATTTCCTCAGTGTGAACACCACCTGGAGTTTTTAAGGTTTATGTATCTGCTAAGTGTAGAAAGAGATCTCTTTCTGCCTGTCCATGGCATTTGCTTTTCCTGTAGGTTGCTTGGAATCAATTGATGTCACTGATCTTTCTGCTTCTGCTGCTCCTGTTTGTTGCAGATGTATTTGATGCCTTTGATTGCTGCTGACAGCAGGATTCTCTGATAATTTCTATCTCTGGATGATTGCTTAATTGCCTCTATGACACCCCCAGTAATATGGTCAGAAATTTGTCACTTTGGTCTTGAAAATCATACAGTATGCAGTTTGCTCCCAGGTGTTTTGTGGCACTTAACGGAGAACTCAAAAGTGAGCCTCTTTCTTTTCTAATTTTTTTTTTTTAATAGACTCCCAAAATTGCCTCTGAAGTTGCTCTTGCATGGTGAAATGGAGCTAGTTTGAAGTTTGGGAGGCACATGGGCAGTAGTTCTGAGGGATGGTGGCATAGCCAGAAGCTCTGATTGCCTCTCCCATGCAAACACACCATTTGCAGATTCAACAGAGGAAGAAGGGCAGCTTTCCACTGTTCTCATCCCAGTTCCACCCAGAAACATGCAGCGTGTGGGTCATTGAATAATTCTCATTCTTTGTTACCCTAAAATGAAAACTAGAGACCTATTCAGGTCAAGAATTAAGTTGCAGTAAGTGTAATTCATTGTTATGTACTTGTATACCTCCGTCACCTGCACTGGGTGGCAAAACAAATGAGAATTTCAGGAGGGCAGCAGGAGCAGAGTTGTATGGTCAAAGCCTCTAGCATTTCTTATGTTCCTACAAATTTTTCTTGTGTGCTTTCTCAGAAACAACCTGAGGAAAGCAGATTTCTCTCAGTTGAGGTGTGCAGTAGATTTTGTTTCCTGAAACAAGAAGCAATGCCATTCAAAAAGTCATTCCTATGATTAAAAAAGTTGATTACCTCTTTGTGTGTCTGGATCTATACCTTGCTTTAGAGGCTTGATTGGCATGCGAATACAGTACGAGAATTCTTTAATCATTGTTTTCCTGATTATGTTATTCTTTGATGAAAACTGTTCTTTCAGTTTGTCAGGAGATAAATGCCACCTTGAGATCACAGCCCTGTGGGCAATTCCCACAGGCCTCAAGGGAAGACTGGGTTTCTAGTCATGAAATGCAGAGACTGTTGGCAGAGATTTTGTCCCCCAGTGCCCTTTTTCCACAAGTCAATGAGTTCATTTGGGAGAATCATGGATCCTTTCTATGCCAGAGGTGATGACTTTGTACCAAGTGATCACAAAATGGAGCATCAGCAGCATTGACAGCAGCTGCTCGCAAGTAGCACAGTGCAAGGAGAACCTGTCCCTTGCATTGGAGACCCTTGGCTGGGCCCAGTGTCTTCATCAAGGCAGCAGGAGAGTTTGGCATCCTCATGGAAGGGTTACTGAGACCAAACTGGACAGGAATCCTGGGTGTGACAGGAATCTGCTGCATTGTGTATGAAGCTGTAACTCGTCCCTTTTCTCTGTAATTTCTCTGTAATTTTGCCCTTATGGGATGGCAAGTATTGAATTAAGTAAGGACAGAGCAATCCCTCCTCTGCAAGCCATTTTAATGTGTGCTTTGGATCAATAGAAAGAATGAAGTGCTTGTCAATGCAGAAATTCTGGGAAGACTCTGTTGGGAGGATAGACACTATAGATACTAGAGGACTAAATTTGCTTCTGGAGAGCCAAAAACCACTGTGACTCAATGAACATAATAAAAAAAAATGTACTAGCAGGTTCTGTTCAGATTACTGAAGATGCCTTTTGTGTGCTGAATCAGTGTTTAGATAAGTGTTGTGAGCAGGGAGAAGTCCCCTGGATAGCTGTTTGAAACTAGTGCTGCCAATAACTTCTTTTTCTGCTCTATTTTCTGCTTAGATGTTGCTTGATGTGGAAATGGGTGCTATAGATTTATTCTAGCATTAATTTATATGGGAGAGGTTACTTGTGAACAGTAAATAAAATTCTGTTTCTGAAGAAATACTAGAAAATTTGATGTTTGTGACATTCTTGTGTATTAAAATGCATGGTTATATCAATAGATGCCAAAGAAACATATTGGATAGTCTGTAAAGTTCACATGGTATCCTTTTTACCACCGTTTAGAAGGTAATGGGGAAGAATGACTATATTAGTCTATATTAGCAGATTCTTAATTTTAATTAATTGTTGTGATTTTTCTGCACATAAAGGCTTGCATCTGTGTTACATAGCTCTTTGGTCTGACAAGTGCTTTTGCCTCTTAGAGAAATTTTGATTCAAAGAAGATACTGTAAGCACCTTTGAGAGAGAAGAAATGTGTGTGAAAGCCTGATGAACAACTGGATCATATTGTACAATGGTGCATAGTTTGGTTTTGTTGTTTTGCAAGGTTTTTTTGGAGATGAGGGAATTGCTACAGGTGCTACCTGCTATTTGTTGTGTACTAGCAAACTGAATTTAGAGAACTATGAGAGAGCCAAGGCATGTAGGGGATAGCAAGGATGGAAGTCTGCAGCATGGCTGAGAGAGATTTCTAGGGAAGTGTTTTAGAAAGGAGCTTGCAGAGGTGGTCTGAGGAAGAAGAGGAGGAAATGTTGTGGGTTAAGGCAGAAACGCTCACTGGTAAGGATGCAAATGTTGATGTGGATCATCAGGCATCTAACTCAGTGATACTCTTTGTCCTCTGGGGCATGGAAGAAAGTGGAGGCTGTCCCTTACTTCCATCACATTCCAAATTAGATTGTGTCCATGAGGGAGATGTAATTTAATTAACTCCAAGAACCTCAGCCTCGCTGAGACACTGGAGTGGCTTCACAAGGCATCCCTATGACTTCACTGTGCATTCATTATCCCAGCCTGCCCTCCTGTCACGCCTCCCGCTTTCCAGTTGATAAGAGCCTCTGCCTTTCCATTTGGTCGATTAAATGCTGTAAATTCTGCAACAAGGGGCAAAACTTTAAATTTCTCAAGCGTGTCTGTGCGTCTTATCGTGGAGCCGATTCCATGTTGCTAACAGTATTTGATTCATACTGAAGGAAAATTGATGACCTGAATCCTCCTCACATAAGAGCTTCATTGTTAACATCTCTTGTTCTCAGCCACCTCCCCATTTTTTTTATGCCTTCCCATTCAATTTATCAAGTATGCTTTCAGCAATCAAAGGCTAGAAAATCACTTTCATTCTCGAGCAACATATTCTGTGTCATTTTATCAAGATGCGGAGCTCCTAATTCTCTGAAGAAAAGCTAAAGAAGCGGGAGCTGTAGCTTATCACTGTCTGCCATGTCACGTTAAGGGAGGATTGCAGCCAAGGTGACAACAGAGCCTTCCCAGTAAAAGAAAACTCCCTCACGTGCTCAAGGAGCCGTGGGTAAAATAACCTTTCTCATTGTATCAGTGTTCACTGCCGAAACACACAGCCTCAGCTCTGGCACGTGGTAAACTGCTCGGGGAGGAGGCTTTGAAATACCTGACCTGGGAGATGTAGAAGGACTGTGTGTGGATTTAAAAGAATAAGGAATATCAAGGGAGTTGACAGATGAAAGAAAACAGGCAATTAAAACTGGTCAGACAGCATCAACACGAGTTCAAATAACCTCCTGCTTTACAGAGGGCAGAATCTCAGGTGGATTTTGTAGCCTGAGTTGTCTGGCTCTTTGTGGTCAGGCTGCTCTCACCATTACTACTTACTATATTATGTTCATGCTTTTAAGATTAATTCTAACTCTATTGCGTAATACACCTGGTATTAGTCCCCTGTTTATGGAGACTCAGAAATGGGTTAAGCAGATTTAGGAAAACAACAGGAGTAGTTACGGATGCAGTTAGCTGTGGAATGGACCCACACATAATTTTACTGTGTGTTCACAGTACTTAGGAGTCTCTCTAAGGCTTTTTTGATGTTGTTCTTTCTTAAACGAGGCTGAAAGATTAATAACCCAACTATACCCAACCTTTTTTTACTGTGTGCTTATAGTGACAAAATACGTGACTCTAGTGTTTTGAGGGATTTGTCAATTGCAGTTTGTACCATCTCCACTCTAGATGAAGAATGGTAGCATTGGTTTGAGTTCTATTTTGACAACCGAAGAGAAGGTGGCATGTAATTTTCGAAAGTAGCTTTGTTGGGGAATAGCAGTGAGACTTGACTATTTTGTCAGACCCTTTAAAGATGGGCTGGTTCACCTAACAGCTCTGAACAGGAGCTGAGCCCTTTGGAAAATGTGGCCCAGGAAACGCAACAGTCAATATTTATAACCTGGCGCTGGATATTTCAGATTTACACAAGCAATATGCATGCAATTGCTGTTTATTGGGAAGAGGACTGGGGAAAAAAAGCATATGTACTTAACTGAAAGTGTCTGTCTGCTGGTTACCCTTTCTGTTACAGTGCAACTGGCAGGTCTGCCTGCTGTATGGCCACTGTAGTGCGCAGTGGGAAAGGGTGAGATGGTAACTGGTGTCAACAGTTATGGTAGTAAAAGAGAGGAAAAGTAAGAAGGATGAAAGAAAAAAATAAGCTTTTCATTGCCTAATTTAAATACCTTTGGTTACCTCTTGCTTGCCTACTGTAACCTGTGGTCCCCAATAGATGCATGGGACTTGTGGGCTCCTCACCTTCCCAAGACATCTTCTTTCACTCTGTGGAATCTGTCGTCTTTGTAATCCCAGTCACAGTCAAGATCTGTCTTCTCGAGTTGTTTCTCTCATCCTGTGCACTTTTTTTTTTTTTTTTTTTTTTTTTTTCTTAAATGCACTGGGTAGTTCAGCCCCTGAGGAGGAACTCCTCTGACACTAATCACTTCCCATCCATCTGGACATTTCATCTGATAGGTAGTACAGTTGAACAGCCTGAAGATGTATGGCATGGAAATTACTGGGAAATGGTCAGAAATTGCATTTGGTGGTTTGCCAGCTGGGACTTTTGCTTCAGTATGTTTGGACTTGTCATGGTGATTTTGGAGCATTTGATTTCCTTCTTAGCGAGTTGGGGTTTATTCAAAAGTATTTCTGAAATTTTTTTGAGATACTAATTGCATTCAAGCTGGTGGCAGGGAAGCGTAGGTATCTTGAATAGTCTTTCAGATGACTTAATATGACAACAATCTTAAACTAGCAGCCTTTTCATTTCTGTAATGTTTTAAATAAACAGATACTGATGCTTTTTCAATTAGCGCTTTTACCCTGTTTTGTTTTCTGATGGTCATAACAGGCAGCATGTACCTTCTACATTAAAGTTTCTTTGTGTCACAGTTTTTAGGTATTTATTGCTGATTGTTTAACTTGCAGTGGTGCTCTCTTCAAAATATCCTGGCATCCAGACGCGGATCTAGCCCACGGTGCTGATTTTTAATCCCTTCACATAGCTAATTTCTCTCTCACTTTTTTCAGGATATCAGAGCTAATTACCCAGAGGCATGGACATAATTGTGCTAGAATGCTGGAGAGAGGGGTGGTTTTGGTGTGTACTAGAGAGCACTTAAAAGGGAATTGAAATAAATTCTCTCTTAGGCCTCTTACTTTGAAGTATTCATGCAAACTTCAAGTCAGGACCTCAGTAATGCCCCGTTTTCTGTGTGTTTCCACGTGTTGTATATACATGTGTCTTTTCCTCTGACGTAGGTCATCAAGCTGAGCTGTCAGGTATGTCTTGTTATGAGAGAGTCACTTATTGGAGCAATGAATTGTCTTCACTGAATTAATTTTCACTCCAACAGGGTTTTCAATGAAAGTTTACAGACACTATAGTTTAGGCAGGCAGCCAACGCAGAAGGGATTTCTGTTTGTATTTCTTTATTTCAGTGCCAAAGGAGGATTAGCTTGTGCTGAAAGGGTTAGAGAGGTGAGCCAGAAATGCTTGACCTAGTCTTTACTAGACATTTGCTCATTATTTTCTTTTGAGCATTCTGAAAGGCCTTCTTCACATGTGTGGGCAAGAACAGGTTAAAAACCATGTAGACCTGCCAAAGCTTTACAAATCTCTTTACTAGCTTTATTAAACCAAGCTAAAAGAAAACCTCTGTATCTTTTTTCCCTTTTATTCCCTGAACACCGCCCTCCTGCCCCTTGCCCCATAGGATTTTGGTTTTTCTTTCCAGCCCACACATCTGTAAGTGCCCGCTAGGTACAGGAGACACATTTTCATGGTTCGTTAGCTTGACGTTCCAGTCCCGGCTTGTCAGTGGCCCCGACTCTGCAAAGCGTTCAGAGCTTTGTTGGGTTGCTTGTGATGGTGTTTGGATGAGTGCTGCGAATTTTCTGTAATATATCTGGTAATTTACTTGAATGTAGCACAAGATAGAAGATGGGAATGAGCTTTTGATCTCTGACATTGTGATATCAGCAGGGGAGAAAATAAATAAAAAACACCTCATAGTCAAGATGCATTAAATTAGTTGGAAAGTGAATTGACAGAGTTGGCAACAAATACGTGATCACTAACCTTTTGAGTAAAGTGTGGGTATGTTCCAGCAGTGGAAAGTAGTTTGCCCTGAAGCTTTTGTCTAAGAAAACTGAGTAGTAGTACTAAGAGCAGAGGCTTAGCACTTCCATATCCAAGAACTTCTTGGGGGACATCACAGCATTGTCTTAAGAAAATGGAAGTTGTTAATACATTAAGGAAGTAGTCACATCTTATTTGGAATTCTTAACTGTTTAAGGCTCCATCCTCAACTGATATCCTATCAGGTTGCCATTTGAGCAAGAAACTCTCCGTGTCCCTCTTTTTGTGAGCCAGTTTGTTTTCCTATTTCGCTGAGCTCTGTAGTAAATGTAATGTAGTTCATTTAATGACCACAACATTGCAGACTGCCAACACTGTCAAATGGACTAGCACAGGAAGCCTTTGAAATCTCCACAGCGTTTTGATGATAATGTGCTAAGTACAATCTTCAAGCTGCACTGATCCTAAAACATCCACCTGCCCTCAAATCCAAGTGAAAACGAAACATGTGTCCATTATCACCTGTCAGTGTGCTGGGAATCCCCCTGCTTCACCCTTTGGAGGCACATATGCACTCCTAAGATGCTAAATGCATCCTGTAGCTTAAGTTACTAACCTATTTTCTGTATCCAGTGGCTTTTGTTGAAGTTTCTGAAGTAGCTATTCAACAAGCGTGCATTGAAATCCTTCTGAATCACTTCCTAGAAGTTCTTCCTAGAATCCCTTCCCATAAGGCTGCTCTAAGGGCAGATCTGAGATGTGGTCTAAATAACTTGTGTGCAGATTTGTACTGCACAAAATCTGACAGCATCTTTTTGGGAGCAGTAGCGGGATGGTAAATCCTGAATGCATTGCGACAAGGAAATGTGGAACAGAATAGTATAACTTAAATTTAGGCCAGGAAGCCAGAACACATCAAGGAGCAGTTCTGCATTAAGGCAGATGTGCTGGGCACAGAGTGGAGCAAACAGGGATGGCAGGCAGAAGGAAGATTGGCAGTTAAACCACTCAGTCAAGTTGTTGTTCCACAGAGGAGTACATAGAATGTGTCCACTCTTTGTAAGCCATTCATGTGCTTGGTTCCCCCTCAAATCTGCATGTGTTTGTTTTCTTCCCAAGGATTCCTATCTATTTAATAAGATCAAACCCAATTATTGAACCATGAACTTGCTTCCTTAAAACTCCATGTGTTCAGATTTCCCAGTAGTCTGCCTGGACCATAAATACCTGAGTAATTTAAACAGGTGGCCATTTGCAGCATAATTACTGCAGTTGTTACTGATAAATAACAGCCTCAGCTTCCCATCACCAAGAATATCTAATTTGTTTCCCTGCCTGCAATGAATTGTCTTCTGTGCAGAATATAGATGATCCTGTGGTCACAAGCCAGAAAAAAAGTTAGTTATTTCAATTTATCCACTCTAGTCCTGGAAGCACTTGCAAACTATTTGCAGGGTCAGGACCATCATTTTTTTCTGTGAGGGCACCTGGTCTGTACCAGCTTTAATGATATCCTAGTTTTGCAGAGAGCAGCGGAACCCTGAAGCAGCTTTCTAAAGTTTCCAGTTGGTGATTTTGCTTCCACCTTTATCAAACTGACCACTTTCTTCTCTGCAATTTCTAGCTGATGAAGTCATGTAGTATTTGACCATTTTGATTTTTACAATGATATTTTTACACTGGCTATTTAAAAAGCTTGGATTTTAATTCAGAGTTTGTTTTGGTTTTTTTTTATTTTATTTTTTTTAATAGAACTCTCCTTTAAGGTATGACAGATTTTGGGAAAAATTATTCCTAATTTTCACTGATAATTAATTTGAGTTTCTTTGTCATCATAGTACTAATCTTAATAGGTGTATGCTCTTATGTATAAAACACATTCAGGGATGGGGCATCCACAGCCTCTCTCAGCAAACTCTGTCAGTGCCTCAGCACTTTCACACTAAGGAGTTTTTTCCTAATATCCAATCTAAATCTGATATTTTTCATCTTAAAGCCATTCCTGCTTTTTCTATCCCAACATACCATTGTAAAAAGTCCCTCTTCAGGTCTCTTGCAGCCCCCTTTAGGTACTGGAAGGTTGCTAGGTGGTCTCCCTGGAGAGCCCCGACTCTCTCAGCCTGTTGAAAAGTTACATCAAACAGTTGCTCAAGAAACGTAGTAAAAGAATTTGCCTGAATTTGTATACGTCCTTTACACCATTAAAGTTTATTATATCTCTGCTACTACAAACTTGCATTGGCATTACCAAATTTCTGGATGACAAGTTGACAGAGGGAGAGAGGAATTTGGTTACAACTGCACCTTTTAAGTATGCCACCCAAAAAACAAGAGCGATAATTCAGTTGAACATTTATATTTTTGGGCTGTGGGATAGGAAGTTTCTTTTCTTTGATCTTTGAAAAGCTGTCTCCCAATAGATATTCTCAGATGCCTTCTGGGGAGCTTGGAGTTGTAAATCTTTTGTCTGCTTAGGGACATCTTAAAAAAATCATAAAGTAAGTAGCCAGCAAAAATGCAACATAGCTTTGCATGCAAAAGCTGAACATTCATGCTAGGCCTGTATATATATTACAGGAAATGAGTCTTGAAAGAAGTGAAATCTAAAAATTTTTAAACAGTTAAATTGCTAGCATTTTTTGATACATTTGATATATTGCCCATACCAGTGTTAGCGCATACAGTCCTTATTTTGAAGCCTTCCAACCATTTGGTGATGATATTAATTCTTTTCTCTTAGAAAACTGCTTTTTCTAGTTAGTTTGAGCTGCTGAACACTGAGAGCTTGTCAGTAGAGTTAGTAACCACACTTTGAGTGATTCTAATTGTCAATATATTGTGCAAGATAGCAGTATGCAGATGCTTTTGTGGTGAGCTATACTTAGTTAAATATTTCAGCTGTATTTTGTGTTTCTTGACTAAGCTCCCATTGGGCGAGAACTGCATATTGAAATTCACCTTGTGGTTTGAGCCTGATCTCATTCTATTTCTTGTTGCTCTGCTCACAGCTTCTCGTTTTCTCTTCACTATCAGTCTGAGTCAAGAATACTAATGATCTGGCACTCATTGGAGTTGGAAAGCTTTGTAGGTAGTTATACTGTCATTAAATCCAGCTCCTCGGGGTTTTTTCCATCTAAAGAACATGAAATTCTCCACTTCCTTTTGTGACAGTGATGCCACTGTCCCATATAGCTCCACTATTTACCAGTCTCTGTTTCAGTGTCTTTTACATATTACTGGCCACGCACTCATTTTTAATATTTCACAGAGTAGATCCATATTCTGTATCTTTTGGATGAAGCCACTTTTGGTCATGTGCAAGCAAGCTGCCATTATAAGCTGCCAGAACTTGGACTCCTTTTTTCTTGGACATGTTTTGTAAAGGCATAAGAATTTTGGCATGCCGTGTTGTAGAGGCTGATGTCAGTCACTGCTGTCTAAACACACTAGATTTCCTATCAATTACACCACTTAATCTTTGACAGATTCTGCCAATCTTTGGGTAAATGCTTCCTAGTTCTTCATTTTGACAGCCAAAAGAGGAGAGGGAATTGGGAGATACTTTGCAAAGAACATACAATATGAGGAGTGTGTCGAAGTTTTTTTAGCTGACTTTTTCCACAGTTAAGAAATCTATGGTAGAGTTTGGTTGAGTGCACTCTCTTCAGATGCCTAGCATCATAAATGTCCTAGTATTGTGTTTGATTCTAATTTAATTTAGTATAGCTGTTGTTTCTTTTTAATTTTTTTTTTAAGTGGATGGTGTATTGAGTTTTGTTTTCATTTTTTAACCAAAGAGCTATTTTTGTGGTTTAATAAAAAGGAAGACCAATGTCAGTCCATGTAGCACTGACAATTTCCTTGCCTTGAATACTAAGGTATCTCTGTCCAAGACAGCTTTGAAGCAGCATTTCAATGAAAGTGTACGGAGCTTCCAGCTTTATGTCCATGACTGCTCATTTCTTTCCTGCTCAGAAAATCAGCTGGATTCTCTGTTGAAGGGAGTTGCCTCATTGCCTGCACCTTATACCCAACATCTGTGTAAATTACTGGATCCTTTGTGCCTGTGCTGTGCAGTTTCACCTGTGTGTTTCTTTATTATCTATATGTTTGTGTGTGTATTTTTAAGTCTTTTTTGAAAAAGATATCTGCATTTATGACATATGCCCATATGCTAAGTCATTCTTGAAACTGGGAACTTAGTGTTAACATATATCCCTGTATGTATTGCTCAGTAAAATTAAATTCCATTATTAGGAATGTGATTTTATACAGATGTGATCAACATTTGAACAGTAGTGGTTGAATCCTTTTTCCTGTTAAAATCATTAGCTGTCTACCTCTAGGTACTCAGGAATGGTGTTTTAATAAGCACAGGTAAGCCATCTGAGGAAAGGCGAAAAATAACTAGTGAATATAAGCCTGATTTATTTTATCAAGGCTATTCTTTATTAGTCCTTAAAATAAAGGTATTTTAATT
Source organism: Phylloscopus trochilus trochilus (assembly GCA_016584745.2). Taxonomy (NCBI): domain Eukaryota; kingdom Metazoa; phylum Chordata; class Aves; order Passeriformes; family Phylloscopidae; genus Phylloscopus; species Phylloscopus trochilus. Next base: position 54,548,598 of record WQNJ02000007.1, on the reverse strand, counting down.
GGCTCACTGCAGGGTTGGGTGACTACTAAAGAGAGGAGTCAAAAGTCATTTAATATAGCAGTTCATTGTGGCTTTCAGTGCTTTTGTGTGCTTTTACATGCACACAACAGTTAAACATAGGCAAATTAATGGAACTGGAGTTGTTTTGGAATGGTTATGCCAAGTGGAAAGAGTGACTTCTGGACTTGTCTGAACAGAAGTTTTTTTCTCTTTTTGCATGGAAACCTAGACCTAATGAAGTGCACCTTAATGCCGGTTCAGGACGTCCCTGTCCATTTTGCAAACCCCTGAGATAGACTGACCCAACTGCAAAAGGTACTGATAAAGTGCCAGCTTGTGCAAAATGAAAGGTTAATGCCTCTCTCCTAGCTGTTTGCACCAGCCTTTGAGGGCCTCCTCACTGTCATTTTGCTGATTATTCCCTTTTGGGGGTGTAGAGGAGCCCAAAATAGGCAGCCTGAGCAAGCCCTTGCACTTGATCTCTCCAGGCTATGCCATTAGACTCCTGAGACCCTTTGCAGCTCTTGGAAAAATAGGCTAAACTTTAAATGTATGTTCTCTCCTGTAAATTAATAAACTGTTGTTACTTTGTTTTCAACAGCTGAATGGCTTTAACATTCCTTTTTGACAGAGATTTGCAGTGTCTCCACCTCCCATCCATCCTTTCTTTTTAAATAAATGTTTTCTTTGGGTTTACTTCAGATTGAGGAATTTCTATTGTGTGTGGCTGTCGATTACAGTGAGTGAATTCTGTTTTAATCCCTTAACCACCATTGAACAGGGAAGGAGTTTGTTCTTTCAAGTTGGTGCAGGAAAGCATTAGTGGTGATAAAAGGATATATTGTTTAAAACAGCTGAGAAAATCTGCTGTCTTTATTGCTCTTTCCACCCTCTTTATCCATGATGGGTTTAGGAGGAGCCTTAACTCACTCTTTGACCATGGAGGTCTTCCTTGTGGCTGCCTTGTGTGGGACAAGGGAAGAGAGAGAGAAGAGAGGGGAGAGAGCTGCTATCACCATTTTGCAGCCTGATTAATGGCTCAGTTGAAGGTTGGGAATGTTGGGAGTCCATCTGATGTACAAAGAGATTAATTAATGATTTGCACACATAAAGCTGAAGCATTAAAATGGGATTTTCTGCTCTTGATTGTCCAGTCTTCTTTTTTTTTTTTTTTTTAATTATTAGAAGGATGTGACTTCACACTCATTTCCTGCAAGTTTTGATCATGATATTGATAGTTTTCTGAAATATGTGAGAAAGCAGCCACAGTCAGTGATTTAGCCATACAGACAACATTCGTGACTACACTGAGCATCACCAAAAGCACAATTTGTGTTGGTAAATACAACACAGTACAAGACACAGTTCTTCTTCAAATCTAAACTTTCAGCTTTTGAATCAGACTTAAAGTAAGCAGATTCTTCACATCTTTGGATAAGTTTTGGGAAGAGGGGTTTTAACAAGTGGGACTGAAGGCTGGGGCATGATTCACTGTTTATGTGTGGATATTAAAGGAAGCTGACTTTGGATGTGGTCTCAAAATGGAGTACAGTCACTTAAAGAACTGTTACAGTTACCCCTGGTGATATAGCACCAAGGCAGGGATGTCTAGAAATGAGTTCTCATGCCCTGTGGGTTGCTTTTATTCCTCCGCAGAGGAATAAAAGATTAAATGGAAATTACAATCCATCTGGAAAGGATTTGTTATCACCCAGGATGGACTGGAGTCAACAAGGGATTTTATTAATTCAATTAATAAAATCTTTTTTCTCTTCCTGCTAAAAAAGAAATTTAAAAAAATAGATAAAGTAGCTGAAAAATAAGGTGTCAGTGATGGGATTAGAGAGGTTCCTGCAATTTTGCAGTCATTTGCTTTGAATTAAACATAATTTGAGTGTTTCTTGAGACACTAATGCTTCTCCCTCCCCCCCTTAGTTTTAGGCTATATTTGTACACTTTTTTTTTTTTTTTTCTAGTCAGGCCTGGCCTGTGCCCCTAATTGTGCCTATGTAGAGGCTACTTCTTGTAGGTTCTGTTTCTGATAGTGTGTTTGGGTGTTTGCCTCCATGTGCCCTTGCCAGCTGCTTCTCTGGATTTAGAGCTTTGCTCCTCCCAGAGTCTGATCTGCCTCTCCTGCCTCACAAACACCAGTGGCTTGGACATGGCTGGCTGTAGTCACATGAGTCTTCCCAGCAAGATGAGACCCACAAACTGCTGTTTTTAGGTACTGAGAGATTTGTGCTTTTCTTTTATTTTAAACTAGCTCCTTATCAGCAGGGCACACACTGAACTATCTGGGAGATGCATTATAAGGAGTAGATTTTAGGTGAAAGCTTTATTTGTTCCATCTGTAATTAAGTGATTTCTTCCAAACTCATAAATCTCTCCTGGCTCTTTCTTTTGCCACTAACGAACTCATCCTTCCAGCTCCTGTCAGTTACTCTACTCCCTTCTCTCCTTCTAGATCAGGTTTCCTTCATTGCCTTCTTTCTTCTTGCACCTTGTGGTGGATTGGATTTTTTTTCCCCCTAAAAAAATGCTCCTTTTGTTCTTCATAGCAGCCTCCATTTCCACAGACCTTTTGTGAAGAAACTGGGTTGTCTTTTCTCTTTACCAAGCATCTTCCTGTCAAGTCAAAGCTCCTAATTTTTGTCTGGCTCCTGACCCTAGCACAATTTTGGCTGTGTTAGCTGCTTGTGGCTAAATTAGCTGGTTCTTCCTTCTCCTCACAGTTCCTTTCCTTTATGCATCTCGCATGTCCCCCATCAATCACTGTGTGCCAGCCTCGGAGTCTGGCAGGGGCAGCTGGCACCTCCCGCTTCCCCCCTGCAGCCGGGGATCCCACTTCTGGCCCGTTATCCCTGCCGGAAGGACTCATGGCTTGTTCCTGTGCTTTGTGCCCCGCAGAGCTGGCCCCCCGCTCCCTTGCACACCTTCTTCTGCCCTTGCTGCGTGGCTGTGCCCGGCAGCTGAGATGTTCCTGCCGTGCAAACTGCATTGAGCTCTGCTTAGGTGGTCCTCAGCTTCTCTGCTGCTCAGTGCCTGTCACTTTTTGTTGCCTGACTCCTGTTGTTTCCTGCTCAAGTTCTCCATTGAATCGCTGCTGTGCCCTCACTTCTTATGAATCTTGTTCTGATTCAGATGTGGTTGGAAAAATACATTTAAGCTTAAGGGGACACCACTGAATTTGGACTCCCTGAAAGAGAAGACTTCCCTATGAGGAGAAACATTTGGAGGGGAGAGGGTGGCAGTGCTGGTGGGAGAAGTGAGGTTAAAATTGCTGTGGAAATCTAAGCTAGCTCTCTGGGATCAGACACAGCAGTGACACTCCTGAAGATGCCTGTTGCTCTTTTGGTCATCAGAAATATTTAACCCTCATATTGCCAGTCTGGGGTTGTGGAAGAGCTTCTTCCATTGAAGAGTCATGGCATTGCCGCTGCCATCCCCAATACATCTGCCTTCAATCCTTAGCCAAGCGTGAGCTCTGCTTAGTGATGTTATCCAAGCAGGTGAGCTCTCATGACTCTGTGTGCTGTTTTTGAACATTGTTGTTTGGAGATGAGTGAGGGAAATATGTGTAAGCTGATACAGGCAGTAAGACATAAATGTTTTAATTAGGAAGCACTGTTTGGATCCTTGATGATATGCTGCAAGTCATCAGCCACTGTTAATGTGCTCTTTTTGCCCTCTTATCCATGAATCATTGGAGTAAGTACTGTCCAGGTTTGTTTGCTTTTTACTCAGTCAGGGCCCACACCCTGCATGCGGCCAGTAGAGTCAGCCTTGACTCTGAAGCAGCTTGCCAGCACTATCAGTAGCTAATTAGAAATCTGCTCTTGTGGTCAGACTTTCTTTCAGCATGTTAATTAATTTTCCAAACCTCTGTTATTTGGAGGAATGGGACCACCGTGGCAAGATAACAAAGACCTGGCTTCCTTTCCAGCTCTGTTATGCTTCTGGATTCCCATCCTCCTACATGCCAATCAGGCCAGTGATAGCTGGAGGGGGGACGTGAGCTAGCCCTAGGAGAACATGCTTCTGCCGTTCTCCTCTCCATTTGATATTCTGTATGTGTCCCCCACCTTTATTTTGCATTCTATTGCAATATCTAATTGATTCTTTATGAGACCTCTGTGCTCCATTTCTTTTCTGTGTAAAAATGTCAGTGCTGTTCAGCATTGTTGCTCTGTGGCTGGAGTCCTTGGGGTCAGGAGGCAGGTTCTGGGTTCATGTCCTCTCTCTCTCAGTGCCTAAACTCCCCCAGGGCAGTCTGTGACCCCTTTTTCCTCACACAACTGGGCTGCTCTGTGGGGTTTTGGGGTGTGCACTTAGAGCCATGAGCGGGAGGAAGAAATGACTGTAGCTTCTAAATTCTGCAGCATGTCATGTTGTTTCTCTCCTTCCACCTGCAAAACAGAGATAACTACTCTTAACCCATCTGCACCAGAACAGTGTTGATTTAATTAGCTGCTGTCTACAGGGTTTTGAAAGGTGTAAGATATATCTGGAGTATTATTAAAGGTCTTACTAAGATTAGCCTCGCTGAGTTCTGCTCCTTCCCATACAATTACCGGGCAGATGTACACAGTGCGTGTGCAGATATGAAATATTCAAGAGTTTCTACATGTCTTTAGAAAAGTCATCCCATTAAAACAAAACAACACATCAAAGTGAATCAAGTCCTTTTGAAATAATCTTTCTTACTGTATGTGGTTTAGGACCAGCTGAACCATCTGAAAAGCCAAAGCAGGGAGTGAGAGAGGGAGAGGGGGAGAGAGAAAGACACTTATTTATGTGAGGTCTGTACCTCTGTTTGACTTTGTACAGCCAGAAACTGAAAGAAAGGCTTCCCTAGTGTGTCCAAGTTTCTGGTGAATGGCTCCTTTGGGTGCGGAAGTGAGTGCTGCGGATCCTTTCAGCCGAAAGGAACAGTTAATGAGTGTTTCTCTGTTCTGCCCTGCTGGAATGAGACACATCCCTCTTTCTAGGTCACTAAGTTAATCAAGTCAAGGATTTCTGTCCATTGTCCTTCTTATCAGTCACAGCTGCATTTGCATTAGGAAGCTTTCTGTTTCTTTAAGCCTCATTCATGTACTGATTAAATTCCTTCCCAAGTCTGCAAAAGCAAATGTCTAATGTATTATATAGCCATCTCCTGACCCAAGTAAAAACAACCTACAGTATAATATGCTTAAAAGCAGAAGAAAGAAAAAAAAATCACTGCTTTGATTTATCTGATCTGCAGTGATAAAACACGAGGGTAAAACAGGTGGAAGCTTATGTTTCTAATGTGTGATTTTTAACTTGATGCCTGCTAGCATCAATATCAGTGTGTACCTGAACAAACAATCTAAGGTGGGAAGTGAAATTGCTCTTATTGAATGTTTGAATAAACACTGCTGTAGCATCTCCTAATGAACAGCAGTAGCTGTTGCAATGTGTTAGATAATAAATTGGTCCTGGCAGCACATTTCCATTTCACAAGAATGACTGAAGGATAAACTTCAAACAAAAAAACCATAAAATTACTAGCTTTGTAACCAGGGAGTTGTAACCCTTATTCTTAAAATGTTTGCAGTCTGTCTATACTTATGCTTTGGTTTCAGCACCAATTCATAGTCTTGATGTTTGGAGGCATAAGCTAAAATGTCTGTCCTATTGATTATGAGTGCAGTTTTGGGCAAATTAATAAAGATTTCCTTGTCTTCTTGTGCCTGCTGCAGCCCTCCCAACATCCCTAAGGGGGCACCCATTGGTTTGGTTTTTTGGTGGATCTCCTAAGTTACTGGGGGATGTAGACTTCAATCTTTGGCCAGTACAATTCTTGCTTTTAACACTGTAGAAAAAATCACCTTGATAATTTTCTCACCTTTCCAGTGGCCACTTCTCCATTTTCCAAACCTTCTTTGACAGCCTTGGGAAATACCCCCTGGGTAACAACTAACAAGACTTTCATTTTTTTTTTGTAGTTACATCACCTCGTGTTTTGTGCTCAGCAACTCTGTTTTACCCTTCCTTATAAATTTTCCTGCAGGTTCCTTCACAGGGGGCCTCTCTTACACAATAAACAATGCCCTGAAACTTGAACCTCTCTATCCTCCCTCATCCTGGTAAGCATGTACAAGTTCAAGTTCTTTGCAGAGTAGGAAGGAGCTCCTTTGGCTCACTTGTTTTTTTGGGGTTTGTTTTTGTTTGTTTGTTTGTTTTTGGTGGTTTTTTTTTGTTTTTGTTTTTTTCTCTTCCCCCTCTGCTGTCAGACAAATATTTAATTCCCCTCAGCCCTGTGGAATTCAGGTGCTGTGTCCTAGTCATGGGGCTTCCCTCAAAAAGCAGCCAGATGGAGATCAGCAACGCCAACAGGCAGGAGCAGGGTATGCCTTAGAAGCAGTGTGCAAACTGCTAATCTTAGAAGGCATTACAATGTAGTTGGACCAACCTGAAATCTTCTTTTTTTCCTGAGCCTGCTGCCTGCAAAAGGCTTGGACTGTCCCTGGCTTTTTTCCTCCTGGGCTGCAGTTCAGTCAATGTTTCATGTGCATTTGTTTTTGCATTTTAATGCCCACAAATCTACTCAGCCAGTCTTCTGAAATTCTGTGTCCAAAATTGAGCACCAAGGAAGGGCTCTGACTAGCCAGTGAGTTGGTGAAGATCAATGGCTGTGTAGTAACACTCAAAAATATGCAAACACATATTCTGAAGAACCATACAGTGATCTCACATCGGTTTGAGATAGCCTGGAAGTGGTGAAAGAGGGCTGCATTACTTGGCTTTTGCTGAGAGCACTCTCAACTGCTACAGGAATTTCTGCCATTGCAGTGACAGTGTAAAACAATTCTGAATCAACATAAGATCAAACATTTGTAAATTGTCCAGAAGACTGACTTTCCGCTGAAAGGAATGTTTTTTGAATCAGAATATTTTGCCTTTCAAAGCTATGTAATTAATTTTAATAAGAGCACATAAAACATATTTTAAATTGGAAAGTTTTTTCCTAAATGGCAATGTGAATCAATATATTCCCACACAGCGTTTTGATTCGACATTTCATCATTTTCCAAGGGAAAACAGTGCCTCAAAAATATTTGGCTGTGACAACTCTTTGTATTTAACTGCATTGATAAGAAACAATACCGTGGTTGTTCCTGTGGATGCATGTGTCTCTGAAGAAACATGGAGACTGGAACAGCTCAGCCTTTGGAGGTAATAGCTCTGCATTCATCAGGGATCAGCAACAGTTCCATGGGATCTTTATTTACTGAGTCCTGCTAAGGATCCGGCTCACTAAATATGCAAGATAAAAGTGTCTCAAACCTCCAGCGTACATAGGAGCTGATGACAGACACGCTACAGATTATTTGAGTGCTTTAATTATTCTTATCATTTGTCCACATTAACCTGTGGTTTCTGGAACTGCAGTTTGATTAAAATTCTTTGATTAAACAGATGAGTTGGCAAGACAAATGTTCCTTGCAGCCCTCTGAATCGTGGTATAGAATTAGGAGCCTTTTCCTTGTTCAGTTTTTGTTCATGTTTTCCACCCACAGTCAGGTGGATTTAGGGTCACTCAGGAGGGACCCAAACATATATTGGAGCAGAAGCACTTAAGCAAGAGGGTGTAGTAGCAATATCTGTAAGAGGGAGAGAGTGGAGTTTGTTAGTATCTTGTGCACTGAATTTTTTTTTTTTTTTAATTGGTGAAATAGTTACAAACTTCCTAGTTCCTTGTTTAACATAAAATCTAAATTAATAAGTCAAGCAGAAGCACTGATGAATACAAATGCACAGTCTGTTCAGGCTGCATCTGAACCAAGTTGTCCAACTCCCTTTGTGTTGCTGTAATCAGGATTTGCCTGAAATGGAGGGAAATATGGGAAGAGGCAGGCAATGTGAGAGAGGATTTGGAGTGGGTGGTGAGGGATACTCCAGCTTTGTGCCTTTGTAATTATGCTGTGAAGTAATGCGGAGGGATAGTCTTAGGAGCAGATGTTTAAGGATATATTGGCACCACAGGAATCTAAGCCTGAATAGGATTTTCCTGACATGAGGCAGAATCCCTTGCAAACACCAGTGGACACGGATCTGCAGGCTGGTGTGCACTAGATGCTTTGCCAATGCAGCTGGTTAACAGCACAGTAAGAAGTTGTGCCACACCACTAGGACTCCTAATTTCAGCACAGACCTGTTGGTAAATAATTTGTTTTGTCTGGGTAACTGGCTTTACGGAAAGAATGAAGAAAGCTCTGCCAGCAACAAGCCCTCTCTTACCAGCCTCATTTACTTCATGAGGTTGTTGCATAGGTTTAGTTTTGAATATGGCTATGCCAAAAAGAAGTTTCGATGAAGCAAGAATTGTTTTTATGAAACACAAGTACTAAACCAGATTCATCTCATTTGTAATACTTCTGACAGAGACAGTTAAAGTGATTTGCTGGCTTTGCTCCCTGTGCAGACCTTGGACAGAGGCTGACTCATTCAGACAAGGTCCTCACTCTCAGGTGGCGCAAAGGTCCTGGATGCTTCCCTGATTTCAGAGCATCATTTTGAGCATCAAGGCTATTGCAGAGTCTGCAAGCTAGACAGCAAACTCATCAGGTCAGAGATGGGGGAAAAGACCAAGGGGGAAGTTTGGTATCCCAGTGGGATCACTGGACTGATTTAGTGAAAATGATTGTCCTTGTTGGAATAGCTTATGTAATGAGAAATCTGATCAGATTTGATCAGTGTACAGCTATATTTAAGTGACACAGTGATGTCAGACCACCACTGCTGCTGAGCAAATGTGCCATGTGGCCTGTTTTTTCTTATTCCTTCTGAAACTTACAGATAAAGGTTCCCCAACAGGAAAAAAGAGCTTTCATTTTGCTCTGTTTGCTAATTCACTTGATGTAACAAGTTCTGGGTGAACAGACAAAATGACTTCCACTCCAGTGTTTTTCTTAGGTGCAACTGTATTTTAGCACTTACCTCATCACTAGAAAGTGCTGACCATTTATCATGTCCAAGAGAAATGGGAATAAAAATCTAAAGGAGCCTATGACCCAGTTTCTTAGCACTGGGCATCCCAATACCCTTTAGCACAAAGGTGATCACAGGGGCAAAACCACAGGGGGTTTGATTCACTCCAGTGTTCCTGCACTGGGGGACTGCAATAACTGCTGAAATCGATATTGCTATGCCACTGTACAAACAGAGCCTTACCTGGATGAAATTCTGTCCTTGGAAACAAAGTGGGCATGGATTTACTCACCTAGTCTGTAGTCCTCTTAATTTTACTCATGTGAATAACTGTTCTTGGCAGGGACATAATAGAGTCTACACTTGTGGCCTGGAGAAATTATTATGCTATTCCTGTACAGCTATCTGCCTTCTCCCGCCCCCAATTTCCACTGGAAACTGCCTTGTTTTTCACAGGTCATCCCATATCACTGTGGCTCACTAGGGAAATGACAATAATTCAAGTGCTTGGGTATGGATGTTGAGCTTTTCTCTCCCTGTTGTTTTGTGGCATGACTGATGTTACTTGGCCTTGCTTGAAGGCTGTGGCTAAGAGGGCAGGATGAACAAAGCTGTGATTGCATGAGATGTGAATATACATTGTTAATACCTTTCCACAAGTGGTGTAAGAGTGCTTCAGATCGGAACAAAGGGAAAGGGGGGATGAATGAAGAGCAGGGAAGGCAGAAGAGAGCAAAGTCACAGCACCAGTAGCTGCCCCTGGCGGTGTTTGACAGCTTCATCAAAAAGCAAAGGACTAAACTAGTCTTGAAAATACTATCCTTAGATGGCAGAAGATGCTGAGAATTGCTGCAGCAACAGCAGGATATTTGCATCCTTGTTGTCATTTCCATTTTATTTTTGCTGATGAAGAGAAGACATCTATTGTCTTCTCTACAAATAGGAGTTGCTTATATGTGTGTACTGGGGCCTTGGAAGTCTCTGAACTGTCTTGCCAAAGCCTTTACTGGCACTAAATCATCTTTGCAAGCATATGCAATCAGGAAGAGAAAAGGATGAGGTTGGATATAGTTTTTTAGCGAGACCAAGGAAAAAGGCTTAAGATGTGATCCCCTCTGCATTTGGGAGCAGGTATCGCTGAAGTTAATGCAGGTTAGTAGTATGGTGTTCAAAGAGGAGAGAGGCCCAGGGGTTTGCTTTGGGGTAGGCACATCAGGTCCTCTAAAGGACAGTGCTGTGGTGGTGTATCCATGCTCCAGCTGGGTTACAAATGGCCTGTGCAAGCCCCAAGGGCCACTCTCCAAGCTCCCCACGCACCAGCTGGGACAAATGCAGGCTGCAGCTTGAGGGGAAGGAGAGGAGAAAAAATTTATAATATTCTATGGTGAAAACCATCCTATGGTTGTCCTGGAGTGTTTTAGTCCACTTCCTTTTTTTCTTTTTCTTTTCCATCCTTAGCATCACTTGGAATTAAGTGAAGTTGTGGGTTTAAATTTGTGTAATTTACTCTTGCTTGGAGATGCTCGTCGGTGTTTTAATGTACCTTACCCACTTTGATCATAAGTCAATTAGGAACAGGTAGAAACTAAACTGATTCTGCTGCTCTTAACCAGGGTTTGTATCAGCTTAACTAAATTAGTTTAATTAAATCAAACACTACTGCATTCCTCAGTGTTCAAAAACAGTGTCTGTGCTTGTGCATGTGTAACACCGAAGGCACATGTGTGCTGAATATGTATGACATCACGTGCAAACAGATTTCTGAATAACAACCTGCATATCTGTCTGGGAATTTATAGGTTGTCAATTACTCTGATGTTGTGTCTAATGGGGAGATGAAAATCCCCCTATAAATTCAGCTCACTGCTTTGGTGGCTTTGCTGACAGACTAGTAAACAATTTCTATGCAGAGTGTGATTTTCTAGTTTAGGAATGGAGCCACTTAGATTAGAACTCAGTGTTTTAGTGAGAAATGTCTAAAACGTTTACATAACCTATTTACATATGAATACAAACATTACAGGCTTTATATTAACAGCCCTTGTTGTTGCTCATTACTATGCATAGAAAAAGACATCAGCATTTCTAGTAGCATCTACAAAATTATAAATATGTGATAGAGTAATTACTGATTTGGAAATCCAAATTATATTAAAATGATTGTAGCATCTGTGTCTCCAAAAACCTCTCCATTTGTCAATTTTAATCTTCTATTGCTTAGGCAATAAACATGAGTCTGATGCCTATTTACACAGTTTTGTAGGAATCCCACCCGCCCCATGAAATTTAAAAAGAAAGTGGACAAAGGAATTTGATATTAAGGTACCTGAAAATGGTCTATAACTGTTTCTTTCACCTTTTCTTTACCACACCCACAAAAAGATGAGAATTGGTGATAGATGTTGCAGATTTATCCGAAGCAACCAGGAGCTGCCAGGAAGATCATTCTGGAGCCGATTTGATTCTGCTTGCACAGTAAAAACTGCCAAGGAAGTTCCTGCCAGAAAACAAAGTTCAGGGCTGATCCTTTACTTTTTTTACTGCAGCCCTACTTGTGTCAAATGGTTATGAAGAACCTCCTGTAAGCCAGGGAAGCATTTGGTGTGCTCTATGGCACAAGTGAGCACAAGTCAAGCCTTACTGTGGTGACTGCGATGCAAAGTAGAAAGCAGGCAGAGGTTCTGATGCCCTTCATTGTAACAGAGCTTTACTTCCAGAAGAGACCCTGTGGGTCCCAGCAGGTTTGGGCAGCAGATTTCCTAGGCCAGTAAATAGTTATAAAAGTTGTATGTATATATATAAGAGTTTTTCTTCTGTAACTCTTAAATGACTTAGCAGGGAGGTCAGTGTCATGCTTCCAATGATGCAGAAGAGCAGAGATGTCCCCCATAAGGTCGTTGTGCCTCACAACAGAAATCTCAGTAGCGCTCCTTCACCACCTCCTGTCTGGGGTTTTGGTCACTGGAAGACACCGCCCATGGGAATTTATTCATTGCTGATAACCAGTTTTTCGGTCCTGGACTGGAATTCTGGCAGGGGGAATCAATGGGGGATGATTTGCTTGGAAATAATGTGCTCCCTAGACAGGGCAGTTGCTGATGTCATGGGTGCTCAGATAAGCTGGGCATGGATAGATTGTTGTCATGCTGACCTTTAAGAAGGTCTTTGGGAACTGATCCATGTTTTTCCCCTTGCCTGATGATGGAGAGTGAATGCTTCATCTGAAGTGGTATGTTTTCCCTGTCACGCATGTCCCAGTTTTAGCTGAGCCATCCACGATTCCCCCTGTGGCTTTAATTATGGCACTGCTTCTAGTTGTCATCTGTCTTTACACCTTCTACTTACACCACACAGGGACTTGAAGGCTTGTATATGCATAGTAACGGTTCCACAAGATGAAATGCTGCTGTATACATAAAGCATTCATCACACCTGCAAGGGAGGTTTGAATAAAATCCCACGTAGTCTTACTGCATGAGCAATGAAAGATCAGAAATGACAAATGGGTTGACAAATGGGTGTGCAGTGCATAAATAGCATTATTTATTTGCTCAGCCGTGTCAGAGTGAGCGAGATGAGGTGTTTTGAGAGAGTTGTCAGAGCATTTGTAAAGGCAGAGGCTCCAGGATCAAGCCCCAGCCCCTGGCAGTAGCAGGTGGGTAGGCATTAGGTGGAAAACTGAAGTGGTTTTTTTTTTTCCAAGCTGCATGGTTGCAGGGAGTGACACGTAAGATGAGACTGGTTGGGACAGAGGAAATTTCCTAGTTGGTCAATATTTTAGGGTTTGTCTGTCAGTCTGTTCACACTGAACTTTCTCAGCCCTGTCTGTACATCTGTACTGGCTAATTCAGTACAATGCGGGGCATTGGCTATTTATAGATGACACTTCAAAAAGCCTGAAGTAAGATAAAGTCAGCCAAAAGCACAGGTGAGGAAAAGCCTCATCTTCTCAACATTTGGAAGAGAATTAACTTTTAATAGATGCACTGAGAAAAAGAAAGAAGAATTTGGATGCCACCTGTGTCTTAACAAGCAATTCTTGTTTACACTAACAAAGAGAATGAGATGTGGTCACTTACCTGTTATTTTACTGCAGTCAGGGTTAGCAGTAGTGAATGGAGAGTTCTGTTGACCCCAAAGGTGAGTTGAGATGTTCTCACCCCTGACTGCATACTCTCCAGTACCTGAGATCTGTTCTCTGTTACAGCCAGGCTGCAATTTGGGCTACCTAAGTACTGCAGGATTTTAAATCACCATTCAGAAAAAACAGAGCCCCTTGCAAGGAGAAAAGGTTGAGCTTCACCAACATAAGGGTGCTCTGCCTACAGGCTGGGAACTAAGTCTTTACAGCCATCCGTGGAATTAAATCCAGTTCTTTCAGATCCACAGAATGGAATCTGTGGCAGTGAATTACATCAGAGAGCAGAAACAAAGTAGCTGCAAGCATCATCAAACCAGTGTGCTTGACACTAACAGTCCTGACGGTGTGCAGACTTCAGAGCTTCTTGTGATTTTAATGTCTGGGAAGTGTCATGGCATTATTAACAACTGTTTGCTGTGAGTTGCTGAGCTGATGCAGGGGCCCCAGAGTCACGTGGCTGGGGGAATTGCTTCTTGGTGCGTGGCTGTCACCTTTGTACCCATGCCTTTGTCTTCTGGACAGAAAAGGGAGCATTATAAATATAAATGTCAGTAGGGCACATGTGGAATTGGATGTGTCAGAACATCCAGTAGCAACTTCATAGTCACAAGCACCCAACACAGAGTTCAGTAGGGTCAAAAGCCAGTTGGCAAGTTACCCTTGGCTGGGAAACACAGCGCGAGTTGGTGTGTTCAGAAGTCAATTTCTGGTCATGGTGCCAGTGCTGAAAAGCTGCTCCAGCTATGGCCTCTGCTCAGCAAGGGACACTTTTTGGGTTTTCTCCCTCACTAGGGAGAAATTTTCCCATTACCTCACCAAAGTTTTTCTGAGCATCCACAGTCAGTTCAGTGAAAGTCCAGAGAGTCTGGGCAGCTGGTAAGTGTTTTTGTCTGGCTCTTTGCAATTCGAGTGCTTGCTTTCATTACTTGTACAAAGCTGGGGACAGATTTTTCTCCTCAAAACTGGATCTTTTGGTAAGTCAGAGCAGAGGAGCTGTTTGTGTGAGGGCAGGAGGAGGGCACAACAAGCATTTCAGGGAGAAGTTGGTTAGGATGTGTAGTGTGTGGCTGATAGTCCTGTAGAGAAGTCCTTGTAGAGAAGTTGGGCAGAGTTACAGTCAATGAGTGTGGGTCGCATGTATGGCATGGTCCTTTTTACGCATCTTTTGCAATCTTTTAAAACCTTAATATTCCAGGCAGACTTTGGGTGGATGGTTTGCAGGAGTCTTTGCTGGTACTAGGAGCTGGTGAAATTCTTCATGTATTTTCTTAGTACAGAAGTACCCTTGATTGTGCACTCCTGCTACCCAGCTCAGACCCTGTTAATGGTATGTGGTGCCTGTAAAGGACTGTTCATCCTCTGAATTCCCTAGGACGTGGATCATGCCCGTGGGCAACTATAAGGCCAGCAGCGTATTTGGGTTGGTTGGTTTGTTTCTTTATGCCAGGAACAGGTTGCTTTTTTGCGTATTGCACTAAAGTGAATAGTTGATGCCTTCCTCCTGGCAATGCTGAAGCCCTAATGACCTAGGCCATGATGTGATTGGGAATAGACCCTGTTGCTCAGGTGTCCGGTAGGTGTGCTGAGATAACAGGGCAGGTATCGGAGGCTGTGGTCCTCTCCACCCTGGTGACAGCTGGCAGAGAGAGCTAGAGTAACCCAAGGAGCATTAATGCATGAAAATATCTTCCATCTTCTTACCCTTCAAATGCAAGCAAGAGGAATGTGATAGTGGGAGCTGTGCTCTCTTGGGAAACCCCATTGACAAATCTGAGGGCTTTGCATGGCAGAAACAGTGCAGCTCTCTGTCATAAAATAGAGAATTTTATTTGCTTTTATTAAGTAACAGAAGCTTAATTAAGTTTCTCTTGAATGTAATAAAACAATACAGCTGAATGTAGATCAGTCCCAAGTAATTGTTTCACCACTTTAGCAGCTGTTTAACTAATGCTCCAGTGTTAAATAGGAATGCTAATTTTTTTTTTTTCTGTTTTTTTTTTTTTTTTTTTTTTCTGTTTTAGAAGGGACTAAGTGGTCTCTTTCTCAGGGGACTGGGAAGTTAGCCTTGGCCTTTTGAAACTAATTAATCAGTGGCAAGGCTCTTCCAGGGCTGGCTGTGGAATGCTCTTTAATTGCTCACTTGTGCAGTCATTTGTTTTCTTTAACCTGCCACAGATTAAACTCGGTTATAAAGGTCCTAGCTTCTGTTGTAGAACAACTCCAGCCATGCCACAGCAGGCTCTCTGCTTGATTCCTGACCCTCCCGGCGATGGAGCAAGGAGACTTGGAGGGACATCACTCCCTGGTCCTTCTCTCCGCACTGCCTGGACACACTGGCAATTTTTGTGGGTCCCCCCATCACTGCTAGTGAGTTTCCCAGGGTGTGCTCTTGGCAAAAGGAGGATTATTAGCTGTTAATATAACCCAAGAATTTTCCAGATATTTCCCTCGCTTTCTTTCATTAAATGTGAAACTTTAGAGACAGAAACTTTAATGATTTTCTGTGCGTGTGTGTGTGTGTAATCCTGTATGCTCTGCTGGGATCCCTCTGGCATCCCATGTCTCTGAACAGCTGTCAGGCAGCTCAGATTCTTTTCCAAACTGCCAGTCTCCAAAAATATTTCCTTCTCTTCTCAAGTATGGAATTTCGCCCTTGAGTCAGAGAGTCTGTGCAGAGCAATAGCAGGTTTCAGTGACAAAGCTGCCCCAAACATTAGGGCCAGAAATAAAATCTTTTAAACCAGTTGGGGTGGTGACCAGGACTGTGAATTTCCAGGCTACAGTGAGACTCCACTTTCTCTTCCAGCCCAAGTGAATTGTTTTGAGACATTGTGTTTCTTGTAATGCTTGCCATTAACATTCAAAAGAAAGCTAGATCATTTTAACATGTTTCAAAAAGGGATGTTAAAATTTATCTTCCTTTTTATTAGATCCACTGCAGCAAGGCACCCAGTGGCTTTAGAAATGTAAGTAATGAAAAGCAGAGAACAAATGTTAACTATAGAAATTATTTATGGAGACATCTGATGAATTTATCCTGCATTTTTACCCTTTCATCCATCTCCCTGGACTTCAGCTAGTATGTCTGAGCAGCATCAGTCACATATTTTAAAGCTGACTTGTGAGAGACATGCTCCATGCTATGGAATGTGGATTTCCCAGTTTTTGCCCCACCTAAGGCTTCCATACAATCCTGTGCAGGCTTAATTCCCCCCCCCCCCCCCCCCCCCATGGAACTCTCTGGATTCGATTACCAGAGTAGGCACTCTGTGGCACAGCCTGCTGCCTGAAAAATGCTTAATAGCTGTCAGCTTCATCTGCTCCCCATGAGAATTGAGGAGTCCCAGGCCATACTTTAACAGCTGTGCCTTTTTGTAGCTCCTCTAGGAGGAACCGAGCTCTTTGGAAGAATCCAGCCCTGGTGGGAGGCAGAGGCTTTCTGGAAAACTTGGCCTTTAAATTTAGCTTCCCCAAAGGAAGCTGCCTTACGTACAGCGAGTTTAATTCTTTAATTCTCAGGTGAGCTCTGCATTATGAAATAGTGAATCCTCTACTAACAAAGTATTTTCCACATTGTCACAAAGAAGACTTGAGGTTTTGCAGAAGCTCTGTTCCTACCAGCTGTTGTCCTGCAGATGTTCAGAGGCCCTTTTCCTATCAGACTTTTTCTCACAGGAGTTTTTTTCGCCAAATCTCTGTTTTTTAAACATGTGTTTTAAAGTTGGATAAGGTATGTAATGAATAAGTAGTGTTCCTTTCAGGATGGTGATCAGAGACTGAGGAAGGAGAAGAGCTGGTGGGAGTATATAGCTGATGAGTGATGGATGGATGGATGGATAAATGGATGTGCTGAAAACTGCCCCGGGGAAGGACAAGTGTGGAAGGAATGGGAGGCTGAGAGGGTAGAGGTGTGTGATCAGATTTTGCCCAGCCTTGTGCTGAGCACAGTGTAAGAAACCCTCTCTGGAGCTGCTGCTCATATATTTTTAAAAATGCTTCCTTCCATCCCTTCCTATGTTGCTTCACGCAGCCACAAAATGTTCAGTGCTATGTTTAGACATTTTGAGCAACTTCACAACGGCGGTTTCAATACATTTGATGTTTGGCTTTTTTTCTTTCCCCTTACACTTTGCTTCTGAATATGCTTTGGTTGGGCAATGCGGAGCTGGGAAGCATATGAAGGTTTTGTGACACTGTGATTTCTCTGGAGCTTAGAATCAAAGTGCAGGCTGCCTTTATTCAAGCTTTGGGCTGAAGATCAAAGAGGCAGCATTGGTTGTGTTGGAAGAAAAATAAAAAAAGAAATCACTTTTGAATATTGAATAACATAATCAGTTCACTTCAGGATTATTTTTGAGAAAATTTGTTTCTGATTATTATTTGTCTTGCTTTAATGCCTGAGGCACAGAGAGGGCCAAGTCTCCTTTGCAGGAGGTGCTGTACAAAATCGGGGACCATGAACAGATTCTGTATTAATAGCACACGATGTGGCAGGTGGTTGGAAGCTGTTTCTTTACTCACTATTATCTTTTTTTTCTGAACTGCTTTAGCCATGGTGCTAAAGTCACAACCTGTCACATGTTGATCCTGTGTTTTGTTTGGTCAGGAAGCTTACTGTACCCTGCTGCCTCCCTCCCCCTGCCTCCACCAAGCGGCTGAGGGCCAGTTGCCACCTTAACTAAAATCTATGGACCTTTCCTTAAAAATCACCTCAGTAGCATGGTATTGGCAAGAGCTATGAAGAGAGATGTTGCTCTGGGTTATAGAAGCAGAACTGCCTTGTGTGCCTTTGGTTCACTCTTTAGTTCATCAGGGAGTTGCCCAGCCTTGACCTTCTGTGCTGTTTGGACATGTTCATTTTTATTTCATTCAGTTATTATGTCAAATTTGAGATGGAGTGCAGTACAAATTATTTTGGCCCCAAACCTTTCTTTAACCCTATTTGCAGAGGTGAAAGGCTAATACATTAAACCTACCAGCCTGTGCATACAGATTACTTCAGCCCCTTTAGAAACAATATTCTCTGATTTCAGTTTTACCTTTTCCAGGAACTGTTGAGTGGCTGGGCTGGGGACCCTGGGTGGTGGCAGTAAATGGCAGCAGTGATGTGACAATTAGCAAAGAGGGATGCAGTAAAAGTAATACCAGATTTTCCTTGAAGACAGGGTGGAATATTTATTTATATTTTTTTTTGTTACTGTATTTAAAACGCTTCTAAATGTTCACATTCAAATTTGCTTTCTGCTCAGCCAGTGCTGAGCAGCAGGTTTGTACCTCGCAGTGCTACAGGCTGCAGCACATGGTGTCAGGCAGAGCATTGCTCCCTGTGCTGCAGGCTCAGTAGACAGGCAGGTAATGGTAGACTGAGGGTGTGAGCACACTTCAGGGCTGTTGTAGAGAAAATAACGTATTTCAACTTGCTCTGGCTATCCCAGCTCTGGGTAGCTGCCCTTAAGAAGAAAAAATGGGCTTTAACTCACATTGACTTGTGTTAAAATGGCAGTGAAGACAAAGTAATGTGGAGTGCCAGCTGAAATTCAGCCCAGATCTCCCTTAGCCTTTAATTTGACCTCCTAGCCCAAATTAAAAACCAGATTGTTTTATGTTCACAGTTATTTTAACTAGTGTTAAGTCTGGCTAAACTGATGAGCCTTTTATTGGTTGGTTTATTTTAGGTGTTTGCTCTCGTCTCCAGATACCCCAGCAGTGTTTTGTAAAGTGGTTTTTTATTAGGCTGCTACAGAAGTTTATGGAGTTGGGAAAACTAGAGTACCTGTAAAAGGGCAGATGTAGTTCTTTAAAAGATGAGCTTTACAGTCCGGAGGCCTGGCTGATGTGGTGTTTAGCCTTGAGGACCATCCAGTAATGTTAGCCTGCATTGCAAATCTGGCCTTGCTTGTGTCCTCATCTCCCTGCAGCTGGAGAAACACTGTGACTGCTTCAGATGTGCTCAGTGCAGATCTGTTTTCCATGCTGACCCAAACTTTTTGTCCGAATACACCCAACGGCTTGGGCAGATTGTTTTGTTGTTCTTGATTAAGGGATGAGAGTCTCTTTCTCCAGGTTTCCTGTAGCTGCAGGGGTGCTGCACCCTGGCACATTGGCACAGGGTGCCTGGCAGGCTTGCCTCTTGCCCCACACATTCATTGCCTTTGGGGATTCCCCTTCCTCTCCTCACTGTGCTAATTGCAAGGAGATGGGGCACAAGAGATCCAAGGAAACTAAAATGTAAGAGACATTGCATGGTGAAGCACAAAGGAAAGAGCTTTTGTTGCTTGGGGGAGCTCTCTTCTAGAGGTTGATGATGAATCACATCATCCCCCCTGGCAGGTCCTGCCCTAGACCTCAGATTACTGGCCTGGGGAGTCTCTGGCAGCTGAGCAGATACACCATGTTCAGAGGTACACCAAATTTTAATTAAAAACTCCTAAATATTGTGAATTTGCTATTAAATGCCTCTTGTTAAATTTTAAGAGCCTTATCAATGAGTTGAAACAATGCAATTAACTTTTTTTTTGGTTTTTACTGCGTAAAACTGGTATTTAATTTATTTCCAGGACCAGTTTTCCTTCTTGCTTCCAGGCTCTCCATTACATATCAAGGTAGTCCCTTTGGTGACCTTTGCAGCTTATATTTGGTTTGGCTCTGCAAGATTTTTCTGGTGTTTTGCTGGCTGGGGTTTTGGGGTGGTTTTGGAGGCTTGTTTTCCTTCAGCTTTCCTTTCTTGAGTATATAATGTAACAAGGGGAATGAAATAGGTTGGAGCTGTGGAAAGAGGGCTCCTTTTCCCATCAAACTTTGTAAGATTTTACAATAATCATAGCAGTTTAAATGTATCTTGTTGGCATATCTGCACAGAGGCACTCGGTGAGGCTGCAATTAGAGTGTTCTGCCTCATCCTGTATTAGTTTGATCACATAAGAAGCAGCCTATCTGACAGCTCTAGCACCTGGATAATTAAAACCCGTCAATAAAACAACAAAATGCACTGTGTAGTGGGACTCGTCTGTGCTAGCATTAAACACCGCAGATAATTATATCGCAGCAGAGGTTGGAAAGCCAGCCACTCAGTGCTCTGAAAGATCAATAAAAAGGCCCATTCATAATGAAAAAAATGCTAGAGAAACTGGATTTTCATCTCCCTGTCATTAGATGCTTTGCTTTTAAGGTTTTGCAGAGGCAGAAAAAGATTCTGTTGAGGAATTCTTTGTTTCAGGAAGCTAAACAGGTGGAGGATTTAGCTTTGCTTTTGTGCAGCACATTACTAAAAGCAAATGTGCTGAACTCAAGTTTTTTCTCAGGACTTACAGTTCTCCCTTCTCCACTCTCCACTGCCTCCCTTCTCTGCTTGCCTTGTTCTTTTTTTACTTTCCCCCTTATTTCCAACCCATCATGTGAGCTCCACTTTTTGGTGATATTTCTCTTTGCTTCCTCTTTACTTTCTCCAGGGCATTTTTTTTTCTCTTGGCTCTTCCTAAAGGGCTGATTTGGAAATATCATATATTGACAGGGTAGAACACACTCCTGGCTAACATATTTGCTCTGACAGCCTCTATCTTAAAGCACTCATCCAGAGAGGGAATTTTTGTGTTCCAGGGAAGGAAAAGGATGTCTTGCAGCATTGCCATGAAGTACTGAATGAATTAAGTCTGTCTGTTACTGTAAAACCATTAGAAAAGCATAATAGACCTTGAGAAAGAGGCTTAGATATTGATGTCTTGGCTATATTAGCGTGCCTGGGCACATGATGGCTGCCTTGTGTTTGCAGGAAAAAAAAAAATGAAGTCCGTGTAAAGTAGGTGTTTCAGCTGAGGGCAGAGAGAAGGAGTGCCTTGTTTTTTTGGCAGCCAGCATGCATGAAGCACAGGCGAGTGGTTTGGTTGGCACACGTGGGCATTCAAGATCCCTTGTTGGAAGCTGCTGTAGGTGGAGGGTAGCACTAGCTGTGAGCAGGATGTGTTAGCAGAGTATGGGCTGGATATGGCAGCTCAGTACTTGTTGTACAAATCTAAGCTCATGGATGTCAAGTTTTCCTGTCTTCAGGGTATTTAACACCCTGGTTTGGGCTCTGACAATCTGGATTCAGAGGAGGCAGGTAGCTTCCCCATTTGTAGTAGTTCCCACTGTGCCATGTTCACAGGAGCTTCTGGTGTTGCAGAAATTGTTGCTTCATCTCTGAAGGGCTTGTCCCTGGAGGATAAGGTGAAGGAGGGTGTGTTGGGATGAAACTGATGTTTGAGCCTCTAGGCTCGTTGTGGAGCTGTGCGTGGATTCTGGTTGCTCTTCTCCTTATGTCCTAAGCATGACAGGTGCCTGCCTTGGTAGTTTAGGCACCTGCTGTTATTGTCTGGTCCCCTCCTTGGTGGGGAGTTGGAGGACTTGCTGGTATTGTACCTGCGATGGTTAATGCTGAAAGGCTTTTGTTTGGGATTGATCTTTTGTTTTATGCTGCCTTTGCATTTTCGTTCTGGCAAACATATTGCCCCAGACATGTTTAGCCTGATGTTGTTGACATGTCTATGCTTCAAAAGTTTCTGGAGAACCCAAAAATAAACTGCCAAACTATTTTTTTTCCTTTCTTTGTCTCTTGCTAAATATATTAACAATATATTAAAAAATATATAAAGATATCACAGCAGGAATAGGCAGCTGTTCTGTCTAAAATGTTTCTGCTTCACTATCACAAGATGACCTTGTCACTTAAAAATCATAAAAATATTTTCAGGGAGAAGAAGTGGAAGTTTGCTGAAGGGTAATGAAGTTTTGGTGTTGTTTTTAGTTAAAGTCTGAACAGAGAGTTGTAAGCAGAGTTGAGCCCTGCAGCTGGTCCTGAACTCAAATGTTTCCTTCAGTCCAAATGCTATAAATGCAAAACAAATTACATATGAAATACTATTCCTGTTTCACATTAAAATCCCTGAAAGTCGTTTTCCACTGGAACTGGGAGATATTCTGCAAAAATAATCCATGTTTTCTGTTACAGTGTATTTGTTACACTGGGTTGACACTTTGCTTCTAGGTTAAATACTTTTCCACATATCCAGGTAGAAAGACAAAATGTGAGTCTTAACAGGTAGGAATAAATGCAGCTGAAAAGAATGCATAGGGACATTCCCCCCCACCTTTTTTTTTTTTCTTTCTTTCTGTTGTTTTTTTTTTTAATCTTGCAACTGCAACAATTTACTCTTTTCCCAGTAGGGTGATTTTTCCTTTCCAAAACATAGATGTGAATAACATGAACTTACGATATGAGATGATGGATGCTTAAAGGCTGCCAGGTACCTTGGACTGACTTTTAGGAGGGTTTGGAGTATTCTCATTTCCTGAACATACAGGAACAGACAGAAATTGGTGTCTCAAGTCAGGCTGAAAATGCTGATACTGGGTTTTGCTTTGGTTTCTGGTCTCTTGGTTGGTCTTGCTGGCCTGTATGGACATTCTTGGTTCAGGGCAAGTGTGCACAAATCCGAGCAGCAATTATGGAGGTGGCTCAAGACATGGAATGGGTGTTTGAGAAGCAGTGTCTTTACTCATGTGCCCACCTTGCACTTCAGGGCATAAGAGGGAAAGGGGAATGATGGCAGGTAGAAATAAGTACTGCAAAATAAAACAAACCAACACACACACAAAAAATGGCTGTAAATTTCTTGTCAGTTTTCATAATAAACAACAACAAGATGAACTAAAACCACTTGAGGGGCTACTTTAATTCTCCTGTGTCTCCAGAACATTTGCGTTTAAAATACTGGACAAACTAATAAAATGGCAGCTGTTTTAATAGCATAAAATTATCTGGTCCCCTAAATTCCCAGAGTCCTCTCACAGTTCTCTTGTTTGCTTGGCATCAGAACATATGGAGAATGAGGAAGTACCCCAAGAGGCCAGGGATTGCTTGGAAAAGTTGTACTATGAGGGCAATGATGGGGAAAGAAAAATGGTTTTCTTTGAGGGAGCTGATGAATCAGTGCTAGAAATAAAAGGTGCTTGTGTGAAGGCAGTAGTAAGAGATATAGATGAGTGTGAAAAAGGTGACTGTAGTTTTCTGGGGTACAGTTCTGCTAAAGCCAGCAATGCAAGCAGTTCCTGCACTATTGGAGAGGAATCCAGCGTGATGCAGAGCTGCTGTTCCTACTGTAGAGCTAAGGGAGCTGGGTGGTGCTTCTGTGATTGCCCAGTAGCGAGACAGATTAATACTTACCAGCTTCATACCAGCTTGTGCAGTGCTGGTTCTCACTGCAAGCCATACCTCCAGTAGCTGGCAAAAGTCTTCCTCCAAGAAAAGAGAGAAAAATTAGAAGAAGAAAGAAGCGGGGGAGGGGAGTGGAGTGGGGTGGGCAGTGGCAGACAGGACATGACAGAAAAAAAACCCAAGAAAGAGCAAAAAAAAGCTCCTTGCTGCATTTTCTGGAAAAGTCAATACTGAGCCTCACAACTTGCAGGAGTTTGTAACAAGTATTGCCAAGACCCAGGTGCCAAGAAATCCCAAGATTCCATGTAAAATCCTGTGATTTACAAGGAAGAACTCATGGCATGGTTTGCTGGAAATGGAGTATGGCATGAATACATTATGGTTTTTCTCCCTGTCATTTTCAAGGCTACAGATTCATCATCTTTTACACATCTCCTTTCCTGTGTCACTTTTTGCATGTCACTTAGTGTCACCTGGGCCTTTAATCTGTCTGGAAAGAAATATGACAAAGCTGAAGGGACCAAGAAGCTGTTGTAAAAGGGATAAAATGCATGAGCAAAACCAGAGCAACCAGAGCTTTAATGATGAATGTTTTTTACCTCTTTCTCCCTTTAAAATTTTCTATAGCGTGATGTCTGACAGTAATAGTTCATTGAACAGGCATTAGGTTTTCTCCTATGGTTTTTAGTGTAAATTGCCATCATCCCTTAAGTGTGCTGGAATGAGAAACCTGCCTGTTTCATCCTGGGATGATAAAAGGAAGCTCAAAATGCCTCGTGCCAGATGCAGTTTTGCTGCCCATAGGAAAGGAAGTGTGAAAAATGAGAGGAAGTTGAGTTCTTCTGGTTTTCATGGTGTTTTGTGTTTGTTGTTTGTTTGTTTGTAGTGGTGGTGGTTTTTTTTAATATGAACTTTTTTTTTTTTTAATTTTGTGAGGTACTGACACCACATAGTATTTGAGATTTTATTTGAGAGTTTTTCATTTGGTTTTCTGTGTTTCTTCCCCAAGGTGGCAGTGATAATTTGATCTCACCTTCTTTGAAAGTTCTTGCGCTTGGCAGGCTTTGCAATCCCCCATTCCAGAAATGTATAGGGGGCTTCAGGATGTCCTAGATTGGCGGGGGGAAAGCTTTTGCATTTCTGTACATCCTGCATTCCCTGTTCAACCCCTTCTATCATGAAGCTTTTAGTCTCTTCGGTGATATTGTAGAAGGTAGCATGCATTTGAGGAGGTTAAAAGCCTGGTGTTCACAGACAACTTTCTAGGTTGTGTGTTTTTGCTTCTGTTTCATGTATCCAAGTTCTTTAATTAAAAAAAGGGAGCCACAAGGAAGTGCTTGACCATTCAAAGCAAATGCTTCCTTGCAACAGAAAGAAAACACAACACAGATGAACCCTAGATGTGTTTTTTCCTCCCCCCACCTCCAATTCCTCACAATTCTGGATCTTTACTCATGATTTTGAAAGGTATCTTTGATCCATTGGTGTTATTCTGTGTAATGTGGCCAGTGCTGTCCCTTCAGCCAGGAAGACTATTGATTAGACCAGTGAAACTGCTTTTTGAAAGGCACATTGAGCCCAGTAAAGGATTTTTGTTGAAAGTGAAATTTTGGATGATGTTCAAAGCCTCTCCTGGAAAACTGCCCACTTGCGTGGTCCAGGCTACCTATGATATCCCAGCATGGGTGAGGAAAGTTATCTTTTTGGTTAAGAAAATTGTTTTTCTGTCTATATAATAAAGCTAGTCACTTGCTGTGATTAGCTGTTGTCTTTCAGCTAGCTAACATGAGAATGTCCCAGCCCTCTGGATTATCTGGTATCCAGCAAAACAGTCTGAAGAGCAAGTGTATCAGCTCTTATTATTCTTTCCATAAAATTAAAGAAATTACGGAGCTTAAGGCAGTCGCTAATGAATCAATTTTAATTTATAGGCTCAAATAAAATCCGCATTAAGTCTGACAAACTGTAGCCTCAGGTAAACACGAAGCATTTCCACTGCAGACTTAAATGAATTCTGTGCTGGATGTCACAGCTTCTGCCAGAAGAGTAAGAGGGTCAGGGGTCCCATTTCACGTCAGAGGAGGCAGAATCATAAAGAAAATAAATGCAGTCATCTAGCCCTTGGGACCAGGGCTCTCCTTCTGGCATGCAAAAGCAGAAAAATCAAAGACTAATAATATTTCTGTCTCTCTCTTTTTTTTTTCTCTCTCCAAACAAAGAAGCAGAAGGTTTTTCTCTATAGAATCACTGTTTGCTAAATATTTTTGCATCACCAATTGTACATTAGCGGTGCTTGTCCCATGAAATCAGAGGCAAGTGTGGGTTTCTACACATGCTCAAGTCAGTCACCCATGGAACTGTATATGCCTCAGGAAAAGCATCTTGCAGAACCCAACCTCTGTGTGCGTGCTCTTAAGCTGAAAGATGCTCACTGCAGCAGGCAGGATTACTTCCTTATGTGTGTCTTCTTCATGGAGAGCAAGCTTTTTGGAAAAAATACCTCATTTTGGGAGATGAATCCATGCTGGGCAGAATGATGGAATAAAACTTAGCCATTTGTGCCTAATGCAAGGATGTTGCCTTGTGAATGATCAGACTGAGAAGTTTCCCTAACAGGCCTTGTATGAAAAACATTATTTTGGTTTTTATACAGCTTATTTGGTGGTTTTTTTTTCTCCCACTCAAGTGTTGCTGTTTCTAGTCTTTGTTTTGGCTTAAGCCAAAGATAAATACAAGATAACTGGTTTTGTGGGAATACTTTATAAAAAGGTTGCAAAACATAATGTTTTGTCTGCTATAAAACATGCAGTGATTATTTTTTGCCACCTTTGTTGGTTTAGTGCTTACATTTTCTTTGGTGAGGATGCTGGTATTAAAGAAATATCTCCTGGAGGGGGAAGGGTTGTGCCACCATGCCTTTCCTCACTTAGTGATAAGCTGATGAATATGTTGGTGTTTGCCACCAGCCTCTGTGTGCTCACTGCTGAGCTTCCCTGGCTGATGCTGAAGTCCTGGCTCCTGCATCTTTTTGACACTGGAGGGGTCACTCAGCTTCCTGACCTGTCCTTCTGTCTGGTCTGTTTTGTGACTCTGCTCTTTGTTGCTTTCCAGATGCAGTAATCGGACCCAGTGTGCGGTTGTTGCCGGCCCTGATGTGTTTCCAGACCCGTGCCCTGGAACGTACAAGTACCTGGAAGTGCAGTATGAGTGTGTCCCTTACAGTATGTATCTTGACATGTTTGCACTTGTTTGTTCAGTAGAGATTTATTGTGGAGATTGGGCCAGCCTTGAGCTTGTCTCTTGTTGCTCAAGGGCAAGTAAAGCAGACCACAAGCATCATAGGAGACTGAGCTGATAAGAGATGAAAAATGGTTTTCTATATCAGGTTTGTGCTTAGGTTAAAAATATCCTAATAATGTCCTCTGTTGTACAGCGTAACAGTGACATATCTTTTGGAAAACACTTGGGAAACCCCATTAGAGAAAGCAAACCAGAGGAGTGAAGCACTATTCCTAGCTTACACCTTCTGTTTACAGAGGTTTATGCTTGTGATCATATAGCAGTGTGCTTCGACTGACCTATGTTATTGGTGGCATTTGATAAGTGCCTTAAATACAGTATTATATCACCAAGCAGGTAGGAAGCTATTGTTTTGGGTAATTTGATGTTTGATGGTAGAAAAATACTACTTTGTAAGTTTCCACAGTTACAAAGGCAAATTACAGGCAAGCCATTTAGACAGAATTTTTGAGGGTAGAAAGCTAGTCACCTGAGATTACAGCAATATGTGCCAAGCGGGAAATTCAGAGCTACAAAAAGTTGTGTATCTCAGAATTTGCTTTCCATAGAAACCAAATTTGTTACATGCAGTCAAGGCCCTACTGCCAAAAAGGGCATACCTGAGAAAGGAAAAAGCAATGCTAACACAAGAAGTGCACTTGTTATTAGCAGTTGTAGAGAGCTGAGAGGTGAATAACAGTGCCACTTCCAGGTTTTCTGTTTGGGCAGGCCAAAGCTTATTGTAACACATCTCTCGAAATAATAAAGCAGGTACGGGAATATATGCCTTCCACCCATGGTGTTGTATGGAGAGAGCAGCAGGAGGCATCAATTTGCTGAAAACCAGAGTTTGGCTCGAGGACTAAGACCATCTTTATTGCCTCAGACATGGGCTGCAGGAGAGCAGAGGTGGCTGAGCAATGACAGACACCCTGTCCAGAGGGGGAAGCAAGAGCTTACAGCTCCTGGGGTGGTCCCCATCCCTCAGGCAGAAGGTGGCCACCTGCCTGCTGCCACAGCCTGGAAAGACTGTGTGGTGTTTGGCTTCTGTGAAATTCCAAGACCACCTCTCTGAGTAAAGGGGACCTCTCTGTTCGGGGACTCAGATACTCTACTGGCAGGGGGCTCAGTGTGTCCATATTTGATTTTGCTAAACAAAACTGTGAAGCTTCTAAATGCAGCAATGAAATACTTTTTATGGGGTGAGCTATTAAACCCAAGGAAAGATTGGGATCAGGGCTTAGGGTCTGCCCTATCAAGCAGAATATACTCCAAATTAGAGTTTGGAGTTATTCTACTCTAAATGAGGCTTTTCATTTCAGAAGCAACACTGTGCATGGAAAGGGTTAGGGAAGATTGGTTTCAGCTTATCACAGCAGGTTGTATTTCCTTGTGATTTATGATTTGCAAGAGGGTATGCTGTTCCCTCCAGAGACTGGACTGGTAAAGCAATAGTCATTACCTGGTACCCCTCCACAGCCTTTGTTGCACATAAAACAAAGAGGAATAGTGGTGCCTTGTGAGAAAGGCAATATGTCAGTATTACACCCTGAGGTGTTAATTGGCCCTGTGTACAAGATGTAGAATAACTCTTCTGAGAGATTGCTCAGTAGCAAATGTACAGTAGGGATTGAGTATTTTTTAATGATCTGAACGTAGGGAGGAAAAGGATGGCAACTGACATGCTGCCTTTGCAGTTAAGGTAGGAGCTTTGATGGCTGTTTCCTCCATTTCTTTATGAATCAAATATAGTGCCTCCTCAAGTAGAGTTAGGGGGGAAAGACAAAGGGTGAGCATACATTGAAATAGGATCCAGTCTTCTGAGGCTGTTGTTGTGTATTACCTAGAAAATTTTGGGTCAGATCTTGATATGTTGTTTCTCATTGTAGCACCAGGCAAATAGGTTGTGTTTAGGCAAACTGTGTCCCTTCATGTGCTGACATGGAGTGGGAAACCTAGAGCTCTATTTTATTTTTCTCCTGCCTCAGTCTCTGCCTGGCTTTGTTACTGCCTCTATTTCTTCCCTCAGCATGGTCAGATTAACTTTGTAGGCGTTCCCTGCCTGGATGCCACTGTCCCATAAGTGAAAACCATCCAAGTGACGGGGAAAGGTGTCAGCTCTGGGCAAGTAGGTCAGCAAAGTCATGGCTGGATCAAAGCCACGCCTGGTGGATGAAATCTGT
The DNA here is from genome assembly GCA_016584745.2 of Phylloscopus trochilus trochilus. NCBI lineage: Eukaryota > Metazoa > Chordata > Aves > Passeriformes > Phylloscopidae > Phylloscopus > Phylloscopus trochilus. The sequence continues at coordinate 54,519,851 of WQNJ02000007.1, read as the reverse complement.
TCCTCCTTTTATTGTCAGAGATCAGTTCTTGTCACTGAACCCACATGCCTCAGCCCCTGTGCAGCCAGCCTTTGGTGAGTGGTGGGGTCTGCCATATGGCCATCTCCTAAAGGAACACCTCAGTTACATAATAAAGGAATTAATATTTCAGCAGGCAGTTGTACTTGTGTGCAATTCCAGCTTGCCTTTGTCTGGTTGGATGGGTTACTCCTCACAGTTTCAAATTATTCTTTATGATGGACAGAGAGTAGGTTTACCCAAGTGTTGGTTGAGCAGCAGAAGGGAGGGTGTGTACATCTCAAGAGGAGAGGATTTAGGAGTCATCTTTAACAAATGTTGTTGGGACTGACCTTAGACACTTGTGCTCATTATAGTGCTAGTATATATGCTCCCCCAAAGAAAAAACATGGAAGATTTAAAACTCCATTCGTTAGTCTGCTTCTTTTGAGATTTTATTATTTATTTATTAACTCTTCCACCACTAGCTCATAGTGTTTTCTAGAAGAAAGCGTCTCCCTTTCCTCTCAGGTGAGGGAAATCCAAATATCCTCCAACTTCAGTAGCTCATATTTTGTTAAAATGTCCCACACGCCACATTTCTGTGTGTTCACTAGAGATACTCCTGACGAGGAGAGTTTTATGAGACTGCAGTTACTCTCAACATGTGGACAAGATGAGAGATGATTATGCAGATAGCCCAGTCCTGATCCTGTAATTACTGTATCTGGTAGAAGCAGCCTTCTACTAGAATGGACAGTCATTCCAGGACATCTGGACTTTTTAGGTTGCCCTCTGACAACGAAAAGCAAGTAAAAAGCAGGTGATACCAGCAGGTGAAAAGATAGCAAGCCTAATTTGTCAGGCTTCAGTGGCATCAGTTGTCCTATTTTTCTGGTATCAGAAAAAAATCATGAAAGTAATTTTGTCTTTCTCAAAAGCAGGCCTTAGCATGTGGCACTTACTTCTCTAATGCCTGCTTTTTGTACCACCCCTGTCCTTCTGAAATACTTAAATTACTACTCTGGTTTTCTTCAATTGAATTTTCTTTTAATAATTACTGACCAAGAGAGTTTTTCCATGGTTTTCAATTGAATATGTACCACTGCAAACCTTCAGTCTGCCATTGCCAGAGCTGTGGACATGTTTCATTGTGGAGACGTGACTGAAACTGCATTTAAGTGGTTTTGTGCTGTGTATTAGTATGAGAAACCTGACATGGTGATGGTCTTCTTGATCCAGTACTCTGTTATTTCCTACTGCATTCTCTCCCTCTCCCTTCTCCCTTTTCAGAGCAGAGTTAAATGGGTAGTGGGAACAGCACTGGTGGAGGTGGTGTTGTAAAGCCAGGTCAACACTCTCATTGCAGGAACACTTCACTATCTTCTGGTGCTTGTACAATCCTGTTGTCATGGTGCCAGTACATCTAGGAATGTAATTTTTCTTATTTCACCTTCATAATTTGCTAAGGGCCTTCCAATTTTACTCATGAACCAGTGCAGAAAGCAGATGGGTGATTTATCCAAAGCTCTACATAAGACCAGTGGCCAGCAAGAGAGCCCAGTTTTGCACGAGCAGTGGTGTTGGGAGAGCTGTTGAGCTACTTGTCATTACAATCAGACAGATTTTCTATCAATAACATGATAAACCCAAATCCACCCTTTGGTTTTGCTAATACAGCCTCTGTATGTACGTGACACTTCACAGCTCAAGCTGTCCATGTTTTAGTAGTTCTGCAGGTATTTCTGAGAAGGAAGAATAGAGTGATCAACCTAGCTGAGGTTCCCTTTCCTCTCTCAAGCACATGTGCTCTGTGGGACATGGTAGTAGCACTGCTCTTCATGGGTGACACTCCATATAAGAAGAGGGGGAAATTCCAACATGCAAGCAGCTATCGCTCACTGGCTTAGACTGAAATTTAGGGATTGTCTGCATCTAGTTTTTATTTGAGTTTTGAAAATGGTTTGAGTTAAAAGCACCAGAGGTATTTTGGAGTGCTTTCTTGTGTTCATTTCCCTGTAGAGACAGCCTGACAGGCTCCCAAGGATCCAGCAGAGTATTGAAAAAAGGATTTCACTATCTGAGTCAGATTTACCTTCGGTTTTTCCTGAGCTCCCAGTTCCCTTAGGTTCTAGGTTTTGGAGGTCATAGAATAACTTGTGCACTGTTGTCCTTCAGAAGCAGTCTGTTTTTTAAACAGGGAATTGGAACATTTAAGCTGTGGGATAGAGCAAAGTGGCAAAAGGGTGGTGACTCAATGAGGACAATCCCATAGCTGCGTTGATGGAAAGGATGGCAGCAGCAGGAGGGCGCCTCGGGCATGGCATATCCCGCTGTGATGATAATTTGCCTCACAACCAGGCCACAGTTCTTCCATCAGCTTTTAATATTGGGGAGATCTGTTCAAGGGGATGTTTCTTGCAAGGAAAAATGCTTGTGGCTTCCAGGGAAGGATGAATTGATCTTTCTTTCTGTTCTGGGTAAATGGGCTAATGTGAAGGCACCACACATCTCTGGTGCTTACAGAGAATTTCCTTCTTTAACACTAACAAGAGGAAGGGAAAAAAACCCAAATTGTGAGCATATTTCATCCTTTCTTTTCTTAGGACTTTTTTTTCTTTTTAAACATGGAACCTGAAATCACACTTCCCAATTGCTGTAGTGATGGAAGAAAAGGTCACAGCCTTGCTAGAAATATTCCTTTTATTGCTGATAGAAGAGTAGATGGGCTCACATATCAATAAAAGTGAGGGATGGTAAGTGTGATGTGGGAACAGAATTCAATAAAGTTTTATTGTATCACAAGTGGACTGAAGTGCATTTAAAAACATTAAATGAAGGCACACAATATCTGCTGTGCTGGACCTTAGGGCCAGTGAATAGACAGATAATTGAATAATGACGTTTTTAAGAGAATACAAGCACTAGAAAGCAAACTGATATTTTCATTGCTCTAAGATTGCTGGTAGAAAGGGAAAGAGAAGGGAGAAGATGGGACAGAATTGCAATCTGAAAACAGTTTAATGAGACCACTTTTCCCAAGAATACAGTTCTTAATTATTTCTGGAGCGCTGTAAGGCCATTATGTGGCCTCCAGGCTTTCCCTCTGTGTTTTCTCGCTGCCTTCTCCATCGGTTGAGAAGCAGTATTTGTCTGCTGAGAGCAGCGTTGTGTTTTGTTAAACAAATGGACTTGTGGCTTCTCTGCTTTTCTTTTGCCCTGGGTTTTTTATGGTTGCTTTGTTTTTGTTTTCTCCCAAGAGAATTTGGTCTCTCAAGGCCCAGCAGGGAAAATGGCAAATGTTCCCAAGGGATTAAACCTGACTGTTGGCATTTTGGCCAGTAATGAGCGAATTCCCTCCTGAAGCCAGGCCTCCTTTGTTTTATTTATTAAATATATTGTTTTTGTGCATGGGCTGGGAAGAATAAGTAAAACCAAAGAAAAAAACAAACCCTGAACCAAAAACCCAACAGCAGACCTAACTATCCATTATGATTATTTCTGAGCAAAGAATCTTTGTCCCCTGCTGACAAATTGCCTTTTCTTCCAATGCATACAATTTCCTGGCATTGCAGTTAAAAAAGCCTCCTTTTTTTGTATTTACTGAAATTCCCAGCTTTGCTTGCTAGTTAGTTTTTGTTGTGGATTGTTTGTTTGTTTTGGTGTTTGTTTCTTTTGTTGGGTTTTTTTTTGGGGGGGGGGGGGGGGGGTGTTTTTTTTTTTTTTTTTGTTGGTTTTGTTTTGTTTTTTTGGTTTTGGTTTTTGTTTTTTGTTTTTTGTTTTGTTTTGTTTTAATCCACAGGGGCAAAAATAAAGAATGTATTGTTTCCTTTATCAGTCTTCTTTTACTGTGTGTTTGTGGGGACAGTGCACCTACACAACAGCCCATTGGAAAACACTCTTAGTTAAAATAACCTGATATTATGGGCCTTTGCAAACCTGCAGGCTGACCTGCCTGCATAGTTGTGTGCGTAATGTTCAAGAAGGGGAGGAAAGCTAAGAGCTAGGGAAATAAAGGTATTTGAAAACTTGAAGTAGCCTGGTATGAAGGGAGATGAACATTTTTGTAAGGCGTAAGTGAAATACATGGCAACATGGTTAATTTTTGAATATGAGGTGAGCTTGGCTTAAAATGAGGAATTTAGGTAGTGTCCAGTGTGTCTTTAATGCATACTGCTTTGAAGGTCTGCTGTCAGCAGGAACAGCATGGATTTTCTTGTGGGGAGAAGTTAGATACATGTTAGGCACATGACACATCTCCATTGTAGGAAGGCCATCCCTACCTGCTGCATCTCTGATTTCCAGCATGATTCCATGAAAAGCCAGCTCCTGCTGGCTCCTGTCATCTCTGTCCTTTCCTCTAGGTTGTGGGACACTTCTTCATGTCTTCCACCCATGCCAATATGAGCCTTTGTATGAAAAGTAATTTTTTCTCTTGTTCTCACTGTTTAGCAGATTACCTCCTGAGCCAGCTCACTGCTCCCTAGTCCCAGGCTTAAAAGTATTGAAATGCCTCCATGCACTGATGCATTCTGTCTTTAAAACATGCATTGGTTCTGGAAATCTTCAAGAACAACAGGTTTTGCTCCCATATGTCTTGGAGTTGCACAAGCTGTCTTTATCAGAAGAGTCACCACAGTGCTGTGCTCAACTCCATTAGGTGTGAGATTCTGCAGTGGATGAGAGTTGGAGTGTGTTACAGCCTGGGCAACCTGTGAACTTCTCAGATGATCATGGGATGCTTGACTGCACATTTGTTAACATTTTTATTATATTTTTAAGCTTGTACCACTGGGAGAAATTGTTTAGGTTTTTTTAAAGAGTATAAAAAGGTTTCTGTGGTAGAGCACAAGAGGCAAAATTCACATCTCTCCTCACCATCACCTCACTCTCAGAAAATTTGCAGTGTGGAGACCCAGACTTTAAATAAGTCAAAGAATTTAGTGTAGGTCTGTTATGTGTTTCTCACATAAGCTGTTTTTCTTGATATAGAGCCCTGTCAGTTCTCCTGAGGGCCTCTATAATTGGTTTATTATGGAAGTTGAAGGTGGAAAACTGTGATGCGTAGTGTAAGTTATTTTATGAAGATTATTAATATAAGGGGGTAACTTAATTCCTTGTGTGACTTCTATGCACTATTTATTCCTTTCCATTCCTGACCCCTAGCAGCTAAATTTTTAGTGAGAAAGTGTATGCTTTTGGTTTGAGTCTACTCATTTAAACTAAAAGGTATTAAAATCTTTCAGTCTGTTGCCTGACTGCCTTTGGCCTTTGAGTCTGAATCAAAGGTCATTAAATTGCAGGGAAACTTTCTTTCAGTGTCAGCAAACTTTGGGTCAGGTTCCTGGTAGCCTGAGGCTGTCTGAATTCGTTAGCCTTTTTCAAGAAACTCATCTTTGTCACACCCATTTCTAGCATAGTAAATAACTGATATTGTCTCAGCCAAAAAGGGAATTGTAGCCAATACTGCATAGAAAGAAAAACGAAAATATGGGGTATTCTTCAATAAACTAATAGGCTGCAGTCCTCCCACCTTGGCAGCTGATGTTTCCATATCTAAATAGTGAGACATCTTTGTAGTACCTGAAGTAGATTTGTGGTACCTTAATAAAGAGGCTGACAAAACATAGCAGCCTGACCCCTGCAAACGCTTTTCTGGAGCGCCAGCAGGAAGCACCCCACTGGCTTTAGGTCATCTCTACCAAGCCGTGTTTTTCAACTATTTCTGGCATGACACTTCTAGATATCTGCCACAAATTTGCTCTCTAAACATGACCCCACACTTCCCAATTGTCTCTGAACAATTCTGCCATCGTTAAGGGAAATACATATTTCTTCCCCTCTTTAATAAGCTATTGCCTAAATTGTGCTATTATGCCAAATACCCTCTGGAGACACTGATGTGGATTTCATATGTTTTATAACAGATCTTCATGAAAATAATATTTATATTTCCAGGTTTTATTTCCATTTTCCTTTAATTTCTCTTACAAGAAATATTGCAAAGGTTTCTTTCATTGGTGCAAGCAGTGTAAGGAGATTAGGACCATCCTTGCCAGGTGCTATTATAAATCCACAAAAGAAATGAAATACATTTATTGGGTTTTATTCTGGCCAGGAGGGAGAACAGAATATGTGTATCCAGTGGCTAAGTTGAGGATTGAAGTTCATTTCTTCTAGCACATGAGGGAGGAGGAGGGAGGGGGAAATTTGAGTATATTAAGGCAAATCCCTTTAGTGAGTGAAATACGAAAACGCATCTTTCCAGATCTAAAAATACAACTTTGTTGAATTTCTTTATATTAAGAGGGCTCCCAGGAAGAGAGCCAAATACATCTGAACGTATTACTTCTTTCCCTCATTTCCTCCACTTTTCTTCCTAACAACATTTCCAGTCAACTTTTAACAATATAGGCCTGGATGAAACCACAGTAGTTGTATGTACCCTCAAGCTCTGGCAAAGGAGACAAACCTAGACTGCATAGTATTTGATTTTTGTTAGCTTCTCTTTCCAAGAGGAGTAAAGTGGAAGGAATTGTGGAGGACTAAGGCAAAGGAGCCTTCCTCAGGGTATCCTTTTTAAAAACAAACAAAACACCAAACAAAATCCTGCAACTTATTTCTGGAGATTTCTTATCTAAAAATAGTCATGGCATGTCATTTACCTGGGCTGGTTGCCAGACAACGCAGAAATGTTCTTAAGGGTTTTTTGAGGTGTGTCTGCCTTTTTCTTTTGGGGGGGGTGGGGGAGGGGGTGGGGAGTGGAATGACTACCAATTCAGATTAGAAAAGATTTATTCCAATTGATTTCACAGATGAATGTATTGCTGAGGGTCTAAACTAATCTCCTACTCCAGAGTCCGTTTTCCCTCCATGGGTAACTTAAAAATGTCTAATGTAGTTTTAAAAAATGCCTTAATCTCATTTTTCTTTAATTTCTCTGTTCCGCTCTACAGGCCCACATAAAAAGATTTACAGTGGGTATTTATCCCTTCCAATATCAAAAGCAAATTCCCTTCCAGATCTCAATTTTCACTGATAATCCTCAGAGATGTATAATTTTAATTTACCTTGCAGATGACGTCTACCTGGTTTCTCTCTCTGCTTTTATGAAGGTATTATTCAGCTGCACCTCATTAACTCTGGTTTGGTTTTTTGAGTTGGTTTTTTTTTTTTTGGTCGTGGTTTTGTTGTTTGTTTTTTTTTTTTTTCTCTTCTCTCTTGTGTGTGTTGAACGATGTCTGTGAGTGAAAGTATTGTCTTTTCCTTTGCTAGAGTGCACATGCTGGGGCTGCAGGGTCTGGGGCCGGCATGTCACCGTGTAATCCAGCTGAGTCCTTTCTTTTTATGCCAGGAGAGGCAGCGTCGGGGGCTTGTCCTTTGTTTTTGCTTTAAAAATTAATAATCTCACATTTTTCCATTTCACCCCTTACAATGGCTTACAGGACCACACAGATGCACACTCACACACCTGAAAGCTTCGAAAACTTCAGATGTTCAGATCTGCAAAATAATGGTTCTACTAAACAGAACAGGAACTATTGTGCTCTTGGGATTTTGAAAATGAGTCTATTATATTTAGGTACCCTAATGAAAGCTGAGCTTCCCTGGAAATCTACCTTTAATGTCTGTATAGGAAACACTCTGGCACCATTCCGCCGATGTTACTATTTAAAGCAGCAAATTGTGCATTTAAGTGCTATTCTGAATGCAGCTGTAAAAGATGGTTCCACATTTCTGCAGCTAAACTGAAGGGTTGGCAGGAATGTAAAGTCCATGGGGTAAAATGCAGACTTGAGTTTGAATATTTGACTTTAAGGAGAATAAGAATCAGGAAACAATATATAGATGGTGTTGGAGATATTTTTTTTATTAGTAAGACGTGTCAAAACATTGAAATAGGAAGATAAATTAGTTTCATAGTCTAGCCTCGTGTGGGAGAGCAGAATGGAGCGGCTAGTGACTCTCTTTGGTATGAAATTACAATGTATCTCTACTGGTGGTCTTTTCCTTATCACGGGCTGAAATTATCGAAATATCGTGCTTCGATACAATCACGTTTGTATCCTGCTGCTGCTTTGGGTGTTTACACTCAGGTTTGGCAGTGCCTGGAGCGGGAGAGACTGTTTCAGTCAGTAATCAATATAGAGCTGCAGGCAGGGAGGCAGCAGCTACTAAAATGTAGTTGGGAAAAAATGGTCCTGTCCCACAGGCATGCCAGAAGCCAACTCTGATGTGGACCAGGGCATGAGAGGCAGAGGCACAAGCTGTAAAGCAGGGATAAATTTACCATGTGGATGTTGGTACGAGGCACAGTTGTACCCCTGGTTTCACTTGGGCCTTTCCCATTGGCACCACTGGGACACTCCCAGCCAGGCATGTGCTTAAAGGTTTGATGGATGTCAGCTTGCATGTTTGCATCTTATATATGGTGTATGCAACTAACAGAAGCCTAATTTGGGGGGTCCTTTATGTGCTCGGGCTGGGGTTTCAGAGAGGAAACAAATAGCCCTTTGTCCATTTAAAGACTTACTCAGAAGAGTGAGCATGTGCCATGTACATTTCCAATGAAGTCAATAATTAAATATGTTCCAGATGACTCTGGAGGGGGAGGATATTAGTAATTACCATGAAGTGACAAATCTACATTCTGTGGCTGGTACTTTGAAAACAAAAAGTCAGTGTTTCTAATAGAATCCATTAAAAATATGACCTGATTCAATTGTCATGTTTAAGTTAAAATAATGTCATAAGTTTGGGACTTCTTTTTCTGATTTTTTTTAACAGTCTTAATAGAGGTATAGTAGTTGACTTTCAGCACATGCCTTTGATGAGAACCCACTGAAACACTTGGGAGTTTTCTTGTTGAGTTGAGGGAATTTGGATGCAGAGAGTGAAATTGGACAGTATTTAAATTAATGCAGCCTTGCTTATTAAACAACATGAGTCTGAGCCTTCACAGTTGGGAGAAATTTGTAGTGTGGTGATGATAATATGGAGAGATATCCAGTGAAAAAGACAAGCATTTCTTTCTCAAAGAGGACTGGTCCATTCTGCCATCTCCTCTCAGAAACAAAATTAAGTGACTAACAAAGTCTCAAACCAGTTCTAGAGTATGCAAAAACAATCATTCCCATTTTGCCTTGATAAAAGGAAGATCACAGAGCTGCGGTTTGGGTGCGCAGGGAGAAGACAGGAAAGGCCAAATCTCAATTAGGGTTGAAACTGATCAGTGTTGAGGCAGATAACACAAAGCTTTTTAAATAGTACTTTAATAGCAGGAGGAGGTCTAAAGAAAACACTGGGAGTGATACTTGTTGAAGGTGATCACCCCTCTAATGGAGATAAAGAAAAATTGAAGGCATTCAATGTTATTTGTTTTTTGTTTCCTGTCTTCATTAATCCTGGTAGGTCTTGGGCTGCCTGGTCCTTTCAGTTGGAGGACCATAAATGTGTGGGAGCAGTGACTTTGCTTTTGTGAAATTGTAGGGGACCAGCTGCATCAGCTGAATGTTGACAAGTCCATGGTCCCTGGTGGAATTCATCCCAGAGTACTGATGGAAGTAGCAGATGTTATGGCAAGACCCCTCTTGATCATCTACCATATATCTTGCGAGTCTGGGGAGGTCCCTGCTGACTTGAAGGTAGCCAGTGTTATTCCAATTGATAAGAATAACTGTTAGTCTACTCTCAGTTCCTGTAAAATTACAAAGAAGATCATAGTAGGGTACTATTGACAGGCATTTAAAGAATAGTCCAGTTGTCAGGCACAATCAGTCTGAGGTCACATAGGCATATTCCTGTTTAAATAATTTGGTATTCTTCTATGACAAGGTCACTTGCCTAGTGGATCAAAGATCTGCATCCAGGATATAAATGCACTGTTAGCAGGTTTGCTGATGATCCCGGACTAGGAGTTGCTTCAACTCTCTTGAGGGATGAGAGGCTTTGCAGAGGGAGTACAGATAGATTGGAGGATCAGGCAGTGATTAATGCAACAAAATTTAACAAGAAAAATTGCTGGATTCTTTACCTGGTGTGGGGGAATGACAGCCCTGCAGAAGGAGATCTAGGGATGGGATGATGGTTGACAACAACAGCTCAGTGTGAGCAGAAAGTGCCCTGGCAGCCCAGAGGACAATCCCCATCCTTGTGCATCAAACAGCCAAACAAAAAGGGTGATTATCCTGCTGTACTAAGCATTGATGCAGCCTCCACCTTGAGTCCTGTGTGCAGTTCTGGACCCCACAATACAAAAAGGGTGTTAAGGGGCTCTAATGCGTCCAAAGGAGGGCAACAAAGCCAGTGAAAGGGATGGAAGACACGTCCTGTGAGGAGCAGCTGAGAACTTTGGATTTGTCTGGCTTGGAGCAAATGAGTTCAAGGGACAGCCTTGTAGCTCTCCACAGATTCCTGAAGAAAGGATGTGTTAGAGGGAGGTGCTGAGCTCTGCTGCCTGGGATCCAGTGATAGGACACATTGGAATGGTTCAAACTGTGCCTGAAGAAGCTTAGTCTTGACATTGGGAAGCATTTCTTTACTGAGAAGGTCTAGCACTGGAGGAGGCTTCCTGGAGGGGCATTTGATACCCCAAGCCTGCCAATCTTTAAGAAGTATTTCATCAATGCCCTTACTTTGGTTTTTGGTCAGCCCTGAAGTGGTTGAACAGTTGGACTCTAGATGGTCATTCCAACTGGAAAACAAACCATTTTTGCCATGGGAAGATGCTGATGCTTTCCAGTGAAATGAAAAATGGGGTTTCCAGAGCCCCATGTGAGTGCCCAGAGACAGTTGGACATTGTTGGTGTAATGTGTGGTAAGAAAGGTCAAACAAATTGCTTTGCAACACTTCTTCATGTGAACATCTACACTCATGTTGAAATGGGTGCAGTCTAACACAGCCCAAATCTTATCAATTATGAATGGCTGCAACAGATGGTATATATTATTGTATTTAAGAATAAGTGATACATTTCAAACAAGAAACACATGCTGCTTAGCAGCTTTAGCTGCCACTTCTGAGATGGGAACCAAATCCCTGACCTTGTTTTCCCCTCCACTTGTTGGATAACATCCTATTTTAATAACCAAAAAATGAAGACCATAAAATACTGCACGATGGAAAACTGTGTGCAAACATCAATTCCGGTGTAAGAGGATCCTGGTCTTTCTCAGCTTGCTGGGAGCTGCACCTGTCTGGGCAAGGGTGAAATTTGTGTTTGCAGCACAACTATCGATCAGCCTTTCCCAAGAGTCCTTGGGACAGGGAATTTCTGCAAAACTTCTTACTTGAAGTTTCAAGAAGTTTGTGCAAGGTTGCTACAAGAAACTGGCTGTAACCTGAGATGAAGGTGTATCATGATGATGTCGATGAGTGCTTTGTCAGATACCTGGCTTTGCAGAAAATACTGTGTATTCCTTCAGCTTTTCTTTCAATCCCCATTTGTTGCACTGCTTTCTTTTAAAAATGGAAATGATTGCCCTAAATACAGCAGGTGAAAGGTCTTTGGAGCTAAAAGCCTAGCTCTTGAAGAGCAATCCAGATGAACTGTAGCAGTCCTCAGAAACTGGACCAAAAATCTTGGAGACTGTATTCCCTAACGCTTGTGCTTATTTTTGCTATAGATATAAAATCCTATGTATGTACCTTATCTGGTAACAAATAAACTGTGTAAGCATCTGCAGGATTGGTGCCTAATTTGGTGGACAAAAGTCTATTTAAAATTCTTCATTGCTCTTACAAAATTTGCTACAAAAATGTTTGCTGTTTATGATGCAGAATACATCTAGATGCATTGCCAGAATAAATGAGCCAAAGGTATTTTGTGATAGTAGCCATTCAGAAGTAGAATCACAATAATTTGTTTATTTTCTAATTTATAAAATTGCTACAGCATCTTGGCTGAAACTGCGGGTAGAAAGCGTGTATTTTCTTCCTCTGGTGTTTTAAAATTCTCACTTAACATTCCTAACACAGCAAAACACTCATTTCTGTGTCTTTAAAACCAATCATATTAGTTATTCCCCTGCTGAATTTAGTGCTTATTCAAATGCGCTCTCTGCTCTCCTTGAAAAGGAATTTTGGCTCAATTTCTTTAGTGCAAAGCCCTTCCTTAGTGCCTTGATAACACAGTGTTATCTTATTCTGTAATACTTCACCATACAAAGCAATCTCAAACTCAAGGAAGCATGCCAAAAGACACTGGGCAAAAAGCCCTTATGTAAAGTTTGAACTTCTTTTCCTTAACAGTGCAGCATTTTCACAACCTTCTCTTCAGGCAAAGAAAATAAATAAATCAAAACAAAGCTCTAAAGTTAACTGAGAAGTTTTTTTAAGCAATAGTCTTGATTTTTTTTTTAATGGGAAGAAATCAACTTTATGTCAATTTTATCAGACGAAACTAGAGGAATTCTTCAGTGCTCTTCGCTGACAGTGGGATAAACTCCTTGTATTGTGCCCAGATCTCTATGTAGAAAGTTTCCAGTGTGAATTTGATGCCTTTTGGGTCTTATGTGGGAGTCTGGTGACAGTTATGCAAGGCCTAAGCAATTTTTTGGTTTTTTTGCTCTGGAGCTCAGGATAAGAAAAGGCAGACTTACATACTGATGGCCACCTTGGCAAGAGTTGCAGCTCCTGCTACCCAAATCATGCTGCTTGAAGATGCACAAGAGATGCACCCTTCTCCTTCTTTGCCCCAACCTTGATCATCCTTTTCCTGTGATCCTTTTGGCCCAGTGCTGAGTTACTGCATTTAATGTGGCATTGGCTCTCTTTGCCGTGCAGTTTGTGGGCTGCATAAATCTGGGCAGGATGACAGTCTCATTGGAACTCAGGATGTGTGGGAAGGAGCCCCAGGTACTCAAGGTTTGCAGTCTTTCTCGTGATATCACAGTCCATGGAAATGAGGTGTATGGATATCATTAAGTAGTGTCAAGATGAGTGCTATCTCTAGAGAGATTATTTATCACTTTCCTTTCTCTCTGGCTGAATTCATGGAGGTTTTATTGAAAATTCACCTCTCATCTCCCCTTTTATTCTTTCCACTTCATTTCTCACATTCCCGCTTACTCTATCATAAATACACCTGCACAGCTGTGACTGTAGCTTTACAAGCTTCAGCCTCTTAAACCCAAATGCGGTTCTTTGCAGGCAGCCTCACCTTTCAGGAGCAGAGGCTCTCCTGAAACATGCAGGAGGATATTGGCTTGTAGAGCATTGGATTTACTATTAATCAGTCAAGTTGAACTTATTTTTTTTATTATTTTTTTATTTTATACCTTTTTCTCATCATGCCAGTAGAGAGTCCCAAAATGTGACCTCTCTCAGGAATGCAGAATTAGACTTAGTGCTCACATTGCTTTTGTGGTACCAGTGGTATGTTTGTCTTCTGGTCAATCAATAGGGTCAAGAGGCAAGAGTTTGTCTGGTTTATGTCAGTGTTTGCCTGAAGTCAAATAGGTAGCCAATTAAATTTTCCAATATTGAATGAGAAGAGAGTGGTAGTGTCAGCTCTTCTACAAATGCATATTAAATTACATGATGCAAACGTGGCTTAAGATGATTCACAGCAATAATTTGACCCAGTTATGTGTTTATTGCCTTTAAAAGACAACTGGGGGCTTGATTTCATTGCCAGCTGTGTGGTAGTTAATGATCAGTAAGAAACCATCAAACTGAGAACAACTTCTGCTTCTAAATACAGCCCGCCACGCTGAATTTCAGACATTCCCAGAATGAGTTGTGTGTGTGTGATGGATCTAAAAATAAGCAGAAATACGCTTTTACTGGAGACTAACGGTATATATTCACTGCAAAACTGGTCTTAACTAACAAAGAGAAATTATATGCAGAAATGATGGACTTGCTTCTAAATGCACATAATTGCTCTGACCTACAGCTGTATGACTTCTGATTAACACTGGCCATAAATGAATGTCCTAACACAATTTTGAAACCTAGGTAATTAGCAGGAGAAGACAAAATTGTTACTTCCTCTCCAGACTGACATTTTTACTGCAACCATTAGTTTTAAAAACATCAGGCAAGCTCTCTGTCTGAGTGGTGTGTCCAGTATCATTGTTTAAAAATTCATTTGTGGAAACAACTGCACATGTGATAAACATCAGTTTGAAAATTCAATTTACTGTGTAAAGAATTTGAGGACACAGTTTTTCATAAAACAAAATAAGCGAATTAGAGCCTTCTTTTCATAGCCTGCAGGTTTTCTTTCAAGCAAAATAGCAGTGATTGTGTTTGGTCTATAAAAGTGTAGGCATTAAAGCTCCAAAGACAATGTGCTACAATAATGTTGAATTGAAGGTGCCTAAGAGAAAATGAATGTTGCAGGGGTTTGTTTTTTTTTTTCTTTTGATTTTAGGTTTTATTATGTGTGTGCCTTCTTAGTTCCATTTAAAGAAATGAAAAATGCAAATATCTCTTGCTCTAAAACATATTTGAAAAAAACATAAATTCTTTCATGAATTAATTAAGATGTAGCAGCAACCTGATGTCTCTCTTCAGCCAGTGCTGCGGTGGGGATGGTTCTGTGATGATGTGTGGCAGCTCTAAAAAAGCATGGCAAAGTGGATGATGCTCTGGACATCTCACAGAAAAACCTCTGGCTTTGCTCACTTGCTTTTCTAGTTGAGAAAGAATCCATTATGTGAGCCTAAATTTTGGACTGGTGGATGCTCCCACTGGGCAATTTGGGCAGGTTTTTGAAGTGGGGATTGAGCAGAAAACAGAATTTCAGCACTGCTTGTAGCCATACTTTTAGCTTAAATCCAAACAGAATTTGGTTTAGTTTCTCATGGAGTTTCCCAATCAGATTGTTCAGAGATGAAGTTTTCTTAGCAGCCCAGTACCTAAAATGGCAGAGCTTTTCCAACATCATGGTCTGCCAGATCCCAAATTTAACTGACCTGGACCTAAAATTTGATACCAAGGAATTGCTGGAAATACACATGCTCTGTTGTGTGTCCCTGCAACACACAATTGATCTCAAAGCTGGGAATATTTGGGGCTAGGCACAGAGAGGAGTTAAGTGTTTTTAAAAACCCAGTCATGTCTCTGTAAGGCTTAGTCTGCAGGAGTTGATTAATGCAGCCGTGTTTGATGCTTATCCTGCTAGAGGTGCTTTGCAGTGGACATTGCCTACTGCCTGCACTTTCCTGGCTGCTCAGGCAACTGCGTAATTGCAAAAGGATGAGTGAGAAAAATAGCAAGCTTGGCATGTAAGCCTTGCAGGAGAACTAATACACTAAAGAAAATAAAAATCTTCAGTTTAAGGTTCACTTATAATTATTTAGAATTTTTGAAAACATTTTTTATCCAGAAGAGCTAATCCTTGATCCTAATCCTCACTGCAAAAAATGGAACTCATTCATACTGATGAGGAAGAGTTGAAAGGATGTTGTTAATTGCCATATATCATTCTAAGGAAAGGCAAGCTCTCCATGATTCTGTGGTTCATATGGACACATGTAGATGTTTCATTCTTAGTTTGAGAGTGTTGCACTATAAGGTATAGAGAGGGAGGGCAAGATCTGCAGGGTTGTTCATCAGTCCTGTTTTTCTCTTCTTGATGACCTGACTCCCTTGTGTTGAATTTTGGAAGGAAATGTTGTCTTGGCTTTACAGTGGGATGTTGGTGCTCCAGGCTGCATTTCTATTCCCTGGGTATGAGATCTCACTTTACATTCCTCTATCTGCTGGATATTACTTTTAGAAAAGCTAATAAATAGACTCCACATTATTTCTGTTTCGATTAGTTTGGTCATAATGTATCTCTTTCCTCCCATTTTCCCCTGCTGTCTTTAAAATGTCCAGTAGAGGACTTTCCCTGACATGAACTAATTTTTGTTTTGCATCTTTCCCATCTCCAATTCTAATCTTGGACTAGTTGAGAACTTTCTGTTCCTTCTTTGTTTGCCCTAAAACTACAGTGCAATATCCTGTGGTGGTCTTATAGATGATTTTAATTTTGGTTTATAGTTCCTGATTGTGTATGGTGCTAGGAAATACTTATTACTCTTAAAAAAGCTTCATTTGTACATGTGTTTGCTTAAATGCACTTTAAAAAGCCTTGCTTTTAAAGAATTTCCAAGCACTTCAAAATTATTTTTATATATAATATAATATAATATATATAGATATAGATATTTTTTCTCTTTCTATTTTCCTTTGAAATTTGCAGTGAAAACTGCTGAATGGTGATCCTCACATTTTCTGTATGGATACCATTCTGTACAAGAGACCTCATGTGTAACAGTGTTGAAAATCTAATCAGGAATGCTTCATGGAGCTGCAAAATCACTGTGGGATAAAACATTTTAAAGGGGAAGCAAAGCTGTAATTTCCAGAAAAGGTCATGATTGCAAGCTCTGTGTTGACTGGGTGTGACCTGGCTGAATCCTGATGGTCCAGGAGGAAGCCCGGTTATGCCCTAACCTGATGGCCTCTCTTTTCCAGCTCAGTTTTCCTTCTGTGAAACATAGCTGTTTTGTGGCTAAAGGTTGGAAAACAAAGCAGAAATTGCCATAACAGTTAACAAGCTCAGCATTCTCCACGCTGGGGTCCCAGGCGTGATGACATTGTGTGCGGCAGTGCCACTTTCCACTGCTGACTTTGTGAGCAGGAGCTTTCCCTGACCTGCTCTATAGAGCTCCTGTTGCACACAAAGCCCAAAGTCCCCTTTAGATTCATTAACAAAGAAAGCAACAAAAACTGGCGTGCTGAGCCACTCCTGGGGCTCCTCCCCAAGGACTGCACTGCTGAGAGCTGGAGTCCTCTCTGCACACCAAGTACAAACAGGGGAGGCAAGATGTGCCTTGCAGAGCTGTTTAACCCTTTCTTGGGAGGAACTGCACCTCACTTGGGAGGAAGTGCGTCTCTTGAGAGAAGGGGGAGGGGGCAGCGAGGAGGATGGGGATGCAGGGGATTTTTTGGGTGTGGTTTTTTTTGTTTTGTTTTTTTTTTTTTTTTTTTTTTTTTTTTTGTTTTTTTTTTTTTTTTTTTGTTTTTGTTTTTTTAATCTCAGTTCCCACAGCATGCTTACATTACATGACTTTTTGTATAATCTAATGGGTAGATTCCTGCTGTTATAAGTAGGAAAATTCAGAGTGGAGGGGCTTGTGATTCTGAAGCCATTGTGTGCGTGTCACATGCCACACTGCATTAGGCTACGCTTGCAGACCTGGTCAGGGAAAGCTGAGAACATAACAAAGGCCCTAACTGGCTGTGCCCTACTGGTGCCTGTCTATTCTGGCATTTATTTTCCTTAAGCAGCTAAACATCTCATTTTGCTCTTCTCTGCAGTGAATTACCACCCCAGTGTGGTCTCTCAGTGATCATGAACTCCAGCTTTTGCTGTTGTATTTTCCACTTTCTTGTGGTTCTGGTCTGTGTGTTTTTAAAGGTGCATCTTTGAGATCCTTGGCCTCTGCTGGCATTGCTAGGAAAGGAAACAGTAAGGCTTTTATTCAGAGCCACTGCAAGCTGTTGCAGCTCTGGTGGTGGATATGAGGCATGTTTCCTCTCCCAGTACAGCATCTGCCATTCTGGTGTAGCTCTACAGCAAGTGTGTACATGCAAATCCTCTTCCAGTTTTGTTTTACCTTACAACTTAAGAGCCTTCTGCTGTGCAGACATCAGAAATGGGGGAGAAAGATCATCAGTAAGAACACCAAATGCCCTGGTGCTCTGTTGTTAGAGACAGGATGGTGACAGCCGTGGGCCATTTATAGGGGGGCTGTGGCTCCAACCCCCTGCTGTTTCCCTGTATTTGGTGCCCACGGAGCAGCATCCCTGTTCCCATGCCCAGCTGCCTCAGACCTCGTTGACAGTGGTTCACTAATGGTAACAATGCTGGTGGAGATGAAGCTGTCAGCTCCTTGGCTATCCCTGCTCGTGGGATGGGCACCACCACCAGGTTCATGCAAAGACAGCTGCCCTGGCCACAGGGTGCTGGGGTGAGCAGCTTCTGAGCTTTTGCCAGCATAATGGGGGGATTGAAGTATGACCAGAAGGCAATGGACCCTTAGTCCATGGTCTGTGCTGTAGACATTTCTTTTGGGTCCTGACTTGTGTAAAAGAGGAGCAGCTGTGTTGTGCACCAGCTTTAAAAAGATGACTTTCCAAAGTGCAGCCTGTTCTGGGAGTTTAACCTTGGAAAGACTGAGGCCAGGCACAGTTCTCAAAGGAAGAGAAACAGCTTTTGATGTTGCTTCCTCTGAGAGATGCAGAGGAGCATTTCTTACACACTTTTTTCCCTCCTGCTGCTTGATGAATTCAGGCGTAGAGTCAGATCCATGGGGAGGCTGTCACCAGGAAGGGCTTGGCCAGTTTGTAAGCCAACACCTGAAAACAATGCTGTGAAGTAACAAACCTTCTCAGTTCCTTAGAGCAGATCTCCCTGTGACCAGACATTCTCCAGCAGACTCTGCTGCTGGCAGACAGGCACTCAGACAGGTAGCACGGCTGAGAAGATATCTCAGAGTTCGTTGACAAGACATCAGTGTTCAAAGCCTGCATCCTCTCTCCTGTGCAAATGTGATCCACAGGAGTTCAAAACATGTGGGACTAGAGGAAAAGAAAAATTCTCTCTTTATACTTGTTTACTTTCTGTCTAAAGGGAGGCCTCTATGCTGTATTCTGCCAACCATCCTTTACAAGACCTGGGCAAGGTGACCTTGCCAGGCTGCACACAGCGCATCGGAAGGATGCTGCTGACAGCTGCATTTGCAGTGATCACCCCTTGAGGAAAGCATCCGTGCTTGTTCCTTATGCTTGCAGGTTTTCACACTTGATTTTGGACTATGGTTAAAGCACAGGAAGCCAGTTTTGGCGCCATTTCCCAGCTCTGCCACAGCTTCCTTGGACAAAGTAGGTAATATTTTCCTGCCACTGTTCCCAAATGGAAATATTAATCAGTCTTTAATTAACCTTAACTATGTTGTTTGTTAAGCTTGCTAACTATTGGGAGAACAGTCTTTTCTCACTTAGTAGTGAACTTCTGCCTATTTCTGCTCTGACCCTGGGATATTGCTACAGGATAAGTACCATCAAATATAACAGGAAATTGCCTCATCTGGTATCTTTGCCATCATGGCAGTGTCACCCACAGTGGAAATATTATCACTGGCTTTTTGATCCACAATTTTGACTAAATTATGAATCCCAGCATGCAAAACAGAAGTGTTCAGATAAGCAGTTTGGCAACATCTGTGTTACTTATATTTAAAACAGGATTAAAAGGAACATAACACAAGATATATCCGTGAAAAAGCCAGCTTTTTTCCCCAGTGTTTTAGAAATTTTTTACATTACATTTAGTCTTTTCATTAGTTTTCTAACTTTAGGCAAGTATGAACATGATATTTTTTATTTCTCAAGGCCTTTGCTTAAGGGAATCAGCATGACAAGTTGAGAATATGTATGGAGTTTTTAAATCAGCTGTTTTTTTCCTTTGAATGTAAGTAATTAAGTGATTGTTTCATGCCTTTCTTTAGGAAGATGAGGCCTGTTCCTTTTGGCTGTTATTTTCCCTCTATATTTGGTTGTGATGCAGTCAGAGATGACCAGAATTGTAAGCAGTGAGATCAGTTTTCTGAGACAGAATTACAGTTCTGATCCAAAGGGGCACGTGGCTTTGGATGGAAATAATGGATGATTTTAAAACACCTATTTAGGTAGTGTTTTATGGTGTTTTGTTTGGTGGTTGGTTTTTGTTTTTTTTTTTTATAACTTATATTTAGTTTTCTTCCCACCATCCCTGCCCTCCCCCCAAAACATAAAGAGAACAGAAAGCGATTTTAATGTGCTCTTGCTGTTCATACTGTGACTGTTTTCTTTTGGCTCCACTTGTGCTTCAGGAAGAAATGAGACAAGTTTAGCAAATGGAGGCTTATTGTGGGACATGCAGCTCTCTGAAGAGCTCTGATGTAACAAACTTGTCATCTTAGTTTTTCATTGAACATATTTCTCCTGTCCTTGTGTTCACGCACAGCTGTGCATATGTCAAACACAGTTTCATTTTGCTTAATTCAGTACAAACCGTGCCACAAGCACCTGGTCCAGTTTTCCTCTGGCTTTGTGGCATGACTTGGAAAAAACTGCAAAAATTCGTGGCTTTTCCCCCCCTTTTGTCATCCTGAAAACTGGAGTGATAGTATTCCTAGCGAATAGAATTGCTGTAAGCTAATAGACAGTGAATTAAACTCCTGGCCAGCTGTCCCAGGCCACTGCTCCTTGCTCTGTCAGAGTTTCAAGGTGTTGTCATTTGTGTTGACTTCCTTATCTGTAAAATGGAAATACTACTTGTTCAAGTGTGGTTTGATGGGAGGAGCTGCGTAACACCTACTCTTTGTATTGAACAGGGAGTCCAGAAGCCATCAGTCAAAGGTGTATTTTTCAAACTGGCAGGTCCACTAAATGATGCAGGGGCCAGCAAAACTGGCTACTTCCTGCTTGCATTACTTGCCTGCTGGCCACAAGAAGAACACTGTAGCCCTGCCCAGAAGGTTCCCCATGGCTTGAAAACACACACAGCACCAGAGCTGTCCCATTCATCTTTTTTCCTTTCTCTGTTTGCATATGGCACCAGAAGAGACAGCACCAGCTGCCAAGAGCCCCCAGCAAGTCCCTCTTCAGCTCTCAGAGAAGGGCAGTCTCTCAGACAAAGTAACATGTACACTTCTGTCCTGTCTCTGTGTCTGGAGTCACACACACAATCTGCTGTTATCACAAACATCAGTGTTGAACCAAGATATGGGCCATGATCCTTGTGAAACTGCTGTTTGAGTCCCTGCTTCTTTAAATCAGAACTCTTTTAAAAAATTGGGTTGGTCTTCTAATTTAGACTACTGTCTGTGGAGCTGAAGATGAGGTCTTCTACCTCAGTCAACCCAGGTAGGGTTGTCATGGGGACTTTCTTCTTATTTCTTCTGTTTTGTGCATTAGCTCAAAGAGAACATAGCAATGCACTGAAAGTTGTTTAAATTTTTATAGAAGTATGCATTTGTGAAAGATTCCATGTGAGTTCCTGGCAATGGGGTAGGCTATCCAGAGCTCCTCACCAAAGGCACTGCTCTTGCCCTCAGGGTGTGAGGGAGATGCACAACATCCCAGCCTTTCACAAGCCTGCTGAGGCCAAACAGTTGATTAAATCTTTGTTAGGTTGTGCCTGATTTATGATGTGCTGTCACTGCCAGGAACAGGGGTTATTATCATGCAGGTGCCCTCTGTCTGGGAAGTGAACATGGAAAAAGCAGACCAGGTTAGCAATAACCTGTGGTGGCTGATGGTTGAGATGGGTGTTGACAGATACTCTCTAGGTTGTCTTTCCGTACTGGTGATGGTGATGCTCCATAAGCTGTTTCACTTCAAATTTTAGCCCCTTTTAACCAGCCTTTCTTATTATATGTCTGTATGGTCCAACTCTTCTCAAAAGTCCTTCCTTCTCACCCCCAAAGTAATTTAGGAACTTGGTGGGAAGCTAAGTCTCTTCTCTTGGGAGATGCTGTAAGCTGTGTTTGTGCTGTTTGTGGGTTCAGGCCACGGCACAGTCCCATCAGATCCGTTAGATGAGTCCTTCTGAATGCAGAAGAGAACAGGATGCAGTGAAAGGAAATGGCCAAGTCCTCTGTTCACCATATCAGCATGGCCCCATTGATGCCCCTCTGGGAACTTCTGGCAATGCGATAATTTGATTTTTGAGGTTTTGCATCATCTGAGTTATCCAAAAGAGATTTCAAGAGAGAAAGGGCATTTTTATGTGAAGCAGGCATAGCCTTGGCATCTGGCTCTGTCCCCTAGATTTCTTAAGCGTCCCTTTTAACGTCCCTTCGTTTCTTATTTTCAGATTACTAAAAGCTGGACTGAAAACTGAACCTCACCCTTAATTCTTTTTCCATTTTGAATCTAGCAAGATAAGTAAGTGTTGTTTTACATAAAAACTAAGCCATAGCAAAGCAGACAGATTTTATTGAATTATCTCATGCCAACATGAGTGTGCTTCATTGTCACTTCTTTTTTTTTTTTTTTCATTTAGCAAGATTTTTTTTACTTTTTTTTATATAGATGCCATGGGGAAATAGCTGCATTGGCTATGAAATAGAGAGGGCACCACACATTGACCACTCCAATAATCTGCACAGTAAATAATGTGTAAGAGCCTCAAGGTTCCTAATTTTTGAATATATGACATTAGAAGTTAAGCTGTTGCAAAAGCACTCAAAAGACTTCCCTCAACCTTCATAAATTCTTATGCTATAAATTAGAAATAAAGTAGTCTCTTTTTTTTGTGAAGTGATAGGTCTTAGCAGTGCCTAATATTCAGTTCATTGCAAATAGTACAAAATATCTACATATTCCCTGTATATATTTTATTGCTGTAATTTGTGGTTCTCCCAAGCAGAATAATATTTTTACTTCACTGAATATACCTGTGCAAGTTAAAGGTCTCAGATGCATTCCTTTAAAGTGACAGTTCATTCCTGCTTTATATCAGTACTTTATTCATTAAAAATAAGCATAAAATACAATGTCATCCTTCTTAGCTCTATGTTCAAGCAGTGGGGAGCCAAACCCTGAAACCCATAAAGGGTTCTCTATTCACACTTGGGCTCAGAGCACACATTAGCTGCGAGGTACTCCCTTAATGGGTTTAGCTGCGTGCTTCGTTAAGTAAATACCCCCCAGCGCCAGCCCGTCCCGCTCCGCCTGTGCGGCAGCCCCAGCTGGTGGCGGGCTGCCTTGTCGCAGCTGTCCCCAGAGCACTGCAGGGACCCCCGGCATCGCTTGTGCTGCTCGGTCAGCTCCCCAAATACGTGAGGGTAGGCAGGGAATAATGAGTGCTTGGTGCGGGGGGGAGGTGAGGGAGGCAGGTGGGGAGGAGGATGCTTGTGCACAGCGCAGAGGAGTGTTGAGGGGGAGACATCCTTCAGTGTCACCTTCTGCTCCATGGCTCTGGAGGAGGTGGCCGTGCCCGTCTGCCGTACGTTGCAAAGGCGTGCACACAATCCCTCCCATCCCCCAGCACATCTGGAGCATGAGCTGGAGAAAAGGCGTGGGAGCCTTTCACAATTCATCAGTGCATGATCTCCTCTAAAACATCTGCCTCAGCTGAGGTTTGGTTGGCTCTCAGTACTGAGTGCTGAAGCAAAAGAGAAGATGAAGTGGAGGCTCTCAAGCAGTTTTCTGCAATACTTGCTTTAGCAATCTGTAGATGGGGTGTGTCAGAATCATTTCTTTTAGACTGTTTTAGGAATGTGCCTCGAAGCGTGAGCTGTGCCAGTATCTTTGCATTGCACATGTGAGCGTATGTGCATGTGACACACGCTTGGGTTAATTATTTAAATCCTGAAATGTTGGAAGCCACTCCTCTGCATATGTGCACATATGTGCGCACACGCACACATACAGAACACTTGTGTTAATTGCTTTAGCCTAAAAATGCTAGAAGGCACACCTTGGTTCCATTTTTCATCTTCTCTTTTTAAATAGCAGATGTTGTTAAAATTTACACCAGATTGTAAAATCTGTTCCAAAGGACCAGTCTGAAGTCTTAACATCTCCTTCCCCTGCTCTTCACTTGCTCTCCAAAGCGGTTGCAGTAAAATCCCACCTCTCCAGTTACTTTGTAGGTGTTTTGCCAATTCGTAGAGGGGAAAACAAACGTGTCACTTTGTTTGTCTTTATGGAAATCTTTTTCTGATTTTGATGGGCATTTTACTACGGCATCCAGTTGGAGACACTTAAGAATAAATACTATTGACAGAGGCAATTGATAAAAAAAATCCTTCCTGACCGTTCTCTCAATAGGTAAAAAGAAGCAGTGTTTTACCTACCAAAGCGTTATTAAAGGAAACTCAGCCATAGCAGCTGCTGTCAGCAATATGCCTTGCAATCAAACGAGAAATATGGTAGATACTCCAAGACATGAGAGAACTGCCAAGGCTTATTGCAGAGCAAAGAGCTTTTCAATAAATGTTTTCTCTGAAGAGCATCAGATTTCACTCACTTCTCACAGCTCAGACATGCCTTGGCAATCATGATTAGCCTCATTTGGGCCTGTGGAATCTATTATTTTATAGCTAGTCTCATAGCTGGCAGGATGACAAACAGTTTATTCCTCTTTGGAGAGAGATTGGACTGAAAGACATGGAGCTTTAATTCAGTGCTCCCCCACCTAAGATATTTTTCCTTTCCCACCTATTGCTTAAGGCACGACATCTAATGTTTGCCTCAATGGCTCTGTCAGGCTTTTGACATCCCAGATTTATCTCTTTCCTGGATGAGGACAAATATTTAAGAGACTTCAGGATTTCTTTCATTTTAAAGTCAGGTAAGGAGGCAAGAAATATATTTAAAAAAACCCTCTGCAAATAATAATTATTCCTAGTTAGCTACATTTGCCTAGATACGCCATGTGATAGTCCTGTGCATTTGAAATCTCAAAAGGAGGAACAAGTGGGGTGGTTATCTGGGTCTATTTGCCTGACCCAGTTACAGTGGCTGAATGGGCAAAGGGAGTAAGACCTAGACTCAAGCTTGATTACAGGAGCTTTCTGGGGCTGGATTTTACCAGACAAGGTTATTTGTTTTTCCAACAGCTGTTTTGTTGAGGGTTTTTAAACATTCTGTCAGTTTGTCTCTCTGTACACTGTCTCTGAGCACTCCTGAGCTGAGCTGGCAGCACTGGGAATTACATGTATGTTTCTGTCCTCAAAAACCACACTCAGCAGCCCTGGAGCATCAAAACCTGCTGCTAGCACCTCTTGGTCCACCTCTGTGTGCATAGGAGCCTTTCTTGATGGAGGGGAGCAGCATCTTGGTACTCAGTTTGCCCCCAGACCCTTTTCAGAACATTTACTTTTAAATAACTGTGCTGGAGAAAAGCTCAGCTGTCTTTTTTTCCTTTTTGTTTTTTACTTGTTTAGGCTTGAAGCTGTTAAGTAATGCACAGATGAACAGTAATGCCTCTCTCCCACTTTATAAAGAAGCTTACAGCCTGGATGAGGTTTAATTCATGTCTCTGTTGGGGAGACCTGGATCTCCACATCTCGTTTGTCCTTCATTGCAGGTCTGTGTTGCAAAAGGCTGATGGGTGCCCAGCATCAGGCTCTTCATTGGCAGCAGGAGCTAGCCACAGAACAAGTGCTGCAGAGGGATAGCCCTGCAGTGCTCACCTCCCTTTCCAGAGCTATGCTTTCACTTCTTTTACAATTTTTTTTTTTTTTTTTTTAATGGGAGAATGATGTCCAGGTGGCTGATTCTGCTGTAATTTAATGGCAGCTCACTCATCTGTTGTTGTGCTGGAAACAATATGAGGCCAACTGCCAGGGAAAGTTTGGCTGAATGACCTGTAGGCTTAATTGAATTTTGCACAGTTCTTGTGCACTCTTTTTTTTTTTTCCCTTCCCCTTGCTGCTTCTTTTTTAATTGGCAAATTTAAAAGGAAAATTCTGGTGCACAACAAGCTGAGAATGACTTCTCTGTTTGTGAGGGTGGTGAGTGGTGGCCAGTGCTCTGACAAACAGTTTGACTAGCATAAAGAACTTTTTTGTTTCCCATATTCAGGGATGAATTAATTTTTCAGGTCGCTTTATCTTTGAAATGGTGCTCTAAACATAAAATCTCATTTACAAAAGAGATTTATACACATTAAAAAAATCAGATATTCCTTCTGAAGATGAACTTTGAATATAACAGTTCCTGCTGCTTCTTTTCTTTCCAGTGCAGTATATTTCAGGACTCATTATATCTTAAGTGAATTATCTTTACTTGAGAAAAAAATATTTATCTCTTGGAATAATACATTTAGAAGTGCAGTACAATCACATTCAGTATCTGCTGAAGCTGATTAAGTGTCTGCTTCTTCAGAGAAGCCAGTCACTGTGACTGCCACCTGGAATAATAATGAGAGGAGAGAGGCAAAGAAAGAATAGAAATTACTCACAGAGTATCGGGAAATCCAAATGTTTGCAAAATCGTTGAGAACCAGCTCGTTGTTTGCTCCTCTTGCAGGGCCGGGCACACAGCATGGATCTGTTTAATCCCAAAAGTCAGAATCCCCGAGTTTCATTTGCTTTCTGCAGGAGAGATTTTTTGGTTTTCCCTTTATAAAATACTTAAAGGCATATTTTTTTGTGTGTGTGTGCTTTGGTACCTAAAATTAGGAAATGAGGTAATAACATTTAAGCTCATAGAAAATTTGCCTTAAGGGGATGGTGACATGGAAAAGCATTTGTTATTACTTGGGTTTTGTGGGAGAGTCCATGTGAGAGCTTGGGCCTCTGATACCTGTCATCCATTATATGAATGTCTTAACAAAATGATGGCTTTTTCCCAAAATAGCCTGAAGTTTGATCTATAATACACAAGGCAATTTTGTAGGAAGCCATAACTTTTTTCATCTCAGAGAAACCTCTAGTGGACAAGACTTAATGTATATTAGTGGTTTCCTGGGTCCTGATGACTTTTAAGTTACACTGACAGGTGTTTTAACATTAATAATCCTTAGTTTTATTTTAGTGAACATCTATTAAATTTAGTTATTATGTATTAAAAAGCGGACTGAAAGCACTGACATTTTAAGGAAGCCCAAATTAATGGTTTGAAAGGTTTCACAAATTTATCAGATGAATGAAAATCTAAGGAGGAAAAAAAATCCACTCATGAGAAATGACAGCTTTGATTTCTGCAGATCTATAGATACCATATTTAAGGATCTAATTTAGGTTGTGGTTCATGAAAGCATAGATTATTGACATTTCCAGTCTCTGTAGTTCACAGCAGAATTAATTAGAAGGTGATAATTTTGGGAATGTGTTACATGAAGCCATTGTAGCGCAAAGTACTTTTAGAGCACCTTTGTTTATTGGTGCTTGGATATTATAAGAAAAATGTAATATGGCATTTAAGCAAGGGAGATTATTCCTCCTTTTATTAAATAAAGGATTAACTCTTCATTTTTCTGTAAAAGGCAGGCATGGTTCCTGTGCAGTAAATCCAGACAATGTTCTCCCAGCATAATAGGAGAGAGTGCACACATAGTTACATACAGCCAAGAAGGAGGAAGCACTCTGTTTACTGAAGCCTTAAAATAATCTTATAAACTAACTCCCACCACTGTAATAGTTTAAACTTAAATAAACTTTAAAACATAGCTTGCAGAATAACTTTTGTCTGATGGAGAACTCCATCGGAGAGGCTCGAGGGTGAATGTTCTTTCATGAGAGAAATTGTCAGCCACAGGAAAGATAATTCATGGTGATATACTTGAGAAGAATAATTTCTTCATTCCTCTGGCTGGAGAATGAAAGTCTGAGTGCTTTACATTCAAGTGTCAGGTTGCTCTTGGACTGCAAATTCCGGTAATGTTAATGGGGTCTGTTCTCCATTTAAATATGTTCTAGAAAACCCATCATGTTGAGGAAAAAAAAGAAAAATCAAAGTAAAGGAAGACTTGGCAGCAAAAAATGGAAAAATAGCAATAGTAGTACGTATTTGTAAAGTAGTCTTAGAAAACCTAATTCTTCCATTCTTTGTGTTTGCTCCTGAGCCAAGACTCAAGAGGTTTTCTCCTGTTGCAAGTTCAAACTTTTCATATTAAAAGCTTAAAAAATTAGTGTTTCACTGGGACTGACAGGACTGGAGTTTAGTTGTGGCTTGGGGACAGCTTGATGTGGAGGTTGGGGACAAAAGTCACTGTGTCTTCTGTAGAGAGGATAGTTGCAGTGGAGGGAGTGAACCCAAAGACCATTGTATTGCTGTTTGATTTCCTTTGCCTAGAGGCAAAATATCATCTGGCTTTCTTCTGGCTGCAGCTTGCTGCAGTGTTCCTGTTATCAAAGCATTTGGGTTCTGGTAACCAAACTGCCCACCTGCACTGCAATGGGACCCCAAGCTTTCCTAGAAGGAGTGGGTGGATGAGAGAAATGATGCCATATACTTTGTTTTGTGTCTGTGCTGCACAGCATGAGCACTGAACTTGGCTGTGTGGTCTCTTTTGTCACTTTAATTATGTGTGGGGAGAAGAAAAAGAAGCAGAGATGGATACTTCTGCAGCATGTTGAACTTCAGGTTGCCAGAACATGTCATATAAATGCCGAGCTAACTCTCTTAGCTTTTCTTCTGGTGAACCATATATGGGGGTTGAGTGGGTTTGAAATGCAAATTAAATTTTTTGAAAGTATTTTCATATTTTAATGAGGCTTTGAGCAACCTGGCATAGTGGAATGTGTCTCTGCCCATTGTTGGGTGGTTAGAACTGGATGATCTTTAAGGTCCCATCCAACCAAAACCGTTTGGTGATTCTGTGATTTTCATTCTCTGGTTTTAGGTATTTTTATTTCCAATCTTCCGTTGCCCTGAATTTTAAACTTGTCTCTTGGTTTTGTTGGTGGTTTTTTTTTTTTTTTTTTTTTTTTTTTTTGTTTTTTTTTTTGGTTTTTTTTTTGGTTTTTGGTTTTTGGTTTTTTTTTTTTACTGTGACTCCAGGACTCAACCATGCCTTTAAAAAAGAGGAGCACCTTCACCTGTGAGCAGGCTCTACATGGGCATGCTTTAGGATGCCTTGGTAGATTTGCAGCTTCTCAAAAATGTCGCTGTTCAACCTAGGACCCATAGACAGGGCTGTGTGTTAGAGAGAAACACATAAATCATTTTTCAGCTTCACCTGCCTATGCATGTGGTCAAGTTGGTTGTGGGTAAAAGACGCAGCAGCCACGTCTGGCGTGAAAAACACTCCCAGCATGGCTGAGAAGCTGCACCTTGTGCTACTGAGGTCAGCCTCAAAAACCTGGGTTTTTTTAGTCTTTCTGTTTTGTCATTAACTATGTGTTTAGTGCTAAGTATATTAATTATTAGTCTGAGTATATTAAATCAGTCAAATCTGTGAAGGACAGGAACAGGGAGTGGATGTCACTTATTCCACTATTAAACATTGCTCTGAAAGAAAAAAATGAAACAAACAACTAGCAAAGTACAGAGCACAAATTTTTGCACTACTTTTGCAATTGCCTTTTAACATTCCCCTCCTCACATTTTTCCCCCCCCCCAGAAGTTTTGTGCTGTTGTTGTGTGGGTTTGAAGCAGTGCCAGGGAGACAGCTCTCTATATGGCTCTGCCACTGTGTGCTTATGCCTTAAATAGTTGAGTGCAATTCAATGTGGCAGTAAGAAAATGAGCAGTTAATGTTGTTCAAGTGTTAATTGTGCCAGAGTGTGTTTTCAGAGCCTCGACACAGCAATAGTAAGAACATTTAATTAATGCTTTTGTGCAATTTCTCTGAACGGGTGGCAGGAGTCGGCTTGGGGACAGGCTGTAGTGCCTCATGATTGCAGGCTGTCGTCATTTTCCTTCCATCTGAAGAACCATGAGAGAGTCAGTGTCTGTGGAAAGTCTTGTTAGTAACTGCCCTCAGACATAGCAAGTGGTCCTTGATTTCTTTATGGCCTCAGGTGCTGTTGAAGTCAATGGCACTGGCAACCACTGTAGGGAATCAAGGTGAAATACCCTTGTTCTCCTCCCATGCAGTGACAGCAGGAATGGAAGACCTCACTGTAAGAGTAAATGCTGTGTATGCCTGGGATTCTTATCTCTAGATCTGTGTAGGAAAGTAAGGTCCTGTGCTGTCATCAGTACTTAAATTCTGTGGACTGGCACAGGCATTACAGAGATGTAAAACTGTCTGTAACTGAACAAAATTTAAAAAATTGTACCAGTGCTTTATGAAGGCAGTTTTGCAGTGGTATGTTGTGTAACTGAAGGGGTAATCAGACTCTAATTAGACCCTTTCTTTTAATATAGTTCAATGAGCTAAATCCTCCAAGGTTCTTGTGGAATCTGCCTGAAGAATATGGCACCCCAATATAAGCTGAGTAATTATTGAAATTCAAATTAAATTAGCAGAGGGAAAAATATGTATTTGCAATACATACAATGGAAGCACTATTCAGAAGGTCACCAAAACACACCCATGTTTGGAATTATAGGAGAGCTGGATATGGCACTGAGCTATTCAGGATAAGGGTAATCAACGCTTCAGGTCACTCAGATCAGCTGGTCACAAACATATTATCTCCTCTAGAAGCTTCTCTCTCCCTGCTTTACAGTATCACGTTGTTTGAATGCATTACAAAAGCTTTTGAGCATTTGGAAATGTAAATTACTACCTTCTATGCTGCCAGAGGTACTGTATACCATCAGCCAGGGGAATCAGTGTGAAGCCATACATTTGGGGATCTGTCATGTTGCCTTCTTGCTTTTGCTGGGGACATTTAGTGTTTTTCTGAATACCTTACTTAACTGTGACCAGCTACAGCCCAGGATGGGGAAAGCAAGTGGTGTGTGGGTTTCTCCAATTCTGAGTCCGGAGCTTTTTAATCTGGCTGGCTCCTTCCCTTGCAAAACCAGATTGCACTCAAATGCATTGTCTCTGGTCCCTAGAGCCCTGACAGCCCCATGTTGAAAACATTTGCCTTTAACCTTAACCTGTTATAAAGTAGAAAGGCGCCTGAATCAAAGCCCAGGTAAAAAAGGCTGTTGGAGTTTGGAAACACTCCTTCTGGGAACTGCAGTTGGCTCCAGCCGTATGCCTCTCTGGACAGGGACGTGTAGATCCGCATGTCTAGCCAGAGCATTTGCAGCCCTACCCTGAAATTGTTCTTCCTCCGAGCTTCCAATTTCCCATACAAATTAACGAGACTTTTGAATGCAAGGAGTTTTGCAATGCCAGCACCAGAGGACACTTGGCAAGTGTCTCATTCTGGAAGGGGCTGGAGTGAGCTCTGGGCAGCAAAACCAAAGCACACGTGCACACCTTTGCATTTCAGGGAAGAGGCCCCATGGAATCAGCACACCACAGGGCTGGGGGTGTAGAGGCTGTTGGGTCCCCATCATGCAGAAAAAGTCAGGGCCTGTGCCACAACTGCAGGAGGCTTCTGGATGAGGATCCCCCAACTTTCTTGCAGGAAGGTTGTTAAGTATAGAAACTAGTACTGAGTATTTAGGAATTAATAAGTGCACTTTATTTATATATTCCACCTGAAAGGGGCTTTGTCCAAAGGGACACAGTCTCTTCAGCAGCATTATGATGCACGGTGAATAATTCACATTAAAATATCCAGCAAGTTCTGGGGTTGGGCTTTTAAAATAGTGCTTATATATTTTTGTCTCATTAACACTGTGATCTTTGTGATCTTATTGATAAGTGCTACAGTGTTTCCAGTGCTTTCTTCCAACTCTTACTAAAGTGTGTTTCTCCAAGACAAAGGACAGGACTCTACGAACATCCACGGACGCGCTTCATTTGACTCTCCTAAATTTTCTTTTCCCATCATAAGTTAATATTCTCCTGTTTTAGGTAGGGATCTCTGTTTTACAGGATTTTGGCAAAATATATGAAGATGTATATTATATAAAGTTTCTCCCTGGAATTTTTATTCTATACATAAAGCCATATCAATCATATTTCACTTTATGGGTATTTCATTTTGCTCTATGAAACTAGTCCAAGGTTGCTGCTGACAAGGTAGAATCCAGGGGGCTCATTACATCCCAAGTGTTGCGGGTTTTTTTTCTTCTGCCAGATTTTTCTAAAGTTAAAATTTATCTGTATTTTGTTCAGCTTGTCTGCATATTATCCAGTGTATATATCAGAGGAAAGGTTTTTATATTTATAAATGTTCACAAACCAAAGTAAATTAATTAATCTTCCTTTTCTTATGAAAGAGGTAAAGAAAAGTACCTGGCCAATACAGTACCATTAATCTATTCTCTTTTCTCCTTTCTCTCTTTACCTCTCTCTCTACAATAGAAGTGGAACAAAAAGGTAATTAAATACCTTTCAAATTATATATATATATTACTTATGTATAGGCTAAGTTATTTAACAGTTTTAACGTTTTAGTTGAAATACTTTGTCATTAATTCTCACTACCTTTTTGTTAAAGTTTATTTAGTATCTCTGCTGCTCAACTTCACCAGATAACTCATATTTGCTGAAAAGTTTTTACCAGTGTCACCTTTTTTTTTTTTTTTTTTTTTCATAAATTTCTATTCAAAGGCTTAGATAACTCATTTTCCTGCCCCAAAGAATTTGGAAGGTGTGCATACTTATGTATGTGCATAAGTATGTCTTATTATGGCATAAAAGCCTCTTGGAAAAGGCACCCCTTTTTCAGCAACTCTGTGTGGTTACTTAGACTCCAATGGATCTATATAATTTTATACTGGTTATTAAAGCTGATTTTCCTCCTGTCTTGCTCTCCAGAAAACATTACCAATTTCTGCATTTACAAAAAATAACCAATTATGCTCCGAGCAGGAAGTGTGAATGTGGGATCCCATCTTGCCAGCCCCGTGCTGCCAGAAGTGTGTGGTGGGATACTTCTTCATGCCTCCCTGCCGCCCATCCCATCGTCATGGTTACTGTGCCTCTCGCGGATGTCGGAGATCAGCCTTCCAAATAACCAGCCAATATTCTCCCCACAAAGCGTGTGCAGCGCCTCCAGGCCAGGAGGATGCTGATGGGCATGGCTCTGCAGCATCCCTCCTCCTGCCTCTCCATCCATCCATCCATCCAGCCGGCCCCTTGGTGGTGGTGTTCCTGTGGGGCTGAGGTCAGCCAGGCAGCGGCTGAGCCTCTTCCCCGGTTTTGGGTGTGCCCTAGCCCCTGTCAGCCCTCCCCGAAGTCTGAGCAGCAAAGCATCCCAGTTAGTCAAACTGCTCCTCTGTGCTCCTCTCATGTAACAATAGAAGGTATATGTTTTTAAGTTTGAATTACTACTATATTTAACAGGACATTTTTTAACTGATTAAAATCTAGACATTGGGTTCCTCTCCAGCAAACTTTATTCTTTTCCTTCCTTCTTTCCTTTCTTCCTTTCTTCCTTGTCTTTTCCTTTCAGCATCCATATGTCATTTGTTTTTAATTGTGTGGACTGCATGTTTCATGTGTCCTGTAGCAACTTGGAAAGTCTCATTTCTAGTTATACTCCAGATGGGTGTTCCCCCCCACTCCCTTTGCTTTAAACGCTCTTCTGAGTTGCTAAGGGATTCGCCTCTGCTTTGCTATTGGTATCCTTTAAATATTTAATATCACTTGGGCTGTAAAGATGGGAATTTCTTTCTCTTATTTCCATTTCTAGGCCACTCTTCTGTGGGCTGTTCAAATAAATATGTGGATCAATTCCCTCAGAGTTTAGCCCTTCACCTAGTAGGTACAGATTCACTGCAGAATACAATTTGGAAATACAAACCCAGAAATCCTTTGGGGGCACTTATTCATTTCTGAGTTTACAAAACCGAGTGGTCCAAGTAAGTATACCTGGAAAAGTAGATTTGAAAAGCAATCAGAAAACAAGCCACAGCTGATAGAAAAAGCAGGGGGCGGAGAAAAACCCAGTTTGGTGGAGCAGATCTTGTTCCAGAGATATGGTGGGCTGGAAGGATAGTCTCCAGCTACAAGGCATTGCTCTTGGGTTTCCTCTCATCTCACGTGTCCTCTGCTCCAGGACTAGAAGCTGTTGAGATGCTTGGGCCAGCCACCCCTGAACTGCCATTAACTTTGGTTTTTCTTTTAAATTCTTTTCCTCTGTGACAGTTTTTCTTTGCCCTGGGCTGCTGAAAGGAGTTTACCAGAGTGAACACTTATTCGAGTCAGACCACCAGTCGGGTGCCTGGTGCAAGGACCCTCTGCAGGCCTCTGACAAGATCTACTACATGCCCTGGACGCCGTACCGGACAGACACACTGACGGAATACTCCTCCAAGGATGACTTCATCGCCGGGAGGCCGACCACGACCTACAAGCTCCCTCACCGGGTGGACGGCACAGGGTTCGTGGTGTACGATGGGGCTCTGTTCTTCAACAAGGAGCGGACCAGGAATATCGTCAAGTTTGACTTGCGGACGAGGATAAAGAGCGGGGAGGCAATCATAGCCAACGCCAACTACCACGACACCTCTCCCTACCGCTGGGGGGGCAAGTCCGACATAGACCTGGCCGTGGATGAGAACGGGCTCTGGGTAATCTATGCAACAGAACAAAATAATGGCAAAATAGTCATTAGCCAGTTGAACCCTTACACGTTAAGGATCGAAGGGACGTGGGATACTGCCTATGACAAAAGGTCAGCTTCTAATGCCTTCATGATCTGTGGGATTTTATATGTGGTGAAGTCTGTGTACGAAGATGACGACAATGAAGCCACAGGGAATAAAATAGACTACATATATAACACTGACCAAAGCAAGGATAGCATGGTGGATGTGCCCTTTCCAAACTCCTACCAGTACATTGCTGCTGTGGATTATAATCCCCGGGACAACCTCCTGTATGTATGGAACAACTATCACGTTGTAAAATACTCCTTGGATTTTGGCCCACTGGACAGCAGAGCAGGTAAGGGGTTTAATATCGAACAAAAAATGCCTTTTTTTTTTTAATATTTTGTGTAAAACTGAAATATGCTCCTGTCTTACTGATCTGGCTGAGTTTCTGCGAATAGAGCCTTACCACGGACCTATAATGGTTATTAAGACATTATTATGTGCAGATTTTTTTTTGTCTTAGTTGAAATGAAGTGGACAAAAGAGTACCTACACATAAGTAGCCTGAAACAGTTTCCAAATGCCCATGCTTTTATTCACAGGGGTAGCAGTCTTCTGAATCGAATTTTTTTCATACATCATCAGATCATTTTCCCTTCTGCAGGAATTTTGACAAAACAAAGCATGGAAGATGTTGTTGTTGCAAACAGCTGGAGGAAAACTGCCTGCCAGTTTAAATTACTTTGTTTCATTAAGCTGGGGGAGTTTTGTCTTTTTAGAGAAGCTGAGACTAATTGAATATTTGATCATGAGCCCACAAGTGGATGTCTGGAGTCAGAAGGAGAATCAACAAAACCCTCTAAATTCTTGCTTTATTTTCTGTAAAGTTTCTCTTTATTTTTTGAAGCATTTCCTGACTTAACTGTGACTTACTTAGAGGATCATCTGCCACCCCCCTCCCCCCCCCCGAGGTTTCCCAGCTATTCCATGTTTTTTCCTGATAGTTACTTAGGTGTATTCCCTTACCTTTATTAACTCTATCATTATTTTTCAGTTATAAAGTTGCCACTTTACTTGGCCTACACTGGGGTCAAGCTTGTATGATGTTCCAAGAATTTCCAAACAAGATTTGCTCAGTCATTTTAAATGGTTATTACTGTACTGGTGTAGTCACACTATGAGGTAGTTCTTGTGGTGAGCTGTGTACTTTGAAAGGCTGAAAAAGTAAGAAAAAAAAGGCAGAATTAATATAATTTGGACATTAAAGTATTCGACTCATAAGATGATTTTTTCTGAAACATTTCTTTTTGTAAGTAAGAAACTTGAAAGAGTGGGTGAGTGGATTCAGGGCTTTAGATTGCAAAAGAGAAGTGAAAAGGTTTCTTTTGCTGAGAATTTCTTTTCTTGTGTGCAGCTTATTACCCATATATAATGAAAATGGATCAAGAGATGCTGAGAGAAATTGTAGGTATGGAAATCTGGGGAGTGCTGGAATAAAAGTAGTAAACTGGCAATGAAATTGTAATTTTTTACAAAAATGTAAGGAAGGGGAGAAGAAAATCTTGAAGAAGCAGATGAACAACAACTGAGTAACTGCTAAGGAGTAGAGATATTTTCAATGATGTTGACCTCTGCAAGATCTCAGATGAGTAAAAAATGAAGTAATACTTCTCATTCTCCTAACTTAATGAGCAGCATGTACTTTCTGGGTGGTGGAGTGAAGCAGAGCAATTTGTGAGCTGTTGGTTATCCCCAAGGAGTGGAAATCAGTTGCATCCCTTCCATTTCACAGAGTTTCTCTCCTTTTTAGTGAATTATTTCCTGGTATTATAATGGACTCTTTGCATGGTGCTTTGCATGTGGTGACCATTGTCAGTAATAGCATCTTTAATACAATATTACCAAAAAAAAAAAAAAAAGTTTTAATCAGTGAAAAACCTAAAAAAGGGAAAAATCTATTAAAAAAGGAAGTTGTTCTCCCTTTTTTTGCAGTGTAAGGTGGTGAAATGGGAAAACAGGTGAAAACCTTGCAGGGGGCTGAAAGTCTGTGAGGTGCAAGGATTTGATTTATCTTTTTGTCACTCTGGTTTGAAGCTCCTTAAGTTTCACTTTGGTTTGGATGAGAATTGGGAATGCTCCAGTGCATCAGGTAGGAAGCTGAAGCAGTTCTTAGCTTTGAATGGTCGGCATGAGAGGGTTAATCTGGTGTCAGGGAATCTGGTGAGCCTTCTCTGATATTCCCTGTGTGCAGTTTTTGTGCAAAGCTTTGTAATTTGGACAAAAGGCTAATTTTACCTATGGTTTTCTTCTTTGAAAGTTGTTGAGATTTCTTTTCTGGCAAAACTACATAAGGGTCCTGTTACCTCACCATTTTACAAGTTGAGAGGACTTTTGAGAGGTCTGCTCCGACAGCAACTGATTTTTTTGATGAGAAAACTTGAATGGGCCAAGACACTTAAAAAAAAAAAAAAAAAAAAAGGGAAAAAAACTTCACTAAGGGAGTTTACTGCTCCATTACCCACATTGCCTGATTAGTGGGAACAATATTTGATGAATCAGTGAAACAGATTTTGATTTGAGCAGGTGGGCAAATAGTTGCTTGACATCAGGCTTTTTTGCACAGAGGAGCCAGGAGACCAAATCTGCATGATGCTTTCTCTTCCAAGTTCAGTGCAACCCATTTTCAGGTTAGCACCAAATTTCATGCTGCATTGCTTCACATGTTACACTAAATATCTGGTTGGTTTAAACCCAGCTCCTCCACCAAAGAGCAGGAACAGAAGCTGATACAACCCTGGGAAAGCAGTGAAGATTTTTTTTAGATTTTTTTTTTTTCAGAGTGGATTGTGGATATGTGTTTCTCTTCTCTTCAAAAATCACCAGTATTTCTCCATATTAGAGCCATGTTCAATGCAGGCATTTTCCACGGTGTTACAATTTGAGTAGCAAAATTTGTAAACAATATCAGCTTAATTAGAAAAGAAAAGAAGGATTGTAAAATTGATGGGTTGAACATATGGGTTGTTAAAAAGCAATTATGGGTGAAGTTTCAGAAGAGCTCTTAGAACGAAAAATTGATCATAACATAAATGATCATAAGAAAAATGAAATATTTAACTACTTAAAAAGCTAGTAACATATTTGAAATCACTTCCATCATACATTTCAGGGATATCTAAAATAAAATACAGGTCCTGGGAACTCCAGTTCACCTAGAATCAAACATTTTCAGTCTTTTCCCAAACTGTCCGGAAATACTGGGAGTTGACAGGTTTTGCTTAATTTATAGGAAAGGTAGCATTCACATCCTCTTGCTGTTCACAATGTCTAAGCACTTTCTGTGATTTTTAATTAAATATCTGTGCATGTAAGTTTGGAACATATTTGAGATCTTTGCTGTTGCAGAGCATCTCTCACCTAATATTTTTAAAAATGGACTTTTACTCCTTGGAGAGAGTGAGTGTCAAATCCTGGAGTTTTTGTGCTCAGCTTCTGCAGCAGTTGAAGTTACCAGGGAAAACAAAATATTTTGAAGTGCGAAAAGCTGAGTTTAGCTGATCTAGAAGCAATTCAAGACTCTTGATGGAATTAAACCCAACTGTTCGTTTTTCTCAGAAATGAGAAAAGCTGCGTTTTAAGGTTTTTACCCTACTCTTTTTTGTTTTCCCCTTTTGTCTGGGGTGTTTTTCATTTATCCCAAAAGTGGTTTTGAAAGCAAACGCTCCTCAGTGCCTGCAAGTCCCAAGGAACCTATCATTAATGTCTGCCCTCTAGAAGTGAACTTGAAGATACCAAAATCCTTTGAAGTGTATTTTCTTTGAGCTGTTTGGCCTTAAAATGAGCTTTTTGGAGGATGCTTCTTCATAAATGTTCCTGAGTTTTTGGGTTATTTCTTTGTAGCTTCTATTGAGTTTTTGAATTTGAAGTGTTAGTAAGGATAGCTCTGCATCTCTTCTCATTCTTCTAGAAGTTAAACCCAGAACAGTATTCAGCTTTTTTTTTGCTTTTTTTTTTGCTTTTTTTTTTTAAATTGTGTCCTACCTGACATATGCAGAGAGGTAAACAGAAGGCTGTAGTGACAGGATGAAAATTTTCTGCAACCTAATCAGTTGATATGCACCAGAGTTACCTGTTTTAATCATCACTCACTTAGGATATGTTCTGTGCAAATAAACACAAGAAAATATCAACAAGCCTTCCTCTCCAAAAGGTGAAGTGCTCCCATCCTGCTTCCCAGCACTGTGCTGCATGCAAACACACATCTCCTGGTTCTGTGCCTCAGTACCTCCCTGGGCAGGCACAGCTGCTGCCTGGACACCAGCCAGGGGTGCCAGGGCATCACAGAGACCACAAGTTCTGTCTTTTTAATGTATGAGGTGCTGGCAGCTCTTGCCAGGGCTCAGGATATGCTGACTGAGCATTGTGTGCTTAGGAGGGGGCTGGAGCCTGTCCCATAGTAGAGAAGTCCAGGAAAGGACTTGAACCAAGGATCCCTTTGTGCATATTTGGGCCTTAGATGTCTCAGCAGCCTTTCCCAGTTACATGAGAAACACAGACCTCCTATTTTCAAGAAGGTGTTTTAAATTATGCCCAGGAGACCCAAGCATTACCATATGGGCTGTTCCATGGATGTGTGAAGTTAAGAAATAAATATGCCCAGTACATAGGGAAGATGCTGGTATGATATGTAGGACTTCTAATACAGCCTAAATGCGCTTAAGTGGCTCCCACACATTTCATATTAACACTGTGGTCAGCCATTCTGGTAATCAAATGTGATACAGAAATTACGTGGATACCTGTGATATTTTAAGAACCTCAGAGGGTGCATGTCAAACTTTTATCTTCCACATTTTGTCAAGTATTGTGGAATGCATAATACATAATACATCTCTTGACATGTGATTGCAAGTATCATTCAGTCAGAATGTTTGGGTTGTTTTGTGTTTTTTCTTCCTGAAACAGTTTTTTCACAATGCAGATAAGGTGAACAGTCTGTCCTTATAATATGCTAATTAAGTGTGTTTGTGTCTTGGGTAAAAGATGTGGCAGTATGGTGATGAATAAGGACTTTAAACACATATGACACCTCGTTAAAATGTAATTTTCACATCATAAATCTGAGGCCTTTCCTTTGACAGCTGAGTAATGTGGGTAGTGGGCAGAGGAACTCCAAAGTTTCAAAGCTGTCACGTGCTCATATGTAGCTGGGAGCTGCTTCCTGCGCTGCTCACCTCCAACACCCAACTTCCTTGCCCAGGATCGCACCAAAAGGGCTACGGAATCTTAAATCCCACTTGTGCACAGGATGTGAATTGCAATCACTTCAAGAACCCATCTGATAGGCCACGTTTGCTACCTCTGAACTTGAATCTGGGCTGCGTTTTAAAATGCTGGCTGAGCCTTTCTGATGAGCAGTTTTCTTGGAGGACAAAGGCCATTTTTTAGGGAGCTGCTGAGGGTTTAATTGCTGCTTCTCTTGTGTCTTTTTCTTTCAAGTTACTTTCCTCCCACCTAGGAGCATCCCTGACTCTCTCACTCCTGATCCTCATTGCTTACAGTGACAGCTGCTGGCTGCACAGTGTTGCTGGAGGCTTTCAGAGAGATCAGCTCTTGCTTTCAGGAGCTTCTGCTAAACATGTACTGTGACTGTAGCCCTGGCTTTTATCCACCAGTGTTTGCCCACATACTCATGTTCCATTCAGTCAATGAATGTTTCAGTCCCTTTTTGCTCTCTAAAACAAAAAGGTATGTCTAAGTTTGGAGGTGAAAAAAAAATGTCTTTTACAACAAAGCAGGCCTTTCAGCCTACATTTGTTGGGCAGACGGTACCTTAAGCTCAAAGAGACCAGGAGGACAGTATTACATTTCGTACTTCATTTTTAAGCCTGGTCTGTCTCTTAATTTTTATCCTGTTTTAAATTTGGCCTCTTTGTAAAGCAGTGTTTGAGTAAAAAATGATCAAAAAGCATCACACTACACTAGATTTCTGAAATTAGTGGTTTCTGCTTTCTGTCTGGAAACTGGAGTTTGAGCTCTTTTGCTACCTTCTCACAAAAAAAAACACCAAAAAAAACCACCAAAAAACCCCAAACAAACAAACAAAAAATCCCCCACAAAAAACCAAACAAAAACACAAAACAAAACAAAAAAAAAACACAAACAAACAAAAAACCCCACCCCCCCCAAAAAACAAAACAACAAAAAAAAACCAACCGCCTTAAAAAGTGCAATATTCCTCAGCTTCAAAATTAACCTTTGCAGAGCATGTCATAAATATTAATACTGCTTGGTTAGCACAGTGGGAGGAACTTCAGTGTCTCTCCAGTACGAATAAATATGTGGTTGCTCCTTTTTCCCTAAATAAAACTACCATGGAACGTCAGATAACTTTACCAGAGTTGGAGGAGCCTTCCTCTTCCTGAGTTCACTGCTCCTGCTCTGAGGCACCTATTTAAACCACCCTGAGAAAATGGTACAGCAGACCTAACCCATTCATGAGCTAAACTGGGAAACTGCTGTGTCCTCGGAGGAGGTCAGTTTGTTGCCATTGCTGTATCCGTGGGCTGGGGTCCTGTTCCCATGGGAGTGCTTGGGAGCTGGGCTGGTGGGCAGCCAGGATGGTTGGAGTAGGGGAAGGGCAGGAAGAGACAAAATGATTAAGCTAAAACTTCACTTTCAAGCTTCAAAACAAAAGAAGGCCTGAGGCTGCAGCACTTCATAATCCTGTCAAACACCGTGAGGGGCAAAGGACCTGACAGCTGTTTCTGGCAGCAAGCATGGGATGCAGATAGGGGGGTGATTTCACAGGGAAAAAGGCATTAACTGCCAGTGAAGGATAGTGGCTTTTCCTCCTCTGCAGTGAGCTCCTCGACATGAGGAATCAGCCTGAGTAGTGATTAATTGTTATTTCATTGAGTTCGAGACCACTGAGTCATGCTGACATCAACCATGGCTTATCAGTCCGGTGCAAGTACTTTGCACCAAACCCAGCTGTGAGTGTGCCAGCAGTTTGGGTTAGAGCTGTTTGCGAGCAGCAGGGAGCAAGGGGTGACCCACAGCAAAATGTCCAAGGCTGCTTTTTGCAGGAGAAAGGGACTGCATGGTGTACTAGAGACAGACTTTGAATGCTGGGTTTTTAAACGTGATTCTGGTGATAAGTCCAGCATTTATTTCTTGGCCAGCAGATTTTAGCTGGCTTGTGTGCAGTGATGGGGGTCTGCATGAGGTTGGGGGTTTAGCCCAAGAAGGGACTCTTGGATGCTCCATTTTTGAGCTGTTGCCTCTGCCAGCTC
Organism: Phylloscopus trochilus trochilus; assembly: GCA_016584745.2. Classification (NCBI taxonomy): domain Eukaryota; kingdom Metazoa; phylum Chordata; class Aves; order Passeriformes; family Phylloscopidae; genus Phylloscopus; species Phylloscopus trochilus. Next base: position 54,478,502 of record WQNJ02000007.1, on the reverse strand, counting down.
CTTTCCTTCCACCCCAAACCAAGATTATAATCTGCCAGGCTTTTTCTCAAGACATTGCCCTCTCAATGTAGGTTATATTTGTGCACCTTTGAGGCCCTGTGTGGTGCAAACACCTTCTACTCCTTGAGGTTCTGCTGTAGCCTGGCTGCAGAGCCACTAGCCTGGCTTGGGACAAGTTATCCTGGATTTGGTTTTTTGCTACTGCATTTTTGAATTGAGCAGCCCTTATTCCTGTTCCCCACTGAAAATACCTCCACCACAGTTGCTCACGGGTCTGGATTGCTCTTCCCCCTCGTCTGCCACTGATTGTGTTTGTTCTGGAAATGACTAGTGTAATATTTTTAGCAACACTTATTAAGACTCTTCTCCTAAAGTCTAGTTCAATGTGTCTAATTAACTTTTTCAATACTGCCAGCACTCTGCAGTGCTGCTATGCCACGTTTTCTTTCTCTCTCTCTCCTTTTTTTTTTTTTTTTTTTTTTTTTTTTTTTTTTAACTGAGAAGGATACCCTGCCATATTCTGCTTTAGAGTCAAAACAAGGAGGGGAGGCATTGGATGCCCTTCTTTCTGCCTTCATACTCAGCTTGAAGAAGAGTAAGGAGCTCTTTAGAAGTCAGCTACAAAATTACTGAACCTTAAGAGGAGTCTTTAAAGATCCTTCCCTTGACTTCAGACAGTTGTGGTGATGTCCTTAGCAGGTCCCCATCCTTCAGATGCAGCAGCAGGTCAACTTTCCAGAGGTATATCAGTGCTGATAAAAAGTACCCCAAGGCATGTATGCGGAATGGAGGGTCAGCATTATCCTCTTAACTCCAGCTGAACTCTCGTGGTAGGGTTGGATTGGATCAATAGAAGGGAATTTAGGTTGAAGGGGCAAGAAAATCTTGGTATCTAGTTTGAAGAGCTCCACATTCAGGGAGAAATGGGACCAGCCATGAAGGACTGTGAAATGCCCCTGAAAGGGGAACACAGATTCCAGAAATAAAGAAGTAGTAAGCACTTCAAAGCACTCCTCCTCGAAGTGCATTTTTTCATTAGTAACTGCACTAAATCAAGAGAGTTGGGTTGTGAAAAAAATCAAGAATAGAAGTGTTGATTTCTTTCAAGTGAGTCCACCAGGTGTGCAAAAGTAAAGGTTGATAAAATTAAAAACTTTCTGGGACAAAATCCCAGAAGAGTTTCAGCTTAGCTTTTATTCAGATAAATCCTGTGAAGCTGGTGAGAGTTTGGGCTAGAGGCTTCAGGAAGTGAGTCTGCAGTGTATTACTGTTTGCCCTGGAAGGAATTGCATTTTGCCAGTGAGTTTTTTTGACCTCCTGATTTGTGGCTGAAGCATCCGAAGAGAATATATAAATTGTAAGCTGGAACAAATAGTGAATATCCTTATGAATTTGAGTTGCAATATCTGCCTTACATTTTTATGCTGAAAAGGTTGTTTTTTAAGGGTGTGCTCATGACTGGAGGGCAAAGCAGACAGTAAAGGCTTAGGTGAACGAGATGTGTCCAAGAAAACAATGTCATGATTGTTCACTGTAACGAGATTTCTTCACTGTAAATAGGATTTTTGCTTGATTAAAATGTGCTGAGAGGAAACAGGACGTAAGGCAAGTTTCACTGAAATACAGGATTCAGTTTGAAAAGACTGGCTCTGAAGAGGCAAACTGGCTGTTTCATGTTACGTAGCTCCTCGGGTCTGTTTTCACAGAGTACCACCTGCTTGAGACTCAAAAGGGAGGGGGAAAAAAAAAGCAAAGAAACATCAGAGCTGAAAAGTTATAGAAGTTATACACTGGTCATGACAGAAGATGGGAAAGTCAGCTGTCTTTATACCAGTTTGAGATGGCTTACTGGGGTGCCATTCATGCTTCCCTCAAATGGCTGGAATAAATTAACACAGCCACTGGAGAGATGAGGCATTAGGCAGCTCTGCAGTTCTTTTTCATCTGTTGATGTTTGGGACAGAGACAGGGGAAGGGCTGTCTAAGCTTCAGGCAGAGAGAAAAAGTAAAGGCAACATCAAGTATAGATATGCCAGCAGAGATGAAGTCCCTACCACACTCCTAAGATCTTTCCAGCCTACCATGTGAAGAAAAGCTTTTGTGAGCCCCATATACTGGCCTTCAGTTGTTCCTCTGTGTTACATTATTCCCTCTATCCAAGGCATGCTTGGAGGATGCTGTGGCTCACTAAGATCGGTCAGCCTGGATTCATGTGATGCTCTGCACTCTTGTACTGCCAAATTAAGCGAATGACTGGTGATGGTAATGTGAACACTGAGGCTCCAGGAGGAGGGAAATACTGAGGGAAAACTGCATGAAGAAAAGGAAAAAAAAGGGATTTTTTTTTTTTTTTTTTAGGAGGAGGGATAATAAAATACATTTGCTTGATAGGAGCAAATTGAGTACCGTGGTGGCATTAACAGCAGTGAATATTTCTGGACTTCCCCTCCTAAGTGCTTGCTTTCCTCACTGGTCAGTAACTGCCAGGTATTTTCTTGGTGCAATATTGAGTGTGTTACAAGTTATTCACGAGAAATATCCTTGGAATGAATGGAACAGATTTTATTGATGCAAGCGTTGTGCTCTTCTCCATGGCAAGTATCAGGCTGAGTGAAGGATGCCATCACCCAAAAAAACTAAGCCAAGGTATCTTGAGAGTGCTCTGGCAAGTTTCTGGCAGATTTGTAGGTGAACATTCATCCAGCATTCTGTTGGGAGAGGTGCCTGTGGCTGGTGCCTTGCTTGTAAATGTAAACTCTCTTTATAGGTAAATCAAGCCTCCTCCTGAGCTCAGTGGGGAGTAAATGAAGCTTTTGGGTAGCCTAAAACTGCATGGTCAGAACACAGTGTTGTGTAAGGCTGCTGTAATGTGGTTTTTTTCATATAAATGAGTTCAAATTGACTCTGGTATGAGGAGTAGAACACAGAATTAAATTAGATTAATAGATTTTTTTAAGACCAGAAGGGACCATTAGCTCATTTAGTCTGACCTCTGTAATGCATTCGATTGGATTTCATCCGCTTCCTCTTCTGTTGAGCCTAATGACTTGACTTAACTGAAGTATACCTTCCAGAAAGGCACCCAGACAATCAGTGCCTCACTTCACTGAGTGCTTTTCCTGGTTGGATATTCGCTCCCTCAGTCAAGAGGTAAAATAACATTTGCATTATAAATGTTTTGATTGTACCTTTTTGCATCATACATAAAAAGGTAAAAATGTGTTTCTTGAGTTGTACTCTTTGGACCTTGCTCAGACAGTGCTCTGGAAGTTGTCTTCTGTGGGATTTTATGGTAGGTCTGATTTTTTTATTTTTTTTTAAGATCTTAGAAACTTGTTACTGCAGTAGGAAATTCCTGAAATAGACCAAGAAAGCAAATAATTCACTAGCAATGAGAAAGTAGCTTTCTGGGCACTAAAATCAAGAAAACCTTTACTTTCAGATGTGTACTTTATGATAAGTGCCACTAAATGTATGTGTAAACTCTGTTTTCTAAGTAAAAGAAATTACCAGTCTGCAGAGCTTGCATACTTTTCCCTTAATGCCACTTCCATTTTTATTTGAACCAGAGTGCTAGGGAGTGACATTTAAACCTTGGAGTTTGTCATCAAGTTCTAATTTTCTTCTTGATGAGAACATCTGTCCATGGGAAAGGGCAAAAACTTGTTCCAGCAGTTTTTGCATAAGGTATTGAATGATTTAATTCCAAATGGGTGTTCTGATTGTTAGCTTGTCTTTTTTTCCCCCCACTTCTGTTTCCCATACTCTTTTTAAAGGAGTATACTGGGTAAAAAAAGATGATGATGCAAGGAAATGGACTGTAGAGGATACAAGAAGTAATTGGGTAATTAATTAATAGTGCTAAGAGTCTGGTTAACACTAGTTTTTCATGGCAAAATATACTGGCAAATCCTGGTGGAAAGAGGTTGTGATTTTCTTAACATGCAAACATGAATTTCCTGCACTCATAAATGCCTTAATTCAAATTGAAATATCTATTTTCGTCCAAACACCGTGTTTTGTGATACTTTGGATAAACATCACCTTCAGGCATTTCTTTGTGGTTAATGACCACCTGAGAGAGGCTTTGTCAAGGCTACGGGTTCATTACATTGAGTGGTGTGAGGGTAAGCATGTATCCCCTCTTTTTATTGGAGAGAGGACCCCTTAAAATGGGCATGTATCAAGGAAGGCTAGAGAAGTCCTCCCTTCCCCTTCACAGCAGGATGTGTGACCAAAATGGTCCTGTGCATGCTTGGAAGTCATTGCCACAATGTTTTGGCAGAATAAACGTCAGCTGTAACCAAAGAAAAAATTATTGGAATTAGCCAAAATTACTCCAAGATGTCTTCACGGCTAGCTGGTATAAGGCAGTGCCAGAGAGAGTTTTGGGCTCTGGGTTTCCAGGCAACCTGGTTTGTACATGGAACATGGCAAGCATCACCTTGCTGAACCATGGCCCCTACGTGTTTCATTAAGTCTCTTCTTCGTGAATGTCTTCAAGGGTAGGGAGAAGTGATGTGAAAAGTTTCCTTCTACGGTTGGTTAACACGTAGCAGTGAGGAATGTCTTGTCTTTAGTGAGTAAAGCCAGAGCTGTAAAAGCCAGGTCCTCTCCAGATGAAGCTCTTGTTACAGTGACCTGGTTATCCTCTTCCTACTCCAATTTGAAAGCTGATTTTAATATGCCAAAGGAATAATCATAAAAAATATGACATGCATCAGTGCATTTCTCTAATTCATCTTCCATGGAAACCTTTGAACCCTTTTCTGATAGGAAAGATGTAAGGAAAGATGCCATCGAGGGAAGAGGAGGGCTAAGGCAGCCTTTCCTTCCACTTGGAATCCATAGAAAAAAACCTAATATTTTTGCCTGAAATTAGAAGAAAGCAGAGGTGGTCAAGTTTTAGGAAATCCTTTAACTTGCAAGGCAGAGACTCTGGCCAATCACTAAAGGTGATACTTCCCATAGCTGGCATGACTGATGGAAGAGACATCTTTGAGGCATTTAGTAAAAGGTTTTGCTTGTTTAGAAACCTGTAACGAAGTCCTTGGGATGTTTCCTGGCATGGTGTCGATGTTATCTTGTCCCCTCAGTATCTTTGTAAGCTTCAGTCATTGACTATAGAAAATCTGTTTCACCTGTGCTGGGCTTCTCACTCTCTTACTGCAAGAGATTGATTATTGATTTTTTAATTGTTATTTTTTCTTATTATTGCATATTTAAGAATATGCAATTTTAAGAATAAAACTAAGTAATGTTCTATTCCCAGCTGAGTCTCCAAGGAATGCAACTGTTTCTCATTAAAAAGGGGGGGAAAAGTAATTAAATTTTGATTATTTTTCCCTTTTGCCCAAATATCTTCACACAGTGCAAATTAAATAAAATTATTTAACCATGACAAGCACTTCTGCCAATTAATCCCTGAGAATGAAGCTGGAAAATGTATGCCACATGCAGGCAGGCAGTCACACATGGATGCCTAGAAAAAAAAAAAAAATAACCCAGAGGAATCTAAGACAAGCATGAGTTAATCAGCCCAACAGAGCCCTGAATGGGAGTCCCTACCAAAGCTGATATGAGCTCTTAGCAGCTCTTTTTTTCCCCCCCCCTCTTCCTGATACTCTGAAGAATCTTTTTCCCTTCTGGCTTAATTGCTAGAGATTAATTGAAGTTCAAGAGCTCAGTATTTCTAGTAGCCTTTATACTGAAATTTAAGATGGGTAATTTAACTTGGAATTGATTTTTTTTTTCTCTTCAATTTGAGCTTTTAGTATGTGCATATTTTTATCTTGGCTACACTTGGGTTTCCTGAATTACAGGCAAGCTTACTAAGAGATATTCATTAGACAAATGTGTTTATTAACAACATAAAAATTGTTGTACTGAATGCCTGAAAACTGGATCCCACTATTAAAAAAGAAAATATTTAGGCAATTCCAGAGCATTAAAGAAAAAATTTGTCTTGTCTACCTGGATTTTTATATACCTGGTTTTTTTACCTGTTGAAAAACACTGATGCTTTTTGCATGGACTTCAAGGTCAAGGTTAGCTCTCTTTCTGAATTTTAGCAGATTAAAATCCCCACTTGAAGTCAGTGGCCATGTCCCCAGAAAAACCTTGCCTCACTTTTACGGGGAGGTTCTTGGGCATATGGAGGGCCTGACTGACTGTGAGGTGGCTGCTGACTTGGTAAAAGCCATGCCTGTGTCCCTGAGATGGTTATTTAGGCCTATTTGCTGTCCATCTTCTTGTATCTGAAACCAAACATTGAGTGCAGACTTGTCTGAAGCTACTGCTGCAGGGAACACTATTGACAGTAGTGCTGTGCACACTGCAGATGTATAGATAGATAGATTCTTGTGTGCTGATGAGATATATTTGAAAAAGTAGGATTTTCATGCTAAATACACATTTGTTCTCACAGAAGACAGGGACAGAGGAGGGTTTTTTCTCCTTGGATGAAACTGTCCCAAGCAATTCACACATTCTGAGAGATAGAAACATTTGATAGGCTTCCCTGACTCAAGACATCAAGATACTATGCAGGCCTAATTAATTTGATTTTGCACATCACTCCAAATGCAATAGAGGGAGTTGATATGTTTTATCCCTTTATCTATTTTCTGTCTGATAGGATCCTCTTTTCTAGGCAAGACTACTTGGGCTTTGGCAGAGCAGTGAAGGTCCTTTGTCAGAAAGCATCAGCTGGCCAATACCAAGCTTAGCAGGAGAGGAAAAGGGCCTAGACCACACCAAAGTGGGGCAGCAAGATTGTGAGGGAACGGAGAGGTCCCAGAATTCGGCAAAATTCCTATAGCTTTTATTGAAGCAAAGACTCACTTCTAACTCTGACACAGTTAAAGACTGTCTGGATTTGTTAGGCAGTAGTTTACAGCCTCTGATGTTTCCAAGTACAGACATGGCTTTGAAGAGAAAAAGAGAAAACAGCATCAGCCTGATGGAAAGTCAGAGACAGATTTTTGCAGGCTGGAGAGGAGTCAGCCAGGTGGCAAATAGTTGGGGCATTGCTGCTTTCAGCCTCCTCCTTCTCTATTAAGGTCGAAGGCTTTTTATACTGGCCTGGGGATTAGATGTAGAAAACTGTACATTTAAAGATAGAACATTTTAGTATTACCCAAGGGAAAAACAAGCAAACAAACAAAAAAACCCCCAGTTCTATGTAAATGAAGGTTTGATGACCCTTGAGTCAGTATTGTTTGAAAGTCCCAATCCTTTATAAATTTCAGTCTTTTCTTCCAATCTAAAAATAGATCCTTGCACTTCACATCATAATTTCCTTTGGTGAACAGGTTTTGCTGACCTGTTTTTTTTTCTGGTATGGACTGACATTATGGTCCTTCAGACTTTCCAGAAGAATGTGCTGTTGATTTGAGCCTTATATCCTCTACTCGTTGCATTTTTAGACAGAGCAGGAAAACCGTGGATTATTGCCCTAGAGGGGATGTAACAAGGAATATTCCCTGCTTTTCTAGGTATCCCTATAGCTATATCATGTCTGTTTCATACTCTGCCCTTTCCTACAGCTCATAACTTTCATCTCCAAGTGGGAAATCGTGGGAAGACTGGGCAGTGCATGCTGAACTGCCTAAGGAGTCTTAGGTTTGCTGACCACTGGGTAATAAGATGAATCACACATCCTGCATTTTGCCTTGGGAGAAAAAGGAGCAAGCGTGCCAAGCAAATTACTGGGTGATTTACTTATTTGCAATTCTGGGAGGGAGTCTTTATGTTCATAAATCACATGTTAGGATACGTTTTGTATCTGTGCCCAGTGGTGATATATTTGTCTATATAAAAATCAGTGCCTTAGCTGTGCATAGGGAGCAGACCTCTGTGCTTCACCCCGGCTGCATTGATATCCAGAGTTAACTAGGATTGCCCAGTGTTTATTTATATGCTGAGATGAAGCTCTGTGTTTCATCTGTTTTCCTAGATGCATGGGCTGAGATTCAGCTCCTGGCTGGAATGGAGGGGTTGGCATTTAGCAGGGAGTGCATCATGTGCCAGGTTTTCTGATGGTTGAGTGCATCACGCGAAGAACAAACCAGCAAAGGGAGCTGAAACATGCAGGAAAATGTCACATGCTTGGAGTATAGGGCTGACAAAGAGGTGACCAGTGGAGTTAACTGCCAGTACAGCCTTTTTTGTGAGAGCTAAGCACAGAAGACTTCAGTTGAAAATCATCCTTGGTGCCTTTCTAGGGTGTCTCTCTGAATAAGAGACAGGAATGGATCCAGGCCCTGCATCTTCTTGAGCTCAGCTGAATTTCTTTCTGAATTTTCTGCCATTCTAAGAGCTTGCTTTTCCACTCCAGATCGTGGGGTTCTCCTCCTCCAACCGCAGTCTCACCTGGGTGCTTGGATGCTCACTGTTACCCAGTCATCTTCAGACAGTCATGATATTTTCTCATTTCATTGAGAAACACAGTAAGGTTATCACCTGCTTTTGTCTGTGCATGTTAGTGCTGCATTCATAGTATTTTAAATTGAATTCTGGACCTTTGATCTGAAGCTAGATGCGGACCAGAGCACAAAGGTTTTGCTGTTATCAGAGTTTGTCTACACAGTTACTGTCAGCAGCCTATCCTTTGGTTAAACATACTGATCAGTTCTGATGTTTCCAATGCAATAATTTCTCTCTGACAATTTTCTTAGCTAAAATTTGAGCACCAGGACCGCTGACCTAAAATGACCCAAAGTTCTTCATCTTGGAGACCTCCTATTCAATGAAATTTTGGTAGATGATCATTGACTCGACGAGATTATAACAGAATTGCGAAGTTCTCCTTTGTTCTGTGCCCATTGAAAATAAGATGCATCAGTTCACTGAAGAGTATTATATTAGTTCAGAAAAAGCTTCTGATCACAAATGGACTTAACTTTATGAACAGGCTTCAGGACCCTTGCCAGCTTCTGGTGGGCAGAGGGTAGCACCAGGTATCTGCTTAGCTACCTTTTTGCCCAGCTGACCCTAGTAAAAGAGTCCACCAACAGCTTGAGAGAGGAAGCCAACACAGAAAATGGGTGCAGCTGGTGACTCATTGCTGTGTTGCAAATCCCTGTAAGGAGTCAGTTTTTGCCTCCCTGCACCATGGCTTCTTCCCAGCTGAATGCAGTCCACTACTATTTATATCACAGTCCTGTCTGAGGCTGGAGAGGGCTGGTTCCACAGCTCACATGGAAAAGTGCAGACCTGCTGAAGGCAGCGAAGTTGCAGGCACTTGCACCACCAAAGGAATTGGTCTTTTGTCTTGTCATCTCTGCAGCCGCAGGGCGTGCTGCTCCTTGCTTGCTTAATTGCCAGTTTAATCAAAACCTGACTTGCTGTTTCAAATATGATTTCTCCCACTGAACACCTCAAGCTGTCTCAGCAGCTCTGTGTGTGTGTCCTGTGCACACCACGAACAGCTAAAACGTATGCCTTAGGTTCAGGGTGCCATGAATCTGAGCACCTGCAGCTACCCAGGTGCTGTGGCTGTGCAGTGATGTTCCCATTCCCAACTGATTGTTAACCTCCTTGAGAGGTTATCCCAGCATAGCTGGGATAGGACAGAGCACATGAACGCTTATCTGCTCCAGTGCCAAGTCCAGCAGCCTGACTTGGCTACCAAATCACTGGGAGTTGAGGCTTCTTAGACTGTGTTCTGCTTTCATTTTCTAAATGCCCTCCTGAATATACCAATTTTCCCAAAGACAGCTCTACTCTATAACTTTAGGGCTAGTGATTGCATTGTTGAGCTCAGGGATGGATTATCCAGGGTCTCTGTGTTCACAGGATTTTCAGTTTCATTGAAAAGTATAAAAGTCATCTTGCATTTTTAAGTGGAAAGAGAAGTTTTAAAGTATAGGTCCTTTGAGGCTATAGACTTTGAGGCACAGCAAAGAAAAGCCTAAATCTGTAATATTTATTATTTCTTGTGGGTTTTATTTTCCTTTGGTTTAAAAGTCCTAGGATGTAATCTCAGAATTTAGCGGGGCTGCTCCTGACTTGTACATGCTTGAGATTGAACGTGAAATGTCTTCCCAACACTGACTTTTGAGGAATGTCATTCCAAACACCTGAAAAATGAGGCTTTTTCACAGGTGTTTTTTTTCTTAGCTGTCCTGGGTGCTCTAAGCTTGTTCCAGTCATTTGTAACCTTCGTAATCAGCTTGACTGGGGTACCTGGGGACAACCTGCAGCCCTGCTCATCCATCTTATAAAGCAGAAAGTGTAAGTATTTGCCCTCAATCCACAGCACAGATACTTTGTTGCCCTCCACTTTTTCTTTCTTCTTTTGTTCCCACACCTTAATGAAAATCTTTTTTCTAAACCTCTGCTTATCCTGAGCAGAAAGCCACCTTTGTGTCAAATAACACACAGCTTCCAATCTGGCTTCTCGTCTTTGTGAAACTAATTGGAGATTTTTGTCTGGCATCTTGCAAAGGAAAAGCTTTCAGAGGACTTGCTCCCTGACCATAGGGATACAGGATTGGATGCCAAGGTCTCCAACCTGCTGTGAAGGTGTTCTTGTCCTTTTTGTGGATGCATCAGGGATGGCTCTTTCCCCCCCGCCACCCGGCAATTTTTCCTGCCTCTATTCCTCATTTGCCTGGAAAATAACAACAGTGATTCCTCCAATCCAGTAACTTGAGAAGGAAACCCTAATCTCTAATTAGGACATTCCTGGAGAGAAAGCACAACGAAAGTTTGAACTCCTGCACAAAGAAGTCACCTGTGCCGAGGAGCTTTAACACACTTTGAAATGGCAGACTGGCATAGGGAGCAGCACAGCCACCTTCCTCAGTGGCGTTCCCCTCCATCCACAGGGGCTGTGGAAGGGAGGTGAACTTTTGGCTGGGGCTTGCCCAGTATTCAGCTGGCTTGTTTGAGGACTTACAACTAGATTTAGAAAGCTGGATTTACACTGTTCTGAAGGCGTCACTGCCATGGTGGGGTCACAAGTACTTCCATGGTGGAAATTTTCTGTTTATTTCTCTTATTTAAGCAGATTACGCTGCATAAGTATCCCTCTGCAGCAAGTGGGCTTGTTTGTAATGCAAGTTACTGAAAGCAAAATATTCTTTTATCAGATGTTTACACAATTTATTACTGTAGTGGTCACCAAGTTATTCAACCAATATTACTTGAAACTATTATGTCAATCACAGCTGGAATGGCTGATATTACCAAGCCTGCATTAAACCCCAAGGTACCAACCCAGAAATCATACCTCCCTCTGATTGTCCCCAAAGCCACTGAATGCTATTAGATATAACTCTACAAAAGAAGGATTAAACAGGGTTGCTCTATCCTTTCTCTGATCCAGTTTAAAAACAAACAAACAAAACTCACCACAAACAAACAAACATGTGTCCCTCCTGGGCTCCTAAACAATGAGTGGTCATTACTGGGGCTCAGTGTGAAACTAATTCTGTAGAAGTTAGAATCCCACATAGGTCAGGTACCTAATTCGAAAGCACAGGTGCTTTCTTGCTTAGGTCACAGGAGGGTGAAAAAAGAGCTTCATGTCCCTGATAGAGGCTGGGTTGTCCAGGTAGTTGAAGCTTGAATTTTTCAGCTATTCAGTCAAAAGATCATTTAAATGAAACCTAAATGCGAAGTTAAGGGTTAGCCTGTTAGGGGAAGTTTAGCTTGAAGTGGTGGTCGGGGCTAGTGTATGTGAATATGTAAATCTGTATGTTCATTAGGGCAACTAAAGGGTTGTATAAAGGGAAGAAAATACTTCTCTTGCATTGAGATATTGGGTGATTGTGTTTAAGAGGTGATGGTATATATGGCTAAGGACAATTTGAATATTGTCTGCTGTAAAGGAAAACAGTCTAAAGCTGTCTATTAAGTTTATAGCAGCGTATTTTACTGAAAAGAACAGGAGCCTGAGACATAACAAGCTGAAAGAGTTTTCAGCTGGGCTGAAACACACAACCTTTTGGGTGTACTTTTCAGATTCTATGGTCTCATTTCCAGTCATGCTGTATGTTTCTTATAGTCTTTGTGTGGGGGGGTGGGTCTGACAGGCACATCAGGAGCAATGTAGTGTAACAGCCTCTTCCCCTGCACGTATGCAGCTAGGTCCTTGGGATAAGGAAATTTGGCAGTGCCTTGGGACCCTTGCCCCAGTGCTGGCAGACAGAGCAGTGCCCCAGCAGACCTGTCTGCTGCCCTTGCAGAGGGCAGACATCCAGCGTGATTCATACAGGACGAAGGAGGCTCAGGCGAGAATTAATTTGGATTATTCAAGGAGTACCAATCAGGATCTTATTGTTCTAGGCAGTATGCAAACTTACAATCAAAACTGTCATCCAAAGGCCTACAGTAATATCATGGGAACTAAGATAAGAATAATCCTGAGACATGCTTGAAGGGCCTTACAGAGTGTAGCTCCCAAATACAGAATATCTGATGCTAAAAAATTATATTCCTTGTAGGAAACATCTGGTCTGTAGATGTTTGCTGTATGAACCTGTCTTTTGTGCACAGTTATTCAGAGGTCTGTGGACTGGTGCAGTTTCTGACCCATTACAAACTTCTGGCCATGAGCAGATAAATAAGTGTAGAATGACAGCATGAAGGGAACACACAGTAAAATCTTCTATGTCATTCCTGATTTTGTGAAGCAATGAAAAAGGACACAGTGAAATTTATAAAGTCTATAGTTGACTTCACCAGAAGTAAAATTCATAAACGACAGACTTCAAATCTCTTTGAATCTATAAACCAGCAATTCTGCTTCACAGGACTTAAAAAAAAAATAATTGACCACATTGAGCATGGGTTTCCTCAGGTGGGTAAAGAGGAAAAATTATCACAATGTTTTGATACTTAGCTCAAAAAAACTGGAGGAAGACCCAATAAGCACAACAGCAGTCACCAAGTTATAAAACTGTGTTATATGCAAAGGTGAAAAGAGTGCAAAAACAACAAAGCACCAAATTGTGTTTCCAAAGTACTTTGGGCTGCTTGGCATTGCTTCACTTTAGAGGGCTGGAGATTTCTGGAGTTCCCAACCAAGGTGATGGAAAGAGATGCTCTTTTACTGACTGTGACAGCAGCATGCTCATTCTGTTATAAAGTGGCAAAAGTGCTCCCGGGATTTGGCCATCAAAAATTCTATTCAGAATTGTCACTGATGCAGAAGGGTTACTGATATGTTCACAGCTAGGGACAAGGTTTAAAAATACTTGCTTTTATTTTCTTTGGGCTGAGGAAGAGGAAGATGATTCCTAATGATTATTTAAAAAAAAATAAAAATCCAGTAAGTCTTTTTTTCAGATGGCTGATCCAGCAGTTTGCCTGTTATTGGCATAGGAGATAAACTCAGGCCTATAAGCTCAGCTTCCTGTGCTGTTCAAGTCTGCACCCAAACTGTATTGACTCTGTCCTCAGTGGCAGTCACAAAGTCCATTTGCAGTTACTATATGTGAATTAGGGAAACTGTTGTGTTCAGATCCTATATCTGTGTGCTTTGGGGAGATGTAAGAGAGTTCTGAGACCTTCCTCTTCCTCTCACAGGTTTCTCCATCCAGCTAGGTTAATGATGAGCAGTGCTGCAAAAGTAGACGATCTCCCCTCTTCTCCCCCTTTCCCTGACATTGAACTGAAAACATGGATTCTTTAGGAGGCTTTTGATTGAGAGAGAAAACATGAAAACAGAGAGGAAGTCTGTCAGAGTTGGATCAATTTGCCCAAACAGCTCAGTTTTTCAGCTGACAGCATTTTAGCGCTCAGAGGGGAGTTGTCAAAATCTCTCTACAGGCAGTCATGTCCTTCATGCTGAGAAATACCTTATATTATCTCAAAAGAGAAGAAAGAAGAAAAGAAAAAAAAAGTAAAAACAAGATGGCTGAGATTCTTGTTCTTTTAGGTCACGGAGAAAATACCCACTCTTGTTTCATTTCTTCATCAAATCATGTCATGTTAATCTCGTTTGCTGCTTGATCACTCACTTTGAGATCGAATCTGTCCCCTCTTGCTGTGTCCCCTGCACCACAGCTGAGGCTTGGCAGCAGGCAGGAATGCAGAGCCAGGCAGGCAGCACTGCCTGTCTCAGGGCACCTGATGCAGATCAGAAGAAGTGATTAACGCAGTTCGGCTGCACTGACCCACTTGGAAAACAGATTACTCGTCTCTTTGCACTTCCTTAATGAAAGCATTTGATAAAAAAATACCTGTAATGAAGAAGATGCTTTAATGCTTTATTGTCTGACAGCCCTTTCTGGGCTGCAGTTGCAGTCAGGAATAGTCACAGAAACCCACGGGAGACAAGATTTAAGGTTTATGTGGTGTGTTGGCCGGATAGCAATGGAAGATGGAGTTGATTAAGCTGGACAGGAGGATGCAGGTTGGGAGGCAGGGAATTAGGCCTGTGATGAAATGGGGGCTCACAGCAGAAATACAGGTAGTACCCAGGGAGGTACACTGTGGGAATGGAGATCGTGCTACACATGCAGAGATATATAAAGGTTGGAAAATAAAGACAAAATTGGAGGGGACATCTGCTATAGGCTATCACAAATGGAGGTAGGCGAGAGTGACAAATTCTTGGACCACATCACGCAGTATCTGAAACCACAAGACACTTCAATTACTGTCTCCAGGCTGGTGACTCGCAGATCTACCTCTCTGCTCTGGACGTTTCTCCTACCTCATAATCCAGCATCTCAAGTGATTTCTCTGACAACCTTCCTGGATGCTTTGCCACTGAAATTTAAGCTCAGCATGGCAAGAGCTACTGCCTGATTTCTTGTTCTCCCCCACTGCTCCCCTTTCTGCATGAACAAGAGTGGCATAAGTAAAAGAATGATAGGGCTGTGTCCTGAGCTCTGCCTGTGAGGAGTTGTGTGCTGTAACGCATTTGGCTTTCATTAAACCCCTTGACCTGGAGTTGCTCTCTAAATTATGCTGGCAGGTGAATTTAAAGCTGTCTGAAAGGCAGTGAAGGAAGGCTGCAGTTGGTGGGAGTCTCCCTGGGGCAAGGAAAGAGTCTGGTGTGGGGATGGAGGGGTTGTCCAGATACAATGCCACTACTGTTCCCAGGTGTGGCTTTATGTTATGGTTAAACTGATAGCTGTCTCCATCCCACTCCTGGCTCTTCTATTCTTGCCTTTTGCTTCAGATCTGGTACTGCTGCCGCAGCAGCCTGAATTGGTTCTGCTCTTTGAGCCAGTGGTAAACTAGTAATTCTTGTTTACAATGGGGCATTTTCCATCAGATCGGCTCTACCTCACTCTGTGCTTGCATTAATTGCCAGATCTGCTCCAAGAGAGAGGATGGGAGTGCTTGGCCATGTTGCAGGAGCTAGGAGACTGCTGTGAAATGGTTCAGCTGTAACAGCCTTTGTTAAGAGCTGCACCCAGCTAAAAGAGATGGAGGAGAAAAGAAATAGCCAGCAATATTCCTTCCCCCCAAAGAAAGGGAAAACTAATCCAAAGTCTTCTGATGATGAGATCTGCTGCTCAGCATCTAATAGTGTGAGGTGGACAGCACCAAGGAGATACCTTTCAAAGTATAAGAAATGATTTTGCCTCTCCAGGGGATGGACTGAATGGCTTTGGCTGGGTTTTTCCTAAACTTTGCCATCCCAAAGTGTTTTCAGGCACACCTGAGGCAGAACAGGCTGGGCTTGACCCACTAAGGAGGTTGAAAACATCCTGTTTGACTTTTGGGACAAGAGCAGAGTAGGGACAGCAGGAGCTGGCACAGAGCTCTTCATATCAAATTCAGTCTCTGAGACATGGCCAAAAAAATCTTGCTGGATTTTGTGGTATTTGCCATTGCTAAACCCGCTCTGGGTGGTTTGTGACCAATATTTGTCATCTGCTCCAGGGCTCTGAGGACTGTATTGCTCCAAATCCCTCTGTTTCCTCTGCACCAAAATCCTTCTCCTCCTCTACCGTTTGTTTTTCAGTACAAGTGACTGACAAATTGTATTTCATAGCACAGCCAGCACATCTGGGAGGGGAGGAAAAATTCAACGTGTCGTGTTTCTTTAGCCTGCTGGGCAAGCCTTTGGGGAGACAAGCTCAAAAAACGTGCAGCCCTGGAAGTCAGCTTCCTGCTTTGGGCACTGGGGAAAGCTGCCTGGATGCAGCCTTCCTGCATGTGCTGCCATATGGCAGGGGGCAGAGAAGACAGGAGATCTTTAGCACAGTTTAATTATCATGGCATGTGTGAAATATTTCCCAGGTTTTCTAATCCTTCTTCTTTCCCAACCTTTATACCAGGCTCTTGTACCACAGATTTTGGGATGTGCACTGTAGGATGCAGAGCATCACTGGAGCCAAAGTGCTGCTAAATCAAATGTTTTAAGTCCTTAACAGAAGGATGAGGTTCATCTAAAGACACAGATTACAATGATCACACATCAAAATGAGGGCTCTTAGTGTGACTGGAAGAAGCACATTCACCTCTTACTTCAGCTGGAACATGAGTTTCTGAGTCCTAAATACTCCTTGGAAAATGCACATCTGCCATTAGTGAAAAGCTTCCAGTTGTTTTACCTGCTCAGTTTTTAAACTATTCCCTTGGCATTATTTTTGTCCTTGTTTTCTCCTGTAGCTCAAACCTAGCCTTGGTCCTCTCAGGTAATGGCTGCCACATGAGGGACAGCTTGGTCATCAGAAAGGGTCATTTTAATTTCCTTCCTCTCATGGTTAGGGCTGTTGTGACAAATTAAAAACAGGAATAGTACTACCTCAGAAAAGTCTAGGCCAACCTCTGCTCATGCAGATGTGCTGCCAGATGCTGCTTTTGGATTTGCATTTTCTCTAAAACAGGAGATGCATGTGTGACACGGACTTAGCCAAACATCTTCCCAGTTTACCCCTTTACCCGCATTCCTCATTGAACTTTCTTCCTCGCATCCAAGGTCTTCTTTGCATTTGGCAGCTGCCTTGACCGAGCCTGAACTTGGCTTTAGCACTGGGAGACTCAGCCTTAGCCCATTGAGGCTGCTGGTGTTGGTACCCTCTGTCTTCAGCAGGCAGACAGGAGCCACACTGAAAGCCACACTGCAGGTACCCTACTTTTTCCTGCTGCAGTGGCTTTAAGCTTGCGACAGTTCCCGGCATGAAATGCAAGAGGTAAAATGGCAAGAGATCAGAGATAATGTAGTCAGAGAGTTCCTCTTGGAAAAGAGGGTTTTCTTGTATTCAGAAGCATCCACGGCTTGGAGGGAAGGACAGGGAAATGACCGTGGGAGCGAGGGAAGAAGAGGGAGCACGTGAGTTGCTGCTATCCTAAGGAGTTAAAAGGGCATTGAGAGATGAAAGAGAGATGTACAGATGAAAGAGAGAGACTCCATAAAAGGCCATGAATAAATGAGGCAGTGGACAGAATCCGTGCTAACTCTGACGTGTCTGAGGAAGAGAATGGCTTTATAAAAGCTTTATTTAAAAAGAAAGCTTTTAATGCAAAATGGAAAAGGGTGGGCAGTGAGGGAATGGTGTTTTATAAAGATAGTCATTGATGAAAGGCAGAAAAAAAGGCTTCCAGGAGAAGTCTGAATATATGCAGAGTAATAGGTCTGAATTAAATTTGTTTAATGGCATGTCAAAAGAGTTTGTTAACAAGCCCAGCAGCTTTTTTAATTTCTTTTCATATGTTTTTATATATGCTACATATTATGGGATTCAAAAAGACTCATGAGGGGAGAAAAAAGGACAAGAAAAAAATTAACTAGTTTTGAAAATTAAAGAGGATGAGAGTGATGATTCTAGAAGCTGCCCTCCAACGAAATGAATGTAATCTTTAGCTAGATAATAAATTGGATTTTTTAAAAATCCTGTTAACATTTACAGAATTACATAAATGTGCCCAAAAAGTAATGTTGTATTTTATAGATCAGATCATCAC